>CM068373.1:29100490-30489861 GCA_034769895.1 Magicicada septendecula
GTAGAACACACACCATTGTCAAACCTCTTACCTCGGTCTTTCCAATGCACTCTTGGTCATAAACTACCTCCAACTATCCCCCGCCTAACAGACATTTAAAATCTGTCAGTTCAACTCTAACCTCGGGAGCTGCCGTAACTGGTTGAACAATTGTCAGGAAAATAAAAATTATCTTTAGAACTATAGCAAATGTTTATTTATTCAATTCAAGTATTAATAAAATATTCTACCAAATGCCAAGAGACCGTTCGATCAGTGTAATATTCTTTGCACCAAACACAAAGTCAGAAGTTATTCACCCCATCTTGATAATTTTTTCTGGCACACAATGGCCATAAGGGATGATTATGTTGCATTTACGTCCATTTTGTGATTATTACCCTTGTAATGTCACCAACACATTTTAATGAACTTTTCGAATAGCCATTAGCCTGGAAATAATTGAAAATGTTGTTAACGTCATCATTCCAATTGAACCTAGAGGAGTGAAGGTTAACTTGGATTATTTCCCTTTTTACATTACCCGTGTGGAAAATCTAAGAATCTATTGGTCCTATTTGATTTGCTTTCCAGAGTACTGCTTATGTGTATGTCCTCCTGACTAATGGATACATCAAGGAATGGTATTTTTTAGATTTATTTATAACAAAATAGATAGAACCTTAGAGTATATAAGTAACTTAAAATACATTATGTGAATACTTTAAAAAAACTGTCTATCACTCAATTCGTAGAGTATTTATTATTATTATTATTTCAGTTGTAATATTTTAATTAGTATTTAGCCTGAGGACAGGTGGAAAATGCCTGTTGCCTGCCAACTGCCTGTCACTGAATTTCTTGAACTTCTAGTTCTTTATTTGGGCACCATACCACCTTCAATCAGATTGCTTTTCCGTAGCCACTTGAGAGAAGTAGTTGCGTGTGTTATATTCAGCTATAACATTTATTGTGTCAGGTGTTGGGTACACATGCAAGGTATTCTGAAAAAGTGAAGAAGAAAGAAGACAATCTGAAGGCCAGTAGCAAAGATATACAAGTAAGTGACAAAAGTAGGTTAGCATAGGACTATAGTTTGAAAGAGTAAAACCCGTATGGACTAATTATGATGATGGAATTAGTTTAGATAGCGCCTTAAAATTAATAACAGTAATGGCGACGACAGGAATTCAGATTTGCAAGTGTACATTGACTGTATTAATTTTGTTTTATGTAATGTTATGCCAGCAGAACAAGTGAATTACTTAAAAATTGCTAAAATTAGATTGAGGGGTGTGATAAGAGCTGCCATCCACAGATCAGAGTTAGGTACATGGAACAGTTAAAAAGAAGTCATAAGAAGTATGTGGGATAAACACCAAAGTGACTCTTTTTTTAGAAGAAAAATTGATTAGTATGGAACAGAAATACGGTGTATCTATCCAGCATTTTGCTGATAGAATAGAAATGTTAGGGCATTAATTTTTTTAGCTCTGTGCAAATCTGGTATAGATAGTAAGATGGCTGAATTGTGCTGAAAGAAGAATGCACAAAAGTTTTAGGAAATGTGTAGTACAGACATTCGAAAATATTTTTACTGAATAAGAATTCATTCAATGATGCATCAGAACCAAACCAATACATCTTTACATTCCAAGACCATCTTTCCAAATACCCTGAACCTTTTTCTTACCCGACCATAAAGGAATTACTATAGCAAAATTACTTATAGAAAAAATTATCTGTAGACATGGAATCTATAAAATGTTACTTACCACCAAGGAATGAACGTCACTTGTGTGTTTTTTCAGTTATCCATAAAATCCAAACTAATGCCTATCACCCAGAATCAATGGAATTATGAAACAAAGTCGTCAAACCATAATTGCAGGATTGAGTCCAGTACACCAATAAGGATCAAATAAGTTGGGACATGTGGTTATTACTTGTTACCTTAATGAGAAATTCACTTACCAACGGACTGGATACAAAAAGAGATACAGCAAGATCTAAGCGAGGATGACCTGATCCAAAAAATAAAATGGAGAATTCAGTTAGTGAACCAAAAGGTGATAGACTATATGCAGCAGTAGATTTAACATTTGCAAAAAACAATTTAGCGTAGGTGATAAGGTATCATTCCATCAACCACTAGTTAGGGTTGAGACATTTTCTCAGAACGAAGCCAGAAATGTACAATCACTGTGAACAAATTTTGTTGCACAGACTTGCATTTTGTAGATGTAAGCGGAGCAGAACAATATTTTTTGTTTTTTTTTTATAATGGTAACAGTTTGAAAGATTTGTCATAAAGGTGTTTTGCTACAGGGACTCAAGTGAAAATGTGGTGTCCTTTACTTGTGTACTTTTCTATTACTAACAATTTAGTGACAATAGTATGAGGGAGTCCATAGTTTTTATTTCACTTTAGTCTCCATCATACTGTGCACCACAGTAAACATAAAATGCCAAACAGTATTTTGAGTCACAACATCCATAGTTTGATAGCTAGCTGATTATGTTTATTGGGTATTGCATTAGACTGGTGTGATTTTTATTCAAATCGAACTTTCATCCACACTTAGCTGTTGATGAGGACCATAATATTATTGGCAGAACACATTATGAGCATGTTGAATTACGGGGTTGAACTTGGAACATGCCTGGTTGCCCAGTAGGACTAAATTTTTTCATCATTGACTAAAGGAAAAATGTTAATAATAATTGAAATCTGTTTCTAGGAAACATTTTACGAAACCAATGGTGTTGATAAGTTACTGCCTGCACACCAATGTGAATATATTGAAGGTTTTCTAATCACGTGTTAATGAAACAGCCTATGAAGCCTGTAATTTTTTGTACTGCCATATATTTACTAGTGTTGTCATAAATAATGGAGTCATTTTTTATTTGAAACTGTTTGGCATATTGGTTTATTTCTCTTGATATTATGGAAAGTATTGCGTTGTAAAAAACAAATTAAAGAAATCGATTGGGGCTTGGATATTTGAAGGAACACATTTTGTTCATGAGATTTAATGAATATCAAAAATATGATTACTCACATCCTTTTCTGTGCTTACAAATTCCTTCTATTCAATAATTTCAGCAGAATGTATCAAAAGCTCATGTGTTGACTGGTTATAAATATCACTGTTACTGTTTTGCAATTTGCTGTCACCAAAATCATTTTGACTGTCACTGGTTACATAACTTCCACTCTCACTTGACTTAATAAATCGTTCTATTTCCCTTTCTAATATAAACACTCGTTTGAATAAACATGAAATTACTGAACACAACATGACAGCACACATGAGACCACAACAAACAAAAATGTAAACAACCAACAGCCAAATTATTCCTTAGGCTTTCACAGCCGGTGTCATTTGAAGTATGCAAAATATCCGGGCTGTTTGGTTCCTGGTTTAAAACAAAACCAAACGTTTCGGCAGCTCCACTGGCTGCCATCATCAGTGGTATAAAATTTTCTGCACTTTGGGTGTCTACGTGCAGGCCCACAGTACTGTGGTATAGACTAAAGCTGTCCTGCCACGCTACCTGTACATATAAATTCAGCAAAGTCCCACGTACAGGCAAAAATGACACCATCAACCAATCACAATAGAGATGGTGTATGATTGGCTCGCACCAAGCTATGCCATTATGTACTCACTTGTTTTCCAAGAAATACTGTGGGGAAGGCTTTTGATCTCACCGCGATGCTACCTGTGCTAATTGTTTACTAATTGCAACCCCCGCACAGGTAAGTACAGCATCACCGGCCAATCAGAAACAAGAAGGTGTGTGAGAGGCTCGCATCGCGCCATGCCATAATGTACTTAATGAGATGCTTTCGCCCCGCCGATTCCCCGTCAGCTCACTTCCCGATGCCAGACCCTCTCCCTTGAAGGGAGCCCAATCGCTTGGCAACGTATACACACATCAATTTAGGAAGTTGCCTGGTTAGCGCATGCGCAATGAATGAGCGTCTCCCACCATACAGTCTGACTGTAAGTTTGGTGTTGTTTACACGTACAGTCTGCAAGCATTCCAAAAGTTACTGAGTTGCTGTTGTGTTTTGTGTTTTGCAATCTGTGCTGTGGTTTTGTATTTTAATAGCTATCTTAGTGATTAGGTTTACCTTTCTGTGACGTTATTTAAAACTAATTTGTTTGTATTGTTTTTCGTCGCGATACATTTTATATCTTTAATTTTTGTTATTAGTGATTGCTTAACAATGAGTAAGTTGTCGGGAAAGGTGCTTAAAAGCCAAACTCGCGAAGTTATATACAATGTGATGGAGTTTATGAAGAAGGAAGCAGATCTTGGAGGGTTTTTAATAGACTGTAAAAAAGTTAGAGAAAGAGTGTCGGCTTCAGTTGGTGTAAGTCGGATGACACTAGCGAGAATAAACCAGGAAGCGAAGAGGCAGAGAAGCGAAGGGCAACCATTATTTGAAACGCCAAATAAGAAAAGGAAGAGAGAAAAGCCTGTGACAGATTTGGACGATTTTGATAAATCTGTTATACGCCGAATGATCAACGGCTTTTACCTCGTCGAAAAATGTCTACCTACACTACCAAAATTACATTCAAAATTAGTGAAAGATATAGGGTTTAATGGAGGGAAGACAAGTTTAAGGACAGTAATCAAACAGTTGGGTTTTAAATGGAAAAAGACGAGAAACAACAGACATGTACTTATTGAACAACAACACATAGCCTTCCACAGACACGAATATTTAAAAAACATTAGGAAATACAGAGAAGAAGGGCGACCAGTAGTTTACATGGATGAGACTTATATTCACTCGTCACATGTGAGCCAGAAATCGTGGGCAGACAATAACAATGATGGTGTCGCTATACCCCTCACTAAAGGAGCAAGACTTATAATAATTCATGCGGGAGGAGAGATGGGTTTAATTGAAAACTGCTTCACCATGTGGAAATGAAGTCTGTGTTCAGGAGACTATCACAGCTCAATGAACTTTGGAAACTACCAAAAGTGGTTGACAGAAAAATTAATACCAAACCTGCCAGAAAAAAGTGTACTTGTCATTGACAATGCACCATACCATAATGTGCAGTCAAAAAAGTGTCCAACCTCCGCTTCAACTAAAAGTAAAATGCAAGAGTGGCTTCGAAGTAACCGAATACCTTTCGATGATTCGATGCTGAAGGTACAGTTACTGCAGTTGATTTCGTTACATAAACCAAGGATCAAAGAATATGTAATCGATTCGCTCCTTCAACAACACGGCCACACTGTATTGCGCTTACCTCCATACCATCCGGAGCTCAACCCAATAGAACTTATTTGGGCCGAGGTGAAGAACTGGGTAGCAACCAACAACACAACGTTTACAATTGAAGACGTGAAGCAGCTAACAGTACAAAAATTCGGGGAAATCACCAGAGAATCCTGGCAAAAAAAATGTGACCATGTAAAAAAGGTTGAAGAAGACTACGTTACATCTCAACCTCAAATAGAAAACGCTGTTGAAAATTTCATCATTCAACTTGGAGGGGAAACCAGTGACACAGATGAGGATGACGCCAGCGGATGTAGTCAAATGGACACGGACAGTGAAGAAACTCTATCAGGAATTGAAGACTTCATGTGAAGTGTGGTTTACCTGCTGTCATAGCTGTTAACTTAGTTGAAAATTTTTTTGGTACAAAAAAGTCCATTACTATAAAAAAAGTCATATTACTATATGACTTGCACAGTAAAAATTTTATTATTTTCTATTTGAACAGTTAGCAATTATTTGTGACCATAGGACTGCATATTACTGATCGTCTACTGACATGAAACGAAAAGGAGCTCTGAAGATGACCCTTGGAATCATTAAAGGTAATTTGTATAAACATAATTCCATTTTTCATTTTTGTTGTGTTGTGTAGGGCCTACTTCTATAGTACGTAGTTCCAATGATCTATTTTACTGCATAAATAGGAGCAAGTGGGGTGAGGTGATGAATGGATTAATTTGATAATGTCGGCATATTTATAGGCCTACAATAATTTTACAATAATTTACAATAATTTTCGGTATGCTTTGTTAGTGTTCTGTGTTTAATTTGTAGTACGTTAATGATTATAAATGTTGTTCTTTAGATCCAAAAACATTAAATAGAAAATAATTTGCATTACAAAATTTAGAAATTACAGTAGCACATAATTACCAGTAGTATTTGCATTTCGTTGTTTGGTTCTATTTTTAAAGGGACAGTGGATATTTTTCTTAAGAAATAAAAATATAAGGCATATTTGCTACCACCTGGGGGCTATGAGCGCACGAGTGTGCAATTTTTATATTTAAAACAGCTCTTAAATTATTGAAATTTAAACAAACACTGACACAAACAAAGCGTTCCGAACACTGCTTGCAGTAGTGACTGTACCAACTAGTACACGCGTACTCACGTAATAGTGGGAAGTCAGTCAGCGGAGGGGAAATTTCCCCTCTGTGGGTTTCCAGCTACGTTGATGTATGTATACTGTGAAGTACTTGGGCGTCACTCTTGATCGACGCCTAAGCTTCAGAGCTCACGTGTCCACAGTGCTCCAGCGCGCCCGAGGCGTCAAAGCCAAACTGTACCCCTTCCTATCGCCTCGAGGGCCACTGCCGTTGCGCACGAAGCTCTCGATTTATCTGCTCTTTTTACGAGCCGTCCTTATGTACGCAGCGCCTGCATTTTGGACCCAACTCGCCCCCGACGTCGTTAAACGCATGGAAGCCTTCCAAGCCATTACCCTTCGCCTTATCTCCGGCTCTCCCTGGTATGTAAAAAATGATTCTATCAGGCGAGGGCTGAAGATTCCGTCGCTCGATGGATTTGCGCGAACTCTAACGTTCAACCTCTTCCATCGAGCATCCATTTCAGACTTTCCCCACCTACAACACCTCGATAACGACGATGGACCACCACCAGTCAAACGCCGCCGCCCTCGAGCTCTGCTCGACGACCCACCGTAATTTTAAAAATACAAAATTACCCACTCACCATCTGTCCACGCACCGACCAATCGTATCTCACCACCTTCCAACCAGTCAAATCTCCGGTCCGTTGCAGGCCGACAGATGGATCGGGCGTTGTGCCGGCTTTAGGTGTGCCTAGCGCCACCTTCAGTCGCCAACTTCCCCCCTCCAATCTCTCGAATGCCTCGGTATCGCCATAAGGCACTCTACCGGACTCTTACCGGGCTGGCGGAAGTGTATCGACCCGTTGGGGCGAACAAATCCCGCCAATCCGTGCTAAGCGTTCGCGTAGACTTCCCTCTCAGGCCATTGGTGGATCGCGTCAGCGGTTCAGCCAATCACAGCCCGTCTCCTTCACCTCCGCCAAAATAAAAAAGGGGGTACCTATCCTCGTTGCGACAGAGTCTACCTAGAGCTGTTGCCAGGGTAGGCTGCGTCACTTTTTATGGCGATTTTTGCTTGTGAATTTCACCGTTATTTATACATTTATCAAAGTGCATTCTTCACCATATCTTCATCTGTATTCATCATCATCAGTGTGCTATAAATTACCAGTGTATTGTGTCGTGCGCGTGTGTTTTTGTGACTCGTGTGCAGTGCGCGTCTGGTGTTCGTGTTCTTTGTCTGTCAGTGTAGTGATTCAGTGCTGGTGAAGTCACTCTTTCCTAGCCCTTTTTTGCGTCTTCGACGTTCATTTCGGCTCATCCCGAGATGGCGTCGAACGCAACTCCCGTTCCTTTGCCGGCACCGCTGGTAACCTTAATGGAAACCTGCGGTACTGGTCCTCATTCTACCCCGCTGCCGTCCCATACAATCAGTGATAGTGAAAGTGAAAGTGATTGTGCGTCGATGTGTAGTGTGGGGACGGGGGAAGGTGAATTTTCGCTTGTGGAGGGCAAGTCTGCCAAACGCAAGCGAAAATTGGTCGCCAGCCCGCCACCGGCCGCTGCTACGCATCGGGTATCTAGTCCCGGTAACAGCGCCAGGCATCCGACTCAGTCTCCCTCTCAATCTGTCCCCAAACCTAAAATTCCGCCGATTGTTATTCCCGACAATCGTAACTACAGGGAAATTATCCGTTCCCTGCAGAATCTGCTTCCTTCGGCCAAACTCGAGGCCAGGTGCCAAGGCTCCTCGCTTCGAATTGCGGCTACAACAGTCCCGGACTTCCGATCGGTCCAACAGTTTCTTACCGATCGGAAGATCTCCTTCCATACTTTCGCGCTTCCTTCAGAGCGCGAAATTAAAGTTGTTATCTCCGGACTTCCTTCCTGGACCGCCCCCGATACCATCAGGCAGGAGCTTGTCGCTTTAGGCTATTCGCCGACGGCGGTAAGTGTACTGCATGCTGGCAAGGGGGAAGATCGCCGTCCTGTGAATAGTTTCCTCGTGAAACTACTCAAAGTAGGCCAGTTCGAGGAGGTTTATGGCCTCCAAAACTTCCTGCACCTTCGGGTGCAAGTCCGTACTTTTGACCCGCGGCCAGGCCCCTCGCAGTGTTTTAACTGTCAGAGGTTTGGCCACTCCAGCTTGTTCTGTAATCACCCTCCGCGTTGCGTGCGGTGTACTGAACCTCATCGTGGGTGTGATAAGCCCAAGACGGGGTTCACGGCCATTTGCTGCAACTGCGGCGGGGACCATCCGGCTAGTTATAGAGGATGTAGGGACTTTATATCAGCCATGAAGCTGCAGCGGACTCCTGCTCGCCCTGGCGCGCAGGCAGGCCGTGTTGCAGGTCCCCTCCCTAACCGCAGAGAGGCCTTCCCACCTCTCTCCGGAGCATCATCTCAGGCCCCGGCAGCAGTTCCGGCTGCTCCCAGGGCCCCAGTTCCGCCTGCAGTCGACGTTTCGGCGCCGCCTGCAGTCCCTTCTGTCCCGGCGCCTGCCGGAGCGCCCGGTCCTTCATACGCGGCTGTGGCCGCTACATCTGTCCCGCCTTCCGTTCCTCGGAGCTCCAAACAGAAGCGCACTCGTCGCCGTCAGCGACAAGTTCCACAGGCCTTGCCTGTAAAACCTCAGCGGGCCCCGCCCGCCCCCCGCCATCAACCTACGCTCCCAACTGAGCAGACCCCACGTCCGTCCCCGAGCCCTGCGCCATCTGCAACACCGGCCGAGGCCAGCCAGGTCCGTCTTCCGGAATCTCGGGAATCTTCCCGGGCCCCGGTGGACCCCCTGACTGCCTGGGCTGAAACTTTGGTACACAACATCAGGTCTGCTCCAGATACAACCACGGTTCTCGCCCTGGTGTTTCAATCACTGTCTACCCTCTTTCCTCTTCTTCCTTTGAATGGCTAGGAGTCTTAGGATCGTTGCGTGGAATGCCCATGGGGTAGTCCCTCGACGATCTGAACTGATGACTTTCGTAACGGAGTACGACGCTGATGTCGTCCTCCTTTGCGAGACTCATCTGGCTCGCTACCATACCTTCAACCTGCCATCTTACATCTGTTTTCGTCAGGATCGTCCCCAACGGCCTGGCTGTCGCCCCTCGGGGGGGACAGCCGTCTTAGTCCACAGGCGGATATCCCACAGGCCACTACCCCCTTTAGATACATCTCTTGTTGAAGGTTGTGCGGTGGCGATAGACGCTGGCGGATCGGAGTTGCGCGTTGTTGCGGCGTATCTCCGGCCCGGCCTGCGGCTACCTCCACCGCCCGAGGAGTGGGACGCTCTCCTCGATCATCCCCTACCAACCATTGTAGCCGGCGACTTAAATGCCAAGCATCCCTCCTGGAACAGCAGAGTAGCCAACGCCTACGGAAAATCTCTGTATCGGTTCGTCTCCGACGACCCGGTACTTTAAGTCATCGGCCCAGAAGACCCTACTCACTTCCCCTTTTCCGGTCATCGACCGGACGTCCTTGACATTGTCATAGCCAAGGACGTGACCCATCACATCCAGGTCTCGTCAGTGTCGGATCTCTCATCAGATCACAATCCCCTTTTTATAACTGCCCGTGAGCTGTCGGCCTCACCCCGACCTCCCGCTCAGATTGTTAGGAGAGTCAACTGGCGCTCCTACCATGATGAGCTCTCACGGCGGTTACCATCACTCCCCGCGGACCCGATCGTCACTTGTGACGATTTGGATCTCCGAGCCACTCATCTTCAGGAGTTGGTCCAAGGTGTCATGGATCGACACACATATACTCTCGAGGTGAACCATCGTAAATCGGCCTTACCTGCGGAAGTACTCCACGCCATCTGGCTCCGGCGCAATCTCCGCCGCAGATGGCAAAGAACCCGTGATCCCGGCGTCAAAAGGCGCTTTCAGGCCCAGTCTCTTTACGTTCAGCAGCTACTGCGGGACGTAAACTCTGATCGATGGGACTCATACCTTGAGTCTCTTGAAGTCGACCACGCCTCCGTCTGGAGAGCGGCGAATAGACTGACCCGCGAGAAGAGAACTCGCAACCCACTTGAAACTCCGAACGGGGTTGTATCTTCATCAGAAGGCAGGGCCGAGGTCTTCGCCGACTGCATGGAGGTGCAATTTACTGTTCATCAAGGCGTCTCGGACCCTGCCCACTCGGCAGAAGTCCGTGACTTCCTATCTGGACATTTTTCACGCCCTCCCGAAATCCCAGCCCTCCCGTTCGACAGGGATGAACTAGTTTCATCTATCTGCCGACTAAATCGCCGTCGCGCCCCCGGTCCTGACCGGATCGGGGCCGCTGCTCTCCAAAATCTCCCGGCCTCAGGCGTTGACCTCGTTCTTGAGCTGTTTAACTCCTGTCTCCGGCTACAGTACTTTCCCCGCCTGTGGAAATCAGCCAACATCGTAATGATTCCGAAGCCTCGCAAGCCGCGCATGCTTCCTGAAAGCTATCGTCCAATCTCTCTCTTGCCAGTCATCTCGAAGGTGTTCGAGCGTCTCCTGCTGGCTCGCATCTCGCCGCTGCTAGATGGTTTCATCCGCAGCGAACAGTTCGGGTTTCGCAGAGAGCACTCGACCACGCTTCAATTGGTCCGCGTTGTTACGCACTTGTCAGACGCCACCAACAGGCGCGCGGCTACGGCCGCCGTACTGTTGGACGTGAGCAAGGCCTTCGATAAAGTCTGGCACGAAGGTCTTCTCTTCAAACTTGCCAATTCCTCTCTACCATCGACCATAGTGTTTTTCCTCCGGTCGTATCTCAGCGACCGAACCTTCAGGGTGAGCGTCGACGGGTCCTGTTCTACAGTTCGACCCGTCGCCGCCGGCGTACCTCAGGGATCTGTCCTCGGCCCCGTTCTGTACCTTGTGTACACGAACGACCTGCCTGTCTTGCCCGGAGTCACGTTGTCTTTGTTCGCTGACGATGCTATGTATCACTGCAGCTCCCTGTCCCCGCGATTTGCGAGTACAAAGCTGCAGCGTCAGTTGAACCAGCTTCCGGACTGGCTACGGAAATGGCGGGTGACGATCAACACGGAGAAATCCGAGGCGATCTGCTTCACCCGTAAGTCCATCTCCCGATGCCAGCCCCTCTCCCTAGCAGGGAGACCCATCGCCTACAAAGAATCGGTGAAGTATTTAGGCGTTCGGCTAGATCGTCGCCTTTGCTTCAACACCCACGTGACGGAAACCCTTGCCAAGGCTCGCGGCGTCCGAGCCAAATTATCTCCTTTCCTCTCGTGTCGCAGCCGCCTGGCCATGCGCACGAAACTTACCATCTATCTACTATTTCTCAGGTCTGTATTGACCTATGCGGCACCCGCCTGGTGGTCTCTTTTATCCACCACCAACAGATGTAGGCTGGAAGCTTTCCAGTCCCGAACACTCTGATCCTTGACGGGGTCCCCTTGGTTTGTAAGGAACGACGTGATTCGAAGGGGTCTCCGTGTTCCTACCTTGACTTCCTTTGTCCGGTCGCTGGCTCTAACTCTCTTTGCTAAAGCCTCGACCTCCACCTTCCCGTACCTACGAACCATCAGTGCATCAGAACCACCACCGCCCATTCGGGTCAAGCGCCCTCGGGCGCTTCTTGATGACCCGCCATAACGCCATCCTCTTTAAATAAACAAAAAACAAGTAATCATCAGTCCTAGACCAGAGTATTTCACCAAACTGTCCTTCTTTCCTTCCCGTCCACCTCCTAGCACGCTGAGCCGGCTGCTTGTCGCTGTCATCATTCACTGGCACGGAGGCTCTCCGCCTCGCGGGGAGCGACCGACGCCCTCAGGGCGTCTGCTGACTGGACTTGAAACGGGCAACATCTGTTGCTCGAATCGGTCCCAGCGGCAGTGCATTCAACCAATAAAAGTTATACTCCCCCGCCTTCTCAGTTAACTGGTTGGCGGTTTCCTTTTCCAGTTTTAGGTAACCAGTCGACATGTACCAGCACTATGTTTACTTCTGGCAGCCATTGGACACGATCCAGATGCTGCAATCAAGCCACGGGTGCAAAGACACCCCGCATTCATAATGCAATGCAATGCTCGCTGCGACAAGTCTCGCACCAAGCACTCAAGAAGCAACAGGCAGTCATCGGGCTTGCCCGGACGCTGCCGTCACTGGGGCACGCACTGAGCTGTGCCCTGCATTCATCGTGGTCGTGGTCCGCCGATTCATAGCGATCGCAGCATGCTTCTGAATCAGGACGGACTCCATATGAAGACGAGGGAAGTAATCACTCACCGCCGACAAGAGTTTCGTCTCATCGAAACGGATCCGATGGTCGGCATTGGCGAGCGCGTGTTCGGCCACGGCAGACTTCTCCGGCTGTCCCAGTCTACAGTAACGGCTATGTTCACCCACGCGTGTACGGACGCTGCGCTTCGTGGTACCAATGTGCACCTGGCCGCATGAGCAGGGAACTCCGTACACACCGCACGATGACAGCGGGTCTCGGACATCCTTCGTCGGCCGCAAGAACTGGTGTATCTTCCTTGTCGGCTTGAATACTGGCCTCACACCGTGCCGACTGAGCAGCCTACCAATGCGGTCCGTCACCCCATGAATGTAGGGCAACGCCGCGAAACCGACGGTCTCTCGTGAATCCACTTCCGGCCTGGCTGTTCTTCTCGGCCGGACCGCACGTCTCACCTCCCCGACGGAATACCCATTGGCCTGCAGCGCTAGTTCGAGGTGGCGCAGCTCATCATCGAGGTACCGGGGCTCGCATATCCTCCTAGCCCGGTCCACCAAGGTCTTCAACACCGCCCTCTTCTGGCTGGGATGGTGGTTCGACTGTTTATGGAGATAGCGGTTAGTGTGCGTCGGTTTTCTATAAACTTTATGTCCGAGGCTGCCATCGGTCCTTCTAAGGACCAACACGTCCAGAAAAGCCAGCTGATTGTCGGTCTCCCTCTCAACGGTAAACTGTATCCGTGGGTGAACCTGATTGAGATGTGCCAGGAACCTGCCGAGTTCTTCCTCACCATGGCTCCAGATAACAAATGTGTCATCAACATACCGGAACCAGCACCTCGGCTTCAACGGAAAAGATGTAATTGCCCGCTGTTCGAACCTTTCCATATAAAAGTTCGCCACCACAGGAATGAGTGGACTCCCCATGGCCACACCATCAATCATTTCGAAGAACTCACCGCCGTACTGGAAATATGTAGTTTTCAGAACATGCCGGAAAAGCGCTGTAATGTCTGCCGGAAAAAGGTTAGCTAAGTGGCCAAGGACATCATCTACGGGCACCATGGTGAACAACGAAACCACGTCAAAGCTGACCATTATGTCTCCAGGCTGCAACGACAACCCACCGAGCCTTTCAAGAAAGTGTGTTGAATCCCTCACATATGACTCCGTACCACCTATATGTGGCCGGAGAAGCTCGGTCAAGTGTTTAGCCAGATGGTAGGTTGGAGATCCTATGGCGCTGACGATGGGTCTGAGCGGGACGTCCGGCTTGTGGATTTTGGGGAGCCCATAAAGCCTAGGTGGAAGGGCTTCCGAACACCGGACGGCTGCCTTCACATCAGGCTCCAAGGAAGACCGCTTAACCAGAAAATCGGTCCTTTTTAGGACCACTGCGGTCGGATCTCTTCGAAGAGTTTAAAAAAAGAACTGTGAAGAGATCCGACCGCAGTGGTCCTAAAAAAGACCGATTTTCTGGTTAAGCGGTCTTCCTGGGAGCCTGATGTGAAGGCAGCCGTCCGGTGTTCGGAAGCCCTTCCACCTAGGCTTTATGGGCTCCCCAAAATCCACAAGCCGGACGTCCCGCTCAGACCCATCGTCAGCGCCATAGGATCTCCAACCTACCATCTGGCTAAACACTTGACCGAGCTTCTCCGGCCACATATAGGTGGTACGGAGTCATATGTGAGGGATTCAACACACTTTCTTGAAAGGCTCGGTGGGTTGTCGTTGCAGCCTGGAGACATAATGGTCAGCTTTGACGTGGTTTCGTTGTTCACCATGGTGCCCGTAGATGATGTCCTTGGCCACTTAGCTAACCTTTTTCCGGCAGACATTACAGCGCTTTTCCGGCATGTTCTGAAAACTACATATTTCCAGTACGGCGGTGAGATCTTCGAAATGATTGATGGTGTGGCCATGGGGAGTCCACTCAGTCCTGTGGTGGCGAACTTTTATATGGAAAGGTTCGAACAGCGGGCAATTACATCTTTTCCGTTGAAGCCGAGGTGCTGGTTCCGGTATGTTGATGACACATTTGTTATCTGGAGCCATGGTGAGGAAGAACTCGGCAGGTTCCTGGCACATCTCAATCAGGTTCACCCACGGATACAGTTTACCGTTGAGAGGGAGACCGACAATCAGCTGACTTTTCTGGACGTGTTGGTCCTTAGAAGGACCGATGGCAGCCTCGTACATAAAGTTTATAGAAAACCGACGCACACTAACCGCTATCTCCATAAACAGTCGAACCACCATCCCAGCCAGAAGAGGGCGGTGTTGAAGACCTTGGTGGACCGGGCTAGGAGGATATGCGAGCCCCGGTACCTCGATGATGAGCTGCGCCACCTCGAACTAGCGCTGCAGGCCAATGGGTATTCCGTCGGGGAGGTGAGACGTGCGGTCCGGCCGAGAAGAACAGCCAGGCCGGAAGTGGATTCACGAGAGACCGTCGGTTTCGCGGTGTTGCCCTACATTCATGGGGTGACGGACCGCATTGGTAGGCTGCTCAGTCGGCACGGTGTGAGGCCAGTATTCAAGCCGACAAGGAAGATACACCAGTTCTTGCGGCCGACGAAGGATGTCCGAGACCCGCTGTCATCGTGCGGTGTGTACGGAGTTCCCTGCTCATGCGGCCAGGTGCACATTGGTACCACGAAGCGCAGCGTCCGTACACGCGTGGATGAACATAGCCGTTACTGTAGACTGGGACAGCCGGAGAAGTCTGCCGTGGCCGAACACGCGCTCGCCAATGCCGACCATCGGATCCGTTTCGATGAGACGAAACTCTTGTCGGCGGTGAGTGATTACTTCCCTCGTCTTCATATGGAGTCCGTCCTGATTCAGAAGCATGCTGCGATCGCTATGAATCGGCGGCCAGGTCAGAGCTGTTGGGTTGTGCGTCGTGAGACGACCCAATGGGTTCCTAGTTCCGAGCCTCCGGTAGGGGCTCCTGCCTAGTGGTCCTGTCCAGACGGAATATTGATTAATTAATTTTTATTGGTCGCTACAACGACATGCTCGTACTAGGTCGACTAGTACAGTATTTGTCGATGCCGTTTCCAAGAATCACCTGGACGTGGTCGGTATTTGCCAAGGCCAGCTATGAGTGGGTTTGTCTGGGTCCTCGCAGCTCGGACGTAAAATTTACGTGCAAATCGCCTTGCGGTGTCATCCAAGGAGCGGACACCGAGTCCTCTTCTCAGGAGACGAGAAGAAAACCGATAGGGGACTTTGGCCGCTAGCCGAAGCCCTCTATCGAGAACGCTTTGCAACCTTCTTTTATGAACGGTTGCGAGGTAACCCCAGACGGGAAGAGCGTAGGTAATGATCGGCAACAGGTACGCGTTGACGATCAACTTACCCAGCTTGCGGGTCATAGCCTTGTTGGCAAGTATCGGAAACAGTTGCGCGAGACGAGCGGACGCTTTCTTTCGCATCGTCTCAGCGTGGGCACGCCAGGTGAGCCGACGATCAAGGTGGACACCGAGGTACTTTACTTCTCTCGACCAGGGCAAGTACGTTCTACCGAGTCTCACTCGGCCTCGTGGTTCTTTCCGGCGCTTTGTGAATAGCACCGCGGAGCTCTTGGTTTCGTTGACGGCAACTTTCCAGCTTTCCGTCCACGTCGAATACGCATCGAGTGCGCGCTGAAGTCGTGGGATAGCAAAGTCTGCGTTCCGATCGGCGGTATAGACCGCCGTGTCGTCGGCAAACAAAGCCATCTGGACTCCAGGCTCTCTGGGTGCGTCGTTGACATACACGGAGAACAGGAGAGGCCCTAGCACGCTACCTTGAGGTACCCCGGCTGAGATACGTCTCTCGGAAGAGACGTGGTCGTCTATTCGCACGCAGAAAGTCCTCTCCGTCAGAAAGCTAGCAATCAAGCGAAGGTAGCAATCTGGGAGCTGGATTTCCCGGAGCTTGAACAAGAGCCCGTCATGCCAGACACTATCAAAGGCCTTTTCCACATCTAGGAAACAGGCGACAGTCTGCTCTTTCCGACACCCGGCGTCCGTGATGTATTCCACCAGTCTCATCAGCTGATGAGTGGTGGAATGCCCCACACGGAAGCCGAACTGTTCGGGGACCAGTACATCGAAATTTCTTAGATGATCTAGTACTCTCCGTTGTACGAGACGTTCGAGGACCTTTGACGTGGCTGACAGTAGACTAATGGGCCGGAGGTTGCCGGGACGGGAAGCGTCCTTTCCCTGCTTCGGGATCACTATGACCGTCGCCTTACGCCATTTCTGGGGAAAATAGGCCAGTCTAAGACACGCGTTGAACAGCGCGACCATGAAAAGTACTCCTCGCTCCGGGAGTCGAGTAAGAGCGGCGTTCGAGACGCCGTCCGGGCCAGGAGCTTTTCTCGGCACGAGTCCAACGAGCCGATCTGTGACCTCTTCCCTAGTAATGGGTTCGGGCTCCGAAGTGATCGGAAGAGACAGAAAGTCTTCCACTTCGTTCTCGACTTCTTCGTCGAAGTCCCAGTCCATGGGCGGGTTAGGTGCGAACTGTCGCTCAAAACACGCGCCCAAGTACTCGGCCTTCGCCTCAGGGCGAGCCAGGATTTGACCGAAAGGTCCAGCAATGGCGGGGATGCGAGGCCGGCGCCTCTTCCCTACCAACGCCGAAGGTATCCGGTAAGGGCTACTCTCGTCCGATCCGTCCCCTGCTTGGGCCACGGCGAGTTTCCAACAGCGTCTCCGGTAGGCCTGCATTTCACGACGTAAAATGCCGGTCGCCCGGTTGTACGCTGCCTTGTCGGCCGGATCACGGGTCCGCTGCCAGCGTCTCCGGAGGCGATTTCTCTCGCAAGCGAGAGCACTCGTCTCCTCGGGGATCCGCTGCCAGTGGGGCGTGATGCCAGGTTTCATCCTGGAAGACGCGTCGATCGCAGATACGACTGCCTCTTCAAACGCGGCAACTGCCTCGTCGACTTGGCGGACGGTTTCGAGTGGTCCCGCGTCTGGCAATCGGCGACTTAACGCCGGGCCATAGCGGTCCCATTCTACCACCTTCCTGACATCTCTGCGTACGACGTGCTGGGTAGCGACGTGTATCAAGATGGGGAGATGATCGGACGATAGTTCCGTTAGCGCGGACATATGGACCGGGCAGTCAATTCCTTGGATCACCGCTATGTCCAAGACATCGGGAGCCGCGTTGCGTTGTGAGGGGTAGAACGTAGGTTGGGTAGGCCCAATCACTTGTATCCTGCGAGAATCGGCAAACCTGCGTAAACGTTTCCCGTTTGGGGCAGTCAAGCGACTGTTCCAATCGCGATGTTTACAGTTCAGGTCGCCGGCCATGATGACCTCCTGTGTGCATCAAACGCGACAGCTAGATCGGGGTGAAGGAGCTCTTTTTGCGGCGGTTTATACGCCGCGACCATCTGTACACCGCCTAGAGTGTTTAACAACTCCACAGCGGTGCCTTCGAGGTGAGTCATTGCAGGCAAGACGACTCGGTGATGCTCGAGGTTGAGCCTCACCGCGACGGCAGTACTGCCACCAGCAGTGCCCGGTCTGTTGTTTCGATAGCACACATAGTTGGCCAGTCGTAACCGACTCGCAGGAGTCAAGTGGGTCTCATTGAGAACCACTACATCGGGTTTGAGTCGGGCCAGTAATTCTTGGAGTTCCTGGATCTTGTTGGACAACCCGTTGGCGTTCCAGGAAAGAATCGAGAGATCTCGTTTGAGGACCCGACTCATAGAAGACCTACACAAGTGGCGGCTTCCACCAAGAGCATGAATCTCTCGGTTATGTTGGCAGTCTCCAAGCGGGAGCGGATGGACCTGAAGGTCTGGGCGACTTTGTTGAGATCGAACTCAGCAAGGAAGTCTTTGACGACCTGGTAGTCGTCAGGTACGGTTTTTGAGGCAGATTGCCCGGAGACTGTGTGCGCATAAGAGCGCCGAGGCTTGTCGATCGGGGGATTGGTGGAAGCCAGGGGTTTCTTGGGGCCAGGTGTAGCGCCTCTAGCGGAGGTGCTAGGAAGAGGGACAGATGCGGTTGCGTCGGACTTCGCGCGCTGTGCAGGCTGTCTGGACTGTGCGGCCGGGTTGGCAGGAGCCCGGGATCTAGCGCCACGGGGCTTTCTTTGCCGCTTCTTTTTACCTGCGTTGGGAAACCGCGGGGGCGGGAGGTCAGGCCAGGCTGCTTCTAACGCAGGGGCAGGATTCTCCGGTGCTGCGGAGGATTGAGAAGTCTCAGGCTCCACAACCGAGATGTTTTCTGTTGGCTGGGTGGTCTCACTTTTAGATGCCACGAGGTTACGGCGCTTTTTCGCCATAGGCGGGACAGGAGCCTGAGTTGGAGTTGCCTGTGTTGCAGGTGTTTGCTTCGGGCCTTTGGATCGTTTCTGTTGCCTGTTTGAGACTGTGGCGGAAGACACGGCAGCCGTAGCAGGAGGCGCAGGGCCTGGCTGCTCGGTTGCAGGTCTTGAACCAGCTACCGGATGCCTCGGTGGTGGCAGGCGCCCTTTCGGCTTTCGCCGCTAAAGCTCCTGCTGAAACACCGGACATGCCCGGTTGTTGGCGGGGTGACTCCCGCCGCAGTTGATGCATCTTTTGAATGCAGGTGCATCGCAAAGTTTACTGGCGTGAGGGAGAGAACACCTCACGCACGCCGGAGCGTTTGAGCAAGAGTCGGAGTGGTGCCCGAAGCGTTGGCACCTGTGACATTGAGGCAGAGCCCCGGGAGCGCGGCTTCTTTCCACTTTGACGCGGAAACCAAAAAGCCGCGTAAGTGAGAGTAGGCTAGTGCCTGCCCCGTTATTCTCCGCCAGGATGCGGACCAGAGGAATTGGACGCCTTGGTCCGGCAGGAGTAAATACCCGATGGACCGCGCGAACAGGATAGCCCAGCTCGCGCAGCTCATCGAGGATTTCCTCGAGAGGAGATTCCACGTCCAAGCCTCTGAGGATAAACGACAGATGCTTCACGTGTTTGGGCGAGAAGGTGTGGTACTGGAATTGCTGGGATTCCACGTACGCCACGACACTGCGGTACACGTCCATTCCGCGGACAACGATCTTGACTGTATCGCCCCCAAGGAGCTTCAGGTCAACGTTGGCCGGGGAAAGTCCGGGAGCCACTATCAATCGCCGGTAAAAACCGGTGACGTTGTTCACGCCGTGAACGTATACGGGCGGGATGCGACCAGAGGCCGGCGGTGCTTGGGCACCGCCGGACACAGTCGGCCCCGGGCCGGATTCGCCATCGGCGGGGACAACTTCCATGGCGGACGCCGAGGAAGAGGTTGAGGAGGATCGATTCCGCCTCGGTTTCGTAACCGGGCGCCCCCGTGGCCCAACCGCCACGAAAGCGTCGGTCTCGTCACCGGGCAGCGGAACCGACCGGGGATCGACTTGGTCCGCTTCCATCAGCGGAGAACACGGCGAATCGCTCGTGTGGGGCGGGGCAGTGGCGAGCGACTGCGTGCTCGATGACGCGCCCGAAGCGGGCATTTCCGCCATCGAGCGGGAGGTTCGCCGACCAGAGGCAGCCAGGCTGCCTCCGGCGGTAACCAGGGACCTAGGGTCCGGCCCGAGCCGGATCGCTTGCGGGACTGAAGCGCTCAGGCTTACTACGAGCTGGGCAAATGACCGGCTTCGTTAGATACCTCTCCTTACCAAGAGAGGTGTCCACCGGCCTCTTTACTAGGCGATATCCAAGCTCGCTTACCACTGGTGGGGGCTCGCAAGGATCGTCCTAGGCAGCGCTACCTAAGAGCCTGAGCGTCAGCGGGCTAGATGCGCTGCGCAACTTACAGCTCTGGCAGGCTATTCGCTTCCTCTTCAGCGGCAAGAAGGTGGTCCTGAAAAGGGTCACTTGGCGGGTGGCCCTTAGAAGGTCCGACGCACTCAGCTGTGCTTGTGCTGGCTACTCAATTCACCAGCCAGCTGAGTTGTGGTCTTCTATCTTCTTGGTGTCTCAGCAGCAAGCGGGCCAAGATGATGGCTGTCCAGCGGCGAAGCAGCAGGCAGCAGGGCGGCGGCTGATGGCAGCGAAAACTTCAGATTCCAAGCTGGAGAAAGCAGTCCAGAAGAGATCCGTACAGTTCCAATGCTGGTTGCGAAGTGGACGTCTGGACGGACCTATATGAATCGGCGGCCAACGATGCCAACGATGCGTGTAGGGCACAGCTCAGTGCGTGCCCCAGTGACGGCAGCGTCCGGGCGAGCCCGATGACTGCCTGTTGCTTGGCGAGTGCTTGGTGCGAGACTTGTCGCTGCGAGGTAGCATGTAGCATGTAGCATTGTAGTAGCGGGGCGTCTTTGCACCCGGTGCATGACTGCAGCATCTGAGTCGAGCTCGATGGCTGCCTGTAGATATACATAGGTCTGGTTCTTCGACTGGTGCCTAATATCAGGAATGGACAACCGCCAACCAGTTAACTGAGAAGGCGGGGGAGAAAGGTTGTTAATTTTTATTTATTTTAAAATATCAGCAATCAGTGGGCACTGCCGCAAGGACGGGTTCAGGTGACAGATGTCGCCCTTCCCAGTCCCGCGTGCAGACGCCGTGAGGCGTCGGTCGCTCCCCGCGAGGCAGAGAGCCTCCGTGCCAGTGATAGCGCGTAGCAGCAAGGATAGGTAGTAGTAGTAGCAGACGGGTTCAGGTGACAGATGTCGCCCTTCCCAGTCCCGCGTGCAGACGCCGTGAGGCGTCGGTCGCTCCCCGCGAGGCAGAGAGCCTCCGTGCCAGTGATAGCGCGTAGCAGCGAGGATAGGTACCCCCTTTTTTATTTTGGCGGAGGTGAAGGAGACGGGCTGTGATTGGCTGAACCGCTGACGCGATCCACCAATGGCCTGAGAGGGAAGTCTACGCGAACGCTTAGCACGGATTGGCGGGATTTGTTCGCCCACAACGGGTCGATACACTTCCGCCAGCCCGGTAAGAGTCCGGTAGACTGCCTTATGGCGATACCGAGGCAGGCGAGAGACGGGAGGGGCGAAGTTGCCGACTGAAGGTGGCGCTAGGCACACCTAAAGCCGGCACAACGCCCGAACCATCTGTCGGCCTGCAACGGACCGGATTTGACTGGAAGGAAGGTGATGAAAATACGATTGGTCGGCGCGTGGACAGATGGTGAGAGGGCAATTTTAGTTAACTTTAAAATTACGGCGGGTCGTCGAGCAGAGCTCGAGGGCGGCGGCGTTTGACTGGTGGAGGTCCATCATCGTTATCGAGGTGTTGGAGGTGAGGAAAATCAGAGATGGATGCTCGATGGAAGAGATTGAACGTGAGAGTTCGCGCAAATCCATCGAGCGACGGAATCTTCAGCCCTCGCCTGATAGCAGCATTTTTTACATACCAGGGAGAGCCGGAGATAAGGCGAAGGGTAAGGGCTTGGAAGGCTTCCATGCGTTTAACGACGTCGGGGGCGAGTTGGGTCCAAAATGCAGGCGCTGCGTACATAAGGACGGCTCGTAAAAAGAGCAGATAGATCGAGAGCTTCGTGCGCACCGGCAGTGGCCCTCGAGGCGATAAGAATGGGTATAGTTTGGCTTTGACGCCTCTGGCGCGCTGGAGCACTGTGGACACGTGAGCTCTGAAGCTTAGGCGTCGATCAAGAGTGACGCCCAAGTACTTCACAGTACGTTGCCAAGCGATTGGGCTCCCTTCAAGGGAGAGGGTCTGGCATCGGGAAGTGAGCTGACGGGAGAAGGCAATCGCCTCGGATTTCTCCGTATTGATCGCCACCCGCCATTTCCTTAGTCAGGCCGGAAGTAATGCGAGCTGGCGCTGCACCACGTCAGTCGCAAAACGAAGGTTTGCAGAACTGGTGTGGTACATCGCATCGTCCGCGTAGAGAGAGAGCGTGACTCCAGGCAAAACTGGCAGGTCGTTCGTGTACACAAGGTACAGAACGGGGCCGAGGACAGATCCTTGAGGGACGCCAGCGGCGACGGGGCGGACAGAAGAGTACGTCCCGTCGACGCAGATCCTAAATTTGCGGTCGCAGAGATACGACCGCATCAGATGTACAAATGAGGCAGGGAGAGGGGAGGTGGCTAGTTTATAGAGAAGGCCTTCGTGCCAGACTTTGTCGAAGGCCTTACTCACGTCCAGAAGGACGGCGACAGTTTGATGGTTCCTGTTGATGGCGTCAGTGAGTTGCGTGACAACTCGGACAAGTTGAAGAGTGGTCGAATGCTGCCTGCGGAAGCCGAACTGTTCCTGCCGAATGAAATTATCCAGCAGGGGAGTAATCCGGCGATGCAGGAGGCGCTCGAACACCTTCGATAAGACTGGCAAAAGAGAGATTGGTCGATGATTCTCAGGGAGTGTACGCAGCTTGCGAGCCTTCGGCAACATGATGACTTCGGCTCGTTTCCAAGGGCTGGGATAGTAATGGAGCCGGAGACATCCATTGAACAGCACGTGGATGAGTGAAACGAGACTTTCTGGGGCGTTGAGTAGGGCCGCTGCACCAATACGGTCCTCGCCGGGCGCCTTCTTGGGGCGCAGTCGACTAATGGCCGTTTCCACTTCAGCCTCGTCGAACGGGTCGATTGGGTCTGCGGGAGGGCGGGAAAAATATCCAGATAGGAAGTCTGCGACCGCTGCCGAGTGGCCGGGGTCACAGACGCCTCTGTGAACGGTAAATTGTTCCTCCATGGTATCGGCAAAGACTTCTGCTTTGTCGGCCGCGGAGTACACAATCCCGTTCGGTGATCGTAGGGGGTAGCGGGTCCTTTTCTCGCCAGTGAGTCGGCGCGCAGCCCGGAAAACGGACTGTGGCGTGACTTCCAGAGACTCAAGATATGAGTCCAATCGATGAGCAGTGGCATCAAGCAGAAGCTGCTTGACAAGGTCAGATTGGGCGTTTAGCCAGCGTTTTACGGCAGGGTCCCGGGTTTGTTGCCATCTCCGGCGGAGCTGGCGCCGGTTGCGGATGGCCAGAATCACCTCTTCAGGTAACTGCGACCGTCTGTTGGGCGCAGGGACGTTATAGGTGTGGTTGTCCATAGCGGACGTGACGACTTCTTGAAGATAGTCGGCCAAACGGTCTACATCATCCGGGCTGGAGATGTCGACCTGGGGGTCAGATGGTACTGTTCGACCCAGTTCATCGTGGAACGATCGCCAGTTGACTCTCGTGACACGATGGGGAGGCTGGAGAGGTGTGTCCAGCGTGGGCCGAACAGTGAGTAATACCGGGTCGTGATCAGACGAGAGGTCTGACACGGCTTCTATTGCGATAGGGTAGGGCAAGTCTTTGACAACAGCAATGTCAAGGACGTCGGGAGGTCCCCGTTGATTGGGGATACAGGTCGGTGATCTAGGACCAAGAGCGTTCACATGAGGATGGCGTTGAACGTATTGGTACAGAGAGCGGCCATATGGGTTAGAGACACGGCTGTTCCACAGGGGATGCTTACTATTAAAGTCTCCGGCTGCGATGGTCGGTAAGGGGTCTTCTAAGAGAGCGTCCCATTCATCCTCGTCGGGCGGTGGTCCACCTCGAGGGGGGAGGTAGACTGAAACCAGTCGGACCTCCCGATCCCCGATGCAGAGAGCAACCGCCGTCGCCTCCAAGCGACGAGTCGCCGGAGGCGGCAGGGGGCGGTGGGCGATGCGCCTGTGAACCAGAATGGCTGTACCGCCAGATGCGGCACGCCGGTTCTGGCCAGGCCGGTCTGTGCGATACGTCGTGTACGCTGGAAGCTGGAACGAGTGTGCAGGAGTCAAGTGTGTTTCACTAAGGAGTATGACGTCTATGTCATATTCGGTAACGAAGGCGGCCAATTCGGCACGGCGAGATAGAACGCCACATGCGTTCCAAGCCACCAGCCGAAAGGGCCTAGCCATCGAGAGGGATGAGCGAGGTCACGGAGGTGAGAATGATAACGATTAAGGACTGGACATCCTTGGCAGCAAGAATTTGCGGGATCAAGGCGTTGATCCAAGCGCGCACGCGGGCGGCGAAAGTCACGTCCGAGGACGCGGCAGACGCCGGTGCCGCCTGAGGCTTGGGCGCCGGGTGCAGGAACATGATGCCATTCTGGGCGGGGGCCTTTTGTTTCGGCTGCCTAGGATTTCGGACATCTGGAGTAGATGCTGGCTGTGGTGCAGCGGGCGTGTGCTGCGAGGAAGCGGGGGGCGACGGTTTCGTCTTTTTCTTAGACGGCGCAGCAGGTGTTGGCTGCTGGGCCGCGGGCTGTGCGGCAGGCTGACAAGCAGCTGCAGCCGCATAGCTGGGCGCCCCGGTAGACGCCGGACGAGCTGGGGCAGGCGCAAGGGCCGGTGCCGCAGCGGGGATAGGTGCCGCCGAGGCGGCAGGCCTTGATGCATGGGGCCTAGCTGGAGGCGCAGTAACGCGCTGCTGCGAGGACTTTGACAGCTTCTTCAAAGCCGCAGCATAGAATTTGCAAGACTTTGATGACGCCGGGTGCGGTTCCCCGCAGTTGGCGCAAGTGGCGGCAGCACGAGCGAGAGGACAAGTGTCCTTTCGATGGCTATCGCCACAGCGTAAACAGCGGGTGGGATGGTGGCAAAATGCCGATGAATGGCCGTACCTCTGGCAGTTGTAACACTGCTTCGGTCCGGCTTGGGCTTCGAAGGCTTCAACCCTAACCTTCAAATAAAACATAAAGGTGATACCATAAATGGCCTGGTAGTCACCCACCTTTCGTATTTTAACCAGGAACGCATTGCGCGCTAGTTTCTTGCCGGGGGAGAAGAGAGGCGTTACACTATGTACACGAAAGCCGAAACTGGTGAGTTCATCAGAGATGATCTCAGGCTGGGTACCAGCAGGGGTACCAATAACTTGAACCTTGAGTTCCTTCTCCTCCGGCAAGGCAAAGGTATGGTAGGGGATACCCGCGTCCGTGAGGAACTTCTGCGCAATACGGAAGCTTTCCACGGTCGTGGGGTTGAGGCGGATGGAGCTGTCACCTTGGGCCGAAGCAGTCAAGGTGCCAGAAGGAGTGCACCGGTGTATCCGACGCATGAAATTAGCCCAATCCGAAGGCCGGGCGAAAATCAGAGGCGGGATACGCCGGGGCTGGTCGGGTTGTTGAGAGGCCATGGTGGATTGCCCCGCGGTTGAGCCTCGACGCGAAGTCCGACCGGATTCCGTGGAGGTGGCACTGACACGCCGTTTCCGGCTGACAGACTGCCATGCACCATCGGTATCCATGGCCGAGTCCGCGTCGCGAGTTTCCCCCGACGAGGTAGGTGTAGGGTGGTCCTGAGAAGGGTCATCCGGGAGAGGTTGCGACAGAGCGCGAGCAGGAATAGCGAGGTCCTGAGAAGGACCGACGGAAGCAGGTTGGCCCTGAGAAGGGCCGACGGAAGATGGGTTGCGGGCAGCCATCGGCGAGGCGAAGCCTACGCCTTAGGCGGAACGGAACTAAGGACTAGACCAAGCACTACGGTAAGCAAAGATACAAAAGTCGCTCACTTACCAACAAGCTCCAGGCAGCAGCGGAACACACACGAAACACTGCACGGCACAAGAACACAACACTGCACTGAACACTACACTGCACTGCACTGATTCTTGAGTAGTTTAAAAACTTGCACAAACACTGGTAATTATGGAACTGGACGCACTGTGTAAGTCACGGTATAACCGGAGACTGAGAACGCACAGAATGTGAAGAATTTCCCATCAAGAGAGAGCTCAAGAGGCAGGGCGATTCTGTTGCTCCTTCCAATCGCAGGGTGATTATGTGAATCGGCGGAGTCCAGAGAGTCCAGAGTTGAACGGAGCAGCAGCTAGTCGTGCTCCGGTGGTCGCAGTGTCCTTTTGCATTTTGCATTGAATAGTGGGGCGTCTTTGCACCCGTGGCTTATTGCAGCTTCCGGGACGTGCCCGATGGCTGCCAGAAGAAAACAGTGCTGGACTTTCAAAAGAAGGTGGCCTAAAATATTCGGGAGGGACACGCCAACCAGTTAACTGAGAAGGCGGCGGAAAATTTTTTCAATTTTTGTTATATACAGGTTCCGGGTCATGGTAACACTGCCACCGGGCGCGGGGCGAACGGCAGATGCCGAACGCGCCCGGCCCGGCATGCAGGCGCCTTGTAGCGCCGGACGTTCCCCGCGAGGCAGGGATCCGCCGTGTCTTTGGCATCGGTAACAACGCCAAGCAGTCTGAAAATCAACTTACTTGGGGAAGGTATCTGACTGGGTAGGATGGTAACAAGGAGATAGAATTGCTCGGGAACCTAAATGAGAGCAAACAGAATTACGGGGGGTCGTCTAAGATCGCCCGAGGGCGTTTAACACGTATAGCGGGAGGTGGTTCAGACGTGCTGATAGATCGGAGATAAGGAAAGGAGGAGGTCGCTGCAGAAGCAAAAAGAGTTTCGGCAAGCGACCGGACAAAATCGGCAAGGGTAGGAACTCGAAGGCCTCCACGAATGACATCATTTCTCACAAACCATGGAGACCCCGACAAGGATCTGAGGGTACGGGCCTGGAAAGCTTCCAGCCTACACTTGTTAGTGGTCGACACAAGCGACCACCATGCGGGAGCAGCATAGGTCAATATTGACCGGAGAAACAAAAGATAGATAGTAACTTTAGTGCGCAAAGCCAGGCGGTTGCGGCACGAGAGCATGGGAAATATTTTGGCTCGGACGCCTCGAGCTTTGTTGAGGGTAGCAGTCACGTGGCCGTTGAAGCTAAGGCGCTGGTCTAGCCGAACGCCCAAATACTTCACCGACTTTTGCCAGGCGATAGGCCTCCCTTCGAGGGAGAGGGCCTGGCATCGGGAAGTGGACTTGCTGGTGAAACAGATCGCCTCGGATTTCTCCGCGTTGATCAGCACCCGCCACTTCCTTAGCCAGGCCGGAAGCAGATTCAACTGACGCTGCAGCTTTGAACACGCAATTCGCGGGGACAGGGAGCTGCAGTAATACATTGCGTCGTCAGCGAATAGAGATAACGTGACTCCAGGAATAACAGGCAGGTCGTTCGTGTACACTAGGTACAGAACGGGGCCGAGGACAGATCCCTGCGGAACGCCAGCGGCGACGGGTCGAACTGATGAACAGGACCCTTCGACGCTAACCCTGAAGGTACGATCACTGAGGTATGACCGCAAGAAATGCACAAGGGACGGTGGGATGGGGGAGTGAGCAAGTTTGTAGAGAAGACCTTCGTGCCAGACTTTGTCGAAGGCCTTACTCACGTCCAACAAGACAGCGCCCGTAGACTCTCTCTTGTTGGCGGCGTCGGACAATGCTGTGACAACTCGGACGAGTTGTAAAGTTGTCGAGTGCTCTCTACGGAACCCGAACTGTTCGCTCCGAATAAAATTATCCAGCAGCGGCCAGATGCGGGCGAGTAGGAGACGCTCAAACACCTTTGAGATTACTGGCAACAATGATATGGGGCGATAGCTGCCTGCAAGCATTCGAGGCTTGCCGGGCTTGGGTATCATGCTGATGTTGGCATTTTTCCACAGGCGGGGGAAGTATTGCAGCCGGAGACTGGAGTTGAACAGATCCAGGACCAATTCAACGCCCGAGGCCGGGAGATGTTGCAAAGCTGCGGCCCCGATCCGATCAGGACCAGGGGCGCGACGTCGGTTTAGTCGACAGATAGACGAAACTAGTTCGTCCCTGTCGAAGAGAGCGGGAGGGTCAGGTGGAGGGCGGGAAAAATAACCAGATAGGAAGTCTCGAACCACTACCGAGAAGGCAGGGTCCGAGACGCCTCCATGAACGGTGAATTGAGTCTCCATGCAGTCGGCGAAGACCTCTGCCTTGCCTTCCGGTGAAGAAACAATGCCGTTCGGGGTGTTAAGCGGGTTGCGAGTACGCTTCTCGCGGGTAAGGCGACTCGTCGCTCTCCAGACGGAGGCTGGGTCGACTTCAAGGGACTCAAGGTATGAGTCCCACTGATCAGAGTTTACGTCCCGCAAAAGTTGCTGGACGTAAAGAGACTGGGCCTGAAACCGTCGTTTGACGGCGGGATCTCGGGTTCGTTGCCATCTGCGGCGGAGCTTGCGCCGAAGCCAGATGGCGTGGAGAACTTCCGGTTGAAGGGCCGATTTACGATTCACCTCTACGTTGTATGTGTGTCGATCCATGACACCTTGGACCAACTCCTGAAGATGAGTGGCACGGAGATCCAGATCGTCACGAGTGGCGATCGGGTCCGCTGGGACAGATGGTAACCTTCGAGACAGCTCGTCGTGATAGGAGCGCCAGTTGACCCTCCTAGCAGGACCAGCGGGAAGTCGGGGTGAAGCCGACACATCTCGAACAGTTATTAGTAGGGGATTGTGATCAGACGAGAGGTCTGACACTGACGAGACCTGGATGTTATGGGCCACGTTCCTGACTACAACTACATCAAGAACGTCCGGTCGGTGACCGGCATAGTGGAAGTGGGTAGGATCATCAGGGCCGATGACGTGCGTATCCGGGTCGTCTAGGACGAACCGGCGGAGTGATCTGCCGTAGGCGTTGGTAGCCCTACTGTTCCAAGAAGGATGTTTGGCGTTGAAGTCGCCGGCTGCAATCGTCGAGATTGGGTGGTCGAGGAGAGCGTTCCACTCCTCAGGCGGGGGCGGCGGGCTCAGGCCAGGCCGGAGATACGCGGAAACAATGCGCAACTCCGAGCCGCCTGCGTCCACTGCCACCGCGCAACCTTCGATGAGTCGAGTAGTGAGAGGGGGTAGTGGCCTATGGGATATCCGCCTGTGGACCAGAATCGCCGTACCCCCTTTCGGGGGTTGGCGCGGCTGTCGGGGACGATCCTGACGATAACAAGTGTAAGAAGGAAGTGAGAATCG
Source organism: Magicicada septendecula (assembly GCA_034769895.1). Classification (NCBI taxonomy): domain Eukaryota; kingdom Metazoa; phylum Arthropoda; class Insecta; order Hemiptera; family Cicadidae; genus Magicicada; species Magicicada septendecula. The sequence continues at coordinate 29,129,804 of CM068373.1, forward strand.
ATGGTAGGGGGCTAGATGGGTTTCGGAGAGAAGCACGACATCAACGTCGTACTCCACGACGAAAGCCGCCAGCTCAGATCGGCGAGAGGAAACGCCATCAGCGTTCCAAGCGACGATCCGCAGTCGCAGTGTCCGGGTGATACCCGATGACTGCATGTTGCCTTGCTGTTACCTTGGCTAGCGATCTCGCGCTTTGAAAGGAATGGGACCTCCATCAATTTTATTTTGGAGGGACAGGATGTTATGATTTTACTTGGACCCTGGGACCTCGAAGAGACCCGTGACGGCAGAATGGGGGAGACCTCGAAGACCTTTCGCGTGAGAAGCAGGAATGACCCTCCCACAACGGGTAGGGCGCCCCTAGCCGCTCAGGAAAAGTCGCCGAGGGCTGCCAGGCGGCAATGTCGGCGCACGGGAGAGAGCGTAGGAGGAGGCAGCGTCCACCAGAGGTGGCACTAGGCACACCTAGGGCGAGCGCAGACCCCCCTCTAGTCTGTCGCCGAGCGCCAGCACGGACATGAGAAAGAAGGAAGGAGGAGGAGCGTGAAAATTCTCAAGGTCGGGGGGATGGGGCAGATGTTCTGTAAGTGCTTATGGGGGGTCGTCGAGCAACGCTCGGGGGCGTTTGTGGCGTCTAGGTGGTGGGCCGACATCTGTGCTTAGTCGACGGATGTGAGGATGGGTCGAGACATAGGCTCGGGAGAATAGTTTGAGGGCTAGGGACCGAACGAATTCGGTAAGTGAAGGAACCTTCAACCCTCGCCTGATGGCATCATTTCTGACAAACCAGGGAGAGTTGGAGATGTAGCGGAGGGTTCGGGATTGGAAAGCTTCCAACCGGGCGACAACGGATGGGCTGAGTAGTACCCAAAAGGCGGGGGCTGCGTAAGTCAGGATTGCCCTAAGAAAGAGCAAGTAGATGGTGAGTTTAGTGCGCACAGGCACTGAACCCCGATGAGAGAGAAAGGGAAATAGTTTGGCTCTGACGCCTCTGGCGCGCTGGAGACTCAAAGAGACATGAGGTGCAAAGCTTAGGCGTCGGTCAAGAGTGACGCCCAAGTACTTTACAGTCCGTTTCCACTCGATTGGGCTCCCTTCAAGGGAGAGGGACTGGCAGCGGGAAGTTAATTTACGAGAAAAGGCGATCGCCTCGGATTTCTCCGCATTGACCGCCATCCTCCACTTCCTTAGCCAGTCCGGAAGTACGGCGAGCTGACGTTGCACCAGGCCAGCTGCGAAATCAAGAATCGGCGGTAGCATGTAGCATTGTAGTAGCGGGGCGTCTTTGCACCCGGTGCATGACTGCAGCATCTGAGTCGAGCTCAATGGCTGCCTGTGGATATACGTAGGTCTGGTTCTTCGACTGGTGCCTAATATCAGGAATGGACAACCGCCAACCAGTTAACTGAGAAGGCGGGGGAGAAAGGTTTTAATTTTTATTTATTTATTTTAAAATATTTGCAATCAGTGGGCACTGCCGCATGAACGGGTTCAGATGACAGATGTCACCCGTTCCCAGTCACGCGTGCAGACGCCTTGAGGCGTCGGTCGCTCCCCGCGAGGCAGAGAGCCTCCGTGCCAGTGATAGCGCGTAGCAGCAGCATTCAGCGTGGTCGGCATACTAGGAAGGGAGGAAGGAAACAGCTTAGCAGGTAAATTCTGGGGCATGGGCAGATGGCGAATATTCAAATTGATGTTTAAGCAGGTTACTTAAACTTATGGCGGGTCATCGAGAATCGCCCGAGGGCGTTTGACCCGGACAGGGGGAGGTGGTTGCGTGGTGCTGATGGTTCTGAGGTAAGGGAAGGAAGAGGTCTCAGCTGCGGCAAAGAGAGTCGCAGCTAATGACCAGACAAAGGCTGAGAGAGCAGGAACTCGTAGACCTCCTCGAATTACACTGTTTCTAACAAACCAAGGAGATCCCGACAAGGAACGGAGGGTTCTGGATTGGAAACTTTCCAGCCTACGCCTGTTGGTGGCGGAGGCAAGTGACCACCATACAGGTGCCGCATAGGTCAATACAGACCGGAGAAAACAACAGATAGAGGGTAACTTTCGTGCGCAGCGCCAGGGGGCTGCGGCACGCGAGGTATGGGTAAAGTTTGGCTCGGACGCCGCGAGCCTTGGCAAGGGTGTCCGTCACGTGGGCGTTGAAGCATAGGCGACGATCTAGCCGAACGCCTAGATACTTCACCGACTCTTTGTAGGCGATAGGCCTCCCTTCAAGGGAGAGGGGCTGGCATCGGGAGATGGACTTACGAGTGAAACAGATCGCCTCGGATTTCTCCGTGTTGATCGTCACCCGCCATTTCCGTAGCCAGTCCGGAAGCTGGTCCAACTGACGCTGCAACTGTGTACTCGCAAAACGCGGGGACACAGAGCTGTAATGATACATTGCATCGTCAGCGAACAAAGACAACGTGACTCCGGGCAGAACAGGCAGGTCGTTCGTGTATACGAGGTACAGAACGGGGCCGAGGACAGATCCCTGGGGTACGCCAGCGGCGACAGGACGAACTGCAGAGCAGGTTCCGTCGACGCTAACCCTGAAGGTTCGGTCACTGAGATACGACCGGAGGAAAAACACTATGGACGATGGTAAGGGGGAGTTAGCAAGTTTGAAGAGAAGACCTTCGTGCCAGACTTTGTCGAAGGCCTTGCTCACGTCCAGCAGTGCGGCGGCCGTAGCCGCTCGCCTGTTGGTGGCGTCAGAGAGTTGCGTTACCACGCGGACTAGTTGAAGCGTGGTCGAGTGCTCTCTGCGAAACCCGAACTGTTCGTTGCGGATAAAATTATCCAACAACGGCGAGATGCGGGCCAGCAGGAGCCGCTCGAACACCTTCGAGATAACTGGCAAGAGAGATATTGGCCGATAGCTTTCAGGAAGCATGCGCGGCTTGCGGGGTTTAGGAATCATAACGATGTTGGCATTTTTCCACAGGCGGGGAAAGTACTGTAGCCGGAGACAAGAGTTGAACAGCTCGAGAACGAGGTCAACGCCTGAGGCCGGGAGATATTGTAATGCAGCGGCCCCGATCCGGTCAGGACCGGGGGCGCGACGGCGGTTTAGTCGACAGACAGACGAAACGAGTTCGTCCCTGTCGAACGGGAGGTCTGGGCCAGCGGGAGGGCGAGAAAAATAACCAGATAGGAAGTCCCGGACGTCTGCCGAGTGGGCAGGGTCCGAAACGCCTCGATGAACGGTAAATTGCGACTCCATGCAGTCGGCGAAGACCTCAGCCTTGCCTTCTGATGAAGACACAACCCCGTTCGGGGTTTCCAGCGGGTTGCGAGTTCTCTTCTCGCGGGTCAGTCTACTCACCGCTCTCCAGACGGAGGCGTGGTCGACTTCAAGAGACTCAAGGTATGAGTCCCATCGATCAGAGTTTACGTCCCGCAGTAGCTGCTGAACGTAAAGGGACTGTTGTTGAAATCGTCGCTTAACGACTGGGTCTCGGGTTCTTTGCCATCTGCGGCGGAGCTGGCGCCGTAGCCAGATGGCGTGGAGTACTTCCGCAGGTAAGGCCGATTTACGATGATTCACCTCGAGTGCGTAGGTGTGTCGATCCATGACACCTTGGACCAATTCCTGAAGATTTGTGGCGCGGAGATCCAGATCGTCACGAGTGACGATTGGGTCCGCCGGGAGAGATGGTAACCTTCGAGAGAGCTCATCATGATAGGATCGCCAGTTGACTCTCCTAACAATCTGAGCGGGAAGTCGGGGTGACGCCGACAGCTCTCGAACAGTTATAAGAAGGGGATTGTGATCGGACGAAAGGTCCGACACAGACGAGACCTCGATGGTGCGGGCAACGTTCTTGACAACTACTATGTCAAGAACGTCCGGCCGATGGCCGTGAAAGGGGAAGTAGGTAGGGTCTTCAGGGCCGATGACATTAAGTGCCGGGTCGCCAGAGACGAACCGGAACAGAGAATTTCCATAGGCGTTGACAACGCGGCTGTTCCATGAAGGGTGTTTGGCGTTTAAGTCGCCGGCTACAATGGTTGAGAGGGGGTGGTCGAGGAGGGCGTCCCACTCCTCGGGCGGTGGCGGAGTTCGCCGGCCAGGCCGGAGGTACGCAGAAACAACGCGCAGCTCCGATCCGCCGGCGTCCACCGCCACCGCGCAGCCTTCAATAATAGATGTATCTAGAGGAGGCAAAAGCCTGTGGGATATCCGCCTGTGGACTAAAACAGCTGTGCCCCCCGAGGGGGGACAGCGAGGCCGTAGGGGACGATCCTGACGATAACAGGCATAGGCAGGAAGGGAAAACGAGTGGTAATGAGCCAGATGAGTCTCGGAAAGAAGTATGATATCAACATCATACTCCGTTACAAAAGTCATCAGTTCAGATCGCCTGGGGAGTAGCCCGAAGGCGTTCCACGCAACGATCCTCAGGCTATTAGCCATTTAGGGGAAGTAGAGGAAAGAGGGCAGCTAATGATTGGAACACCAGGGCAAGCACAGTGGTCGTGTCGCGAGCAGTCCTGATGGATGCAACAAGATTATCTGCCCAGGCAGTCAGGGGATCCGCCGAAGCCCGGGAAGATTCCCGGGATTCAGGAGGACAAGCCTGACTGGCCTCGACAGGGGTAGCAGATGGCGCTGGGCTGGTGGACTGAGCTGTAGACTGCTCGCTGGGAGGTGGAGGTCGATGACTGGGGGCGGGTCGAGCCCGCGGAGAGGGTACAGGTGGAACCTGTGACGATGTAGGTCGGCCGGCGGAGTTCCGGCGACGACGAGAGCGCTTAGATTTGCCCGATCGGGCTGGAGGCGGGGCTGATTTAGCGGCCATGGCCGCGTAGGAAGGTGCGGGCGCTCCGGTAGGCGCCGGGATTGAGGCCGCTGCAGGCGGCGCCGAAGCGACGACTGCAGGCGAGACAGCGGCACCGGAAGCAACCGAAGTTGCTGCCGGGACCTGGGCAGATGAACCGGTGAGAGGCGGGAAAGCCGCTCGCCGGTTAGGGCCAGGACCAGCTACACGGCCTGCCTGCGCGCCAGGGCGCACAGGAGGTCGCTGCGGTTTCATGGCAGCGATAAAGTTAGGGCAGCCTCGGTAATTAGCCGGATGGGCTCCTTTGCAGTTACAGCATTTAGCTGTGTACCCCGTCGTAGGCTTATCACAGCCACGATGAGGTTCAGCACAACGCACGCAACGCGGGGGCTGATGACAAAAAAGACTGCTGTGGCCGAACCTCTGGCAGTTAAAACACTGCGAGGGGCCGGGCCGCGGGTCAAATGTGCGGACTTGCACCCGTAGGTGCAGAAGATTCTGGAGAGTGTAAATCTCCTCGAAGGGGCCTACTTTCAGTAATTTACAAAGAAAGCTGTTGACAGGACGGCGGTCATCTCCTTTGCCAACATGCAGGACGCTTACCGCGGTCGGCGCATAGCCGAGCGCAACAAGTTCCTGCCTGATGGCATCAGGGTCGGTAAAGGATGGAATTCCCGACAGAACGACCTTGATTTCACGCTCTGACGGGAGGGCAAATGTATGAAAGGAAATCTTACGCTCTGTCAGGAATGACTGAACAGAGCGGAAGTCCGGGATCGTAGCGGTCGCCAGCTTTAGCGAGGGGCCTTGGCACCTCGCCTCGACCTTGACCGAAGGGAGAGCTAAGGTTAGAGAACGCAGTAAGTGAGAGTAATTCCTATTATCAGGAATTACAATCGGTGGAATGCGTGGGGAAGACACAGTTTGGGTTCCAGTAGAATACTCACGCTCGCGCTGAGTGCCGCTGTTACCGTGACTAGACGACTGATCTGCAGCTGAGGCGGGCGGCGGAGTTTGGGCCAGTTTTCGCTTGCGTTTGGCAGACTTGCCCTCCACAAGCGAGAACTGTCCGTCCCCCGATCCAACACTGCACATATCGACCGCACTTTGATCACTTTCACTATCACTTTCACTGTCGTGAGGAAGTGGAGTGGAACGGAAGCCGGTTGAGCATGTTTCCATTAAGGAAACAAGCGGCGCCGGCAGAGGATTCGGGGGCGTATTCGACGCCATTTCGGACAAGCCGAAATGAACGTCTACGCAGGTCTAGGATTGAGGGATCACCAGACACTAAAAACTATCCACAGGCACAATTGAACACGAAACAGACCGCACAGCACACGGAAACAAAAACACTCCCGCACTGATTAAATAAAGCTGAGTCGCACTGAACTGTAGGTGAAATCTGTAGTGATGATGATGCTGAATACGATGATGATAAGAAAAATGGTGAAAACTGAATATTTCCGCACAAATTGGAAAAATTTTTCAGAGCAAAAACAGTCACAGCCTACCCGGGCAAATGCTCTAGGTAGACTCCCCCCCAAGAATCGGCGGGGCGAAAGCATCTCATTAAGTACATTATGGCATGGCGCGATGCGAGCCTCTCACACACCTTCTTGTTTCTGATTGGCCGGTGATGCTGTACTTACCTGTGCGGGGGTTGCAATTAGTAAACAATTAGCACAGGTAGCATCGCGGTGAGATCAAAAGCCTTCCCCACAGTATTTCTTGGAAAACAAGTGAGTACATAATGGCATAGCTTGGTGCGAGCCAATCATACACCATCTCTATTGTGATTGGTTGATGGTGTCATTTTTGCCTGTACGTGGGACTTTGCTGAATTTATATGTACAGGTAGCATGGCAGGACAGCTTTAGGTGACATTCGACTGCTAGCTCTCGAATTGGACACACGTGAACAACAGCATCAGAACAACGCAGAAGAGGAACGCCTCGTCCTCTACAAGACTGCAATGAAGAGGCCTTCCGCTCAAACTACTGCGGCGGCAGTAAAGAAGAAACCGCCGGACCAAGAATCTTCTCATCGCCAGCGCCACCATCCAGCTGCTGCGATGGAAATTGATCAGCCGCCTTGCCTGCAAGACGAAGACAGCAACAACACAACTGGGACCTGCCGCACAGTGCCGGTAAGTCTGATAGGTAGCGCTGTCCAGCGAAACCCGGGGAGTCCGAGAGTAGGACTGACGAATAGAGATGCGCATTGCGCCGCCACTGTGACGGTGTCACAGTTCGGCCCCCGGGTACCCGCTGGACAAAGAGCCGAGTTAGTCGGCAGTAGCCCAGCTGCTAGTGTCCCCAACGCACTGTGCGGCAGCATCGAGCCCCCCGGCAGGCCACTTGGGCCAGTCGGGAACCCTACGACTCGCGCGGGAAGCCCTGCTGAGCCCGCGCAAGTTCGTCCCAATAATCGGTCCTTATTTGGGCCGACCAAGCCCGCTAAGGCCGGACCTTCCGGCTGCACGGCCGCTAGTAGGCCAAGCAGCCCAAATCCTCTGCCGGAGTCTGACTCCCCAGATATGGAGACCTCGGCTTCCACCGACTGGGTGGCAGTAGGGCGCGGTGGCAAGCCGCGAAAGTCTCCCTCCCTGACCTCCTTGAGTTCGGCCACGGACTCGGCGGCACTCCAAGCCTCCGCTGAGGTTGCGCCTAGTCGCACCTCCGAAGGAAGGGTCCCGCCGGTGTTCGTTACGAACGTCAGGGACGTGATCGGCTTCGTTCGCCGACTCCGTAAGACCGTTGCGCTGGCAGATAACGCATCTGTCAAGCTCCTTGCGAGCGAGACTGTGCGCGTTACCTGCCGCAGCGCATCGGAGCACTTCGGAGTGGTCCAGTGGCTGGAACGTGAATCGTTCCAGTTCCACACCTACACTTTGAACAGAGTCAAGCCTGTAGCCCTCGTCCTTCGGGGCCTGGACATACAGGCGGACTACACTTTGAACAGAGTCAAGCCTGTAGCCCTCGTCCTTCGGGGCCTGGACATACAGGCGGATCCGCAGGTCATCGCAGACGAACTGTGCGACGCGGGGTATAAGGTTGTGGGAGCCTCACGGCTGTACACTACTTATGGCTCGCGTCGACCACTCCCGCTGATAAGACTCCTGGCAGAGAAGGGCGAATCCTCCCAGGCCTTATTAGACTTAAAACGGCTTTTCGGGCTCTGCGTAAGCGTCGAGCCCTGCCGCCAGACCGGGCGACTTTCCCAGTGCCACAGGTGCCAGCGGTTCGGCCATAGCAGCTTTGGTTGCCGGAACGCGCCGACCTGCGTCCGCTGTGGAAATGACCACTTGACGCAGGCCTGCGCTGTCCCGGCCAACCACCGATATTGTATTAACTGTGGCGGCGCCCATGCTGCAAACAACAGGCGCTGCCCAGTCTATAGCGAGCAGCTGGACAAGCTTAAGAAACCAGTCCAGCCCAAGCCTCGACACGTTGCTTGCCAACCAGTAAAACCGGCCAAAGCCGCTGAACCTGTGGTCCGGAAACCAGCCCCTAGGTCTGCTCCGGTTCCGAAACCCAGCAGTGCAGTGAGCCCGAGCAAAGCTCCAAAGGCCAAACCAACCATCGCGCCCCCGGAACCGGGTAGTTTGCATTAAAAGTCCTTTAAAGTTGCATTATTGTGTGCAACCAAAGACCAACAAACTACCTCAATAACATCCAGAAGCCAACACACAAATACTTCACCAGAAACAAGATGGCGAAGACTGAAGATGGGAGAACAAGATCTCCCGAAACATGTTCCTAAAGGAAAAAAAAAATATATCTTGAGGTAAATTTAGTCATAAATATTATAGTAATATATATATACATATATATATATATTGCAACGAATCACAGGATCATGATAGGCGGGGCAAGTTCATATATTACACAGACAATGGACATTCATATTATATTGGTAGATGGTTAAGTTTGGTTGTTATCAATTGTAATTAGTAAGGTTAAGGGTTTAGTTTAAAAAAACTGTGCATTATTATTTATGGTTATTCATGTACTGTGTTAGTGGAAATGTGCGCGCGTGCGCGAGTGGGAATCGTTCCCGGGCGGTGCGTGAAGTATTATCGTTGTTTTGACATTAGCTGAACTGAGACATGTGTATCGCTACAATCCCTATACCTGTCGGACTATTGTTTACGTTCATGTATATTATTAGTATGTAGGCAGTCATGCATGAGATACGAGTAGTCTGATTACCGCTATGCATGCTGTTACAAAGTAAATGCACTCTACTGCATGAAAAGTGCATGGTCATTTATACTAACCATGTGACTTCCATCCACCAATAGAATGCGGACTGGTGGTTGGAAATTTTCTTAAGCCTGTCGTTACACAGGCAGTTCTTCTACGCCATCTACCGCGAACGGGACGTGCACTCCTTGTCCAAGAATTCTACCGCTTGCAAGGTGTTGTAAAGACTATTCGTCGTTAGTGAAACGGGAAGACTCAGAACTGTGTGTGTAGTACATTTGCACACATCAGTGTTTTAACGCATTGTGCGTAAAATTACAAGCAGTTCTTCACTGCTGCTACCGTGAACGGTACATACAATTCCTTGTACAAGATTATACCGCTTGCAAGGATTTGTTAAGACTTTTCGGGGATAGTAACGCGTGTGACGCATAACAATTGATTTTATATCTTTACACACGATATTAATATTGTAGTATTACGTGTATAAGAAGTGAGTGTAACTGTATCACTGTGCGAGATTTTCCGTAGTGACAGTATCATTAATTGTTACGCAATAGTTCCATCAAGACGTTTCCGTGCTAGTGCAAGATTTCCTCATAGGGTGGTCTGCTGATCGCGGTAGACCTTGATATTCGCGAGAACACTTGAAGAAGCCGGAGAGGTATAAGCTCAATATACCGTTATTGATTAAACTCACTGTCACCTGAGATATTACTTGGTCTTAAACTCTATATAAGTTTTGCGAGTAATAAAATCCGTAGTACCGTTGTGTGCGAAGTGTCGGATTCATCGTGGGAATTGCAGGACATCAGCCCAGCTGTTATAGGACATCAGCCCAGCTGTTACAGGACATCAGCCCAGCTGTTACAGGACATCAGCCCAGCTGTTATAGGACATCAGCCCAGCTGTTATAGGACATCAGCCCAGCTGTTATAGGACACCAGCCCAGCTGTTATAGGACCAGCCCAGCTGTTACAGGACGCCAGCCCAGCTGTAAACGTTTCTGGTGAAACGTCTGTCATTTGTAAGCCACACCTGACGAACCATCTATACCGCAAAGACCGGCCCTTCTCTTCAACAACATCATCGTGGGAGTCTTCTTATGTAACGTATCACGTCTTGCGTATGAACATTATTTAACATTTTAAAAGAAAGACTCTATATCAAACATTACATTCTGTACATTTCAAATATACCATATAAACTATAACTTGTGTTTGTACCATAAATAATCTTAAACCCTCCAATATAGACTTGTAATTTGAAATACACATACTATCATATCCTATGCGCCAATAGTTTAGTAATTTGTGTTGTCGCATAGAGATATTTTGGCGCCCAACGTGGGGCTCGTAAAATAGCGGAAATTTTACGCTATTATATATTTGTCTATGAATATAAAATTTGTTGGAAAAATCCGACGTATATGTATAATTAACGTAATAATTGTATGTGTATTGTTCATATGAAAATCTGAGGATATAATTTTTCAAAAGTGCATATTCTCTTGTATATCATATATGAACAGATTTTATCAGTATATTGGAGGTAGATTATTAGTTGTTGTATGTTAGATAAGGTATTTACATGTTGATGTTTTGAACTGCTTTCTGTGTCCATATAAACTGGTTACCATATGTTCTAATCTTGTTGTGATAATAATAACTTGCTTTGCGTATAAATCAATAAGTTTAAATTTACTAAATTTTAAATTAATTTGTGATCACTATGTCGAATAAAAAAGAGCTTATAGAATATTTAAGGGCCAGGGCACTTGATGATAAAACCATATCTGAGCAGAGTAGAGCCGTTAGGCGGAAATTCTGGGATAGAATTGAAAGTAATATTAACGAGGCAACTCGCTTAGGGCATAGTATTTCGTTGTTCGATATGGTCGGAGATATGGATGTTGCATGCAATTATAGTGAAGATAACGAAAGTGAAATTAGTAATAGCAACACTATTAGTCCAGAACATACTTCAGATAATTGCTGCGGGGAGATGAAAGCCGTGGAAGAAGAGATGATATCGGATATACAAGGAGTTTCAGAGGAAAGTAAAGCCAGGGATGAGGAGATGATAGCCATTAGGCAGGAATTTTGGGAAGAAATGGACGCCGACAGAGAGGAGAGGATGGCGAAACTACAGGAAATGTCAACTGATATTGAAGCAGATTTATCTGTTGAGAATATTGCACCGTGTGATAATTTTGAAGTACCTAATGTCCTTGTGGAACATACTCTCAAAGAAAGTAATATGGAAGTTAACCAAGATGTGACATCTGAAGGATTAAAGGAGAACAGTAGCGTAGCAGGTGAACTTGAAAGTGATTATACAGAAACCACCTTATTAGGGCCTAGTAGTTCGTATCTCGGTAAAGTCGAATGTTTAGAATCTGCATCGGATTGTAGTGAGGCTAACAGAAATGAAATTAGTAGTAACAACACTGTTAGTCTGGAACATACTTCAGGTAAGTGCTGTGGTGGGGTGATATTTTGTAGTGTAACAGATATAGCATGCGAGAACCGTGAACATATGATAGGATCTGAAGCTATCATGGATGCGGACAGTGTATGCATAACACATAAAATTTCCGAACCAGTAGTAGAGCCTGGAACTAGTATGGATACTAACGGTGCAGGTATTTATGACTTATGGCCTGATGATGAGGTACTAGAAGAATCAATATCAGGTACTGAGGTGTTTACTGAGGACGGAGAGGTGAATGATACTGGTGACAATAAGGTGACAACAATTATGGTAAATAATAATGAACCGCCGCGTAATCAGTTTCATGTTCAAACACCACAAAATCAGCCGCAATCACAACAACATAAAAATACAACTCAGCAGATTAATACCAACTTATTAGCGACAGTTACTGGAAATGATTTAGTTGAAAAGCAGTTCAATCAATCAAGTATGAAAAATGTTAGTTATAAGAATGAAACTGTTATGTATGGCCTATATCCTGCAGCAATTAGGGATAATTTAATGTATAATAATGATAATAGTAGTAGATATGAGGGTAATATTAATATTGAAAATGGCACCGATCTTGTGGTCGAAGCAAAAATTAGGGGTTATGTTGGCGAGATATTGTTTGACAGCGGCACAGGAATATCGCTGTTGGACGAGCAGTTGCTAAAGAGGTGTAAAACCCACTTTATACAAAGGCCGATTCTGCCGGTATGTCACACAGGGATAAAATCAGGAGCGTGTGAGTCGCAGGTAATTAAAAAACAGGCAATTAAAGCAACATACGAGCAGGATACGGAAGTAGATGCGACCGTCCTTGGAGTTAAAAAACTCGGACATAATATGATTTGGGAAGTTGATAAATTGAATAAACGGCATGCTGCATTGGAAGTTCAGAAAGAATTATTGCCAGCTAAAGTTGATTGTCGACCTCACGTTATCAGACTGGGACGCTCGAAAGATAAGATAACGAGTAACTCACCGACCCCCAAGGTTCAGTTAATGAGTTGCGAGATAAGGCAATTACGGCGTATATTAAACAAATTCAAATCTGTATTTCCAAGTAAACGTGTGCGTTTCAAAACTGAGAAAAATTTATACAAAAACCTCAGAAATAAATGTCAGGATATAGGGGTAAGAATGTGTAGTGATTTAAATATGTCAATTCAGGTTTAAATGTTGTATGTAAGATGGCTCTGTGAATGAACAATAATCTAGTTTTGATAAGGAATGTTGTCTGTGTACCCTATGACCCTGCATAAGATGTCGTTATCTGTGTGTCATGAACATGTGTGTTTGTTTTGGGTTTGAAGGTTACCACGTGTCTTTTGATTTGATGCTTCTGTCAAAATGACAGTTGGAAATGTTAGTATTAATTGAGGATGTTTATTTGATTTTAGTTTGAGGGTATTATTATTATTTCAGGATTAGGAAGTTGTTTTGGTTATATTGAAAAAAAAATTTTTTATTTTTTGTTAGTTAACTAAAGAAAAAAAAAATTTTTTTTTATGCGGGAAGGAGTTAATCCTGCAACGAATCACAGGATCATGATAGGCGGGGCAAGTTCATATATTACACAGACAATGGACATTCATATTATATTGGTAGATGGTTAAGTTTGGTTGTTATCAATTGTAATTAGTAAGGTTAAGGGTTTAGTTTAAAAAAACTGTGCATTATTATTTATGGTTATTCATGTACTGTGTTAGTGGAAATGTGCGCGCGTGCGCGAGTGGGAATCGTTCCCGGGCGGTGCGTGAAGTATTATCGTTGTTTTGACATTAGCTGAACTGAGACATGTGTATCGCTACAATCCCTATACCTGTCGGACTATTGTTTACGTTCATGTATATTATTAGTATGTAGGCAGTCATGCATGAGATACGAGTAGTCTGATTACCGCTATGCATGCTGTTACAAAGTAAATGCACTCTACTGCATGAAAAGTGCATGGTCATTTATACTAACCATGTGACTTCCATCCACCAATAGAATGCGGACTGGTGGTTGGAAATTTTCTTAAGCCTGTCGTTACACAGGCAGTTCTTCTACGCCATCTACCGCGAACGGGACGTGCACTCCTTGTCCAAGAATTCTACCGCTTGCAAGGTGTTGTAAAGACTATTCGTCGTTAGTGAAACGGGAAGACTCAGAACTGTGTGTGTAGTACATTTGCACACATCAGTGTTTTAACGCATTGTGCGTAAAATTACAAGCAGTTCTTCACTGCTGCTACCGTGAACGGTACATACAATTCCTTGTACAAGATTATACCGCTTGCAAGGATTTGTTAAGACTTTTCGGGGATAGTAACGCGTGTGACGCATAACAATTGATTTTATATCTTTACACACGATATTAATATTGTAGTATTACGTGTGTAAGAAGTGAGTGTAACTGTATCACTGTGCGAGATTTTCCGTAGTGACAGTATCATTAATTGTTACGCAATAGTTCCATCAAGACGTTTCCGTGCTAGTGCAAGATTTCCTCATAGGGTGGTCTGCTGATCGCGGTAGACCTTGATATTCGCGAGAACACTTGAAGAAGCCGGAGAGGTATAAGCTCAATATACCGTTATTGATTAAACTCACTGTCACCTGAGATATTACTTGGTCTTAAACTCTATATAAGTTTTGCGAGTAATAAAATCCGTAGTACCGTTGTGTGCGAAGTGTCGGATTCATCGTGGGAATTGCAGGACATCAGCCCAGCTGTTATAGGACATCAGCCCAGCTGTTACAGGACATCAGCCCAGCTGTTACAGGACATCAGCCCAGCTGTTACAGGACATCAGCCCAGCTGTTATAGGACATCAGCCCAGCTGTTATAGGACATCAGCCCAGCTGTTATAGGACACCAGCCCAGCTGTTATAGGACCAGCCCAGCTGTTACAGGACGCCAGCCCAGCTGTAAACGTTTCTGGTGAAACGTCTGTCATTTGTAAGCCACACCTGACGAACCATCTATACCGCAAAGACCGGCCCTTCTCTTCAACAACATCATCGTGGGAGTCTTCTTATGTAACGTATCACGTCTTGCGTATGAACATTATTTAACATTTTAAAAGAAAGACTCTATATCAAACATTACATTCTGTACATTTCAAATATACCATATAAACTATAACTTGTGTTTGTACCATAAATAATCTTAAACCCTCCAATATAGACTTGTAATTTGAAATACACATACTATCATATCCTATGCGCCAATAGTTTAGTAATTTGTGTTGTCGCAATATATATATAAAGAGTTATTATTTAAATAAGTTTGTTTAACATGGCTAAGGCACAAGTAAACTAAATAGACTTCTCATTTTGAGAATGGGAAGACGAATTCAGAGGGATTGTGGATAGAATGACGGACGATGAGTGGTGTAAACTGGATGATAATTTGAGATGAATGGAAGAACAAGAAGAGGGAATATTCGCTGAAATTTAAAAGCATAGTGATGATATTATTATGGAAGGGTGTAAACAAGAAAGTAAAATAAATCAGGTAGTGGATAAGAAGGGGAGTGAATATAATAGCGGTAGCGATATTACAAATAATAAAGGTAAAATAGTTGAAGTCATAGTGATAGAGAATAAGACAGTGAATAATGATAATGATGATAGTGTAGTGGTGGTAGAAAATGGTAGAGAGACAGATCAATCAAACGAGAATAAAGGCGATCAGGGAACAGATAATGAGGTAAGTAACGATGATATGAGTGAATCTGATATGCATGTGATGAATTTTCTGCAAACAATGTTTGATGATATGAATAAACGGTTTGACAAGATTGACAAAAAGTGGGATGAATTATTGCAGAAACCAGAGACAGATAAATTAAAGGAGAATACAGAAGTTGAATTAAAACAGGTGAGTGTTTGTAATGGTGATAAAGTGACGAATAATAACGAAGAAATAATTAACGAGGTAAGTGTTAGTTATAAAAATGAGTCAACATGTAATAGCGGTAAGATAGTTGAAAACGAGGTATTTAAAGATGATACACTGAAAATTAATAGTGATGATGAGAATATAGAAATAGTAAGAGAGAGTGTGAGAGTAATGGGAGTAGGGGGTTGTGAAGGGGTAGAAATCAGTGTTTGTAAGTTAGAGAGAGAATATGAGGAGAATTTAAGTAGAAGTATGGGGCAAAGGGCAAATTTTCCCTGTTGTTTAAGTGGAGTAAAGACTCTACTAGTGATTTATGAGGACAGAGTTTCCTCCAGTGTGAGAGACGAGGTGTCTCTAAGTAGGTCCCCTGTACATCATGAGTTCCCTGGAAAAGCCAGGACGTGTTATGATAACGTTGTATTGCCTTTTGTGTGGATTGAGAGAGATAAAGGAAAATGGGGTTGGGTAAGCGATTTTGAGAGAGTGAGAGAGATAGAATTATTCATTATTCACGTTGAGAGAGAGAGAGAGAGAGAGGTGGTGTTATTTGATGTTATTAGAAGTTATGAAGAATTGTTAAAGAGAATAAATAGTGGGAGAGTGAATAAAATAAAAACTTACCTTGTTGTGAGAATAGTGTAGTAGTAAATGATTACATTGATGTTGATGATGATATACACTTACCTGCTAGGAGAATTAACGTACTAGTAACAGCTGATTACTATGATGATGATAGTAGAAACTATTTAAGTATGACAAGGAATACTGATGTTGGCAAGACCAGAATTACTGATGTAGACAGGTTATATGATAGAATAATAATGTGGGATAATCCAGTAGATTATTATGTGGGTATAACGGAACAATTTAAAATATTGAATAGTTATTATAATAATAATAACAAAATAAAAGTAATTAAAAGTGAATTCTGTTATAAAAACATAAGATTATTGTTTGATGATGGAGGGTAAAGATTATTGTTCATGGACATTTAACTATGTGAGTAGGTGGTTGTAATCTTTTAGTCCCTGCAATTCGGGCGCAAAATGTAATCTTTTACATATATTGTTTTATTACTTATGATGAAAATGTAATTTTTGTCTATACGTAAATAATTTCGGTCACCATGTTTGTTAAGGTAAAGGTAACATGATCGAAATTTACTTTTAGGGCCAGACTTCGTGTAACATGAACCAGTTAGTGAAACAAATTACCTGAAATAAAGACATACACCAAATAACATATAGAAAGTATTTATTAATATTAAACATTGATAAGTATTACATAGATATAGATCTCTGATCGATATATTGCGCCATGGGCGTTGTCCACATGAAATTACACTATACAAAAAATATACGCTGCATTATAATACATGTTATAGGATAAGACATACATTTATTATTTAAATGTAAATTTCAGCACAACCCAACACTTATAAATTTTAACCCACACACTCAAACACTCCCTCTTCCACGCTCATGGTACAACTTTATGCATAGTGGAGCTCCTTTTAAATATAATGAAAAATTTAAATGATTTTTTAAATAATTGATTTAAAATTTGGTATTTGGAAATAATTAAAGGATTGAAAATGTAAAAAGAACGTTCTCACCCATTTCGTGTTTTGGTTGTTATCGCTGTAGGTACTGTAAAACTTCGCGACCACTACCGCGAGTTTTACGTTTACTCGTCTCGGTCACATTTTTGTAATCGACGCACTGTACGGTGTTTTACACAGTTTATTAACCACCTATAGTGGTCTAAAAAGTTAAAATTCACCCGTAAGTGAATGGGTAGCCGGCCGGCTCTGATCAATGCTGCAGCAGAAATGACGACAATTCCTTGTTGGATTCTGCGGAAGTGGGGTGAACCTACGTCACATTTTCTTTGTTTAACTTGTTGACATCGCCGTTTTGTCGTGGTCAACACATTCTCAGCCTCTGACGTAATTAAGGCTTGGCTTGCTTATCGCAATAACTGCACACTGTTTTTGTGATGTTACACCGTTTTTTTGCTATGAATTGTTTCAAAACCTGACAAATATTGTGATATAGTCCACTCACTGCAGATTCGTATCGGGTGTTTAAGGTTGAGATTAGTATGACAAAAATAGAAAAATACAATATTTATGTTCTAGTTACCATATTTAAGGCAATTTCAAAAATGTACCATGATTGTACCATCACAAAACCCCCTCAATGAAAGATGGTGTGACGAAGCACACAAACTTTCATTGACCCTTTCATACTTCCTAAAGGGATCAGCCAGGACAAGTCGCCACAACCCCCTTACAAATTTACATAAAAAATAACAACAACTCACCCTTGGTCTGGTGATGAGGACCGTACCTATATGACCTTACTGGACTTCTCATGCGAGATCCCAACACCATAAGGCCACTTAGGCTCTTAACGCCCCTGCTCTGACGCGTTGGCCAGCTCAGGACTGCTGTCACACCACCAAACACTGAAACAATATATAATAAATATTAAAATAGTGGCTTAGTAAATCACTCCATCCTCAACTGATCTGGTTCCCCTTAGCTAAGTGCTGGTTTGTGCCAATAAGCACTGGGTTGGCTTAATATATTTATAAAATTATAATCTTCAAGAATTAAAAAGAATATCTCTTCTTCATATTACAAAATACTTCTACCCTGAGTTGAAAAATGGTTTCGATTCCTATCGATAATATTTATCTTCATTCTTTTACAATTACTATAATTGTAACATAAGCACATTAATATAATATAGTTACCAAAATTGAATAAAATATAATTGAAAATATAATAGGAAAATTACACATTATAATCTCCCAAATCTGGAGAAAAACAAATTATAAAAGAATTAATAACTCTATATATTTATTGAATACTCTTAGTGCATGATAAAACAAAAAAAATTATTATTATTGTTATTATTATTATTATTCTTATTATTAACAGGTAATTATTTGGCTTATTTGTATTATTAACAGCGCCAGTTAAAAGTGTTTTTTTTTTTTCTATACATTATTCCCATATTATAACATCATGTTGAAATTTCTATAACATAAATACATTTTACATAATAATAATACATTAATAATTAACACTGATACATTAATACATTAAATATTCTTGATTCATTTTAATTTAAATCATTTAAAATTTACAATTTCACTTAAGTCATTAATTAGACATCAATTTTATTATAATGAATTATTAATATTTATTTCAAATTTATTATTAGTATTCATACTACATTATTATTATTATTTCATTACTTCTTACTTTCTCTATACTCTGAACTTTCTACCTACCTAACTACCTAACCTTTCACCTTCTATCACTGTTTCGTCTGGATAACTCCTATATTCACTATACTTCTATTTTTTCTTATACTTCTATAATCTTACTCACCTTCTTCTAACTGACCATCAAATTTACCTATCAATGACACCAATATCTCAATTATATACTCCATTACTACTTTCATTTAAATCCTATGGCACCGCTCGTCTTTGCACTGGGTTGGGTGTTCCCTAACTGGCTATATACATCTCTAATATTTTGCCCTTCCAAAAATTTCGGCAAACACTCCCTTAAACTACACTATTACCTGCCACAACACTATTGGTTGGCTACTCTTTATCACCTCACCCCCACTACAGAATTCATCAACAACAATTATATGTTTATACCCTTACTTAAACACCTTCTCTACAAATAATCACTAACTACTGTGTCCCTAAATATCTAATAATTCTCTTTGTATTTTCTTAAAAATTCTTATCTTTCTAACTCCATTTACATTAATTGCATAACTCACCTGCATTTTATCTATACCCAGGCCCTATTCCTGTTTAAACACTTACTGTAATCATTGACAATTCTCTTATAAAATTCCTCTCTTACCTACTGATAACAATACCTCTTTTCAAAATTCAAATATATATACTTATTTAAGCATTTATTAGGAATTACTTTCAATACCAATTAAAATTTAAAATTATTATTATTAAACATGTCATATATGTAAAATATATAATAATATATACTGGTGTAAATATACCTGTAATACATAATACATATCAAAAATACATGGATATATAAATACAGTGAATACAATGAAAAATATACACTCCAACTTCATTATTGTGTCATTAATCGAAATCAGTCCATAGCAGTCCAATTCAATACCACTTTTCATATTATTATTTAATGTTCATTTCACAATACAACAGTCTATCCACCATCATTAAACAACAAACGAATCTTAGGTCTATATAAATCATTTTTGATTAAATACATTATCTTATTATTATAAATGTAAAGGTTATTCAATTTTTTATAATTTTCCACAATACTATTATAATCAATATGATCACTCCATATCATTATCTCATATAATTTGTCACGATCGATTATGGTCCTGTCACCTTTAGTATTATCTGTCACAACCAGGTAAATTATAAAGTCATCATTAATAACATCATCTCCTCCTGCTGCTATATCAGCTTCAACATAGGGTAAGTACTTACAATAATTATTAATTCTCTCTCTACTCACTCACTCTCTTAATTCTGTATAATTTCTCCCAACTTCAAACAACTCTAACTTACTATTACCATACCTATTTCTCTCAAAATATGCCTCATCATAACACCAAGTCACACTCTCTCTCTCCAGATATGCAGGGGTCCCTATCATAAAATTGTTGCACCTCTTAGGTACACAAAAACATAAAGAAACTTTATTTGTAGAACTATCGTCTATCAAATATAAATTAAAGGCATTCTTATCCTTATAACAATTACATGAAGACTTGTCTTCACCCCCTAATACAACATTAAAAGAAAATTCTACCCCCTGCATTCCTTGTACTAAAATACTTTCTCTCAACTTTCTTTCTGACTTCATAAATTCAAATATTTCATTATCATTCATTATACTTTCATTATCATGTTTATCCTTTTCTAACACCACGATCTTACTACTTGTATTATTTGGATTATCTATACTACATTCATTATTGGAATTATTATTTTTAAATAAGTTTATATTCAGTACAGCATTTTGCTGGGTACCACTATTGACTTTCTGGGTTTCTACTTGATTTTCTACCACATTTAAATTATCTAGTTTTGTAATAAGCTGGTCACATTTTTTAATAAGTTTGTCGTGACTCACTTTTATTTCATTTTTTATCTCATTGAATTTAATTTCAAAACTATTTTGAATTTCTTTAATTTCGTTATTCTGCTCATCTAGTTTTTTGTCTAATTTTAATAGTAATTGCATCATTGCATTATTTTCATCGGGTTTACTATCTAAACTAGTTGAAATGGATGTGTTAGCTTTAGTTATCTCTGCAGACACAGGCATACTTGCCTCATCAGTCTGACTAGTTTGAGGTGTTTGTACATCCATTTCACTAATTACATTTATCTCCGATGTACTGGTTTCTATTACAATATTGTCACTGGTACTCATGTTGTATTATTTAAGGTTACTAAAACGTGTTTATTTATAACCTAGAATTTAACCTTACCTTTCGCACGCTTTGCGAACTATTACGCTATTACCTCAAGTAACTGTTTCACATACCAGTAGGTGTACTCTACATAATTTTATTTTATGTCGAGTCACTGTTCGGCACGCGCCAAATGTAATCTTTTAGTCCCTGCAATTCGGGCACAAAATGTAATCTTTTACATATATTTTTTATTACTTATGGTGAAAATGTAATTTTTGTCTATACGTAAATAATTTCGGTCGCCATGTTTGTTAAGGTAAAGGTAACATGATCGAAATTTACTTTTAGGGCCAGACTTCGTGTAACATGAACCAGTTAGTGAAACAAATTACCTGAAATAAAGACATACACCAAATAACATATAGAAAGTATTTATTAATATTAAACATTGATAAGTATTACATAGATATAGATCTCTGATCGATATATTGCGCCATGGGCGTTGTCCACATGAAATTACACTATACAAAAAATATACGCTGCATTATAATACATGTTATAGGATAAGACATACATTTATTATTTAAATGTAAATTTCAGCACAACCCAACACTTATAAATTTTAACCCACACACTCAAACACTCCCTCTTCCACGCTCATGGTACAACTTTATGCATAGTGGAGCTCCTTTTAAATATAATGAAAAATTTAAATGATTTTTTAAATAATTGATTTAAAATTTGGTATTTGGAAATAATTAAAGGATTGAAAATGTAAAAAGAACGTTCTCACCCATTTCGTGTTTTGGTTGTTATCGCTGTAGGTACTGTAAAACTTCGCGACCACTACCGCGAGTTTTACGTTTACTCGTCTCGGTCACATTTTTGTAATCGACGCACTGTACGGTGTTTTACACAGTTTATTAACCACCTATAGTGGTCTAAAAAGTTAAAATTCACCCGTAAGTGAATGGGTAGCCGGCCGGCTCTGATCAATGCTGCAGCAGAAATGACGACAATTCCTTGTTGGATTCTGCGGAAGTGGGGTGAACCTACGTCACATTTTCTTTGTTTAACTTGTTGACATCGCTGTTTTGTCGTGGTCAACACATTCTCAGCCTCTGACGTAATTAAGGCTTGGCTTGCTTATCGCAATAACTGCACACTGTTTTTGTGATGTTACACCGTTTTTTTGCTATGAATTGTTTCAAAACCTGACAAATATTGTGATATAGTCCACTCACTGCAGATTCGTATCGGGTGTTTAAGGTTGGGATTAGTATGACAAAAATAGAAAAATACAATATTTATGTTCTAGTTACCATATTTAAGGCAATTTCAAAAATGTACCATGATTGTACCATCACATGGTTTTTGAAACGGACTGAATGATGAAATGATTTGTGGTAAACAATAACGGATAACAATGTGGATTGTATATACTTTTGTGTTGATGTTGAATGTATTTGTGTAATAGGTTATGTTGTATTCTTTATTTTATGTAAACAATGTATGTATGTAGTAGGGATTGATTCTATAATAACAATATTTTACCAGACTAAATAAATAATGAGAATAATTGTGTTTATAATGAAATTAAATGAATTGTAATTGTTTTGAATCATGGAATCAAAGTAACTTAGTGTTTTAGAAACTGATGGAATTAAATAAATTGGAGATGAATTAAATTAATTTAAAATGTTGTATAGATGAATTTTAGTAATAATTTTAAATGATTTTTCTGAGATTGAGACTGTATAATAAATAGTAAATGATTAAACATAAAATGTGTTTAGGTATTGAGTTATATTGTTATTATAAGGTATCAGAAGGTACATATGGTTAGATACATTATATTTGTTGTGATAAATGTTTATAGTTTTGAGTTTATGACAGTCATCATGTTTATTTGATTGAATGATTGACCATATGTCAGTATGAATTTTATAATGAAATTAAATGAGTTTGAAAGAATTTAGATTAGGTGATTAAATTAATTTGAGGTAGTTATGAAGTTTCTAATGTAATTTTCAATGATTAACTTAATCTAGAATGTTGTAAAAGATGGAGTTTGGGTGATGATTATTTCAATAAGGCATTGAGTCAGTCAGAGTTAACTTTAAATGGGTATTAGACAAAATAAGAATTTTTGGAATAAAAAGTAATACAGAAACTGGTCAGTAGGGGGGGGGGCAGAAGCAAGAGTGAATGTGTGTAGAGAGAAAGGGAGTGATGAAAGTGGAGAGTAAATAGGTAAGAGCTGGGTACATAAGTTTTGTATTGAGGGTGGAGGTGTAAGGAGTCCCCAACCCAAGGCATTGTGGTGGGAGGTGAATAGTTTTAAATGGGGTTTGGCGGAGTTACCTGGAAAGGGCCAGGAACTAATAAAGGCGTGAGTATAAGGGAGGGGAACACACATTCTATGTACAAAAAGGGTATCAGGTGCTTTGTTATAAGAGGAGAATGATATAAGTAGAGTTAGATAAAGTGTTGAAGGGGGTTATTATTGAGAGATTGGTGTCATACTATGCAAATCCATTAATGGTTGTTAGAAGGAAGAAGGTGAGTAAGGTTATATCTAAATGCCCATGCAATAAATCAGATCATTATTAATGACTGGGAGTCACCTGAACCAATTGATGATGAAAATACTTAATGGAAATTCATAGTTGAATTTATAATGTAACGAGTGAAAGATTTAATAGAATTTGAAACTAAAGTAAAGCTGTAAGGTGTGTAATTTTTGGTCAAACTTGAATTTGGAATGTTTATGTTAATGTAACAATGATAATGTTCATGTTGATTGTTTATTATGTTGTATTATGTTAATTATGAGAAGCATAAGGTGTCTAGTTGAGTAGTATGTAACTGTGTAACATGTATTGTGTATAGATGGTAATAGTAATCTACATTGGTAACTGAAACCAAAATGGAATTTTGTGATTGGAGTTGGTAGACGAATATGAATTATTTTGGAGTTTGAATTTTTTATTTTTGTTTGTTGTGTCTAACATAAATCCTCAATATGTATTGTACAGGTAACAGAAGTAAAAGTAATATGGAATATGTAATACAGGAAAATGTAATATGTTCATGTTAAGGATAGATGTGTCAAGCAATATTGTTTGTTTAAGTAGATAATTAAGATAAAACCAGTACTTTGCTAAAAGGCAAACCAGTACTACTAAGAGGAAACAAGTCAGTTGGGGATGTGGTACGGTAAAAGACAAGTTATTGATATTTTTATTGAATGTTACAGAGTCTGGTGATATGGCGGGGGTGCCTGTCTGACTTTATGGTGTCGGGATCACAATAAGGGAAGTCCAGTAAGGTCATTCAGATGCAGCAACAGTCACCGAACTCGGGGGGTAAGTTACCCATGACTGTAATAAGGATTAAAGGGGGGTTGTCGGCGCCATATCCTAGATGATCCTCTTAGGTTTTTAGGCAATGAGAGTTTTTCTGTTTTGACAGAAAGCCTCTCATTGGTGGGGGGGGGGTATTGTAATGGAACAAACCAAGAGGTTTATTTTAATTTCCTAATAATTGTAAAAATTTGTAACCAACCGTGCTAGGCAACAGTCTTGATCACGAAAGCTTGACTTTTTGAACACCTTGTAGTCAGTGCGGTACCAAGCCGTACGAGGCACACAAAAGCTATTAGCGTCTGGGAATGTGTAAGAGCGCGCGTGTGTGCCGCTTTTTTGTGACATGTGCTCAGAGGACAAAAGGGCATGGGAAAGTATGTAATCTCCGACCCAAAATTCATAGCGGAGGTGAGGCGAATTATTCCCGCTCGTTACTTTTAAACCAATCACAGTATGAGCTGGCGGCAACACCTAACACCTGGCGGGTAGGCAACCACGCGCACACAGTCGACAGTGGTTGCCGGGCAGTTCGCTACAACTAATCACACAGTACAGTTGTAAATATAACGCAGCCTCGGAATTTCGGTAGACCGACGTGAATTGAGTAGCCGAGGTCTACCGAAACTGATGTAAATATAAAGAAGCAAACCCGGAAGGAAAGTGGCAGTAAAGTCTACATAATACGTAAACGTGAAATATAAGAACAGTGTTTAGTGATGGAGTGAAAGTGCGGTAAGGAAGATGGCGGGATTTAGTGGATAACTCGGACAGGTACAATATAGAAAACAATCAGTTTGATCCGAAATAAAGTAAATATTAAAGAGCTCATAAATAAAACGCGGGATAAAGCAATGTAAAAAAGAAAGATTGAGAGAGTGTATGTACGTAAAAATAACGGGAAAATAAAAGTACTGGTTTAATAGTAGGGGTTGTAACGGTACGGAATTGTAGGGACAAGGTAATATCTTAAAAAATTTGTATTCCCCGTGCAGTGATTGTTCACCTTTTTAGAACCTCGAGTTAGTCAACCAAGTATGCAGTGTTTATTACAAAACAAAACGTCTATGCTTTGTCTCCGCACTCAAGCAGCCCAGACAGATTATGAAATACAACACAATTCTGCGTCAGCCGTGAATCACGGAGAAATAACGCCAAGTTATGAATTGCACCAGACGACTAAATGTTGCTAAACCTTATGCCTGCGTTATAGCGCTCTTTTAAACAGCACCAATTGGAGTGCAGACTGACGATCACGTGACCAGAAAAAAAAACTCCGTGTGCCCGGCTTTGGCGCAGTACTGAGTTAGTTCAACTGCAACTCATGGCCGCGCGCGGTCAAATAATTAAAAACGTAAGAGCTCGAGCAATTGTCGGCCGACAAACAAGTTTGTAAAAGTGTAAAGAAATGATAAATTAAATAAGACGGAGTAATGATAAATTAATAGTTTCAGGGTTAGTATAGTAAAAACTATGTAATAGAAGTTAGTAGAAAGAAGTATAAAAGTAAGAGAAAGAAAGAAGTGATTAAATAAATAAAATTTGTTTCACCAGAATTAATATGTGTTAGAGTAATTATTTCGCCGTAACCATTTCCTAGTGTTCTGTGCTGAAAAACTTGTCTAAACGTTCCGGGGTTTTTTCTGAATTGTGGGAAGTCAGATTGCAAAATTGTCCAGTGTTTTAATTAAGGTAAAGTATAAAGGTCTCCATATCTGTCCTTCAAAGATATTGTTGGCGGCCCTGAACTTCTGTTGGTGTTTATAAAAGGTAAGTCAGTGAGAGAAAGATCGCAAGGTAAGGTTCTGGCAGAATATATATATATATTTTTTAATTAATACAGTAATTGTTTGTTTCTTCACAAATTTTAAGTAATTCACTTGTTCTGCACAAAATTAATACAGTCAATGTACGCTTGTAAATCTGAATTCCTGTCGTCGACATCACTGGTATTAATTTTAAGGCGCTATCTAAACTAATACCATCATCATAATTAGTCCACACGGGTTTTACTCTTTCAAACTATAGTCCCATGCTAACCTACTTTTGTAACTTACTTGTATATCTTTGCTACTGGCCTTCAGATTGTCTTCTTTCTTCTTCACTTTTTCAGTATACCTTACATGTGTACCCAACACCTGACACAATAAATATGTTATAGCCAGGCCCGTATTTTGGATGTATAACGCCCCTGTGCAGTCATTAATTTTATGCCCCCTATTCCCTGAGCTAAACTTCAGTGTCGCTATTCATTTACAGACTATGGA
The DNA here is from genome assembly GCA_034769895.1 of Magicicada septendecula. NCBI lineage: Eukaryota > Metazoa > Arthropoda > Insecta > Hemiptera > Cicadidae > Magicicada > Magicicada septendecula. Next base: position 29,156,250 of record CM068373.1, read on the forward strand.
CAATAAATTGTTTAATTACTTACTTCAATTTTAAACTGTATTATAGACAGTATTTAAACTTAAATGAATACACAATATATGAAACAAATGTGCAAGTTAAACATTTATACATTTTTCTGAAGATGATATATGGTAAACACATAGAAATTAATCACTACAGTTTAATAACCTCAGTTAAAAATATCACTGAAACATCCAATTTGGTCAGTCAAACGTATATGGTAGAAACACTGCAATTTGATACTAACCATTTTGTGAAATTTTCCGAACTTAGAGAAATGACTTTCTTCTGACTTTTTCCATTTGCAAATGCATTTATCACTTTCTCAAAATCCAGACTGACAGTGATGGCTGATTCTATGGCAAGCACTCCAAGACTGACCAGTCGTTCTTGATTCTGTGCTGTCCGTAGATAGTTCTTGATTCGTTTTAAAACTGAAAATGACCTTTCAGCAGAACAGTTTGTTGCTGGAGTACAATTGTAGATCTTGAGTGCAGTGTACACATTTGGGTAGACATCACTAATTTTCTTCGAAGCCAACATTCTGCAGAGAAATGGAAGAGACGATAATTTGTTACCATCTTCTGTCTTCATAGATAACAGATAGCTTTTCAAATGGATGCATTCTTCACCAAAGCTGCTTTCTATGTCGGAATCATAAATGGCTCGAAGTTTCTCTGCAGCGTCATAAATTTGAGGAGCTTCTAGTTTGGTGATATTTGAGAGAAATTAAAATATTAAATTATATTCTTTGTAGACATTAACTCTCTTCTCTAACTCAGTCTGGAGTGTTTGTATGATCTTGGAATATGAAATTTCCATTTGTCTCCAGATCTTGTCATGTTCCAAGTCATCTGATCCTAGTTCTTCTTCAGAACTTTCTGGTTCCGCTTCTGATTCAGATGATTTATCAAAAAATCGCCTACGTTTAATTTGACATTTTGGTCTTGAAATCTCAACAGCTGAAGAAGAAGGAACTGATTCTAGACTCCTGATCTGATTAAGTTTTTTTCAGCTGAATCTCTGTGATTGGGGAAACAGGTCTGAAACTCAGTTAAATACGCTGTAAGAGAGTCATCGTACATTTCAATAACAGTGGAAATGTCCATTTCCTGAGCTTGCAATTTTTTCATGACTTTGCCAAATTGTTGAAGAATAGAACCCCACACTGATGTCATGAATGCTACCTCAATGCTATTTAATTTCCTAAGAAGACCCTCAGCTTCACATCTACCTTTACCCGTTTCATTTTCTGAAATAGTTCTTAATGCAGAAACCACTGCTTTCCAATCTACATCCAAGCTCTTGCAAGCATCCTCACGTGCACACCATCGAGTTGTTGACAGTGATTTCAATGTCATGGTTACAGAATCAAAAAATGTTTCCAAGATATTCCATCTCCCTGTAGAATCTGCGAAGTAATTATATAAACTTTGCAATAACTCAAAAAACCATACTGCAGCAATACAGCATTTCACTGCTTGTGAACCAACTAGATTCAGTGAGTGAGCTGCACATGGAATGAAGAAAACAAGAGGATTTCTTTCCTTGAGTCTTGCTTGCAAGCCAGAATATATTCCAGACATGTTGGCCACATTGTCGTATGATTGACCTCTACAGTTATCAACCGACCATGTTGTTCTAAAGAATTCATTAGTGCTTCAAAAAGCTTTTCTCCAGTATGGCCTGTATTTTTCATAAAACACAGAAATCTTTCAACTGAGAGCCCACAATCAGTTACATATCTAACAACTACACTTAACTGGTCATTATGAGATAAATCTGGCGTAGAATCTACTATGACTGAAAAATATTTAGAAGAAATAACTTCATTGCCTATTTTTTCACTCACTGACTTTCCCATAAGATGTATTAATTCTTCATAAGTTGCTGGTGACAAGTATGATGTAGATCCTTTTCCAGGATTACCGAACCGTGCAATATGGTCAGCCAGAAAAGAATCGTACTCTGCAATTAATTCCAAACACATCATGAAATTTCCATTTTTCACAGAGCCAAACTTCTCTTCGTCTCCACGAAATGCTAAACCCCTAGAAGCTAGTTTTTTAACTACAGAAACAACTCTTTTTAGTACATTTCTCCAATATGTAACTTCATGTTCATGCTGGCTGAGCAATCTTTTGTCAATTCTGTTCATCTCATTTCCTCTACTTTTCAATTTTAACAAGCAGTCTCTGTGAGAAGCAGAAATTTCATGTTCGGCTATTCTTATGCCAGCATGGCTCCAATCATTGAAACCAGATGTTGCAAACTGAGATGTACCACTGAATAATTTGCATGGGTCACAGAACAGTGATCCTTGGCTGGGAGAATAAACAAGATATTCACGGTTCATAATTTCCCAATTTACTAAAATCCTATGGAATAGTTTCTTGCTGCAAAACCGTTGTGTTCCATCAGCATATCGCCGCGAGGACTGTGAAAAGTCAGCGTCTTTGTTTTGATTAATACCATTTTTTATCAAATAATCCCGAGTGTGGTCAGTGTTTTCCCAATAGAATGGATCATTACTAGGAATAGACACTGCAAAATCCACTTCTGTAGAGAGCGTAGCTTGTTCCTGTACTTCGAGATTTTCGACTTCCACATTGTCTTTACTGTTTTCCACTATAATTTCACCCAAATTTTCAGGCCTACACTGTTCACTTTTGTTTTCACCACTGAAATATGAGTCCAGTCGAGGTATTTTCTGCAAAATTTTACTCTCCCTCTCTTTTTTCCTCAGCTTTCTTGCGATATACATTTGCACCACTTAACCTAGATCGCCCATCCATACCGTCCCTAAGCTATTATATCTTAATGGAAAAACCTATAGAAATACTGTTTTGTAGAACATTTAAAACTGAATAATTCACTGTCAACAGTTAAAATACTCGGCGTATCGTATAAAATGCCTTGATTTTGAAAGTTAATAAGTTGGAACCACGTGGAACGATGAAACGCCAACTTAACTCTGAACTAATAACAACATACACACCAAAGAATATGCACACTACTGCATCCGCGTAGGTGTACGAGCCATGAGCGTCTAGCCATAGTAATTTCAATATAGGTGCTGCCATCTCGAAGAGAAGTGGTGCACTAATAGTACCATACTACTTTAATGCCAGAGCCAGAACGCTAATCTACTTCGGGCTTAATAATGATATGAAGCGATGTTTTTTTTAACCAGCTATATTTTGCCGCCCTCAAAATGTTGCCGCCCTGTGCACCTGCACATGTTGCACATGCCTAAATACAGCCCTGGTTATAGCTTATATAACACACGCAACTACTTCTCTCAAGTGGCTAAGGAAAAGCAATCCGATTGAAGGTGTCCAAATAAAGAACTAGAAGTTCAAGATACTCTAACTCATAAAAATTAGACAAAACTTATAATGCTTATTCTCAAACCAAAGAAATTAAATTCAATTAACTATAATCTATACAATATTTAGTTAACTAAACGCCAAACAAGAGTCTAAATCTGTATCTTACACTATGGCAGCTTGCCAAGCAAGGCAACCTGCAAAGAGAGTTCACTGGAACTGATAATTTTACAGTTCTTATGTTTAGCATTTATACTATGTAACTATGGGTGGCTTTGTTCTGGGCTGTGTGGAGACTATATGGAAATTAGTTAGGTGCCAGGTGGTGTCTGCCACTTCTTATATATAAGAAGGTGACATTTGGTGTAAATTGTTCTACTGTTAAATTCATGTTTGTGCTGTACTTGTGTACAGTGGGGTGATCAGTTAACGAACAGTTCGGACTATGAACAAATCAGACAACCAACACTTTTGCGAAAGACTTTTATGTTTGGATAGCAAACACCTCACAGAACTGTATTTTATTGCCATTTATGTATGGTTTCTGGAAGAGACTTTGACAGTTGTATATACAAGCTTTTTGTGTGCTAGTTGATTTGTGTTCTCTGAATTTTTGTAAGGGCTTTTCTGAACTTTTTATTAAAAAACAAATGATAATATTATGGGGCCTAAAACGAGTGGAGTGTCAAGTAATGTGCTCACCATAGAAACCAAGCAAGAGATGATAATCAAGTTAGAGAGTGGGCAGAAGATGAGTGATGTTGCTAGGCAGTATGGCTTGAACAGGTCTACTGTAGACACAATCGTAACTAAGAAAGATATAACGAAGAAGACTAAAGCAGCTGAAGCAGTACAGTAACAAAAATCACATCTGAGAAACAAAGATGTGCCATCCACGAAACAGTGGAGAGATTGCCTTTAGTTTGGATAAAAGAAAGGGAAATGAAAAGAGTTGTAACTAGTATGACTGTCATTCAAGAGAAGGCTAGACAAATTTTTGAAGAACTGAAAAAACGAAACAAACTCCGCATTCATCACATGAGGAGATAGAAATAAAGGCTACAACTGGGGGGTCGCAAAGTTTAGAAAGAGATCTGGCATTAAACATGTGGTAATGCACACAGTGGCGTCGCCAGATGTAGTGGCACCCGGGGCGGGCCGTCCTCGTTACACCCCCCCCCTCCCACACACTTAACTATAAAAAGCTGAAAATACTGTAATTAGCTAACGTGTTGCAAAGAACGAATTTGAATTAAATTAAATAAAACATTTATAACTTATGGAACTGTTTATTTTTAGGCTAAATACATTTTACAAACTAAATACAGGTAATTAGGCCTACTAATTCAAAAGAATTAGCACATCAATATCTTAAAACCTGCTTTTACGTGCTTTATATGAAGCAAATTTTGAAATTACACTATCAAAATCAATACTTTTGCCACTTCATGTTCAATGGATAACATAGCTAGGTTCGTCAATCTAACCTGACTCATTGTGGATCTGAGGTAACTTTTAATTAATTTTAGTTTCGAAAAACTTCTCTCGCATGAAGCAACTGATACACATATTGTGAGGAAAAACCTTAAAGCTAATGTTACATTTGGTATAGTATCTGAAAAGTCATATTCGGTAATAAATTCTAAGAAGTTCAAACTGGTCCACTTCTTCGTTTTTTCATTTGAAATGCCTGCTGCCTGAAGTTGCCTTCTCAACCGCAGGATTTCTTTGGGGACGTCTACGTCTTCTTGAGAAAATTCATCATATGTCTTAGTCAAACTTTTGAGAAGAGTCCGAAGGTCTGGTTCGTTTGCATTCATCAAATTATTAGGCTGCAAAATAGCGAAGTGGGAGAGGACTTGTTCCATACCCTCACAGCGTGTCACCATCTCCTGGTAAAACGTATCTATGCATTCGAGCATTGCCCGTTGTAGCTCTTGCGCCCAAGTGAGTCCTTCATCCCTGGAATTTTCACCAGGTAGCATCTTTTTCACTCTTTTTCTTTTTTCTGTGGGGATGTCCAATTTTTGACACATTTTTTGCAAACTGAAGAGCACCTTCAACAATATCTCTACGTTTGTTCTTCAAGAACAGCTTAAGATCATTCATTTTAACTACACATTTTTCGAGGTTGATTCCTTCCAATTGCAAATATTTTTGTGTGTAGTTTACTTCCTCTAACACTTGCCCCCACAATGAAAGGTATCATAAAAATGAGAAGTCGCTGATTGCAGGCAGTACGATATGTGCAGCTCCTCTAGTTTCGACTGTCTCGTCGGGCTGGCATAGTTCTTCAACAGCTTCGATTAGCTTTTCAAAGTTACCCATGACGGGTTTTATTGCTTCGTGATGGGCACTCCATCTAGTCTCAGACAGACGTTTTACAGAAATGCCAACTTGTTGCATTAGTGTAAATTCCACCAATTTTAATATTTAAAAATTTCATCTTATTTTCACTATTTCAAATCATTTGGGCTTCATAATTATTAATTTAATAATTATATTATTTTAACGTTTGTTTATTTACTTTTACAGTAGACCAATGAGCTTTCTGCGTTTCGAGCTTGAAAGGCTCGTTTCGTACTTTTGAAACTGCCGAAGGCCGCATTAAAAGTTATTTGGTCGATAACACCTTCGTCACTGTTTATATAAAAGGCCTACATACGGTATTTACAAAACCATTTACAATATTTAAAAATGTTGGATTTTTATCCGAGTTTTTTTGTATTGCTAAGCGTGTTTGCTTACTTGCATTACATTATTTTGCATATAACCTTCTTGAGTCAAGAAGAGGGCCTCCTCCTCGAAATAATACATCACATAAAGAAATAATAAATACATCACAATATTGTCCTAGCTTGAGTGTGTAAAAACGTGGCGGTATTTGCAGAATTCCTATTTAAATATTCATTTACGAAAACAAGTTCGTGGGTCAGATAAACAAACCTGCATACGTTCTATAGCCATATCATATAACCTTTGAACAGTATTTCTCGTCAGATTCGTACCGTGTTTGCTCTAATTTTGTTTGGAATTCAACGCAGAATCAAAAAATGTTATGTTAAATGCTATTAAATTGTAAACCATAAGAAAAGTCGGTCCGAGTAACGGAGTGTCCAATAGTGTCCAGTAGGCATTAAACGCCGAATGAGGGTACCGTCGGGTCGGCTGCATGTGTGTGTTTGTGTTAAGTGAGCCATCGCAGGTAATCCAACCGCCTTCCCTGACTGAACAAAGTATAGAGACCTGTTTAACCCCGTGCCGCAGAAAAAAAATTTAAATTCGCAGGCCTGTGTATCGGTACTCGCTTTTCAAGTCAAGTACTTACCTTCAGTAAATGAATGGTGCACATACAGAAACTCAAAATAATTAAAGGACCATTCTGCACCATGCCACTATAAACAGCAAAAATTGAATTTCTGTTGAACTGAACTGAAACTGTACAACACGCATCACATTCACAACACTGGGCTGAAACAAAGAGTGAGCGGTTCTCCGGCGCGGGAGTCTGGTGCGCCTGCGCAGAATTGGCCAAATCAGGAAACGCAACTATCAAAACACCCTTCGGCTTACGGACGACCGAGCGGTGCGCGAGCTGAACGAGCCATAAGCGAAGAGAGTGTACGCTAACGCACACGATTATATAAGCGTATTGAGGGTTTGCGAGCGGGTCGAGTTTTTGTAGCAAGTGCCGTTCGACGTGGATTGGCATATAAGTCTAACCTATAACAGGGAAACAACGCGACCAAACAAAAATCTAAACTTCAAACGGACAGGACGTTATGCTAGCGAAAGTTTAACCTTCGGAAGTGCAGATAGGCGAGCTAGCGATTCTATCTAAAATGCCAAAAAAGGCATTTTTTTTAAATAAATTCTTAATTTAAAAAATGCGCAATTCTTTTAAAAAGCAACTTCTACAAAAACAAGGGTAGGTTAGGAGTGCTTACAAAAAATCTCATAATTGATTTTTTTATATACACTGAGAAAATTTTTCACGCAAAAATTACTCGGTCGTTTTATAATCGAAGTACACAAGCAATCAAACTTACGATAATTAAAAGACTGCAATACAAATTTAACTGAACAAAAATTACGTATTTACCGAAACGTTTTAAACTCGTATTACTCTAGTGATACCCACATAATACGCCCCTCTTCCTGGGATTGCACACTTCAATCGAAATGTTGATGTGATTAATTTGTTGATCTAGTAATTCTTTTTTATTTCTAAAATTTTTTTCGCCCTAATTTTGTCACCCCCCTGAGTGTGGCACCCGGGGCGGACCGCCCCCACCGCCCCCCCCTGGCGACGCCACTGAATGCACAGTGAGTCTGCTGGTGCAGATAAAGAAGCTGAGAAGTTCTGTCTCAAGTTTCAAGAATTCATTAACAAAGAAGGATATTGTCCACAACAAATTTATACAATTGTGATGAAATTGGTTTATTTTGGAAGCACATGCTAAACCATACCTACATCACGAAAGATAAGAAAAATATTCCTGGGCACAAACCCATGAAAGACCGGTTATTTTTGGGGCTAATGCTAGAGGTGATGTGTAGCTTAAACCGCTTCTTGTCCATCACTCTGTGAAAACTAGAGCATTCAAAAAAATCCATAATTAAAGAAAAACTGGTGATGGAATGAAAGGCATTGAGTCACACAGGTCCTTTTCAAAAAATGGTTATTAAAGTTTTTGCACCAAGCATGAAAGATTACCTTGACACCAATGGATTGCCATTGAAAGCACTGTTTCTATTGGGCAGTGCACCAGGACACCCAAAAGACCTTGAAGATAATTTGTTGGCAGACATTCAGTTTCTGCTGCCAAATACCAGTTTGTTGATTCAGCCAATGGAACAAGATGTTATCGCAGGTTTCAAGACGTTGTAGACTTGTGCCCTGTTTCGTCAGTGTTTTGAAGCATGTCAGTTCTTATCTACGATGACATTAAAAAAAATTTGATATTCTCGAAGCTACCTGGGTCTTTCAAAAGGCATCGTCAGAAGTGCCAAGGACAGTTGAATTCTGCTTGGCAAAAGCTGTGACCATCCTCCATGTCCATGTCCACTGACAATGTTATTAATCACTTCTGAAAAATCCTGAAGTAGAGAGAAAAGCCGTCAACATTGGACAGATTCTTTAACGCCCCTCAAACGGAAAAAACATGTCCTATGAAAATGCAAAACTGTGTATGTGTGTATTATTGTTATTACGTATAAAAAAACGAAGTAAGAAATTATATAATGTTTTATTTTTTTGTCCAGAAAGAATAATCAAATTTCCATAAAACAATTCGATGATCAGTTAACAAACAATTCGGTCAGCGAACATCGACTTTGAACGGATTATGTTTTGTTAACTTATAGGGATGGCAACATTGATCGGTATATCGATATATCAGTCTTCCGATATATCGTAACAGCTATATCGATATATCCGATATATTGCTTTGAATATATCGATATATTACGATATATCGGTAAGACCGATATATGAGCCAATGACCGCAAGCTCGCAGTCTGCACTGCTGTCCAACTCCAATTCCAATGCAATGCAGTGTTGCACGAGCACGACAAAAAATCCCGACGTTGTTTATAGCAGATAGTAATAAATTAATCTCATTATTAACCCTCTAATGGTAAGGTGCGGGTCGGATCCGACCCATGCGCAATTGTTCCGAACATCCCTCCATTCTAACTTTTCTCCAAACGGTTTAACACTAAGATACCCTCTCAGTCATTCATAGGGAAGGCATAGGAATAACCCCAGTTTCCAGGTAATTGTTCCTCGATCATTGTGTTTGTTTATCCGGGCACTTCTCTTTTCGGGTCGGATGCGACCCGACCTTACCAAAAATGCTTTAAAATTTTTCAACGCTTCCTATATATTTTTTGCAGTTTCATAAGAATGTATGGTTTGTGAACTTTATACATACGTAGTACTGTAACTAATGTTTAGTCTTGTTTTGTAGACTAAACATGAACACAAGACTTGATATTGTTTTGTAATTTTGTAACCAGTGACTTATCGAGTTGTATCTGTTGCAATATTTCTCCACAGTCGACCGTAGACATCAACAATCGTATATTTTGGAATATCTACACTTTGTGTACATGTTACGATTCACGAAAAAGCGTAGTAGTATATGATTGACATTGCTCTGGCATCATAACAATACTAACACGTGTAAGAGCCAGACAGTACCATTGAGTGGACAATAGAATACAATTTACTCTAATTACTGTGACTTTTTTCATTGAATTTAGATTTTCTATTCATTTTTTATTTTTTGCATAATGGCTTGTAACCAAATATTGTACACTGCTGAAGAAATATTAGCAGAGTTTCATAGGCAAGAAGAAGAAGACTCAGACTTAGAAGAAGAAGATTTTGACAAAGAAGTTTCCGAGACTGAAGATAACATTCTTACAGACAGCGATAACGAAGATGACGAGTTTGACTTAGCTGAAGGGACACAGGATTGTAGCAGTGCTGATGATTTCTTTTTATTGTACTTCAAACAAGTTTTTAATATTTATGTCATTCTTGTAATAATGTTTAAACATTTAGAATACACTCAGACTCTATAAAATGTGGTGACACTTTGCATAAAGCACACGCATTTGTGGCAGTGGGGATTTTGATAGCAAAGTGGAGAAATTTTGAGTAGCCATGTTGGGAAAAGATGACTGATTGACCTGGCAACACTGCCTATGAAAACACTGATGACAGGATTTTTGAATTGGGGAAAGACGAAGAAACATCTGGACGAACAAACCGGTACGCTCCAAATTTTCACGAACCTCATCTTTAAATGTTATCACACACCTGCCCGGACCAAAAGGCGATGCTCGAGGGATCGTTGATGAGGTACAATTGTTTTCTTTATTTGTAACCGATGAGATGCTGGAAAAAATTATTCTCCACACTAACAGTGAAATAGAAAGATCGAAGATCAAATACCAATCTGTACAGTGGTTTACACCTCCCACAAACCTGATAGAGATAAGAGCTCTTATTGGGCTGTTGTATATGAACGGTGTTTTGAAGAACTCTGGATTATGTCTTGATGATATGTTTTCTGTAATCTATGGACCGGCTGTATTTCGCTGTTCAATGTCACAGAAAAGATTCTCTTTTCTAATCCAGAACTTACGATTTGACGACAAAACTACGAGAGATTCAAGGAAGGAAACATTTGCGGCGTTTCGAGACCTTACCTTGCATGCCTAAAAGTTCACCTTACCGTTAGAGGGTTGAAGTACTAAAACACAATTTGTTACAACCTTATTAAAACATCATTTTAAGAGAAGTGAATTTAATGTTTTACATTTTTTTAAATCAATAACAAAAAAACGATATATTACGCGTTTTTAGACATGTATCGATATAATCCAAAAATATATAAATAACGTATATCGATAAAAATTATATCGATATATTTAGAAATATATCGATAAATTTCAACTATCGATATATCGTTGCCATCCCTATTAACTTATCACAACAGCCATATCGGTAGGGCGTACTTCAGTGAGGTAAGGTAATTTTTTTACTTAATGACAACTGGACGTTAAGTTAAGGTGAAAATAACGATAATAGTCATTGATAATTTCATTAGTAAGATAAACCAGACACATTAAGAAAATTTAATTTAAATTTGGAAAGGTGGTTCGTATTTGTTGACTAACTTATTTCACAAAATTAGAAAAATTGCACTTCTTCACCAGAAAATATCGTGAGTCGCAGTACAAAATATTGCCAAGGTATCTTGTTTACTTTTTAGTGTCTGAATAAACAATGTATTAGTTTTTCAACTTTTACAGCAGCTTTTTCTGGCCTGCATATGCTGTAAACGCATCAAAACGGTGTAACAATACCTGGTAGATCTAAATGTACTACTTTTATATACTGTATGTGGATTTAACCAGTATGATAGTATGTTAGAAATCTACTGAAAGTAATGGCACAGGCAAGTACTGTTAAACAACGTACAGGACAAATTCAAAAGTAATGTAATATTATTCGTACCGTGCATAACCTACAACTGGACAAACATAACCTAACAACACTTCATTTATGTGTGTGTGTGTGTGTGTTTGAGCACTTGCATAGTGCATAAAAGTAATACTTTATTTCTCTCCCCATAGCAAGGTTGACTATTTAGTATCCTTGTCACAGTTTTTGTTATTGAATTATGTAAATATTAACTAAGATATAATAGGCTTAACTCATGCGCTTAAGGGTTTACTAATACGACTGTGTAGGTTATGATTTGACTTTTGCTTTCGAAAAATGTTGAGTTGAAATAACCTCATGTTACTGTTAGTTACATGTATAGATTGCAACTCGTCTACAGTAGGTGAATATACATTTAGGCATATGAATGTAAGTGAATGATCGTTTCTCAAAACTTGCCATTTATGATAATGTTTTCATATTGATTCAATACGCATCAAAAATAAAAATGGTGGTTACTCAAGTTAACAAATTGGGAGACGAGAAATATATTGTTTACAATAATTATTATTGCAAATGAAAACAAGAAAATAATATCATGCTCAGTATATTATTATTGAAACCACCATTTATTATATAATTTGTATTGAACTGAAGAATAAAATAAACTTCCAATTTTTGTAGACTTCCAAAATCAAAGTACATTAGAAAACATTTAGCCAAATAACACTTTCAGATTCTGTACATAGTCATAGTTATTTTCAGTATATATTTCTTGTATACCTACTTTTACTTGAAGAAGTGTTTGTAATGTAAAGGCAGTGCAGTTCAGCTTGGTTAGGATCAAACTGTATCAGTAAATAAATAGTAATGGAGCTATGTTATGTTGTACATGAAAATAGCTTTATAGTTTTTGAGGAGAATTTTATTTTTGAAACGGGTTGTATATAATCTTATTGGTTTGGTCAGTGTTGTATTGTATTAACGCAGTTCATGGCATTTAATATTATTAAAATACACAGTGTAAACTAAAAATCTAATACACAAATGCACATGTTAACCAGCTACTAAATATCATAGTTTGGACATACACAAACATTAATTATAAACAAACAGTTCAGTATAAACATAATGTTATTGTAACATTACATAATGTTGAACATCCGTATTTTGCTATATTAAATTGTGAAAATTCAGGTATATTTTTCTGAGAAATCATAATTTTATTTTTAATTCTATAATATGTTTAATATAATTTCAGTATTGACATTGGGAACACAGTGGGAGTGCAGATGTGGTGTTCTTTCATTTAGCCATTTGTAGATGACATTAAGACGCCCCTCCCAACAGAGCAAATATAGGCTATTTGAAGTATTTTAAACTTGCCAGATGTGTAAAACTTTTGTTGTAAATAACACTTTCCCATTAGGCTGCTTGTAGTATTGCAACATATTCTCACAACTGTCAGTTTGATACTTACATTAAACAAAATATAGAGTATAACTTCTGCAAACAATTTAACTTAGGGGTTTTATAAAAATTCTAGTATTCAGTTGATATCAGAGTTTTATTTCTTTCTCCAAATAATTCTAAAATGATGTCAAGATTCTTAGCCTATAATTTTTGGTAAATAGGAATGAAAGTCTGTGTGAAAATATGGACAGACGAAACAAAAATATGGACACATGTTGTGTGGTTTCCAAGAAAAGTGTACCTTTATGGGGTAAACATTTTTTCAGGAAACATCATTATAGTTAGCACTGTGTTTCAATACTCTTCTGTACATTGGTTCATCCCAGTTACATATGCAGGTAGCATTAATGTGAGTTCTCATCTACATAAATTATCTCGAATCTCTTTTCAGCCAGAAACACTTTATTGTATTAACATGAAACTCTTCACACAAACTAAAATAAGGTACTCGTAGTGGTGAAACTGAGGTTTGACAATGTGAAGACATTGTTTATTAATAATGATATATGCATTAAATAGAAAACATTGGTCTTAATCGGACGTTATTCTTGTGCTAACTTGTGTGTGATGCAGATTTAGTCTTATAACTACCAGTGTGTTTTCGTTTGTTTCAGGTGTTAACAAGAGTAATTTATCAATTATAAACAAACAAACAAAAATGGAAAAGGTCAAATTTGAGGACAAGGTATACATTTTAAATGTAAAAACCATAGTTTTTACTATTCATATACGATTAACTTGTTACACGTCATATACACTTACCTTATACATCCACTTCTAAAGTGGAGTTGTCCACTCCACAAGTCTTCCTGATATTCTAATCAACTAATCTCTCTCTCTCTCTCTCTCTCTCTCTCTCTCTCTCTCTCTCTCTCTCTCTCTCTCTCTCTCTCTCTCCCCCCCCCAAAAGCTGCCTTGGTATGCTCCAGAACACCTCACTGGAGTGTTACTCCAGTATTTGTTACTGGCTGCCCTACCCTTTCTTAATCAGTCACTTGTTCCCTCCCCTCAGAAAAGCATTTAATCCATTTGTACACCGCTGGTTTCTTCATAGCAATCTCGGCATACACCTCCACTAACATTTCCCGTATTGCACTTCCACTCTTGCCCTGTTTCACCAGAAATTTGATGTTTGTTGCTCTAATTCCAGCTTAGACATTTTCACGACTGCGCACAAGACACTGAAATGCCAAGATTATAAAATAAATCTTACAGAGCTGTTTGTATAGTGCTGTCCTCAGTGCCAAACGGTGGTGAGTTAGAGAACTTAATTGTCATACCTCGTACATTAGTTTCAGTATTGGACACAATATTGGTTTATATACTTTTACTTTTGTGTCCTGTCTCAGATATTTTTTAGCCAAACAGTATGAGGCAGGCACACAACATGAGTGTTCATGACTTGCATTGAACTTTCTATCCTACCAGCCGCTCTTGTGACAACCACTCTCAGGTATTTTATTATCCAGATGTCTCACTCCCCACATCCACATTGTCAGTCTTTACTCATTAATCTTAACTCTTCATTTTGTTAGTGTTTATTTTCTATTGTACGCTTCGGTATGTGAACGTGTGTACCAATAGTCTGCTGACTTGTGTTCTGCATGTCATTTTTTTTTGAGTATTTGTACTCATTACATGTCCTCATACATGTTTGTTAATATTTCAGTGCAATTGTGTTATTTATGCTGGCAGTCTTAATGTGCATTGCAGTTTTCTTTTTTCTCCATTGTACAATTTCCACCCCATAAGTGCAGTTTCTCTACCAAAATTGAAACAAAAGTCATTTCCATAACACCACTGAGAGAATTTTATTATTTTCTTTCAATCTTAGTTTTATTTTTACGATTTTTGAAAAATCCTTTTTATAATAATTAGCCTACTGTACTGCACAAAATTTTGTACCAGAATTTTGTAAAAAAAAGACTTCTATGTGTTTTTATTGTACAGTATATTATAGTATATTTGTGTATATATTTTTGAATATATAATTTTTTAAATGATTAAAAATCATTGGGTAATATTTTTGAATGATATAGTACTTAATGTGTTACGGCATAACAATTCCCCAGAAATTTCCCCCTCCACCAACTCCTTTCTGGGATAGGTGTAGCCAGGATTCCTGTGGTGGCAGGCAGGAGGACATATGTTGGGGGAGTCCAAAATTCGCCATTTGTTAGCCACTGTTAATGTTATTTTAATAACCATTGGTGATACATTTGCATCCTTCAGAATTTATATACATAAGTCAGTAACTCAGTCACCCTCCATGCTAAGCCACTGCTCTCTAGATTACTTATGAATAACAGTCAATCAGGCACACAGTAGGCACGGTGCTTTTAACTGTAAAATTAACAAACTATTAATAGAAAAAGTATGTAACTAATTTTGTTTACTTTACAGTAGAGAACTAATCACATTTGACTTATTCAAATATTGTACCTGCCTTTTACTTATCTTACTTCAATATCATTCAAATTCATATTACCTCATCATAACTAATAAACTTTAGTGTAACAATATATTATTAAAATCTGTTTGAAACATTGTGTTTCTCAGGTAAGATTATTTATCCTTTCATGTACCTTTCAGGTATATACTAGGGCAATTTGAAATGTTTATGACATGATAATGAAATACTTTTTCTTTCTGGAATCATTTTTATATTTCAACATAGTCTCCATGTAATTCAATATACTTGGTCCAGTGATGCTGCAGTGCTTTTATCCGATCGCAGAAGTTTTATTGTTCTAAGTCCTCAAAACAACGTTAACTGCCACCCTCCCCCAGGGAAGTTTTGACATTTGGGAGTAGTTAAAAGTCGGATGGAGCTAAATCAGGCAAATAAAGCTGATACTACAGCAGATCGTACTTCAACTCGGCAATTTTTGCTATAAAAACATTACTTGCATGAAGTCTTGCATTATCCTGCTGCTATTTCTGTACTTAACCCGATATTTATTTCACAAATGTTTTTCATTTATTTAGTGTAAAAGGTTACCATGGTGCCTCTTCATCATTTGACCCTTTCGTGATAATCTATTAACAATTCTCCCTTAGCATCTCAGACAATCGAAGTCGGCTTTCCAGCAGATGAAATTGATTTTGCCTTTTTTGGAAACAGAGAACCACTGTACATACATTGTTTTGACTGGTGTTTTGTTTTGGAATGAAATGGTGGACCCAGTTTGTATTACCCTTACAAGTCTACAAATAAACTGTAGTAAATGATCACCCAGCATCACCCAACATATCTTTCATCTCATTAAAAATTTGTGTTAGTGTTAAACCTTTTTCTAACAAGAAATTTGATGGTGTATAACGTTAGATCTTCCCTTTTTTAACAGCGCACCGAGGAGATATGACCTTGAGAGATGACTTTGTTTACACAACTGTTTCTTATTAACAACACAGCAGACCAACTAGATGCTTTACATCTATTCATGGGGCAAATGTAGTGTCATAGTCCAGTGAAAAACAGAAACGCAAAAATACCTCTAGATTGTAGACCACGATCTTTGGAATTCCCCTTGCATGAAGATCACTAGATGCAGAAATTTCTGTCTGGAAAAGGCAATAATGAAAGGTTTAAGATTACACCTTTAACTTATCTCTCTTTTATCATAACATGTACTTGCTTTGATGTGGTTCTTAGGCTTTCGTATCGTTATGCTCGTCTTTGTCTGTAGTGCTTACAGCGTCTCATAATGTCAACAGTCAACTCCAGTCTCTGCCTTCCTCTATGGTACCTGCCATTCACTGGACTCTCATCACCAAAATCATTACTCCTGGCTGTCTCAACTAGTGACCCACCACTCCATGGTCTTGTCTTCACAAACCGTTCCGTTCTCCCATTGTTTCCAGAACCTGTTAATTTTTTTAAGTTACTTTGCCCATCCACTTTGTTGTTAATGTTCTTCAGCACATGTTAGCATATAGCATCACAATTCAAATGCTTCTGTGGTTCTTTCTTTCACCTTTCCAAATTATCTAGATTCCACATCCAGCGTGTGTAGTGTGATGCTGCAGACATGTAACTTGAGGAATTTCTTCCTAATTCCTAGCCCAGTATTTGACAACAGCAAATTAGTTTCTCCATTTGGCCTGTGCTGTGACACCACTTCCTCCAAGTTACCGGTTGCCGGTTTTAATATTAACAGAATCTCTACTTTGATTTCCAACTTCTGTTATTGTAATCATTTGTCTATAAAATTGAATGCTGTTTATAAATTTACCTTGTTTTCTACAAATAGAAGCCATATTATCAGTAAATCTTAACATTATTATACTCTTTCCATGAGGTGTTATTCCAATCTTGAAAGTCTATTATTTCCTTTGCAGTGCATGTAAAGCATTCTCCTGTAATGGTATAAATTTCCTGTAATTATAAATTTTTATAATTGTAAATTTAATTATTTTTTTATTTGTAGGATGTTTTAACGGATTTTATAAAGAAAGAAGTGGATGTAGAAGAAGAAGAGACTAAACAGGTAAAATATGCACAAACCTGATTATGTAACCCACAGCTAATGTGTTAGGTTGTTCAATGCCTTGCACCACTTGAGACTGAGATTAGGGTTACATTCATTTGTAGATATTTAATTTAAATATCAACAGAATACCAATCTCACAGTATTGTAAATGCAAAAACCAGATGTGATTAAGTAAAGTAAAATCACACACACACACACACACACACACACACACACACACACACACACACACACACACACACACACACACACACACACACATGTTGTGCAGAGTGCAGATATTTATTAGAAAAATTTATGGATAATTGTATTTATTTCATATTTATTTTTAACATGTTATTATGTACTCTGTAAGTCACAGAGAAGACAAATTAAATTTTATAATTTTTCAATTTGCAGTATATATTGCCACTTGTAAATTCTATCCTAAAAGAAGAACTATCTGTAAAGGAAGAACAATCTGTAAAAGAAGAACTGTCTTTAAAAGAAGAACTGTGTGTAAAAGAAGAACTATGTGTAAAAGAAGTACTCATCAAAGAACAGAATGAACAGTTTATTGATCAGGTAGGCCTATAGTACATTTGACGCTGATGGACGTCAATTGAAGTCCTTTGAAAACTTCTGAGAATGCCGATGGACGTCAGTTGACGTCCTGAAGTTTCAATGTGTTTTTTATGATGTCAGGCCTTGTAGTACCCAAATCATCCGCTAGATTGCATATGCGTTCACTTTCATAGGTACAGTTGACATGATGTAACTCTACAAAACTTTTACCTACCACCTTACTTACCTTGTTGTCTCACCTACCTTATTTATTCCCGGTATTCAGCCAACTCCTGCATCCGTTAAGCGAGGATTAAATGGCGAAAACAGACTGAGGTAGCGATTTAATAATTTACACTAACACGTGGTCGTTGTGAAATAGACATTTTTTATTTTCATTTCTTTTATTTTTATAACTGCAAAAGTATTACCCCATTTATATTGGTAATGAACAAATCCTTACTGGACAGACATAATTTGTTATATTTCAAATAAAACTTACCTACTATTTAAAGACTAGCCAGTACTCATTCTCTCTCTCTCTCTCTCTCTCTCTCTCTCTCTCTCTCTCTCTCTCTCTCTCACACACACATTTCCCCCATTTCTAGATTTGAGATCTGATTTTTTTGTTTTTTAAAGTAATTTTGTGAAGGATGGTTGAATTAATTGTGGGCTGATCGATCTGTTTCTGTACTTAGCTGACTTTTATTTATTCCTTGCGGTACATCCTTCCTTGTACGCAGTTCCTCCTGCACTCGATAAAACTGTCCGAAACTGCTTTAAATGTCCAATTTGTCTGTCACTCACTGTCGACACTTATTGGTACTGATTTTACTGTAGTTGAATTATATCTTTTTTGCTGTTTAGAGTTAAAATAGGTTTTGTCCACGGACTTAGATTATATGCAACCGGCTGGTTTAAGATGTTGTGCGGAACAGAACAATTTCGGTCTTGGTGCGACCAGTATATTTGTGCGTCACATGATACCCCCTCTTAGCTGAACATTCCACGCTGGTAACTTTATGAGGCTTGGTCATGTCCAACCCACATTCCATGTTACACAAACATGGGTTTGGCCCATGACATTTTTCGTGAGTCAATTAATAATTACAATATCTGTTCCACTTTGGCTAGACATAGCTAAAAATAGTTTTTGACTCACATACTTGTTGACAATTCCCGTCGAGATTTCTAACGTCGCATTTCGCCACTGTTTTCCACAACTGGTTTTATTTCTTAATTTTGACCTGATTAAAAACTCTGAACCCCAGATATTACAGTTATACCTGTGACCCAGTTTGTACTGTCACAATGAAACATAGCGCAGCAAACTGTTAGATTAGTTGGCTAAACACCACGTACGTGTCAAAATGCCAGAAAAGCGTTTCTTGTAAAAAAAATATAAAAGTACACCTTTCCAAACCAATATATATTATAAACATTATGTAATGTATTGTTTAATCTGTTTCTAACAATTAAAAATAAAATTGCGAGTTTCTAGTAACAACATGTGTTTTGGCCAATTTTTTTTATTCCAAAAACATCACTTTTTTGAAAAGCAGTTTCAGGGAAAAGAACCAACACAATGTCATATAGTATACACCATTTTAAAGAAGACACTTAGAGCTTCATAAAAACATAGGTAGGATATTTTTTTACTATATAGTTAAGAAGATACAACATTTTAAATATATGCAAAAATGGCCCGGCATGGGCGAAGTACCACTGTGTTAAGGGCCCAGCGTCAAAGTGTTATGTATGCTTTCCTTAGTTCACATGATTCAGCCAAAACATTTTCTATCGGTCACCATTTTGTAAGTTGCAAAGGTTGGCATTTTGTAACCCATTCATGTTGCTGGCAGCCAACACTACAGTGGCACCTTATCACCTTGAATTATTAGGCAATTATCTTCTTGCTAAATTGGTACATCTCTGTGTGCAGCTCTTCCGAACATCTGTGTCCTTTAGTAAAATTTGCCTTTGTACTATATCTAATTGTATTATACTGGGTAAATACTCTGCCCTACAGACTTGAACTTTTGTAAGCAACTGGGTGGCTGCCATTAGTGAATGGATGACCCTGCCATCTTGGCAACACACTCCTTCCCACTTGAATCCTGTTGACTGTCCTCCGGTATACTGGTCTTTGCGTGAAGCTGTTGTGGATCACTATTGTGAAGACCAGTCCAG
This sequence comes from Magicicada septendecula, assembly GCA_034769895.1. Lineage (NCBI taxonomy): Eukaryota > Metazoa > Arthropoda > Insecta > Hemiptera > Cicadidae > Magicicada > Magicicada septendecula. The sequence goes on from CM068373.1 coordinate 29,176,239, forward strand.
TTGGGCATCATTTCACTGCTGTCAGGCAGATTTATTGGCAACCTAAAATTCAAATCTGACTGTCAGTCTTGTGCGTCTGTGTTTTGTGCAGACATTTCCTCCTGGCCTCAATTTGGTGGGAGTATTTAGTTAGTTTGTAAAATGTCTCAAGTTACGATTGGGGACTATACTGTCATCACTTGCTCTCGGGCAACTGGCGTATAAATACAAGTGCCAATACATTGAGGCTTGTTACTTCTCTACAGAACTCTGAGACATTGTGGCTGGTTGTACAATTTGCCCAAGAATCAAATGGATTGCACCTTTTGTCGAAGAGTTCAATTTAATAAGATGTCTTTGTCAAAATAGTAATAGGACTTCACATAGTCCAGTTTTACTGCCTATGGATTGTTGATTTGTGATACTAAGTAGGCATAGTCATACTCCAGCGCTGCAATTATGTCCTTTGACAGGGGTAGGCCTACTTACCTTCTGACCACTCAATCCCTCCACTTCCATTTGTTAGTGTACTTTTGTGACCTCATTGCTTGAAGGTATATGTCATACGTGTGTCTGCCATAACCACTGTGGAGATGTAATGTTTTCATTTAATTGGGGTTTTGTATTCTGTGTTTTATTTGGGTCAGTTGGAGTAATTGATTTTTTTAATAATCCCCATATCCCAGGTTTAATTTACAGCTTTGGCTCTTATGGGAGCTGTCGCGCTCTGTCTTACCCATATGTTTCTCCTATACTTCTCTCCTTTTCTGTCGTTCCAATGTTGCCATTCGTACTAAATGTGAAGTAAAAATTTTAACGAGTTTAAAATTTTATTGATGTTCTACATGCTGTGCTGCACATTTCTGAATAAATTATATGTCTGTAACAGAATTACCGTCTTCATAAAAAAATATTTTATCAATTTATGTTTGCTTGTAGATGTTAGACCAACGTTTCAATCAACCAGTGACTGTTACCGTATTATTAAATTTATGGAGTTAATTTTAACCACGTTTTATTTACAATAAATTTCCTTTGTTATAAGCGCATTTTAAAAGCCAAAGCGCAATAAATAAAATTTTTACTGATTTTTCATCTCTATAATTAATTAATGTCGGCTGTGTGTATTAAAATTTTCAGTCTGTGAGGAAATTTTTTATTTCTTGAGATAGACATATAGTATACTGTAAGCGTAAAAGTTGTAGTAAATAGTCTAAAGTTAATTTTAATTCAAATTCTAATGTTCAACTTAAGGTGCTTTGGACCATATATACAATTATTTGTAATCATTATACCAGACGCTTCGGGAGACGCGCGCCAAGTCTTGTCGCCACCTTATTCACGTTAACTCTTCTTGCTTATGGACTGTTTGCATTAGTAATAAAAACGTTTATACATATTTCATATCCAGCTTACATATACAAATTTTGTATCCTTGGGATACAGCTATTTTTCTTACCCAAGACGCTGACTAAAAACGTACGTTTCACAATTTACTAAACTGCTCATTCTGTGTGGTGGAACATACTTTAAGCTTAATCACAAACAAACAATACCTAACGCAGATGTTTAAATTTTTCTTTTTCATTAACACCTTTTCATAGTATATATAAATTTACTATAAGAAAATACTGTGCCTTACAAATTGTTGTTTATTAGTAGTACAGTAATATGTGGATGTTGTGATATTATGTGTACTGAAGATTTTAATTTAGTTTTAAATGGCAATTCCTAACATTACTTTTATATTTCATGCGTGCGCACGCGTGTGTTGTAACAGGACAAAATGGGGAGGTTTATTTTATTAATTTCTATATAAAAATTTACATTGCGAATTCCCATGACAGCGTGACAAAGAACTACAGCACAGCTTTTTGAACGTATGTTAGTCTGGAACAGTGTGCGCGGTACAAAATTCGAGAATTGTCATGTACAGAATGTGAGTCCACACGCACGAGCGCCTCACCTGCGTTGCACAAGTGAAAGGATGCCGTAGCAAAAAATGTCGTGAGACGACAAATGTGCACCGCATGTTTGTGAAGACGAAGGAAATGGTGAACCACGGCCTGTGGTATCGCCACAGAATAGCGTCGATGATCGAAAAGAACCAATGAACCGTCAAAACGTCACAGGAACTTAGACGTCATGGTACTTCCTCCAACATCTATTGTGGCGAAGCGTCACTCTTCCCACAGTGTCAAGACTGGCCGGTCATTTGCGATAATCATCGGAGTAATTCGAACTGAATTATAAATCAAATGTGTTGCAACTAAACTAAACTAAACTAAATGTGATCAAGAAACTGATCGTAATGAGTTGCGGAAAGCTAAATTTATAAAATGAACAAACTATAGTGAAACAGTGCATGACACGTGTCGCATAACAACGTGGAATCGATGCTAGGATAAGTACCCAGCATTACTTTATAAAGGCCTAAATATAATTATCACTAAAGAAAATAACTTTCAAAACTAAATTCATTTTTAAACAAAATCTAGAAATGGGGTAATTGGAATGTGTGTGTGTGTGTGTGTGCGATTACAAAGAATTGTTTCGTCTTAAATTATAGAATATATAATTTAGTAATTAAGATTTTATAAGATGTAAAATGTATTGTCTGTATTAGTGGGAGTTGCAAGGTGCAAAAGCCATTACTGTGTATCAAGTAATTCGATGAAAAGAATGGGGTTATAACAATAGATTCAGTAAAAAGAGAGAATGTCATGTTAAAGAATAATAAAATAATATTTTATTTCAACTTGCTATATTTGTGTTAGCATAATCATTTCAACAACCTAACTTCATTTTCTGTGCTGGTAAATTCGCTATACGAAAAAGGGTTTCCACCACTAGATGATCTGGCCAAATAAATTCAAGGTAAGTGGGAGTTTGTTGTTGTTTAATATTTGAAAGAATTTAAAAGATTACAGTGTGTGTGTGTGCAACCTAAAAGATGTCCTCATTATACATACTCGAATTTATGCGTCAGAATAAGAAAAAAGTTACTATTAACCTTAGGCTGAAAAAGTCTCACTTTCCTCAGTCTCTCTGCGATTTTGTGTTTTTAAAGAAAACTTTATATCTAAAGAGGCGATAGATGTTAGGATGGGACGGAAATATTTTTATTTTTTTTCGATTCGTTATACCACGGAAAACTTGCCCCCAGGACACATAAGTAAAGTAAAAAAATAAATAAATAAAAAATCAGTTAATATCTTCCAGTCATGCATCACCCCGAAAATAATAAAAACTGATGAATTTTAACAATTTTTCGTACTTAGAAAAACGAAACTTTTTCTTTGTAAGTCAAATAGTAGACCGACAGCTTTAGATAAGTAAAGAATAGCAAAGGGAAGATAAATAAATTTAAAAAACATAGATATTTCAACTTTTATTGGTCGTGCATTGCACCTGAAAAACACATTTTTAACATTAAATTGCAAATTTTACACTTTGGCAAAAAATAGTTAATGATAATTGGTACAAGCTATGGCATTATGTCAATAGCCTTTTATTCATTCTTTGTGGTACTAGCTATTTTAAAGTCCGATTTTTGCAAAAAACATGGTATGATGGATCGTGAAAGAACCGTTGTTCTGATGAACCCATCTCTGGACTTGGCAACGTTTTTTTGTGACGCTTCTGTCACCACATTCACACACTGCTCCACTGCTTGTTTATGACATGGAAACTTGTCAAAATTCCATTCAGCTCGTGTTCCTGATTTTATTACAAATGAATCTCCACAAAAGATTAAAGCCGTACTATCTACAAAGCGTAGGCTACAAGCCCTTGAAAAGGTTGACTGTGAACAGAGACGGGCATTTTGTTTACTTTTCTACACAAAATTGCAATTGATTCCCACTTATTCAGTCCCTCATATATTCACTGATGAAGAAGTCTTACATGAAATGAAATTATTAATGTCCATGATAATCATTACTGGGCAGAAAAAACCCCATTACACAAGTGTTTTTAAATTTGTTAGAAGTTATTAATTCTAATTTCGTTAAAAACCAAGCCCTTATTTTGTTATAAACTACTATTAGTGAGGCAATTTTAAAATATCGGTATGGAGAACCATACATGACTTCCATGTTCTAAGATTTATATTTAAAATCATTTTTGCAATGAACTATTTCTATAGAAACTACTTTCTACTTATTGCTTCAGCCTTAACAGCAGTACTGTGGTCACTAATGTATACCACCTCACGTTATCGCACTCGATTTTTACTGACGATGGCAGTCGTTGGCACTGCCGAAACGTCTGGTTTTGCAGAAAACATTGGACTACGGCCAAACAGCCCAGGAAGGAATTTTAACAACAAACTACTTCTTTGTTGCCAATAACGTAGTACACATATAAATAATTATCCCCACCCCTTCAACTATAATTTTCATTTATGGAAAATTACCTCCACCCAGTTCAACTAGTCTCTTCATTTATAGATATTTCATCTACGTTTCTACAGTGGATTATTATGATCTTCTTATCAGGATACTTTATCTGTCAAATTTAAGTACTTTACTCTTGTTAAAACAAAACGTTCCTGGTAAACTACCCTTTCCCCGTAACCGATCTTCACCAAAATCAATAGCCCTTGAGTCTTCTACAACTCAGGCACATATGTAAAAAATTATTTGATTCTGTTTGAATTTACGGCAGTTACCGTTCGTGATAAAAAAAATCACTCTTGTTAAAACATAAAACGTTGCTGGTAAACTACCCCTTTCCGGTAACCAATCGTCACGAAAAACAATAGGCCTTGCGTCCTTTACAATTCATGGGCGTATGCAGAAAATTATTTGATTCTGTTTGAATTTGCGGCTGTTATCGTTTGCCATAGAAAAAATTCTACACACATACAGACACAGACACTTTTGAAAAATGACTTTTCTTCATGTTTTTTGAGACTAGTTCAATCAGGATCAGCCGTTATCTTGAACACGATTTTTTTTTTGCCATGACCATACTTCCATTTTCTTATGGAACATGGAAGTAAAATTACCCTCGTTAAAACATAAAAGGTTGCAGGTAAACTACCGCTTTCTCTTAACTGATCTTCACCAAATTCAATAAGGCCTTGAGTTCTCTACCATTCAGGGATGTGTGCAAAAAATTATTTGATTTTGTTTGACTTTACGGCAGTTATCGTTTGTCATAGAAAAAAGTACCCTTGTTAAAACTTAATATGTTGCAGGTAAACTACCCCTTTGTCTTAACCGATCTTCACCAAAATCAATAGGCCTTGAGTACTCTACAATTAAGGGACGTATGCAAAAAATTATTTGATTCTGTTTGAATGTGCGGCAGTTATCATTCGTTATAGAAAAAATTACCCTTGTTGAAACATAAAAAGTAGGTAACTACCCCTTTTCCTAAACCGATCTTCACCAAAATCAATAGGACTTGAGTTCTCTACAATTCACAGATGTATGCAAAAAACTGTTTGATTCTGTTTGAATGTGCGGCATTTATGGTTCATTATAAAAAAAATTACCCTTGTTAAAACAAAACGTTGTAGGTAAACTACCCATTTCCCTTAACCGATCTTCGCCAAAAACAATAGTCCTTGAGTACTCTACAATTCAGGGCTGTATGCAAAAAATTATTTGATTGTGTTTGAATTTGCGGCTGTTATTGTTTGCCATAGAAACAGTTCTACACACAGACATTTCTCCATATCGGTATGGGGAACCATACATGACTTCCATGTTCTAAGATTTATATTTAAAATCATTTTTGAAGTGAAATATTTCCAGAGAAACTACTTTCTACGTACTGCTTCAGCCTTAACCACAGTACTGTGGTCACTAACATATACCACCTCACGTTATCACATTCAGTTTTCACTGATGATGGAAGTCAATGGCACTGCCGAAACATCTGGTTTTGCAGAAAACATTGGACTACAGCCAAACAGCCCAGGAAGGAATTTTAACAACAAACTACTTCTTTGTTGCCGATAACGTAGTACACATATAAATATCGGTATGGAGAACCATACATGACTTCCATGTTCTAAGATTTATACTTAAAATTATTTTTGATATGAAATATTTCCATAGAAACTACTTTTGTAATGGTATACACCTTTTCCAACTACAGAATATAATAATAAAACACTGCTGCCAGAATATTACTTACCTTCATAAACCCATTAAACTCACCTTTTAAACACCAAAAAACTTCAGGGCCGCCACCTATATTTTTATAGTAAAATATGGAAAACTTTTCACTTTACCTTACTTAAAAAACACTGGGACAATTTAGCTATCTGACTTCCCCTAATTGAGAAAAACTTTTTTTTCACACTCCCTGTTCCATGATAGTTTAACTGCACTCTTTGGTAGGCCGACTATACTATTTTTGGCCTACCCAAAACTTTCCCAAGGCACCAGTTAAATTACAACTGCACTGTCTGATGATTAGTGTTGAGCTGCTCTGTACTGGTTGATGACTGCTATCCAACTGACTCAAGGTGTTGGGCGTGGGTCTAGCGGTGTGCCAGCGTATGCAGGTTTTATTCACCTTCTCTGATTGGCTGGAATGTCCAGATGCTCAGCCCGGGAATTCTCATAATTTTTACCGCCTGGTGAAATTGGCGTTTTCCGTGATTCACGGACAGTACAAGCTGTAGGTGGTTGCGTAACACGTCTAGCCAGACTGACTCCAGACGCAAACAGAGTGGTGTTTCACAATAACATGGTATTCACTTTGGTTAAAAACGAGGTTCCCCAAAGGGTGAACACTGTCTGAGTTAGCATTTATTAAAATTATTTATCCCCTAATCTGTCCCGTTACAATACCCCCCCAATGAGAGGTTTTATGCCGAAGCATAAAAACTCATTGCCTAACGTAAGAGGATCAGCAAGGATATGGTGCCAAGACCCCTCTTAAATTCTTATTATAATTATGCGTAACTTACCCCCTTAGTCCGGTAACTGCGGTCGCACCTGCATGACCTTACTGGACTTCCCTTGTCAAGATCCCAACACCATAAAATCAGACAGGCACGTCACCACAGTTTCACCTGACTTGGAAACATTCAATCAAAATATCAGTAAATGGCGTTTCACTATACCATATCCTCCACTGATTTGTTTCCTGTTGACCGTACTGGTTTGTATTTTGCAAAGTACTGGTTTCTTATCTAATTCTAACACATAAATACATTGGTTCTACATTTATCCTTAACCTAAACATGCTACTGCATTTGATATTTTTATATTTGATATTTAACAACAAGCCAATTAAAATTTAAATTCCAAAAATAATTCGTATTCACATACAGACTCTGGTTTAGACTTCATTTTGATTTCCATTAACAATGTAGATTACTATTACCATCTACACAATGTCATTATACCCAAATAAACACTTTATTTTCCCAAAATATTTCAGCTCAAAATAAACATTACTACCATTACATAAAAAAGTTAACATCTGAATTAGCATAAAATTTACCAACATTACCACTTTAATTTCAATTATCCATTTAAATCTTCCAATTGTTATATCATTCCATGTCAGCATTTCCATTCAACATTTTAATCATCTCCCACTGATTATTCAATTCAAATCTCAACCAAAAATTTAAATTCATCATCCAAAAGTCAACTTTTACAACATTACAAATTAATTGAATAATTTTGAATTAATTTAATTCCATCTTGTAAATTAATTACCTCAAATTGATTTAATTACATTATTTGCACCAATTTAAATTACTTCAATTACATTATAAAATCTCAATAATGATAATTATTTCCTCAAAATAAACTATGGTTGTTGTTTTCAACTCACTCAAAATTGTAAACATTGCTTACACCAACTGCCATGTACACACACACACAACACTGTAATTACTTTGATTATAATATCTTTACCCTTTATTATACAAGTCAATTCAAAATAAATTTCTCAAATTGATTACCTAAGTTTCACATCTTTTAAATTAATTTACCCATCTCAATTTAATTCCATCATTTTTCAAAACATTGTAAGTTACTTTAATTACACTATTCAAAATAATTTCAGTTCATCATAATAAAATTCGTTTATCATTTGTATAGTCTTCAAATCAAACTTTCAAATTGACTACCAAAATTTCTATCTTTTTAAACATGTTACATTAATTTCAAACAAACCTGTAAATTGACTGCATAAAATACAATGTACACAACACCCTGTATCGGTGTCTCAGCTGATGCTTTATCAAAACATCAACATAGGCCTAACCTTATTGCATAAGTAACATTGTACATTTAACACATGTAAACACAATACAAGACTATCTACAATATACGTCATTAAATGTTATTATTTACCACACCTTATTACATAAGTAACCCAAGTAGTTACACCATAAACTAAAATAATTAAATGTTCATTCACAATATCTCTAACCACCATCATCAAAAATTAATCTTATGTTACTCGAGTACAATTCATTTTTAATTAAGTCCATTATATTATTATTGTTAATACAATAACCATATGCATTTGTTTTTTCCATTATACCATAATAATCTATAGGATTATTCCTTATTATTATCTCATAAACCTTGTCTACATTGATAATTTTAGTCCTGTCTCTGTCAGTATTTGTTATTAAACCCAGGTAAGTTACATCATCATCCCAATTATCTCCTACTACAAGTACACTGATTCTACTCCAAGGTACGTGCTTGTTATTGTAAATATTATGTACTCCACCAGGTAAGTTTTTAATTGTCTCAACTCTCTCAACTTATTCTCTTTATTAACTCTTTATGATCTCTACTCAACTTGAATAATTCTATTTCTCTCTCATTCTCCTAATCACTTACACAACCACATCTTACTTTCACACTCCACGCAGAGGGCAATACAACATTATTTAAACACCATCTGGCTTTACTAGATACACAAAAACAACTTATTGGACTATTTGCCGACCCATTGTCAAGCAAATATCCTGGTGAGAGAATCTTATTCTCTAACAACACTTGTGAAGTCTTTACTCCACATTTAACCCTAGAAAAATTTGACCCCTGTACCCACTCTACATTTAAACTCTCTCTCCATTCTCTTTCAAGCTCAATAACACTCACTAACACTCCATGATTAACCTCAACTCTCATTCTATTCTCATTATCACCACTATTACTTACCGTATCATACTTGGATACCTCATTTTCAACTACTTTGTTATTATTATTCACCATTATTTCACTTTGAATAACATGTCTGTCGGCATCCAGGTCACTTATAATGACAAATAAATAAATATATTCACCTTTTCCTGTCTCATGACCACATGTATTGACGCAAAGATATTATTTACGCGTTTTGATACTATGTATCGTCATCAGAATATATATTAAAATATAATCACTCAAAGAGGTCGTTAAAATTTAAAACAGTAAAATCACAATATCGAAACCAAATAAGTATTTATACGAAACGAGTGCGCACTCGACGAAAGCCGGCCGGACACTGATTGATATCAGTTATAGATAAATTTTAGTGCTGTGTCATATAATGGATTCGACTTGAAATGCAAGTGGTCATTTAATATGAAATTGCGGTAATATTTGTCATTATGTGCTCTATATATTTCAAATTCCTCACATGCATTTAAATAAGTGCCTTTACCACAGACATGTAAGGGTTTCAAATTGGTGTCAAAGCTTGTATAATTATGGTTCTCCTGTATAAGATGACGAGCATAGTTAGACTTTATATAAGATTGTGTTGTCAAGTCTTTTACATTATGCTTTGGAGTGTGCTCAACGAAACGTTTATAAAAACCTCTCCCTGTCTGACCGATATAAAAGCATTCGCAGTCATTACAAGAAAGCTTATAAACACCTGTTTTCATTTCCAAATGTATACTGGTTCTATTACAAAGTCTATTAAACAGATTGTTACTGGTTTTAAATGTTACAGTTCTATTGTTACTATTTAATACTTTGGATAACATTTTGGGCATAATACTGGTGTAGGCTGTTGAAATAAAGGTTGGTTCCTTATCTTGTATCACTCGTCGTTTTGACAATATACGCTTATGCTTTTTAAGGAGGTTATCAACCATGGAAGATGTGTAACCATTGACAACAGCAATGTGTTTTATAATATTTAATTCAATTCTAAAATCATTTTCATTAAGAGGTATCGTTAACAACCTGTGTATGAAATAATTATAAGCCGCCATTTTCTGCGAGAATGGGTGGTGTGAGTCAGCAGGTATGGTTACATCTGTGGTAGTAGGTTTCCTATATATACTATATTTCAATTTATCATCACATTTGGTGATGGTCAAGTCAAGAAAATTCAGTTTGTTATCTATTTCAGTTTCATGTGTAAATTGAATGTGTTTGCTGATATTATTTAAAAGATTTTTAAAGTTTTCTATTTGACGTAATGTGCCCTTGTATATTATGAATGTGTCATCCACATATCGTGCGTAGAACATGATGTTTTTCTTATGAACATTGTTAGAAAACAAGTGTGTGTTTTCGTAATGATTTAAATAAATATCTGCCAAAAGGCCTGACAGCAGTGAGCCCATTGCCAAACCATCGCATTGACTGTAAAATCTGTTGTCAAATTCAAAATAATTTTGGTTTAAAATAACTTTAAGTAGGTTTATTAATTCATCTATTGCTTGAGTGTTTAATTTGTTGCGTTTCATCAGATTGTCCCTTAAAATATTAAGTGTATCGTTTATTGGGATATTTGTGTACAAATTAACGATATCGAGGGACATTAATTTATAATTAGGAAATAATTTGATATTATTAACTTTATGTATAAATTCAGTTACATTTTTGACAGTGTGGTTATTTTCTATAATTAAACTATCCTTAATGATTTTTACTAATTTCTTAGCTGTACGGAACCCTGGCGCTGTAGTGAAATTAACTAACGGTCTAATTGGCATATCAATTTTGTAGATTTTTGGCAATCCAGTTAATATAGGGGCTTTAGCGTTACAAGGTTTTAAGTAATGGCGAGTACGTTGATCAGATAAACTTGTACTTTTATTAAACTGTATATTAAGATTTTTGACATACCGGTGTGTAGGGTCTGATGCTAGGTTTATAATATTATTGTTTGAAATGAAGTTATGAACTTTATTCGTGTATGTTACATTATCCATTATTACCAGAGTTCTGCCTTTTTCTGCCTTACTAATGATCGCATTATTATCAAGTAATTTGGTTTTTATCTGTTTCAATATTTTATAGCTTTCTCTGGAACTATTGTTATTAATTAAATGACTAGACGAGTTAGGCGACGTGTGTGTTCATGAATCTCTTGAACCGGTTGTTTATCAGATGACGTGCCTCGTCTTGCATTTTTGGATCAGCAGTCGCTTTTACTGCTGTTTCAGCGCTGATAAGCTCATGGGCAATATGATAATTATTAAAAACCGGCGGAATACAATAATTTATGCCTTTATTCAATAAGTTTAACTCGTCATTATTGAAGTTTATAGACGTTAAGTTAGAAATGCGTGGGTAGAAAACATGATTACATTGTATGTCCTCATTTTGGCTGTGTTTATGATTCAACTTAAGATTGTTTAATTTCCGTGACTGTTTTGTGTATATTATAACCACCAAATTCAGATAAATTTTGATAACAATAAGTATGTAGGAGCAACCAAAGCAAATTAATGAGATATAAAGATTGTAGGAGGACCTTGAAAGAAAATATAGAGGGAATTCACAACCAACCAGTGGAGGAAAACTTCAGCAAATCAATAAGAAAATGGTAATTACACAAATTTGACAGGACTCACAACAAGATAAGGTGTCACAAATCAAGAAGGTATCTAACACACTTGAGTATACCAGAAATAGAAATGCTGAATAAAGAAACACGTAATAAAATGAGGGAAGCAGTCATGGTTACCAATGAACATATATTATTAGAAGAATCATGGTACAAAATAGAAAAAAACCTATATCACAAGGAAGAAAATAGCTCTATACACCAAGGTTGTCCGAACCACAAATGCAGAGGAAATGATGGACCATGGGTAAACCAAGTGAAGATAAACGCCGAGAAAAGGGGGACTGATTTCATGATAACCTACCTAAGTAATTTAAAATAAAAAGAAAGAATAGTCTCAGCAAGTGAGTTTACTGATAAATAATAATGAAAAAATATATATATAAAAAATGAATTTCAAAATTCAAAAAAGTTATGTAAGGACAGCTTACACAGATATTTCGAGAATAGTTTAGACCAATCATAAAAATGGAGAAATAAAATTACCAAAAATCCACATAAAGTAAGAAACACTAACTTACTATAATCTTTGAATAAAAATGAATAATAATGGAGTGAAGTTACAAAACATTCCTAACAGAATAAGATTAAGTTACAATAATCTTTAGCCAAAATATGAGGCACAAAAAAGCAAAACATATTATAAAGGAATAAGCTACAAATATTCCTAACTAGTAAGAAACACTAACTTACTATGACATTTAAAAAGTTATGAAAAAAACAATATCAATCAAAGCGATCAACTTTTACTACTATTTAGAAGAAAATGGGAAGTAAGATTAAGAAAACCAATGATCAAAAAACGAAATAAATAAAATAAACATTCTAAGAGTTGTAATATGAATTGAGATGAAACAAAACTTATTAAAAATGAATAAAAATGTGAATTGTATCAATAAAAAGCAATGCTTCAAGTATTACTAAGCAGTGTCTATGAAGAAAGTTGAAAAAATATATGACCCGAACTGAGCAATAATGAAGTACAAAGGTAAAAGATTCCCAACAAATGTTATGTTTATTATTATTATGTTGAGTCACGAGATGACTATATTTAAGATTCATTAATTGAGATTGACTGTTGAATAGGTCCAGCAATCATTTTACTGAGCAGGGATGATGTTCCCCTGATCTCAGAATAAGAGTAGTTTTGAACGACGGAGTTAGGTAAGCCAATAGAGCCCATCCGAATCGATTGCAGCTACAAAGTAAAGAGTTAGGGAAAATAAGATTTATAGGGAATAATTTATAATGAAAAATCAGTAAGCCAGTTTGCAATAAGAAAAAATGACGAAGAAAAGAATCAGGAGATAGGAATTAAAAGATACAGAATTAAGCATAAAAATCGAGTGAGAAGCAGGAGAGTTTAAGAAGAAAATGATACAATACAATTGATAATTTCATCAAACTTAGAATAACGTTTTATAAAATGATCAATTTTGGTGGGAGAGCATTATATAACATCACCAAATTCAGATAAATTTTGATAACAATAAGTATGTATAAAAATGCTAAATGATATTATGTTTGAATAAATAAATTATGTGGATAGTAAAAAATAAATAAAAGGTAATTAACATGGAAGGAGGAGGTGTAATAAACTGAAAGTGATTAATAAACTCAAATAATAGACTGACAGACAAACGACATTGACCCAACCCCAGAGATTGGCCAGTTAAGAAACCAGTTAAGAAATCAAAATAAAGAAAACCAGACGAATGAAGGAGAAGAAGAATGAAAACCAAGAGAGAACAAACCCATGAGGAAGAAAACAAAATGAAACGCATCAAGAAAACTAGACAAGTGATAAAAAATAGAGAAGGGAGAAATAGTGTAATCCCAAAATAATAAAGACAATGAAATTCGGTTGAGAACCAAAACTATTAATGAATGTTAGTATTGATAAAATGACAATTATGAACCGTCAGTAATATGAAACAATGTATAAAAGTACACTAACCAAAAGAGTTAGGGATATATGTAATTTGTTAACTAAGAAAGACACAATATTAATAATTTTATATAGATAGTGTGTAGAGAAAGAGAATAAAATGGTGAGAAATAAATGGAAGTTGAATTAGTGAAAGTGATTTATACTAGAGTGATATAATACTAAAGAAACACTAAATAAATTATAATGAACACTAAATAATTTAAGAAAGTGCTAGTGAAAAATAAATACAAATATTGTCTATCGTAAAAATAGTAAGAGGAGAGTAGGCTAAGGCAGTGTTCCGCAACCGGTGTTCCGCGGCACAATAGTGTGCCGTCACAAGGTGAAAGGTGTGACGCGAACTTTTACCTATTATTGTAAAAAATTGTCGATTTTAAGTAAGAAGGTGCTTGTTTATTCTTTAATACATGCTGATAACTATTATATTTTCATAGAAATTAAATGTAATTTATTTACTCAATATTGTTGTTATAGTTTGCTTATCTTAAGTTATTTGTATTCTTGCCTGAAATATTGGGCCGGTTTGATGGGTTACAGGCGGCAAGCTTTGTGTCCACCACAAAGAAAGCCGCGTAAGACTTTTAGCAAGCCTTTTAGCGGCCCGCACCAATCATACAATACAGTTTAGGTTCAAAACTCTAAACGTTCTAAACTCTATTCAAGAGAGTTCTTTGTAACACCGCATCTTTTGTCTACGGCTGGCTGTACGTGCTTTTAACTAAAATTGCGGGGATTAACAAAAATTTCCCTCTCTTTTATTATTTTATTGCCTTGTTTTGATATTTGTGCCTGTTTGTCTTATATTTTCTTAAACTTTATTGCTCTTTTCCTTCGCCGAAGGACCCACACATTGTCAGACAACAATTACAGTATTTCAGTTCAGTTCTATCACAGCTGTGCTCTGCAGTAATGCGAATATTGTGACTGCTACACCAGTCTTACTATTTTCTATTACAGTGTTATTAAACGATTTTTTTTTCGATATGGATAAGTTTCTTGTACGGAGTGGTCTGTCCTCGAGTGCAAGTAGTGAAACCATCGAGCCCGAAAAAAAGAAACAGAAAGTAGTTCACCGGCAATATAGTGATAATTATTTATCTTACGGGTTTTTTTGGTGTTGTGACAAAACATGCCCAATCCCCGAGTGTGTTGTGTGTGGTGAAAAACTCAGTAATGCTGCTATGGTTCCCAGTAAATTGAAACAACATTTGTCAACAAAACATTCCTCTCTGTTAAGTAAAGATGTGAATTATTTTTGTCGGTTGTTGGAACAAAATAAAAAACAAGGTGACGCTCATGACTATGTCGGTACGTGTTTCGCAAAAAGTACAGGAAGCTAGCTATAAGGTAGCCGAACTTATCGTAAAGGCCAAAAAACTACACACAATAGCAGGAACGTTGTTAAAGCCCGCATGTAAAGAAATGGTAAAAATAGTCCTGGATTTAGAAGCTGGTACTGAAATTTCAAAAATTCCTCTCTCTGCTGACACAATCAGCCGCCGAGTTAGTGACATGTCCAGTGACATCGAAGACATTATGAAGGAGAAAATAAAGAGCAGTCGAAAGTTCTCACTTCAGATCGACGAGTCCACCGATATTGGCGGTCACGCACAACTACTTTCCTACATAAGGTATGTTGATGGGGATGTAATAGCAACTAATTTCTTTTTTTTGCAAAGAACTACCCGAGCGAGCAACCGGTGAAGAAATATTTCGTACGACTAATGAATATGTGGTCCGTAATGAATTAACATGGGATGTTTGCTTTAGTGTTTGTACAGACGGAGCCGCTTCTATGACAGGCCGAGTGAAAGGATTCGTGGGTAAAGTACGCGAAGTAAATCCTAACTTACGAACCGACCATTGTCTCATTCACCGCGAAGCCATTGTTGCTAAGTCTTTGCCATCTCCTCTGAAAATTGTGATGAACGAAGTAGTAAAAGTCGTGAACTTCATCAAATCACGGCCCCTAAATATGCGGCTTTTTAACGTTTTGTGTCAAGAAATGGGATCAGAGCACACTACACTTCTGCTACATACAGAAGTACGATGGTTATCTCGAGGTAAAGTGTTAACGCGAATGTTTGAACTTAAAGAGGAGATACTTGCATTTTTGACTATTGAGGGGCATGAGTATGCGGATTTATTTGCAGATGATGAATGGATATCTAAGTTGGCATATCTTTCCGATATTTTCGTACACTTGAATGAACTAAACAGAAAAATGCAAGGTAGAAACGAAAATATTCTGACTAGTATGGATAAGATTCAAGGATTTATTAATAAGTTAAATTTGTGGATACACACAATTGAAAATGGATCGTGTGAGATGTTCCCAACTTTATGGCCCCTTGCTGATGATAATAAGGTGTTGATGGACTTAATTAAAGAACATTTAGTACTCTTGCAGCAGAATTTCAAAAAATATTTTGGAGAGAGTGTTGAAGATTTTGACTGGGTTCGTGGTCCATTCATTATGGATTCAAAACATCTTCCGAATAATTTAGGCTTACAAGAGGAACTGGCAGATTTGAAAGTAGACAGAACATTGAAATTTAAATTTTTCGAAGTGCCTTTGGAAACATTTTGGTTGTCAATAAGCAGTGAATACCCGGCTATCTCCGAGATGGCAGTTAATGTGTTATTACCAATTTCAACTACATATTTGTGTGAACTGGGCTTCTCGACGTTGACTGAAATTAAAACATCAAAGAGAGAGAGACTCAAATCCATCGATGAAGAAATGAGGCTTGCTTTGTCAACGATTCCGCCACGAATCAGCCGTCTGTGTGCAGCTAAGCAGGCTCAAGTATCACATTGAAGGTATGAGTAGAGTTATTTACTTTAAAATTCGTATTTTCTACAGTGAATTAAAGTTAATAAATTGTTAATAAATGCATGAGTCTATTCCTGTTTTATAATAATAATAACAATAATAATAATAACAATAATGATGATAATAATAATAAAAATTTATTACATAGCGACGTAATATTTCGTAATTATATTAAGATTCATATGATTTTGAGGGGACAGACATTTTGGTGTGCCGTGTTGAGTCTAGGCCCATCTGGAGTGTGCCGTGAGTATAAAAAGGTTGCGGAACACTGGGCTAAGGTAAAGACTTAGTAAAATTACTCATGTTTTAGTATTAAGAGTGAACAATAACATTTAACAAGTTACAATGAATAGTATTTAGGATAGAACATTTATTCAGTAAATAATGAACACTAAGTAGTGATATCCACTGTGATGACTAGGAAGTAGTATTGTTATAACTTAAAAATGTATTGTAAAAGTTTAAAGGTGTGTTTCACAAAGAAAAGTAATTAGATGGTGTTAACATGGAAGGGAGAGCAAAAAGCATTAGAAAATAAGTTTGTATTAACATTAATTAAATACCCATGTTATAAGGGGGGTTTAATGGAAAAAGTTCAATAGAGGTGAGATTGTTTGGCACCAGAACAACAAATCAGAAATAATGAATGGTATAAACTGTTGTTTATAAATTGGATATGGCTGTAAGAGTCATACAGACCATAGACCTAGATGTTATATGTTATATTGGAAGTGAATAGCAAATAATTAGAAAGTAAGATTGAATAACACAATTGTTACTAACAAAGACTAAATTAAACCACATTCAGAGACATTAAACCTAATTATAAATGCAAAATAATAATTTGGGACTAAATGAAATATATTGTGTATGAAGCCACAAAAATCCAGTAATGGCTACTTAAATGTGAAACAGGCCTAACGGTCAAACATAAACAATTTCTGATTGTACAAAAATCACCATGTAATGGACAAATCCAAGGTGGCTAATTCATCAAGGATGAATAGTAGTTATTATTAAAAACCAAATATTAAATTAAGGAATTATATAAACAAAGAAAGGTAATTGATAAGTATGAAATTAATTGTGAACTTAGAAAACTTGATAAAACCCAATATTGTGGGGTACCAAAATAATCTTTGTGAGAAAATATAAATGACAGTGCAAATAGATATTAACTCAGAAGGAAGATAAGAGGAGGAAGAAAGTCTGAAGATATGGGAAGATTTGAAAGGAATTCGAAAATTGATAACAATGTACTGATGTTGAGCTCACCCAATGAGAGCAACGAGGTAACCATGGAAACGACCGTTTAACGAGGTAATTACCGTTAAATACACTTACTGGGAAAGTGACGCTATCGCAAGCCAGATGCGAATTTTCTGTACAACACATTTTAATATTTAAAACATCTTAAAAGTAAAACAAAGTGTAGAAATTGATAGTACAGAAGTCTGATGGATGCTGAATACTATTTCCAGAGGGAGAAGACGTTTAATTCAAGACGAAATATATAAATAAGTTCAACCAACTTTTGAAAAGATGCCGAAGCCTGAATAAAGAACACAGGAATAATATTGATGCCATAATCCTTCCTTCTCTACATCCCGAGTAATTCCGTACTGCAAGACTGTTAAGTATCAGTTAAAGTATTTCAACTTCCAAAAATAAACGCACTATAATATTTCTCAATGTATGTTGAATACCACTGAATCATTTTTATTCTCTTGCAAGGATTGGACCGTAAAATTAAATCACTGAAAATTTGTTAACTATAGAACTAACCTCATATTTATGTACGACTTTTAAACATCTTGTATGACACTCAAACAAAACAATTACCACTACACATTATCCTACCTAAGGAAAAAACGTTGTAAGGTTGTGTATTTTTAATATTGTAACTGCATCTGAACCTTTTAACGTGATCCAAACAACTCACAACCATTGATCGAAATATTTGTTGATTGGCGTCAGAGAAAGCCATGCTGTTTATATGTATTCGAAATCGATTGGTTAACCCTTGAGTAGAGTCTTATAAAGAATTATCCGGTGCAGAATTATATATGAAACATTAATTACAACTTGTGTCTATAAAATATTAACTTCAATTTAATAATAAATTTATACTGTGTGTGTTAAATCGTGTCTTATTTCCATTAGCAAAGTGTATGTTTAAAAATATAATGTATAGAGAAGGTTTCCAATGCGAAGTCTAGCGCTCAAGTAGCGAATCCTGCAACTGCTATCTAGATTGATACAAAATTGAGAAAAGGCGGGACGGACTGAATTCGTCGCCTCGTTCAAATAGAAAAGTGATAAGGAAATAATTTTAATTGTTTTATATAAACAATTTGGCGCCACCCGGAGATTATCCACTACGTTTGACCCTCAGATCGGGAACCATGATACCTGGTCCTGTGACTTACTGATCAATCACATTTATTATTATTATTAAATTTCCAATTAGTTGTTACTTACCATTACGATAGCTCTTACAGGGTCACAGGATTCGATCACATGTACCTAGATACAAACATGGTCTATGGGTTACGCAAGCACTGACACAACTCATTTTGGAAGAGAATTAATATTTATTATTATTTAATCTTGACTGCTTGTAAACTCATGAAAATTCAGTGAGATACATTTCTGCAAAGTGGTGCAACACTAACATAACACTTAGGAACTACAGCTTACCTTATTATTTCACAAGACACGAATGCAAATATCAAATGAAAACACAAATATACACAAAAGCTGCCCAGCTTTGCACACTCTCCCATTCATTCATATTTTAAAGAAACAAAGAACCCCTTAACACATTTTCCTATAATAATGCCCCCACATCGACCACGCGGTCATCGCGCCCGTACTAAGTCCCCGTTCAGGTGTCCGAAAGATATACGAAACTATTAACTCATTTATGCTCACTCCTGACTGTTGTTATTCCCTTTAGACACTGTTGATTACATTCCAAATTTTTAACGGTAAGGTCGGCCGATGTAATTACATTTTGTAAAATAAAATTTTAACCAGACCGCAAGCGGTCGGTAGGTGAGACGCACTGGGCAGAAGTTTGTTCTCTGTTCCCTCTCCACAGTTTTCAATACGGGAACTCACTGCCTTGGGTGTCGTCGCCGAAGCTTCGGCCCATGCTATGCATGTTTTTGAGTCAATGTCGCATATGATCTTTTCTAGGCATTGGCTGACGTCATTTAAGTGGGCCGGACGTTTAAGTGAAGCCAAAGGAACGATGAATAATTTTATGCTCTAGCCATCTTGGTTTTAGTCGAGAGCGTCCTTTTGAGCGCGTGCGGGTGTAGTTGCGCTTGAGCGTTGACACACAAGTACAGAGTTCTTAGAATTTTGGTGGAGGTGCGAATTCCTCTGCCGCATTACACCACTGAAATTGCGTATCGCCTTTGTTCCAAACGCTGTTTCTCAACACTGGTCTGTTACACGGACAAATACGTTGCACAATAATGCAGCTTTACAATTTTATCCAAACCCGCCCGAAAACGAAATAAATAAAATTATATAATTGCCCCAAACGATTAAAATAAAACACCCAAAAATTGACCCGCTACAATACCCCCTCGATGAGAATTCTGCTGTTCATGACAGAAGAAATCTCATCGATAACCCCAAAGAGGATCGGTGAGGAACTGGTGCCAACAACCCCCTTGTTCTTAATCGGCATGGGTACACGACTCCCCTGGCTCAGCGACCATGGACTCATCTGAACGAGATCACTGGACTTCTCCGTAAGAGATCCCAACACCGAGAAATCGAACAGCCTCGTACCACAGAGCACCTCACCTTCTAACATGCTACCCCCCAAAATCCTCAACCCCTGGCTAAAATTACTCCAGCTCCTCCGCCGATATGGATCCCCTTTTTGCAAGCTGGGCTGCCTTTAGCAAATACTGGGCTCACACACACTCACGTTACAGGTTACCATAACACATAAAAAATAAAACTTTCTTTTAAAATTTATCAAAAATTTAAAAAAATTCAAAATTCAAAAAAATAATCTTTTATCAAAAAATTCTCTTCCTTGTTTTTCTAATTTTTGTTTCAAATGACTTAACCTAGACATTTCTACTAATATAAACACATCCTTACTCTAACATGAGAACCACTGATGGTCTACCAATATAATGCAATACAATAAAAAAAACATGGTTAATGCACACATAATAAAATCATTATCTAAAATAGTCATTCGCTGGCAGGCGAAAAATCAAGTTTTTTTTTTTTTCAAAAAAAATTAAGAATTTTCCAAATTTTACATTTCAAAAAAATTTAAATTTATTCATTAAAAAATTTTATTAAATTTATTTATTAACTAACATTTATTAAAATTATTCAAATATTGGTTTGAATTAATCAAACAAACAAATTAAAATTGACTTCCTACTATACAAGCTTAGTAGGTGTATGACCTCATCAGCTGATCGTAACTAGGTCAAGTCCAAGATCCTTGACCTACATATGTTATATATAAGTTCTGAAAACACATTGAACATCTGTAATATTCCACCTTGAAATACAAACATAATAACAAAATATTTAAAACCAACAAAATATTAATATAATAATCAAGTTGACATTTAAATTATTTAAAATAAACAATTCTTGACTTTACATCATTTTCAAATTTTATCAAAATTCTGTCACTGGTTGAAAAAAATAAACAATTGTATATTCTTTATGAATCTCTCTTTCTATTCAACAAACTTACTTTAATCTACTGTGGGTGATGTAAATTATTTATTCTCGTTTTTTTTTTTTTGTATTAGATCTGTATGCATATATAAACTTTCTCCCTCTGACTCTAATATTAATCTCTTCAACTAACATGACACCCATCTCTATCAAAATATCTACTAATCAGAACACTCTAAACCCCAACTTATCATTTAACACAATTCGCCGCCTTCTCCCATTATAAAATACTCTCTAACCCTTTGTATATAGGATACGTGTTTCCCCTACCCAAAAAGCTCAATTCCCTTATTTGGCGGCCCGGATTCTACCTAAGGCGGCCCCTTCCCCACTAAAATCTATCCCTATCCCGTCCCAACCCTTGTTGCGGACTCCTACATTACACTACCCTCTAATACAAAATTGCCATCCCCAAAATTCTCAATCTCATTACGTTACTACAAATACACAAATAACCTCATTAACTATAAAAACAACAATATGTCACTCAAAATCTACATAGTCTCCATTACCACTGTGTCAACATTAATACTTCACCAACTGTGTTACATCACATCAACTCAAAAACAACATTACATCATATTCATCTCTATCATTTCAAATTCAACTTTTAATTCAATTTGGACAGGTCTACGTGTCCCATAAAACATTTATCACCCATGAATTATCTTTTATTAATTTGCATAAATTATTGTTATCTTCTCATTTTACCAAATTATTTTCCTCATTACTTTAGAACATCTGTGATACATTAAAACATTACTTTGGACATTAATTATTTGTAACATTTACAAACCAATATACCAGTGACATGGTATTGCTGATCAGCTGATCCTACTAACACAATAAAAATACATCTCACAATTGAATGAATTATATGAAATATATATTTATTTTTATTTATTCTCACTTCTCACCTCATTGTTTCCCCTTTTTTTCTGATTCTGATGCTTATGTTAACCTGCCAGACGATTTACTTATTGGCTTAAAAAAAAATACACACATAATAAAATTACATATTCTTATCAATGCTTATCTAACAGACAACAATAAAATAATACACTTAAAATTATAGCATGAACACCTTATTTTTAAATATATAAGCAGCTAGTTACCTGAACAGAGCACAAGCAGTTTTATTTGAATTAAACTTTAAATAAGCAAAAACTTTTATGTCATAAACTTTAAATTCGTGACTCCTTTGCGTCACCTCCCAGCCACACACACTATTTCAGATTATGTAAGACTGTCTCGCCTTTTCGCTTCCACAGAGACTGTATATTTTGGAGCAGGTTTTACCTCTCCGTGTCTCTGCTTCCGCTATTAAGTGTTAAAGTAGCGAACATCATCATGTTCTTGTTCTATAATCATACACCCTTAAAACGGATCTGCCACCTGGCTCTGCTGTTCCTCCTCGAACAGAGTGGCAGCCGCTGTTCCATAGTTTCCGGGAGATTTCCTCTAATTGTCCCCCCATTGAATTTCAAATATATACCAATTTCAAGTCAGCTATGGTCAAGGGACTTGGTATGACCATAGCTGGCCGCTAGCCAAAACCACGGTTAGTGCTGGTAAGACAGTAACCGCCCGAAAAGTCGAGGAAATCTAAACTTTTATTTCACTGCCTATTTCACATCAATATTATTATGTGCGACACGTTATTTAGTATTGTGTGTAAAAATTTTTATCTACATGGATAAGGTGTGCCGCACATTTATCGCCAGTTTGGCCTCCGATGGAGGTAACACTCACTGTTACCCCCAACCCATTTCGCTATCTAAGAGAGCACAGGCCACCCCCTTAATAGCCACATAATAACTAATTACAATTGACAACTAATTAAAATTTGTATATACATTATCTTATAATATTTGCATCAACACTCATTTAACCCATTCATAACCTTTTACCGTTTAACTTTCTTGAAATTTTCAAAATTTATTATTGATAATCATTATTTATCATTTTTCATTTATTATTAAAATTTTTTAATTATCTTTATTTCTTGAACCAACTGATTTCCAAATAACATCTTATTACTGAATTAGAATCTCAATTACACCTGTAAATATTTTTATTACACCTGATTATAAAATTTTTCTACTTACAATCCATTTAACATGATATGCCCACAAAACATAATCACCACCATCTCTGAAACATTTCACAAAATTTATTAATTTAAATTAAATAATTTATCATTCATTACCAAATTTCCATCTCGTAAAACAAACTGAATTTACAAAAAAATTAATTATACAACATTTACATAATCAATTAAAATATTTAAAATATATCAAATTGTTTCAATTAAATTAATTATTAACAATATAGAATTCATTACCATCCAAACAATTATAATTCTCTGATTACTTGTTTTCAAAATTAATTTGGTTTATTTATTTAAATTGCAAGTATTTCAATATTATTATCACAACAATCATCTTACATACACACATATAAATTCACTATATTTTATTTACAACTCTTGTTAATTATTATTCCATTTTTTCCACACTTCTGTCCAAATCTGCCATGTCAAAAAACCATAAAACATAATGTTTAATTGTCTTTTATTGTTTTACAGTCTACCCTTCATCGTCACAAATTAACCTTGGTTCTACATAGCACTTTTCGATTTCGCTAACACACATACTGATACTTTGTGTGTCATAAACCCAAAAATCAAAGTCATCCGTCTTACCAAAATAATCTTGCAACAAGTCAACACTAAGTATATCTGTTAAGTCTCCGTTAGTATTTTTCTTCAATATCGGGTCAGTTACTTTCGTATTAAACATCAAATCATCTTATTTAAATACTCTTCTAATACTTCTTCCAACTCACCATAATCTCTCTTTAACTTATATACTTCTAATTCTCTCTCATCATAACACCATCTCATACTTATAAAATCATTCCACACAGAGGGTATAATATCACACAAATAAAATAAACAACTCCAATCTTCTACTAGTACGGGACCCTTGCCCTTCAAAAACTCTTGTGACCACATTAAATCATCATAGATAATAAAAGGAAAATTTCCCCTCTGTCCCCACTCTACTACAACATTATTTTTTCTCTCTCTCTCTAACTCATAAACACTCATTAACATTTCATTATCGCATTCTAAAACTTCATCAGTACTATTTGTTATTATATTTTCATCATTTGCTTCTATATTATTCTTCACCCCCACTATACTCTCAGAATTGTCTACTATTTCGTCATTTTTACATTTTGTCATATTTAAAACATTGTCACCTAATTTCTCAAACTTCTGTTCTAACTTATTTAAACTGGTCATTATTGTCTCATGGGTATTTTCTAAACATTCATTCATCTCTTGAATTTCGTTTTTTAGCTCATCAAACTTGTTATTAATTATTGAATTTTGCATATTGAATTTAGCGTCAGAATCACTCTTCAGTTCATTATTTTGTTCTAAAAGTAATTGTAACATACTCATTACCTCACTATTAAATTGTGCGTTACATTTTGTTGAAGTCGGGGTTAATTGCACACCCGAATCTTCAGTTACATTACTCTGGTCACTCAAATTTATCTCTGCTTTCTCTTGACTCGCACTGGGAGTCGAATGTATTTCAAAGTTACTAATGTTTGAGTCGTCGAAATTTTCGACGCTATTTTCATTTATTTTATTCTCGTTATCTGACATTTTGTATTATTGATATAAATTAAATTATATAAATTGCTTAAATAGAATAATTAATTAAATAAATACAGTAATTATTTAAATTTTGTAATATACTGTTACGTTGCTAAGCTAACCTAGAACATGTTTGTATCTCTGTCGATGCGGAATCCAATTAATTAATTATAATTAATTCAATTCGTGCCTGTTCCGTGGCGCCAACTGTGACTTACTGATCAATCACATTTATTATTATTATTAAATTTCCAATTAGTTGTTACTTACCGTTACGATAGCTCTTACAGGGTCACAGGATTCGATCACATGTACCTAGATACAAACATGGTCTATGGGTTACGCAAGCACTGACACAACTCATTTTGGAAGAGAATTAATATTTATTATTATTTAATCTTGACTGCTTGTAAACTCATGAAAATTCAGTGAGATACATTTCTGCAAAGTGGTGCAACACTAACATAACACTTAGGAACTACAGCTTACCTTATTATTTCACAAGACACGAATGCAAATATCAAATGAAAACACAAATATACACAAAAGCTGCCCAGCTTTGCACACTCTCCCATTCATTCATATTTTAAAGAAACAAAGAACCCCTTAACACATTTTCCTATAATAATGCCCCCACATCGACCACGCGGTCATCGCGCCCGTACTAAGTCCCCGTTCAGGTGTCCGAAAGATATACGAAACTATTAACTCATTTATGCTCACTCCTGACTGTTGTTATTCCCTTTAGACACTGTTGATTACATTCCAAATTTTTAACGGTAAGGTCGGCCGATGTAATTACATTTTGTAAAATAAAATTTTAACCAGACCGCAAGCGGTCGGTAGGTGAGACGCACTGGGCAGAAGTTTGTTCTCTGTTCCCTCTCCACAGTTTTCAATACGGGAACTCACTGCCTTGGGTGTCGTCGCCGAAGCTTCGGCCCATGCTATGCATGTTGTTTTTGAGTCAATGTCGCATATGATCTTTTCTAGGCATTGGCTGACGTCATTTAAGTGGGCCGGACGTTTAAGTGAAGCCAAAGGAACGATGAATAATTTTACGCTCTAGCCATCTTGGTTTTAGTCGAGAGCGTCCTTTTGAGCGCGTGCGGGTGTAGTTGCGCTTGAGCGTTGACACACAAGTACAGAGTTCTTAGAATTTTGGTGGAGGTGCGAATTCCTCTGCCGCATTACACCACTGAAATTGCGTATCGCCTTTGTTCCAAACGCTGTTTCTCAACACTGGTCTGTTACACGGACAAATACGTTGCACAATAATGCAGCTTTACAATTTTATCCAAACCCGCCCGAAAACGAAATAAATAAAATTATATAATTGCCCCAAACGATTAAAATAAAACACCCAAAAATTGACCCGCTACAGTCCCCAGTACGTTCGCTACGGGCCCAAACATCGTGAAGTACATCGCCGTGCGAGGACGCAGTGGTAAGAAACACAGACACACTTTTACACTCAGACACACTGTTATATTTTACAGAGGTATATGAACGAACACGAGACACGAGTTAGGTTATAAATTGGTTTCCATCGCGGGGCTTGAACAATAGCGACCTCATCCTTTGGTTATAAATTGGCAACCAACCGGTGGAGCTTGAAAAGAGGAAGATACGAAGTTCTAGTGGCGGTCACGAAAGGAAATCAAGATGCACACAAGAGGTTTATCGAAAAAGTTGGCGAAGGAGAAAGAAATGGAAGAAAAACAAACGGAAATTCCAGAACCAGAAAAACGATTCAGCTGTGCGGAATGGATGACAACATTGTTTAAAAAATTCAGCAGAGAGGTGGAATACATCGAGAAAAATACCACTGACCATGAAAGAGCACAAATGAGTCGCGCGAATGCAATGGGAACGCCAAACGACAAAATGACATTGAGAGACATTTATAATGAGATGTGGAAGTTAGACACCAAGTATAATGAAGAAGAGACTGTAGGGACAGCCCACGAAAAAGACGATAACCAAATGGAAGGAATGACTGAAGAAAATTGGGAAAAATGGTATGAAAACTGCACACAGATGAAAAACGAAAGAACAGGAGTATACGCGCAGGTGACAGAGGAATATACACAGGAGGAGTATGAACAATGGAGACAATCGATAAGACAACCAGAAAGACCAATACAAACAGAAAACGCAGAATTAAGGGAATGGATAAGAGTCATGTTTGAACTATCCAGAGAAGATATGTGTAATTGGAGGAAGGAACATAATCGAATAGAAGAGTTCGATGGAATACCAATTAATAAAAACATGGGATAATCAAGTATTCAAAGAGCAGAAGAAATAGTCAAAGATGTGGAAGGGAAGCAACAGAAGACAAAACAAATAGCCAATATGGAATTTATGAACGAGTTCAGAAAAGCTCTGGAAGGAATGACTAAGGAGAGTTGGCGTAGATTTAATAAGGATCTCGAACAAATGAAGGAAAATAAAACGGGTCTATACGCTTTTCTTAAAAAGGACAGTGAGAAGACAATAGAGGAGATACCAAAAGGTAAAAACATTGAACATTCGAACCAGGAAAAAGAAAATAAAGGAATGAAGAACCAAATCATTAAGAAGACTAAGAAAATGCCTCTAAGAAAACTAATCAACACGAGACAAGAAATGGAGAAGATGAACGGACTAATTGATGTGTTCAATTTACCCCTTACCAACCAAAGCAAATTAATGAGATATAAAGATTGTAGGAGGACCTTGAAAGAAAATATAGAGGGAATTCACAACCAACCAGTGGAGGAAAACTTCAGCAAATCAATAAGAAAATGGAAATTACACAAATTTGACAGGACTCACAACAAGATAAGGTGTCACAAATCAAGAAGGTATCTAACACACTTGAGTATACCAGAAATAGAAATGCTGAATAAAGAAACACGTAATAAAATGAGGGAAGCAGTCATGGTTACCAATGAACATATATTATTAGAAGAATCATGGTACAAAATAGAAAAAAACCTATATCACAAGGAAGAAAATAGCTCTATACACCAAGGTTATCCGAACCACAAATGCAGAGGAAATGATGGACCATGGGTAAACCAAGTGAAGATAAACGCCGAGAAAAAGGGGACTGATTTCATGATAACCTACCTAAGTAATTTAAAATAAAAAGAAAGAATAGTCTCAGCAAGTGAGTTTACTGATAAATAATAATGAAAAAATATATAAAAAATGAATTTCAAAATTCAAAAAAGTTATGTAAGGACAGCTTACACAGATATTTCGAGAATAGTTTAGACCAATCATAAAAATGGAGAAATAAAATTACCAAAAATCCACATAAAGTAAGAAACACTAACTTACTATAATCTTTGAATACAAATTAATAATAATGGAGTGAAGTTACAAAACATTCCTAACAGAATAAGATTAAGTTACAATAATCTTTAGCCAAAATATGAGGCACAAAAAAGCAAAACATATTATAAAGGAATAAGCTACAAATATTCCTAACTAGTAAGAAACACTAACTTACTATGACATTTAAAAAGTTATGAAAAAAAAAACAATATCAATCAAAGCGATCAACTTTCACTACTATTTAGAAGAAAATGGGAAGTAAGATTAAGAAAACCAATGATCAAAAAACGAAATAAATAAAATAAACATTCTAAGAGTTGTAATATGAATTGAGATGAAACAAAACTTATTAAAAATGAATAAAAATGTGAATTGTATCAATAAAAAGCAATGCTTCAAGTATTACTAAGCAGTGTCTATGAAGAAAGTTGAAAAAATATATGACCCGAACTGAGCAATAATGAAGTACAAAGGTAAAAGATTCCCAACAAATGTTATGATTATTATTATTATGTTGAGTCACGAGATGACTATATTTAAGAGTCATTAATTGAGATTGACTGTTGAATAGGTCCAGCAATCATTTTACTGAGCAGGGATGATGTTCCCCTGATCTCAGAATAAGAGTAGTTTTGAACGACGGAGTTAGGTAAGCCAATAGAGCCCATCCGAATCGATTGCAGCTACAAAGTAAAGAGTTAGGGAAAATAAGATTTATAGGGAATAATTTATAATGAAAAATCAGTAAGCCAGTTCGCAATAAGAAAAAATGACGAAGAAAAGAATCAGGAGATAGGAATTAAAAGATACAGAATTAAGCATAAAAATCGAGTGAGAAGCAGGAGAGTTTAAGAAGAAAATGATAACAATACAATTGATAATTTCATCAAACTTAGAATAACGTTTTATAAAATGATCAATTTTGGTGGGAGAGCATTATATAACATCACCAAATTCAGATAAATTTTGATAACAATAAGTATGTATAAAAATGCTAAATGATATTATGTTTGAATAAATAAATTATGTGGATAGTAAAAAATAAATAAAAGGTAATTAACATGGAAGGAGGAGGTGTAATAAACTGAAAGTGATTAATAAACAAACTCAAATAATAGACTGACAGACAAACGACATTGACCCAACCCCAGAGATTGGCCAGTTAAGAAACCAGTTAAGAAATCAAAATAAAGAAAACCAGACGAATGAAGGAGAAGAAGAGTGAAAACGAAGAGAGAACAAACCCATGAGGAAGAAAACAAAATGAAACGCATCAAGAAAACTAGACAAGTGATAAAAAATAGAGAAGGGAGAAATAGTGTAATCCCAAAATAATAAAGACAATGAAATTCGGTTGAGAACCAAAACTATTAATGAATGTTAGTATTGATAAAATGACAATTATGAACCGTCAGTAATATGAAACAATGTATAAAAGTACACTACCCAAAAGAGTTAGGGATATATGTAATTTGTTAACTAAGAAAGACACAATATTAATAATTTTATATAGATAGTGTGTAGAGAAAGAGAATAAAATGGTGAGAAATAAATGGAAGTTGAATTAGTGAAAGTGATTTATACTAGAGTGATATAATACTAAAGAAACACTAAATAAATTATAATGAACACTAAATAATTTAAGAAAGTGCTAGTGAAAAATAAATACAAATATTGTCTGTCGTAAAAATAGTAAGAGGAGAGTAGGCTAAGGTAAAGACTTAGTAAAATTACTCATGTTTTAGTATTAAGAGTGAACAATAACATTTAACAAGTTACAATGATTAGTATTTAGGATAGAACATTTATTCAGTAAATAATGAACACTAAGTAGTGATATTCACTGTGATGACTAGGAAGTAGTATTGTTATAACTTAAAAATGTATTGTAAAAGTTTAAAGGTGTGTTTCACAAAGAAAAGTAATTAGATGGTGTTAACATGGAAGGGAGAGCAAAAAGCATTAGAAAATAAGTTTGTATTAACATTAATTAAATACCCATGTTATAAGGGGAGTTTAATGGAAAAAGTTCAATAGAGGTGAGATTGTTTGGCACCAGAACAACAAATCAGAAATAATGAATGGTATAAACTGTTGTTTATAAATTGGATATGGCTGTAAGAGTCATACAGACCATAGACCTAGATGTTATATGTTATATTGGAAATGAATAGCAAATAATTAGCAAGTAAGATTGAATAACACAATTGTTACTAACAAAGACTAAATTAAACCACATTCAGAGACATTAAACCTAATTATAAATGCAAAATAACAATTTGGGACTAAATGAAATATATTGTGTATGAAGCCACAAAAATCCAGTAATGGCTACTTAAATGTGAAACAGGCCTAACGGTCAAACATAAACAATTACTGATTGTACAAAAATCACCATGTAATGGACAAATCCAAGGTGGCTAATTCATCAAGGATGAATAGTAGTTATTATTAAAAACCAAATATTAAATTAAGGAATTATATAAACAAAGAAAGGTAATTGATAAGTATGAAATTAATTGTGAACTTAGAAAACTTGATAAAACCCAATATTGTGGGGTACCAAAATAATCTTTGTGAGAAAATATAAATGACAGTGCAAATAGATATTAACTCAGAAGGAAGATAAGAGGAGGAAGAAAGTCCGAAGATATGGGAAGATTTGAAAGGAATTCGAAAATTGATAACAATGTACTGATGTTGAGCTCACCCAATGAGAGCAACGAGGTAACCATGGAAACGACCGTTTAACGAGGTAATTACCGTTAAATACACTTACTGGGAAAGTGACGCTATCGCAAGCCAGATGCGAATTTTCTGTACAACACATTTTAATATTTAAAACATCTTAAAAGTAAAACAAAGTGTAGAAATTGATAGTACAGAAGTCTGATGGATGCTGAATACTATTTCCAGAGGGAGAAGACGTTTAATTCAAGACGAAATATATAAATAAGTCCAACCAACTTTGAAAAAGATGCTGAAGCCTGAATAAAGAACACAGGAATAATATTGATGCCATAATCCTTCCTTCTCTACATCCCGAGTAATTCCGTACTGCAAGACTGTTAAGTATCAGTTAAAGTATTTCAACTTCCAAAAATAAACGCACTATAATATTTCTCAATGTATGTTGAATACCACTGAATCATTTTTATTCTCTTGCAAGGATTGGACCGTAAAATTAAATCACTGAAAATTTGTTAACTATAGAACTAACCTCATATTTATGTACGACTTTCAAACATCTTGTATGACACTCAAACAAAACAATTACCACTACACATTATCCTACCTAAGGAAAAAACATTGTAAGGTTGTGTATTTTTAATATTGTAACTGCATCTGAACCCTTTAACGTGATCCAAACAACTCACAACCATCGATCGAAATATTTGTTGATTGGCGTCAGAGAAAGCCATGCTGTTTATATGTATTCGAAATCGATTGGTTAACCCTTGAGTAGAGTCTTATAAAGAATTATCCGGTGCTGAATTATATATGAAACATTAATTACAACTTTTGTCTATAAAATATTAACTTCAATTTAATAATAAATTTATACTGTGTGTGTTAAATCGTGTTTTATTTCCATTAGCAAAGTGTATGTTTAAAAATATAATGTATAGAGAAGGTTTCCAATGCGAAGTCTAGCGCTCAAGTAGCGAATCCTGCAACTGCTATCTCGATTGATACAAAATTGAGAAAAGGCGGGACGGATTGAATTCGTCGCCTCGTTCAAATAGAAAAGTGATAAGGAAATAATTTTAATTGTTTTATATAAACAATTTGGTGCCACCCGGAGATTATCCACTACGTTTGACCCTCAGATCGGGAACCACGATACCTGGTCCCCAGTACGTTCGCTACGGGCCCAAACATCGTGAAGTACATCGCCGTGCGAGGACGCAGTGGTAAGAAACACAGACACACTTTTACACTCAGACACACTGTTATATTTTACAGAGGTATACGAACGAACAAGAGACACAACGAGTTATATAATAATATCTTATACATCATGTTATTCACATATTTATGTACTGTATCAAGTACATTATTTATAATAGCAGGATGAATACTATTTAATATCTTTAGATGTGAGTTAATTAATTGTTTGTTTAGGGCAGATTTTTTGTTATATAATGACTTAATTTCTTCTTTAATGTAATGTGTGCTGGGCACGTTTAATTGTCGTTTTAGCTGATTTAGAAGACGAATTTATTCTTATGATAGCGTACTTTGGAGTTAAACAATGCATCAAACAAAATTTATTAAATTTAATATGTAAATTTGTTTTCAATAATTGGATCTTAATGTTCTGATATTTAAATACCGATTTAGTCTGACTAGCTTCCAATTTGAATAACATGTCTGTCGGCATCCAGGTCACTTATAATGACAAATAATAAATAAATGTGTTCACCTTTTCCTGTCTCGTGACCACATGTATTGACGCAAAGATATTATTTACGCGTTTCAATACTAT
Source organism: Magicicada septendecula (assembly GCA_034769895.1). NCBI lineage: Eukaryota > Metazoa > Arthropoda > Insecta > Hemiptera > Cicadidae > Magicicada > Magicicada septendecula. The sequence goes on from CM068373.1 coordinate 29,209,015, forward strand.
GTATCCTCATCAGAATATATATTAAAATATAATCACTCAAAGAGGTCGTTAAAATTTAAAACATTAAAATCACAATATCGAAACCAAATAAGTATTTATACGAAGCGAGTGCACACTCGACGAAAGCCGGCCGGACACTGATTGATATCAGTTATAGATAAATTTTAGTGCTGTGTCATATAATGGATTCGACTTGAAATGCAAGTGGTCGTTCAATATGAAATTGTGGTAATATTTGTCATTATGTGCTCTATATATTTCAAATTCCTCACGTGCATTTAAATAAGTGCCTTTACCACAGACATGTAAGGGTTTCAAATTGGTGTCAAAGCTTGTATAATTATGGTTCTCCTGTATAAGATGACGAGCATAGTTAGACTTTATATAAGATTGTATTGTCAAGTCTTTTACATTATGCTTTGGAGTGTGCTCAACGAAACGTTTATAAAAACCTCTCCCTGTCTGACCGATATAAAAGCATTCGCAGTCATTACAAGAAAGCTTATAAACACCTGTTTTCATTTCCAAAGGTATACTGGTTCTATTACAAAGTCTATTAAACAGATTGTTACTGGTTTTAAATGTTACAGTTCTATTGTTACTATTTAATACTTTGGATAACATTTTGGGCATAATACTGGTGTTGGCTGTTGAAATAAAGGTTGGTTCCTTATCTTGTATCACTCGTCGTTTTGACAATATACGCTTATGCTTTTTAAGGAGGTTATCAACCATGGAAGATGTGTAACCATTGGCAACAGCAATGTGTTTTATAATATTTAATTCAATTCTAAAATCATTTTCATTAAGAGGTATCGTTAACAACCTGTGTATGAAATAATTATAAGCCGCCATTTTCTGCGAGAATGGGTGGTGTGAGTCAACAGGTATGGTTACATCTGTGGTAGTAGGTTTCCTATATATACTATATTTAAATTTATCATCACATTTGGTGATGGTCAAGTCAAGAAAATTCATATTTATTGAATAAAGGCATAAATTATTGTATTCCGCCGGTTTTTAATAATTATCATATTGCCCATGAGCTTATCAGCGTTGAAACAGCAGTAAAAGCGATTGCTGATCCAAAAATGCAAGACGAGGCACGTCATCTGATAAACAACCGGTTCAAGAGATTCATGAACACACACATGTCGCCTAACTCGTCTAGTCATTTAATTAATAACAATAGTTCCAGAGAAAGCTATAAAATATTGAAACCGATAAAAACCAAATTACTTGATAGTAATGCGATCATTAGTAAGGTAGATAAAGGCAGAACTCTGGTAATAATGGATAATGTAACATACACGAATAAAGTTCATAACTTCATTTCAAACAATAATATTATAAACCTAGCATCGGACCCTACACACCGGTATGTCAAAAATCTTAATATACAGTTTAATAAAAGTACAAGTTTATTTGATCAACGTACTCGCCATTACTTAAAACCTTGTAACGCTAAAGCCCCTATATTAACTGGATTGCCAAAAATCTACAAAATTGATATGCTAATTAGACCGTTAGTTAACTTCACTACAGCGCCAGGGTTCCATACAGCTAAGAAATTAGTAAAAATCATTAAGGATAGTTTAATTATAGAAAATAACCACACTGTCAAAAATGTAACTGAATTTATACATAAAGTTAATAATATCAAATTATTTCATAATTATAAATTAATGTCCCTCGATATTGTTAATTTGTACACAAATATCCCAATAAACGATACACTTAATATTTTAAGGGACAATCTGATGAAACGCAACAAATTAAACACTCAAGCAATAGATGAATTAATAAACCTACTTAAAGTTATTTTAAACCAAAATTATTTTGAATTTGACAACAGATTTTACAGTCAATGCGATTGTTTGCCAATGGGCTCACCGCTGTCAGGCCTTTTGGCAGATATTTATTTAAATCATTACGAAAACACACACTTGTTTTCTAACAATGTTCATAAGAAAAACATCATGTTCTACGCACGATATGTGGATGACACATTCATAATATACAAGGGCACATTACGTCAAATAGAAAACTTTAAAATCTTTTAAATAATATCAGCAAACACATTCAATTTACACATGAAACTGAAATAGATAAACTGAATTTTCTTGACTTGACCATCACCAAATGTGATGATAAATTGAAATATAGTATATATAGGAAACCTACTACCACAGATGTAACCATACCTGCTGACTCACACCACCCATTCTCGCAGAAAATGGCGGCTTATAATTATTTCATACACAGGTTGTTAACGATACCTCTTAATGAAAATGATTTTAGAATTGAATTAAATATTATAAAACACATTGCTGTTGCCAATGGTTACACATCTTCCATGGTTGATAACCTCCTTAAAAAGCATAAGCGTATATTGTCAAAACGACGAGTGATACAAGATAAGGAACCAACCTTTATTTCAACAGCCTACACCAGTATTATGCCCAAAATTGTATCCAAAGTATTAAATAGTAACAATAGAACTGTAACATTTAAAACCAGTAACAATCTGTTTAATAGACTTTGTAATAGAACCAGTACACCTTTGGAAATGAAAGCAGGTGTTTATAAGCTTTCTTGTAATGACTGCGAATGTTTTTATATCGGTCAGACAGGGAGAGGTTTTTATAAATGTTTCGTTGAGCACACTCCAAAGCATAATGTAAAAGACTTGACAACACAATCTTATATAAAGTCTAACTATGCTCGTCATCTTATACAGGAGAATCATAATTATACAAGCTTTGACACCAATTTGAAACCCTTACATGTCTGTGGTAAAGGCACTTATTTAAATGCACGTGAGGAATTTGAAATATATAGAGCACATAATGACAAATATTACCGCAATTTCATATTAAACGACCACTTGCATTTCAAGTCGAATCCATTATATGACACAGCACTAAAATTTATCTATAACTGATATTAATCAGTGTCCGGCCGGCTTTCGTCGAGTGCGCACTCGCTTCGTATAAATACTTACTTGGTTTCGATATTGTGATTTTAATGTTTTAAATTTTAACGACCTCTTTGAGTGATTATATTTTAATATATATTCTGATGACGATATGTTGAGGTATGGTTAAAAATAATTAATAATTTAAGTACAGGAGCAAACACACACTTTATTGAAGAACAGTTTAGTAGGAAGTATACATAAAACGGACACACGAAATACACATTACAAAAGCAGATTTAAAACTGAACTTAACTGGTCGAGTGCATCTCTGTTTGTATAGAAAAAAGCTTCCAGATTTTTCCTTTTATTTAAAACTACCAGAACATTACTTTTGTAGACTTCTCACAGTAAACAAGCATGTGTGTGGGCTGAGGCCCCGCCCAGGTAGCTAGACCTCCCACCGCACAATACAAACTTTCACTCTACAATAACAGGTATACTTGCTTAAAATTGAATGTAGAGTTTTCTAGTAAATTCTCAACACTCTCCCTAAAACTCTACATTCTCACAATCACATTAATTTTTAAAAAATTCATTTTTACTCTTAAGTCCAAGTTTAGATCTTAAATAAACAAATTTTGGTTTTGACAAAGCTTTCGTAAGTATATCAGCAACTTGTTCATCACTTTTAACATAATGTACATCAATTTCTCCATTTTGAAAACAATCACGTACATAATTATATTTCACATCAATATGTTTTGTCCTTTGATGGAATTCAGGATTACTTATAAGTTTTAATGCACTCATATTATCTATATATAAATCATATTTATGAGTCTTACAATCGCATTCATTAAATAACTTCTTTAACCACATTATTTCAGTTGTTGCTAATGCTGCACTTACAAATTCTGACTCGGTTGTTGATAATGATACAGATTGTTGCTTCTTACTTCGCCAAATAATTGCAGCATTTGCATACATACAAGCTACGCCAGAAGTTGATTTACGTGTAACTGTATCGCTAGCATAATCAGCATCGCTATAAGCTTTAAAGTTGCCATCCTTACAATATAGTAATCAAAAATCAATCGTACCTTTTAGATAACGTAAAATTCGTTTAACAATTGACCAATGAGCTACACTTGGTTTGTCTAAAACTCTAGATACAACATTTACAGCAAAACTTATGTCCGGACGACTTACAATTTGCAAAAACATCAAATTGCCGACAGCTTCACGATAAGGTACATTACTTACAATAGTTTTTGATAAATATTCATCATGATTACAATCAATTGGCGTGGATACAATATTAGCTTCTGACATAATAAACTTTTCTAAGATTTTGTTAATATAAGTACTTTGATGAATGAAAACAGACCCATCATTCAATCTACAAATTTCCATTCCAAGTTAATTAGTAACTTCTTTAGTACTAGTAATTTTAAATTTTTTACTCAAATCATTCAACAATTTATCAATCAAACTTTCATTTGAAGCTGCAATAAGTCCATCATCAACATAAATTGCTAACAAGATATTATTATTATTATTGTTATATATGTATAAACATGGGTCACCCGTACTTTGACAAAAATCTAAATTTACAAGAAAATTAGTGAAGTGCTCAGTCCAGCATCTTGGTGCTTGTTTTAAGCCGTATAAACGTTTCATTAATTTACATACGCGTGAGCTTCCATCATCAAAACCTTCAGGTTGTTTCATATATATATCTTCCTTTAAGTCACCGTATAAAAAAGCAGTTTTTATATCAAATTTACCGATATGTAAATTTTCACGAGCAGAAATACTAAGTATCAATCTTATTGTATCAAAGCGAACAACCGGACTAAAAGTTTCTTTATAATCGATATCTTTCTGTTGCGAATAACCTTTAATAACCAACCACGCTTTATAACGTTCTGTACCATCTGCATTGAGCTTCTTCACAAAAACCCAACGATTGTTAATCACCTTTTTATCTTTTGGCTTTTCCACTAATACCATGTCTTATTTTCATACAAAGAGTTCATTTCGTCCTGCATTGCAGCTTGCCAACTATCTTTTTCTTTACTTGTAATTGCTTCGTTATAATTAGATGGTAACTTTTCAGCAATAAACGTGATCGGACATCCATAATATTCTGTAGGTTTTAATTTTGTTCTATCGCGCAATTGTCGTTCAGTTTGATTGTTATCGCTATTTGAAGATTGTAAAGGTTCTCTTTCTTCAAACTCATTTGATTCATTTTTAAGTAAAAGTTCATTATTTTTAGGAGTTATAATTTCATTTTCTTCAGTTTCTTTATTATTATTGTTCAAAGAATTCAAAATAATTGAATCAGCTAATACTCTTTCAGGTTTAAAAAGTACATCTCTACTTATAATGACATCTCGCACTTCCGGAACATATACACGATAACCTTTACAATCCTCATGATATCCGACCAGATAACCTCTCATCGATTTTTTATCAAGTTTCTTACGCTTTTCTTTTGATATATGTACATAACACATAGTTCCAAATATTTTAAATCTATCAACAGTAGCTGTTTTTCCATTCCATAACTCATAAGGAGTTTTATTATTTTGTTTTGTTGGGCCTGTTCTATTAATTATATTTACAGCAGTATTCATTGCTTCTGCCCATAAGAATAGAGGTAAGTTTGAATTTGAATATAACATTGATCGAGCAGCCTCTACAATGATTCGGTTATCGCGCTCTGCAATTTAATTTTGTTCGGGCGTATAAGGAACATTAATCGAATATTTTATACCTTTACTATTTAAAAAAGAGATCACAGCTTTATTATCGTATTCTTTACCACCATCAAAATGAATTTCTTTAATATTTGTTGCAAATTGATTCTCAACCCCGATACAAAATGATTTTAGTTTGTCTATTACTTCAGATTTTTCTCGAATAAAATGAATTTCTCTATAACTTGAAAAATCGTCTTTAAAAGAAACAAAATATAACTTTCTACCGAGAGACTCTACTTCCATAGGACCACAAACGTCAGTATAAATTATTTCGCGAGTTTTAGTGGCACGATCGATCTTTTTGTGAAAAGGCAATCTATGATTTTTGCCATAAGCGCAACCTTCACAAAAGAAATTTTCATCCGTAAATTTTATATTTAGATTTTTCAAAAAATTCTTCACATGTTTTACATTTTGATGGCAAAGTCTTTCGTGCCATAATTGTAAAACATTGCCGTTGGAAATGCTCGATCTACTCTTTTGTTCTACCACGTTACATTCTTTTGGAATTAAAGTTTGAATGTCTAATTTTAGCAAACTACCAGGCTCATATTCGGAACCAGTTACAAGAATTTCATTACCATGCTTTAAAGTACATCTCGTAGCATTATGTGTTATTTCATAATCTATACCCCTTTTACCCGCATATTTAACAGAAAACAGATTATACATTGAATCAGGAACATATAATACATTATAGATAGTACCTTCTACTCATTCACTATTTTTATAAGTTTCAAAGTCAATATTACCTTTACCATATGCAGACATTGTCATACCGTTGCCCATTCTTACACTGACTGGTGTTGTATATTCTTCGAACGTTGAAAACCATTCTCGATGCTTCGACATATGATCCGTCGCACCTGAATCCACAATCCAGAGATCATCCCGATTGCCACAGCTGCCTTTGTCACCTATTAGTGCTATCCTCGATGTTGATTTCTTCTGTCCAGAAGACGAGTTACTTCTTTCTTGATTATTCGACCATCTTCGCTGTCCATTATTCTTATTCATGAAGCAATTGTTACTTTTATGACCTTTTCTTTTGCACGTATAACACCTGAAGCAGTCCCTTTTTAAATGACCTTGTCTTCCACAATTATAACACTGCTCTTGTTTCAAATTATTCTTCTCATATTTATAAGAGTCATTCTTCTGTTCTTTATAATCGATTTTCAGATTAGCTAGCAACACTGTTGTCTCTTCGTGTACTTCCTTTTGCTCTTGTAATCTAAATTCTTCTGCCATCAAGCGCTCAGTCAAATTTTCGAGATTCTTCTTATCGTCAGATACCAAATCCCAAGCACTGTGAAAATGATTAAACTTTTGTGGCAAAGATGTTAAAACACGAGTCATCACCATAGTCTTTTCAATTTTTCCCCCGAGATTTTTCATTTTTCTAGCCAACTGTTCTATTTTTGAAATATTATACATAACACTTTCACTCTCTGTCCACTTAAACTCAAAAAATTGTTTTTGAATCATCGACAGATTTTCATCAGATTTTAGATCATATGCTGTATTCAGTTTGTCCCACATCTCCTTGGCAGTAGAACAACCCATTATAAGTTCGAGAGGCTTCTCTCCACTGTTGTAACAATTAACTTTCTGGCAATTTTGTCCGCCTTCTTGAACTTTTCCAACAACGCGTCACGATCTTCTGCACCTGCAGCTGGCTCGGCTAATCTTCCTTCGCAAACATCCAGCACATCATCATCCTCTTCCATCAATGTGCGTACTACGAAGCGCCATTGATGCCAATTATCTTTGTCTCGAAGTTTTTCAATTTTTATATTCGGTTCCATTTTTGCACTAATATTTTATAGTTGCACTCCAATTACACACTGCACTCCGATTTTAAAATGCCACTGGGCCCATAACCTGTTGAGGTATGGGTAAAAATAATTAATAATTTAAGTACAGGAGCAAACACACGCTTTATTGAAGAACAGTTTAGTAGCAAGTATACATACAACGGACACACGAAATACACATTACAAAAGCAGATTTAAAACTGAACTTAACTGGTCGAGTGCATCTCTGTTTATATAGAAAAAAGCTTCCAGATTTTTCCTTTTATTTAAAACTACCAGAACATTACTTTTGTAGACTTCTCACAGTAAACAAGCATGTGTGTGGGCTGAGGCCCCGCCCAGGTAGCTAGACCTCCCACCGCACAATACAAACTTTCACTCTACAATAACAGGTATACTTACTTAAAATTGAATGTAGAGTTTTCTAGTAAATTCTCAACACGATACATAGTATCGAAACGCGTAAATAATATCTTTGCGTCAATACATGTGGTCACGAGACAGGAAAAGGTGAATATATTTATTATTTGTCATTATTTCACCCTTGTTAACATCATCATAATTAACATTATTACTCACCTTGTCTACTGTCACCTGTTTTGCATTTAAACTAACACCATTATGATTAGTGATTCTCTCCCCACTAGAATCATCCCTTATTTTGACCACTTTACTCACCTTGTTCTCCGTTACTTCATTAATTCTATTCTCACTACACTTACCGGTATTTCTTGTACTCTCCTTTCTTTTTCTCATGTTAGCCGCGTCATCTTGCATTTGTTTTTTAATTGTATTGAACCGTTCATCAATATGTTTACACAGTGAATTATTTATTTCATCAAACTTTACATCATTTATGTCAAAATGACTATTTTATCGAAATTTCTTTCACATTTTATTTTTTGTTCATGAATATCACTCTTTAACTCATTAAACTTAATATCATTTACATCAGAATGTTTATTTATATTATCGTTCTCCTTTTCAAACATCGCTTGTATCATTTTAAGCATTTTGTAACTATTATCTTTTTTAACTTGGACCGGCGTTGATTGACTCGCAACGCCGTTCGTTATTACGGACTCTGTTAACTCGTTTCGGATACTTGTGCCTCAGCCATGTTAAACAAAATTTTTTATTATAATACCCCATATATAACACCCATTATAATCCTTCTGTTACACACTAATTATTCAGTTTAACTCAAAATACCCCACACAAAATCGTTAGCAATATGTAAAAGTAAACAATAATTTTGTATGCTACACTACCAAAACATAACCATAAAATATGCGTTTAACATATACAATAATTTCACAAATACGCCGTTACCGAAATCCTATTTTCTGTGCCTCAAAACAGGTCTAATTCATATAATAATTATACGAATATCCTGGCTGGGGCGCCACTTGTAACAGTATTAAACTTTTACAACTACAAAATAATAATAAAACTCACTGCTGCCAGAATATTACTTACCTTCATAAACCCGTTAAACTTACCTTTTAAACACCAAAAAACTTCAGGGCCGCCACCTATATTTGTATAGTAAAATATGGAAAACATTTCACTTTACCTTAATTAAAAAAAAAAGTGACAATTTAGCTATCTGTCTTCCCCTAATTCAGAAAATTCCCCGGAATGTTAGAAGAGTTTTTCGGCACAGAATAGGAAATGGTTCATGGTGAAATAATTATTCTACCAAATTTTTTCTATCAAATCAAATCTTGTTTTATTTTATTCAAATGCAACAATTAGAAATATGATTTTATTCAAACAAAATTCTGTTATCGACTACTTTTTATCTACAAGCCAGTACTTTTTCTAATGATTTCTCACTTTTACCATCACACATTCTCTCACACTCTTTATATTTTGAACATCCCCCCGTTGTATTAATTGAGCTTTTGTCTTATTTATTGTTTTACTTGATTTTTGGGCCAGCTAAATTAGTTTAGTAATTGTACTCGCTACCCGCGGTACCCGATAGTACGCATGGCATCACTCCAGTCTTCTTCACTAAGTTACAAAAATACACATGTTAACTTTTTTTTACACTCCCTGTTCCATGATAGTTTAACTGCACTCTTTGGTAGGCTGACTATACTATTTTCGGCCTACCCAAAACTTTCCCGAGGCACCAGTTAAAATTACAACTGCGCTGTCCGATGATTAGTGTTGAGCTGCTGTGTACAGCTTGATGACTGCTATCCAACTGGCTCAAGGTGTTGGGTGTGGGTCCGGCGGCGCCCCAGCATATGTAGGTTTTATTCGCCTTCTCTGATTGGCTGGAATGTCCAGACACTCAGCCCGGGAATTCTTATAATTTTTACCGCCTGGTGAAATTGGTGTTTTCCGTGATTCACAGACAGCACAAGCTGTAGGTGGTTGCACAATGCATCTATCCAGACTGACTCCAGACGCAAACAGACTGGTGTTTCACAATAACATGGTATTCACTTTGGTTAAAAACGAGGTTCCCCAAAGGGTGAACACTGTCTGAGTTAGCATTTATTAAAATTATTTATCCCCCTAATCTGTCCCGTAACACTTTCTTCAGCCTTAACCACAGTACTGTGGTCACTAACATATACCACCTCACGTTAGTGCAATCAATTTTCACTGATGATGCCAGTCGATATCACTGCTGAAACGTCTAGTTTTGTAGAAAACATTGGATGAAGCCCAAACAGCCCAGGAAGCAGTTTTAACAACAAACTACTTCTTTCTTGCCGATAACGTAGTACACATGACATATACATAAAAATTATACCCACCCTTTCAACTATCATTTTCATTTATAGAAAATTACCCCCACCCCGTTCAACTAGACTCTTCATTTATAGAGGTTTCATCTAATTTTTACAGTGGATTATTATGAACTTCTTATCAGGATACTTTATTTATCAAAATTAAGTACTTTACTATTGTTGAAACAAAATGTTGCAGGTAAACTACCCTTTCTCCGTAACCGATCTTCACCAAAATCAATAGGCCTTGAGTCCTCTACAACTCAGACACATATGTAAAAAATTATTTGATTCTGTTCGAATTTATGGCAGTTATTGTCCATCATGAAAGAATTGCTCTTGTTAAAACATAAAATGTTGCAGGTAAACTACCCCTTTGTATTAACCAATCTTCACCAAAATCAAAAGGCCTTGAGCACTCTACAATTCAGGGATGTATGCAAAAATTTACCTGATTCTGTTTTTACTTTACAGCAGTTATCGTTCGTCATAGAAAAAATTACCCTTGTTAAAACAAAACATTGCAGGTAAACTACCCCTTTCTTTTAACCGATCTTCATCAAAATCAATAGGCCTTGAGTCCTCTACAATTCAGGGATGTATGCGTAAAATTATTTGATTTTGTTTGAATGTGCGGCAGTTATTGTACGTCATAGAAAAAATTACTCTTGTTAAAACATAAAATGTTTCAGGTAAACAACCCTTTCCCTTAACCGATCTTCACCAAAAACAGTAGGCCTTGAGTACTCTTCAATTCAGGACTGTATGCAAAAATTATTTGATTCTATTTGAATTTGTGGCTGTTATCGTTTGCCATAGAAAAAATTCCACACACACACACACACACACACACTTTTTGAAAAATGACTTTTCTTCATGTTTTGAAGTTAGTACAATTAGAATCAGCCATTATCTTGATCAAGATTTTTGTTGCCATGATCATACTTCCATTTTCTTATGGAACATGGAAGTAAAAGTAGTAATAACTTTAAATGTTTTTTTATACTGAAGGAGCTGTCGTCCTAATTATGAAATTAGGAATATTTTTTAATTCATTAACTTCCATTAATGTAAACATATGTGCCTAACTTCATTAAGATATCTCTGTTACCCCTTGATATATAAAGTTTTCTTTAAAAAGTGCAAAATGGCAGCCAGACTGAAAATAAGGTTTTTGGACCTGTGTGTATGCGAACTTTTTTCTTGTACGGACACAAAAAATTCGAATCTGTATAGTGAGGACACCTGTTATGTTACACCCTTGCACACGCGTGCTTGTGCGTATGTGTAATCCCATAGTATATAGTATAAATTGTATAATACTTTTAACATCATGTATTTTTTTTAAGAGTACAATATTTTGCAGGTTTACAATTCATAATTATTATTTTAGATGATCGCCTTTCCTGTAATACAAATGTTTCGTCCTTGCTTAGTTACGTGATAGTTTATATTGATTGTCTACACTGCTTGTTCATTAAATAATTTAAACACACTTCCAATTATAGGTAAAGTAAAGCTTTATTTGGTAATTAATGTCATGTTATTTTCATACATAGAACTGAGCGATACTGATCACGTAACTGTTAACACGTAAGTATTTACATTATAAGTAAAACACTAATAAAACTGTACAATAATGAGTAGTCCTTCAGTGATAAAATTCACTCCATGTAGCAGTAAATCGACGTCGCTGTTCAGGAGAAATGCATTTCAAATGCCTTCAATGCGCCGAATGCGCATTTCCACACACAAAACCTGGCAACAGCATAGCCCATATAACCAATGATGTAAATTAAATGTGGGATGGCCATGAGTGATTATTTTTCTTGTTGTTGACATTGTTTATTTTATTTCGTATCCTGTTACAGTAAATTAGCCATCTGGGTTTTGGTCAGTGGGAGGGGCTTGTTCGTTATTTTGGGTCACATAAAATTTTGATGTAATCAATACCAATTGCGAAGTCAAAAATCGTTTTGTACATCATTGCACATCCATTAGCTTCTGTTTTATTCTCAGAGAATTTTCGGTTACATTCAAGTGGTGTTTGAGCAGTCAGTCATTTTAGCAATAACTGTACGATGCAAATAAACCCTATATACAGTTAGTTTTAAGTAAATGTTTTGGGAAAAAACAGGTTTTAAAATATTTTATTTCCTCAACATTATTATGTTAACGATTGTTATTGTATCTTTTGTGCTACTGAAGATGTGTAAAATGGAAATTTAACTGTTGTTTTATTTGAGAATATTTAGAAAGTGTAAACAATTTTACAATTAAGAAAATTTAAGGATATGCATGTAGTATGAAAATTAAAATGATAATGTGTTAGGCTGATTATATACAAATATTTTGTGTGTATGTGAACAAAATTGATTGACTGTATATAATACTACTGACATGGATCACAAATAGTTATTGATAAAATGTTAAATTTTTAATTGATAGCCTAAACTAGTTTTTGCTTCACTAGAGCTTCATCAGACGCTGCCACTATGAGTGCTGTCCGTCCTGCTTTGGTGATGGCACCATTATTTGGATAATAATTTGTGGTCCAAGTTAGTAGTGTTTTATATAGTTAACTAATAACAACGGACACGTCATGGACAACAAAATCCAGGAAAAAATTAATTCATCATTATTTAGATTCTCTACAAAGGAATATAAGAAAAATATAAGCAAACTTTTAATTCATGGGCCGTTAATACAATTTTTCATACATATTAAAAAATTGTAATAAAAGCCCTGAACCCATTGTTGTCATTGCCATCAATCATAAGTCATTAATATATAAAATACTTTCATTGTTCCTCAGTCCTCATGTTTTAAACTGGAAAATTCTGTTTTTCCAAAGGCTTTAATCCTCCTTAGTGTAATACCTTGTCTTTACCTCTCTGTCTATAACACCAATACTTTACCTGATGAAGTACATATCTCTTCAGAAATCGGCACGAAAAACTCACAATAAAAAGTCGTGGCTTCATCAGGTAAATCACAAGCTTATTTTTAAAACAGCTATAATTCTGAGACATTATTGTCCCTCTTCCTTACATGGCAACCCCATATGCCCACTTTCATTGTGTGGAGACCCTACTTCACACAACTCATAAACATTTGCCCTCTGTCCCTCACTTCCACCTAATTTGTCTTGCTCACACATTTGCCTGCTTAATGTACTTCATCAATAGTTTCTACCCAATTTATCTTCCTCAATAATAACTTTGTATCACTCAGGTTGACCTGGTTATTTAATATACTGCCATTGTTAGTACTTTATACATTAATATCTCAATCTGGTCAGTTTTACCTGCTAATCGGTTGCCACACTAATATATTTTAGTGACTGCATTTCTTTAAGTCACTAAGTTGTACTTCAGTTGTGTTTTTATAATACAAAACTGTTCATATGTAACACTAGTTTGTTGTTAAAACAGCACATTCAAGTTACCCAACACTGCACATAAAAAGTCCATTATCCCTTTACTTATTTGCCATGGTCACTTATTTTTTGTATACAGCCTATCACATATAACATCAGTAATTGTTCATACAATAAAACGGCCTTGATACTAAATCACTTACCTTACATCTTCAGGAGATTCCGAAAAAATACTAAAAGCCCTGGCAGCCATCACATTTTGACAGGTGGAATGTGGAAACTGCAACACTGAAAACAACTGAGAAATCACAAAACTTATGTTTGCTTTGTTCTTTTGTTTACTACGCACTTTTTATTCCATTTATTATTCTGTTTAAACTGTTATTATTGGATGGCAACTGTTAATAATACTATCAAAACTTTCAGTCATATGTGACTGAGACATTACAGCCGGTATTCCACTCTGCCTTTTACATTTCTTTTACCGAGGCACAGCATTAGTGATCTAGACACGTTCACTGGCATCTACTCTCTCTGGTGTTCTGATTGCTATCGCTAATACACTTTAAAAACTCTTAATTACATTTTCTAGCTGCGACACTATTGACAGTATTTTACTCAGCTGTTTATATCTTAGTACCAAAGCACAGCCTTTGTGATCCCGACGTGGTCGCTGCCACATGTTCTCTTTGATGTTTAACTGGCGACTGCCTACCGCATGGTTTAGCGTTACTCACTCCACTTCCACACTAAATTGTTTTTTTTCCAGCTCTCCTGTGAGAATATTGGCAGGTGCGACCTCCTTTTCGCCTGGTACAATACTACAAAGTGTGTGAAAATGAGTTTTGAGCACGTACACCTGTCAAAAAATTATGCACTTCCCAGGCCAAAGTCACGTACAAAAATTCCACTAAAAAAAAATTCTAAAAAAAAAGCCCCCAAGAACAAATCCCAAGTCACCATCTGTATGTGGAAACTTATCACTATCCCAGTTATTCACAAATTTTTTAAAAGAAATCCCTCCCCTACCTCCACTACCACAGGACTGGTTAGGTGTATCCACTGATCACAGAGTAGAATATGGTAGGGTGATATCTGAAATAATTCATAATTAATTATTCTAGCAGACATTTTAGTAGTTATAACTAGTTCAAGCAAATAAATTTTTTTAAGTTTCACTAATAAAAATATTTAAATCAATTATTAAACAAGATACAAACATGGAAATTAATTGTTACATAACTGCAACAGTTTTAGTAGTATGTAACTTTATATATCATTATCACTAGTTAAATTCATAAATCCATAAAGTATTGTCTAATCATTTTCTTCAACAAGGAATTTGTGGCTTCTATCAGTAAAATGGGAATTTATTGTCCCTTGAAATATACAAAATCTCAAGTTTCAATAGAATTTTACATACATCGATTGCCACCACTTTCCAGCAGTAATAAAAGATCTGATCATTATTAGTACACAGCTCATCATAATGTTTAATCATCTTAATAGTAACATACATTATCTTTGTCAAGACAGGTTTCACTATGTAACGCAAGCAGTGCAAATAACGTTACTTTTGTGTTTGCAATAGTCACAAGTATACAAAGGAAATCATACAAATATAATAATACAGACACGATACAAATTCTAAATTATACTATTACACAAAATCAGGAAAATCAGTAAATCGGGGATTTTCTGTTAGCAATTTATCCTCATGTTAACACTTTCATGTTATGAATTATTTTCAAGTTTAGGCCTTTGTAACTCACACATTCAGTTAATTATTATACTTTTCTACCTTTAGTACTGTTGTACATATCTGTGGTTTCTCCTTACTTCACCACATTATATAACCACAGTTGACATGTCTTTACCATGTGTGACAGGCAACTCACTCACTTTATCATGTTGATAATATTTCTCCGCAGAACCTTGTTACATCTGGCTTTAAATGGTTTTTGTTCAGTTTACAGCATACATGCATACCATTATGATTACTTAAGGTCTGTTTCTATGGCACATATCATTGATAATGTGCAATTTTAATATTATATCCTTTACTATATTTGACTATACAATTCCCACTAAATAAATTGGCATCCCAATTATTGTATACCAACCCTATAGAAATCCCATACAATAAGTAGATATGCTGTCATTGACTCTTAGCGCTGTTTGTACATCTGACCAAACTTTCTCTACCATACCAGTGTGTGTGTGTGTGTGTGTGTGTGTGTGTGTGTGATTTAAACTGTTCTACTAAATAAGGCAGTACTTGATTTGGAAAAATATAGTAATCATTTCGTATTAGATCGGTGTTTTATAGTTTAAAAAAAGCACAGGTGTGTATTCAGATGTAATTATAACTGTTACGCTACAGTGCTTTGTTTGAAATTGAAAGAAAGACTGATTTATGAAAGAAAGACTGATTTAAACTGATTGTTGGTAAACAATTTTTATTTTTTTTCAGCTGTTTTTTCAAGACATTAGTACTGTTGTGAAGGATGAAATTGATTTAGAAGAAGTGAAAATAGAAGAGAATGCACAAGAGGTAAAGTTTTTTTTTTACATACAAACAATCTTCCTTCTGTAGAGAAGTAAGATTCATTTGTAGTCTTCCGTCAAAGGGTGTCACATAATTAGCAAATAATTATTGAAATTGAACATTTGTAGTCAGTCGTTTGAAGTCAGCATTTGTGTAGTCATTTGAGGGTTAGATCGAGTCCTAAAAAAAGATAGACACCTGAAAATTCTTGCATGTGTTGTGTTACTTATTACTACTCTTAAATGAGAGATGGGCCCCATGATTCTGACCAAAGACAACATGACTATATTTATTTACATAATTTTCTTTATTAAAGTAATATTTAATTGTTTGTTTTGCTGAGAGACCAATAAAAAGGTACTGGTTATCTCCAGCTAAGATTCATGTGCCTTGAAGTTAACTCAAGTGCAGAGATGTTACTCATCCCTGGCCTGCATCTTAAGATAAACAGAAAGAGGAAGAATATTTTATAGTCAAACTTTTTGTTTTTTTAATATCTATAAAAATTTTTGCAAAAGGGGGTCTGACAGAATAAACCAGTGACCTAGTTCACTGTGCTAGTTCGCGCTGATATGACCAACCTAGATATGGGAAAACAAAGAGCTTTCTATTAGAAAAGTGAATAAGGGAGGGGAGATAATCCTGTTAAATACTTATGATTATTATGATAGTATAATAGGAGACGTAAAATTGAATGAATGTATTTCACTAAACAAAAATCATACCTCCCAAATAGAGAGGAAGGACTGAAAGTGTTTAGATAAGTATAAGTAGTGTGTTCCTTGTAAAATGGCTTATCATATAACATAAATTAATGCCTCATCATTTAATGTTCCACACATTTATGGATTATCTAAGGTGTACAAAGTAAATATCCCACCGAGACCAATAGCTTTTGGTTTGGTCCTGAACTTTCAAAATATTAGTTACCTGTCATTACTCCCCTTGCTGAGAGTTAACAGTTACATTGTCAAAGATTCAATGCATTTTGATAACATTATTAGGAACTCTGTAGTAGATAATGACATATTAGTAAGTTTTGGTCAATGTCTTTACAAGCATGAAAACAAATAAGTACTGTTCTTATATACTCAACACTCAGAATGCACCTGGTGGCATGTTGATTCAACTATTAATATTCTTTATTCATTCATTCTACGTCCATTCCGACATCAGACAAAAATTATAAAACAATTTGTGGGTCCCAGATTCAAGGTGGTGGCAAAAGAAGGCAATTGTTAAGTGGCGTACATGGAGGGCACATTGGATGGATGCCACAGTAAATGCAACTTTTGAAAGTTCTGGTGCTGGACTGAAAGTTACGTGCGCGTGTTTGTGTTGTAATTATTCCATTAAATCAGGCCTAAAAATAAAAGTAGAAAAGAAATGAAGGAATTAAAGCCCCATTACTACTTTCTTACATACAGAAGATTCCCAAAAACACCAAAGTCCGAGGGTCACCACTACATTTTTATAGGAGGAAATGTGGAAACCGTATCACTTTACCCATGAAACCAATTTAAAACAAAAACTTTCCCTCACAGAAGATCTAGGCCCGTTAGACGGACCGTTGGAACACAGATCATAGGTTAGGTGGATGACGTAAATTAATTTAACACATTTATCATAGTTTACCAAAATGTATTAATTTATGTCACTATTGTCGATTCGTTCATTAATATAGCTTCTACAAATGATGATAATTCAATACGTGTTATATAATATATCGTCCTGTAAAGGGTAACCTATTTAAACGGTTACTCTCTTTGGTGCAATCACTTTTACATGAGATAATTTTGGAAAACTACATTTGAATTATTAACAGCATGATCTTAACTAAATACATATAATTATTTTATCAAATTATAGTATAAAATCAATACAAAATCAGTAATTTAAGTCTGTCCGAAAGTCTTAACTGGTAATGGTGAGTAACTTTGTAAAACTTCACTGATATAATTAGAGTACCTTATTGTAGGCCTACATCTTTTACGCCCACAGGCACAAATTTACCGTAATTATGATGCATGCACTGTTTGGTGAGTGTTTCACCACTTTTTAAAACTGAAATTTTAATTTGTCCTAAGGCTTTCATGGCCGGTGTTCATGTCAGGCCCACAGCCTGGATAACTTTAATCATGAAAAATTAATTATTCATAATATTTTCACAATGAGCACAGCTTGCTAGAGTCACTGCCATCTGTTCTACTTGGTGTGAAAACTGTGACTGCTTTGTATATCAGACGCTGTCTGCTCTCTCCGATGTAGTTTTCCACAACTGACTGATGATATCGCTGAATTGTCCTACCCCTACCTCTCTCCGTGTCCTGCATTAACCAATTTGGACTGCTTTCCTGGTGATGTTTAATAGTCCAGTTGGCTGATCCAATGATCCTTGGGCATGTGGAATTCGTTCAAAAGTCACGTACACCAAATTCCATTCTCTCACTTTCTGATCTCACTCGCACACGAAAATAGGTTTTTACGTTACTTCAGGAAATATAATTCATGAAATCAAGCATTAGATGTAATTAAAATGTAATAATTAAAAAAAAATTTGTGTTCAAATTGTTTATGTGCAATATGTTCGTTTTTATATATGATGCAATGATGTAGCTTTATATATGATGTCATATATCATATATATATATAATGATGTAAGAGTTACTATTCTAATGATGATTTGTACCGCAATAAATTGTACTCTAAAGATATATAGACGGAACTTAATTTTTGCAAGCTGAAAGCAGGTTCACAGATACTAGTTTCTAATGTAAATTTCTGACTAGAAGCAGTAATAACTGGTGATTTATTATTAATGTTGTGTATTCATTTGTTTCAGTTATATTTATTTACACACATGAATAAGATGTGTGAAAAAGTGGATTCTATTGAGGCATGTGAACTATATACAAGAAATTCCCTTCAAAATAAGTCTTTCTCGCCTACACCTGTGCCGTTACAGCAGTGCACACCAGTTCACAAAAACAACCGTCAGTGTGATATTTGTACAAAGTCATTTACACGATCAAACAGTTTGGCAAAACATAAGTTAATACATTCTAAGATTAAGCAGTACCAGTGCCATGTTTGTACAAAATCATTTACACAATCAAGCGGTTTGACATCACATAAGTTGGTACATTCTGGGATTAAGAAGTACCAGTGCGATGTTTGTACAAAATCATTTACACGATCAAGCGGTTTGGCATCACATAAGTTAATACATTCTGGGATTAAGCAGTACCAGTGCGATGTTTGTACAAAATCATTTACACGATCAGACACTTTGGCAAAACATAAGTTAAATAAGTTAATACATTCTGGGATTAAGCAGTACCAGTGCAATTTTTGTACAGAATCATTTACAGACTTTACCAGTTCGGTCCTACACAAGTTGGTACATTCTGGCATTAAGAAGTACCAGTGCGATGTTTGTACAAAATCATTTGTATATTCAAGCGGTTTGGCACAACATAAAAAGCTAGTACATTCTGTGATTATGCAGTACCAGTGCGATATTTGTACAAAATCTTTTACAGAAATAGACTCTTTGGCACAACATAAGTTAGCACATTCAGGCATTCAAATCAGGCAGAACCAATATGATATTTGTACAAAATCATTTACACAATCAGGCCATTTGGCAGAACATAACTTAGTACATTCAAGGGATTAAGCAGTACCAGTGCGATGTTTCTACAGTCATTTACACGATCAAGCAATTTGGCCCGACACAAGTCAGTACATTCTGGCATTAAGAAGCACTAGTGTGATATTTGTAGAAAATCATTTACACGATCAGGCAATTTGGCACAACATAAGTTGGTACATTCTGGGATTAAGCAGTACCAGTGCGGTGTTTGTGTGACGATTTCATTAATAATAACAATATAATAAATAAAAAAAAGAAAAGAAAATTTAGATTTAAATAAAATCGCTCATTTTAAACCAACTTTAAATCCCTAAAATAACGCAGAAATAAGACTTAATAAAGAGATTAAAAAACCAAAAGGAATGCGAGTATAAAAGTAAGAAAACACTCTAAATAATTAACCATGCATTGACAGGCGGTAACCGGCATCAACACGCATTTTAACTCATAAACAAAACTAATAATATGAGTAAAGTGCAACTCAATAAATATAAACAAGGAAAAAACAGTTGTATACAATAATAATTTCTGAAGTAAAGGATATCTTTGGATAATAAATGTGTCAAAGATTAAAATGGTAAATATCGATTAAAAGGCGGAACTATTTTTCTGGTAAAGCGTAAACTCCACGAAGTTACTTTACCTCTCCCAAAAATAAACGTACAGTACTAGTGATGGAGCGCTCACACAGTAAACTGGTCGCATCCGAACGATGCCACAAAGCAAAACAATATTTTGTTTCTTTTAAGTTCAACTAAGAACAGTGTGCAATGTAATGTAGTGGTAAATAGTGAGTCCTATATAAACATGTAATATAAAAGAAAAAAGAATGAATAAGTGTGCGCGATGACATCTCTACATACTAATTTGTAAGAGAACAATGTATTTAAAATAAAATAGGTACTAGGTATCTAAGGTGAAAACCCCTTATCAATAATTATGTAAAGTGCATATCTGTGGAACAAACATTAACATGAGTTATACTACTATCGAGGTTTTCTACCAGACATCCGAGAAGAGAGTACCAGCCTCAGAATCACCGCACTCACTTCAGGAACCTCAACGTCAATGGAAACTACAATAACGACAGACCATCAGTAGACACCCCAAGGACTGAGGAGCCTTATCTGAATCAACATCAGGATACCATAAGGTGACGCAGAAGCCAGTCTTCCGTGACTAATATTCAAATAAAAATGTACCAAAGACAATTTAAATAACACTTCAAGACTTTTAAGAGTAGTCGCTAATTGTAACCAGTAGTATGTAATATGCTTAAAAATATGTGTAGTAGAAAGTAACGCTTAAATTATGGAGCGTCTCTGTTTCTAAAGTTTAAATAAAGTCCATTCTTCAAATGGCAAAAGCTAAATAAAGTCCATTCTTCAAATGAACTAAGTTGAAAGATAGTATATGAGTAAATGAGCATTATTAACAAACAAGTTTAAATCCTGGACCCGTGGAGAATTCAAACACAAACTTCCTTATTTAAAGGGCCCTTCTGAAATATATGTTGTAAACTGTAATCTGTAAATTAAGAATCAGCTATGTTGAAAACCTTATGTAGAGATTTTAAGGTTATAGAATAATAAAGAGATGTCATTATATAACACACAAAACAGTGAATACATCAACAGGAACCCATGTCCATTTTCCTTCAATTCTATGGATCATATATTATGTATAGACATTTCTTAAAAATTATTTGTTTAATTAGAAGTTGGGTAAGTCTATGGCAGCCTGTGTAATTGACCAGAGCCAATGAAGCACAGGTTCCCGGTATTATAACGTAGGTACGTTATAAAATGTGTGACTCTGCTTTTATATAAAATGTTTGCATACATCGTGACACAGATAAAATGTGCCACTCTGTAGATCTGTTCACTCAGTTACTTTAACATATTCCAGTAACTTACAAAAATAATAAATAAGACTTCAAAAAAAAAATTAGAGTATAATATGATATAGGTAAGGATAATTGTAAATTTTAAATGTGTAAGCCCATGTACGTGCTTGTCTGAAAATTTCAGTCACCAACGTGTCGATTTGACAACAATCCCAGACCGGTAGATATCTTGTTCTCTCCTGCATAAAACGGTACCTTGTCACCCTATTGTCACTGCAAGTTAAACTATTGTCCGTCTCCCCTTATTGTTATTCAAAGCATGCGACTTCCCGTGCCTAGTAACAACATATTTCAACCATATGTTTTAAATTAAATGACGTCTGTGTGAGATTTCTCTTTCTTTGAGACGAGATTCAATTCTCGTATAAACTATGTAAATATTCCACAGCTAATTAAAATTATTTATTTTAGTAAACAAAAGAGAGTAGTAATTAGTATATAGAATTTAGTATTAGTAGAGTAAGTACTTATAGTACTTAACATCAAGGAAACATGGTTTTATTTAACCCTGATTTGTTATTAAAAGATAAACTGTGCTACGAAGCACTTTTACGTGGTTTACCTCACGCGAACATAACAGTCGCAGAATTATGCAAAACATTACGCGAAAGTAGATCAGATACACCCGCGCAGTTAGGTAGATTAAGCGAACTAGATTATGAGAGCGAAAGAGAAACATGTTATGCGAAGTACCGGGAATTGACGTTATCTCAAACACTACACGACGAAAAATCACCTGCAGCAATATTGCGTACCACGCAGAGAATAGAGCATTTAACCCGTTGGAATAAGAGTTTATTAAACTGTTCCAACGTTAATGTAATCCCACCCGATGTGCAAAAATTTGCGGATGAGGCATTACAGCAATTACCCACAAAAATCAATGAATTGCGAAGAAAGTCCGACTCAGTTATAATGGAAGAAATAGAACAATATCTGAAGAAATTATATATCTCCCCACTTCAATCTCCTACTTTAGAACACCCGCCCACTACCACGAATCACGGATCATCCACTGTATCGAGAGTACAACTGAGTCATGAACAGCTACCAGATAGAGACATAAATACCCTAACGATATCAGAAGCCCCACCTCCTAGTGGTCTCCATAATCACACCAATAAGTATGCTTTTACGATGACTAACCCAGCATCTGGTCCTCCTAGAACTATACCTCACATAAATCTTAGTGCGGACCTCTACGGAAAGATCACGCATCCAGTAGAAAAAATTATAACAAATTCCTTACCCCGATGGCTTGAGTATTACCAAACTATTAAACTTCATCAAATACCTCCTACAGATAAAAGATTTACAGCAACTAAACGATTGGCAAATCTTACAAGCCCTTCTACCCAAATGTAAACCACCGCTAAAAGATCGTGTACTGGAGTCATTAAGCTCTCAACTTCCAGTAGAAGAACTTCATACTACCTTAATAAAACACTTTATTCCCACTGGAATTTATGAGGAGCTCAAACGCAACACCGTACTTCGAGTACAAGGAGCCCATGAGAGACTGGTCCACTATATTGCTGATATTAGAGAATCTTCTCAACTACTGCAAGTCAACTGGAGCAAAAAACAGTTGGTCGATACAATCTTGGTAGGATTATCTCCAGAAGAGATATCGTTTAGCATTAATAAATAGGCCCAAGACTTTCACTGATGTAGAACAGAGAAGTATTCACTCGTCAAACTGTGATACTCAGATCAGAACAGACATGCATTACTCTCCACTGTACAACGTAGGAATGAAATGCAAGCCCTGGGAACAGATGCAAGAACCCAGCGTGAAAAACGACCATTTTGAAGACCTACAAACTTCCACAACCATGGTAAATCGAATGACCCACGACCTCAACAGGATACAAGTGATACAGCTCGTAGAGAAAGAAAATGTTATAACCGCGGGAAATTTGGACACCTCAGTAGAAACTGTAAACAGAAACAGCACTATGAGAAACTCCCTTATTCAAAAAATATGTGAGGCAGGGAGATCTGAAATCCTGTGTCTTCCGCAGCATCATGAAAACAGGTAAATCCCGAAAAGTCAATGTATTAAACAATAAAAATAACCAAAGAAAATTAGACCCCTATGTTAAGAAGTTTATTGATAAATGTAATACTATTACTAAATGTAAAATCAGTAAGTGTCAATTACCATATATATATATATATATAAGTAGACCTCGGTGTTACATCCACACTTGGATTAATTGATTCTGGATCGACTTGAAGCTTAATCAGTCAACAGCTAGCCGATAATTTATTTGAACATAACCTAGTTAAATGCAGTCAAACTGTGAATATTAAATGCGCTACAGCTAACAAACAAAATTTAAAGATAAAAGTCAGCATCACGATTAAACTAAAAATAAAAAATCTAACGTATTTTCCAATGTTGGTATGCGACGAATTGGGAGCTGACTTTATCAGTAAAACAGGTATAATTCTTGACATTCACGATAAGAAGTATTATTTTGGATTCGATCGTACACAAAAATATAGTTTTGATTGTGAAACAAATAACAGTAAAAATAACGGAACAGCTGCTACACATCTAGAACACCACGAGTCTGAATTAACCCATCTAGAAAGTAAAGATAGACTGAAAATACAGAAACTAATAAACGAATTTGCAACCGTCCTCACTCCGAAGTTAGGATTAACTAACCTGATTTAGTATAAGATCAATTTGAGCGACAATAAAGTGATACGTCTACACCCATACAAATTATCACCGCCAAAAATGGAAGTAATGAGGAATCAAATCAATAAATTAGTAGAACAAGAAGTCATCGAACCCTCTACTTCCCCTTATTCATCACCTGTGTTTTTAGTACTTAAAGGCCATGATAAACATCGACTAGTTGTGGACTACAGGCAATTAAACAAAAACAGAATTCGAGTCTATACCACTTCCCGACATCCACAGTGCTTTTCATTATTTTACGAAAGCGAAAGTTTTCACTATTATGGATCTAAATCAGGCATTTCATCAAATACCCCTATTGGAAGAATCCAAATGTCTAACCGCATTTGCCGTCCCATTCAACCTGTACCAATTTAAGAGAGTACCCTTTGGAATATCCCAAGGAAGTTCTGTATGTAGCCGATTATTAGAGAAATTATTCCACAATATAAAATTTAAATATGTGTATCACTACCTAGATGATATTGTTATCTACAGGGAATCAATGGACCATCATATTAAACATCTACGTGAAGTACTATCCCGATTAAAGAAAGCCGGATTAACAGTAAATCCCAGTAAAGTAAATTTTGCCGTTACACAATTTTCATTTTTAGGTCACACATAGTAAAGGCCAACAGAAAGGTAAGCATAGACCCTGAACGAACCCGTGCGATCAGAGAATTTTTACCCCTGCGGGATGCGAAAGGAATAGCCTGATTTTTGGGAATGATAAATTACTTCCACAAGTATATCCCTCATCTAGCCGATATAGCAGCACCGCTGAATGCCTTAAGAAAAAAGGGAGCGAAATTTGAATGGAGTCTGCAACACCAAGCTGCATTCGAAAATTAAAGAAAGCATAATATCACCCCCAGTATTACAATTAGCTGATTTTACTAAACCGTTCGTAGTGCAGACAGACAGTTCAAGTGTAGCCCTAGGTGCAGTAATATATCAGGAAGTAGATAACTCTAGATTACCGATTAGTTACACTTCACGAACTCTGACTGACCAAGAAAAGAAATACTCCGCATACGAATTAGAATGTTTGGCTATAGTTTTCGCATTTGAGAAATTCAAACCCTTTTTAGAACAAAGAGTTCCTGTTGGAAACGGATCAAGCATTATCTTGGTTATTAAATCACCCTAAACAGCTAGGTCATATTGGAAGATGGGTATTAAGGTTAAATTGTTACAAATTTAAAGTAAACATATTCGAGGTACCCAAAATGTAGTTGCTGATACACTGTCCCGTATGTTCCAGCCGCCTATTAAAACATCCGAAAGTAAGGAGAGTAGAGAAACTCGAATTATTAATACGTTAATTACTGAATTTCCCCTTGCATTTACGAATATAGCTCATTACCAACAACAAGACCCGCATTTAAGGCCAATTGTAGAACAGCTAGATAAAGAAAATAAGTCAGAAAAATATATATTGAGCAAGAGAGTATTATGTTATAGAATAGCAAATGGAAAATATTTAAGAATAATTGCCCCTGATATTATTAAACCTATGCTGATGGAATACTACCATTCTTCCACCATTGGAGCTCATATGGGAATAAATAAAACGATACATCGCATTCGAAAAGAATATCATTGGGAAAATATGAACAGCGAGATAGCTGGTTTTTAGAAGTTGGGTAAGTCTATGGCAGCCTGTGTAATTGACAGAGCCAATGAAGCACAGGTTCCCGGTATTATAACATAGGTACATTATATTTGTACAAAATCGTTTACACGATCAAGCAATTTGGCCCAACATAAGTTAGTACATTCTGGCATTCAGCACTAGTGTGATATTTGTACAAAATCATTTACACGATAAGGCAGTTTGGCACACTGTAAGTTAATACATTCTGGGATTACACAGTACCAGTGCGATATTTGGAAAAAATCTTTTACAGAAATACTCTTTGGCACAACATAAGTTAGTACATTCTGGCATTAAGAAGTACCAGTGTGATGTTTGTACAAAATCATTTACTCATGCCCGCTTTGTCAAAACAAATAATACAGTCGGGCTTTAAGAATTAATTCAGGCACAATCAGACAGTTTGGCAAAACAAAAGTTAATATATTCTGGGATTGAGCAGTACCAGTACGCTATTTGTACAAAATCGTGTACACAATCAGACTGTTTGGCACAGCATAAGTTAGTACAATCTGGCATTAAGTACCAGTGCGATGTATGTACAGAATCATTTACTCATGCCAGCTATTTGTGAAAACAAATTAATACATTCAGGCATTAAGAAATACCAGTGCGATGTTTGTATAAAGTCATTTACACGATCAGACAGTTTGGAAAACAAGTTAATACATTCTTGGATTAAGCAGTACCAGTGTGATGTTTATACAAAGTCATTTACATGATCAGGCTGTTCGGCAAAACATATTAATACATTCAGGCAAAAAGAAATACCAGAGCGATGTTTGTAAAAAACAATTTACTTATGCCATCTTTTTATCAGCACATAATAAAACATCTGGCACAAAGAAGTACCAGTGTGATGTGTGTACAAGATCATTTATTTGTCGCAGCTCTTTGTCATAACACAAGGTAATACATTCTGTTATTAAAAATTACCAATGCGATGATTGTACAAAATCATTTAATCATGCCAGAAATTTGTCACGACAAATTAATATATTGTGGCATTAAGTAGCAGTGCGATGTTTATACAAAATCATTTACTTGTGCAAGCTATTTGTCATAACACAAATCAAAATATTGTGCATTAAGAAGTATTAGTATGACGTGTGGACAAAAGCATTTACTCTGTCAACACAAGTTCATGCAGTCTGTCAAGAAATACTAGTGCGATGTCTGTATGAAAACATTTACTGGTCAAGCTGTTTACAATGGAAGTGAGTACATTAAGAATTACTAATGTATCATTAGTACATAAACATTAACTGTGGCATCCCCTTTATGTCATGAATAATAAATGCTACATTAAAAAAGCAGTGCGATATTTATTACAAATTCTTTTCTGCATTGATTTACCAGAGAAAATAACCCATTGATAATTTTTCTGAGATAAATTGATGTATTCTACTTTTTCAGATGCATCAGTGTGAACAAATATGTACGAAAATGTTTAAATACCCAAGACGATTTAAAAAACAATGAACAACTAACTTACCATTCTAAAATATGTAAAAAAATCCTCACAAATAAGAATATTAACACAAATAGAATAGTACATGCTCTAATAAGTGGTAGTGTAATACTTGGCACAGGAAAATGTGATATTTGTAATAAAGTTTAATGTATGAGTTAAAATCGTATGTTGTATTATAGTGGGAAATTGTTGATAAATGGTTTAGGTCTGTAATTTGGTTTATCACAGCATGAATAAATTGATAGTTGTATTTTTATTGGTATGATATTTATAATAACACCTATATTTGCTGTTGTGGTTCACACCTTTGTTGTTTTTGGAAGAAATGTAGTGACTAGTGGATAGAACAGTAATCTGTATTTACAGTTTCAGTTTAAACACACATTTTACTAATCATCAACAATGTCCAGTCTTAGTGTATAGTTACCTGTACAGTCCTTCCAGTCTGACCAATTTTGCTTACTTCCTTGTACTGTATTTCTTAACATTTTTTGACATGTATTACATATGAAATGAAAATTCAAACATTACTTCATTAAAATATAACATCAATATGTACATAAAGTTGCAAATAAAATAACACTATTTTTTCATAACATCAAATTTTTATAAAAGGAAAGATAAGCACGCTGTAACAATCTAAGTTATTTACAAATAATAAATCTATATTAAATTCATAACAACTGAGTTTTTATCTTACCTTCGGGTCCCAATCCAAGGTTCTACAGACGAAAAAAAAAATCAGCTGCAGAATAGGTTATCTGGGTTGGATTACCGAATAATATTAACACAGTTTATTCTGACTAAAACGACTTACTTTTGGTTTATTATGTGAAATTTACGTTATTTTCTACACTTGTATGACAATCCCTATTCTCTTCTACTTTATGTTTGACATGCTACTCCAACCCTTTTACAACGTCAATTTCATCAACATACCGTAAATTTGCAATCGCTTAATCGCTACCTATTTTAGACAAATTTAATTAAAATAGTTATTTTATAACAACAAACCAGTACTGTTAATATTTTAGTATTATTCCCCACTCTCTCTCTCTCTCTCATGCTTATGCCCATCATACTTTTACAATACTCATCTCTTATTAATAGAGCTCTTTCAAAAACTTTTAGTTTGATGACAAAAGGTACTTTACCAATCTGTGTTTATTCTTAACCTGTCTGTAATAGTATCCGAGCTGTTGCACCAATGGTTAACAACGTCTTGCACTTCACATTCCGAAAATAATTTCGGCTTTCAAAAGCTGGCGTATTGTTCCGATTACATCGAACTAGATTCTCACTGTAACTGAGTTGTATAGTTATATTTTTAGTCGGCCAACATAATTTTTCCGCACCGAGATGTTTTAGTTTGGCCGCGCGCTACACAGTTTATACTTTTATATACAAGTTTTATTTCTGTACTGTTATTTAGTATATTGATTCTTGAATGGATAGGCCGTCCAATAATTACGGCCTACCTTACACCCCCCGAGGCCACTGTTTTCTTTTAACGAACTTTTCACTGCTCTAACTGATGTTCATTCACTGGTTACAATCTACATACTGTTTCACAAGGACTGCTGCTTACTGGGGCGGTTACGCAATACGTCTGGACTGTTGTTTAGACTAACAGTGTATGTTGTACTGAGGCTCCTCACAGGTGAAAGTTAACAATTTATTAATTACTGAATTAAATACTGATTAAAACTGGATTGCTAAAATAAGATTAGAACTGGGGTAGCACACAATTCTGTACCGTTACAATACCCCCCCAATAAGAGGTTGAAGGCCGAAGCGTTCAAACTTTTATTGCCAAAAACCTAAGAGGATCAGTGACGATATGGCGCCGCAACCTCCCTGAACTCTCTACTAAAATCATGGGTTCTTACCCCCCTGGTCTGGCGACTGCAGCAGCACCCATCCGATCTTACTGGACTTCTCTGTTCGAGATCCCAACACCATAAGCTCGGACAGATACCCGCCACAGTATCGCCTGACTTTATAACATTCAATTAAAATTTAATAAACGGCCTTCCATCACTCCATATCCCACAACTGATTGGTTTCCTCTTAGCCATGCAGGCTCATTCTTTGCAAAGT
Source organism: Magicicada septendecula (assembly GCA_034769895.1). Taxonomy (NCBI): domain Eukaryota; kingdom Metazoa; phylum Arthropoda; class Insecta; order Hemiptera; family Cicadidae; genus Magicicada; species Magicicada septendecula. Next base: position 29,238,687 of record CM068373.1, read on the forward strand.
ACTGGTTCTGCTTATACAAAGTACTGGTTTGGTTTAAAAATCATAATATAAACTTACAGTCTACCTACAGTTCAATCGTATAAATTAAATAATATTCCCCATATAATATTACCCATCCAAAATAACACCTTAATTATACAAGTTATCCTTAATTTCTATTATATAAACAGTTATATGTACATCTTATTTTCCCAAACACTATCTTAGCCTGAACATTTTTTATTATATCCATACAAAATTTCCTTCAGTTTTCAATTTTAAATGAATATTTTAGTCATTGTTTACATCAATTAGCATTTAATTTATAATTCCAGTCAACATTCGGATCATAACAGATTCGACTTCATTAAAATTTACCTTTTCTATTAATTTGATTATCAATTTAATTTAATTTAATTTCTCAAACTCTAAGTTACAGTAATTACCTCATTATTATTTAGTCTGTAAAAAATTTACTTCATTTCTTTTGTTTCACAATAAGATTTCACTGCTGGCAATGATTCAGCAGAATACAATAGTGATCCACTTCAACACCTGGCTGTAAACATTAGTCAAAACATACAACACGCCTGTTTACAATAACAATGGTCTGCCAGACTGGTGTTATAAACACTCTCAGTTTCAACACTCATGGTTACATCATATACTGACATATATACTTTCTTCAACTTTTAATTTCTATAAATCTTTTAGTTAACATATTTATGAACTACTATTTTTGTTATAATTCAAACCAATATTTAAATCAGAATTAATTTGACTTCATTAGAATTCAAATTTTTAAATTAACTTCAATAACATTTTACTAAAAACAATTTGGTTTTAGTTACTCATGGTTTTAGTTAACATAGTTAAAACACTTTTAATACAGACACAATTCAAAATAACTTCATTATTACCTCTTATTAATTATTTTAGTGGAATCAAATATTATTGTTTATTATTATACCTTTCCCTCTCATTACAAACATATGTTACACATAAGCTATAATATACACTGCAACAGAATACTATTAACACAATACATTTAACATTAACACATTTATTTATTTACAAATTTTCGTCATATCCAATTATTATTTGCCGTACTTCAATATCTAGATCAGCCAGATCATAACCATAAACGAGAATATTTAAAATGTCCATTCATTGTTTATATTCAACCCCCATCGTCAAAGATTAGTCAGGTCTTTATATAACACTTTTCAATTTTGGTGATACACAACATACGGCTGTTTTTTGTTTTACAACTATAAGAACTTGTTTTTTCCATTTTACCAAAATAATAATATATAGGGTTACCCCCCAAAATTATCTTATCATAAATCAAGTCGACATTGGTATTTTTTATAAAATCTCCGTCAGGGTTTTTATTCAACATCAGTAATTTATTTTCTCATCATATTCATCAAAATAATTATCAAACTATTTTATAAGGTAAATCAATTTGCTCCTCTCTCTCCATGCATAAATTCTGTACTAGTACTTCATAATCTCTATTCAACTTAAATATTTCTATTTCTCTCTCTCTAATTCTCTCATCACAATATTTCTCCCAACATTTCACATTATCATTCCATACAGAGGGCAACACAACATTATTACAACATCTGGCTTTACCAGATACACAAAAATAACTTCTTTGATATTTTAAAGACATTTTGTCTTTTATAAAAACTAACGAGGAACCTTTGTCCTCCCACAATACTGGTGAAACTTTTTCTTCACCTGTATCACAAGAAAAATTTGCCCTCTGTTCATACTCTATATTTAAACTGTCACTATACTCCCCTTCTAAATCATAGACACTAACTAGCAATCCCTGATCAACCTCAACTCTCATTCTACTCTCGTTATCACCACTATTATCTACTGTATTACTTTTTAACATATTGTTATAATCATCGGTATTACTCACCTCGCTATTAATTTCTTCACTATCTATTGTCATATTACCACTGTTACTTACAAAACTTTTTAAATTATCATTTATATCATTTACGCGTTTCTCGATATTACAGTTTTGTAATTTAATCTTATTAATATCGCTCTTTATTTCATCAAATTTATGGTCATTTATATCAAAACGTTTATTTAATGTATCAAATTTTGTCTCAAACTTTTCCTCATTACTATCTAGACGTTGATTAATATCGTCAAGTTTTACATTCTATTCCTCAAAACGATAATTAATTTCGTTAAATTTAGCGTTCAAATTTTCACACTTACTATCTATCTTTAACAACAACTGCATCATACTCATCATCTCACCACTGTCAGATTAATTGTTTTTGTTAACTGATTTCGGGGTTATTTGAATCCCCGAGTCATCTATGTCAGCTGACTTACTTAATTCTCTATTTTGAACTAAGATTGGAGTCGAATGGACCTTCAACCCACTCATGACCATTGATTCGGTCAAACTATATTGTTTATTGATAGTTGTATTTTCTGCATTGACTTCGGTTAAGTTAGTCATGCTGACTTCATCATCATTATTTTTCATTTTATCTAGTGTTTTTTCTTTTTTACCTATACTATTGTACACACCTCATCTTACTTCTATGTCTAGTATTTTGTATATTTGCTTATATCATATGAACTAACCATACCATTGCCCCTACCTCCAAATAACCTGTTCTGCAGCTTAATTAGGTCTGGCGAATGTAATTAAAACTTTTCGCCATCCCTGATCGGGCGCCAGTGTAACAATCTAAGTTATTTACAAATAATAAATCTATATTAAATTCATAACAACTGAGTTTTTATCTTACCTTCGGGTTCCAATCCAAGGTTCTACAGACGAAAAAAAAAATCAGCTGCAGAATAGGTTATCTGGGTTGGATTGCCAAATAATATTAACACAGTTTATTCTGACTAAAACAACTTACTTTTGGTTTATTATGTGAAATTTACGTTATTTTCTACACTTGTATGACAATCCCTATTCTCTTCTACTTTATGTTTGACACGCTACTCCAACCCTTTTACAACATCAATTTCATCAACATACCGTACATTTGCAATCGCTTAATCGCTACCTATTTTAGACAAATTTAATTAAAATAGTTATTTTATAACAACAAACCAGTACTGTTAATATTTTAGTATTATTCCCCACACTCTCTCTCTCTCTCACGCTTATGCCCATCATACTTTTACAATACTCATCTCTTATTAATAGAGCTCTTTCAAAAACTTTTAGTTTGATGACAAAAGGTACTTTACCAATCTGTGTTTATTCTTAACCCGTCTGTAATAGTATCCGAGCTGTTGCACCAATAGGTTAACAACGTCTTGCACTTCACATTCCGAAAATAATTTCGGCTTTCAGAAGCTGGCGTATTGTTCCGATCACATATCGAACTAGATTCTCACTGTAACTGAGTTGTATAGTTATATTTTTAGTCGGCCGACATAATTTTTCCGCACCGAGATGTTTTAGTTTGGCCGTGCGCTACACAGTTTATACTTTTATATACAGGTTTTATTTCTGTACTGTTATTTAATATATTGATACTTGAATGGATAGGCCGTCTAATAATTACGGCCTATCTTACACCCCCGAGGCCACTGTTTTCTTTTAATGAACGTTTCACTGCTCTAACTGATGTTCATTCACTGGAGACAATCTACATACTGTTTCACAAGGACTGCTGCTTACTGGGGCGGTTACGCAATACGTCTGGACTGTTGTTTAGACTAACAGTGTATGTTGTACTGAGGCTCCTCACAGGTGAAAGTTAACAATTTATTAATTACTGAATTAAATACTGATTAAAACTGGATTGCTAAAATAAGATTAGAACTGGGGTAGCACACAATTCTGTACCGTTACAATACCCCCCCAATAAGAGGTTGAAGGCCGAAGCGTTCAAACTTTTATTGCCAAAAACCTAAGAGGATCAGTGACGATATGGCGCCGCAACCTCCCTGAACTCTCTACTAAAATCATGGGTTCTTACCCCCCTGGTCTGGCGACTGCAGCAGCACCCATCCGATCTTACTGGACTTCTCTGTTCGAGATCCCAACACCATAAGCTCGGACAGATACCCGCCACAGTATCGCCTGACTTTATAACATTCAATTAAAATTTAATAAACGGCCTTCCATCACTCCATATCCCACAACTGATTGGTTTCCTCTTAGCCATGCAGGCTCATTCTTTGCAAAGTACTGGTTCTGCTTATACAAAGTACTGGTTTGGTTTAAAAATCATAATATAAACTTACAGTCTACCTACAGTTCAATCGTATAAATTAAATAATATTCCCCATATAATATTACCCATCCAAAATAACACCTTAATTATACAAGTTATCCTTAATTTCTATTATATAAACAGTTATATGTACATCTTATTTTCCCAAACACTATCTTAGCCTGAACATTTTTTATTATATCCATACAAAATTTCCTTCAGTTTTCAATTTTAAATGAATATTTTAGTCATTGTTTACATCAATTAGCATTTAATTTATAATTCCAGTCAACATTCGGATCATAACAGATTCGACTTCATTAAAATTTACCTTTTCTATTAATTTGATTATCAATTTAATTTAATTTAATTTCTCAAACTCTAAGTTACAGTAATTACCTCATTATTATTTAGTCTGTAAAAAATTTACTTCATTTCTTTTGTTTCACAATAAGATTTCACTGCTGGCAATGATTCAGCAGAATACAATAGTGATCCACTTCAACACCTGGCTGTAAACATTAGTCAAAACATACAACACGCCTGTTTACAATAACAATGGTCTGCCAGACTGGTGTTATAAACACTCTCAGTTTCAACACTCATGGTTACATCATATACTGACATATATACTTTCTTCAACTTTTAATTTCTATAAATCTTTTAGTTAACATATTTATGAACTACTATTTTTGTTATAATTCAAACCAATATTTAAATCAGAATTAATTTGACTTCATTAGAATTCAAATTTTTAAATTAACTTCAATAACATTTTACTAAAAACAATTTGGTTTTAGTTACTCATGGTTTTAGTTAACATAGTTAAAACACTTTTAATACAGACACAATTCAAAATAACTTCATTATTACCTCTTATTAATTATTTTAGTGGAATCAAATATTATTGTTTATTATTATACCTTTCCCTCTCATTACAAACATATGTTACACATAAGCTATAATATACACTGCAACAGAATACTATTAACACAATACATTTAACATTAACACATTTATTTATTTACAAATTTTCGTCATATCCAATTATTATTTGCCGTACTTCAATATCTAGATCAGCCAGATCATAACCATAAACGAGAATATTTAAAATGTCCATTCATTGTTTATATTCAACCCCCATCGTCAAAGATTAGTCAGGTCTTTATATAACACTTTTCAATTTTGGTGATACACAACATACGGCTGTTTTTTGTTTTACAACTATAAGAACTTGTTTTTTCCATTTTACCAAAATAATAATATATAGGGTTACCCCCCAAAATTATCTTATCATAAATCAAGTCGACATTGGTATTTTTTATAAAATCTCCGTCAGGGTTTTTATTCAACATCAGTAATTTATTTTCTCATCATATTCATCAAAATAATTATCAAACTATTTTATAAGGTAAATCAATTTGCTCCTCTCTCTCCATGCATAAATTCTGTACTAGTACTTCATAATCTCTATTCAACTTAAATATTTCTATTTCTCTCTCTCTAATTCTCTCATCACAATATTTCTCCCAACATTTCACATTATCATTCCATACAGAGGGCAACACAACATTATTACAACATCTGGCTTTACCAGATACACAAAAATAACTTCTTTGATATTTTAAAGACATTTTGTCTTTTATAAAAACTAACGAGGAACCTTTGTCCTCCCACAATACTGGTGAAACTTTTTCTTCACCTGTATCACAAGAAAAATTTGCCCTCTGTTCATACTCTATATTTAAACTGTCACTATACTCCCCTTCTAAATCATAGACACTAACTAGCAATCCCTGATCAACCTCAACTCTCATTCTACTCTCGTTATCACCACTATTATCTACTGTATTACTTTTTAACATATTGTTATAATCATCGGTATTACTCACCTCGCTATTAATTTCTTCACTATCTATTGTCATATTACCACTGTTACTTACAAAACTTTTTAAATTATCATTTATATCATTTATGCGTTTCTCGATATTACAGTTTTGTAATTTAATCTTATTAATATCGCTCTTTATTTCATCAAATTTATGGTCATTTATATCAAAACGTTTATTTAATGTATCAAATTTTGTCTCAAACTTTTCCTCATTACTATCTAGACGTTGATTAATATCGTCAAGTTTTACATTCTATTCCTCAAAACGATAATTAATTTCGTTAAATTTAGCGTTCAAATTTTCACACTTACTATCTATCTTTAACAACAACTGCATCATACTCATCATCTCACCACTGTCAGATTAATTGTTTTTGTTAACTGATTTCGGGGTTATTTGAATCCCCGAGTCATCTATGTCAGCTGACTTACTTAATTCTCTATTTTGAACTAAGATTGGAGTCGAATGGACCTTCAACCCACTCATGACCATTGATTCGGTCAAACTATATTGTTTATTGATAGTTGTATTTTCTGCATTGACTTCGGTTAAGTTAGTCATGCTGACTTCATCATCATTATTTTTCATTTTATCTAGTGTTTTTTCTTTTTTACCTATACTATTGTACACACCTCATCTTACTTCTATGTCTAGTATTTTGTATATTTGCTTATATCATATGAACTAACCATACCATTGCCCCTACCTCCAAATAACCTGTTCTGCAGCTTAATTAGGTCTGGCGAATGTAATTAAAACTTTTCGCCATCCCTGATCGGGCGCCAGTGTAACAATCTAAGTTATTTACAAATAATAAATCTATATTAAATTCATAACAACTGAGTTTTTATCTTACCTTCGGGTTCCAATCCAAGGTTCTACAGACGAAAAAAAAAATCAGCTGCAGAATAGGTTATCTGGGTTGGATTGCCAAATAATATTAACACAGTTTATTCTGACTAAAACAACTTACTTTTGGTTTATTATGTGAAATTTACGTTATTTTCTACACTTGTATGACAATCCCTATTCTCTTCTACTTTATGTTTGACACGCTACTCCAACCCTTTTACAACATCAATTTCATCAACATACCGTACATTTGCAATCGCTTAATCGCTACCTATTTTAGACAAATTTAATTAAAATAGTTATTTTATAACAACAAACCAGTACTGTTAATATTTTAGTATTATTCCCCACACTCTCTCTCTCTCTCACGCTTATGCCCATCATACTTTTACAATACTCATCTCTTATTAATAGAGCTCTTTCAAAAACTTTTAGTTTGATGACAAAAGGTACTTTACCAATCTGTGTTTATTCTTAACCCGTCTGTAATAGTATCCGAGCTGTTGCACCAATAGGTTAACAACGTCTTGCACTTCACATTCCGAAAATAATTTCGGCTTTCAGAAGCTGGCGTATTGTTCCGATCACATATCGAACTAGATTCTCACTGTAACTGAGTTGTATAGTTATATTTTTAGTCGGCCGACATAATTTTTCCGCACCGAGATGTTTTAGTTTGGCCGTGCGCTACACAGTTTATACTTTTATATACAGGTTTTATTTCTGTACTGTTATTTAATATATTGATACTTGAATGGATAGGCCGTCTAATAATTACGGCCTATCTTACACCCCCGAGGCCACTGTTTTCTTTTAATGAACGTTTCACTGCTCTAACTGATGTTCATTCACTGGAGACAATCTACATACTGTTTCACAAGGACTGCTGCTTACTGGGGCGGTTACGCAATACGTCTGGACTGTTGTTTAGACTAACAGTGTATGTTGTACTGAGGCTCCTCACAGGTGAAAGTTAACAATTTATTAATTACTGAATTAAATACTGATTAAAACTGGATTGCTAAAATAAGATTAGAACTGGGGTAGCACACAATTCTGTACCGTTACAACACCCAGGTTCTAGAGGCAATTGGCAACTGTGTGGCACAATTGGAAACATTCTGTCATACATGAGGCATTTACGTTAATTGCATTTAATACTTTATTCACTGTATTTAGAAAAACAATGAACATATGCTAATGATAAATGTAAAACAAAACAGGTTAGAAACCACACTATAAACAAATTGTATGAACTGTTTAAAAGTTGATTGTCTTTAGGAAAATTAAAACCAGAGTGCATTGTACACAATTGTATAAAGTGATCTACCCTACACCCCAGTGCAAGTGCTGGCCAAATTTTTGTGTTCACATGTGTTCCATAACTAAACTTTCCAAACTATATTTTAACTGATTTTTAAGCATTTTTACTTACCAATAATCAACCCTTGTTCATTAACAATGAATCAACAATATTCTGTCTATCGTTTATCACTTTTGTCACTTAAAATCCTAATTTATTAACAAATTAATAAACTTAACGTTTCACGTCACTGTATTTATATTTCACATATACACTAATTCACACTTCTAAATTAAAAAGTTATGTGTATTAATATTAAATATATTGTTTTTAATTCAGATTAGACAGATGCAGAAGCCAAATTGTTTATTTCATCTACACTCTGACATGATTCACTCTCATCACCAAAATTGTCATATCAAAAACTATCATTGAGAAGTTCATCATCATGTGATTGATAAATAATATCTAAAATTTCTTTTTCAGAAAGGGTTACACGATTAGACATATTCAAACAGATATAAAAGTGTAGGGCCAAGAAAATCTTGAGTACGCAGTAAATAGCAACAAAATACATGAAAAGCTATTAACGAAAATTACAAACGAATTTATACACGCAGAAACTAAACACTGAATATGGTCTAAAAATTAACCAGTTAATACTTTACAAAAATAACAAATAAAATAGTTATTTTAAAAAATTCGCCAGTACTTAGAATTTGACGTTTTCATGAAATCTAACCCACTAAGAAAATGGCTGGGAAACTGATCAGATGCTGACAGAGCTGCATCCTAATGGTCAAACGGTGAACTACTACTACCCAAGAGACCATCATGAGCATGTGAGGCCAGTTTCACTACAGTGTTAAACCCTTAAAACATTTCTAAAAACAGGTCTTCGACCCTCATGATCGTGAGAGTCAGGTCGTAAGGGATAGATGGTGCTTGTATGAACACCCAGCAAGTGGTAATAGGAGAGTGGCCTGCTGATGATGCATAATCAGGTTCTTCTGCTGCAATCCAAACCACTGTAGAACTTGATATACAGTATCATAGAAAACAACAGGCACAGTGGCATTAATATGTTTCTTTAAGGTTTATTAACATTTACACACGTATGTTGTACTCCTAGGAAGGAGACCTCAAATAGAACATATAATTAGTTGTTTTTGTATTGTGTACAGTATCTCATATATTATTAGGTAGCCTGATATCTACCATCTGTATACACCGCAATAACCAACCAGTTATTCAGACTTTAAAATGTGAATTGTTCGTAACATATAGGTTTACCTTTCCAAGAGTTATTAAATCTTCAAATTTGTTTCATTATTGCTTTCCATATAATACCAGGGAATCATTAAGCAACCAGGGAACTCAAACTAAACCTTTCAGTACCATGGGTAGATCATATCAGCCCTGCAATACATGCTGAAGGTGCCAGGGCCAATTCAATTTACTGCCAAGTTACTCAATGTTGTAGTTTCGTTATTCACTAACAGATGCATTCTATTTTACACCACTAGAATGAGGCATTATTAGTTTACACTGTGAAAATTGTACCTTTTTATCCAAGAGGCTTTGGTTTAACATGAGACTGAATAGGCTGTTGGTTGTTTACATTTTTGTTTGTTGTGGTCTCGTGTGCTGTCGTGTTGTGTTCAGTAATTTCATGTTTATTCAAAAATGAGTGTTTGTATTAGAAAGGGAAATAGAACGATTTATTAACTCAAGTGAGAGTGGAAGTTATGTAACCAGTTACAGTGAAAATGATTTTGGTGACAGCAAATTGCAAAACAATAACAGTGATATTTATAACCGGTCAACACATGAGCTTTTGATACCTTCTGCTGAAATTATTGAATAGAAGGAATTTGTAAGCACAGAAAAGGGTGTGAGTAATCATATTTTTGATATTCATTAACTCTCATGAACAAAATGCGTTCCTTCAAATATCCAAGCCCCAATCGATTTCTTTAATTTGTTTTTTACAGCCCAATACTTTCCATAATATCAAGAGAAACAAACCAATATGCCAAACAGTTTCAAATAAAAAAATGACTCCATTATTTATGACAACACTAGTAAAGATACGGCAGTACAAAAAAATTACAGGCTTCATAGGCTGTTTCATTAACACCTGATTAGAAAACCTTCAATATATTCACATTGGTGTGCAGGCAGTAACTTATCAACACCATTGGTTTCGTAAAATGTTTCCTAGAAACAGATTTCAATTATTATTAACATTCCTTTAGTCAATGATGAAAACATTTAGTCCTACTGGGCAACCAGGCATGTTCCAAGTTCAACCCCGTAATTCAACATGCTCATGATGTGTTCTGCCAATAATATTATGGTCCTCATCAACAGCTAAGTGTGGATGAAAGTTCGATTTGAATAAAAATCACACCAGTCTAATGCAATAACAAATAAACATAAGCAGTGAGATATCAAACTATGGATGCTGTGACTCAAAATACTGTTTGGCATTTTATGTTTACTGTGGTGCACAGTATGATGGAGACTAAAGTGAAATAAAAACTATGGACTCCCTCATACTATTGTCACTAAATTGTTAGTAATAGAAAAGTACACAAGTAAAGGACACCACATTTTCACTTGTGTCCTTGTAGCAAAACACCTTTATGACAAACCTTTATAACTGGTACCATTATAAAAAAAAACAAAAAATATTGTTCTGCTCCGCTTACATCTACAAATTGTAAGTCTGTGCAACAAATTTTCTTCACAGTGATTGTACATTTCTGGCTGCGTTCTGAGAAAATGTCTAAACCCTAACTAGTGGTTGATGGAATGATACCTTATCACCTACGCTAAATTGTTTTTCACAAACGTTAAATCTACTGCTGCATATAGTCTATCGCCTTTTGGTTCACTAACTGAATTCACCATTGTATTTTTTGGATCAGGTCATCCTCGCTTAGAACTTGCTGTATCTCTTCTCGTATCCAGTCCGTTGGTAAGTGAATTTCTCATCAAGGTAACAAATAATAATCACATGTCCCAACTTATTTGATCGTTATTGGTGTACTGGACTCAATCCTGCAATTATGGTTTGACGACTTTGTTTCATAATTCCATTGATTCTGGGTGATAGGCATTAGTTTGGATTTTATGGATAACTGAAATAACACACAAGTGAAGTTCATTCCTTGGTGGTAAGTAACATTTTATAGATTCCATGTCTACAGATAATTTTTTTATAAGTAATTTTGCTATAGTAATTCCTTTATGGTCGGGTAAGAAAAAGGTTCAGGGTATTTGGAAAGATAGTCTTGGAATGTAAAGATGTATTGGTTTGGTTTTGACTGCATCATTGAATGAATTATTCTTATTCAGTAAAAATATTTTCGAATGTATGTACTACACATTTCCTAAAACTTTTGTGCATTCTTCTTTCAGCACAATTCAGCAATCTTACTATCTATACTGGATTTGCACAGAGCTATAACAATTAATGCCCTAACATTTCTATTCTATCAGCAAAATGCTGGATAGATTCACTGTATTTCTGTTCCATACTAATCAATTTTCTTCTAAAACAGAGACTTTGGTGTTTATCCCACATACTTCTTATGAATTCTTTTTAACTGTTCCATGTACCTAATTCTGATCTGTGGATGGCAGCTCCGATCACACCCCTCAATCTAATTTTAGCAATTTTTAAGTAATTCACTTGTTCTGCTGGTGTAATATTACATAAAACAAAATTAATACAGTCAATGTACGCTTGAAAATCTGAACTCCTGTCGTCGCCATCACTGGCATTAATCTTAAGGCGCTATCTAAACTAATTCCATCATCATAATTAGTCCATATGGGTTTTACTCTTTCAAACTATAGTCCTACGCTAACCTACTTTTGTCACTTACTTGTATATCTTTGCTACTGGCCTTCAGATTATCTTCTTATTTCTTCACTTTTTCAGAATACCTTACATGTGTACCCAACACCTGACACAATAAATATGTTATAGCTGAATATAACACACACAACTACTTCTTTCAAGTGGCTAAGGAAAAGCAATCTGATTGAAGGTGGCGCCCGAACAGGGACTTTATATAAAATAAATATTATATAAATAAGCAGAAAAGCGGAGGTGGAAGGGTAGAGAAATAAGCATAAAAAGAGAGGTTATCTATGGAAATTACATATAGTATAAAGAGACGTACATAGCAAATAAAACAAAATTTAGTACCATCAGTGCGACAAAATGGCAGATAACGAAAGCATTAACGTAGAAAATACAAATACAGAATCACTGATGTTGAGCGCACCACAGGCGAACTCAACGCCTATAGTAAATAACAGAATGGAAGAGAATGACAATAAAAATGATGAAACTGCTTTTCAATGTGCAGAGCGTCAAATTTGATACTAAACTAGATAATTTTAATGAGAAATTAAATCAATTTGATGTACAATTTAGCGATATCAAAAAAGAAATTAAGAAACAGAGCTGTAATTGAGGCGGCATCCGGAAAAAGGGCACATAAGTCAAAAGTTGCCTTTGCGATATTGAGCCTTAAAGTTTTTAAACACTTATAACTCTTAAGATATAAATGATTTATTTCATTTTTTATCATAAGTGTTTTTTATAACTACTTACATTTTATCTGTATTGTGTGTTTGATCTTAAAAATTCTAGTTTTAATTAGACAGTTAAATAAAATAAGTGTGTTATGTGCCCTTTTTCCAACCAGGGGTTAGGTTTAAAATAATGTGTACTCTAAGATTTAAAATATTCATTTATTGTACACTCAAAAAGTATAAAATATCTTGGTTGTATGACTACAAAACAAACTTTTTGGCAAAAATAAGTATGTGGAAGAAAAATAACTATAGGTGGTTAAAGAGGCCTACAAAATCAAATCTGCTGATAACATAAAAGTTAGGTGGCCTATGTTACTGATTAGGCTCATCCAATATTTGTTCAATCCAATCACAGTCTCTTTGGGGCAAGTGTGTACACAAACTTCTTACATCTATTTTACAAGCACTAACAGTGGGAAAGGGGATGGTTGTTAGGTTAACATTCTTCAGAGTTTCTAAATTGAATGTTGCCAAGTAGGTGAACAATGTGTACATTGGGAAGTAGTTTTCTGAACACAATACACTACCACTTTTAGTATACTTCATCATCACAAACTTCATTATAGTGAACTTCCTTAAAGTAGATTTTGGTGCTGGAAGAAAAAAGTTGGATAGTGCAGTTTCCCAATCTTTGACCAAGGCTCGATCCATCGTCATTTCAAATCTTGAAGGATTTTCTCTACAAGTTAAAATAGCTTCTAACCAAGGACTTGCACTTCCAATCACTTCCCTCTTCTTTATTTTTGAGCGAACAAGACCAAAGTTACGGTCACACTGGCTGAATGAGTGACCACGTACTGGATGTAAATGAACCACTTCTATTTCATGAGTTTTTGCAAACCAGGTACAAAATTTAGTTACAGTAGCATTCCGGTTCTGTCCTCCTGTTGCATAAGACGATTGTTTTGGTGTCTGGGAACTTCTGCAGATTTTTCTTCAATGTGTCATATACAAAGGACACTACCGAGTTGCTGTTTTTACTCGCCTGTGTTTCCATGTGGCAATAAAAGTACGATGAATCGTCGTTAAACACATGAACATTAAAGACATATAGCCAAAGACATCTTTTGTAAAACTGGCTGTTCACACTAAGCTTGGGAATAGGGTAGTTTTGGCCATAATCAAACTCTACAACTAAGTAAGACGCATTGTCATCTTTAGCCTTGGAAATAAAATCTGCCCTTAGAGAGTGATGTTTTTTGTATTTCCTTTTGTGGATTTCCAGATTCACTTTGCAAGGATCGTTTGCATCTATTAACAGCTTTTGGGAACACTCACAACAAAAATCACATATGTCTGTCTTAGGACGTGTAAACCCGTATTTAAAATGGCTTTTAAACAGCTTACGATAGTGTTCATATGAAAGTTTGAGAGGCCTGTTGGTCGTTTCTTGATAATAAATCTTAAACATATCAAAAAGGCTTTTAACAGTGAGTTCTGGATTTTCAAAATACTTCAGATTTGTTTTATGAGCACAATAGTGGCTAAAATCACTAGGTATTAGTTGTAAATGAGCCTTCAGTACGTCTACAACATCACCATGTAACTTATGTGGACGGTTATCGTGAGTACCACGCCTTTACTGAAAATCGGCTCCACTTAAGGACTTAGACTGAATAACACAAAACCTTTTAACAGATATCTGAAAAATAGTGAGTAAAAACTTTTGACGCACCATAACTTGAGTGCCATTCTGCTTCATGGAGTAAGACCAAGTTTTGAGATGAGGTTTCTTTTGGTTGTTACCAATGTTGATATTAGCAGACAGGGTCATACAAGCTGATAGGTAGGCATCTTGAAGTGCCTTGTTTTGCCCATTGTAGAATGAGTCAAATAAGTTACACTGGTCTTGAAGTGGAAAATGTTCATAACATCTATTTTTACAACATTCACTAACCAATATAAAATCTTTTGATGGAACTACTTCACCTTTGTGTGTAAAATACTCTTCACCTCCAACTTTACTAATTTTTGAACTTTCTCGTTTCTTATTTACATACCTATGCATCAACCGTCTCTTCTTTTCAACTGGCTCAGTTATATTCATCACTGTAGTTAATTAATAATGAACATTTAAAGCACAAACTACAAGAACACTGTATCACTAGGTTATGTTATGATTCAACAGGCTCACAACTATGGAACATGTGTTTACAAAAACTGTGCTACTGAACTCTAGTGTTGAGATATTAAACTGAAATTTTCACAGAGTATTCTCAACAATATGGTATGTTAGAAAAAAACGATGGTCCCCTTCCTATGTGCCCTTTTTCCGGATGCCGCCTCAATTTTGATGAGAGAATAAATGAAATAGAAATACAGTGTGATAGTATACAAAAACAAACAGAAAATAATAATGAGCAATATACTAATAAAATAAGTCAATTAGACGACAAAATTAAACAAATTAATGAGACAGTTCAGAATCAAATAGAGATACAATGTGAAAAAATAGAAAACAAATGTTTAACTACAATCAGTAAACAGATAGAGAGTAATGATAATTTTGAAACGAATAAACAAATAGAAATGAAAGCTAGTATTTTACAGAACAAGATAGAGAAATGTGAATTAGATGTAGTAGACATAACAAAACATTTTGAAACAGTAGACAGAATAGTATCAAAAAATGAGAATAACACAAATGAGAGAATGAGCATGTTACAAAATAAAATTAAAGAAATAGATAACCTAGTTACACAAAATGATAATAATGTGCATGTTAAATGTAATGTGATTGAAAATGATTTAATGAAAGTGCGAAATGAGTTACGAGGGGAGATTCAAAAAAATTGTACCGGTATTACGGAAAGAATAATCGTAACCAGGGACGCGTACGGGGAAATCGAGTTAGAGAATTTTAACTACGAAAATAAAATAATACACCCTATGAGATTTTTAAACCAGGCGCGTGAGTACAGCCGTTTTAGTAACCACAATTGGGAGATACAGCTAATGAAAATTGTCAGATGTTTTAAGGGTAATTCTATTATATGGGTAGAGGCGCACAGAGTAGAATTTTGAAACATTTGAGAGGGCATTTAAAATAAATTTTGGCCGGAAGAGGAACAAGAGAGTTTGAGAAGTCATATTATGGGAGTAGGTAGTTTTGTGGGACAAAATAACATAACCATGTACGTGACGAAGTTGTATAATGAGGCAAAGTATCTCGAACCGCCAATACCGTTTCAATCGTTCGTCAGATATGTGAGTAAACATTTACCCCGAGAAGCACAGGTGACTTTAATGACGAAGGAGATAGAGAGTTTAAGTGAGTTGGAGCGGATTTTGGATATTTTACAAAGTATTAGGGACCGCGAAATAATTAGGCGACCTATACAGATGAATCATCATAATAATAACACAGAATTTAATCGACACAAGAGTAGCTATCAGGGAAATAGCGATCACAATAATAGGTATAAACCCAGAAATCATTTTCAGCAGACAGGTGAGTGGAACTGTTCCAGATGCGGAAGAGAGAACTACGCTCACAGACAACAATGTTTCAGATGCCTATTGCCTAAGGAAGAACAAAGGAGGAGAGAACATATGAAACAATACGTACCAACCGACAAAGGAGGACCAGGTACCAGTGGGACATCCAACCACCGGCAAGGACGACCAAACGGTCAACAACAACAACAGGAAATGAGAAATAGTAGACGACAGCCGGAAAACTAGAAGCAACAGTGGTAGCCAGGACCCAACCACTGTTCAGAGAAGCGCATGAGGTCCAACCAACAGAAGACATCCCCAGCAGCGTCATCAAAGCGGACATAGTAGCTGATTTATTAGAAGAGGAGAACCATACTTTAACGGAAGGGAGAGCAGGATTAACAGAAATTCAGGTAAATATAGAAGATAAGCATTATAGAACACTAGTAGATACAGGGAGCGAAATTTCAGTGATAGCAGAAAATATTTTAACGGAATTGAGAGAATTTAATAAAAATATTCCAGTTTTGCCAGTAGCAGGGGTTACAGTGGTAGGAGTTACAGGGGTAAGGAGTAAGCGGGTGACGAAACAGATACATTTGAACTTTCTGATAAATGGTATAGATTTTGATAGTACATTCTTGGTAGTTAAGGGTTTGAGTTTGGACATTATTTTGGGTAACGATTTTTTACAAAGGAATAGAGCGGTGATAAATTTTAAAGAAAAGGTGATAGAGTTAGAAGGGGGTGACCGGTCGGTGAAGATAAATTTTGAACGGGTGTTAGATAAAATCAAAACAACTGGGGTAAAGTTATTGAAAAAACGAGTAGAGGAGAAAAATAGCGATACTAGAATCAATTGGTGTAGAGAGGCGGAGTATATTTTTATGATGATGATAACGAAATGAGCAATATTAATGATGCAGTGTGGGAGATAAGGGCAGATAAGTTTCGGAGTGAAGGGTCCGGTGTTGGGAGTGGCCAGCGTGCAGCGTTATGGCAGGTGGTGGAGCAGTTTAGGGGAGTGTCTGCCGATGTACCAGGTAGGGCAAAAGATTACGAGTGTACTTTACAGATTAGAGAACATACACCATTCATGCAACGGAGTTATCCTGTGCCTTATTCCAAAAGACGAGTGGTGCAAGAGGAGTTAGACAAAATGCTGGAAGGTAAAATTATAGAGAGATCAGTATCGCCCTACTCGAATCCTTTGGTGGTAGTAATCAAGAAGGACGGCATAGTCAGGCTGTGTTTGGACGCAAGAAGAATGAACCAGATAATTATACCCGACCGAGAGTCACCAGAAGCGATAAATGAAATATTCCAGAAATTCAGCGGCGTGAAGTTTATGACATCGCTGGACCTTACTGCAGGATATTGGCAGGTACCGTTAGCAGAAGAAAGTAGAAAATACACCACGTTTTTATTCAACGGAAAGAACTACCAGTTCAGGAGACTACCTTTCGGATTGAATACCAGTGTGGCAAGCTTCATAAAATGCCTAGACAAAATTTTGAGACCCAAGGATTTGGATTTCTTGACCGTTTATGCGGACGACATCTTAATAGCATCTAGAACTTTCGAGGAGCATTTGGAACATATAAAATATGTATTAACGAAATTGGAGGCAGGAGGACTTACAGTGAATTGGGACAAATCAGAATTCTTACAAACAGAGATTAAATTTTTAGGTTTTATTATTACACCGAAAGGGATATCTGCAAACCCGGACAAAGTCGAATCAATCATGCGCTTCCCTGAACCGAGGAACATAAAGGAACTTCAAAGTTTTCTAGAACTGTGCAATTTCTACCGAAAATTTCAAAGGAACTACGCCCACGTGACAGCAAGGTTAAGTATAATACTACAAAAGAGCAGACAGTGGAAATGGGGCGACGTAGAGCGTGGAGCTTTTGAGGAGATTAAAAGAAAATTCAGTGAAATGATCATGATGAACCACCCGGATTTTGAGAAAGTGTTCTATCTACAGACAGACGCCAGTAATGTAGCCGTCGGGGCGGAGCTGTACCAGGAGGATGAGGAAAAGGAGCACCTCACTATAGCCTTTGCGAGTAGATCCTTGCTGCCAGCGGAGAAAAATTATACGACAACAGAAAAAGAGTTATTGAGTATTGTATTCGCCGTTGGAAAATTTAGAACATATATTCTGGGAAACAGAACCATCATACGAACGGACCACAAGGCGTTATCCTTTTTGAACACTTGCAAGCTTGCTCACAGCTACAAGAATACAACTTCGAGTGGGAATACATCCGAGGGACAGAGAACAAGGTACCTGACACTCTCTCCGGAGTAGGCAATGAGAATAACCGGACAGGTAGGGACATAAAGGAGATCGAGATTTTCAAGATAACAAGGGAGGACAAAATCTTTGGAGAAGAGTTAAAAGATATCAGCACCATGCAAAGAGCAGATGGTAAGTCGGGTAAAATAATAAACAGCTTAGAAACGGAATTGGAGGAATCAGAGTATAACCAGTTTTTCCAAATTTACAAAGGATTGTTATTTAAAAGGGTAGTAGGGGGTGAGCGTGATTGGAAGTTAGTGATACCAGAAGGGTTGGAAGAGAAGATTATATGGGATTGTCATATTAGATACGGTCATTTTGGGGCGAAGAAGTGTGTCAATGTATTGAAGGAGTCATGTGTTTTCAGGAACATGGAGAGACGAGTGAGAAAATTACTGAGGAGTTGTGATTTATGTCAGAAATCAAAAGTGGTAAACTATAGGGTTGAAGGTGAGTTGAATTTTATAAGGGTAGAGAGACCATTTGATTTAGTTGCGGTAGATTTGTTTGGACCATTGCCAAAGGGTAGAGGCGGAGTTGTGTATATTTTTGTATTACTTGACACTTTTTCGAAGTATGTGAAATTGTATAGCGTAAAGCGAGCTACCAGTAAGGTATTGAGTGAGAAGGTGACTAAGGACTACATGATTCACGTGGGTAAGCCGAAGGTGATTTTATCGGACCACGGGCCACAGTTCATCAGTGGGAAATGGCGACCTTAGGATGGGAAGGAATCCTCACGAAGCATACGGCTGTGTATCATCCCCAGTCAAACCAGGCTGAGCGTGTAATGAGAGAGATAGGCAGGATCTTTAGAGCCTATTGTCATGCTAAACACAGCGAGTGGCCGTTGTACGTAAGGAAGGTAGAAAATTGGCTGAACAGTACCACCCACGAGTCCACCGGCTATACACCTCACGAGTTAGTAAAGGGGACACGCCCCCCAAGGATTTTGGAGCAGTTGTTTGATTATCCAGAGGAGAGCGAGCGGACGGATGTGAGCATTAAGATCCGGTTGGCTAACGAGAATTTGTTAAGCAAAGGCGAACGCAGAAAACCTAGACACGACACAAAAGGTAGGTGGGTAAAGTATGAAGTCAGACAGTTGGTAATAGTGAGGAGGCACGATCTGTCGAGTGCTCAGGAAAAGGAGATAAAGAAATTCTTCCTGCTTTATGAAGGACCTTACGAGATAATAGGGATAAAGATGAAAAATTCGTATGTGTTGCAGGACATGGATACAGGGAAGATAGTAGGAACTTGTTTTTGAGCAAGGTAAAAGGTTGTTTTGTAGTTGTTTGGTGTTAGAAAAAGGAAGTCAAAATGGACTGTATGAACAGTATATGTAAGTGGGATTAAGTTAGAAGTAAATGGGCTAGTGCAGTAGTGGTATGTGCTATTGTAGCTAGCGAAGTGGGTTGATGAGTAACGCACAAACCGTTGCCATCATCGGAGGCCTCCATAAGGCGTAAGTACACTGCACAAAGTTTAATATAATCTTGTGTTATATGTGATTATTGACCGTGCAGTGTATGACTATAATATGATGTAGAACATGTTTGAAAGTAAAATAGATTTCCCCGACTTTTCGGGCGATTACTGCCTTACCAGCACTAATCGTGGCTTTGGCTAGCGGTCAGCTATGGCCAGATCAAGTCCCTCGACCATAGCTGATTGGAAATTGGTTAACAGTAGAAATTAATAGGGGGGTGAAACTAGGGGAATCCCCCGGAACTATGGAACAGCGGCTGCCACTCTGTCCGCGGAGGGACAGCAAAGCCAGGTGGTAGACCCGTTTTAAGGGCATGTAAATACATGACAGGGGTATGTTGATACCTAACTTTTTCAATGTAACGCCGAAGCAAGGGCACAGAGGCGATAAATTCCTCTAAAAGAATACAGTCCTTGTGAAAGCAAATGGACGTCACAGTTCATCCCTCATGAAGCAATAGTGTGTGTGGTCAGGAGGTTACTATGAGAGTAGTGACGATAATAATATTAAATTTTATGTTAGGGTAACAAATCTCTAGAAATGATTCTGTTATAAAAAGGGAAAATTAAAGTAAAGAAAACGAGTAAAGAAATTTAGACAGTTTTGAAGTGCTGCCATAATAGATAAATATACTGATATTATGTGAAATAAATGAATAAAAATAGTAGTTGTTGTTTGAGAATTAAAGTTGTTTGTGTTTAGTATAAGGGTATAATTTCTTATGATGAAAGAAGCAAATTGATATTGACTGGAGTCAGAGCAATTGATAAAAAATATATATGAGTATTGCCAAGTAGAAGGATGATCTATCTTAAATCTTGTTATAATTTTTGAGTTATTTGGAATTTTATAAATAAATAAAACCAACGCTTCGAATCACAAACCAATGCATCTAAGAGGAAACATATCAGTTGCGGATATGTAGATAAATGAGGCCACTATTTTAAAAGTTTGTATTGAATGTTTCAGAGTTTTATGGTGTTGTGACCGCGGTCCTGCGCTGGCCGGAGCGTCAGAACAGGAGCGTGCAGTGCCTCATGGCCTTATGGTGTAGGGATCTCTAAGGAGAAGTCCAGTAAGGTCAGACAGGTACGATCGACACTATAGGACCAAGGGTAAGTGATTGAAAAAATATTTTATATTAACACTACAGGGGGTTGTGGCACATATCTGAACTGATCCTTTTAGAAAAGTATGAATGAGTCAATGAAAGTTTTTGTGTCTCGACACCAAACCTTTCATTGAGGGGGTTTTGTAACAGTACAGATTTACCTGTACTAGAATAATGGTATGAGGCATATTGTCATTGTAAATTTTATTGTGTTCATACATATTAACAAGGGCAAGGTTAGTTACCCAAGTCCCAGTAGATACGCAAATTCACCAGAGAGGAGCCGATCCAAGGTCATCAAAGTACGAGTGAAATTAAACAAGTGTAATGGCGGTTTAGGCGCTACAAATTGACAATGCGAACTTTTCATTGGCCCACTGAAACAGATCGTCACCAACAAACCATGACGACATAACACAATTACGTGTTATACCGGGCGTTGACGAAACGAACAATGCACCATGACATCAGACACCGTTGTTTTACATAATAATTGTGTCTGCCTCCACCCATTTCATCTAAAGCAGTCAGCGAGCACATACGCTTGCCGTTTACAGTGGGCAGTTCTCTGCCGAAAAATGTAACATTTACTTTATAAAATGATATAAGCAGCATCAGAGTTAACAATAGCTATTAGTAGAAGCAGTGTACTTAACAAAAATGTATTTAAATTAGAATCAGTGGGAAAATGACAACACTAAAACCGGCCGAACACCTGCCAGCCGCCAGGAACCGCTAAGGAGGAATCTACGCCACATCAGTTTCAGGAAAGCCCTATATTAATATTATCTAAATCCAAAATTACAAAATGAGCTCAAATTTCACAAAATGTTTAAATTCAAGTAAGTGAGAGAGTGAGAAAGTGAGCGTGCAAGTCTGTGTTGATCAACGTAATACAACCTGAGGCGTTGGTTTGTGATAATGGTTAACAAATATTATTATTAAAATATAAAGAGAGTTATGATTTTGTTTATGATGATAATAACAAGGCTAAAGGAAGTAGTTTACATCAAATCAGAAAGTATATTTAACTAACCTTGAACAAGGTCAAGTGCGTAATATCATCACCGCCATTTTGAAATCTGAATAATTATTGTTGGTTATGCTTGTATCAATTTGTAACATATTTAACAAAATAAAACCAAATTCGTTAGCCTTATCTGGTGTATTATGTTATTTCTATACCCAACACCCTCAGCCTCTTTCTGCTTAACGCAACTCTGGACCCGAAAAGCCTAATGTACTTTGAAAAAACTGAGCACGTGTTTCCACCAAAGGTGTGGTTCAGATTGTGTAAATACGATAAGACACACATAATTATCCCACATATATGTTTATTAATAATCCAGTTAAAGGAAACATAACAGATTGCACCCAGAACAGGGAAATTATTCGTAATATAACAAACTATACTAATTCCCTCAATTTTCTTCCGCCTTTCCTTGATGGAGCCCCAGCTTAGAGTGATTGTAGCTTGAGTCTGTGTGTCTTACCATTGTGCTTTTACCCGTTTCTTAATGAGATATCTTGTAGGCCTATATCCGTAACATGCGTCCTCTCACTCCAAATATTTTGAGTTTACTGATGAGGTTTGCTCTCCAAACTGTCTCATTAAATCATTAAAATCTGTGAGCAGCTTGTTTGTTAAAATTTTGTTGACATCATTGATAAATTTTGTGGTGTTTACAGCTATATGTGGTATGAGAGAGAGGTGGCTAGGGGCAATAGAAATAGGTCATGCTTACTTTATTTTGTAAGAAAACAAGCAAAACTAGTTGATTCAGAAAATTTAGAAATAATGCTGTACTGCTATAACTGTGGTGGTCAGCAAAAAATTAAGTTCATAATATCTGTGTATTTGTATGCTGTATCAAGCTTTAAAATAAACTCTTTAACACATACATTTTTAGTGAGGTGGCATACTCAGAAATGAAGGAAATGCAGCACATTCAGTGATAGGCAGTTGGCAGGCAACAGGCATTTTGCCAGCTGTCTTCAGGCTAAATACTAATTAAAATATTACAACTAAAATAATAATAATAAATACTCTATGAATTGAGTGATAGACACTTTTTTTAAGTATTCACATAAAGTATTTCAAGTTACTTATATACTCTAAGGTACTATCTATTTTGTTTAAATAAATCTAAAAAATACCATTCCTTGATGTATCCGTTAGTCAGGAGGACATACACATCAGCAGACTCTAGAAACCAACTCATATAGGACCAATAGATTCTTAGACTTTCCACATGGGTAACGTAAAAAGGAATAATCCAAGTTAACCTTCACTCCTCTAGGTTCAATTGGAATGATGACGTTACCAACATTTTCAATTATTTCCAGGCTAATGGCTATTCAAAAAGTTCATTAAAATGTGTTGGTGACATTACAAGAGTAATAATCACAAGATGGAAGTAAGTGCAACATAATCATCCCTTATGGTCATTGTGTGCCAGAAAAAATTATCAAGATGGGGTGTATACATTTTGTGTGGTGGTGTCACTCTCACCAAACGTTAGGTAAATTATTGTCTGTTAGAATAACTTCTGACTCTGTGTTTGGTGTAAAGAATATTACACTGATCGAACGGTCTCTTGGCATTTGGTAGAATATATTTTATTAATACTGTACTTGAATTGAATAAATAAACATTTGCTATAGTTCTAAAGATAATTTTTATTTTCCTGATAATTGTTCAACCAGTTACGGCAGCTCCCGAGGTTAGAGTTGAACTGACAGATTTTAAATGTCTGTTAGGTGGGAGATAGTTGGAGGTAGTTTATGACCAAGAGTGCACTGGAAAGACCTAGGTAAGAGCTTTGACAATGGTGTGTGTTCTACTGTTGGTAACAAAAAGTACCATTACTGGCTAATTATTGAATTGTGTACAACACACTTTTGTGTGAAGAAAATTATGTCAACTACTTGTCACTTAAATTAATGTCAGTCTAAATATATATGAAATGTGTGTAGGACAAAGGTGATTATAAATAGATCTACCATACAATAAGCTTTAGTGTCTGATTGACAGTAAAACAATACGAAATTCCCAGTATAATGTAAAGTATATAAAAATAGATATTATGTAACTATGGGTGGCTTTTTTCTGGGCAGTGTGGAGACTATGTGGAAATTAGTTAGGTGCCAGATGGTGTCTGTCACTTCTTGTATATAAGAAGGTGACATTTGGCGTAAACTGTTGTACTGCTAAATTGACATTTGTGCTGTACTGGTGTTCGGTTAACGAACAGTTCAGACTATGAACAAATCAGACAACGAACAATTTTGCGAAAGACTTTTATGTTCGGATAACAACACCTCACAGAACTGTATTTTATTCCCATTTATGTATGGTTTATGGAAGAGACTGACAGTTGTATATCTAACCTTTTTGTGTGCTAGTTGATTTGTGTCCTCTGAATTTTTGTAAGTGCTTTTCTGAACTTTTTATTACAAAAAACTGATAACAATATGGTGCCTAAAAATAGTTGAGTGTCAAGAAATGTGCTCACCATAGAAATCAAGCAAGAGATGATAGCCAAGTTAGAGAGTGGGCAGATGTTTGATGTTGCTAGGCAGTATGGCTTGAACAGGTCTACAGTAGACACAATCTTAACTTAGAAAGATATAACAAAGAAGACTCAAGCAGCTGAAGCAGTAACGAAAATTACATCTGAGAAAGAAAGATGTGCCGTCCATGAAACAATGGAGAGATTACTTATAGTTTGGATAAAAGAAAGGGAAATGAAAAGAGTTGTAACTATACTCCGGGCCACCTTTTGAACAGACTAAAGCTGAAGTGATGTCGTCACCTCGTCACACTCGCCTTGGTTGCCAAATGAACCGGAGCGCGATTCAAAGTTGTGCTCTAGCACTACAATACAGCACAGCTGTCAATGTGCTCACCCACGTGGTCAAGATATTCACAGAGTAAGTAAGTGCGGCAGCTCCGCCTTGGCAACAGCATTGCCATAACTCGTGCTGACAGGTGTGCACCCCCTGCCCCTCCCCTACCAACTGACAACACCGTAGGCGCAGCCCCTTTCACCCGCACCTTCCCCTGGGCTACTCCCTCACTTCCGCTTTAGTCTGCTCAAAAGGTGGCCCAGAGTATAGCATGACTGTCATTCAAGAGAAGGCTAGAGACATTTTTGAAGAACTGAAGAAACTAACTCCACATTCATCACATGAGGAGTTAGAAATGAAAGATACAACTCGGTGGTTTAGAAGGAGATCTGGCATTAAACATGTGGTAATGCGCAGTGAGTCTGCTGGTGCAGATGAAGAAGTTGAGAAGTTCTGTTCAAATTTCAAGAATTCATTAACAAAAAAGGATATTGTTCACAACAAATTTATACAATTGTGATAAAATTGGTTTATTTTGGAAGCACACGCTGAACCGTACCTACATCACAAAAGATAAGAAAAATATTCCTGGGGATAAACCCATGAAAGACCGATTGACATTACTTTTGGGAGCTTGACGTATATACTTTTGGGATTTATTGATGTTACTTTTCAATAAATACAATACAATATAAAATTTTGGGAGCTGACGCTAATGGTGATGTGTAGCTTAATCCGCTTCTTCTCTATCACTCTGAGAATCCTAGAGCATTAAAAAAATCCATAATTATAGAAAGACTGCCAGTGATGTAGAGATGAAATGAAAGGCTTGAGTCACGCAGGTACGTTTAAATAAATGGCTATTTCAAGTTTGTGCACCAAGGATCAGGGATTACCTTCAGAACAATGAATTGCCATTGAAAGCAATGTTTCTATTGGACAATGCACCAGATCACCCAAAAGACCTTCAAAATGATTTGCTGGAAGACGTTCCCTGGGAGACAGTTCAATTCCTGTCACCAAATACTACTTTGTTGATCCAGACAATGGATCAGAAGGTTACTGCGGGTTTCAAGAAATCATACACTGTAACCCCTTTTTAGTTGTGTTAAAAAAATTTTCTTTTTTTTTTTTTAAGGGGCTACTAGAAGTGAGCTGGGTCCAATGCGATGGGACTTGCAATTAATACTCTCGATTAACCAGTAAGATAACAACTTTTTTATTCCATCAACATATAAATATCATTCATTAATTTATGTTATCATAAATTTAATATTTTCTTTTTCTTTACATTGTAAATATCCAAATATTTTAAAGATTATTCCTAATTCCAAGATAACAACCTTGTATTATTACAGAATTTTATATTCTTGTTTCTTGAACATTTATAAGTTGCTCATATCACAAATCCCTGGAATATTCATTATCTCAGACTGTGCCGGTTGTCCAAGAACCAGCGCTGATACAAGAAATATATTTAAATAAATATTTAAGTCGAACGGGAAAACGGTTAGCAGTTTCTGTGTTTAACGGTAAGGCGAAATCTAGTTTGCCGTGGTGCCTGCCACGCATTCTAGTGTTCGCCTTGAAACGCGGATTTGGTTCTGCGTCGAACGACTGTTTTGTTTTGTCTTGCGCCCGCCTCCTGTCCGTGCACAGCTACATCTCTCCATCAGAGCGAAGTCTTACTTTTGAAAATATTCTTCTTACTTTTGAAAATATTCTATCACCCAAGGATGGGTAGATAATCTCGTACAGATCTGCGGTAAGTTACTTTAGCACATATATAATGCTTTTCATAAAAAATAATAAAATGTGAATTTCAGTTTTGTAAGTGTGAATGGAACTGTGAGCTTTTACACCGCGTGGCGTACACCGGAAGTATTCAATATCAGAGATTCTAAATTGTTTAAACCCTCATGAAATAACGTATATCTTAATTAAGAGACAATAATTGCCTGTATCACTTTAGTGCTGTAAAATTATGCAATTTCGGCTGACGTATAAGTTTTCAAATGTAGTACCAGTGCAAGTACTCAAATGGACAGGTTATAGTGTGTCTACTTTCTGCCTCCATAGGCATAATCAAGCAATTAAAAATTATAAATTGGTTTTGGGAGAGTCTGTGAGTGAATTATAAATGTCGAAAGAGAAGACGTATCTTTTAATTATACCGAACAGAGTTTCAAGGGTCCAGGGGAGGCCTGTTCAAATTTGTTCTGTACAGGTTCTACCCAGTGTGCGTGGTGCTGTATAGTGTGAAAATAAGTGTTGGGACATCCCTCTAATTATTTATGTATGCGTAGGGTCCCCATGCCCAGACGAGGATGCTGGCCCAGGAATGAACATCTCCTCCTGAATGTGTCACCAGAGGCTCTCGACTTCGTCTGCCGGAGGGAATAGCGAGATGAGCACGCCACACCAACACTACAGGTTCAGGACGTATGAACTCGAGCACCACAACATGTGACAAATAAGGTGACCTCAAACCAATTATTATTATTTTTTGACCTACATAGACACCCGGATTTGTGCCGATAACACTTCATAAAACTTGTGGGGTATGAGTGACACACTATGATGTTTCTTTCATCTTTTCAACGTTTTAATTGGGCCCCGGTTTAACTGGACATAATTGTGTGCGGATTTTGGGAGAATTTTGTAGCTTATGTACTAATATTTGATATTAAGTGTAAGCCCGGGGGCTGGCATGAATCCAAGGCTTATTACAATTCATACACTTATATTTTCTTTCTCGTTTCTGTAAAGGTCCAAATATTAGGGGACTGGAATTTGAGATATGTAAAGGGGTTTCTGTTTGTGACAGGATGAATCCCACCGGCTGGTAGGGTTCAGCTATAATTCCTGTTGGGTTAGTTCTGGTAATTGCGGTTATATCACATATTTAAATTAGGTTTTGGGTTATGTAAGGGTTGTAAGTTTTCTTATTCAGTAACAGTCCGGCCCCCTGTTTAATCCTGTGTAGGCAGGTCTTGCATGCAGATAATTGCATAGGAACATGTCGGCTACCGGGCCAATTCAGTTTTCTTAAAAGGTAATATAAAGTATTATGTCACCTCACAGTTGTAAAAGTTCTTTTTAATGTATTAGTGCCAATTCAGTTTTCTTAAAAGGTAATATAAAGTATTATGTCACCTCACAGTTGTAAAAGTTCTTTTAATGTATTATTGCCAATTCAGTTTTCTTAAAAGGTAATATAAAGGATTATGTCACCTCACAGTTGTAAAAGTTCTTTTAATGTATTATTGCCAATTCAGTTTTCTTAAAAAGGTTATATAAAGTATTATGTCACATCACAGTTGTAAAGTTGTTTTTAATGTATTATTGCCAATTCAGTGTTCTTAAAAAGGTTATATACCAGTATTATGTCATATAACTGTTGTAAAATTTTAATCATTACTGCTAAACTAGATTTCTTACAAAAAAAAAATTTTTATAAATTATTATCTCACCAAATTCACAAATACTGTTCAGGTCACGGAAAGATTGTAGTTTACCTTCTTTTCTATTTATTATTGTCAGTTATATTTTTACTGATTTATTGATTATAATTTCACCAAGTTTATATGCACAGTTTAAGCGCATTTTAAAGTTGTATCGGGCATTCTGGGCAACCCAGATTCCTGGGGGCACTAGTGATATATATATATTTTTTTTTTCAGATGTCTGTATAGGTGTTGTGGTTGAAATTTTTATTAATTATGAATTATGTCTATCATATGGGGCGATATATGTATGGCAAGAAAATGTATATAGGCGGGTGGCTATGCTTTAAGTTTATAAGGGTGTTGGTTATTTATGTAGTGATATTGAACATGTGGTTGTGATAGAGATATATATTTATATATGTATTTATGTCAATTATGTATGTGTTACTTTTGTGGGTTATGTACGGGGAAGGTTTATAAAAAAAATTGCTATTCAAAAAAAAACAAAAAGAAATTGTTAACTTAGATATGTTAAATTACTCAATTACTCAATAAATGCTATTATTGTTGGTTATACCAGAGAGTTTAATTGCAAGCCCCGTCTCACTGGACCCAGTGCATTTTGGCTTCTCTAAACTTGTGGCCTAGTTTTAAATAACTAGTGGCCCCCAAAAAAACAAAAAAAAAATTCAACAAAAATTTTTTTTATAAAGCATAAAAGATCTAAAGAGGGGTTACAAGACAACCCCTTTTAAACGATTACACATAATTTAAAACACATACATCTACATCACAGATACAAATAGAAATACAGAAATCTAGTGAACAGCGAGTATGGTCTTATCACAACATTTTATAATTTTAAAAAGCCTGTAAACCGCCTGGCTAATTTTATATAAAAAAAATTTATAAACCTGCAGGAAAAACTGGATTGCCGATAATATCAAGAAAATACAATTACAAATTTAAAGTGTCAGTACAGCCTGTATAGTTTTACAAAAAGTACATTTATAAATTTAAAGAAAATTTGGATTGGCCTGTCTGCTAACATGTTCCACACAACATCCGAAAAATCCATAAACCCTTACAAAAAAAATTTAGAAAAACCCCCAAAGGCAGGGCAGAGTAGAAGAAGCTGGACAAGAGTCAGACCCGACAGAAAGTAACATGTCCGAGAGCTTGCATGGATTTGCACCAACAGGTGACTACCCCAGATTCTGTGATTCTAACAAAGTAACCCTACCTGATTGCAGAATAAAAAAAACTCCCAGCCCTTCTATGAAAACGCAAGTAATTAAGTGCAAAAAAAAACCCCGTGAAAAATAGAAATAGAACTAGGACTGAAGGTAAGGACATGGCTCCCTCCGGAAATAAGGATAAATGGAGAAAACCAAGGCTCGCGCAGGCAGGGGCGCGTTCCTGATGTAGACGAACACCACTGGGACAGTGGGGAACATCTACCCGCTACCCGACTTCTCTCTCTTCAAGGCACCATATTAACGCACTCTACTCCCTGGATAGTAACCATCTTTACACACACGGAGACCATCAAAATTCCCCCCCCATACCAGCCCGTCTATCCCCTGCGACAGAGCTTCAGTTTAGAAATGTGCATCGTTATCTTCTCCGAGTCGCTACCCGGTTCGCCCAACCTAGCCGTTACCGGCGATGCGAAACCCAGGATATGATATGGCCCCAACCAGCGATAACACAATTTTGCGGCTCTCTTGTCCACGGCTGAGCTGATCGGATGGCTTTGGCAGTAGACCCAGTCCCCTGGCTGGAAGGGGTTAGGAATTCGCCCCCGATTATATCGACAACGGACATGCTCGTGCGCTCGCAGCAAATTCTTCCGAGCCTCCTTCCACCTCTCCGCTGTTCCACTACCTGGCTCCCGTGGCAGAAGATCTTCAATGTTCCACGAGTTAGTCAGCGGGAGTGTGGGCGAGAATCCAAACATAACTTCGAAGGGAACGGCCTGGTGACTGTCGTGAAGAGCCGTATTAAAGGCTAGCTGTAACCACTTAAGATTCTGGTCCCAGGTGTTCTGTTGCTCCGCATGATAAGCAATAAGCGCGGACCTGAGATTTCTGTTGAATCTCTCCGCGTGGGACGGCTGTGGGTAATAAGGGGAAGTGGTTACATGCTTGATTCCACTGGCGAAACACATTCGCCGAAACTCACCCAAAATAAACTGCGGGCCATTGCCCGAGACAATGATGGTCGGAAGACCGAAATGCTGAAAGACATGGTTCTGAAGCGCGAGAATGGTCAAACGAGCCGTTGCCTGCCGTAAGGGCAATAGTAAGGCAAATTTTGAAAAATCATCCACACATACAAGTAGGTAAGCATTACCAGACTTGCTACGGGGGAAAGGTCCCAAGTAGTCGATGAATAGCTTCTCCATCGATCTGCTCGCCACATCAGATGACAACAACCCTAACTTGGTGTTCTGGGCAGGCTGAGATGACAATTCTTCACACGAGTCGCAATATCCCTATCCATGCCCTTCCAGATGAAATGTCGCCTAATACTGGAAATGGTCTTCGAAATTCCCTTATGACCACCTACCGGGGAATCATGATAGTAACCGAAGACCATGGGCACGAGTTTGCTAGGCACCACTACCTTCGGGGCACGTCCTTTCTTTTCTCTACAACACAGTTCGCCCTTGGACAAGAAGTAAGGGGCCTGTACGTTACCCTCCTTGAGATTTTGGATGATCGGACCCAGCTCCTCATCCTCTAACTGATGGGGTAATACATCAGTGAAGGCTAATGGAAAATCTAGTAGAACTGCACAGGGTTGCTCAGATTGGACTTCACTGGGCTGGGAAAACATGCGTGACAAAGCATCTGCAACCACATTTTGAGTTCCCCGGATGTGTTGCACCTTGAATTTGAAGGACGAGATCTTCCCACACATCTACCAATTTTACCCAGTTGCCGGGGATGAGCAAGAAGCCAAGAGAGAGCCTGATTGTCGGTCTCGAGCAGGAACTCAGCATGTTCCAGAAAACGCCTGAATTTGTCTAGAGCGTACACTACTGCTATGCGCTCTAGCTCATACACAGAAGATTTTCTTTCTTGCTGTGTCAAGGTTCTAGAAATGAAAGCCACAGGCTGCCTAGCGCCGTCAACTACCTGGGATAGAACTGCCCCGAGCGCTACCGAACTAGCGTCCGTCTGGAGAATAAAGGGTTTAGAAAAATCGGGCATCCGTAACACCGGTGGGGAGATGATGGCTTCCTTGAGGGTATCGAAAGCCTTCTGTTGGCTCTCCCCCCATGTGAATTTAGCTCCTTTTTTCCTCAGCTCATTCAAGGGTGCAGCGATTTCCGCAGCATTAGGAATGAATCTGCGACAGAAATTGACCATTCCCACAAATCTAGCTATCCCCTTTGCATCCCTAGGAGGGGGAAAGTTACGGATGCCCTAGGTCCTCTCGTGGTCAACAGTAACACCCCGGTGTGAAACCAGATGCCCTAAGAAAGAAATGCTTTCCTCGGCAAAACGAACCTTCTCTGGATTGACAGTGAGGCCAGAACCCTTTAATCGACACATCACCTCTCGCCAGATGACACATGTGTTCCTCGAATGTCTTCCTATAGACCAGCAATTCGTCCAAGAAATTGAACACGAACTTGAATTTTACGTCGTGATAAACAGTATCCAATAGACGAGTGAGTGTTAGGCGCCCACAGCCAAACCCATGGGAACTCTGGTATACTGATAGAGATTCCATGGCACACAAAATGCCGTGTACGGTCTACTCTCCTTTGCTAAGGGAATCTGGTGATAAGCCGCGTTAAGGTCAATAATCGTGAAATACCTGGCCCCACTGAACCAATCGAAAGCCGAATGTAGATCCGGAAGGGGAACGGAATCCACCTCAATATTGGCATTTAACTTTCGATAATCTATCACCATACGGTGCTTACCCCCAGGTTTGGGAACCAGAAACGCTGGACTAGCATAGCTGGAATTAGAAGGTTTAATCACCCCTTGCTCTAATAATTCTTGAACCTTCTCTCTCAAACGGCCATTGTCGGAGGTGCGAATTTGTATGGGTGTGACCTCACTATTTTGGAGTCTGTAAGGCGGATTTTATACTCCAACAAATGTGCGAGTCCCAAGGTAGGAGTTAACACCGAGGGAAATTCTTCACGCAGTTGGTCTAGGGCCTTCTGCTGGGACTGAGTGAGATGGTCTCGTAAAGAATTGGGACACGCCACCTCTTGGATACCTTCCTTAGCTCCCTGATATCCAAGAAACGGAATAACGACTCCCCGATTGAACTTAAGATAACATTGGTGCCCATGGATGTCTAACACGAGACCACTTTTAGCGATGAAGTCGGCACCAACAATGCAATCTACTCCCAGAGCCGGAGAAACCAGAAAAGGCCACACCCAAGAAAAGCCGTCGATTTTGAATTTGAAGGAAATCACCCGGGAGATGGGCAGGATTTCCCGTGATGCAGTCCAGCATACCACCGAAGACAGATCCGATCCCTTTATCAAGCCCTGTTTCTCAAGGTCAGCACACACTCGAGATGAGATGATAGATCGGGCCGAACCGGAGTCAACCAAGGCTCTGAGCTGACTCCTCTTTACCTCGAGCGATAGAAAGGAGCATACAGAAGTATGTTGAGGGATGGTAGTCAGGACCTTGATGCCAGAAGTGTCGGGTCCTACCAATGGCCTGTAGGCGCGTACTTTAGAAGACCCGCGACAGGGAGGAGAAGACCTCCGACATATCTTCTCTTTGTTGACCAGTTTCTGAATAACCTTGGACGCCTTGGGGAGGGGTGTTGGACTCAACCCGACCCCGGTACAAAATCGTCTTATGTGGCCCAATCTACCACACATAAAACAAGTCACATTCGGTGAAAGACGACGCCTCTTGTTACAGGAGTTCCCAATTTCAAAGGCTTCAGCCCCGTGTGGTGATGGAACAATTCGTCGTCCACGCGTCTCATACCTTGATTCATCTTTTGCCGCTTGACCCCGGGACTCGTCAATCGCCTGGACCGTTCTGGAAACTACACACAACAGGTCCAGGTCCGCAAAACAACGTGGACGGTCCGCGAACACCAAACGGGATCTCTCTTGGGGAGTCACCCCTTCTAGAATAACTTGAATAATGTCCCTCTCGGGCAACCCCAACCTCAAAATCCGGGCAGTTTTGCGTATATATTGTAACTAACCTAATTCGACGTGGTTTAATGTTTAAAATTGTTTATTTAGAATATTAAAGGTTGTAGTTGTTGCATCTTGAAAGTTACTAATTTTATAAAGTAGTTAAAATGTAGCATTCGAGGTTACTAAAAGTGTGTTTACAATTGTAGAATTATAATTGTCTGAAAAGAATTCCCTAGGATAAAAAAACTAAAATAATTGTGTTGATATTATTTAAACACTAATGTTACTTTAATTTAAAAATAAAGTGTCCTAGCTGGTCGCTTGATGGTGGTGACCGTCTTGCTGATACTAGCTGCGAAACTCCTCCTCCAGGTTGATAGTCGTCTAAGTACGTAAAGTCTAGTAATGTCTGGACAATAGAATAAACATAATACACTTTCACGTACCTGTTCGTGTTTTCTGGAAGTTCAATAAGCTGCCAAGACGGTTTACAAAACCAACTCACTTTATCTACAAGGTTAGGTCACCTTGTTTAATAATGGGCGCCACACAGGTTTATTTTGGGAAAATCCCGTGGAAAATCCATTAATAAAATCAAATAATAATTTTAAAAAAATTTAAAATAATTGTTTATTGCCCTTATGGCAATGCAATTCAACAATATTTAATCACAACAGAAGGTTGTTTTGATTCTTCTAAATGAATTATTTATCTACTTTTTAGAAATAAATTAAGTCGAGTTATGCTGTTAATAATGGGGTTTTATTCATACCCTTGATAGAGAATTCAAACAAATATAATTAAAAGAATACAATGATGTACAATTGCAAATATGTTGTTATATACCCTATATAACTGGCTCAGAGCATAAGCAATAATTCTGGTTAAGTCCAGATACTCTTTACTTTAAACATTAATATTATTTAAATCTCAGGCGTAAGTTCTTTGAAACACAAAAAAGAATGCTCATGCCTACACAATAGCTAATGATTTTCTGATATAATATAGACTAGTAATGCCTTTGAGGTTACTAATATGAAAATAAAAATAAAAATAACCTATTTTATAGGTTATGCGTTCGTAACGCTTGATTCATGATTTACAAAGTTATATTTTGAGATCACTTATAACTAACATTCAACTTAACTAGTATTGACAAATCCATTAAATAAATTTAGACATGGTGTAGTACAGAAAAATGTTTCAGTGTTATGCGTCAGTACAGATCTGTTTATCAAAACATACAGGTTATGGCGCTCGGAGTAATGAATAAATTGTTACACTGTTACCTTTATGTTTTAATCTTTTGATTAAAATTCAATTAACACATCAATGATCGGATTATAATGATCATCGTTATTCACTACACACGCACAGGAAAAGAGAATCTCGACCCACTTCTGACTAAAAGGATCGTAAATAATACTATTTAATTATTTCTTCTGTTCGTTATTTTTCCCGCACTAAATGAAATAATACTGCACTTAAACGCACTGGTTCTTTGTAGAATATCTTGAAGTTATTTTTGGTTGTTGCCGAAATGTTTCTGTTGATGCACTGTTGTAATGACGCTATCAGTTAGTAAAAATTTTGATGAGACCAGCGCACCTTCCACGCTGAATGAAATTAAAAAGTGTCTGACGGTAATCCGCTGCAGTTCCTTATATACCCGATCGTTTGATCGGCTTTAGGCGATTGTATTAATTACTAAGCTATTTTTTGATTGGCTTAGCCAGGTGTGATGAAAGTGACGTATTGTCTTTCCAACCGTCAATAACGGTTTTCTAACCGACATTCGCCGGAATGATTGACAGTTGTCGTTGTTGTTAGTGTTGATAACCAGATTTCTTATGCATTTTGTGCAAATGATGCTAACGCCTTTCACGCACTTATTATAGTTGCGATTGGGGTCGTATCGCTATCAAATTAAAGGATATTTTGTCCTCTTTAATTTGATATAGTTTGACACTGGTTTATATACACTTTTACTGACATTGCTATATAAACAATGTTCAGGTACACGGCTTCGCACTGTCGTCTGCTAATCGAAGTCGGCGATTACACACTCTTACTAATATTGTTTGTGTTCCACATAGCGTTTTTTCACTTGAACGTTTATGTTAGAACACTATTATATCTGTACTGATATTTATTTACTGAACATTATGAATAAACCTTAACTTATACATTGCTATTAACAATACTTACTCACTATGATATTTCGTTTCACATTATTTTGCTCCATTCTACTAATTAACAATTGAACTATTAATTATATTATATTAATAATGCTTATCGCTATGTTTGAGTATAAAAATTGTTCTGTGTATGTTATTTACCCTCATATTACCTTCTACTAATCACCTTACTGATGATCGTTTGGTTTAGGCCTTGTTGAGGCATACTGTTTGTATCGGATTTCTGCCTTAAAACATTTATTAGTTCACAATCCGGTATTTTGCTGAGGTAGCTTATTTGTATAAGGTTCCCTCTTACAAACATGTTTACTTGTCATAAGTATCTTTGAGACTGAAATATAGCTTCATTCTCATATTGTGGCCATAGCTAATTTTAGTCCTTGGCATTAATAATTACTAGTCATTGTTGATTTATTCTCAGCCAAATGCTGATTCTGATCTCACATTATTCAGATTCTTATTTAATAATTTTTTATTAACATATCATATTCCATTTAAGTTATTCACTGACTCGCTTGACAGCTTAAAGTGAATTTAATTTGTCCATTAGTTTGTGTCAGTTATAGTATGGTTGTAGTGTCAGACAGTATTTAGGTTTACTGCTTCTTGTGGCACTTCTGCTTCTTTCTTCTTCCATGGTTCCTCTCTTCTTGGTTACTCTTATCATTACATTATCTATTTACATTATCGTTATGTACTTATTAAATCTGATAGTATATGTCTAGGTTATGTAACATCTGGTTATGTTACATATACTGTGTATTTGTATGCTGTATCAAGCTTTAAAATAAACTCTTTAACACATACATTTTTAGTGAGGTGGCATACTCAGAAATGAAGGAAATGCAGCACATTCAGTGATAGGCAGTTGGCAGGCAACAGGCATTTTGCCAGCTGTCTTCAGGCTAAATACTAATTAAAATATTACAACTAAAATAATAATAATAAATACTCTATGAATTGAGTGATAGACACTTTTTTTAAGTATTCACATAAAGTATTTCAAGTTACTTATATACTCTAAGGTACTATCTATTTTGTTTAAATAAATCTAAAAAATACCATTCCTTGATGTATCCGTTAGTCAGGAGGACATACACATCAGCAGACTCTAGAAACCAACTCATATAGGACCAATAGATTCTTAGACTTTCCACATGGGTAACGTAAAAAGGAATAATCCAAGTTAACCTTCACTCCTCTAGGTTCAATTGGAATGATGACGTTACCAACATTTTCAATTATTTCCAGGCTAATGGCTATTCAAAAAGTTCATTAAAATGTGTTGGTGACATTACAAGAGTAATAATCACAAGATGGAAGTAAGTGCAACATAATCATCCCTTATGGTCATTGTGTGCCAGAAAAAATTATCAAGATGGGGTGTATACATTTTGTGTGGTGGTGTCACTCTCACCAAACGTTAGGTAAATTATTGTCTGTTAGAATAACTTCTGACTCTGTGTTTGGTGTAAAGAATATTACACTGATCGAACGGTCTCTTGGCATTTGGTAGAATATATTTTATTAATACTGTACTTGAATTGAATAAATAAACATTTGCTATAGTTCTAAAGATAATTTTTATTTTCCTGATAATTGTTCAACCAGTTACGGCAGCTCCCGAGGTTAGAGTTGAACTGACAGATTTTAAATGTCTGTTAGGTGGGAGATAGTTGGAGGTAGTTTATGACCAAGAGTGCACTGGAAAGACCTAGGTAAGAGCTTTGACAATGGTGTGTGTTCTACTGTTGGTAACAAAAAGTACCATTACTGGCTAATTATTGAA
Organism: Magicicada septendecula; assembly: GCA_034769895.1. Lineage (NCBI taxonomy): Eukaryota > Metazoa > Arthropoda > Insecta > Hemiptera > Cicadidae > Magicicada > Magicicada septendecula. The sequence goes on from CM068373.1 coordinate 29,276,330, forward strand.
TTGTGTACAACACACTTTTGTGTGAAGAAAATTATGTCAACTACTTGTCACTTAAATTAATGTCAGTCTAAATATATATGAAATGTGTGTAGGACAAAGGTGATTATAAATAGATCTACCATACAATAAGCTTTAGTGTCTGATTGACAGTAAAACAATACGAAATTCCCAGTATAATGTAAAGTATATAAAAATAGATATTATGTAACTATGGGTGGCTTTTTTCTGGGCAGTGTGGAGACTATGTGGAAATTAGTTAGGTGCCAGATGGTGTCTGTCACTTCTTGTATATAAGAAGGTGACATTTGGCGTAAACTGTTGTACTGCTAAATTGACATTTGTGCTGTACTGGTGTTCGGTTAACGAACAGTTCAGACTATGAACAAATCAGACAACGAACAATTTTGCGAAAGACTTTTATGTTCGGATAACAACACCTCACAGAACTGTATTTTATTCCCATTTATGTATGGTTTATGGAAGAGACTGACAGTTGTATATCTAACCTTTTTGTGTGCTAGTTGATTTGTGTCCTCTGAATTTTTGTAAGTGCTTTTCTGAACTTTTTATTACAAAAAACTGATAACAATATGGTGCCTAAAAATAGTTGAGTGTCAAGAAATGTGCTCACCATAGAAATCAAGCAAGAGATGATAGCCAAGTTAGAGAGTGGGCAGATGTTTGATGTTGCTAGGCAGTATGGCTTGAACAGGTCTACAGTAGACACAATCTTAACTTAGAAAGATATAACAAAGAAGACTCAAGCAGCTGAAGCAGTAACGAAAATTACATCTGAGAAAGAAAGATGTGCCGTCCATGAAACAATGGAGAGATTACTTATAGTTTGGATAAAAGAAAGGGAAATGAAAAGAGTTGTAACTATACTCCGGGCCACCTTTTGAACAGACTAAAGCTGAAGTGATGTCGTCACCTCGTCACACTCGCCTTGGTTGCCAAATGAACCGGAGCGCGATTCAAAGTTGTGCTCTAGCACTACAATACAGCACAGCTGTCAATGTGCTCACCCACGTGGTCAAGATATTCACAGAGTAAGTAAGTGCGGCAGCTCCGCCTTGGCAACAGCATTGCCATAACTCGTGCTGACAGGTGTGCACCCCCTGCCCCTCCCCTACCAACTGACAACACCGTAGGCGCAGCCCCTTTCACCCGCACCTTCCCCTGGGCTACTCCCTCACTTCCGCTTTAGTCTGCTCAAAAGGTGGCCCAGAGTATAGCATGACTGTCATTCAAGAGAAGGCTAGAGACATTTTTGAAGAACTGAAGAAACTAACTCCACATTCATCACATGAGGAGTTAGAAATGAAAGATACAACTCGGTGGTTTAGAAGGAGATCTGGCATTAAACATGTGGTAATGCGCAGTGAGTCTGCTGGTGCAGATGAAGAAGTTGAGAAGTTCTGTTCAAATTTCAAGAATTCATTAACAAAAAAGGATATTGTTCACAACAAATTTATACAATTGTGATAAAATTGGTTTATTTTGGAAGCACACGCTGAACCGTACCTACATCACAAAAGATAAGAAAAATATTCCTGGGGATAAACCCATGAAAGACCGATTGACATTACTTTTGGGAGCTTGACGTATATACTTTTGGGATTTATTGATGTTACTTTTCAATAAATACAATACAATATAAAATTTTGGGAGCTGACGCTAATGGTGATGTGTAGCTTAATCCGCTTCTTCTCTATCACTCTGAGAATCCTAGAGCATTAAAAAAATCCATAATTATAGAAAGACTGCCAGTGATGTAGAGATGAAATGAAAGGCTTGAGTCACGCAGGTACGTTTAAATAAATGGCTATTTCAAGTTTGTGCACCAAGGATCAGGGATTACCTTCAGAACAATGAATTGCCATTGAAAGCAATGTTTCTATTGGACAATGCACCAGATCACCCAAAAGACCTTCAAAATGATTTGCTGGAAGACGTTCCCTGGGAGACAGTTCAATTCCTGTCACCAAATACTACTTTGTTGATCCAGACAATGGATCAGAAGGTTACTGCGGGTTTCAAGAAATCATACACTGTAACCCCTTTTTAGTTGTGTTAAAAAAATTTTCTTTTTTTTTTTTAAGGGGCTACTAGAAGTGAGCTGGGTCCAATGCGATGGGACTTGCAATTAATACTCTCGATTAACCAGTAAGATAACAACTTTTTTATTCCATCAACATATAAATATCATTCATTAATTTATGTTATCATAAATTTAATATTTTCTTTTTCTTTACATTGTAAATATCCAAATATTTTAAAGATTATTCCTAATTCCAAGATAACAACCTTGTATTATTACAGAATTTTATATTCTTGTTTCTTGAACATTTATAAGTTGCTCATATCACAAATCCCTGGAATATTCATTATCTCAGACTGTGCCGGTTGTCCAAGAACCAGCGCTGATACAAGAAATATATTTAAATAAATATTTAAGTCGAACGGGAAAACGGTTAGCAGTTTCTGTGTTTAACGGTAAGGCGAAATCTAGTTTGCCGTGGTGCCTGCCACGCATTCTAGTGTTCGCCTTGAAACGCGGATTTGGTTCTGCGTCGAACGACTGTTTTGTTTTGTCTTGCGCCCGCCTCCTGTCCGTGCACAGCTACATCTCTCCATCAGAGCGAAGTCTTACTTTTGAAAATATTCTTCTTACTTTTGAAAATATTCTATCACCCAAGGATGGGTAGATAATCTCGTACAGATCTGCGGTAAGTTACTTTAGCACATATATAATGCTTTTCATAAAAAAAAATAAAATGTGAATTTCAGTTTTGTAAGTGTGAATGGAACTGTGAGCTTTTACACCGCGTGGCGTACACCGGAAGTATTCAATATCAGAGATTCTAAATTGTTTAAACCCTCATGAAATAACGTATATCTTAATTAAGAGACAATAATTGCCTGTATCACTTTAGTGCTGTAAAATTATGCAATTTCGGCTGACGTATAAGTTTTCAAATGTAGTACCAGTGCAAGTACTCAAATGGACAGGTTATAGTGTGTCTACTTTCTGCCTCCATAGGCATAATCAAGCAATTAAAAATTATAAATTGGTTTTGGGAGAGTCTGTGAGTGAATTATAAATGTCGAAAGAGAAGACGTATCTTTTAATTATACCGAACAGAGTTTCAAGGGTCCAGGGGAGGCCTGTTCAAATTTGTTCTGTACAGGTTCTACCCAGTGTGCGTGGTGCTGTATAGTGTGAAAATAAGTGTTGGGACATCCCTCTAATTATTTATGTATGCGTAGGGTCCCCATGCCCAGACGAGGATGCTGGCCCAGGAATGAACATCTCCTCCTGAATGTGTCACCAGAGGCTCTCGACTTCGTCTGCCGGAGGGAATAGCGAGATGAGCACGCCACACCAACACTACAGGTTCAGGACGTATGAACTCGAGCACCACAACATGTGACAAATAAGGTGACCTCAAACCAATTATTATTATTTTTTGACCTACATAGACACCCGGATTTGTGCCGATAACACTTCATAAAACTTGTGGGGTATGAGTGACACACTATGATGTTTCTTTCATCTTTTCAACGTTTTAATTGGGCCCCGGTTTAACTGGACATAATTGTGTGCGGATTTTGGGAGAATTTTGTAGCTTATGTACTAATATTTGATATTAAGTGTAAGCCCGGGGGCTGGCATGAATCCAAGGCTTATTACAATTCATACACTTATATTTTCTTTCTCGTTTCTGTAAAGGTCCAAATATTAGGGGACTGGAATTTGAGATATGTAAAGGGGTTTCTGTTTGTGACAGGATGAATCCCACCGGCTGGTAGGGTTCAGCTATAATTCCTGTTGGGTTAGTTCTGGTAATTGCGGTTATATCACATATTTAAATTAGGTTTTGGGTTATGTAAGGGTTGTAAGTTTTCTTATTCAGTAACAGTCCGGCCCCCTGTTTAATCCTGTGTAGGCAGGTCTTGCATGCAGATAATTGCATAGGAACATGTCGGCTACCGGGCCAATTCAGTTTTCTTAAAAGGTAATATAAAGTGTTATGTCACCTCACAGTTGTAAAAGTTCTTTTTAATGTATTAGTGCCAATTCAGTTTTCTTAAAAGGTAATATAAAGTATTATGTCACCTCACAGTTGTAAAAGTTCTTTTAATGTATTATTGCCAATTCAGTTTTCTTAAAAGGTAATATAAAGGATTATGTCACCTCACAGTTGTAAAAGTTCTTTTAATGTATTATTGCCAATTCAGTTTTCTTAAAAAGGTTATATAAAGTATTATGTCACATCACAGTTGTAAAGTTGTTTTTAATGTATTATTGCCAATTCAGTGTTCTTAAAAAGGTTATATACCAGTATTATGTCATATAACTGTTGTAAAATTTTAATCATTACTGCTAAACTAGATTTCTTACAAAAAAAAAATTTTTATAAATTATTATCTCACCAAATTCACAAATACTGTTCAGGTCACGGAAAGATTGTAGTTTACCTTCTTTTCTATTTATTATTGTCAGTTATATTTTTACTGATTTATTGATTATAATTTCACCAAGTTTATATGCACAGTTTAAGCGCATTTTAAAGTTGTATCGGGCATTCTGGGCAACCCAGATTCCTGGGGGCACTAGTGATATATATATATATTTTTTTTCAGATGTCTGTATAGGTGTTGTGGTTGAAATTTTTATTAATTATGAATTATGTCTATCATATGGGGCGATATATGTATGGCAAGAAAATGTATATAGGCGGGTGGCTATGCTTTAAGTTTATAAGGGTGTTGGTTATTTATGTAGTGATATTGAACATGTGGTTGTGATAGAGATATATATTTATATATGTATTTATGTCAATTATGTATGTGTTACTTTTGTGGGTTATGTACGGGGAAGGTTTATAAAAAAAATTGCTATTCAAAAAAAAACAAAAAGAAATTGTTAACTTAGATATGTTAAATTACTCAATTACTCAATAAATGCTATTATTGTTGGTTATACCAGAGAGTTTAATTGCAAGCCCCGTCTCACTGGACCCAGTGCATTTTGGCTTCTCTAAACTTGTGGCCTAGTTTTAAATAACTAGTGGCCCCCAAAAAAACAAAAAAAAAATTCAACAAAAATTTTTTTTATAAAGCATAAAAGATCTAAAGAGGGGTTACAAGACAACCCCTTTTAAACGATTACACATAATTTAAAACACATACATCTACATCACAGATACAAATAGAAATACAGAAATCTAGTGAACAGCGAGTATGGTCTTATCACAACATTTTATAATTTTAAAAAGCCTGTAAACCGCCTGGCTAATTTTATATAAAAAAAATTTATAAACCTGCAGGAAAAACTGGATTGCCGATAATATCAAGAAAATACAATTACAAATTTAAAGTGTCAGTACAGCCTGTATAGTTTTACAAAAAGTACATTTATAAATTTAAAGAAAATTTGGATTGGCCTGTCTGCTAACATGTTCCACACAACATCCGAAAAATCCATAAACCCTTACAAAAAAAATTTAGAAAAACCCCCAAAGGCAGGGCAGAGTAGAAGAAGCTGGACAAGAGTCAGACCCGACAGAAAGTAACATGTCCGAGAGCTTGCATGGATTTGCACCAACAGGTGACTACCCCAGATTCTGTGATTCTAACAAAGTAACCCTACCTGATTGCAGAATAAAAAAAACTCCCAGCCCTTCTATGAAAACGCAAGTAATTAAGTGCAAAAAAAAACCCCGTGAAAAATAGAAATAGAACTAGGACTGAAGGTAAGGACATGGCTCCCTCCGGAAATAAGGATAAATGGAGAAAACCAAGGCTCGCGCAGGCAGGGGCGCGTTCCTGATGTAGACGAACACCACTGGGACAGTGGGGAACATCTACCCGCTACCCGACTTCTCTCTCTTCAAGGCACCATATTAACGCACTCTACTCCCTGGATAGTAACCATCTTTACACACACGGAGACCATCAAAATTCCCCCCCCATACCAGCCCGTCTATCCCCTGCGACAGAGCTTCAGTTTAGAAATGTGCATCGTTATCTTCTCCGAGTCGCTACCCGGTTCGCCCAACCTAGCCGTTACCGGCGATGCGAAACCCAGGATATGATATGGCCCCAACCAGCGATAACACAATTTTGCGGCTCTCTTGTCCACGGCTGAGCTGATCGGATGGCTTTGGCAGTAGACCCAGTCCCCTGGCTGGAAGGGGTTAGGAATTCGCCCCCGATTATATCGACAACGGACACGCTCGTGCGCTCGCAGCAAATTCTTCCGAGCCTCCTTCCACCTCTCCGCTGTTCCACTACCTGGCTCCCGTGGCAGAAGATCTTCAATGTTCCACGAGTTAGTCAGCGGGAGTGTGGGCGAGAATCCAAACATAACTTCGAAGGGAACGGCCTGGTGACTGTCGTGAAGAGCCGTATTAAAGGCTAGCTGTAACCACTTAAGATTCTGGTCCCAGGTGTTCTGTTGCTCCGCATGATAAGCAATAAGCGCGGACCTGAGATTTCTGTTGAATCTCTCCGCGTGGGACGGCTGTGGGTAATAAGGGGAAGTGGTTACATGCTTGATTCCACTGGCGAAACACATTCGCCGAAACTCACCCAAAATAAACTGCGGGCCATTGCCCGAGACAATGATGGTCGGAAGACCGAAATGCTGAAAGACATGGTTCTGAAGCGCGAGAATGGTCAAACGAGCCGTTGCCTGCCGTAAGGGCAATAGTAAGGCAAATTTTGAAAAATCATCCACACATACAAGTAGGTAAGCATTACCAGACTTGCTACGGGGGAAAGGTCCCAAGTAGTCGATGAATAGCTTCTCCATCGATCTGCTCGCCACATCAGATGACAACAACCCTAACTTGGTGTTCTGGGCAGGCTGAGATGACAATTCTTCACACGAGTCGCAATATCCCTATCCATGCCCTTCCAGATGAAATGTCGCCTAATACTGGAAATGGTCTTCGAAATTCCCTTATGACCACCTACCGGGGAATCATGATAGTAACCGAAGACCATGGGCACGAGTTTGCTAGGCACCACTACCTTCGGGGCACGTCCTTTCTTTTCTCTACAACACAGTTCGCCCTTGGACAAGAAGTAAGGGGCCTGTACGTTACCCTCCTTGAGATTTTGGATGATCGGACCCAGCTCCTCATCCTCTAACTGATGGGGTAATACATCAGTGAAGGCTAATGGAAAATCTAGTAGAACTGCACAGGGTTGCTCAGATTGGACTTCACTGGGCTGGGAAAACATGCGTGACAAAGCATCTGCAACCACATTTTGAGTTCCCCGGATGTGTTGCACCTTGAATTTGAAGGACGAGATCTTCCCACACATCTACCAATTTTACCCAGTTGCCGGGGATGAGCAAGAAGCCAAGAGAGAGCCTGATTGTCGGTCTCGAGCAGGAACTCAGCATGTTCCAGAAAACGCCTGAATTTGTCTAGAGCGTACACTACTGCTATGCGCTCTAGCTCATACACAGAAGATTTTCTTTCTTGCTGTGTCAAGGTTCTAGAAATGAAAGCCACAGGCTGCCTAGCGCCGTCAACTACCTGGGATAGAACTGCCCCGAGCGCTACCGAACTAGCGTCCGTCTGGAGAATAAAGGGTTTAGAAAAATCGGGCATCCGTAACACCGGTGGGGAGATGATGGCTTCCTTGAGGGTATCGAAAGCCTTCTGTTGGCTCTCCCCCCATGTGAATTTAGCTCCTTTTTTCCTCAGCTCATTCAAGGGTGCAGCGATTTCCGCAGCATTAGGAATGAATCTGCGACAGAAATTGACCATTCCCACAAATCTAGCTATCCCCTTTGCATCCCTAGGAGGGGGAAAGTTACGGATGCCCTAGGTCCTCTCGTGGTCAACAGTAACACCCCGGTGTGAAACCAGATGCCCTAAGAAAGAAATGCTTTCCTCGGCAAAACGAACCTTCTCTGGATTGACAGTGAGGCCAGAACCCTTTAATCGACACATCACCTCTCGCCAGATGACACATGTGTTCCTCGAATGTCTTCCTATAGACCAGCAATTCGTCCAAGAAATTGAACACGAACTTGAATTTTACGTCGTGATAAACAGTATCCAATAGACGAGTGAGTGTTAGGCGCCCACAGCCAAACCCATGGGAACTCTGGTATACTGATAGAGATTCCATGGCACACAAAATGCCGTGTACGGTCTACTCTCCTTTGCTAAGGGAATCTGGTGATAAGCCGCGTTAAGGTCAATAATCGTGAAATACCTGGCCCCACTGAACCAATCGAAAGCCGAATGTAGATCCGGAAGGGGAACGGAATCCACCTCAATATTGGCATTTAACTTTCGATAATCTATCACCATACGGTGCTTACCCCCAGGTTTGGGAACCAGAAACGCTGGACTAGCATAGCTGGAATTAGAAGGTTTAATCACCCCTTGCTCTAATAATTCTTGAACCTTCTCTCTCAAACGGCCATTGTCGGAGGTGCGAATTTGTATGGGTGTGACCTCACTATTTTGGAGTCTGTAAGGCGGATTTTATACTCCAACAAATGTGCGAGTCCCAAGGTAGGAGTTAACACCGAGGGAAATTCTTCACGCAGTTGGTCTAGGGCCTTCTGCTGGGACTGAGTGAGATGGTCTCGTAAAGAATTGGGACACGCCACCTCTTGGATACCTTCCTTAGCTCCCTGATATCCAAGAAACGGAATAACGACTCCCCGATTGAACTTAAGATAACATTGGTGCCTATGGATGTCTAACACGAGACCACTTTTAGCGATGAAGTCGGCACCAACAATGCAATCTACTCCCAGAGCCGGAGAAACCAGAAAAGGCCACACCCAAGAAAAACCGTCGATTTTGAATTTGAAGGAAATCACCCGGGAGATGGGCAGGATTTCCCGTGATGCAGTCCAGCATACCACCGAAGACAGATCCGATCCCTTTATCAAGCCCTGTTTCTCAAGGTCAGCACACACTCGAGATGAGATGATAGATCGGGCCGAACCGGAGTCAACCAAGGCTCTGAGCTGACTCCTCTTTACCTCGAGCGATAGAAAGGAGCATACAGAAGTATGTTGAGGGATGGTAGTCAGGACCTTGATGCCAGAAGTGTCGGGTCCTACCAATGGCCTGTAGGCGCGTACTTTAGAAGACCCGCGACAGGGAGGAGAAGACCTCCGACATATCTTCTCTTTGTTGACCAGTTTCTGAATAACCTTGGACGCCTTGGGGAGGGGTGTTGGACTCAACCCGACCCCGGTACAAAATCGTCTTATGTGGCCCAATCTACCACACATAAAACAAGTCACATTCGGTGAAAGACGACGCCTCTTGTTACAGGAGTTCCCAATTTCAAAGGCTTCAGCCCCGTGTGGTGATGGAACAATTCGTCGTCCACGCGTCTCATACCTTGATTCATCTTTTGCCGCTTGACCCCGGGACTCGTCAATCGCCTGGACCGTTCTGGAAACTACACACAACAGGTCCAGGTCCGCAAAACAACGTGGACGGTCCGCGAACACCAAACGGGATCTCTCTTGGGGAGTCACCCCTTCTAGAATAACTTGAATAATGTCCCTCTCGGGCAACCCCAACCTCAAAATCCGGGCAGTTTTGCGTATATATTGTAACTAACCTAATTCGACGTGGTTTAATGTTTAAAATTGTTTATTTAGAATATTAAAGGTTGTAGTTGTTGCATCTTGAAAGTTACTAATTTTATAAAGTAGTTAAAATGTAGCATTCGAGGTTACTAAAAGTGTGTTTACAATTGTAGAATTATAATTGTCTGAAAAGAATTCCCTAGGATAAAAAAACTAAAATAATTGTGTTGATATTATTTAAACACTAATGTTACTTTAATTTAAAAATAAAGTGTCCTAGCTGGTCGCTTGATGGTGGTGACCGTCTTGCTGATACTAGCTGCGAAACTCCTCCTCCAGGTTGATAGTCGTCTAAGTACGTAAAGTCTAGTAATGTCTGGACAATAGAATAAACATAATACACTTTCACGTACCTGTTCGTGTTTTCTGGAAGTTCAATAAGCTGCCAAGACGGTTTACAAAACCAACTCACTTTATCTACAAGGTTAGGTCACCTTGTTTAATAATGGGCGCCACACAGGTTTATTTTGGGAAAATCCCGTGGAAAATCCATTAATAAAATCAAATAATAATTTTAAAAAAATTTAAAATAATTGTTTATTGCCCTTATGGCAATGCAATTCAACAATATTTAATCACAACAGAAGGTTGTTTTGATTCTTCTAAATGAATTATTTATCTACTTTTTAGAAATAAATTAAGTCGAGTTATGCTGTTAATAATGGGGTTTTATTCATACCCTTGATAGAGAATTCAAACAAATATAATTAAAAGAATACAATGATGTACAATTGCAAATATGTTGTTATATACCCTATATAACTGGCTCAGAGCATAAGCAATAATTCTGGTTAAGTCCAGATACTCTTTACTTTAAACATTAATATTATTTAAATCTCAGGCGTAAGTTCTTTGAAACACAAAAAAGAATGCTCATGCCTACACAATAGCTAATGATTTTCTGATATAATATAGACTAGTAATGCCTTTGAGGTTACTAATATGAAAATAAAAATAAAAATAACCTATTTTATAGGTTATGCGTTCGTAACGCTTGATTCATGATTTACAAAGTTATATTTTGAGATCACTTATAACTAACATTCAACTTAACTAGTATTGACAAATCCATTAAATAAATTTAGACATGGTGTAGTACAGAAAAATGTTTCAGTGTTATGCGTCAGTACAGATCTGTTTATCAAAACATACAGGTTATGGCGCTCGGAGTAATGAATAAATTGTTACACTGTTACCTTTATGTTTTAATCTTTTGATTAAAATTCAATTAACACATCAATGATCGGATTATAATGATCATCGTTATTCACTACACACGCACAGGAAAAGAGAATCTCGACCCACTTCTGACTAAAAGGATCGTAAATAATACTATTTAATTATTTCTTCTGTTCGTTATTTTTCCCGCACTAAATGAAATAATACTGCACTTAAACGCACTGGTTCTTTGTAGAATATCTTGAAGTTATTTTTGGTTGTTGCCGAAATGTTTCTGTTGATGCACTGTTGTAATGACGCTATCAGTTAGTAAAAATTTTGATGAGACCAGCGCACCTTCCACGCTGAATGAAATTAAAAAGTGTCTGACGGTAATCCGCTGCAGTTCCTTATATACCCGATCGTTTGATCGGCTTTAGGCGATTGTATTAATTACTAAGCTATTTTTTGATTGGCTTAGCCAGGTGTGATGAAAGTGACGTATTGTCTTTCCAACCGTCAATAACGGTTTTCTAACCGACATTCGCCGGAATGATTGACAGTTGTCGTTGTTGTTAGTGTTGATAACCAGATTTCTTATGCATTTTGTGCAAATGATGCTAACGCCTTTCACGCACTTATTATAGTTGCGATTGGGGTCGTATCGCTATCAAATTAAAGGATATTTTGTCCTCTTTAATTTGATATAGTTTGACACTGGTTTATATACACTTTTACTGACATTGCTATATAAACAATGTTCAGGTACACGGCTTCGCACTGTCGTCTGCTAATCGAAGTCGGCGATTACACACTCTTACTAATATTGTTTGTGTTCCACATAGCGTTTTTTCACTTTAACGTTTATGTTAGAACACTATTATATCTGTACTGATATTTATTTACTGAACATTATGAATAAACCTTAACTTATACATTGCTATTAACAATACTTACTCACTATGATATTTCGTTTCACATTATTTTGCTCCATTCTACTAATTAACAATTGAACTATTAATTATATTATATTAATAATGCTTATCGCTATGTTTGAGTATAAAAATTGTTCTGTGTATGTTATTTACCCTCATATTACCTTCTACTAATCACCTTACTGATGATCGTTTGGTTTAGGCCTTGTTGAGGCATACTGTTTGTATCGGATTTCTGCCTTAAAACATTTATTAGTTCACAATCCGGTATTTTGCTGAGGTAGCTTATTTGTATAAGGTTCCCTCTTACAAACATGTTTACTTGTCATAAGTATCTTTGAGACTGAAATATAGCTTCATTCTCATATTGTGGCCATAGCTAATTTTAGTCCTTGGCATTAATAATTACTAGTCATTGTTGATTTATTCTCAGCCAAATGCTGATTCTGATCTCACATTATTCAGATTCTTATTTAATAATTTTTTATTAACATATCATATTCCATTTAAGTTATTCACTGACTCGCTTGACAGCTTAAAGTGAATTTAATTTGTCCATTAGTTTGTGTCAGTTATAGTATGGTTGTAGTGTCAGACAGTATTTAGGTTTACTGCTTCTTGTGGCACTTCTGCTTCTTTCTTCTTCCATGGTTCCTCTCTTCTTGGTTACTCTTATCATTACATTATCTATTTACATTATCGTTATGTACTTATTAAATCTGATAGTATATGTCTAGGTTATGTAACATCTGGTTATGTTACATATACTCCCCCCTCAAAATTGATAATTTGAGAGAAAATTTGGTTTTTTGATAAAATTATCATTTCATTTCAGTTTTTTAGTACACTACTACTGTTTTTTGTCTTGTACTCTTTACATTGATCTTTAACATACTATTAGTGTGTTACACTAGCTTGAGTTCTTGTCTAGTGATATCATTCTTAGCTTACTAGTATTTTTTTTCAAGTTTCTCACATTTTAAGTCATTCAATTACAATAGATTTCACTTCTTAAATTAACAATTTCCTGTCTTATCATATTACATTTTCCTTTCTTATTACATATCTTTACTTTTGTGATTAGCTCAATGGTTCTTACATTTTTTACCTCACAGATTCTTTAATAATAGTCCTTGATACATTACTATATAACTCCCTAACTTTTGTAGTGGGTTCGGAATCAGAGTGGCTCACTGTGGCATACATTCTCTGCCGTTCCTCAATACACATACTCAGATTCAGAGGCATTCTCATCTCTGTCTGAGAAAAAATAAAAATTGCACCTGGCAATAGTTGCACTATCACAACACATAAAATATCACATATCATTCATTTTCAATAATATAACATATTCAATATAATATTCAAGGTATTAGAGGTTTTCATTTGTATCACATTTCCTTCTTTTATACTTTCTAACATACTTCTTTTTCACAGGTAATTATTTCTTTTCAGACTTGACATTCTCGGCCATGCTTTTTATTAGCCGTATTGTTACTTTTTATACTAGTTGACAATTCGTTTTGGTTTACTTGAGTATTCTTAAAATTACACACTTACATTGATCATCATATAATTATGCAGTTGTTTCTTACATATAGAGTCTACAATATTTTATTCTCACCATAGTTTACAAGTTTTTCTCTCGTTCATAATTTATACTTATCCTGAATTATCAGGGTTACAGTATTCATATACTAAATGGTTTTTGTTAGATGTTCTCTGACATGTCTTGTCACATACAATATTTGGTAATTAAATAATATTTTTCTTTCTCTTCATTCCACAATAATAATAGCCATCTTTATAATTAACTCTCTTTGTTATTCTGCCTGTCTACTCCTTCAAGTGTCTGATAATTTACACTTATTCTGGATGATTTTAATTCTCGTTTATGGAGTATACAATGTTTGATAATTACAATACAATGTGATAATATAATAACAACATATTAATATCTGACTTTATAGACATTCTTGGGGTTACATTGTTCATTTAATAAACATTTTTTCTCTCTCTCTACTTTCCATAATAATATCCTTCTTTCATGTTACTCTCATTGGTTTTCTTCTTCTCTACTCCTTCAGGTGATGGTGGTTTTCACTTATTCTGGACGATTTTATATATAATCTTATTTTGGTGATAATTATACAATATTCATTTGATAAATATTTTGTTATATATAATATTCATTTGATAAACTTTTTTCCTTCCTTCCTTAAATATAGCATAGTAATTTTAGTTATAAAATAGTAGTATTTTTTTTTTTAATTAATCTAACATAGGAGTATTAGAGTAATTGTATGTCATTATCCTAGGTATCTAGGTATATCTTTGTTATATGCCACTTTTGGTTCTCTATGACATAATAGATGTCTTTCTTCTCATTAAATTATTTGGTTTAAAATACACATTTTTCTATCCTTTAGTATGATAGATCTGGTTCTTATTTAATAAGTAACAAATAGTTTGGCCTATATCTTAATCCTACACACTTTTTATAACACGATATGGCAAATAGGTTTGCTGTAGGCAATTAGTTACTTTCAATACCTTGGTCATAATACATGATCTTCCTAATCACTAAATGAATCCGTTTATAGTAGTTATTTTTAAAGTTTCTTTTATACACTAAATATTCCGGTGGTAAATGTTGCCTACCACTATAATTTATCTGCTCTTAACAATAATCACATTTATGGTCTACATATTTGGGGTTACTTTGTGCTTTTCCACTCTATTGGGTTCATTGTTTGGGACAATTACGTTTCACAGGTATCCTTTTCCATATCTGTCTCTAGTACTACATGTTTGTGGTATCTGGCACCCTGTCCCTATCATGCGGTTCTTCCACTTGGCGGCTACCAGATAGTCATCGGCTTCCCGTTTTCTTGCCTTCTTCTTCTCATCCTCTTTGGTATCCATGTGTCCAGTGTACTCCGGGTCTTTATTATTACTGACTTCCAGTATCTCTTCTAACTCTGGTTGATCATCATTAGTTTCCTGGTTGGATTTTTCCATTGATTGGTCCCTCTTCTTCCGCAATTCTTTTATTTCTTGGGCATACCCTTCAATGATCCGGTCCAGTTGTTCTTGATACCCTTTCCTTTTCTTAGAATGCCTTATTCTCCCTTTGGAAATTTCTGCTTTAAGTATTTTATTGGTTATAGTCTTCTTTGTTGTAGCACATTTCTTCTCTTCGTCCATCTTCATGAAGCTCCTTCGATACTCCTCCCTATAGGTTCCTTCTTTACGGTTAATGACTGGGAAATAAATCATATTAACTAGACCACTTCGAGTCATTTCGATTAATTCTTTTGTTACTCTAGTCTTCTTTGGGCGTATTATTCTTCTTTCTTCCTTTGTCTTAATAATTTTGTTCCTTTCTTCATGAATTTTAATTTGCGAATTCACTTGTTCGGTGTTTTTATTTCCGGGTAATTCTTTTGTCTCCACTTGATCATCACACATTGGCAGATTATTTTGTTCTAAGTCTTCATTCTCGGCTACTAACTCTTCCGCTTCCTTAATTACCTGAGTGTTCTCTATACTTCCGGTATCGATCTCCTGATATTGAATATCTTCCTTGTTTCTGTCAAACTCATTTCAGAGGATGATGTATTTGAGTCCCCTTCATTCTCAGTTTGTTCGACCTCGTCTTCAGGTTGCCATTCTTCTGTGGTTTCATCATTGGGTATCTCTTCAGTTTCGGAGTTGTTGTCGTTGCGTACTTCTCCTCTTACGGTCTGACCCACTTCTTTCGTATATTTCTTATTCATTTCATCCATTTTCTGGCTAATCTTATTTAATGTGGTGTTCAACTCTTCTCTTAAGGCCCTGCCGCTGTCATCTATTTTACTGTTTAACGTGTCCATGGCTCTGTGGGTACTGTCAATCTTTTTATTCAAGTCTTCTTTCAGTGATTCCATATTTTTACTAATAGACTCCATATTTTTATTTTATAACTCAACATTCTTTTGATTCTCCGCACGGGATTTCTTACCATCTTCTTTCATTAATTCGAAGTTTTTATTATTTTCCACAATCGCCCTCATTATGTCTTGTAGGCTTATGTCCCCTGACAGCGCGGGTCTCTCAGGTTGCTTGGGTTGGTTGTTGACCCTCACTTCCACTTCCGGTTCTACATGGAGTACTTCTTCAGGTCGAGTTTCTATATTATTAATGGTAATGACTTCCATCTCGTGTGTGGGTTGTGTCTCATATGTCTCTGTATCTAGTTGTACTTCTCCTACCCGACTGTCCTTATACCTTGTATCGTATTGATGTGTGTGTGGCATGATTGTTCTTTTGTGTCTACCGTGCTGATTATCAATATAAAAAATATTTTTATCTAATATTTTTTCCAGCCACACGTTGCTGGTCGCCAATTTGTAACTAACATAATTCGACGTGGTTTAATGTTTAAAATTGTTTATTTAGAATATTAAAGGTTGTAGTTGTTGCATCTTGAAAGTTACTAATTTTATAAAGTAGTTAAAATGTAGCATTCGAGGTTACTAAAAGTGTGTTTACAATTGTAGAATTATAATTGTCTGAAAAGAATTCCCTAGGATAAAAAAAACTAAAATAATTGTGTTGATATTATTTAAACACTAATGTTACTTTAATTTAAAAATAAAGTGTCCTAGCTGGTCGCTTGATGGTGGTGACCGTCTTGCTGATACTAGCTGCGAAACTCCTCCTCCAGGTTGATAGTCGTCTAAGTACGTAAAGTCTAGTAATGTCTGGACAATAGAATAAACATAATACACTTTCACGTACCTGTTCGTGTTTTCTGGAAGTTCAATAAGCTGCCAAGACGGTTTACAAAACCAACTCACTTTATCTACAAGGTTAGGTCACCTTGTTTAATAATGGGCGCCACACAGGTTTATTTTGGGAAAATCCCGTGGAAAACCCATTAATAAAATCAAATAATAATTTTAAAAAAATTTAAAATAATTGTTTATTGCCCTTATGGCAATGCAATTCAACAATATTTAATCACAACAGAAGGTTGTTTTGATTCTTCTAAATGAATTATTTATCTACTTTTTAGAAATAAATTAAGTCGAGTTATGCTGTTAATAATGGGGTTTTATTCATACCCTTGATAGAGAATTCAAACAAATATAATTAAAAGAATACAATGATGTACAATTGCAAATATGTTGTTATATACCCTATATAACTGGCTCAGAGCATAAGCAATAATTCTGGTTAAGTCCAGATACTCTTTACTTTAAACATTAATATTATTTAAATCTCAGGCGTAAGTTCTTTGAAACACAAAAAAGAATGCTCATGCCTACACAATAGCTAATGATTTTCTGATATAATATAGACTAGTAATGCCTTTGAGGTTACTAATATGAAAATAAAAATAAAAATAACCTATTTTATAGGTTATGCGTTCGTAACGCTTGATTCATGATTTACAAAGTTATATTTTGAGATCACTTATAACTAACATTCAACTTAACTAGTATTGACAAATCCATTAAATAAATTTAGACATGGTGTAGTACAGAAAAATGTTTCAGTGTTATGCGTCAGTACAGATCTGTTTATCAAAACATACAGGTTATGGCGCTCAGAGTAATGAATAAATTGTTACACTGTTACCTTTGTGTTTTAATCTTTTGATTAAAATTCAATTAACACATCAATGATCGGATTATAATGATCATCGTCATTCACTACACACGCACAGGAACAGAGAATCTTGACCCACTTCTGACTAAAAGGATCGTAAATAATACTATTTAATTATTTCTTCTGTTCGTTATTTTTCCCGCACTAAATGAAATAATACTGCACTTAAATGCACTGGTTCTTAGTAGAATATCTTGAAGTTATTTTTGGTTGTTGCCGAAATGTTTCTGTTGATGCACTGTTGTAATGACGCTATCAGTTAGTAAAAATATTGATGAGACCAGCGCACCTTCCACGCTGAATGAAATTAAAAAGTGTCTGACGGTAATCCGCTGCAGTTCCTTATATACCCGATCGTTTGATCGGCTTTAGGCGATTGTATTAATTACTAAGCTATTTTTTGATTGGCTTAGCCAGGTGTGATGAAAGTGACGTATTGTCTTTCCAACCGTCAATAACGGTTTTCTAACCGACATTCGCCGGAATGATTGACAGTTGTCGTTGTTGTTAGTTTTGATAACCAGATTTCTTATGCATTTTGTGCAAATGATGCTAACGCCTTTCACGCACTTATTATAGTTGCGATTGGGGTCGTATCGCTATCAAATTAAAGGATATTTTGTCCTCTGTAATTTGATATAGTTTGACACTGGTTTATATACACTTTTACTGACATTGCTATATAAACAATGTTCAGGTACACGGCTTCGCACTGTCGTCTGCTAATCGAAGTCGGCGATTACACACTCTTACTAATATTGTTTGTGTTCCACATCGCGTTTTTTCACTTGAACGTTTATGTTAGAACACTATTATATCTGTACTGATATTTATTTACTGAACATTATGAATAAACCTTAACTTATACATTGCTATTAACAATACTTACTCACTATGATATTTCGTTTCACATTATTTTGCTCCATTCTACTAATTAACAATTGAACTATTAATTATATTATATTAATAATGCTTATCGCTATGTTTGAGTATAAAAATTGTTCTGTGTATGTTATTTACCCTCATATTACCTTCTACTAATCACCTTACTGATGATCGTTTGGTTTAGGCCTTGTTGAGGCATACTGTTTGTATCGGATTTCTGCCTTAAAACATTTATTAGTTCACAATCCGGTATTTTGCTGAGGTAGCTTATTTGTATAAGGTTCCCTCTTACAAACATGTTTACTTGTCATAAGTATCTTTGAGACTGAAATATAGCTTCATTCTCATATTGTGGCCATAGCTAATTTTAGTCCTTGACATTAATAATTACTAGTCATGTTGATTTATTCTCAGCCAAATGCTGATTCTGATCTCACATTATTCAGATTCTTATTTAATCATTTTTTATTAACATATCATATTCCATTTAAGTTATTCACTGACTCGCTTGACAGCTTAAAGTGAATTTAATTTGTCCATTAGTTTGTGTCAGTTATAGTATGGTTGTAGTGTCAGACAGTATTTAGGTTTACTGCTTCTTGTGGCACTTCTGCTTCTTTCTTCTTCCATGGTTCCTCTCTTCTTGGTTACTCTTATCATTACATTATCTATTTACATTATCGTTATGTACTTATTAAATCTGATAGTATATGTCTAGGTTATGTAACATCTGGTTATGTTACATATACTCCCCCCTCAAAATTGATAATTTGAGAGAAAATTTGGTTTTTTGATAAAATTATCATTTCATTTCAGTTTTTTAGTACACTACTACTGTTTTTTGTCTTGTACTCTTTACATTGATCTTTAACATACTATTAGTGTGTTACACTAGCTTGAGTTCTTGTCTAGTGATATCATTCTTAGCTTACTAGTATTTTTTTTCAAGTTTCTCACATTTTAAGTCATTCAATTACAATAGATTTCACTTCTTAAATTAACAATTTCCTGTCTTATCATATTACATTTTCCTTTCTTATTACATATCTTTACTTTTGTGATTAGCTCAATGGTTCTTACATTTTTTACCTCACAGATTCTTTAATAATAGTCCTTGATACATTACTATATAACTCCCTAACTTTTGTAGTGGGTTCGGAATCAGAGTGGCTCACTGTGGCATACATTCTCTGCCGTTCCTCAATACACATACTCAGATTCAGAGGCATTCTCATCTCTGTCTGAGAAAAAATAAAAATTGCACCTGGCAATAGTTGCACTATCACAACACATAAAATATCACATATCATTCATTTTCAATAATATAACATATTCAATATAATATTCAAGGTATTAGAGGTTTTCATTTGTATCACATTTCCTTCTTTTATACTTTCTAACATACTTCTTTTTCACAGGTAATTATTTCTTTTCAGACTTGACATTCTCGGCCATGCTTTTTATTAGCCGTATTGTTACTTTTTATACTAGTTGACAATTCGTTTTGGTTTACTTGAGTATTCTTAAAATTACACACTTACATTGATCATCATATAATTATGCAGTTGTTTCTTACATATAGAGTCTACAATATTTTATTCTCACCATAGTTTACAAGTTTTTCTCTCGTTCATAATTTATACTTATCCTGAATTATCAGGGTTACAGTATTCATATACTAAATGGTTTTTGTTAGATGTTCTCTGACATGTCTTGTCACATACAATATTTGGTAATTAAATAATATTTTTCTTTCTCTTCATTCCACAATAATAATAGCCATCTTTATAATTAACTCTCTTTGTTATTCTGCCTGTCTACTCCTTCAAGTGTCTGATAATTTACACTTATTCTGGATGATTTTAATTCTCGTTTATGGAGTATACAATGTTTGATAATTACAATACAATGTGATAATATAATAACAACATATTAATATCTGACTTTATAGACATTCTTGGGGTTACATTGTTCATTTAATAAACATTTTTTCTCTCTCTCTACTTTCCATAATAATATCCTTCTTTCATGTTACTCTCATTGGTTTTCTTCTTCTCTACTCCTTCAAGTGATGGTGGTTTTCACTTATTCTGGACGATTTTATATATAATCTTATTTTGGTGATAATTATACAATATTCATTTGATAAATATTTTGTTATATATAATATTCATTTGATAAACTTTTTTCCTTCCTTCCTTAAATATAGCATAGTAATTTTAGTTATAAAATAGTAGTATTTTTTTTTTTAATTAATCTAACATAGGAGTATTAGAGTAATTGTATGTCATTATCCTAGGTATCTAGGTATATCTTTGTTATATGCCACTTTTGGTTCTCTATGACATAATAGATGTCTTTCTTCTCATTAAATTATTTGGTTTAAAATACACATTTTTCTATCCTTTAGTATGATAGATCTGGTTCTTATTTAATAAGTAACAAATAGTTTGGCCTATATCTTAATCCTACACACTTTTTATAACACGATATGGCAAATAGGTTGGCTGTAGGCAATTAGTTACTTTCAATACCTTGGTCATAATACATGATCTTCCTAATCACTAAATGAATCCGTTTATAGTAGTTATTTTTAAAGTTTCTTTTATACACTAAATATTCCGGTGGTAAATGTTGCCTACCACTATAATTTATCTGCTCTTAACAATAATCACATTTATGGTCTACATATTTGGGGTTACTTTGTGCTTTTCCACTCTATTGGGTTCATTGTTTGGGACAATTACGTTTCACAGGTATCCTTTTCCATATCTGTCTCTAGTACTACATGTTTGTGGTATCTGGCACCCTGTCCCTATCATGCGGTTCTTCCACTTGGCGGCTACCAGATAGTCATCGGCTTCCCGTTTTCTTGCCTTCTTCTTCTCATCCTCTTTGGTATCCATGTGTCCAGTGTACTCTGGGTCTTTATTATTACTGACTTCCAGTATCTCTTCTAACTCTGGTTGATCATCATTAGTTTCCTGGTTGGATTTTTCCATTGATTGGTCCCTCTTCTTCCGCAATTCTTTTATTTCTTGGGCATACCCTTCAATGATCCGGTCCAGTTGTTCTTGATACCCTTTCCTTTTCTTAGAATGCCTTATTCTCCCTTTGGAAATTTCTGCTTTAAGTATTTTATTGGTTATAGTCTTCTTTGTTGTAGCACATTTCTTCTCTTCGTCCATCTTCATGAAGCTCCTTCGATACTCCTCCCTATAGGTTCCTTCTTTACGGTTAATGACTGGGAAATAAATCATATTAACTAGACCACTTCGAGTCATTTCGATTAATTCTTTTGTTACTCTAGTCTTCTTTGGGCGTATTATTCTTCTTTCTTCCTTTTTCTTAATAATTTTGTTCCTTTCTTCATGAATTTTAATTTGCGAATTCACTTGTTCGGTGTTTTTATTTCCGGGTAATTCTTTTGTCTCCACTTGATCATCACACATTGGCAGATTATTTTGTTCTAAGTCTTCATTCTCGGCTACTAACTCTTCCGCTTCCTTAATTACCTGAGTGTTCTCTATACTTCCGGTATCGATCTCCTGATATTGAATATCTTCCTTGTTTCTGTCAAACTCATTTCAGAGGATGATGTATTTGAGTCCCCTTCATTCTCAGTTTGTTCGACCTCGTCTTCAGGTTGCCATTCTTCTGTGGTTTCATCATTGGGTATCTCTTCAGTTTCGGAGTTGTTGTCGTTGCGTACTTCTCCTCTTACGGTCTGACCCACTTCTTTCGTATATTTCTTATTCATTTCATCCATTTTCTGGCTAATCTTATTTAATGTGGTGTTCAACTCTTCTCTTAAGGCCCTGCCGCTGTCATCTATTTTACTGTTTAACGTGTCCATGGCTCTGTGGGTACTGTCAATCTTTTTATTCAAGTCTTCTTTCAGTGATTCCATATTTTTACTAATAGACTCCATATTTTTATTTTATAACTCAACATTCTTTTGATTCTCCGCACGGGATTTCTTACCATCTTCTTTCATTAATTCGAAGTTTTTATTATTTTCCACAATCGCCCTCATTATGTCTTGTAGGCTTATGTCCCCTGACAGCGCGGGTCTCTCAGGTTGCTTGGGTTGGTTGTTGACCCTCACTTCCACTTCCGGTTCTACATGGAGTACTTCTTCAGGTCGAGTTTCTATATTATTAATGGTAATGACTTCCATCTCGTGTGTGGGTTGTGTCTCATATGTCTCTGTATCTAGTTGTACTTCTCCTACCCGACTGTCCTTATACCTTGTATCGTATTGATGTGTGTGTGGCATGATTGTTCTTTTGTGTCTACCGTGCTGATTATCAATATAAAAAATATTTTTATCTAATATTTTTTCCAGCCACACGTTGCTGGTCGCCAATTTGTAACTAACATAATTCGACGTGGTTTAATGTTTAAAATTGTTTATTTAGAATATTAAAGGTTGTAGTTGTTGCATCTTGAAAGTTACTAATTTTATAAAGTAGTTAAAATGTAGCATTCGAGGTTACTAAAAGTGTGTTTACAATTGTAGAATTATAATTGTCTGAAAAGAATTCCCTAGGATAAAAAAACTAAAATAATTGTGTTGATATTATTTAAACACTAATGTTACTTTAATTTAAAAATAAAGTGTCCTAGCTGGTCGCTTGATGGTGGTGACCGTCTTGCTGATACTAGCTGCGAAACTCCTCCTCCAGGTTGATAGTCGTCTAAGTACGTAAAGTCTAGTAATGTCTGGACAATAGAATAAACATAATACACTTTCACGTACCTGTTCGTGTTTTCTGGAAGTTCAATAAGCTGCCAAGACGGTTTACAAAACCAACTCACTTTATCTACAAGGTTAGGTCACCTTGTTTAATAATGGGCGCCACACAGGTTTATTTTGGGAAAATCCCGTGGAAAACCCATTAATAAAATCAAATAATAATTTTAAAAAAATTTAAAATAATTGTTTATTGCCCTTATGGCAATGCAATTCAACAATATTTAATCACAACAGAAGGTTGTTTTGATTCTTCTAAATGAATTATTTATCTACTTTTTAGAAATAAATTAAGTCGAGTTATGCTGTTAATAATGGGGTTTTATTCATACCCTTGATAGAGAATTCAAACAAATATAATTAAAAGAATACAATGATGTACAATTGCAAATATGTTGTTATATACCCTATATAACTGGCTCAGAGCATAAGCAATAATTCTGGTTAAGTCCAGATACTCTTTACTTTAAACATTAATATTATTTAAATCTCAGGCGCAAGTTCTTTGAAACACAAAAAAGAATGCTCATGCCTACACAATAGCTAATGATTTTCTGATATAATATAGACTAGTAATGCCTTTGAGGTTACTAATATGAAAATAAAAATAAAAATAACCTATTTTATAGGTTATGCGTTCGTAACGCTTGATTCATGATTTACAAAGTTATATTTTGAGATCACTTATAACTAACATTCAACTTAACTAGTATTGACAAATCCATTAAATAAATTTAGACATGGTGTAGTACAGAAAAATGTTTCAGTGTTATGCATCAGTACAGATCTGTTTATCAAAACATACAGGTTATGGCGCTCAGAGTAATGAATAAATTGTTACACTGTTACCTTTGTGTTTTAATCTTTTGATTAAAATTCAATTAACACATCAATGATCGGATTATAATGATCATCGTCATTCACTACACACGCACAGGAACAGAGAATCTCGACCCACTTCTGACTAAAAGGATCGTAAATAATACTATTTAATTATTTCTTCTGTTCGTTATTTTTCCCGCACTAAATGAAATAATACTGCACTTAAATGCACTGGTTCTTAGTAGAATATCTTGAAGTTATTTTTGGTTGTTGCCGAAATGTTTCTGATGATGCACTGTTGTAATGACGCTATCAGTTAGTAAAAATATTGATGAGACCAGCGCACCTTCCACGCTGAATGAAATTAAAAA
Organism: Magicicada septendecula; assembly: GCA_034769895.1. NCBI lineage: Eukaryota > Metazoa > Arthropoda > Insecta > Hemiptera > Cicadidae > Magicicada > Magicicada septendecula. The sequence continues at coordinate 29,300,561 of CM068373.1, forward strand.
GTGTCTGACGGTAATCCGCTGCAGTTCCTTATATACCCGATCGTTTGATCAGCTTTAGGAGATTGTATTAATTACTAAGCTATTTTTTGATTGGCTTAGCCAGGTGTGATGAAAGTGACGTATTGTCTTTCCAACCGTCAATAACGGTTTTCTAACCGACATTCGCCGGAATGATTGACAGTTGTCGTTGTTGTTAGTTTTGATAACCAGATTTCTTATGCATTTTGTGCAAATGATGCTAACGCCTTTCACGCACTTATTATAGTTGCGATTGGGGTCGTATCGCTATCAAATTAAAGGATATTTTGTCCTCTGTAATTTGATATAGTTTGACACTGGTTTATATACACTTTTACTGACATTGCTATATAAACAATGTTCAGGTACACGGCTTCGCACTGTCGTCTGCTAATCGAAGTCGGCGATTACACACTCTTACTAATATTGTTTGTGTTCCACATCGCGTTTTTTCACTTGAACGTTTATGTTAGAACACTATTATATCTGTACTGATATTTATTTACTGAACATTATGAATAAACCTTAACTTATACATTGCTATTAACAATACTTACTCACTATGATATTTCGTTTCACATTATTTTGCTCCATTCTACTAATTAACAATTGAACTATTAATTATATTATATTAATAATGCTTATCGCTATGTTTGAGTATAAAAATTGTTCTGTGTATGTTATTTACCCTCATATTACCTTCTACTAATCACCTTACTGATGATCGTTTGGTTTAGGCCTTGTTGAGGCATACTGTTTGTATCGGATTTCTGCCTTAAAACATTTATTAGTTCACAATCCGGTATTTTGCTGAGGTAGCTTATTTGTATAAGGTTCCCTCTTACAAACATGTTTACTTGTCATAAGTATCTTTGAGACTGAAATATAGCTTCATTCTCATATTGTGGCCATAGCTAATTTTAGTCCTTGACATTAATAATTACTAGTCATGTTGATTTATTCTCAGCCAAATGCTGATTCTGATCTCACATTATTCAGATTCTTATTTAATCATTTTTTATTAACATATCATATTCCATTTAAGTTATTCACTGACTCGCTTGACAGCTTAAAGTGAATTTAATTTGTCCATTAGTTTGTGTCAGTTATAGTATGGTTGTAGTGTCAGACAGTATTTAGGTTTACTGCTTCTTGTGGCACTTCTGCTTCTTTCTTCTTCCATGGTTCCTCTCTTCTTGGTTACTCTTATCATTACATTATCTATTTACATTATCGTTATGTACTTATTAAATCTGATAGTATATGTCTTGGTTATGTAACATCTGGTTATGTTACAATATGCACAAAGTCTGCCAACGCCTCTTCGTTGGCCTGTACGCGATAGAACAGCTTAAGGCGCAACTGGTCACGTCGTCGACCAGGTATGAAGGAGTCCGACACCTCCCCATGGAGAGAGTCGATACCGCCGCCACGACGCAGAGTGTTGGTGACCAGCTCAGCTAGTGAACGCCGGCAATAAGGATATATAAGGGACAACAGGACCCCATCGGACAGCCCCGGGAAATCCGCCAACTGCAGGACAATGTCCAAGAAGAGCAACAACTTGCCCTCCTCTTCTCCATCCACCACCGGAAGTTTCTGGAGAACGCCGGAAATAGGGTTGGGCAGTCTCTGGTAACATGCCCCCGCCAGAATTACACAATTCACACAGCAACAACTAACACAATCATAGTTTACAGAAGCAGAAAAACTTGAGTACTGTCCTTCCTTCAAGTAGACCCCGGGCTCCCTAACGTTGCGAAGACCTGACCAACTATCCTGAACTAGCTCTCGTCAATGCACACAAGAGGACAAACAATTCCTGACACTAACACAATACATAAAATCTACAACACCTAACACCTATCACGACATATCACATTTCACAAGTACATACTCGACTACCACCAAAGACCCACATTGACATTCCAAAAAAAACTTCAAACAACTAACTATGCGTCAGTATGTCCTACCATACCAACTCCTGATCGGGCCATACCACATCCCGCCAAACCAACGCGCTATTATTTGAATATCAATCAACAATAAAGTCCATTCCCATCACAATGCCCAAGATCTCCGGTAATTCAAAGTCTCCGACGACCTCAAAAAAAAATATTCCAACTAAAACGCATGCATGCCTCGTGGCGGCACAACGTTTACAATTTCAAAACAGGCTGACCAATCACACATACACGATAATAATCATTATTCATATTAAACTTATTCTCTAACATAATAACATACACAAACATAGCCATATATAACTTCTCATAATTTCTCTAAGTTTTTCTTTTTTTTCTTTGTTGACTGTTTCCCAGTTTGCAAGTCCCGTCACACCAAAAGGACCCAAGGGTACAACCCCAGATTTCAACGACGCTCTGCTACCATTTGTAACCCCTTTCTAGTTGTGTTAAAAATTATTATTTTTTTTTTAAGGGGCTACTAGATATTTAGGACTAGGCAGAAGGCCTAGAAGCATGAAGTGAGCTGGGTCCAATGCGATGGGACTTGCAATTATTACTCTCGATTAACCGGTAAGATAACAACTTTTTTATTCCATCAACTTATAAATATCATTCATTAATTTATATTATCATAAATATAATATTTTCTTTTTCTTTACATTTTAAATATCCAAATATTTTAAAGATTATTCCTAATTCCAAGATAACAACCTTGTATTATTACAGAATTTTATATTCTTGTTTCTTGAACATTTGTAAGTTATTCATATCACAAATCCCTGGAATATTCATTATCTCAGACAACCCCTTTTAAACGATTAAACATAATTTAAACACATACATCTACATTACAGATACAAATAGAAATACAGAAACCTAGTGAACAGCGAGTTTGGTCTTATCACAACATTTTATAATTTTAAAAGGCCTGTAAACCGCCTGGCTCATTTTATAAAAAAAAAATTTATAAACCTGCAGGAAAAACTGGATTGCCGATAGTATCAAGAAAATACAATTACAAATTTAAAGTGTCAGTACAGCCTGAATAGTTTTACAAAAAGTACATTTATAAATTTAAAGAAAATTTGGATTGGCCCATCATAGCAAGAAAATACAATTACAAATTTAAAGTGCCAGTACAGCCTGTGTAGTTTTACAAAAAGTACATTTATAAATTTAAAGAAAATTTGGATTGGCCTGTCTGCTAACATGTTCCACACAACATCCGAAAAATCCATAAACCCTTACAAAAAAAATTTAAAAAACCCCCAAAGGCGGGACACGGTAGAAGAAGCTGGACAAGAGTCCGATACCAGTTCTTCTCTCTAGAGGCCAAATTATGTAAGAATACGTTAAATATCACCTCATTTAGTCCAGGTGGTTACAGTGGCATACTTTACAGTGGTTTCTCCTCCAGCAGCCGAGGAACGAGAGTCTAAGTGTTTTCTGGTCATGGTGGAAGCTGGAATCCACACCAAGCTGGAGTCAAGTCTCCGACTGCATCGAGAACCCTAAGCATTCATAATAATTAATTGACTGTCAAACCACTTATTCCCGAACATACACCCACATGTACCACTGCCTAGCAGATTCAAACCAGAATCAGACACATGCCACCCTGACCAATTCCACTAGGTTTTTATAAATAGAGGTAACATTTTCTCTTTATATTTTAAACTAACAATTCACACACCACACTGTAAATCAATTTATAATGGTTCAATTTATAAATTACGCCTACATGCGTATGCGAGTTCAACACACTACAACATGTTCAAAGTTATATCATGGCCACGTGCTCACACATTCAATTCATCAAACTTCCCCAGTTCCGGAAAATTACATATATTTTTGCCCCCCTTGTCACATGGACAATTACTATTTACAAAATACAAAGTATTAGGCTGTTTCAGTGTTAAATAAATCCAAATACTTGACAATGAATATATATCAAGTAACCCACACACCAGGCATGCTTAAGAAACTTATCCGTTCACATCAATGGCAATTATAATTTAAATTTAAACCTTTTACAATAAAATGAATAATATACACTTAATTTACTTACCGGAGGTCTATGAGCGTTTACTTAAGCATGATAGAAAAAATACAACAATTTATCGAACTCTGCGCTGCCGGAAGAGAAGCTGTTTTCGCTTTTGTAGTAGGCCATAGACTAAACAAAACTTGCAACTCTGGTTGCAGGCAGACCCGGGTTGCCTCCAACGGATGTCGCCTGCATCCGCAATTAATTGCGCTCTTCACAAACAGATGGCGCAGGCATACAGAAACGCAGAAACCCGATAGTGCTGACAACGTGAAATAATAACTTCGTCTTTATTAATAATATTATTAATAAATATTAATAAATTCTCAATTCTTAATAAATATATTTTTGTAGAGTAGCCCGGTTTCATTGAAACCGCGGCACAACACTTGTGCTCAGTTTTGTCAGTCTTTTGAAGCATGCCAGTTCTCCTCAACAATGACATTAAAAAAAATTTGATATTCTTGAAGCTATCTGGGTCATTCAATAGGCGTGGTAAGAAGTCACTCAACAACAGTTGAATTCAGCTTGGCAAACGCTGTATCCATCCTTCATTCAGGGAGACGGAGTTGATGTCCCTGAAATTGTGGATGAAATTGTGACAACTGCTAGAGATCTCGAATTTGAGGTGTATCAGGATAACATTGAAGAGCACATAATGGAACATGAAAATGATCTGACGACAGAAAAAATCCAAAAACTCTTGAACGAAGAACACCAAGAAACTCAGAGAGACGTGTTTTCTTCTGAAAAATATGAAGGAAGTGGGAGGATGTCAGAACAACGGTCTTAGAATGGCACCCAAACCAGTTTGTGGTCAATAGGCTCCGGGATTTCTACAGTGACATTGTTATTAATCACTTCCAAAAAATCCTGAAGTAGAGAGAAAAGCAATCGACATTGGACAGATTCTTTAACTCCCCACAAATGGAAAAAACATGACCGATGAAAATGTAAGACTGTGTACGGTATGTACCATATATATTATTGTTATTACATATAAATAAACTTAGTAAGAAAATATATAATGTTTTATCTATTTTTTTGGATCTCTAGAATGAATTAATCAAATTCCCATAAAACAATTCGATGATCAGTTAACAAATAATTCGGGTAGCGAACATTGTCTTTGAATGGATTATGTTCATTAACCGATCATAACAGTCGTACCCCGTATTGTACCGGTAGTCGTATAGTATAAGCACTCTTGTATAAGTATTTTTGCTATAGTAATTCCTTTTTGGTCGAGTAAGGAAAAGCTTCAGGGTATTTGGAAAGATGGTCTTGGAATGTAATGATGTATTGGTTTGGTTTTGACTGCATCATTGAATGAATTATTCTTCTTATTCATTAAAAATATTTTTGAATGTCTGTACTACACATTTCCTAAAACTTTTGTGCATTCTTTCAGCACTTAATTCAGCCATCTTACTATTATACCCGATTTGCACAGAGCTATAACAATTTATGCTCTATCATTTCTATTCTATCAGCAAAATGCTGGATAGATTCACTGTATCTCTGTTCCATACTAATCAGTTTTGCTTCTAAAAAAGAGTCACTTTGGTGTTTATCCAATATACTTCTTATGAATTCTTTTAACTGTTCCATGTACCTAACTCAGATCTGTGGATGGCAGATCCTATCACACCCCTCAATTTAATTTTAGCAATTTTAATTAATTCACTTGTTCTGCTGGTGTAACATTACATAAAACAAAATTAATACAGTCAATGTACGCTTGCAAATCTGAATTCCTGTCGTCGCCATCACTGGTATTAATATTAAGGCGCTATCTAAACTAATTCCATCATCATAATTAGTCCATACGGGCTTTACTCTTTCAAATTATAGTCCTACGCTAACCTACTTTTGTCACTTACTTGTGTATCTTTTCTGCTGGCCTTCAGATTGTCTGCTTTCTTCTTCACTTTTTCAGAATACCTTACATGTGTATCCAACACCTGACACAATAAATATGTTATAGCTTAATATAAATCACGCAACTACTTCTCTCAAGTGGCTAAGGAAAAGCAATCTGATTGTAGGTGGTATGGTGCCCAAATAAAGAATTAGAAGTTCAAGATACTCTAACTCATAAAAATTAGACAAAACTTATAATGCTTATTCTCAAACAAAAGAAATTAAATTCAATTAACTATAATCTATACAATATTTAGTTAACTAAACGTCAAACAAGAGTCTAAATCTGTATCTTACACTATGGCAGCGTGCCAAGCAAGGCAACCTGCAATGAGAGTTCACTGGAACTGATAATTTTACAGTTCTTATGTTCAGCATTTATACTATGCTTGTTTACTACCCTTATTGCCAAAATAAGTGAGAAAGTATTTTTTGCGGCAGTAGGCTGTCTAATGGTAAACATAATTTTTTCATGAGTACTGTACTAGATGTATAAAGTGTTTCTATTTGAGTGGTTGAAAGCCGTACAGAATTAAGAACAAACATGGCTTGACTTAAATTCCCCTTACAACCAAATACAATTTGTCCACCAAATTACAATGTTGTACAGTTACTTTTAGAATTACAATAACAATAAGTTAATGATTAGCATACATACAAAAAATAATATTTAATATTATTATACTATAATAAAACAATCTTTACCAGTACAACACAGATATTAAAAACTTGTTTCTGGTCAGCAAACACAAGGGTCATGTTGACCAAGAAATAAATATTATTAATTTTTTTGTATTTCTATTCTGTATAAATTAGGAAAATTATAAATAAAACGAGTTTTAATTACTCACAAAATGTGTGAATTCTTTTGCGTGGTAGGACAAGGGGCTATTGGAAGAAACCAAATTCTGAAGGAGTATAAAAGTTTGAGAAATGCTCATCTAATCATCTTTTCACTAGTTACTGGACAGCAATGCCAGTGTACTTCAAATGGAGACTTCACTGCTCTTAGCCTGGATAATAATGTTGTGGGCTCAAATTCATCTTCTTCTGATAGTTGCTATCCGTTTTTGATGGTGGATATCATACAGACTATTTTAACTTTCTGTACTGCTGCATGGAATAAGTCACTCGTATTCATGTCAAACCAGGTCCTTAAATCTCAGCCATGACAATCTCGGACGTCCAACTCCTATCTTACCAAGTACTTTACCCTGTAGTATGGACTGCAATAAGTAACATTTGTGTTCATTTCTCATGAGATGTCCCAGATACTGAAGCTTTCTTATCTTCACTTTGTTCATAATTTCCCTTTTCAAATTCATAATTGCTGCATGATTGTTGTTAGTCAATGAGCTTCCATCTTGACAAGGCTCATTGCTGTTTGTTTTTGTACTTCACACCTGATTGGGGTGTTTTGCTGAAGGGCAGTGTCTGGTGTTGTCCTTACTCCCTCTCACCATATTAGTCTCAATACATTAGACTTGGTTCTTTCCAGGAGTTCCAGTTCTGTCTTGTTGGAACTCACTTCCATATTCAATGATAGGTTTGTTGACATAGGTGTTGGAGATAACAACCCCCCCCCCACACCAAAGGCTCCTACCAATCTCTTCATAAGTCTGATTCATTTGTTTGTTTGTTTGTTTGTCTTTCAACTTGGCTTTCCTAACTTTGCTTGTTACAACCACAATGTCTAAATATTTAGTTATGTGGCTCTTATTGAGTAAATCGTTTTCTACTTTTATTTGGAAGTCTGAATTGTTGTGTTGGAGGGAGAGTTGTAGCGGGTCAAATTTTGGGTGTTTTATTTTAACCGTTTGGGGCATATATTTATATTTTTATTTATTTCGTTTTTGGGCGGATTGTCATTGTGCAACGTATTTGTCCGTATAACAGACCAGTGTTGAGAAACAGTTGGAAACAAAGCGAAACGCAATCAGTGGTGTAACACGGCTGAAGAATTTACCTCCACCAAAATTCTAAGAACTTTGCAAGTGTGTCGACGCACAGGCGCGAATACCCACGCAAGCGCGTTCAAAAGGACGCTTTAACAAAAAACCAAGATGGCTAGAGAGACTAATATTTGTCGTCTTCTTCAAGATCCCCCGGAAACACTGTTTTAAGTCCGGCCCACTTAAATGACGTCAGCCACTGCCTATAGAAGATCATGTGCGACATTGACTCAAAAACCACATGCATAGCATGGGCCGAAGCTTCGGCGACGAAGCCCAAGGCTGTGATTTCCATCAAAAAGTATGAGATCACGTTAGCTACACCTGCGACGTTTTCCTGCCCAGTTAGTCGTTGATCGTGTCGGCCGACACAGCGCCGAGTGCGCCCTGCTAACTCTTACAGTTTTATTTTAAAGCAAAAGTGAAATAACAGTTTAAATCCATGTAACCGCGGTTAATACCATTCAGTGAAGAATATCTACGTTTAGTTCCGGACAAACCAGTGATTGCCAAACGTTAAATAGTGAGTGCGAATGATGACCACGTTGCCGACTATAGAATTTCACAACATGTTTAAGGGTTCGGGGTAATAAAAATGTTCAGGGGAGGGGGTATAAATTGAGAGAATGAGTGAATGGCAGGCTGGGCTCTGTCTGTATATTTGTTTTGTATAGTGATCACTAAGGTAAGCTCTTAGAATAAGTAGCATGTAGCAGAGGCTAACCGAACAAAGAAAACTGTAACTTAATCTGTAAAACAATGATCAAAAGTTTTTGAACAAAATTTAAATATGATTCTGATTAATTAAAAAATCTAATTTCTCTTCTACAAAATTGCGAGTTAGTTTCTTTCACAACCTTAGTTCGTTTTATGTACTGTCATAGTTCGTCAAACGAAATGGGTGTACCGCCACTACTCGATCCGGCCAGATCCAAGTTGAAAGGTAAGTGGGAGTTGTGATCTGAATAAAATAGAATAATAACCAAAAATAATAAAGTTACAATTGGTGCCGTGCCTGCAGGATGTAATACAACAAAAAAGTTGTATTACACCGGCCTACATTTTGACAGTGCATTGAATGAAGTACGGTTGTGAAAGCGAAATTTTAGTTACGTGAAATGTACGTAATTATGGTAAGGTTTATTTTATATATGCTGTAGTATAACGTTTTGGAAGGGAAGAGTAATCAATGGTAGTTAACACTTAAGTAAAACTAAGCTATAAACTAGAAAAAATGTCTGAGAATACTAAACAAAGCAATATAACTAACGTAGAAATGAGTGAAAGTGGCCTTGAGGCGCAATCACTGGATGAAAGTGGTATGTTGAGGGGGGAGACGGGTACGGTTACAGAAACAGCTGTCGGTAGTAATGTAATAGCTCATTCCACGCCGATTGCGTCTCAACCACAAGTAAATGAAACAGACATTGATTCGGGGATTCAATTGACCCCCGTTTCAATTAATAAAAGTAAAAAATCAGAGGAAACAAATATGATGAGTATTATGCTCAGTCAATTCGAAAGAATGAATAATAATTTTGAGACCAAATTTAATGTAATGAATAGTCGTTTTAATGATAATGATATAATTTTGAACAATATGAATAGTAATTTCAATGCAATAAATAAACGTTTTGATGGTAACGAAATAATTTTAAATAAAATGAAAAGTGATTTCAACAATAAATTAGATGAACAGAGAAGAAAATGTGAACAACAGAATATTCGGTTGCAGCAGAATATTAATGTGCAATTTGATAATTTGAGTCATGTATTAGACAAACATATTGATGAACGTTGTGAAAGTATGAAATTACACCTGTCAGAGTCACTAAATGAGCAATTAGAGTGCCGTGTTTCTGATATTACTAATAATATAACTGATAAAGTAGAGAAACAGATCACGGAACAATATAGCATAATGAATACAATTTTTGAGCAACAAATAAGTGAATGTAACACCAATACTGAATGTAAGGTTAGTTACGCTATGAGTCAGATTGAAAATAATAACCTTAAAATAAGTGAAATAGAAAACAATTGTAAGATCGAATTTAAGACCATACATAATACAATAAATGACCTTGAATGTGATAATAATCTTAAATTAATGAATGTTAAAAATGAATTGAGCAAGGCCATCAGCCAACAAGTTAACACTGTTACCGAGCGAGTAATCATGACTCGTGACGTAAGCAATGAAGTTGAGTTAGAGACATTCAGTTGTGATAACAAAAAAGTACACCCTATGCAGTTCATAAGCAGAGTGAGAGAGTTCAATAAGTTTAGCACTAATAACTGGGAAGTCCAATTATTAAAAATTTTAAAATGTTTTAAAGGTAGTTCGGAGATATGGGCCGAAGTACACAAAACGGAATGGGAGTGCTTTGAAAGTTTTGAGTCTGCATTTATGAATAAATATTGGTCTGAAGAAGACCAAGAAGGGTTACGAAGTAGAATCATGGGAACAGGGAATTTCGGGGGGCCCAATAATAATATAACCGGGTATGTGATGAAAATCTTTAACGAGGCGAAATACTTAGAACCGCCATTGCCATTTAGATCCTTTGTGAGGCATATCAGCAAGCATTTGCCAAGGGAAGTACAGATAACACTTATGACAAGGGAGGTAGCTAATATTAGCGAACTAGAGAATATTTTAGATGTGTTTCAGAATATCCGGGACCAAGAATTGAGTCGCCGTCAGAACCAGCAGAATGGAAATAATGGAGGTAATCAGGGACCGCCGAGGGGACCTACAAATGGACCAGCATACCACAGACGAGAACAAAATAACCGAGGACCAAAATGGACTTGTCCAGCATGTTCACAAGAGAATTATGCGACACAAAATTTTTGTTTTAGATGCAGGAGAGAGAGACCGGGTCAGCGACAGGGACCACCACCCGCACAGAACCAGCATGCATACCAGCGAAGGGGAGAAGGCCCAGGAGGAGCACAGAGAGGCCAGATTCATGAACCGCGAGGAAACCAGCACGAGCGAGGATACAACCATGCAGTGGCGAGCACCTCTGCGGGAAACTAAGAGGGACAATGGAACACCGGACCCGACCGTTGTCGCCGGAAGTTTCTGGGGTCCAAATGGATGATAGATACCGAAATAACATTGTGATTACAGATTTATCGGAGGAATTATTGGAGGAGGAAGACTTCGAAGCAGTGAGACGGGAGAATGGACTGACTGAGGTGAAAATCAACATAGAAGGTAAGGAGATTAAAACTTTAATCGATACGGGTAGCGAAATTTCTGTTATTTCTGAATATGTATTAGATGAATTAAAAGAAATGAATAAAAATATTCCATCTTTACCAGTAGCGGGGGTGACGATTGTAGGTATTACGGGAGTTAGAAGTAAGAGAGTCACGAAACAAGTACAGTTAAACATGATAATTAACGGGGTAGGATATGATAATACATTTCTAGTTGTAAGGGGACTAAATCTTGAGGTTATACTTGGAAATGATTTTTTGATTAAACATAAGGCGTTGATTGATTTTCATAAACGGGTATTAGAATTAAATAATGAAGGGGAACCAGTCCGTATTAATTTTGAACGGGTGTTAGATGCGGTAAGAATTTCAGGGGTAAGGGTGATACACAATCGAAATGATAAACGAGACATGGAATTTAGTATGAATGTATGTAGTGAGAGTAAAATAGAATGTGAGGAGAATGTAGATCACTTATGGAATGAGAGAGCACGTAAATTTTGTAGTGAGGGTGGCGTAATAGGGAGTTCTCAACGGGCATCGTTGTGGCGGGTAGTAGAGAATTTTAGAGAAGTGTTTGCCGATGTACCAGGGAGGGCAAGAAACTATGAATGCGAGTTAAAGGTAAGGGAACACGCACCCTATGTGCAAAGAAGTTATCCGGTGCCCTATGCGAAGAGAAGAGCGGTTCAGCTTGAGTTAGAGAAAATGTTAGAGGGAGATATAATTGAGAGATCGGTGTCACCATACTCTAATCCCTTAGTAGTCGTGATTAAAAAAGATGGTAGAGTTAGGTTATGCTTAGATGCCCGCAAAATCAATCAAATAATTATTCCAGATAGGGAGTCACCCGAAGCTATTGAAGAAATATTTCAGAAGTTTAGCGGCGTACAATATATGACCTCTTTAGACCTAACCGCCGGGTATTGGCAAGTTCCATTGGCAGCAAATAGTCGAAAATATACAGCTTTTTTGTTCAACGGAAAAAATTACCAATTTAAAAGACTACCGTTCGGTTTGAACACAAGTGTAGCGAGTTTTATTAAGTGTCTCGACGAAATTTTGCAACCACATAACTTAGATTTTCTAACCATATACGTAGACGACATACTAATAGCTTCTAGAACATTTGAAGAGCATGTAGAGCATTTGAAATATGTTTTGGGGAAGTTATATCAGGGAGGTTTGACAGTGAATTGGGACAAATCAAAATTTTTGCAAACTGAGATACATTTTTTGGGTTTCATCATAACACCTACAGGAATACGTGCCAATCCGGATAAGGTAGAATCCATCCTGACGTTCCCGGAGCCCAAAAATATAAAGCAGTTGCAAAGTTTTCTTGGTCTTTGTAATTTTTACAGGAAGTTCCAGCGGAACTATGCCCAGACGACGGCCCGACTAAGCGCAGTGTTGCAAAAGAATAAGCAATGGAGATGGGGCGACAATGAAAGAGCGACGTTTAATGACATCAAAATTAAGTTCACAGACATGATATTAATGAACCATCCCAATTTTAATGACAAATTTTATTTGCAGACAGACGCTAGTAATATAGCATTGGGAGCGGAACTTTACCAAGAGGACGAGGAGAAGGAACATAAAACTATCGCCTTTGCCAGCCGGACATTGCTAGCCGCCGAGCGCAACTACACTACCACAGAAAAGGAGCTCCTCAGTATAGTGTTCGCCGTGAGGAAGTTCCGAACGTATCTGCTGGGTAACAGGACCATCATCAGGACGGACCATAAAGCGCTATCGTTCCTCAATACTTGTAAACTCACACACAGCCGGATTACCAGGTGGGTGTTAGCTCTTCAAGAGTATAATTTTTCTTGGGAATATATTAAGGGTGTAGAGAACAGGGTGCCAGACACACTATCACGAATAGACACAGACAGAAATAGAACAGGCAGAGATATCAAAGAGATAGAAATTTATAGACTATCCCGGGAAGATAAACTTTTTGGGGAGGAATTGAAAGATATAAATGTAATGCAAAGAACTGATAATAAATTAAATAAACTAATTACTAGTATAGAATCAGATGTAGATGAGTTTGGGTATAAACAATATTTTCAAGTGTTTAAAGGGAGTTTGTTTAAAAAAGTAGAGGGGAGAGAGAGAGATTGGAGATTAGTCATACCTGAAGGGTTGATAGAGAAAATAGTGTGGGACTGTCACTTTAGATATGGGCATTTTGGGGCACGGAAGTGTGTGAATGTATTAAAGGAATCTTGTTTATTTAAGAACATGGAGAAACGAGTCCGAAGAATACTTAGAGTTTGTGAGTTATGTCAGAAATCCAAAGTTGTAAATTATAGATTAGAGGGAGAACTAAATTATATTAAAGTAGAAAAACCATTCGATTTGGTAGCTGTAGATTTGTACGGCCCACTGCCGAAAGGTAGGGGTGGAGTGATGCATATTTTTGTTGTACTTGATACTTTTTCTAAATATGTCAGGCTATATAGTGTAAAGCGAGCCACAAGTAAGGTGCTGAGCGAGAAAATCACACGCGACTACATGATCAACGTGGGAAAACTGAAGGTGATATTATCCGACCACGGTCCGCAGTTCATCAGCGGAAGATGGCGCCAGACTCTTGGATGGGAAGGTATTATCCCAAAGCACACTGCCGTATATCATCCACAGTCGAATCAAGCTGAGAGAGTCATGAGGGAGTTGGGCAGAATTTTTCGAACATACTGCCATGCCAAACATAGCGAGTGGCCACTCTATGTGCAGAAGATTGAAAACTGGCTAAACTGCACCACCCACGAGTCGACGGGGTTCACGCCTTACGAGTTGATACGAGGAAAGCGCCCACAGCGGATTTTGGAACAATTAATTGAATATCCACCGGAAACCAACACTATTAGCAACGATGTTAAACTTAGACTAGCGAATGAGAGTTTGTTGACGAAGGGAGAGCGGAGAAAACAGCGCCATGATAGGAAAGGTAAGTGGACGAAGTATGAGGTTGGACAGCTGGTATTGATACGACGACATGACTTATCAAGTGCACAAGACAAGGAGATCAAGAAGTTTTTCTTATTGTACGAGGGGCCGTACGAGGTAGTGGAAATAAAAATGAGAAATTCATATGTGTTACAGAATAGAGAAACCAGGGAGATAGTAGGTACGCACAATGCGACAAATTTGAAATTATTTTGGTCAGCATAAGTATTTCGTTAATTTGTAAAGGTATGAATGTTATTTAATTATTCTTTTATGTTTTTAGAAGGGCTCCTCCCCCATTTTCGGGCGGCCACGATCTTACCAGTCCTGGCCGTGGAATTCGGAAAGCGGAGGCGGGCCATGGTTGGCAGGATCTTCCTTTGGGCGGTGAAAGCAACGATGGTCCGGCTCCACCAAAATTGGTACAAAATAGAAATTTAACCACACATATTTGAACGGGGAGGGGGACCCCAACAGGTACGTGACTCGACTTAACATTTTGTAATACACTCATGGTGCAGCGGTTTTGGTGTGCCTGTCACGTGCCTGCACTGCCTTAGAGTGTTTGTATATAATGGAGGCTGCATTAATTAAAAGGCAGTGCATTCAAATTAAATTTTTTGGTGTCAAGGGCAAAATTAAAATGGAGCCTTTGACAATATCTTCTGATTGGCCTGAAACGACGAGTTTTGGGGCAAGATAGAAAGCGGGGTAGAAGAAATGGTAGGAGAGGGGAAGTAGTGTGTTTCAGAGGGGGGACGTGAATTCACGTAGTATATCTATCTGGTTCCAATCCGTTTTGCAGCGAAACCCGACTTTTCGGGCGGTTACTGTCTACCAGCACTAATCTTGAGTTTGGAATGTTAGTCAGCCTCCAGTGTAAATAGATTGTTGAAAAAAAAAAAAAAAAAAAAACCCAAAATAACTTTGGATGTGTATAATTTTAAATTTAAGATATAATTTTTTTCTTCTAAATTTTTTAGCATTAGGTGACCAAATATAATTGTTAGATTTTAGTAGTAGTGGGTATAAGAACGTTTTGAAGAAATGTGTAGTAATATAAGAACTTGTTATCAATACAAGATGTGGGGATAATTTTGGGGGGGTAGTTTGGTGCTCAATGAAGGGACATAACAGTGTAGTGTGGAACTGCTATGGGGGAAGGTTGTAGATTTTGTATTAATTATTTTATGTTACTAATGGTTAAGCTTCCATATAGAGTGGGTTAAAAACCCCATTTAAATTAATATTGTCATTTAAATATAAATTCGTAAATTTAATATTACGAAAGATATTTTACTTGTGATTCCCCAAATTTTCGGGCGGTCACGGCCTCACCGAACCCTGACCGTGGAATTGGTTTAGCTTTAACAGCTATGGTTGGGGCACATTACGATTGCGCGCTGCCATAACTGGCCATAGCTGTTATCGTTGTAAAGGTGTATTTTGAAATTGATGGGGGGTAATAAAAAGGGGAATCACCAAACTATGGAACAGCGGCTGCCACTCTGTTCGAGAAGGAACAGCAGAGCCAGGTGGTAGATCCGTTTAAGGGTGCATGATTATTAACGAGAACATGATGATGTTCACCAATTTAAACTTAACAGCGGAAGCAGAGACACGGAGAGGTAAAACCCTGCTCCAAAATATACAGTCTCTGTGGAAGCGAAAGGGCGAAACAGTCCTCCATAATCGGAAATAGTGTGTGTGGCTGGGAGGTGACGTAAAGGAGTCACGAATTTAAAATTTTATAACGTAAAAGTTTTGCTTATTCAAAGTTTAATCCAATCAAAAATGCTTGTGCTCTGTCCACATAATTATATGCTCAGACTCGTAAATCAAGGTGTTCATACTATAATTTTAAAGGTATCATTTTATTGTTGTGTGTTAGATATAGTTGTTGATAAAATGTATTTTCATTATGTGTGTAATTTTTTTTCTAAGCCAATCATTAGACGCCTGGCAGGCAATCAACATAATAGAAGTAAGTGTTGATAATGTATTACATGTAACTGTTCAATTTTGAAAGGTATCCATGGTGTTTTAATTATGTTAGGATATCAGCTGATCAACAATACCATGTCACTGGTATATTGGTTTGTAAATGTTACAAGTAATTAATGTTTAGTGGGCTACAGATATTTCGAAGTAAAGATAAAAAGAATATGCAGATTAATAAAAGATAATTTATGGGTGATAAATGTTTTATGGGACACGTAGACCTGTCCAAGTTGAATTAAAAGTTGAATGTGAAATAGTAGAGATGAGTATGATGTAATGTTGTTTTTGAGTTAATGTATGTTATAGAAGTTGGTGAAATATAGATGTTGACACAGTTGTGGGGAATTTATGTAGAGTTTTGAATGATCTATATTTATGTTTATAGTTAATGAGGTTATTTTGTGTATTTGTAGTAAAGTAATGAGATTGAGATTTTTGGGGAAGGCAATTTTGTATTAGGGGGTAGTGTATTTGGGGAGTCCGCAACAAGGGTTGGGACGGGATAGGGACCGATTGGCGCCGGAAAGGGTTACCTAGGGAGGGTCCAGGAACCAACATAAGGGAATGAGTTTTGGGAAGGAAACACGTATCCTATGTACAAAGGGTTAGAGAGTATTTTTTCATATATGTAGAGAAGGCGGCGAATTGTGTTAAATGATAAATTGGGGTTTAGAATGGCTTGATTAGTAGATATTTTGATAGAGTTGGGTGTCATGGGAGTTGCAGTTGATGAATATTAGAGTCAGAGGGAGAAAGTTTATATAGGTATAGAAATCTAATACAGAAAAACGAGAATAAATAATTTACATCACCCACAGTATATTAAAGTAAGATTGTTGAAAAGAAAGAGAGATTCATGACAAAGAATATACAATTGTTTTTTAAACCAGTGACAGAATTTTGATAGAAGTGAAAATAATGTAAAGTCAAGAAGTGTTTAATTTAAATGATTTAAATGCCAATTTGATTATTATTTATATTAATATTTTGTTTATTATAAATATTCTATGTTATTATGTTTTGTATTTCAAGGTAGGATATTACAGATATTTAAAGTGTTTTCAGAAATCATACATAACATATGTAGGTCAAGGGTTTTGTACTTGACCTAGTTATGATCAGCTGATGAGTTCATACACCTACTAAGCTTGCAGAGTAGGAATTCAATTTTAATTTGTTTGTTTGATTAATTCAAACTAATCTTTGAATAATTTTAATAAATGTTATTTAATAAATAAATTTAATAAATATTTAATGAATAATTTTTTTTGAATTTTAAAATTTTGAAAATTTTAATTTTTTTTTGAAAAAAGAAAAAAAAAAGTTTTTTTGATGTTTCGCCTGCCAGCGAGTGAATATTTTGAGTAATGATCATTTTATTGTGTATGTATTAATGATGTTCCTTTTGTTGTATTGCTTTATATTGGTAGGCTATAAATTGTTCTCACGCTAGAGTAAGGATGTATTTGTATTAATAGGAATGTTTAGGTTAAGTCATTGAAGCAAAAAGTTAGAAAAAAGAGGAAGAGAATTTTTTGATAAACGATTTTTTTTTTGAATATTGAATTTTTTGAATTTATAATAAATTTTAAAAGGAAGTTTTTATTTTAATGTGTTATGATAATATGTAATGTTAATGTGTGTGAGCCCAGTATCTGCTAAAGGCAGCCCAGCTTGCAAAAAGGGGAAACATATCGGCGGAGGAGCTGGGATAATTTTAGCCAGGGATTGAGGATTTGTGGGGGTAGCATGTTAGAAGGCAAGGTGGGCTGTGGTGCGAGTCTGATCGATTTCTCGGTGTTGGGATCTCTAACAGAGAAGTCCAGTGATCTCGTTCAGATGAGTCCATGGTCACTGAGCCAGGGGGGTCGTGTACCCATGAGATTAAGAACAAGGGGGTTGTTGGCACCAGTTCCTCTCCGGTCCTCTTCGGGGTTTATCGATGAGATTTCTTCTGTCGTGGACAGCAGAATTCTCATCGAGGGGGTATTGTAGCGGGTCAAATTTTGGGTGTTTTATTTTAACCGTTTGGGGCATATATTTATATTTTTATTTATTTCGTTTTTGGACGGATTGTCATTGTGCAACGTATTTGTCCGTATAACAGACCAGTGTTGAGAAACAGTTGGAAACAAAGCGAAACGCAATCAGTGGTGTAACACGGCTGAAGAATTTACCTCCACCAAAATTCTAAGAACTTTGCAAGTGTGTCGACGCACAGGCGCGAATACCCACGCAAGCGCGTTCAAAAGGACGCTTTAACAAAAAACCAAGATGGCTAGAGAGACTAATATTTGTCGTCTTCTTCAAGATCCCCCGGAAACACTGTTTTAAGTCCGGCCCACTTAAATGACGTCAGCCACTGCCTATAGAAGATCATGTGCGACATTGACTCAAAAACCACATGCATAGCATGGGCCGAAGCTTCGGCGACGAAGCCCAAGGCTGTGATTTCCATCAAAAAGTATGAGATCACGTTAGCTACACCTGCGACGTTTTCCTGCCCAGTTAGTCGTTGATCGTGTCGGCCGACACAGCGCCGAGTGCGCCCTGCTAACTCTTACAGTTTTATTTTAAAGCAAAAGTGAAATAACAGTTTAAATCCATGTAACCGCGGTTAATACCATTCAGTGAAGAATATCTACGTTTAGTTCCGGACAAACCAGTGATTGCCAAACGTTAAATAGTGAGTGCGAATGATGACCACGTTGCCGACTATAGAATTTCACAACATGTTTAAGGGTTCGGGGTAATAAAAATGTTCAGGGGAGGGGGTATAAATTGAGAGAATGAGTGAATGGCAGGCTGGGCTCTGTCTGTATATTTGTTTTGTATAGTGATCACTAAGGTAAGCTCTTAGAATAAGTAGCATGTAGCAGAGGCTAACCGAACAAAGAAAACTGTAACTTAATCTGTAAAACAATGATCAAAAGTTTTTGAACAAAATTTAAATATGATTCTGATTAATTAAAAAATCTAATTTCTCTTCTACAAAATTGCGAGTTAGTTTCTTTCACAACCTTAGTTCGTTTTATGTACTGTCATAGTTCGTCAAACGAAATGGGTGTACCGCCACTACTCGATCCGGCCAGATCCAAGTTGAAAGGTAAGTGGGAGTTGTGATCTGAATAAAATAGAATAATAACCAAAAATAATAAAGTTACAGAGTTTTTGATTCGCTGATACTTATGTTGTTTTCTAAGTACCTTGTATTAAGATAATTTACTGTCCTTTTGAGATCCGCCTTTTGATTTTTATTCTGTTGCTTGATGATGTCCATATCTTAATGTTGCCAGCAAACATACTAACTTAAATTCCCTCAATTTTCTTCTGTCTTTCCTTGATGGAGCCCCAGCTTAAAGTGATTGTAGCTTGAGTCTGTGTGTCTTACCATTGTGCTTTTACCCATTTCTTAATGAGATATCTTGTATATCAGCGTAACATGCGTCCTCTCACTCCAAACATTGTGAGTTTACTGATGAGGTTTGCTCTCCAAAATGTCTCGTTAAATCAATAAAATCTGTGAGCAGCTTGTCTGTTAAAATTTTGTTTGACATCATTGATAAATTTTGTGGTGTTTACAGCTATATGTGGTATGAGAGAGAGGTGGCTAGGGGCAATAGAAATAGGTCATGCTTACTTTATTTTGTAAGAAAACAAGCAAAACTAGTTGATTCAGAAAATTTAGAAATAATGCTGTACTGCTATAACTGTGGTGGTCAGCAAAAAATTATCAAGCTTTAAAATAAACTCCATAACACATACATTTTTAGTGAGGTGGCATACTCAGAAATGAAGGAGATGCAGCACATTCAGTGATAGGCAGTTGGCAGGCAACAGGCATTTTGCCAGCTGTCTTCAGGCTAAATACTAATTAAAATATTACAACTAAAATACTAATAATAAATACTCTATGAATTGAGTGATAGACACTTTTTTTAAGTATTCGCATAAAGTATTTCAAGTTACTTATATACTCTAAGGTACTATCTATTTTGTTTAAATAAATCTAAAAAATACCATTCCTTGATGTATCTGTTAGTCAGGAGGACATTGTTATCTTACTAATAAAGTCACTGTGAGGTCGGCATTTGTGATATTAATAATAACTTCACAGTGAGGGCGGCATTTGTGATATTACTCACTTTGCATTATAATCTATTTTTATAATACAAATAAATAGTACCATAATATGGCACGTGTGTACTTACCAACTTTAATTATTGCCGGGCTCATACTCTTCTTATGCAATATGCTTTTATACCTAAGGGGTGCCAGGAGTTCGTTACAGCGAGATTCTTGAGTCAAAGAAGGTGACACAAATGATAACACTGTTTCGAGTGAAAGTACTATCAAATTTTAATCTTCAACATAAATACATTATAGAAACCATGTGCTTAAAATGGCGTCGCACAAAGTTGCAACAAAAGAAAATGGTGGCTATTTAGTCAGCCCTGTCAGTATTAATATTTCTGGTGGTCTCTAATCAAAATCGTTAAAATGTTATATTTGTACTGCAGTTCTAATTACTTATTAATTCATATTTGCTATATTCACAAACCAATGCCCTTGGCATATACATATATACTCATGGCCATGCGCTCACTCTCACTACACTCATCTAATTATGGGTACATGATTTTAATTAGTTGTTTTCAATTAATGAGCTCATTAGATTAAAATAGAAAATGACAAAAGGTTGACTTCTCTTAACGGAGATAGGCGTAGATCCCTCGCTGCTGTTGGTTGGATGTTCCCTGCATGGCTGGTGTTCGTCTCCAGTCTATTTGGTTTTAATTACATAGTTATCACTGATTCTACATGTTTTTTAGATTTAAATGTTAATACAATCGAGCACTAACGCTCCACCATCACATTTGAAAGTTAGCTTTGATTGATTTTAAATTTTTATAGTAAATGAGGACAGACAGCGATACATCGCTGCTGCACCCTTGAAGAACTACGTTGGATTGAGACGGAGGCAAGTGTAAAATTGCGTTTGTGTGCGTACATGTTTACGTCACCACTCTTTTTTCACACAGGACTAAGACTGGTTACATGCGTTGTCGTCAGTGCGTCATTGCTTTTGTTATGACGGATCAGTGTTATTGTCCAATCGGAATTCGTATTGTAGTCTTTTCGTCACAAACACCGCCATGGTAGATTTTGAGTTTAGCACGTCCATCGGCGACTTTGGTATCTTACTCTGGCCGAAATTGTGTTGTTCCTTTTTCCAAAGGGACAATGTACCTAACCATTCTGTATGCTTAAAAATACATAATAAAACCTTGAAAACACCTACATAACCCACAATTATGGTATTGGGCCAGTATGTACTGTTACAAACCCCCTCAAGGAAAATTTTTGTGTCGAAACCCAAAAAATTTCCTTGACTCATTCACACTTTCCTAAAAGGATCAGTCTAGATACGTCACCACAACCCCCTATAACGTTACGAAAAAATTTTATCATCACTTACCCTTGGTCCCATGATGTTGGTCGCACCCTCTGACCTTACTGGACTTCTCCTGAGAGATCCCTACACCATAAGGCCATGAGGCACTCTACACTCCTGTTCTGACGCTCCAGCCAGCCCAGGACTGCGGTCACAACACCACAAAACTCTGAAACATTGCATACAAAAATTAACATAGTGGTCTGATACACTTACGCATCTACAACTGATATGTTCCCCTTTAGACGCATTGGTTTGTGTTTGGGGCATTGGTTTGGTTTTAAAATCAACAGGTTCAACCTCAACTATAAAACTTAGACTACCTTGAATTTTTACCACCACCTAAATCAATTTCTTATTTGTAAGAAAATAAACAACATATATAGGTAACTAAATATAACACAATATATCAACAATTCTTTATCCTACCCCAAAATACCTTCACCTAATTATTTCTATAAATTCAGCTTACAACTATCATGACAGACACTTTTTCTTTAAACTTTGTTGCTCAACTTATAATCATTTATCTATTTTGTAAATGGCAGCTTACTAGAACATTTTATTTAACTTCATTTTTAACTTTAAACTTCCAACTTTAAAATCTACTATATCTTAAAACTTGTTATCGTCATTACCCCTGTATTGACCTCCTAACCACACACTCTATTGCCCCCCAACATAATAAAACATTGTACATTACATATTAACATTGTTACATTTACCTTACATTAAACAATTTAAATTTACATGATTTGTACCAAACTTTATCACATTACTACTTCAACAATTTTCTATTAACCTTTAATGATTTAACATTCATTAGATTCTATACAACAATTTCAAATTTATCCTTACCTTTCTGTTACAATTACCTTCCTTTGTTACCTCCCCTTCCTACCATGAATTCTCCTTTTCTAATCCTTTTATCCTTACTCGTTTGGGTGACTCTCTATTATTCACTACTTTCTCTGTCTTATTTTGGCATCTGTCAACCTAACCTTACTACCCCCTTTTTTCTACACTAACCGCTTCTAACCATTTACATATATTTTGACACCAATATCTCTTAATAACCCCTTTCACAAATCCCATTTAAAACCTCTGGCACCGCGCCTTTTTGTACTAGTATGTGTGTATTCCCTCTAACCAACTCATTCCCTTATCGGTTTCTGACCCTTTCAGATAACCCTTTCCGGCACACAACGATCCCTCCTGTCTCAACATCTCTCGTTGGACTCCTACACCAATACCCTTATTACAAAATATCACCATCAACAACAAATATAGTTACCATGCACATCGCTCAACTCTACATATAATTACTAACCACTGTGTCCCTAAAATATCTAACACCTCTTTATATTTTATCAACATCTCAACACTTTATTTTTCCTAACTCCCAATAACTCTATCTAACTAACTCCAATGGCCTTATTTATCACTATCCCCAAACTCTTTTACAACATCTCAACATTAATATACCATTAGAAATTCATCACTTATCTGCTAACAACAATACCTCTCACCATCCAAATATATAATCATCTACTAACCCTTTAGAATCTAAATTCCATAATATCCTTTCAAAATCATTATTAACTTCCTCCAATTATCTAAAATTCTACAATACATGTTTACATAAAAAATACATAAAGTACACAACAGCAAAAATACACAAATACATAGACATCAATACACAAAAATATACAATTCACATAATCATGAAATCATTCACCATAATCAGTCCATTTTTTAAAAACACTGTCCACACAATTAAATGTTCATAACACAATAAACAATACACAACTACCCCATATCGTCGAACAATAGTCTTATCTTATATCTATATACATTGCTTATTATTGAATCTCTTATATTAACATCATAAATGCATATACCATTCAAATTTTCATTATTTTCCACAAACTCATTTAATCTGTCATGATTGGTCATTGTCCTGTCACCTCCAGTATAATTCGTCACCACTAGGTATGTTATAAAGTCATTATTTTCATTATCATCTCCTACTATTGCTATATCAGCTTCATTATAAGGTAAGTACTTATTATTTTTATTATATACCCTCTCTACACCTAACCTTTTCCTAAACTCTTCATAATTTTTCTTTACTTTATATATCTCAATTTCTCTCTTTCTCTCTCTCTCAAAACATTTCTCACCATCATACCAAGCTACACACTCTTTCTCCATATATGCAGGGGACTCTACTACTTTATCACTGCACCACCTGTGAAGTGCACAAAAAAAACCAGGGACCACTTTATTTGTAGACCTTTTGTCTTCCAAATACGCATTGAAGGCACTCTCGTCCTTCCTAAACACACGTGAAGTCTTTACTTCACCCCCTACTACAACATTACGGGAAAAATTTACCCCCTGCAACCCCTTTATCTGTAAATTCTCTCTATACTTTCTCTCTAATTCATCAACACTTTTTATCACTTCATTATCAAATTCTACTCCCATTATACTTTTATCACCACTCTCAATACTCACACAATTATTTTCTAACACTATATTTTTACTTCTATTATCGTAATGATCACCACTACTTACCTTGTTTTTGTCTATCTCTAACTTGTCTACTTTGTCAATACTACAATTTTGTCTCTGTATTTCGTTTTCAACTTTTTTTAGTTTCTCGTCTAATTGGTTCAATTTTACGTCTCGTACATTATTTTGTTTTTTCAATTCATTTTCGAGGCTATCAAACTTCTCGTCAATCTCTTTTAACACACTATTTTGTGTTTTAATCAATGCGAACAGGTCTTCTAAGGCCTCGTCCACACTAGTAGACTTGTTGCGCAACCGAGGTCTCAGAGACGTGTCTAAGGTTGTCTCAGGATGTCTCGGTAGACTGCCTAAATAGACCAACTTGGTCTACGGGGGCCGTTGCGAGACCAAAAATCGCCGGTCTAAAGTCTCCCGATCGGAATGGGAGACCTGATGCAACGGTTAGACATGTTGCGCAACATATCGATGGTGTGGACGTTTGTCTAGAGACGAGACGAGACCTGCCCCACTCCTTCCCCCGCGCCGTTTACCCCCCTACTTTAGTTTGTTTACATCACGTGCAACATGTGGTTAAATGAAAACGTATTAAAATTAATCGAAGATTACCATAATGAAAAATGTTTGTGGGATGTGACAAGTCCCGATTACAAAAACCGGGCTAAAAGAAGAGCAGCTATGGAACTCCTGGCTGCAAACCACCAAGTTTCCGTGGAGGAAATAGAGAAAAAAATTCATAATCTGAAAACTTCATTCAACAGGGAGCGGAAAAAAATCACTCCGTCAAGTGGGTCGTCTCCGAAGAAGTCTTCATGGTTCGCTTACGACTATTTATTATTTTTACTACCGGCAAACGAATCAAAGGGCAGCCGCAACACAGATAACACGGACAGTGGGAACAACGAAATTGAAGTAAGTACAAATAACTCTATGAAACTCTTTATTAAAATACATTTATCCTTTATTAATTTGATTTAAATCAACCTTAATTCTTTAGTTTTAATTAAATTGGTTCTACTAACAAAAAGTGATCAAGTAAATTACTTTATTGAATCGTATTGCCAAGATACCACTCCCTCTTGTGAAACAAAGTAATCTCGAAATTCATCACGAATTTTATGCAAGTTAGATGAACATTTTCGAGGAGCGTTGCGCAGATCAACCAAACGATTCTCTTCGTTGATTTCTCTTCTCCAAAATCCTTCAATTACATTTCCATCGCCATCGTACGAGTCCAAACTTCCTGGTGGGGTGTAGGCATATCTTGACGCTGAATTCCTACGTAAAAAATTGTGTAGGTAGGCACAAGCCAACACGACAGACTCCACTTTATCTGGCTGTAAAGCTATCGGTTTAAGAAACACCCGAAATTTGGACGACATAATACCGAAAACATTTTCAATTATTCTTCGAGCCCTGCTTAGCCTATAGTTGTAGACTCTCTTCGGAATGTCCAATATACGACCAGGGTACGGCTTCATCAAATAATTAGACATAGCAAAAGCATCATCTGCCACAAAAACATATGGTACAGGTTCTGTTCTTCCTGGTAATGCCTCACTTACAGGTACGTGTGCGGTATTGTTTTCTAAATCCTTGTATAGTGAAGTGAACTTGAAAACGCCCCCATCAGAAATACGCCCTTGGCATCCAACATCGGCGTACAATAAGTTGTAGTTGGCGTCTGCAACGCCAAGGAACACAATGCTGAAAGTACCTTTATAGTTAAAATACAAGCTCCCGCTGTGTTCTGGGGCCACCATCTGAACGTGTTTACCATCAATGCTGCCTATGCAGTGTGGAAAATTCCATCTACTCAGAAACTCCTGAGAAATAGCTTTCCATTCAGCTTCGGAAGTCGGTCTCTGAAACGAAGAAATAGGTAATCACAAATTATGAATATATATGTGTGTGTATAAATAAAGTAAAAATATTAAATCGGTAATGCGATCAATATTTTAAAAAATTTTGTGCTAGTTAAAATTATTTGTTTAGATGTTGACCTTATGTTAGGCTTTTACTGCCAATGAAATAGGAAAGCTATATAACTAAAGCTGGAGACGATGTTCGTGTTCCTTGAATATTTTTGAAAAACTCCACTTTAATTATTCATTTCAAGCGAAATGAAGTCGATCTGAGTGGTGCATTATCTTTTGGTGAAATCTGAGAAAACGATAAAGATAATAATAGTAATTTTTATTAAAGAAACAATTCTGTTAACGTCTTGAAGACATATTTTTAAAGAGTTTCTTTGTGTTTCAGGATAGTTTGCTAGATACAGGCGATCACGAGGAAGAGAATGAAACCGTGCATGTGGAATGTGAGGACAACAGCCCACCATTCAAACCCCCAGGACGCGCTCCTAAACGCGTCCGCAAGAACGAGGACTCCGCTGCCCAACAAGCAGTCAACTGCTTGAAATCCTTAACTCAAGTGGTGAGTTCCAGAGATGAGTACGCAGTATTCGGGGAATATGTAGCGAATAAATTGAGGAACTGTAACAAAAGTAGAATGGAAATTGCTTTGGCACAGCGTAACATAAACGACGTCTTATTTAAATTGGACATGGGTTTCTTAGCTTCGGAAATCCCGCCCATTCAGATGCCACGTCCACCATCCACTTCTTCCGTCGCATCAACATATCACGTTTCGGAAGAAAGTTATAGCTCAAATCCCTCTGCACCTACTGGTATTTATGAAATCGGAGAGGTTCAAATACAACAATTGGAGTCAGGGGATGACGCATTTGTAATTTTGTAAAAAAAAATCATACCAATTTATCAATTTCATTTGTTAAATAAATTTATAAAGTCTCATTTGTTTCTTATTGTAAAAAATAAATTGCACAAAAAATTGTAAAAAATTGTAAAAAAATTTAGTTTTGTAAAAAATGTTAAATATAAAATTGTTTATTAAAAATAATATTAATTTTTTATACATACCTTTATCTGTTGTTTCAATGAAGAGATAATTGCTTCACAAACTTCTGGTACTATTTTCGATATTGCCTGTTTGGATATTCTGAAGGTGTACATGAGGCTCGTGAATGAGTCTCCACTTGCTAGAAAACGCAGTGTGACTGCCAGTCGAAGAGAAGCTGTAATGGTTTCCCTAAATTTTGTATCTTGCTTCGAAATTTTCCCTCCAACCATCAGAAGTAATTCTTCGAAATCAGTAGGCGTCAGGCGGGTGAAATTCCGAAATCCCATGGCGTCTTCCATTTTTAATTTATTTAATAATGTGGTACCGAACCTTGGTCCTTCTGTGAGTACTTCGCGCGTCCACCAACGTTTACGTTTTCGCGATCTTTCATTCGTAATAATAGCCAAACAGGCACTCATTCCACACAAAGCAATGTCCTCCATGGTGGTGTGCTTAGACGAGACTAACAAAATTCACATAGTAGTGTGGACGCTAGACGAGACCAAGATTGTCGTCTATAGACCATGTCTATGTCTAAAGTTTAGACCGTCTCGAGACCGTTGCGCAACACGTTGCGCAACGTGGTCTACTGGTGTGGACTAGGCCTAATGATATTTTATTTTCGACTACTTTAGGTGTTGAGCTAATGTGTCTTTCCAGTAAAATAGATTCTGTCTCTGACTTTTCTATTTCTATGCTACTATTATTATCTGCCATTTTTATTTTAAATGTTGGAATTACTATTTCACTCTACTTGTAACAAAATTACACAATTACTATTTACTCTGGTTGTTAACATAACCTCCATAACCTCTCTTGTTATGTTCTGGATATCATCTCGTCACCCTCTATGTCTCTGACTCTGGCTTATTTATATAAAATAATTTTATATAAAGTCAACTGTTCGGGGCCATTTGTGATATTAATAATAAATATAAATTTATATATTTATATTTATACTTATGACGCAATTCGTCAATAATCTTTAAATATATAAATAATGTTGTCTTACCCATAATTGTTATTAATTATTATTAATAATTATTATTATAATTAATCATGTCCCAGTGAGGGCG
Organism: Magicicada septendecula; assembly: GCA_034769895.1. NCBI lineage: Eukaryota > Metazoa > Arthropoda > Insecta > Hemiptera > Cicadidae > Magicicada > Magicicada septendecula. The sequence continues at coordinate 29,328,649 of CM068373.1, forward strand.
TCATAGATTTACTATCAAACTTTTTAATTAACAAATAGATTCAGTATATAACCATGTGCTTACTATGGCGTCGCACAAAGTTGCAACAAAAGAAAATGGTGGCTATTTAGTCAGCCCTGTCAGTATTAATATTTCTGGTGGTCTCTAATCAAAATCGTTAAAATGTTATATTTGTACTGCAGTTCTAATTACTTATTAATTCATATTTGCTATATTCACAAACCAATGCCCTTGGCATATACATATATACTCATGGCCATGCGCTCACTCTCACTACACTCATCTAATTATGGGTACATGATTTTAATTAGTTGTTTTCAATTAATGAGCTCATTAGATTAAAATAGAAAATGACAAAAGGTTGACTTCTCTTAACGGAGATAGGCGTAGATCCCTCGCTGCTGTTGGTTGGATGTTCCCTGCATGGCTGGTGTTCGTCTCAAGTCTATTTGGTTTTAATTACATAGTTATCACTGATTCTACATGTTTTTTAGATTTAAATGTTAATACAATCGAGCACTAACGCTCCACCATCACATTTGAAAGTTAGCTTTGATTGATTTTAAATTTTTATAGTAAATGAGAACAGACAGCGATACATCGCTGCTGCACCCTTGAAGAACTACGTTGGATTGAGACGGAGGCAAGTGTAGAATTGCGTTTGTGTGCGTACATGTTTACGTCACCACTCTTTTTTCACACAGGACTAAGACTGGTTACATGCGTTGTCGTCAGTGCGTCATTGCTTTTGTTATGACGGATCAGTGTTATTGTCCAATCGGAATTCGTATTGTAGTCTTTTCGTCACAAACACCGCCATGGTAGATTTTGAGTTTAGCACGTCCATCGGCGACTTTGGTATCTTACTCTGGCCGAAATTGTGTTGTTCCTTTTTCCAAAGGGACAATGTACCTAACCATTCTGTATGCTTAAAAATACATAATAAAACCTTGAAAACACCTACATAACCCACAATTATGGTATTGGGCCAGTATGTACTGTTACAACATACACATCAGCAGACTCTAGAAACCAACTCATATAGGACCAATAGATTCTTAGACTTTCCACACGGGTAACGTAAAAAGGGAAATAATCCAAGTTAACCTTCACTCCTCTAGGTTCAATTGGAATGATGACGTTACCAACATTTTCAATTATTTCCAGGCTAATGGCTATTCAAAAAGTTCATTAAAATGTGTTGGTGACATTACAAGAGTAATAATCACAAGATGGAAGTAAGTGCAACATAATCATCCCTTATGGTCACTGTGTGCCAGAAAAAATTATCAAGATGGGGTGAATAACTTCTGACTTTGTTTGGTGCAAAGAATATTACACTGATTGAACGGTCTCTTGGCATTTGGTAGAATATTTTATTAATACTTGAATTGAATAAATAAACATTTGCTATAGTTCTAAAGATAATTTTTATTTTCCTGACAATTGTTCAACCAGGTACGGCAGCTCCCATGTTCAACCTCACCACGTTCCCAAAGTCCACCTTGGTGAGGTGCACGCGGAGGAATGAAATGGAATGTGATACTGTTGTTCGTAGCAAAATCTTGCATCTCTGGTTGCGTCATGAGATCTTGGAAACATCTTTTGAGCGAAGAAGCAGCTCCTATGAAATTAGTCCCACAATCAGAGTACAGGTCTGATACAAGACCTCTCCTAGAGATGAATCTCGTAAGGGCTGCAATGAAGGCGTCTGTAGTTAAATCAGTAACCACTTCCAAGTGTACAGCTTTTGTTGCAAAACAGATGAACAGGCAGAGGTACACCTTTATAGGCTGTATCCTGCGAAGTGTAAAAAACTTGACCGTGTAAGGACCAGCATAATCAACTCCAGAAGCGTTGAAACAACGAGTAGGGGTAACACGACCGGCTGGTAGATCACCCATGAGCGGAGACGTGTTTGTTGATTTTGTACGAAAACATCGTACGCATTTAAATATTCTTGAGCGTATAACACTGCGGGCGGATAGGATCCAAAAGCGTTGAGATAGTGTTGCTTGGAGGAACTGGGGACCAGCGTGCAGGTACATGCCATGATAGTAATCAATGAGTAAATGAATAGCGACATGATTTTTTGGCAGAAGAATAGGATGTTTGGCATTGTATGTAAGCGCAGAGTTTTTCAGTCGACCTCCGACACGGACTATTCCTGCATCATCAATAAAGGGTGCTAGACGTTGGATGCGGTTTGAGCATGTCCTTTTCTTGGAGAGTAGATCTATGTCTTCTGCAAAGTGAAGTCTCTGAATGAGCCAGCAAATGCGGTTACAGGTGTTATTTAATTCAGTTACTGTAAATGATCCACTTATGGTGGTTTTAAATTTCAAACGGGTTATAAAGCGAAGGACATAAGCCATTACATGAAGAAGAGTCTTCCAAGAAGAAAACTTTGTAAGAAATCCAAATGTTGGGACTTCTTTTGTGGTCATCATAAGATTAAGCACATTTGGTTTCATTTCAGGAATAGACTCCTCCGTAATTGGATGAAGGATAGATTGTGGCCAGGTCTGCGTTGATTTAGCGAGCCATGGTGGTCCTAGCCACCACTGATTATGTTTCATCAGAACCGTGGGTGTCAAGCCTCGAGAAGCACAATCAGCAGGATTGTCAACAGTTGAAACATATTTCCAGACGTGCGGTGAAACTAAGTCTTGTATTTGTGCCACACGATTAGCAACATACACCTTGAGACGAAAAGATAGAGTGCGTATCCAAGATAGAACTACTGTAGAGTCGCACCATGCTGAAATGTTGTCGATCTTGTGATGTTGTGAGAGCTGTTCTGTACAGTAATGTAGCAATTTGGCTAACATGTGCGCACCACAAAGTTCCAAGCGGGGAATAGTCACACGCTTCAGTGGAGCTACTCTTGATTTTGCGATCAGCAGTCATATGTTGACATCTCCTTCTGCGTCTTCTGTGCGCAGGAAGACACAAGCTGCATATCCGGATTCACTTCCATCTGAAAATCCATGAAGCTGGATATTGACTGCAGTTGCTAAGGATATGAAACGTGGTATCCTTAGCTTTTCTATTTCTGGAAGTTCTTTCACGAATCGTGACCACTTCTCGGAAATATGATCAGGTAATGGAGAATCCCAATCTAAGCCTAAGGTCCATACGTGCTGCATTAAGACTTTAGACCAAAAAACTATTGGGGATATCCAACCACAAGGGTCATAAATCTGAGCAATTGATGAAAGTAAAGTTCTTTTTGTGTAATTACTTGAAGGTGTGTGCATCACATATGAAAAGACATCAATATCTGGGATCCATTTTAGCCCTAATACACTTGAAAATGGCTGTTCCGACGTGCGTAACATGAGGGGTGTCTCAGGATCATCTTGCATGACATTTTCTAAGAGTTTAGGATGGTTTGAAGACCACTTGCTCAGTTCGAATCCACCCTTTTTCAAAAGTAAAACAACATCCTCTTGAAGGTGGAGAGCTTCTTCCAGAGAATTGCTCCCTAATAGAGCATCATCAACATATATTTGCTGTTGGAGTGCTTCAGCAGCAAGTGGATGATTTTTTCCTTCGTCCATAATGAGCTGTTGTACTACTCTATTAGCAAGGTAAGGCGAGGACGTCATACCATAAGTGACAGTAGTCAATTGGTAGACCTTTAGCGGGACTGAAGTGTGTTCTCTCCAGTATATTAACTGAAAGATTTGATCATCTTCATGGATGGATATCTGCCTAAACATTTGTTTGATATCACAAGAGAAAAATTTATGTTGACGAAAGCGAAGAATTATATCAGTAATGTCATTGTGCAACTTTGGACCCTGATGTAGAATGTGGTTCAGTGAGACACCTGAAGAAGATGGTGCTGATGCATTGAAAACAACACGGATTTTCCTATCTTTAAAAACGCCATGATGTGGCAAAAAGTAATGCGGCTTGTTCAGAGATGGCACAGATGTGCACAGTTTCATGTGCCCACATGCTAAGTAGTCATTCATAAAATTGACATACTTCTGTTTAAACTCAGGTTGAGATTCAAATTTGCGTTCCAGTGTATTAAACAGGCGTTTTGCCAAAGTTGTAGAGTCACCTAGTTGAGCAGGGTTTCCACTGAAAGGCAAGTGACAAACATATCTGCCGGAGGCATCTCTCTTATGAGTAGAGACGAAGTGAGCTTCACATTTTTCATCTTGTGGAGCGAGTTTTGTAGTGTGAGGTGGTTCCTCTATGGACCAAAAATGTTGCAATGTTGCATGCAGATCACGATCATTCGTCGATAAAAGAGTCACTAAGCCTGAGTAAGGATTAGACTTAAGTGAAACAGGTGTCGGACCAAGCACAACATAGCCAAAGATTGTATTGACAGCGTATGGCATATTCTTGCCGAGATTGATAAAGGTACCATTAAGAGTCAATGCAAATAAATCTGCTCCAATCAGAAGGTCAACTGGACCCGGAACATCAAAAGTTGGATCCGCTAGCATATAACCTTTGAGTCGCTCTTTAATTTCTGGTGGGAGCTGAACACGAGGCAGATTGCATGATATTTTATTAAGAATCATGACTGGGCGAGATTTTGCTAAAATATTCCCACTGAGCGAAGACAATGTCACAAAGGTAAGTCCCTTCGTTTTCACTGGGGCTGTAGAGATGCCACTAAGTTCTGGAACATCTGTTTGAGAGCGGTACAAACACAACGTCTTTGCACAACTTTCTGAAATAATTGTTGTTTGGGATGCACTATCAAGCACAGCTCGTACAACTGCTGCATTTCCATTGGCAGATGTGATATGCACCAAAGCGGTTGCGAGTAACACAGTGTTATTCTGGTTGCAAGAAACACCTATCAAGGTAGTATCCTGGTGACACTCTGCAGAGTGGTTTTGCTTATGCATCATCGTTTCAACAGAAGGGCACAAGGTAGGTTTATTTGAGTGAGTCAATTTTTGTTGCGGTTGTGCGGAGCGGTTCTCAACAAAAAAATGTAGTAGGCTATGGTGACGCCTATGACATACATTGCATGTGTGGACGGACTTACAGGTGACTAACTTATGTGTTCCAAAACAATTTTGACACAAGTTCTTATTTTTAACAAAAGCTTGTCTGTCTTGTACAGTAAGTGCGGAAAAATCTGCACATCTATATATGTTGTGTGAATTTGATGAACAGAAGATACAATGCTGAGTGTGAGTAGTGACCATCGCTATTTTGTGTGGTTTAAACTGGTTTTTATCCATTTTAAAGCCACTGATTTTTTGAGAGGTTTGAAGAGAAGGTTCATTTTTTGAGATGATATTAGTTAAACCTGCTGCTTCTTTGCAAGAACATTCATTTTCTAAGAATGTAATTACTTCTGTAATGGTAGGAACATTTTGTAAATTATCTCGAGAACGTTCAAGTTTGGTCCTCAATTCCGTGTCAAATCTACGCAAAATATATGAGGTCAACAACAAACTTTCACTAGCAATATCATGTCCTAGTGCTTTGAGCGCTTGATAATTTTCATTGTAGGTCGACAGAAAATTCCTCATTTGTTTAACTGAAGGATTGTGCAATTGTGGTAACTCAAATATATTGTTTACGTGAAGTGTTATCAACAATCTAGAATTTTGATATCTTTTTAGCAAAGTTTGCCAGGCTATGGCATAGTTTGTATTAGTAACAGGCAACGATTTAATTAAATTTAGCGGCTCATCAGTCAAACAAGAAAGCAAGTATGTAAATTTCTCCACATTAGAAATGGTTTCATTTTTGTGCACTGCATTTTCAAACAGACTGTGAAAGGCTACCCATTTCTCAGGTTGTCCAGAAAATGTTCCCAAGTTTAAGCGAGGTAAATTTACGGTGGGAGTGGGTGCAACTAGTTGTAGTGCACCAGTGTGAGACTGATCCAAGGTTTCCTGCGGTTGCGATGGTAGAAGAGGAGCACACAAACTTTGTATAGATATATTTAAGTCTGATATAGAATCTTGTAATCTTGAAATCTGTTCATTATCCAGATCTTCTGGTAAAGGTGTTGTACTAAATAGTTTATTTATAAGCCTTTCAAATTCAGCATATTTATTTTCTGCGGTGGAACTAAGCAAACTAACTTTTTGTGTTTGCTGTTCAGTTAAATTACCTATACCAATAACCTCAAGAGCAACAATTTGCTTGTTAATATTATGAAGCCTACTCTCAATCAGTTCACATTGCTTCACAAAAGAAGAAAATCTCATTTTGGTAATTTATGAATACACTCGGTTTAAAAAACAGATTCAGATGTAAATGACAAAAGTGTTCTAAGTAAAAGTTGTAATTCACAATGTTCTTCCACTATTCAGTAATTTCCAGTCCAAATAATTTTAATTTATTTATTTTTTATCACTCTAATACCAATAGCGTAGATGACAATAATAATGGTAATATGGTAATAAAGGAATATGGCTACTGTATTTTAGAAACTAATACAGAGGTCGGTTTTGAAGAAACACACTACACTTCAGAACTATGCTTGCTAGATAAAACATGAAATAACACACGCTGCACAATGAATCAATAAAACTATGCTTGCATGAAAAAACAAGAGAAAATCATAACAAAATGAAAAAGAGCACTGAGTATTGGCAATACTTGCCAGTAGTAAATAATTGTTTTTTTTTTTTTATTTAAGCGTTACAATAATTTAATAAACATAATAATAAAGAGCGTAATAATTAATAAAAATCTTGCTTTCCAACGTGCTGGATTCTGAATGAAAGATGCTATCCGGGCTGGACGGACCAAAAATGTGGGGTTCTTTTTGATTTGCAGTGGACTGTATATTGTCAAAATAAATAGTTAAAAGGCTTTATTCCCATGTAATCAGCAATGCATAAAAATTGAGCGTTTACTGACCTTGTCCTTGTGCGTTGTAAATGTCCTGTTGTAAGCACACTGGTGATTTTCTAGGCAGTCCTAAACTTGACAATAATATTCCAACAAACGTTAAACACATAAATAAACACATGAAAAAAAGCACAAAGTAAAATAACAAGAGCGTTGAATAGTCTTTCTATTCTTGCGGTATGCGTGTATAAACGAAAAGAACTGAACTGCACGATATACCGTACACTACAGGAGAGAAAAACGCTCTAACTATGACTGCTGATTACAATGTGAATTGAACTTTGAAACAGGTAATGGGAGTGCATTCTATTAGAGATAATGAAATATAGATAGGGTGAGTTTAACTATTGTTATAAAAATAAATATCTGACAGGGCTGTATGCAAAACATCATTTGATTCTGTTTGAATTTGCGGCTGTTATCATTTACCATAGAAAAATATCGGTATGGAGAACCATACATGACTTCCATATTCTAAGATTTATATTTAAAATCATTTTCAGCCAAACAGCCAGGCTGTGTCTTACCTGCTTTTTTATTGCTGTATTAAATGAAAAATATTATATTACATTAAAATGAAAAAATTATAATTTTATTGCCTGGCAACAAAATTATTTTATTTTTAACAATTACCATTGTTTGAAAAAGTTTAAATAAATTTTCAAGTACTTTACTCTTGTTAAAACGTAAAATGTTGCAGGTAAACTACCCCTTCCCCTTAACCGATCTTCACCAAAATCGAAAGTCATTGAGACCTCTACAATTCAGGGACGTATGCAAAAAATTATTTGATTCTGTTTGAATTTGCGGCTGTTATCGTTTGCCATAAAAAATACGCTTGATAAAAAAACGTTGCAGGTAAACTACCCCTTCCCCTTAACCGATCTTCACCAAAAACAATAGGTCTTGAGTACTCTACAAATCAGGCCTGTATGCAAAACATTATTTGATTCTGTTTGAATTTGCGGCTGTTATCGTTTGCCATAGAAAATACCCTTGTTAAAAAAACGTTGCAGGTAAACTACCCCTTTCCCTCAACCAATCTTCACCAAAAACAATAGGTCTTGAGAACTCTACAATTTAGGGCTGTATGCAAATAATCTTTTGATTCTGTTTGAATTTGCGGCTGTTATCGTTTGCCATAGGAAATACCCTTGTTAAAACATAAAACGTTGCAGGTAAACTACCCCTTTCCCTTAACCGATCTTCACCAAAAACAATAGGTCTTGAGTACTCTACAAATCAGGGCTGTATGCAAAACATTATTTGATTCTGTTTGAATTTGCGGCTGTTATCGTTTGCCATAGAAAATACCCTTGTTAAAAAAACGTTGCAGGTAAACTACCCCTTTCCCTCAACCGAACTTCACCAAAAACAATAGGTCTTGAGAACTCTACAATTTAGGGCTGTATGCAAATAATCTTTTGATTCTGTTTGAATTTGCGGCTGTTATCGTTTGCCATAGGAAATACCCTTGTTAAAACATAAAACGTTACAGGTAAACTACCCCTTTCCCTTAACCGATCTTCACCAAAATCAACAGATCTTGAGAACTCTACAATTCAGGGCTGTATGCGAAACATTATTTGATTCTGTTTGAATTTGCGGCTGTTATCGTTTGCCAAACAAACAAAATTACCCTTGCTAAAAAAAAACCGTTGTAGGTAAACTACCCCTTTCCCTCAACCGATCTTCACCAAAAACAATAGGTCGCGAGTACTCTGCAAATCAGGGCTGCATGCAAAAAATTATTTGATTCTGTTTGAATTTGCGGCAGTTATCGTTTGCCATAGAAAAAAAATCTACAGATAGACACACAGACAGACACACAGACAGACAGACAGACAGACAGACACACACACAGACACTTTTCGGAAAACGACTTTTTTTCATGTTTTGAGTGTAGTAGAATCAGAATCTGCAATAATCTCGAACACGATTTTTTTTTGCCATCACCATACTTCCATTCCTTAAGGAATATGGAAGTAAAATTACCCTTGATAAAAAACCGTTGCCGGTAAACTACCCCTTTACCTTAACCGATCTTCACCAAAAACGATAGGTCTTGAGAACTCTACAATTCAGAGCTGTATGCAAAATATTATATGATTTTGTTTGAATTTGCGGGTGTTATCGTATGCCATACAAAATACCCTTGATAAAACAAAAAACGTCGCTGGTAAACTACCCCTTTCCCTTAAACGATCTTCACCAAAAACAATAGGTCTTTAGTACTCAAGAAATCAGGGCTGTATGCAAAAACTTATTTGATTCCGTTTGAATTTGCGGCTCTTATCGTTTGCCATAGAAAATACCCTTTTAAAACATAAAACGTTGCAGGTAAACTACCCCTTTCCCTTAACCGATCTTCACCAAAAACAAAAGGTCTTGAGGACTCTACAATTCAGAGCTGTATGCAAAATATTATATGATTTTGTTTGAATTTGCGGGTGTTATCGTATGCCATACAAAATACCCTTGATAAAACAAAAAACGTCGCTGGTAAACTACCCCTTTCCCTTAAACGATCTTCACCAAAAACAATAGGTCTTTAGTACTCAAGAAATCAGGGCTGTATGCAAAAACTTATTTGATTCCGTTTGAATTTGCGGCTCTTATCGTTTGCCATAGAAAATACCCTTTTAAAACATAAAACGTTGCAGGTAAACTACCCCTTTCCCTTAACCGATCTTCACCAAAAACAAAAGGTCTTGAGAACTCTATAATTCAGGGCAGTATGCAAAATATTATTTGATTATGTTTGAATTTGCGGCTGTTATCGTTTGCCATAAAAAATACCCTTGTTAAAACATAAAACGTTGCAGGTAAACTACCCTTTCCCCATAACCGATCTTTACCAAAATCATCAAATCTTGAGAACTCTACAATTCAGGGCTGTATGCGAAATATTATTTGATTCTGTTTGATTTTGCGGCTGTTATCGTTTGCCAAACAAACAAAATTACCCTTGATAAAAAAAACCGTTGCAGGTAAACTACCCCTTTCCCTCAACCGATCTTCACCAAAAACAATAGGTCGCGAGTACTCTACAAATCAGGGCTGTATACAAAAAATTATTTGATTCTGTTTGAATTTGCGGCTGTACTCGTTTGCCATAGAAAAAAAATCTATAGACACACACACACACACACACACACACTTTTCGAAAAATGACTTTTTTTCATGTTTTGAGTGTAGTACAATCAGAATCTGCAATAATCTCGAACACGATTTTTTTTGCCATCACCATACTTCCATTTCCTTAAGGAACATGGAAGTAATATATAAATAACGTATATCGATAGTTGAAATATATCGATATATTTAGAAATATATCGATAAATTTCAACTATCGATATATCGTTGGCATCCCTACAAATACCAGTTTGTTGATTCAGCCAATGTAACAGGATGTTATTGCAGGTTTAAAGAAATTGTAGACTTGTGCTCTGTTTCGTCAGTGGTTTGAAGCATGTCAGTTCTTATTAACGATGACATTAAAAAAATTTGATATTCTCGAAGCTCCCTGGGTCTTTCAAAAGGCGTCGTCAGAAGTACCAAGGACAGTTGAATTCTGCTTGGCAAAAGCTGTGACCATCCTCCATGTCCATGTCCAGTGACAATGTTATTAATCACTTCCGAAAAATCCTGAAGTAGAGAGAAAAGCAGTCGACATTGGACAGATTCTTAACACCCCAAAAACGGAAAAAAACGTCCTATGAAAATGCAAAACTGTGTATATATGTATTATTGTTATTACATATAAAAAAACGAAGTAAGAAATTATGTTTTATTTATTTTTTGTCCAGAAAGAATAATCAAATTTCAAATAACAATTCGATGATCAGTTAACAAACAATTCGGGCAGCGAACATCGACTTTGAACGGATTATGTTTGTTAACCGATCACACCAGCCATTCCATATCAGTAGTGTGTACTTGTATGAGGTAAGGTAATTTTTTTACTTAATGACAACTGGACGTTAAGTTAAGGTGAAAATAACGATAATAGTCGCTGATAATTTCATTAGTAAGATAAACCAGACACATTAAGAAAATTTAATTTAAATTTGGAAAGGTGGTTCGTATTTGTTGACCAATTTCACAAAATTAAATTCTTGGATTTCGTTGTCCATTAACTAAACGTGTCCGTTACTTAACTAAATATCTCACCAGAAAATATCGTGAGTCGCAGTACAAAATATTGGCAAGGTATCTTGTTTACTTTTTAGTGTCTGAATAAATAATTTATTAGTTTTTCAACTTTCACAGCAGCTTTTGCTGGCCTGCAAATGCTGTAAACGCATCAAAACTTTAGGGTAACAGAATACCTGGTAGATCTAAATATACTACTTTTATATACTGTATGTGGATTTAACCAGTATAATAGTATGTTAGAAATCTACTGAAAGCAATGGCACAGGCAAGTACTGTTAAACAACGTACAGGACAAATTCAAAAGTAATGTGATATTATTCGTACCGTGCGTAACCTACAACTGGACAAACATAACCTAACAACACTTCATTTATGGCGTAACTGAATACTTGCACAAGGTGAACCAGTCCTCATCAGTTTATACAAAATCGCATTAGAAATTATAAATGTAGTAAAATTGCTATGTTTCATGTGTGTGTGTGTGTGTGTGTGTGCACTTGCATAGTGCATAGAAGTAATACTTTATTTCTCTCCCCATAGCAAGGTTGACTATTTAGTATCCTTGTCACAGTTTTTGTTGTTTAATGATGTAAATATTAACTAAGATATAATAGGCTTAACTCATGCGCTTAAGGGTTTACTAATACGACTGTGTAGGTTGTGATTTGACTTTTGCTTTCGAAAAATGTTGAGTTGAAATAACCTCATGTTACTGTTAGTTACATGTATAGATTGCAGCACGTCTACAGTAGGTGAATATACATTTAGGCATGTGAATGTAAGTGAATGATCGTTTCTCAAAACTTGCCATTTGTGATAATGTTTTCATATTGATTCAATACACATCAAAAATAAAAATGGTGGTTACTCAAGTTAACAAATTGGAGACGAGAAATATATTGTTTACAATAATTATTATTGCAAATGAAAAGAAGAAAATAATATCATGCTCAGTATATTATTATTGAAACTATTTATTATATAATTTGTATTGAACTGAAGAGTAAAATAAACTTCCAATTTTTGTAGACTTCCAAAATCAAAGTACATTAGAAAACATTTAGCCAAATAACACTTTCAGATTCTGTACATAGTCATAGTTATTTTCAGTATATATTTCTTGTGTAACGGTACAGAATTGTGTGATCCCATAGTTTTTTTAAAAATCAGTTTTAATTTTCAGTTGTCAGTATCAACCTGTGAGGTGCCCCAGTTTAACCAGCAATACACCGTTAGCATAAACAACTGATGTCTGGAGACAGCCAGACTAGACGCATTACGTAATACTTTGCCAGCAGCAGTCTCCCTTGTGAATCACAGTAAGCAGTTTGCCACCATAGAGTTAACCACAGAGTACGAATATATAGAGAGGGGAAAGCCAATGTTAAAATTTTGACTTAACTTTGTAGCGCTCGTGGTGGCTTGGCTGTCAACTAAGTGGAGCTAAATGATAATGCAGTATAGTCACGTGACTCCAGTATACTGTATTATCTCTGCTGCATAGGCGGGAAATCTAAAAAAGGAAATGCTGGTACGCTTTATTTGAAATTACTCGTAAATGTTTACATTTTCATCAGACATATTTTCATGTCATTGTAATTACAGAAAAATGTTTAAAAAAAAAATAATTACAATGTTTAAAGGTAGACATGTAAAATGTCTAAAAACTGAAAACACTTTAATCAAAATTTAGTAAGCAAATGCATAAAGTGAAATAAAAAATTAGAAAACTCACATTTATAAACCATTAATTGTACTAGTTACATCAACAAAGTAATTAGGTTTTTACAGTGTTTAAGTACATGTGGCATCACAAAACATTCTGTGTATAAAACGTTCATAAAAATTTATCTTTTAATAAATACTTGTTTACAAATAATTGAAAATGTCTTTACTGTGCTTTAATGAAAATACACTTTAACTGCCTTTGGTTTCAAGGATATTAATCAATTGTTTTTGAAAACCACTATGCATTTTATTGACATAAGGTCACAAATAGTTGATAAACACTTAGGTAAAAAAATCAAGAAAAAACAAATTTATGTATTTTTTTTTAATTTTTACTCAAAAACATTTTAAATTACAAAAATACATACAGTGAGTAGAATTAACTAAGCATATTTATAAATATTACATAACACATAATAATTCAAATTCCAGTTCTACTAGTTACCTACAAAAGTCAAACAAATCTACAAACACTTCACATTATGTACAAGACCTAACAGCTAATCACTACAGAACAATCTGAAATAATACAAATATACAAACGCAAACATTATTTTGAAGTATTATACAAATGAACAGACTTGAACTGTATTATAAAAAACTTTCTCAATAAAAATTCACAAAACATGACTAACACATAATACATTCAAATTTCAGTTGTACCACTTATATGCAAAACTCAACACTAATCTACAAACACTTCACATTATGTACAAGACCTAACAGCTAACCACTACAGAACAATTTGAAATAATACAAATATATAAACCCAAACATTATTTTGAAATATTATAGAAATGAACAGACTTGAAGTTTATTATCAAAAAACTTAATCAATCAAAAAACGTAATCAATAAAAATTCACAAAACATGACAACACATAATACATTCAAATTCCAGTTCTACTAGTTACCTACAAAAGTCAAACAAATCTACAAACACTTCACATTATGTACAAGACCTAACAGCTAATCACTACAGAACAATCTGAAATAATACAAATATACAAACGCAAACATTATTTTGAAATATTATGCAAATGAACAGACTTGAACTGTATTATAAAAAACTTTCTCAATAAAAATTCACAAAACATGACTAACACATAATACATTCAAATTTCAGTTGTACCACTTATATGCAAAACTCAACACTAATCTACAAACACTTCAACTTCACATTATGTACAAGACCTAACAGCTAACCACTACAGAACAATTTGAAATAATACAAATATATAAACCCAAACATTATTTTGAAATATTATGCAAATGAACAGACTTGAAGTTTATTATAAACAACAGAACTTGAAGTTTATTATCAAAAAACTTAATCAATCAAAAAACGTAATCAATAAAAATTCACAAAACATGACAACACATAATACATTCAAATTCCAGTTCTACTAGTTACATACAAAAGTCAAACAAATCTACAAACACTTCGCATTATGTACAAGACCTATCAGCTAATCACTACAGAACAATTTGAAATAATACAAATATATAAACCCAAACATTATTTTGAAATATTATACAAATGAACAGACTTGAAGTTTATCATCAAAAAACTTAATCAATTAAAATTCACAAAACATGACATAACACAATACATTCAAATTTCAGTTCTATCACTTTTATGCAAAACTCAACACAAATCTATAAACACTACACAATATGTACAAGACCTAAGAGCTGAACACTACAGACAATTTGAAATTATACATATATATATTAACATAAACATTATTTTGAAATACAGAAATCATCAGACTAAGAAGTTTATTGGCAAAAGACCCAGAAAACCTTTAGATTAATGAACTGCATAGAAGCCCAATATGAATTTAAAACCTAAATTGTTCCTGAATAGTACATTTGTCAATTCTGATAATCAATTAAATTGATATACTGACATAAAGTACTTCATTCACAAGATTAACACACTGAACAACACTAATCCTTACAGAGCAGAGACCATCCTTACACCAAAGCAATACATTGTCATAATAAATTATTGGTCAATTATTTAGTGATTTTTAACATACCTTTTTGTTTCAGCTAAACAATTGTTTTTATGTCTGCACCATGAGACTTTACATATTTTATAGGAGTCTACAAATGTTTTTACATGTCTGTATAAAGTATTTTATCCACAAACCTGAATACTGAGCAACACACGTGACTAAATTTTTTGATGGATACGTTAGACTCTGTACTCTCAGAATTTAATACCCACATTAAAAAGTACAGCATATCATTTGTTGCAGATACCATCTTTCCATTAATGAATATACTGTATTATGTTAATTAAATTTTATATAAAATTAATATAAATTTTTAAAACATGTACAAATTTATTTGTTGTTCATTTCAGTTCTTCTTGTAACCCACCACCTAACACATGTTTTAAATATAACTTTTAAAAAATGTTGTAAGTTTGTTTCATAATGGACTTCACAGCAGTTCATTAGCCATGTGAAACTAACTTTTTGTGTAATTGCACACATGATGACTTCTGTCAACTTGTCCAAATAGCATTTCTCATCCAGTATTTCATCCACAACGTTAGCACATTTAGAATCACAGGTAACCAAATTTTCTGATGGATATGTAAGCTGTGTTTCTGTGCCCTCAGTGTACTCTCTGAATAGAGTACCCAGATGAGAAAGTTTATTTGTGTCATTGGAGCAGAGACCTGCTCTGCAGTTGTCACATGTACTATTGCCTAAACGTTTTCTGGCAGTAAATCCACTTACATACGCTGTGGACAACCGATTCACATTAAATGAGACATCAGGCTCTTTGTCACAAGTAACAGAATTGGTGTCAGCAGTGTATGGAGTAAATTCGCTGCGTTTATCAGTCAGAATGTCAGAACCAAGGAAAGTTTGAAGATTACTTAAAAGATCTGCATCATCATCCAGGCAGTTAGCATTTTTAAGATTCTGAAATGCAAGCCCATTGATGATGCAGGTCTTAAGAGCATCGACAAACTGTGGCACAGTAGGATTATTATTGGCTCCACAGTTCGCTCGAACAGAACCAAAAACGTTCTCCAGTGGATCTTGATTCAGACATCTGACTGATAAAAATCGAATGTCTTCACATTCTTCCCTGACTGACTTCCATAATTGCATTTATGGTTGTCAGCCAGCCTTCCTGTGTAGGTGGCCTAAATGTCCGCCGATCTGGCCTCTGGAAGTGCCACGAGTTGACGAAGTGTACAGCCTGCTGCCAAAATGCCATGTGTATGCTGTCATCACTAAGTGGAGACCGAAGAGGTTTTCCTGACTTGTTTTTGATGCAGCCATTGAAAGAGTTGAACAGGTTGTCACACTCTTTGACAAATGCTGCAGTTGTCATTGCAGAAGGTTCTACAATTCCTAAAAAATAATAAAGATTAAAAATAGATAAGAAAAAATCAAATAGAATAAATCAAATTATGTCAATACTTATACAGAAATAATTAATTTTGTATCATACTAATTACATATATTGTAAGGAACTGAGGTCCATTACCATATTTTTATAAACTCTTTTATGATCAGTACTACACAACACACATGCAAAAAATTAGACAGTTTATGCCCTTTAATATTTCATATAAAAGTTCCTGCTTCCATGTACATTACAAAGTTGACTTGAATTTGGTAAAAACAAGTTATTTGTTCACAGTTAATTGTCACAGTAAATAAAATTTTAATGTAACTTAAATAAGTTGATCATCAAAATGTAAATTTATAAAATCAATATACAAATAAATAAATTTTTGCTAGATATAAAAAATTCTTCAATTTTCTATAAATTACATTATTAATTAAATAAAACTTTTCAACAAGAATATATTATACTAAAATAATTTTACATTTCATAAGTGTTAATAGTTGTAACTGGTGGAATAAATGCTGTCAAAATAATATCAAATTTCTATTCAAAATGTATGCTTGTTGAAAACCGTTATTTTTATGGGAAAATGGAATTTTGCTATGCAGTTATTGTTTTTGTCACCTCAATAGTTTTACTTACCACATGGCACTGCAGAGTTAATACATGCAGCAACTCTATGGCTCAGAACCTGTGCTGCAAGACGCACCTTCATTTTCTGACTCCCCAATGGCTGCACATGTTGTTTTGTCAGATGGTGGAGCTGCCGGAAAATTGCAACACCTCTGTCCCAGTAAAACACTGTTTTTATGTGGTCCCACTTAGCCTCTCCATCAAATGAAAGACTTCCAGTCTCCACATGGCATTTAACATTATATTTAAGAAACAAGTTCCTCGTACACTTAAGGAGGTGAGGAGGGTCAAGGATGGTAAAGACGGGTCTGTTGTTGAAAAGGAAATAGGGATGCTCTGAGTTTGCTGAACCCATAATTTTCAAAGCCTTAATATTTGTTGCTCCCATGTCACATACAGTAGCAACAACGTAAAGACCAGCTTTATAACAAGCGTCAAGGATGAAAAATATAAGTTCAGCAAGTATGTCTGATCTCA
Organism: Magicicada septendecula; assembly: GCA_034769895.1. Taxonomy (NCBI): domain Eukaryota; kingdom Metazoa; phylum Arthropoda; class Insecta; order Hemiptera; family Cicadidae; genus Magicicada; species Magicicada septendecula. Next base: position 29,345,880 of record CM068373.1, read on the forward strand.
TGCTACTGTGACTGAAGTAGTAAGCAACAGGTTGCTTCCACATCCGAAACCGCCCACGAACCATGAACACAAGGGCATGATTAGCAACACGTCCAGTCCTACCTTTGTGTCCAAGATCTTCAAACCCATCAATTCTATCACTTGAACAATTGTACTGTAAATGTTCTCTTATCGACATTTCATCAAAAATAAGAGTACATATTCTGTCCCGTTTGTTCAATTGATCAACATGCTGGGTCAATTTGGTGAACATTTGATCATTTATCCCAGAGCTGAAAGGAAGTTTGTTGACTAGACGTTTCAATGTTTTTTTACAAGGAAGTGCCAAAATATTACTAAATAATGTGTAAGCTTTTGGACTTCTTTTGTACAAAGACAAAGCTAACGTCTTTTCTTCAACAGTCCATCTCCATGCCCGTGGTGTTTTCCATGAGGACTTTAAGTAAGAAGACAAGCAAAGAAGAGATGCAGCAGACATATGCTTACTCAAAGAATGAACTGCATTTACAGTTAAATTCATTGGGTCACATAGGTTCTGCATTTGTCGTCTCATTTTCTTGCACTTCTTAGTTAATTTTTTGATTTCACTCTCCTTTTTCTTTGCATATTTGTATAGGAACTTCTTCCTAGAGGTATCCAACTGTGAATACCTTGTCATTGCAATATTTTGTAAGGTTAGTGAATCAACCTGATAAGACAGATTTGATGAAGTAACCGTGTGAGATAAACGTTCATAAAAATTTGCCTTGGTCAGCATAAGAGTCCTCATACTGTACTCCAGAATAAGAAGATGGCTCTGTCAATATTTGGTCAGCAGGACTAGAAGTGCTAAAAGGTAATCTCCTTTTACAGTTAGGAACAGGTGTGGAAGTAGCAGAAATATATGAGGTAGCAGGATAGGATGTGTGTGGTGATAATGCGAGAGGAGTTGAAGTACTCGGAACTTGTTCATTCCTTGTCTCAGCAGGCTGATCTTCTCCTGTGGCAAGTGGCACTTGCATTACTTCTTCAGCAATGGGTGGAGGACCACGAAGTTTTGGTATTGGAGTAGGCCGCAGTCTGTTCCCAATGAAGTCCTCGGGTGTAAAATGGTCCTCACAGACTATCCTGTGTACGCGGCCTACTATATTTTCAAAACTTTTGTCCTGACAAAAGTCCACCCACTGCTGAAGCCTGCAACACACAAGTGTATTATACTAAACTGGTAAAATTATATGTGGCTGATTTTGATTATACTTTTATACACTTGAAAAAAATCATAGCAAGGTAAGTGTATGACACTAATTCAGTTACTGTCGCATGAGCTTTACAAGTCAACAAAAGTAAATATTAATAAAATATGTGTATAGAAAAAAATATAAGTATATATTGTTATGAAAGATATATAAACATTCTGAAAACATTGAGCGGAATGTGATTAATGTGAACCGTGTCAATCCAAATGAACACTAAGTAAAATATACTATATTTACAAAGTTACAAATAAAATTGTCACAGTAAATAAAATTTTAATGTAACTTAAATAAGTTAATCATCAAAATGTAAATTTATAAAATCAATATACAAATAAATAAAAATAATCTACTTTCCTTAATCAATAGCATATAGAGAATAATATATACTTTAATAAGAATAAAGTACAAGTTCTTTAATATATATTTTCCTTTATTCAGCTGCTCACGTTTGATATGAACTACTCTTGATTCTACTAACTCTGATAATAATGATTATACTGTGATAAATATTTAAATTATGTAACCATTTTATATTCTGAGCGGTATACCCTCTGAGCCTTACAAAGAAATAGGCTCACCAATATCTAGCCTACTGTTAATTTACAACTGACCAGAAAATAAGTTCCCATATGCTATATGGTGTATTGTTGGCATACAATAATATTCTGTCTTCAATCGTCTTACTTGTTTTGTTTAAGATACAATAAATCTATACACCAAAAATCTCTTAATCTCCTTTCAAAATAATTTTATACAACTATAGGCCTACTATAATAAATCTATACACATTTTATATAGTATATATATAAACTTTCACTATGAACAGTATTCACTGTTCATAGTGTTCACAGTTATATCACATTATGTTCACAGTATATCGCTGAAACTATGATTCAGTATTTTACTCCCACTGAAGAAGACGTATACCACGTTGAAACGTTTGGGAAATAAAACTAAAATAAGTGTTCATAGTGAAAGTTTATATATATAATATTTAAAAAAATGAACGAAGAGGATGTACCAACAAGATTTATATAGATTAAATTTCTTTAAATTACATTAAATGGCAGCTACTATTAGTACTAGTACTAATACAGTAGTATTACAGTACAGTACAGTAGTATTAGTAGTCGTACTGGCACTAATTTAATATAGTAAAGCCTGTTGAAATGTCTATTCATTGCAGAAAGTGAATACCTGGTCTTTCAATTTTAAGGCTTCGTTACAGATATAACTGAAGGTATCGACAATATACTCTTCGAGTTCGTTTATACTCTTGGTATCAACAAAATTATATTCAACATATACTGTGATCCGAAAATATTCACAATCTATCCAATTACGGAAACTTAACTAATTATCAAAGCTACTTAAAAATAAAGTTTCTTATAAGGTACTTACCGTGCTTCTTGTTTCCGCCGTGGAAAATAAAAAAATCGTCTACTCCCATCATTAATATTGTAGCAGCCTCTCACTGTACAATTTTTCATTTTTATATATTCACAAAAAAATCCTATATGAATGCTACAGCAATATATATTCGTACTCTGTGGTTCGGAATGACCAAAATGGCATCTTACACGTGCAAAGACCAAGGTTAAGCGCCAACCGCCAACCATTCGCTAACTCACGAGTTTCTCGTTTCAGCGCTGCCAGCTGCCACACTAGCGCTCGTTGTGACTGGCTGTGAATTTATAGCAGACGACAAAACTTATGACCAACAACTCCTATTTAACTGTCCTACCCCTGGAGTTAACAGAGGAGAGCAGTGGATTAATACAGTTCATTAAAAGAAAACAGTGGCCTCGGGTGTGTAAGATAGGCCGAAGTTAAGGCCGGCCTATCCAATCAAATAACTAATTAAAACATCTTTTAATAACTATTAAAAGTGCAGACAATGCAGTGGATTTAAGTGTGTGGCTTAATATTAACATGGGGAAATCAGTGAATTCAAATCAGTGAAAATCTAATACAACACAGTAAACTCAGTGCAAACAGGGGCTTGAGTGCGCCAGAAATAAGAAAGTGGTCAACGAGACACGGCAACAAACCATACAGACATACGCGGTGAATGGGTAACTAACAACCCTAAATATACATATTTAAATCAGTTCAAAACAAATAATGATAACTTATTTAAATGTAAATATAAATAATAGAGATCTCTAAGGGAAAGGAGTTTTGTAAAAGTAAATAGCAAGGGGAAAAGGGAATTAAAATATACATACTGGTTCATAATAACTTGGCATAGTCTAGTTGATCATTCAATGTTTATTAGTTGTTAATTCGCAAAAGCAAATTTCAATAAAATTTAGACTTTATTTCATATAAACCATGTGTAGAGAGTAAGTTATTACGCCTGTTTAACATAACCTGTCCTGTATGGAAAATCTCGCCTAAACGGACCTGGTAAGTAATTCAAAGTAAATAGTGGGGAAATGTATAAAGGTTTCCATATTTGTCCTTTTGTTTAAAAATATTGGTGGCGACCTATAAGTTTGGGAATCTTCTGTTTTTGGTAAGTCAGGGCGAATGCGTAAAAAGGTAAGTAAAAGATTATAATAAGGGGGGGTAAGGAAATAGACCGTAACACTTGTATACCTACTTTTACTTGAAGAAGTGTTTGTAATGTAAAGGCAGTGCAGTTCAGCTTGGTTAGGATCAAACTATCAGTAAATAAACAGTAATGGAGCCATGTTATGTTGTACATGAAAATAGCTTTATAGTTTTTGAGGAGAATTTTATTTTTGGAAGGGGTTGTATATAATATTATTGGTTTGGTCAGTGTTGTATTGTATTAACGCAGTTCATGGCATTTAATATTATTAAAATACACAGTGTAAACTAAAAATCTAATACACAAATGCACATGTTAACCAGCTACTAAATATCATAGTTTGGCCATACACAAACATTCATTATAAACAAACAGTTCAGTATAAACATAATGTTATTGTAACATTACACTAATGTTGAACATCCGTATTTTGCTATATTAAATTGTGAAAATTCAGGTATATTTTTCTGAGAAATCATAATTTTATTTTTAATTCTATAACATGTTTAATATAATTTCAGTATTGACATTGGGAACACAGTGGGAGTGCAGATGTGGTGTTCTTTCATTTAGCCATTTGTAGATGACATAAGACGCCCCTCCCAACGGAGCAAATATAGGCTATTTGAAGTATTTTAAACTTGCCAGATGTATAAAACTTTTGATGTAAATAACACTTTCCCATTAGGCTGCTTGTAGTATTACAACATATTCTCACAACTGTCAGTTTGATACTTACATTAAACAAAATATAGAGTATAACTTCTGCAAACAATTTAACTCAGGGGTTTTATAAAAATTTTAGTATTCAGTTGATATCAGAGTTTTATTTCTTTCTCCAGATAATTCTAAAATGATGTCAAGATTCTTAGCCTATAATTTTTGGTAAATAGGAATTAAGTCTGTGTGAAAATATGGACAGACGAAACAAAAATATGGACACATGTTGTGTGGTTTCCAAGAAAAGTGTACCTTTATGGGGTAAACATTTTTTCAGGAAACATCATTATAGTTAGCACTGTGTTTCAATACTCTTCTGTTCATCCCAGTTACATATGCAGGTAGCATTAATGTGAGTCCTCATCTACATAAGTTATCTCGAATCTCTTGTCAGCCAGAAACACTTTATTGTATTAACATGAAACTCTTCACACAAACTAAAATAAGGTACCTGTAGTGGTGAAACTGAGGTTTGACAGTGTGAAGACATTGTTTATTAATAATGATGTATGCATTAAATAGAAAACATTGTTCTTAATCGGATGTTATTCTTGTGCTAACTTGTGTGTGATGCAGATTTAGTCTTATAACTACCAGTGTGTTTTCATTTGTTTCAGGTGTTAACAAGAGTAATTTATCAATTATAAACAAACAAACAAAAATGGAAAAGGTCAAATTTGAGGACAAGGTATACATTTTAAATGTAAAAACCATAGTTTTTACTATTCATATACGATTAACTTGTTACACGTCATATACACTTACCTTATACATCCACTTCTAAAGTGGAGTTGTCCACTCCACAAGTCTTCCTGATGTTCTAATCAACTAATTTCTCTCTCTCTCTCTCTCTCTCTCTCTCTCTCTCTCTCTCTCTCTCTCTCTCTCTCTCTCTCTCTCTCTCTCTCTCTCTCTCTCTCTCTCTCTCTCTCTCTTTCTCTCCCCCCCCCAAGCTGCCTTGGTATGCTCCAGAACACCTCACTGGAGTGTTACTCCAGTATTTGTTACTGGCCGCCCTACCCTTTCTTCATCTTCTTCATCAGTCACTTGTTCCCTCCCCTCAGAAAAGCATTTAATCCATTTGTACACCGCTGGTTTCTTCATAGCAATCTCGGCATACACCTCCACTAACATTTCCCGTATTTCACTTCCACTCTTGTCCTGTTTCACCAGAAATTTGATGTTTGTTGCTCTATAATTCCAGCTTAGACATTTTCATGACTGCGCACAAGACACTGAAATGACAAGATTATAAAATAAATCTTACAGAGCTGCTTGTATAGTGCTGTCCTCAGTGCCAAACGGTGGTGAGTTAGAGAACTTAATTGTCATACCTCGTACATTAGTTTCAGTATTGGACACAATATTGGTTTATATACTCTTACTTTTGTGTCCTGTCTCAGATATTTTTTAGCCAAACAGTATGAGGCAGGCACACAACATGAGTGTTCATGACTTGCATTGAACTTTCTATCCGACCAGCCGCTCTTGTGACAACCACTCTCAGGTATTTTATTATCCAGTTGTCTCACTCCCCACATCCACATTGTCAGTCTTTACTCATTAATCTTAAGTCTTCATTTTGTTAGTGTATATTTTCTATTGTATGCTTCGGGTATGTGAACGTGTGTACCAATAGTCTGCTGACTTGTGTTCTGCGTGTCATTTGTTTTTGAGTATTTGTACTCATTACATGTCCTCATACATGTTTGTTAATATTTCAATGCAATTGTGTTATTTGTGCTGGCAGTCTTAATGTGCATTGCAGTTTTCTTTTTTCTCCATTGTACAATTTCCACCCCATAAGTGCAGTTTCTCTACCAAAATTGAAACAAAAGTCATTTCCATAACACCACTGAGAGAATTTTATTATTTTCTTTCAGTCTTTGAATACATAATTTTTTAAATGATTAAAAATCATTGGGTAATATTTTTGAATGATATAGTACTTAATGTGTTACGGCATAACAATTCCCCAGAAATTTCCCCCTCCACCAACTCCTTTCTGGGATAGGTGTAGCCAGGATTCCTGTGGTGGCAGGCAGGAGGACATATGTTGGGGGAGTCCAAAATTCGCCATTTGTTAGCCACTGTTAATGTTATTTTAATAACCATTGGTGATACATTTGCATCCTTCAGAATTTATATACATAAGTCAGTAACTCAGTCACCCTCCATGCTAAGCCACTGCTCTCTAGATTACTTATGAATAACAGTCAATCAGGCACACAGTAGGCACGGTGCTTTTAACTGTAAAATTAACAAACTATTAATAGAAAAAGTATGTAACTAATTTTGTTTACTTTACAGTAGAGAACTAATCACATTTGACTTATTCAAATATTGTACTTGCCTTTTACCTATCTTACTTCAATATCATTCAAATTCATATTACCTCATCATAACTAATAAACTTTAGTGTCACAATATATTATTAAAATCTGTTTGAAACATTGTGTTTCTCAGGTAAGATTATTTATCCTTTCATGTACCTTTCAGGTATATACTAGGGGTTTTGAAATGTTTATGACCTGATAATGAAAGAATTTTTCTTTCTGGAATCATTTTTATATTTCAACATAATCTCCATGTAATTCAATATACTTGGTCCAGTGATGCTGCAGTGCTTTTATCCGATTGCAGAAGTTTTATTGTTCTAAGTCCTCAAAACAACGTTAACTGCCACCCTCCCCCAGGGAAGTTTCGACATTTGGGAGTAGTTAAAAGTCGGATGGAGCTAAATCAGGCAAATAAGGCTGATACTACAGCAGATCGTACTTCAGCTCGGCAATTTTTGTCATAAAAACATTGCTTGCATGAAGTCTTACATTATCCTGCTGCTATTTCTGTACTTAACCCAATATTTATTTCACAAATGTTTTTCATTTATTTTGTGTAAAAGGTTAGCGTGGTGCCTCTTCATCATTTGACCCTTTCGTGATAATCTATTAACAATACTCCCTTAGCATCTCAGACAATCGAAGTCGGCTTTCCAGCAGATGAAATTGATTTTGCCTTTTTTTGGAAACAGAGAACCACTGTACATACATTGTTTTGACTGGTGTTTTGTTTTGGAATGAAATGGTGGACCCAGTTTGTATTACCCATTACAAGTCAACAAATAAACTAGTAAATGATTACCCAACATATCTTTCATCTCGTCAAAAATTTGTGTTAGTGCTAAACCTTTTTCTAACAAGAAATTGCAAGACGTTAGACCTTCCCTTTTTTAACAGCGCACCGAGGAGAAATGACCTTGAGAGATGACTTTGTTTACACAACTGTTTGTTATTAACAACACAGCAGACCAACTAGATGCTTTACATCTATTCATGGGGCAAATGTAGTGTCATAGTCCAGTGAAAAACAGAAATGCAAAAATACCTCTAAATTGTAGACCACGATCTTTTGAATTTCCCCTTGTATGAAGATCACTAGATGCAGAAATTTCTGCCTGGAAAAGGCAATAACGAAAGGTTTAAGATTACACCTTTTAACTTATCTCTCTTTTATTATAACATGTACTTGCTTTGATGTGGTTCTAAGGCTTTTTGTATCAGTATGCTCGTCTTTGTCTGTAGTGCTTACAGCATCTCATAATGTCAACAGTCAACTCCAGTCTCTGCCTTCCTCTATGGTACCTGCCATTCACTGGACTCTCATCACCAAAATCATTACTCCTGGCTGTCTCAACTAGTGACCCACCACTCCATGGTCTTATCTTCACAAACCGCTCCGTTCTCCCATTGTTTCCAGAACCTGTTAATTTTTTTAAGTTACTTTGCCCATCCACTATGTTGTTAATGTTCTTCAGCACATGTTAGCATATAGCATCACAATTCAAATGCTTCTGTGGTTCTTTCTTTCACCTTTCCAAATTATCTAGATTTCACATCCAGCGTGTGTAGTGCGATGCTGCAGACATGTAACTTGAGGAATTTCTTCCTAATTCCTAGCCCAGTATTTGACAACAGCAAATTAGTTTCTCCATTTGGCCTGTGCTGTGACACCACTTCCTCCAAGTTACCGGTTGCCGGTTTTAATATTAACAGAATCTCTACTTTGATTTCCAACTTCTGTTATTGTAATCATTTGTCTATAAAATTGAATGCTGTTTATAAATTTACCTTGTTTTCTACAAATAGAAGCCATATTATCAGTAAATCTTAACATTTTTATACTCTTTCCATGAGGTGTTATTCCAATCTTGAAAGTCTATTATTTCCTTTGCAGCGCATGTAAAGCATTCTCCTGTAATGGTAATAAATTTTTATAATTGTAAATTTAATTCTTTTTTATTTGTAGGATGTTTTAACGGATTTTATAAAGAAAGAAGTGGATGTAGAAGAAGGAGAGACTAAACAGGTAAAATAAGCACATAAAATAAGCACAAACCTGATTATGTAACCCACAGCTAATGTGTTAGGTTGTTCAATGCCTCGCACCACTTGAGACTGAGATTAGGGTTACATTCATTTGTAGTTATTTAATTTAAATATCAACAGAATACCAGTCTCACAGTATTGTAAATGCAAAAACCAGATGTGATTAAGTAAAGTAAAATCACACACACACACACACACACACACACACACACACACACACACACACACACACACACACACACACACACACACACACACACACACACACACACGTTGTGCAGAGTGCAGATATTTATTAGAAAAATTTATGGATAATTGTATTTATTTCATATTTATTTTTAACACGTTATTATGTACTCTGTAAGCACAGAGAATACAAATTAAATTTTATAATTTTTCAATTTGCAGTATATATTGCCACTTGTAAATTCTATCCTAAAAGAAGAACTATCTGTTAAGGAAGAACAATCTGGAAAAGAAGAACTATCTTTAAAAGAAGAACTGTGTGTAAAAGAAGAACTATGTGTAAAAGAAGTACTCATCAAAGAACAGAATGAACAGTTTATTGATCAGGTAGGCCTATAGTGCATTTGACGCTGATGGACGTCAATTGAAGTCCATTGAAAACTTCTGAGAATGCCGTTGGACGTCAATTGACGTCCTGAAGTATCAATGTGTTTTTCATGATGTCAGGCCTTGTAGTACCCAAATCATCCGCTAGATCGCATATGCGTTCACTTTCATAGGTACAGTTGACATGATGTAACTCTACAAAACTTTTACTTACCTTGTCGTCTCACCTACCTTATTTATTCACGGTATTCAGCCAACTCCTGCATCCGTTAAGCGAGGATGAGATGGCAAAAACAGTGTAACTCCTCTTTCCTTTTATGCTTTATATATAAAAAAAAACCTTTTTTTTTGTTTTATTTTTTTTTGTATTTATTTTTTTCTGAAAGAGAGGCCACTAGTTATTAGAACTAGGCAAGAGCCTAGAGAAGCCAAAAATGCGCTGGGTCCAGTATGATGGGACTTGCAAATGAAACTCTGCTCTAAGATAACAATAACAAGATTTATTGTATTCATGTTTTTGTACAATTAACTCCCCAAGTGTACAATATATGCGCAAGATAATATGTGTAAGATAATATTACAAGTGTTTTCATAATCAAGAATAGCTCAAATTTCAAAAACCACAATCATTATTATTCTTAAAATCGTTATTATAATTCACATTCGACATAGGCATCGCCAAATAATTGCTTGATATTACTGAGCAGAATGCAGTTACTTTATATAATGTAAAATGGCGCATAGTATCGACCCTCCCAGTAGGTCACATAAATCATAACCATAAATATGTATATATATATATGCATAATAACGTATAACAATCTAACAATCACATAAAGGCATAACACACAACATATAGTTAACATAGATACACATATACATATAAATAGCATACACCATGTCCACCTGGTTAACAGCATAAGTATTGTCATCGTAACACCGTCAAACCCTCTTATTCAGATCGAGTGTCCGGCCCACCTTAAATTTTCAATTAACAAACCCAAAACCCAAATCATCAGTCACAAAGGAGCAGAGTAGACATGCCCCAAAAATCTAAGTATGAGAACAGCCAAAATCAATTTGGCTAAATAGTCCGAACGGCACACAAGTACCAAGCACAACAGGTAATCATCAATTTCGGATCCCAAATAATAATAATAAGTGCCATCACGAGGTCAACATGGATGCCCGGTTGCATAACTGCATTTCTCATTTCTTTTATTTTCTTAACAAAAAATTTTAAGGAAAATCAGTGGAACGTGACCACCCATAAATAACTGATAACTGGTATTGATTTGTTTTACCTTCTTTAACATTTATTAATGAAATATTACTATGAGTTATTAAAAAAAATTTAACAATTCTTGTGCTGGCTATGGAAAAATTTAGTGGTTACAAAATTATTTAAACAGTAGAATTGAATTTCGAAAAACAGAATCTATGGAATTAATTTACTAAAACCTACTTGAGGTGTTCATAAAGAATCCACTTGACCTCAGGCACGGTCATGCGCCCGGACTAGATCCAACAAACTATGACATGTTATTGTCCTGTGGTTAACGGCACCAACAGGTGTCGTCCACAGGTTTAAGCACCGCCCCCAACCTTTAAATTAATAACCAATTCAACCCAATTAAATGGAAAAGTAATTAACCATGAAAATTCCCCTACAGGGTACCGAGATACCCGTGCATGCATGCTTAACACTGAAATCATTTAGTGGCAGACAGTGCCGCCCATATTTACAGAAAACTAACATCAACTCAGGTGATGCATGACCCTGGCTGAGTTTACAATTCTCTTAATGAGATAAACATTAATATGTTAATGAGGCATAAGCCTTAGTAAAAAGAAAAAAGTAACATGTAAACCCAATTGTCCCGTTGGACTTGTCCGGAACAAAGTCCCAAACTGGAGCATCTCCAAAGTGTCTCAAAGGAAGTGTATCGGCCACAAAGATTTTGTTTCTTAAAAAAAGCTTAAATGTCACCTGGTTAGCAGCACAAGGGTAGAGGATCGTGTCGAGTGTGTCCGTCCATCCGGCCTGACAGCTTGACGGAAGTGGTTGCATTTATTTCATGGAAAGCAGGTATTCGGCCATCCTCTGGAGCGAGACAGATTATCGTCTACTTCAGAAACCCGGAAGGTCACGTAGTCTTCTACTTATACATAATAACAGATAGTAGACAAAATTTCAAATCGAGGCTGTCAGCCGGACACAGACGCTGCTACGCTGAACGGTAAGGGTGAACTGGTCCGTACAGTTGCTGAAAAAATAGTATGAAACGCTGGACTCAGGGTGTGCGCGGATCTGCCCAGTGGCAAGATAACGCGGCGAACATAATTTATTACGACGGCAAGATGCCGATAATACATAATTTAATAATTCACCGCAGTCCGTTCACGTTGAGCAAAAAAAAAAAAAAAACCGATGAGTTTTTCCAAAACACGGCACACCCCCACCCCAAAAGGGCAACTTGGTTGCCTCACAGTTAAACTCAGGGAGGGTACCCTGCAGTGTACCCCCTTCTCAAAACAAGCTAGTGGTCTTCGTGATTATGGCGGCCCAGCAGCACTTGCTCTCAGGAGAACCGAGGCTCAGAAGTGCGTCCATTCTCATGCGACCCTCTCCGCCAGGCCAACCCCATGGGACCGCCCCAACACGTCACCCTCACTGGTGACCATCACCTACTCCCACCGGTCCCACTCACATACCCGTCCTAAGACCAAACAAGGTATCTCCCACCTTGGTATGTGAGTGACCGCACTACTCGTCCATCTCTTGGACCGACCAGCCACATGCACCCACAAGGCATCTCCATCCTTGCCATATGGCTGGCCCACTTCCCTACATAAGGGCGGACGGCCCCGCTTAGCCAGACAGAGAGGACCGCACCAAGGGCACTCGAACATTAATCTACTGTTACTTCACATTTGATTACACCGTAACTAGCAGGGAGGATTACTTCACCACAGCACCATCGATACACCATATATATATATATATACACACCACCTAGTTTTAACTCAAAATAAACACCATGGTAAACAATCGGGGAATGCGGCATGGCTCGGACCCTACAATGAACAACATCAACATCAACAACTATTAACAACCAACAACAGCACACCATCACTCCATCTAACCTCTCCCGAAAGGGGAAACTGACGATCTCAAAGACCACAATCCAATCTCTTCTGGCCAGTCTCTCTAACTCCTTTTGATAGATTTTTTTTTTTTTTACTAAGGGGAGGGGTAGGAAAATCAGGAAGATGAAACGGGGCAAGGATCATTGAAAGGTCAATAGCTAGGACTAAGGGTAAGGACATGGTTCCCTCCGAAAGGAGAATGACTGGAGAAAACCAAGGCTCGCGTGGGCAGGGGCGCAACCCTGAAGTAGACGCACACCACTGGGACTGTGGGGAACATCTACCCGCTACCCGTTAACCTCTTCTTCTTACCTTTCTGTGATGGATTTTAGGTACCCATTCCTTTCGGACACCACTCTCTAAGAAATCTCGTGTTGAGCTGTACTGGCGGGTTTCCTCTGAATCAGAATCAAGGCCACTTACCTCACTGCTTTCACTCTGCTGTGGATTATCCTTGTCGTCTAACTCCTCTGCTGCAATTTCTTCCTTTTCTACTTCTTTCTTTTCTACAATTTCCCCTTCTTCGTCCACATAATCCAAATCAACATCATGACACTGCACCTCCTCACCATCTACCCGTTGCTCCTCTGATCCATGTTCAACCGCATCTTCGCCCAGCTCCTCACCAATTTCTTCATCACATTGGTCACCAGCCGCTTCACAAGCTTCTTCACCAGCTTCTTCTCCAATCTCATTAACATCCTCCTTTTCATCAACATGTTCCTCATCGCCATCACGTCCACTACCACCATCAGAACACTGCACATCTTCATCCTCTAGTTGCTCACCTGGTCCGCCTGAAACTTCTTCCCGTTCCTCGGAATCCTCAACACTACATACAGAAGGCGTCTGCACATCTTCACACACTACATCATTCTCACTCACAACCTCCACAACGCTGCCACCAAATTCCTCCTCCACTTCTACCTCACTTGCGACATGGACATCCCCTTGTCCATCCGCAACCTCAGAAACACTTGCAGCCTGGACATCCCTGTGTCCCTCCGCAAACTCAGACTCTGTAGTCTCCTTAACACCAATAACTATACTTCCCTGGGCAGCATCCGCAGACCGCTCTTCTGTCGATTCCACTCCTTCACCACTCTCAGCAACTACAACATCATCAAGATTTTCCACCCTGGAATCCAGCTGTCCAGGTTCATGAGCAATGACTAAATTAATTTCTGCTGGCGATGGTAAAGCTACACAATCAAGTGACTTCTCATATCCCGGCGTAGGCGATGAGATGTTACAGGCTCTGGATCCCTCACGAACCGAGATGGAGATACTGGAACAAATTCTGCGGCATCTGGATTCAACCATGACGTCCTCTTTGAGTCCGGTAATTCAGTATCAACAGACGTTTTTTTGTCGTCTTGTATTGATCCCACGAAGTAATTCCGCTCTTCTACTTCTGCTTCACCTTCTTCATCCACAACTCTATTAGGCAGTGGTACTTCCTCTGGAACCTTTAAAATCTCCTTTTTCTCCGAATAGGAATAACGCCTTGGTACAGGCTCCCTACTTGCCGATGGTTGTTCCCTAACATAATTTCTTCTTCCCCTGTTAATTTCGTATTTCTTTGTTTTCTGTGCTGTAGCTGTTGTTACCGTCTTCTCACTTGCCACCCCCTTGTAGCCTCCATTACTTCCGGAACATTCAGGCCTTCTGACAGTCTCTTGTGTTCTCCTCCAACCACCATGTTTGTCCCTTTTAGATCTTCCTAACAAACCACTGGAGTATTGGACATCTGTAGCATCTCTTCCCCGGGACTCATCATTCTCCTGCACTCTCCTGGCATGTGCACACCACTGGTCCAGGTCCGCAAAACAACGTGGAGGATCTGCGAAAACTAGCCGGGATCTCTCTTGGGGATTCAGACCTTCTCGTATTACTTGTATGACTTCCGTCTCGGGCAACCCCAGTCGTAATATATGGGCAGCTTTCCTTACATCGTGCACGAAATCCCCCAACGCCTCTCCGTTGGCCTGTACACGATAGAATAACTTAAACTTCAACTGGTCACGTCGTCGACAGGGTATGAAGAAGTCCAACACTTCCCCATGGAAAGCGTCAACACTGCCGCCCCGACACAGAGTGTTTGTGACCAGCCCTGCCAATGGACCCCGGCAATACGGGTATATAAGGGACAAGACCTCCCCATCGGACACCCCCGGGAAATCTGCCAACTGCAGAACAAGATCTAAGAAAACCAGCAACTGCTCCTCATCTATTCCATCTAACACTGAAAGTTTCTGGAGAACTCCTGAAAGAGGGTGGGGCAATTTTTGATAGCATACCGCCGCCAGAATTGCACAATTCAAAACAAACAACAACACACATAAATTCTCACGAAACACCTAACACAAAAACATGACTTACAAAAGGAAAAACTTGAGTACTCTCTCTTCCATCAAGTGGACCCCCGGGTTCCCTAGCGCTGCGAAAACCTGACCCGCTCCAGAACCAACTCTCCGTCAGCCGCCAGACTCAAAGAAGAAACGACATCAGACACTAACACCAACATACAATCCACACCACTGAACACCTACCACAACATATGACATTTCAACTAAGACATTATCACAATTGCAGTCGGACGGTACCGACTTCCAGTTGGGCCATACCGCATCCCGCTAACCGCACGCGCTATTACTTCCATACAATAAATAAGGGAGCCCATCCCTACGCGATCTCCGGTAAGGTCCGATCTCAAAAACAACAAAACCCAACTACAACACCTGCCCGTGGCGGCACCAGGTTTACAATTCAAATCACATAGCAATAATTCATACATAATACATATATACCTACATAGGATATCAACCCTGCCATTGCATCTATCTATTTTCATTTTCAAAGATTTTCAAATATTATTGTTTTTTCCAAACTATTTCCGAGTTTGCAAGCCCCATCACACCAAAGGACCCAAGAGTTCAACCCTAGAATGAACCACGTTCACTGCTACCATTTGTAACCCCTCTTTCCTTTTATGCTTTATATATAAAAAAAAACTTTTTTTTTGTTTTATTTTTTTTGTATTTATTTTTTTCTGAAAGAGAGGCCACTAGTTATTAGAACTAGGCAAGAGCCTAGAGAAGCCAAAAATGCGCTGGGTCCAGTATGATGGGACTTGCAAATGAAACTCTGCTCTAAGATAACAATAACAAGATTTATTGTATTCATGTTTTTGTACAATTAACTCCCCAAGTGTACAATATATGCGCAAGATAATATGTGTAAGATAATATTACAAGTGTTTTCATAATCAAGAATAGCTCAAATTTCAGAAACCACAATCGTTATTATTCTTAAAATCGTTATTATAATTCACATTCGACATAGGCATCGCCAAATAATTGCTTGATATTACTGAGCAGAATGCAGTTACTTTATATAATGTAAAATGGCGCATAGTATCGACCCTCCCAGTAGGTCACATAAATCATAACCATAAATATGTATATATATATGCATAATAACGTATAACAATCTAACAATCACATAAAGGCATAACACACAACATATAGTTAACATAGATACACATATACATATAAATAGCATACACCATGTCCACCTGGTTAACAGCATAAGTATTGTCATCGTAACACCGTCAAACCCTCTTATTCAGATCGAGTGTCCGGCCCACCTTAAATTTTCAATTAACAAACCCAAAACCCAAATCATCAGTCACAAAGGAGCAGAGTAGACATGCCCCAAAAATCTAAGTATGAGAACAGCCAAAATCAATTTGGCTAAATAGTCCGAACGGCACACAAGTACCAAGCACAACAGGTAATCATCAATTTCGGATCCCAAATAATAATAATAAGTGCCATCACGAGGTCAACATGGATGCCCGGTTGCATAACTGCATTTCTCATTTCTTTTATTTTCTTAACAAAAAATTTTAAGGAAAATCAGTGGAACGTGACCACCCATAAATAACTGATAACTGGTATTGATTTGTTTTACCTTCTTTAACATTTATTAATGAAATATTACTATGAGTTATTAAAAAAAATTTAACAATTCTTGTGCTGGCTATGGAAAAATTTAGTGGTTACAAAATTATTTAAACAGTAGAATTGAATTTCGAAAAACAGAATCTATGGAATTAATTTACTAAAACCTACTTGAGGTGTTCATAAAGAATCCACTTGACCTCAGGCACGGTCATGCGCCCGGACTAGATCCAACAAACTATGACATGTTATTGTCCTGTGGTTAACGGCACCAACAGGTGTCGTCCACAGGTTTAAGCACCGCCCCCAACCTTTAAATTAATAACCAATTCAACCCAATTAAATGGAAAAGTAATTAACCATGAAAATTCCCCTACAGGGTACCGAGATACCCGTGCATGCATGCTTAACACTGAAATCATTTAGTGGCAGACAGTGCCGCCCATATTTACAGAAAACTAACATCAACTCAGGTGATGCATGACCCTGGCTGAGTTTACAATTCTCTTAATGAGATAAACATTAATATGTTAATGAGGCATAAGCCTTAGTAAAAAGAAAAAGTAACATGTAAACCCAATTGTCCCGTTGGACTTGTCCGGAACAAAGTCCCAAACTGGAGCATCTCCAAAGTGTCTCAAAGGAAGTGTATCGGCCACAAAGATTTTGTTTCTTAAAAAAAGCTTAAATGTCACCTGGTTAGCAGCACAAGGGTAGAGGATCGTGTCGAGTGTGTCCGTCCATCCGGCCTGACAGCTTGACGGAAGTGGTTGCATTTATTTCATGGAAAGCAGGTATTCGGCCATCCTCTGGAGCGAGACAGATTATCGTCTACTTCAGAAACCCGGAAGGTCACGTAGTCTTCTACTTATACATAATAACAGATAGTAGACAAAATTTCAAATCGAGGCTGTCAGCCGGACACAGACGCTGCTACGCTGAACGGTAAGGGTGAACTGGTCCGTACAGTTGCTGAAAAAATAGTATGAAACGCTGGACTCAGGGTGTGCGCGGATCTGCCCAGTGGCAAGATAACGCGGCGAACATAATTTATTACGACGGCAAGATGCCGATAATACATAATTTAATAATTCACCGCAGTCCGTTCACGTTGAGCAAAAAAAAAAAAAAAACCGATGAGTTTTTCCAAAACACGGCACACCCCCACCCCAAAAGGGCAACTTGGTTGCCTCACAGTTAAACTCAGGGAGGGTACCCTGCAGTGTACCCCCTTCTCAAAACAAGCTAGTGGTCTTCGTGATTATGGCGGCCCAGCAGCACTTGCTCTCAGGAGAACCGAGGCTCAGAAGTGCGTCCATTCTCATGCGACCCTCTCCGCCAGGCCAACCCCATGGGACCGCCCCAACACGTCACCCTCACTGGTGACCATCACCTACTCCCACCGGTCCCACTCACATACCCGTCCTAAGACCAAACAAGGTATCTCCCACCTTGGTATGTGAGTGACCGCACTACTCGTCCATCTCTTGGACCGACCAGCCACATGCACCCACAAGGCATCTCCATCCTTGCCATATGGCTGGCCCACTTCCCTACATAAGGGCGGACGGCCCCGCTTAGCCAGACAGAGAGGACCGCACCAAGGGCACTCGAACATTAATCTACTGTTACTTCACATTTGATTACACCGTAACTAGCAGGGAGGATTACTTCACCACAGCACCATCGATACACCATATATATATATATATATACACACCACCTAGTTTTAACTCAAAATAAACACCATGGTAAACAATCGGGGAATGCGGCATGGCTCGGACCCTACAATGAACAACATCAACATCAACAACTATTAACAACCAACAACAGCACACCATCACTCCATCTAACCTCTCCCGAAAGGGGAAACTGACGATCTCAAAGACCACAATCCAATCTCTTCTGGCCAGTCTCTCTAACTCCTTTTGATAGATTTTTTTTTTTTTTTACTAAGGAGAGGGGTAGGAAAATCAGGAAGATGAAACGGGGCAAGGATCATTGAAAGGTCAATAGCTAGGACTAAGGGTAAGGACATGGTTCCCTCCGAAAGGAGAATGACTGGAGAAAACCAAGGCTCGCGTGGGCAGGGGCGCAACCCTGAAGTAGACGCACACCACTGGGACTGTGGGGAACATCTACCCGCTACCCGTTAACCTCTTCTTCTTACCTTTCTGTGATGGATTTTAGGTACCCATTCCTTTCGGACACCACTCTCTAAGAAATCTCGTGTTGAGCTGTACTGGCGGGTTTCCTCTGAATCAGAATCAAGGCCACTTACCTCACTGCTTTCACTCTGCTGTGGATTATCCTTGTCGTCTAACTCCTCTGCTGCAATTTCTTCCTTTTCTACTTCTTTCTTTTCTACAATTTCCCCTTCTTCGTCCACATAATCCAAATCAACATCATGACACTGCACCTCCTCACCATCTACCCGTTGCTCCTCTGATCCATGTTCAACCGCATCTTCGCCCAGCTCCTCACCAATTTCTTCATCACATTGGTCACCAGCCGCTTCACAAGCTTCTTCACCAACTTCTTCTCCAATCTCATTAACATCCTCCTTTTCATCAACATGTTCCTCATCGCCATCACGTCCACTACCACCATCAGAACACTGCACATCTTCATCCTCTAGTTGCTCACCTGGTCCGCCTGAAACTTCTTCCCGTTCCTCGGAATCCTCAACACTACTTACAGAAGGCGTCTGCACATCTTCACACACTACATCATTCTCACTCACACCCTCCACAACGCTGCCACCAAATTCCTCCTCCACTTCTACCTCACTTGCGACATGGACATCCCCTTGTCCATCCGCAACCTCAGAAACACTTGCAGCCTGGACATCCCTGTGTCCCTCCGCAAACTCAGACTCTGTAGTCTCCTTAACACCAATAACTATACTTCCCTGGGCAGCATCCGCAGACCGCTCTTCTGTCGATTCCACTCCTTCACCACTCTCAGCAACTACAACATCATCAAGATTTTCCACCCTGGAATCCAGCTGTCCAGGTTCATGAGCAATGACTAAATTAATTTCTGCTGGCGATGGTAAAGCTACACCATCAAGTGACTTCTCATATCCCGGCGTAGGCGATGAGATGTTACAGGCTCTGGATCCCTCACGAACCGAGATGGAGATACTGGAACAAATTCTGCGGCATCTGGATTCAACCATGACGTCCTCTTTGAGTCCGGTAATTCAGTATCAACAGACGTTTTTTTGTCGTCTTGTATTGATCCCACGAAGTAATTCCGCTCTTCTACTTCTGCTTCACCTTCTTCATCCACAACTCTATTAGGCAGTGGTACTTCCTCTGGAACCTTTAAAATCTCCTTTTTCTCCGAATAGGAATAACGCCTTGGTACAGGCTCCCTACTTGCCGATGGTTGTTCCCTAACATAATTTCTTCTTCCCCTGTTAATTTCGTATTTCTTTGTTTTCTGTGCTGTAGCTGTTGTTACCGTCTTCTCACTTGCCACCCCCTTGTAGCCTCCATTACTTCCGGAACATTCAGGCCTTCTGACAGTCTCTTGTGTTCTCCTCCAACCACCATGTTTGTCCCTTTTAGATCTTCCTAACAAACCACTGGAGTATTGGACATCTGTAGCATCTCTTCCCCGGGACTCATCATTCTCCTGCACTCTCCTGGCATGTGCACACCACTGGTCCAGGTCCGCAAAACAACGTGGAGGATCTGCGAAAACTAGCCGGGATCTCTCTTGGGGATTCAGACCTTCTCGTATTACTTGTATGACTTCCGTCTCGGGCAACCCCAGTCGTAATATATGGGCAGCTTTCCTTACATCGTGCACGAAATCCCCCAACGCCTCTCCGTTGGCCTGTACACGATAGAATAACTTAAACTTCAACTGGTCACGTCGTCGACAGGGTATGAAGAAGTCCAACACTTCCCCATGGAAAGCGTCAACACTGCCGCCCCGACACAGAGTGTTTGTGACCAGCCCTGCCAATGGACCCCGGCAATACGGGTATATAAGGGACAAGACCTCCCCATCGGACACCCCCGGGAAATCTGCCAACTGCAGAACAAGATCTAAGAAAACCAGCAACTGCTCCTCATCTATTCCATCTAACACTGAAAGTTTCTGGAGAACTCCTGAAAGAGGGTGGGGCAATTTTTGATAGCATACCGCCGCCAGAATTGCACAATTCAAAACAAACAACAACACACATAAATTCTCACGAAACACCTAACACAAAAACATGACTTACAAAAGGAAAAACTTGAGTACTCTCTCTTCCATCAAGTGGACCCCCGGGTTCCCTAGCGCTGCGAAAACCTGACCCGCTCCAGAACCAACTCTCCGTCAGCCGCCAGACTCAAAGAAGAAACGACATCAGACACTAACACCAACATACAATCCACACCACTGAACACCTACCACAACATATGACATTTCAACTAAGACATTATCACAATTGCAGTCGGACGGTACCGACTTCCAGTTGGGCCATACCGCATCCCGCTAACCGCACGCGCTATTACTTCCATACAATAAATAAGGGAGCCCATCCCTACGCGATCTCCGGTAAGGTCCGATCTCAAAAACAACAAAACCCAACTACAACACCTGCCCGTGGCGGCACCAGGTTTACAATTCAAATCACATAGCAATAATTCATACATAATACATATATACCTACATAGGATATCAACCCTGCCATTGCATCTATCTATTTTCATTTTCAAAGATTTTCAAATATTATTGTTTTTTCCAAACTATTTCCGAGTTTGCAAGCCCCATCACACCAAAGGACCCAAGGGTTCAACCCTAGAATGAACCACGTTCACTGCTACCATTTGTAACCCCTCTTTCCTTTTATGCTTTATATATAAAAAAAAACTTTTTTTTTGTTTTATTTTTTTTGTATTTATTTTTTTCTGAAAGAGAGGCCACTAGTTATTAGAACTAGGCAAGAGCCTAGAGAAGCCAAAAATGCGCTGGGTCCAGTATGATGGGACTTGCAAATGAAACTCTGCTCTAAGATAACAATAACAAGATTTATTGTATTCATGTTTTTGTACAATTAACTCCCCAAGTGTACAATATATGCGCAAGATAATATGTGTAAGATAATATTACAAGTGTTTTCATAATCAAGAATAGCTCAAATTTCAGAAACCACAATCGTTATTATTCTTAAAATCGTTATTATAATTCACATTCGACATAGGCATCGCCAAATAATTGCTTGATATTACTGAGCAGAATGCAGTTACTTTATATAATGTAAAATGGCGCATAGTATCGACCCTCCCAGTAGGTCACATAAATCATAACCATAAATATGTATATATATATATGCATAATAACGTATAACAATCTAACAATCACATAAAGGCATAACACACAACATATAGTTAACATAGATACACATATACATATAAATAGCATACACCATGTCCACCTGGTTAACAGCATAAGTATTGTCATCGTAACACCGTCAAACCCTCTTATTCAGATCGAGTGTCCGGCCCACCTTAAATTTTCAATTAACAAACCCAAAACCCAAATCATCAGTCACAAAGGAGCAGAGTAGACATGCCCCAAAAATCTAAGTATGAGAACAGCCAAAATCAATTTGGCTAAATAGTCCGAACGGCACACAAGTACCAAGCACAACAGGTAATCATCAATTTCGGATCCCAAATAATAATAATAAGTGCCATCACGAGGTCAACATGGATGCCCGGTTGCATAACTGCATTTCTCATTTCTTTTATTTTCTTAACAAAAAATTTTAAGGAAAATCAGTGGAACGTGACCACCCATAAATAACTGATAACTGGTATTGATTTGTTTTACCTTCTTTAACATTTATTAATGAAATATTACTATGAGTTATTAAAAAAAATTTAACAATTCTTGTGCTGGCTATGGAAAAATTTAGTGGTTACAAAATTATTTAAACAGTAGAATTGAATTTCGAAAAACAGAATCTATGGAATTAATTTACTAAAACCTACTTGAGGTGTTCATAAAGAATCCACTTGACCTCAGGCACGGTCATGCGCCCGGACTAGATCCAACAAACTATGACATGTTATTGTCCTGTGGTTAACGGCACCAACAGGTGTCGTCCACAGGTTTAAGCACCGCCCCCAACCTTTAAATTAATAACCAATTCAACCCAATTAAATGGAAAAGTAATTAACCATGAAAATTCCCCTACAGGGTACCGAGATACCCGTGCATGCATGCTTAACACTGAAATCATTTAGTGGCAGACAGTGCCGCCCATATTTACAGAAAACTAACATCAACTCAGGTGATGCATGACCCTGGCTGAGTTTACAATTCTCTTAATGAGATAAACATTAATATGTTAATGAGGCATAAGCCTTAGTAAAAAGAAAAAGTAACATGTAAACCCAATTGTCCCGTTGGACTTGTCCGGAACAAAGTCCCAAACTGGAGCATCTCCAAAGTGTCTCAAAGGAAGTGTATCGGCCACAAAGATTTTGTTTCTTAAAAAAAGCTTAAATGTCACCTGGTTAGCAGCACAAGGGTAGAGGATCGTGTCGAGTGTGTCCGTCCATCCGGCCTGACAGCTTGACGGAAGTGGTTGCATTTATTTCATGGAAAGCAGGTATTCGGCCATCCTCTGGAGCGAGACAGATTATCGTCTACTTCAGAAACCCGGAAGGTCACGTAGTCTTCTACTTATACATAATAACAGATAGTAGACAAAATTTCAAATCGAGGCTGTCAGCCGGACACAGACGCTGCTACGCTGAACGGTAAGGGTGAACTGGTCCGTACAGTTGCTGAAAAAATAGTATGAAACGCTGGACTCAGGGTGTGCGCGGATCTGCCCAGTGGCAAGATAACGCGGCGAACATAATTTATTATGACGGCAAGATGCCGATAATACATAATTTAATAATTCACCGCAGTCCGTTCACGTTGAGCAAAAAAAAAAAAAAAAACCGATGAGTTTTTCCAAATCACGGCACACCCCCACCCCAAAAGGGCAACTTGGTTGCCTCACAGTTAAACTCAGGGAGGGTACCCTGCAGTGTACCCCCTTCTCAAAACAAGCTAGTGGTCTTCGTGATTATGGCGGCCCAGCAGCACTTGCTCTCAGGAGAACCGAGGCTCAGAAGTGCGTCCATTCTCATGCGACCCTCTCCGCCAGGCCAACCCCATGGGACCGCCCCAACACGTCACCCTCACTGGTGACCATCACCTACTCCCACCGGTCCCACTCACATACCCGTCCTAAGACCAAACAAGGTATCTCCCACCTTGGTATGTGAGTGACCGCACTACTCGTCCATCTCTTGGACCGACCAGCCACATGCACCCACAAGGCATCTCCATCCTTGCCATATGGCTGGCCCACTTCCCTACATAAGGGCGGACGGCCCCGCTTAGCCAGACAGAGAGGACCGCACCAAGGGCACTCGAACATTAATCTACTGTTACTTCACATTTGATTACACCGTAACTAGCAGGGAGGATTACTTCACCACAGCACCATCGATACACCATATATATATATATATATATATATATATATATACACACACCACCTAGTTTTAACTCAAAATAAACACCATGGTAAACAATCGGGGAATGCGGCATGGCTCGGACCCTACAATGAACAACATCAACATCAACAACTATTAACAACCAACAACAGCACACCATCACTCCATCTAACCTCTCCCGAAAGGGGAAACTGACGATCTCAAAGACCACAATCCAATCTCTTCTGGCCAGTCTCTCTAACTCCTTTTGATAGATTTTTTTTTTTTTTTTACTAATGGGAGGGGTAGGAAAATCAGGAAGATGAAACGGGGCAAGGATCATTGAAAGGTCAATAGCTAGGACTAAGGGTAAGGACATGGTTCCCTCCGAAAAGGAGAATGACTGGAGAAAACCAAGGCTCGCGTGGGCAGGGGCGCAACCCTGAAGTAGACGCACACCACTGGGACTGTGGGGAACATCTACCCGCTACCCGTTAACCTCTTCTTCTTACCTTTCTGTGATGGATTTTAGGTACCCATTCCTTTCGGACACCACTCTCTAAGAAATCTCGTGTTGAGCTGTACTGGCGGGTTTCCTCTGAATCAGAATCAAGGCCACTTACCTCACTGCTTTCACTCTGCTGTGGATTATCCTTGTCGTCTAACTCCTCTGCTGCAATTTCTTCCTTTTCTACTTCTTTCTTTTCTACAATTTCCCCTTCTTCGTCCACATAATCCAAATCAACATCATGACACTGCACCTCCTCACCATCTACCCGTTGCTCCTCTGATCCATGTTCAACCGCATCTTCGCCCAGCTCCTCACCAATTTCTTCATCACATTGGTCACCAGCCGCTTCACAAGCTTCTTCACCAACTTCTTCTCCAATCTCATTAACATCCTCCTTTTCATCAACATGTTCCTCATCGCCATCACGTCCACTACCACCATCAGAACACTGCACATCTTCATCCTCTAGTTGCTCACCTGGTCCGCCTGAAACTTCTTCCCGTTCCTCGGAATCCTCAACACTACTTACAGAAGGCGTCTGCACATCTTCACACACTACATCATTCTCACTCACACCCTCCACAACGCTGCCACCAAATTCCTCCTCCACTTCTACCTCACTTGCGACATGGACATCCCCTTGTCCATCCGCAACCTCAGAAACACTTGCAGCCTGGACATCCCTGTGTCCCTCCGCAAACTCAGACTCTGTAGTCTCCTTAACACCAATAACTATACTTCCCTGGGCAGCATCCGCAGACCGCTCTTCTGTCGATTCCACTCCTTCACCACTCTCAGCAACTACAACATCATCAAGATTTTCCACCCTGGAATCCAGCTGTCCAGGTTCATGAGCAATGACTAAATTAATTTCTGCTGGCGATGGTAAAGCTACACCATCAAGTGACTTCTCATATCCCGGCGTAGGCGATGAGATGTTACAGGCTCTGGATCCCTCACGAACCGAGATGGAGATACTGGAACAAATTCTGCGGCATCTGGATTCAACCATGACGTCCTCTTTGAGTCCGGTAATTCAGTATCAACAGACGTTTTTTTGTCGTCTTGTATTGATCCCACGAAGTAATTCCGCTCTTCTACTTCTGCTTCACCTTCTTCATCCACAACTCTATTAGGCAGTGGTACTTCCTCTGGAACCTTTAAAATCTCCTTTTTCTCCGAATAGGAATAACGCCTTGGTACAGGCTCCCTACTTGCCGATGGTTGTTCCCTAACATAATTTCTTCTTCCCCTGTTAATTTCGTATTTCTTTGTTTTCTGTGCTGTAGCTGTTGTTACCGTCTTCTCACTTGCCACCCCCTTGTAGCCTCCATTACTTCCGGAACATTCAGGCCTTCTGACAGTCTCTTGTGTTCTCCTCCAACCACCATGTTTGTCCCTTTTAGATCTTCCTAACAAACCACTGGAGTATTGGACATCTGTAGCATCTCTTCCCCGGGACTCATCATTCTCCTGCACTCTCCTGGCATGTGCACACCACTGGTCCAGGTCCGCAAAACAACGTGGAGGATCTGCGAAAACTAGCCGGGATCTCTCTTGGGGATTCAGACCTTCTCGTATTACTTGTATGACTTCCGTCTCGGGCAACCCCAGTCGTAATATATGGGCAGCTTTCCTTACATCGTGCACGAAATCCCCCAACGCCTCTCCGTTGGCCTGTACATGATAGAATAACTTAAACTTCAACTGGTCACGTCGTCGACAGGGTATGAAGAAGTCCAACACTTCCCCATGGAAAGCGTCAACACTGCCGCCCCGACACAGAGTGTTTGTGACCAGCCCTGCCAATGGACCCCGGCAATACGGGTATATAAGGGACAAGACCTCCCCATCGGACACCCCCGGGAAATCTGCCAACTGCAGAACAAGATCTAAGAAAACCAGCAACTGCTCCTCATCTATTCCATCTAACACTGAAAGTTTCTGGAGAACTCCTGAAAGAGGGTGGGGCAATTTCTGATAGCATACCGCCGCCAGAATTGCACAATTCAAAACAAACAACAACAAACATAAATTCTCACGAAACACCTAACACAAAAACATGACTTACAAAAGGAAAAACTTGAGTACTCTCTCTTCCATCAAGTGGACCCCGGGTTCCCTAGCGCTGCGAAAACCTGACCCGCTCCAGAACCAACTCTCCGTCAGCCGCCAGACTCAAAGAAGAAACGACATCAGACACTAACACCAACATACAATCCACACCACTGAACACCTACCACAACATATGACATTTCAACTAAGACATCACAATTGCAGTCGGACGGTACCGACTTCCAGTTGGGCCATACCGCATCCCGCTAACCGCACGCGCTATTACTTCCATACAATAAATAAGGGAGCCCATCCCTACGCGATCTCCGGTAAGGTCCGATCTCAAAAACAACAAAACCCAACTACAACACCTGCCCGTGGCGGCACCAGGTTTACAATTCAAATCACATAGCAATAATTCATACATAATACATATATACCTACATAGGATATCAACCCTGCCATTGCATCTATCTATTTTCATTTTCAAAGATTTTCAAATATTATTGTTTTTTCCAAACTATTTCCGAGTTTGCAAGCCCCATCACACCAAAGGACCCAAGGGTTCAACCCTAGAATGAACCACGTTCACTGCTACCATTTGTAACCCCTCTTTCCTTTTATGCTTTATATATAAAAAAAAAAACTTTTTTTTTGTTTTATTTTTTTTGTATTTATTTTTTTCTGAAAGAGAGGCCACTAGTTATTAGAACTAGGCAAGAGCCTAGAGAAGCCAAAAATGCGCTGAGTCCAGTATGATGGGACTTGCAAATGAAACTCTGCTCTAAGATAACAATAACAAGATTTATTGTATTCATGTTTTTGTACAATTAACTCCCCAAGTGTACAATATATGCGCAAGATAATATGTGTAAGATAATATTACAAGTGTTTTCATAATCAAGAATAGCTCAAATTTCAAAAACCACAATCGTTATTATTCTTAAAATCGTTATTATAATTCACATTCGACATAGGCATCGCCAAATAATTGCTTGATATTACTGAGCAGAATGCAGTTACTTTATATAATGTAAAATGGCGCATAGTATCGACCCTCCCAGTAGGTCACATAAATCATAACCATAAATATGTATATATATATGCATAATAACGTATAACAATCTAACAAGCACATAAAGGCATAACACACAACATATAGTTAACATAGATACACATATACATATAAATAGCATACACCATGTCCACCTGGTTAACAGCATAAGTATTGTCATCGTAACACCGTCAAACCCTCTTATTCAGATCGAGTGTCCGGCCCACCTTAAATTTTCAATTAACAAACCCAAAACCCAAATCATCAGTCACAAAGGAGCAGAGTAGACATGCCCCAAAAATCTAAGTATGTGAACAGGCAAAATCAATTTGGCTAAATAGTCCGAACGGCACACAAGTACCAAGCACAACAGGTAATCATCAATTTCGGATCCCAAATAATAATAATAAGTGCCATCACGAGGTCAACATGGATGCCCGGTTGCATAACTGCATTTCTCATTTCTTTTATTTTCTTAACAAAAAATTTTAAGGAAAATCAGTGGAACGTGACCACCCATAAATAACTGATAACTGGTATTGATTTGTTTTACCTTCTTTAACATTTATTAATGAAATATTATTATTAGTTATTAAAAAAATTTAACAATTCTTGTGCTGGCTATGGCAAAATTTTGTGGTTACAAAATTATTTAAACAGTAGAATTGAATTTCGAAAAACAGAATCTATGGAATTAATTTACTAAAACCTACTTGAGGTGTTCATAAAGAATCCACTTGACCTCAGGCATGGTCATGCGCCCGGACTAGATCCAACAAACTATGACATGTTATTGTCCTGTGGTTAACGGCACCAACAGGTGTCGTCCATAGGTTTAAGCACCGCCCCCAACCTTTAAATTAATAACCAATTCAACCCAATTAAATGGAAAAGTAATTAACCATGAAAATTCCCCTACAGGGTACCGAGATACCCGTGCATGCGTGCTTAACACTGAAATCATTTAGTGGCAGACAGTGCCGCCCATATTTAAAGAAAACTAACATCAACTCAGGTGATGCATGACCCTGGCTGAGTTTACAATTCTCTTAATGAGATAAACATTAATATGTTAATGAGGCGTAAGCCTTAGTAAAAGAAAAAGTAACATGTAAACCCAATTGTCCCGTTGGACTTGTCCGGAACAAAGTCCCAAACTGGAGCATCTCCAAAGTGTCTCAAAGAAAGTGTATCGGCCACAAAGATTTTGTTTCTTAAAAAAAGCTTAAGTGTCACCTGGTTAGCAGCACAAGGGTAGAGGATCTTGTCGAGTGTGTCCGTCCATCCGGCCTGACAGCTTGACGGAAGTGGTTGCATTTATTTCATGGAAAGCAGGTATTCGGCCATCCTCTGGAGCGAGACAGATTATCGTCTACTTCAGAAACCCGGAAGGTCACGTAGTCTTCTACTTATACATAATAACAGATAGTAGACAATATTTCAAATCGAGGCTGTCAGCCCGACACAGACGCTGCTACGCTGAACGGTAAGGGTGAACTGGTCCGTACAGTTGCTGAAAAAATAGTATGAAACGCAGGACTCAGAGCGCGCACGGATCGGCCCAGTGGCAAGATAACGCGGCGAACATAATTTATTATGACGGCAAGATGCCGATAATACGTAATTTAATAATTCACCGCAGTCCGTTCTCGTTGAGAAAAAAAAACAAAAACCGCCGAGTTTTTCCAAAACACGGCACAACAGACTGAGGTTGCGATTTTATAATTTATACTAACACGTGGTCGTTGTGAAAGAGACATTTTTTTTTCTTTTATTTTTATAACTGCAAAATTATTACCCCATTTATATTGGTAATGAAGAAATCCTTACTGGACAGACATAATTTTTTATATTTCAAATAAAACTTACCTACTATTTAAAGACGCCAGTACTCATTCTCTCTCTCTCTCTCTCTCTCTCTCTCTCTCTCTCTCTCTCTCTCTCTCTCTCTCTCTCTCTCTCTCTCTCTCTCTCTCTCTCTCTCACATTTCCCCCATTTCTAGAGTTGAGATCTCTTTTTTTTTGTTTTTTAAAGTAATTTTCTGAAGGATGCTTGAATTAATTTTGGGCTGATCGATCTGTTTCTGTACTTAGCTGACTATTTATTCCTTGCGGCACATCCTTCCTCGTACGCATTTCCTCCTGCACTCGATAAAACTGTCCGAAACTGCTTTAAATGTTTAATTTATCTGTCACTCACTGTCGATACTTATTGTTACTGATTTTACTGTAGTTGAATTATATCTTTTTTGCTGTTTAGAGTTAAAATAGGTTTTGTCCACGGACTTAGATTATATGCAACCGGCCGGTTTAAGATGTTGTGCGGAACAGAACGATTTCGGTCTTGGTGCGACCAATATATTTGTGCGTCACGTGATACCCCCTCTTAGCTGAACATTCCACGCTGGTAACTTTCGAGGCTTGGTCATGTCCAACCCACATTCCTTGTTACACAAACATGGGTTTGGCCCATGACGTTTTTCGTGACGTCAATTGATAATTACAATATCTGTTCCACTTTGGCTAGACATATCTAAAAATAGTTTTTGACTCACATACTTGTTGACAATTCCCGTCGAGATTTCTAACGTCACATTTCGCCACTGTTTTCCACAACTGGTTTTATTTCTTAATTTTGACCTGATTAAAAACTCTGAACCCCTTTATACCTGTGACCCGGTTTGTACTGTCACAACGAAACATAGCGCAGCAAACTGTTAGATTAGTTGGCTAAACACCACGTACGTCTCAAAATGCCAGACACGCGTTTCTTGTAAAAAAATTACAAAAGTACACCTTTCCAAACCAATATATATTATAAACATTATGTAATGTATTGTTTAATCTGTTTCTAATAATTAAAAATAAAATTGCGAGTTTCTAGTAACAACATGTGTTTTGGCCAATTTTTTTTTATTCCAAAACCATCACTTTTTTGAAAAGCAATTTCAGGGAAAAGAATCAACACAATGTCTTACAGTATACACCATTTTAAAGAAGACACTTAGATCTTCATAAAAACATAGGTAGCATATTTTTTTACCATATAGTTACGAAGATACAACATTTTAAATATATGCAAAAATGGCCCGGCATGGGCGAAGTACCACTATGTTAAGGGCCCAGCGTTGAAGTGTTATGTATGCTTTCCTTCGTTCACATGATTCAGCCAAAACATTTTGTATCAGTCACCATTTTGTAAGTTACAAAGGTTGGCATTTTGTAACCCATTCATGTTGCTGGCAGTGACAACACTACAGTGGCACCTTATCACCTTGAATTATTAGGCAATTATCTTCTTGCTAAATTGGTACATCTCTGTGTGCAGCTCTTCCGAACATCTGTGTCCTTTAGTAAAATTTGCCTTTGTACTATATCTAATTGTATTATACTTGGTAAATACTCTGCCCTACAGACTTGAACTTTTGTAAGCAACTGGGTGCCTGCCATTAGTGAATGGATGACCCTGCCATCTTGGCAACACACTCCTTCCCACTTGAATCCTGTTGGCTGTGCTCCGGTGTACTGGTGTTTGCGTGAAGCTGTTGTGGATCACTATTGTGAAGACCAGTCCCATTTGGCATCTTCTTCACTGCTGTCAGGCAAATTTATTGGCAACCTAAAATTCAAATCTGACTGTCAGTCTTGTGCGTCTGCGTTTTGTGCAGACATTTCTTCCTGGCCTCAATTTGATGGGAGTCTTTAGTTAGTTTGTAAAATGTCTCAAGTTACGATTGGGGACTATACTGTCATCACTTGCTCTCGGGCAACTGGCTTATAAATACAAGTGCCAATACATTGAGGCTTGTTACTTCTCTACAGAGCTCTGAGACATTGTGGCTGGTTGTACAATTTGCCCAAGAATCAAATGGATTGCACCTCGAAGAGTTCAATTTAATAAGATGTCTTTGTAAAAATAGTAATAGGACTTCACATAGTCTAGTTTTACTGCATATGGATTGTTGATTTGTGATACTAAGTAGGCATAGTCATACTCCAGCGCTGCAGTTATGTCTTTTGACAGGGGTACTTACCTTCTGACCACTCAATCCCTCCACTTCCATTTGTTAGTGTACCTTTGTGACCTCATTGCTTGAAGATGTCATACGTGTGTCTGCCATAACCACTGTGGAGATATAATGTTTTCATTTAATTGGGGTTTTGTATTCTGTGTTTTACTTAGGTCAGTTGGAGTAATTGATTTTTTTAATAATCCCCATCCCAGGTTTAATTTACAGCTTTGGCTCTTATGGGAGCTGTTGCGCTCTGTCTTACCAATATGTTTCTCCTATACTTATCTCCTTTTCTGTCGTTCCAATGTTGCCATTCGTACTAAATGTGAAGTAAAAATTTTAAAGAGTTTACAATTTTATTGATGTTCTGCATGCTGTGCTGCACATTTCTGAATAAATGATATGTCTGTAACAGAATTACCGTCTTCATAAAAAAATATTTTATCAATTTACTGTATGTTTGCTTGTAGATGTTAGAGCAACGTTTCAATCAACCAGTGACTGTTACCCTATTATTAAATTTATGGAGTTAATTTTAACCACGTTTTATTTACAATAAATTTCCTTTGTTATAAGCGCATTTTAAAAGCCAAAGCGCAATAAATAAAATTTTTACTGATTTTTCATCTCTATAATTAATTAATGTCGTCCGTGTATATTAAAATTTTCGGTCTGTGAGGAAACTTTATTTCTTGAGATGGACATATAGTATACTGTATGCATAAAAGTTGTAGTAAATAGTCTAAAGTTAATTTTAATTCAAATTCTAATGTTCAACTTAAGGTGCTTTGGACCATATATACAAATATTTGTAATCATTATAGCAGACGCTTCGGGAGACGCGCCAAGTCTTGTCGCCACCTTATTCACGTTAACTCTTCTTGCTTATGGACTGTTGTGATTATACAAATCACATACATAGATTCATATAACTACCTGTACCATAAACATTGTACAATTACGGGCGTCATGTTGGAAACTACCAACATATGATACTAGATTTATTTTGCGGGCCAGAATTCGTGTTAAGCGAACGAATTAGCGGGAAGTGTTATCTGAAATAAATACTGTTAGTTGAAATGGTTACCAAAATATTACTATTATCAGAAAAATTCTACATATAACAGTGATTCTACTATGTGCCAAACACGCAAGTTACTAGGCCTCGGGGCGTAGTCCTATATATGTTTGAATAGACATTATTAGAAGTAAACATTGTAAATATACTAAACATATAATAAAATGAAATAGAGTATAATATGACAAAACAAATATAAAATCTACACAACCCAGCACTTAGAAATTATACAACACTCTCTCCCTCTCACTCTCTCCCTCTCACGCTCTGGTACAATTTCATATTTTTACTGAGCTCATTTGATTTTAAATTTGAAAATAAGATTGAATCGAATGAAAGTGAATTCATTTAAACAAAGATTGAATTCTTTAGTTGGTCATTCTTTTGAATTATGTTATTATGTGAAAAATAAATTGATGTTGGAACGATCTCACCAAATTTCGTTGTACAAGTCTCACCGCACTTCTGGGATCGTCC
The DNA here is from genome assembly GCA_034769895.1 of Magicicada septendecula. Taxonomy (NCBI): domain Eukaryota; kingdom Metazoa; phylum Arthropoda; class Insecta; order Hemiptera; family Cicadidae; genus Magicicada; species Magicicada septendecula. The sequence continues at coordinate 29,379,155 of CM068373.1, forward strand.
CTTTTGTGCACAATCTGTAAATTTTTACATCGTTTTATCGGCCCACACCATCGTGTCTGCCCTCGAAAACGCCTTGGACAGATTCTATACGCACTATCTTACGGACGATCCATCGGCCGATGACACCTGTACAATTTCGTTAACGCCCCAACATTTCCGATATTTTAGTTAGTTCATTAACCACTTTTAGTGGTGTAAAAGTTGAAATTCACACTCCCTGAACGATTTGCCGGCCGGCTGCAATCACGCTTCCTGATGAAATGACGCAGATCCTTTGTCCCATATTTCTTAGGTGGGGCGCAAACTACGTCACCAGGCTATTGTTTGTCTGTTTACAGCATCACCTTGTTTACGGAAACACATTCCTTGTCGCTGGCGTCATCAGGGATTGGCACTTTATCTCAATATACAACATACGGTTTTTTGCTGTGTTTCATGTTTTTTGCTATGAAACAGTTAGAATCCTGGCAAATATTTATATAGTTCACTCACTGTAGATTTACAAAGATTATTAAAGGTTTATTTAATTTTGACAAATCGTAAAAAAAGGATACAATACTTATGGTCTTTTATACCATGTTTATGTTAATCACAAATTGCACCAGAATTGTACCATCACAAAACCCCCTCAATGAAAGATTTTGTGCCAAAGCATAAAAACTTTTATTGACCCATTCATACTTCCTAAAGGATATGTCACCACAAACCCCTTACAATTTATATAAAAAGAAAATCAACTCATCCGTGGTCTGATGATGATGACAGTACCTGCATGACCTTACTGGACTTCTCCTTCGAGATCCCAACACCATAAGGCCACTTAGGCGCGTAACGCCCCTGCTCTGACGCGCTGGCCAGCTCAGGACCGCTGTCATATCGCCAAACACTGAAACAATAAATGAAAAATATCAAAATAGTGGCTTGGTAAATTACTCTATCCTTAACTGATCTGTTTCCCCTTAGCTAGGTGCTGGTTTGTGCCAATAAGCACTGGGTTTGCTTGAAATACTACGAAAATATAATTACAAAAAATGTAACTCACAAGAATTATATAGAACTTCCTTTCTCATTCTGGACTACCCTGAATTATTAAATCGTTTCAATTCCCATCGATAATATTTAACTCTTTCTATTATAAAAGAAACACATTTTGATATAAAAAGAATTTAGTTATAACTAAAAATATGGAAATTCCCATATAAATCTCCCAAATATTCAAACATGGAGAAAAACAAATTATAGAGAAACAAAAATAATTAATAACATCTTATTGACATTAAACTTATTATTAAAATCATTACTATCATTATTAACAGGTAATAATTGTTATTGACAGCGCCAATTATATTTACCCCTCTTTCTCCTCCACACACACTATTTCCATAAATCATGTTAAAATTTTATAACATAATACATAATACATGATAATACATTGATACATTAATACACATGATCATTATATTAATACATTTTAAATTCATATTAAATCTGATTAAGAATTGCATTAATATTTGCATATTCTATTTAAAGTTGCATTTAAATTACAATTTCAATTAATTAATTAATTAGACATCAATTATTTATTATAATTATTAATATTTATTTCACATTTATTATTAATATTCACATTATTATTATTACGATTTCATTATTCATTTTTCATTACCTCTATTCTGAATTTTCTACCTACCTAACTACCTAACCTTTCACCTTCTAATCATTGTTTAGTCTGGGTGACTCCTATATTCACTATACTTTTATTTATTATAATCTTACTCACCTTCTAACTGACCACCAAATTTACCTATCATGACACCAATATCTCAATTATAGACACCTTTACTAATTTCATTCCGACGATAAATCCTATAGCACCGCGCATCTTTGTACAGAGATGGGTGTTCCCTAGCTGGCTATATACATCCATAATATTTTGCCCTTCCAAAAAATTTGGCAAACACTCCCTAAAACTAAGCTATTACCGGCCACAACGCTATACGTTGGCTACTCCTTATCACCTCACCCCCACTACAAAATATCCTCAACAACAAATATATGTTTAACCTTGACTTTACTCCCCTCTACAAATAATCACTAACTACTGTGTCCCTAAATATCTAATACTTTATTTGTATTATTTTCTTTAAAAATTCTTAACCATCTAACTCCCATTACTGTAATGGGGCGAATTAGGAGGTTTCTAATTTTTTATTTTGGCTTTGACCTAAGTAAAATTGTACAATTCACTTCATATATGTGAGCTACCCCAGTTTAATTTTATATTAATTCAAATTATCAATTCAATCACTTTCCAAATTGCCAGACTTCACCTGTGAGGAGCCTCCAGTACAGCAATGCACATTGTTAGCCAAAACAATTGCACAGACGTATTGCGTAACCGCCCAGCAGCAGGCTTTTTGTGAATCACAGTCTGCAGTCTGTCACCAGTTGTAACCTTAGCCAGCAGTAGTAAGCAGCGTTAGACGATAAAGTTTGTGAATTTAAAACAGTGGCCTCGGGTGCAAGATAGGTCGTTATACAGAGTCGGCCTATCTTTTAAAGCATAATAAATATTATGTACAAAAAATAGAGCGCGGTCGCCTAAAACTTTATACCCGGGCAGAATTTTGTTCCATCAAGTCGGCCGACTAATCGAGATTATATCGGAGTCGGAGTTGTAAAGCAGTTTTAAAAAAAAAAGTGAGGTGGACATTTAACGCCATAAAAGCAAGTGAGTTCGGAGTAAAAAAAATGAACTAATAACAGTGTGGACATAGTGCAAGTAATTTACAGGACGCGCCATGTGGTCGACAGTGACGCTGTTTAGGAAAGTAACCCTATTCTTTTACATATATTCTTATGTTCTCTAAAAAGGGGGTTTTAAAGGTCTGAATGTGAGAGTGTGGCAAGCTGGGTTCGCCTTGATTAATTACAACTATATTAGAATAAGAAAAATGTTTAAATAAATGTGCATGTTGTATCTGTCTTAAAAGGAGAGAAAGTTGAGTTCTAATTGAAATTCTATTTAAAAGTAAATAATTAAATAATTAGATAATAAAGTTTTTTCATTCCATCAAACAAATGAGTGTAGCGTACGTTTGTTGTGTAACCTGATAATCGCACTTGCATCTTAAAGTTCGTGTGCCGGATCCTGGTAGAAAACAGAAGGTAGGTGATAAAATAATTTTATGTATTTCTATTTGTATTAAATGTAATTAACGTTACAAATTGCACCCGAAAAGGGACATAACATTACCTTTCACCTTCTAATCATTGTTTAGTCTGGGTGACTCCTATATTCACTATACTTTTATTTATTATAATCTTACTCACCCTTCTAACTGACCACCAAATTTACCTATCATGACACCAATATCTCAATTATGGAACCTTTACTAATTTCATTCCGACGATAAATCCTATAGCACCGCGCATCTTTGTACAGAGATGGGTGTTCCCTAGCTGGCTATATACATCCATAATATTTTGCCCTTCCAAAAAATTCGGCAAACACTCCCTAAAACTAAGCTATTACCGGCCACAACGCTATACGTTGGCTACTCCTTATCACCTCACCCCCACTACAAAATATTCTCAACAACAAATATATGGTTAACCTTGACTTTACTCCCCTGTACAAATAATCACTAACTACTGTGTCCCTAAATATCTAATACTTTATTTGTATTATTTTCTTTAAAAATTCTTAACCATCTAACTCCCATTACTTCAATTAAATAACTCACCTGCCTTTATCTATACCCGGGCTCTATCCCAGTTTAAATACTCTACTTTACTGTAATCATTGACAATTGTCTTATAAATTCATCTCTCACCTACTCATAACAATACATTTTAAAATCCAAATATTTGAATTCTTACTTAATCATTTATTATCATTATTCATTAATAATTACCTTAATTACAATTTAAATAATAATTTAACTTCTATGACAATTAATAGTTTACTTCTGTTACCAATTAGTACAACTCTCTTTTGTACTATTTTACTATTTTAATTTTAACTTGTTTAATTAAACAAAACATGTTAATTATTAAAATACACAATAACTGGTGTACCCGAAAGATACCTGCAATACAACATCAAAAATATATAAATACCTTGATATATAAATACATTTAATACAATGAAAAATATACACTCCAAACACATTATTTTGTTATTTATCAAACTCAGTCCATAGCAGTCCAATTCAATACCACTTTTCACATATATTAAATGTTCATTTCACAATGGAAACACTCTATCCTCCATCGTTGAATAACAACCTAATCTTAGTTCTATTTATCTTATTTTGTAATAAAACAATTTTATGATTAGAAACATTATATTCATATTCATATATCAAACAAATATATCAAGTCACGATCGAGTAGGGTTCTGTCTATCTCGGTAATATCACGTGTTATAATTTGGTTATTCATCTTGTAATTATCATCATAATTTTCTACCACAGGTAAGTACTTAATACCATTATTCTCATCATTTATTGTTATTTCAATATCATTGTTACTATAAGGTAAGTATTCATTATTTTCATCCACCGTATCTACCTCTAACCTTTCTACCAATTCTCTGTACTTTCTATTAACTTTAAAAATTTCTGTTACTTTCTTTCTCTCACTATACCTCTCTACACTTTCTCTCTTTATATATTTCTCACCATAACACCAAGTTACACACTCTCTCTCCAAATATGCAGGGGTCCCTAACTTAAAATTACTGCACCACTTATGAGGTACACAAAAACACCAAGAAACTTTATTTGTAGACCTATTGTCTCCCAAATATAAATTGAAGGAACTCTTGTCCTTATTAAAAATACGTGAAGACTTTTCTTCACCCCCTAACACAACATCAAAAGAAAATTCTACCCCCTGCACCCCTTGTACAAAAATACTTTCTCCAAGCTCTCTCTCTCTGACTCAATACACTCAAACACCTCATTTTCACTCATAATACTTTCATTATCATTTTCTAATACCATATTCTTACTATCTGTAAATTCATTATTTACATTATCACTGTTAATTACGTTATTAGTCAGTACTTCATTTTTCGTACTGTTTTCACTGCTATTCGCCTTCTGTTTTTCTAGTTGAATTAAATTCTCATCCAGTTTTTTAATGACCTTGTCACACTGCTTAATGAGATTATCGTTGCCGTTTTTAATTTCATTCTTTAATTCATTAAATTGTTTATCAAATTTGTCAAACTTGTCATTCAAATTTGTATATTTGATATTAGAATCGCTTTTTTGCTCATCTAACTTGTCATTTAGATTAGTAAATTTTTCATCAAATTTATCAAATTTTACACTGTTCATCAAATTTGTTTAATAAGAGCTGCATCATAGCAGCAGTACTATCTGATTTACTTTCTGACATAGTTGAAATGGATGTTGAAGGAACTGTGTTTAACTCAGTGACTCTGGTTTCACTGATCTGACTAATTGGGGTTAATTCAACGTCCATCTCACTCGTAACTGTTTCGTCAGTTATGCTGACTTTTGCATTATTATCTTCATTAGTATTCATTTTGCTTATTTATAATACACGCATGCATACAACCGTATTACATAACCTCGTATAGTTTGGTTATGTTTATGTATTAAAATTTTACGTTTATTACCTCAGATAATTCTTTCCGCTCTCTTCGTAGGCTTACCCCACAAAATTAGATTATATAGAGTCCCTGTTCCAGAAGCCAAATGTGATCTTTCAAACTAGTCCCTGTTCTTTCGGGCGCAAAATGTGATTATACAAATCACATACATAGATTCATATAACTACCTTTACCATAAACATTGTACAATTACGGGCGCCATGTTGGAAACTACCAACATATGATATTAGATTTATTTTGCGGGCCAGAATTCGTGTTAAGCGAACGAATTAGCGGGAAGTGTTATCTGAAATAAATACTCTTAGTTGAAATGGTTACCAAAATATTATTATTATCAGAAAAATTCTACATATAACAGTGATTCTACTATGTGCCAAACACGCACGTTACATATACTAAACATATAATAAAATGAAATAGAGTATAATATGACAAAACAAATATAAAATCTACACAACCCAGCACTTAGAAATTATACAACACTCTCTCCCTCTCACTCTCTCCCTCTCACGCTCTGGTACAATTTCATATTTTTACTGAGCTCATTTTATTTTAAATTTGAAAATAAGATTGAATTGAATGAAAGTGAATTCATTTAAACAAAGATAGAATTCTTTAGTTGGTCATTCTTTTGAATTATGTTGTTATGTGAAAAATAAATTGATGTTGGAACGATCTCACCAAATTTCGTTGTACAAGTCTCACTGCACTTCTAGGGTCGTCCCTTTTGTGCACAATCTGTAAATTTTTACATCGTTTTATCGGCCCACACCGTCGTGTCTGCCCTCGAAAACGCCTTGGACAGATTCTATACGCACTATCTTACGGACGATCCATCGGCCGGTGACACCTGTACAATTTCGTTAACGCCCCAACATTTCTGATATTTTAGTTAGTTCATTAACCACTTTTAGTGGTGTAAAAGTTGAAATTCACACTCCGTGAACGATTTGCCGGCCGGTTGCGGTCACGCTTCCTGATGAAATGACGCAGATCCTTTGTCCCATATTTCTTAGGTGGGGCGTAAACTACGTCACCAGGCTATTGTTTGTCTGTTTACAGCATCGCCTTGTTTACTGAAACACATTCCTTGTCGCTGGCGTCATCAGGGATTGGCACTTTATCTCAATATACGACATACGGTTTTTTGCTGTGTTTCATGTTTTTTGCTATGAAACAGTTAGAATCCTGGCAAATATTTATATAGTTCACTCACTGTAGATTTACAAAGATTATTAAAGGTTTATTTAATTTTGACCAAATCGTAAAAAAAAAGGATACAATACTTATGGTCTTTTATACCATGTTTATGTTAATCACAAATTGCACCAGAATTGTACCATCACAAAACCCCCTCAATGAAAGATTTTGTGCCAAAGCATAAAAACTTTTATTGACCCATTCATACTTCCTAAAGGATATGTCACCACAAACCCCTTACAATTTATATAAAAAGAAAATCAACAACTCACCCGTGGTCTAATGATGATGACAGTACCTGCATGACCTTACTGGACTTCTCCTTCGAGATCCCAACACCATAAGGCCACTTAGGCGCATAACGCCCCTGCTCTGACGCGCTGGCCAGCTCAGGACCGCTGTCATATCACCAAACACTGAAACAATAAATGAAAAATATCAAAATAGTGGCTTGGTAAATTACTCTATCCTTAACTGATGTTTCCGCTTAGCTAGGTGCTGGTTTGTGCCAATAAGCACTGGGTTTGCTTGAAATACTACGAAAATATAATTACAAAAAATGTAACTCACAAGAATTATATAGAACTTCCTTGCTCATTCTGGACTACCCTGAATTATTAAATTGTTTTGATTCCCATCAATAATATTTAACTCTTTCTATTATAAAAGAAACACATTTTGATATAAAAAGAATTTAATTATAACTAAAAATATGGAAATTCCCATATAAATCTCCCAAATATTCAAACATGGAGAAAAACAAATTATAGAGAAACAAAAATAATTAATAACATCTTATTGACATTAAACTTATTATTAAAATCATTACTATCATTATTAACAGGTAATAATTGTTATTGACAGCGCCAATTATATTTACCCCTCTTTCTCCTCCACACACACTATTTCCATAAATCATGTTAAAATTTCATTACATAATACATGATAATACATTGATACATTAATACACATGATCATTATATTAATACATTTAATACATTTTAAATTCATATTTAATCTGATTAAGAATTGCGTTAATATTTGCATATTCTATTTAAAGTTGCATTTAAATTACAATTTCAATTAATTAATTAATTAGACATCAATTATTTATTATAATTATTAATATTTATTTCACATTTATTGTTAATATTCACATTATTATTATTACGATTTCATTATTCATTTTTCATTACCTCTCTATTCTGAATTTTCTACCTACCTAGCTACCTAACCTTTCACCTTCTAATCATTGTTTAGTCTGGGTGACTCCTATATTCACTATACTTTTATTTATTATAATCTTACTCACCCTTCTAACTGACCACCAAATTTACCTATCATGACACCAATATCTCAATTATGGAACCTTTACTAATTTCATTCCGACGATAAATCCTATAGCACCGCGCATCTTTGTACAGAGATGGGTGTTCCCTAGCTGGCTATATACATCCATAATATTTTGCCCTTCCAAAAAATTCGGCAAACACTCCCTAAAACTAAGCTATTACCGGCCACAACGCTATACGTTGGCTACTCCTTATCACCTCACCCCCACTACAAAATATTCTCAACAACAAATATATGGTTAACCTTGACTTTACTCCCCTGTACAAATAATCACTAACTACTGTGTCCCTAAATATCTAATACTTTATTTGTATTATTTTCTTTAAAAATTCTTAACCATCTAACTCCCATTACTTCAATTAAATAACTCACCTGCCTTTATCTATACCCGGGCTCTATCCCAGTTTAAATACTCTACTTTACTGTAATCATTGACAATTGTCTTATAAATTCATCTCTCACCTACTCATAACAATACATTTTAAAATCCAAATATTTGAATTCTTACTTAATCATTTATTATCATTATTCATTAATAATTACCTTAATTACAATTTAAATAATAATTTAACTTCTATGACAATTAATAGTTTACTTCTGTTACCAATTAGTACAACTCTCTTTTGTACTATTTTACTATTTTAATTTTAACTTGTTTAATTAAACAAAACATGTTAATTATTAAAATACACAATAACTGGTGTACCCGAAAGATACCTGCAATACAACATCAAAAATATATAAATACCTTGATATATAAATACATTTAATACAATGAAAAATATACACTCCAAACACATTATTTTGTTATTTATCAAACTCAGTCCATAGCAGTCCAATTCAATACCACTTTTCACATATATTAAATGTTCATTTCACAATGGAAACACTCTATCCTCCATCGTTGAATAACAACCTAATCTTAGTTCTATTTATCTTATTTTTTAATGAAACAATTTTATGATTAGAAACATTATATTCATATTCATATATCAAACAAATATATCAAGTCACGATCGAGTAGGGTTCTGTCTATCTCGGTAATATCACATGTTATAATTTGGTTATTCATCTTGTAATTATCATCATAATTTTCTACCACAGGTAAGTACTTAATACCATTATTCTCATCATTTATTGTTATTTCAATATCATTGTTACTATAAGGTAAGTATTCATTATTTTCATCCACCGTATCTACCTCTAACCTTTCTACCAATTCTCTGTACTTTCTATTTACTTTAAAAATTTCTGTTACTTTCTTTCTCTCACTATACCTCTCTACACTTTCTCTCTTTATATATTTCTCACCATAACACCAAGTTACACACTCTCTCTCCAAATATGCAGGGGTCCCTAACTTAAAATTACTGCACCACTTATGAGGTACACAAAAACACCAAGAAACTTTATTTGTAGACCTATTGTCTCCCAAATATAAATTGAAGGAACTCTTGTCCTTATTAAAAATACGTGAAGACTTTTCTTCACCCCCTAACACAACATCAAAAGAAAATTCTACCCCCTGCACCCCTTGTACAAAAATACTTTCTCCAAGCTCTCTCTCTCTGACTCAATACACTCAAACACCTCATTTTCACTCATAATACTTTCATTATCATTTTCTAATACCATATTCTTACTATCTGTAAATTCATTATTTACATTATCACTGTTAATTACGTTATTAGTCAGTACTTCGTTTTTCGTACTGTTTTCACTGCTATTCGCCTTCTGTTTTTCTAGTTGAATTAAATTCTCATCCAGTTTTTTAATGACCTTGTCACACTGCTTAATGAGATTATCGTTGCCGTTTTTAATTTCATTCTTTCATTCATTAAATTGTTTATCAAATTTGTCAAACTTGTCATTCAAATTTGTATATTTGATATTAGAATCGCTTTTTTGCTCATCTAACTTGTCATTTAGATTAGTAAATTTTTCATCAAATTTATCAAATTTTACACTCTGTTCATCAAATTTGTTTAATAAGAGCTGCATCATAGCAGCAGTACTATCTGATTTACTTTCTGACATAGTTGAAATGGATGTTGAAGGAACTGTGTTTAACTCAGTGACTCTGGTTTCACTGATCTGACTAATTGGGGTTAATTCAACGTCCATCTCACTCGTAACTGTTTCGTCAGTTATGCTGACTTTTGCATTATTATCTTCATTAGTATTCATTTTGCTTATTTATAATACACGCATGCATACAACCGTATTACATAACCTCGTATAGTTTGGTTATGTTTACGTATTAAAATTTTACGTTTATTACCTCAGATAATTCTTTCCGCTCTCTTCGTAGGCTTACCCCACATAAAATTAGATTATATAGAGTCCCTGTTCCAGAAGCCAAATGTGATCTTTCAAACTAGTCCCTGTTCTTTCGGGCGCAAAATGTGATTATACAAATCACATACATAGATTCATATAACTACCTTTACCATAAACATTGTACAATTACGGGCGCCATGTTGGAAACTACCAACATATGATATTAGATTTATTTTGCGGGCCAGAATTCGTGTTAAGCGAACGAATTAGCGGGAAGTGTTATCTGAAATAAATACTCTTAGTTGAAATGGTTACCAAAATATTATTATCATCAGAAAAATTCTTCATATAACAGTGATTCTACTATGTGCCAAACACGCACGTTACATATACTAAACATATAATAAAATGAAATAGAGTATAATATGACAAAACAAATATAAAATCTACACAACCCAGCACTTAGAAATTATACAACACTCTCTCCCTCTCACTCTCTCCCTCTCACGCTCTGGTACAATTTCATATTTTTACTGAGCTCATTTTATTTTAAATTTGAAAATAAGATTGAATTGAATGAAAGTGAATTCATTTAAACAAAGATAGAATTCTTTAGTTGGTCATTCTTTTGAATTATGTTGTTATGTGAAAAATAAGTTGATGTTGGAACGATCTCACAAATTTCGTTGTACAAGTCTCACTGCACTTCTAGGGTCGTCCCTTTTGTGCACAATCTGTAAATTTTTACATCGTTATATCGGCCCACACCGTCGTGTCTGCCCTCGAAAACGCCTTGGACAGATTCTATACGCACTATCTTACGGACGATCCATCGGCCGGTGATACCTGTACAATTTCGTTAACGCCCCAACATTTCTGATATTTTAGTTAGTTCATTAACCACTTTTAGTGGTGTAAAAGTTGAAATTCACACTCCGTGAACGATTTGCCGGCCGGCTGCGGTCACGCTTCCTGATGAAATGACGCAGATCCTTTGTCCCATATTTCTTAGGTGGGGCGTAAACTACGTCACCAGGCTATTGTTTGTCTGTTTACAGCATCGCCTTGTTTACTGAAACACATTCCTTGTCGCTGGCGTCATCAGGGATTGGCACTTTATCTCAATATACGACATACGGTTTTTTGCTGTGTTTCATGTTTTTTGCTATGAAACAGTTAGAATCCTGGCAAATATTTATATAGTTCACTCACTGTAGATTTACAAAGATTATTAAAGGTTTATTTAATTTTGACCAAATCGTAAAAAAAAAGGATACAATACTTATGGTCTTTTATACCATGTTTATGTTAATCACAAATTGCACCAGAATTGTACCATCACAAAACCCCCTCAATGAAAGATTTTGTGCCAAAGCATAAAAACTTTTATTGACCCATTCATACTTCCTAAAGGATATGTCACCACAAACCCCTTACAATTTATATAAAAAGAAAATCAACAACTCACCCGTGGTCTAATGATGATGACAGTACCTGCATGACCTTACTGGACTTCTCCTTCGAGATCCCAACACCATAAGGCCACTTAGGCGCATAACGCCCCTGCTCTGACGCGCTGGCCAGCTCAGGACCGCTGTCATATCACCAAACACTGAAACAATAAATGAAAAATATCAAAATAGTGGCTTGGTAAATTACTCTATCCTTAACTGATGTTTCCGCTTAGCTAGGTGCTGGTTTGTGCCAATAAGCACTGGGTTTGCTTGAAATACTACGAAAATATAATTACAAAAAATGTAACTCACAAGAATTATATAGAACTTCCTTGCTCATTCTGGACTACCCTGAATTATTAAATTGTTTTGATTCCCATCAATAATATTTAACTCTTTCTATTATAAAAGAAACACATTTTGATATAAAAAGAATTTAATTATAACTAAAAATATGGAAATTCCCATATAAATCTCCCAAATATTCAAACATGGAGAAAAACAAATTATAGAGAAACAAAAATAATTAATAACATCTTATTGACATTAAACTTATTATTAAAATCATTACTATCATTATTAACAGGTAATAATTGTTATTGACAGCGCCAATTATATTTACCCCTCTTTCTCCTCCACACACACTATTTCCATAAATCATGTTAAAATTTCATTACATAATACATGATAATACATTGATACATTAATACACATGATCATTATATTAATACATTTAATACATTTTAAATTCATATTTAATCTGATTAAGAATTGCGTTAATATTTGCATATTCTATTTAAAGTTGCATTTAAATTACAATTTCAATTAATTAATTAATTAGACATCAATTATTTATTATAATTATTAATATTTATTTCACATTTATTGTTAATATTCACATTATTATTATTACGATTTCATTATTCATTTTTCATTACCTCTCTATTCTGAATTTTCTACCTACCTAGCTACCTAACCTTTCACCTTCTAATCATTGTTTAGTCTGGGTGACTCCTATATTCACTATACTTTTATTTATTATAATCTTACTCACCTTCTAACTGACCACCAAATTTACCTATCATGACACCAATATCTCAATTATGGAACCTTTACTAATTTCATTCCGACGATAAATCCTATAGCACCGCGCATCTTTGTACAGAGATGGGTGTTCCCTAGCTGGCTATATACATCCATAATATTTTGCCCTTCCAAAAAATTCGGCAAACACTCCCTAAAACTAAGCTATTACCGGCCACAACGCTATACGTTGGCTACTCCTTATCACCTCACCCCCACTACAAAATATTCTCAACAACAAATATATGGTTAACCTTGACTTTACTCCCCTGTACAAATAATCACTAACTACTGTGTCCCTAAATATCTAATACTTTATTTGTATTATTTTCTTTAAAAATTCTTAACCATCTAACTCCCATTACTTCAATTAAATAACTCACCTGCCTTTATCTATACCCGGGCTCTATCCCAGTTTAAATACTCTACTTTACTGTAATCATTGACAATTGTCTTATAAATTCATCTCTCACCTACTCATAACAATACATTTTAAAATCCAAATATTTGAATTCTTACTTAATCATTTATTATCATTATTCATTAATAATTACCTTAATTACAATTTAAATAATAATTTAACTTCTATGACAATTAATAGTTTACTTCTGTTACCAATTAGTACAACTCTCTTTTGTACTATTTTACTATTTTAATTTTAACTTGTTTAATTAAACAAAACATGTTAATTATTAAAATACACAATAACTGGTGTACCCGAAAGATACCTGCAATACAACATCAAAAATATATAAATACCTTGATATATAAATACATTTAATACAATGAAAAATATACACTCCAAACACATTATTTTGTTATTTATCAAACTCAGTCCATAGCAGTCCAATTCAATACCACTTTTCACATATATTAAATGTTCATTTCACAATGGAAACACTCTATCCTCCATCGTTGAATAACAACCTAATCTTAGTTCTATTTATCTTATTTTTTAATGAAACAATTTTATGATTAGAAACATTATATTCATATTCATATATCAAACAAATATATCAAGTCACGATCGAGTAGGGTTCTGTCTATCTCGGTAATATCACATGTTATAATTTGGTTATTCATCTTGTAATTATCATCATAATTTTCTACCACAGGTAAGTACTTAATACCATTATTCTCATCATTTATTGTTATTTCAATATCATTGTTACTATAAGGTAAGTATTCATTATTTTCATCCACCGTATCTACCTCTAACCTTTCTACCAATTCTCTGTACTTTCTATTTACTTTAAAAATTTCTGTTACTTTCTTTCTCTCACTATACCTCTCTACACTTTCTCTCTTTATATATTTCTCACCATAACACCAAGTTACACACTCTCTCTCCAAATATGCAGGGGTCCCTAACTTAAAATTACTGCACCACTTATGAGGTACACAAAAACACCAAGAAACTTTATTTGTAGACCTATTGTCTCCCAAATATAAATTGAAGGAACTCTTGTCCTTATTAAAAATACGTGAAGACTTTTCTTCACCCCCTAACACAACATCAAAAGAAAATTCTACCCCCTGCACCCCTTGTACAAAAATACTTTCTCCAAGCTCTCTCTCTCTGACTCAATACACTCAAACACCTCATTTTCACTCATAATACTTTCATTATCATTTTCTAATACCATATTCTTACTATCTGTAAATTCATTATTTACATTATCACTGTTAATTACGTTATTAGTCAGTACTTCGTTTTTCGTACTGTTTTCACTGCTATTCGCCTTCTGTTTTTCTAGTTGAATTAAATTCTCATCCAGTTTTTTAATGACCTTGTCACACTGCTTAATGAGATTATCGTTGCCGTTTTTAATTTCATTCTTTCATTCATTAAATTGTTTATCAAATTTGTCAAACTTGTCATTCAAATTTGTATATTTGATATTAGAATCGCTTTTTTGCTCATCTAACTTGTCATTTAGATTAGTAAATTTTTCATCAAATTTATCAAATTTTACACTCTGTTCATCAAATTTGTTTAATAAGAGCTGCATCATAGCAGCAGTACTATCTGATTTACTTTCTGACATAGTTGAAATGGATGTTGAAGGAACTGTGTTTAACTCAGTGACTCTGGTTTCACTGATCTGACTAATTGGGGTTAATTCAACGTCCATCTCACTCGTAACTGTTTCGTCAGTTATGCTGACTTTTGCATTATTATCTTCATTAGTATTCATTTTGCTTATTTATAATACACGCATGCATACAACCGTATTACATAACCTCGTATAGTTTGGTTATGTTTACGTATTAAAATTTTACGTTTATTACCTCAGATAATTCTTTCCGCTCTCTTCGTAGGCTTACCCCACATAAAATTAGATTATATAGAGTCCCTGTTCCAGAAGCCAAATGTGATCTTTCAAACTAGTCCCTGTTCTTTCGGGCGCAAAATGTGATTATACAAATCACATACATAGATTCATATAACTACCTTTACCATAAACATTGTACAATTACGGGCGCCATGTTGGAAACTACCAACATATGATATTAGATTTATTTTGCGGGCCAGAATTCATGTTAAGCGAACGAATTAGCGGGAAGTGTTATCTGAAATAAATACTCTTAGTTGAAATGGTTACCAAAATATTATTATTATCAGAAAAATTCTTCATATAACAGTGATTCTACTATGTGCCAAACACGCACGTTACATATACTAAACATATAATAAAATGAAATAGAGTATAATATGACAAAACAAATATAAAATCTACACAACCCAGCACTTAGAAATTATACAACACTCTCTCCCTCTCACTCTCTCCCTCTCACGCTCTGGTACAATTTCATATTTTTACTGAGCTCATTTTATTTTAAATTTGAAAATAAGATTGAATTGAATGAAAGTGAATTCATTTAAACAAAGATAGAATTCTTTAGTTGGTCATTCTTTTGAATTATGTTGTTATGTGAAAAATAAGTTGATGTTGGAACGATCTCACAAATTTCGTTGTACAAGTCTCACTGCACTTCTAGGGTCGTCCCTTTTGTGCACAATCTGTAAATTTTTACATCGTTATATCGGCCCACACCGTCGTGTCTGCCTCGAAAACGCCTTGGACAGATTCTATACGCACTATCTTACGGACGATCCATCGGCCGGTGATACCTGTACAATTTCGTTAACGCCCCAACATTTCTGATATTTTAGTTAGTTCATTAACCACTTTTAGTGGTGTAAAAGTTGAAATTCACACTCCGTGAACGATTTGCCGGCCGGCTGCGGTCACGCTTCCTGATGAAATGACGCAGATCCTTTGTCCCATATTTCTTAGGTGGGGCGTAAACTACGTCACCAGGCTATTGTTTGTCTGTTTACAGCATCGCCTTGTTTACTGAAACACATTCCTTGTCGCTGGCGTCATCAGGGATTGGCACTTTATCTCAATATACGACATACGGTTTTTTGCTGTGTTTCATGTTTTTTGCTATGAAACAGTTAGAATCCTGGCAAATATTTATATAGTTCACTCACTGTAGATTTACAAAGATTATTAAAGGTTTATTTAATTTTGACCAAATCGTAAAAAAAAAGGATACAATACTTATGGTCTTTTATACCATGTTTATGTTAATCACAAATTGCACCAGAATTGTACCATCACAAAACCCCCTCAATGAAAGATTTTGTGCCAAAGCATAAAAACTTTTATTGACCCATTCATACTTCCTAAAGCATTAGTAATAAAAACGTTTATACAAATTTCATATCCAGCTTACATATACGAATTTCGTATCATTGGGATACAGCTATTTTTCTTACCCAAGATGCTGACTAAAAACGTATGTTTCAGAATTTACTAAACTGCTCATTCTGTGTGGTGGAACATACTTTAAGCTTAATCACAAACAAACATTACCTAACGCAAATGTTTAAATTTTTCTTTTTCATTAACACCTTTTCATAGTATATATAAATTTACTATAAGAAAATATTGTGCCTTACAAATTGTTGTTTATTAGTAGTACAGTAATATGCGGAAGTTTTGATATTATGTGTACTGAAGATTTTAATTTAGTTTTAAATGGCAATTCCTAACATTACTTTAATATTTCACACGCGCGCGTGCACATGTGTGTGTGTGTGTGTGTGTGTGTGTGTGTGTGTGTGTGTGTGTGTGCAACGTAAAAGATGTCCTCATTATACATACTCGAATTTATGCGTCAGCATAAAAAAAAAGTTCCTATTAACCTTAGGCTGAAAAAGTCTCACTTTCCTCCGTCTCTCTGCCATTTTGTGTTTTAAAGAAAACTTTATATCTAAAGAGGCGATAGATGTTCCAAAATTCCATTCAGCTCCTGTTCCTGATTTTATTACAGATGAATCTCCACAAAAGATTAAAACCGTACTATCTACAAAGCGTAGGCTACAAGCCCTCGAAAAGGTTAACTATGAACAGACACGGGCATTTTGTTTACTTTTCTACACAAAATTGCAATTGATCCCCACTTATTCAGTCCCTCATATATTCACTGGTGAAGAAGTCTTACATGAAATGAAATTATTAATGTCCATGATAATAATTACTGGGAAGAAAAAACCCCATTACACAAGTGTTTTTAAATTTGTTAGAATTTATTAATTCTAATTTCATTAAAAACCAAGCCCTTATTTTGTTATAAACTACTATTAGTGAGGCAATTTTAAAATATCGGTATGGAGAACCATACATGACTTCCATGTTCTAAGATTTATATTTAAAATCATTTTTGCAATGAAATATTTCCATAGAAACTACTTCTTTCTACTTATTGTGAGATACTACAACTTAATAGCCAAAATAATTATTTAAATATATAATACAACTCTTACCTTGTTCAGGTCCCCAGGTCCTTTGCACGAATTCGTGAAGAATAAGCGTGACTTAGGTTAACACTCTTCAATAAATTATACTCTCAATTTCGGCATTATAGTTATATTTATTTCGCAATTCTTTGACATTAAATTTTACTTTCTTTTCATTTATTTATATTCCCAAAAACTATTATGGACATTTACGTAATTTCTTTCCAAAGCAGATCAAACAAACATATTATCTTATTTATTCTGATTTATAGTAATTACTCTTTGCCATTCTTGCGATGTTTTTTCTCTCTCCCGGAGTTATACTCCAAACAATAGAAACAAGGTATGTATACATATTATTAAAATCATTTCTTACAAAAAAGAAAATATAATGTTCTTAAAGTATTACCTTAAATTCTAACTTCGAGGCGACCCAGCAATGCCCACTCACAACATTCATACAATTTTAAAACCCCATATTATTTTATTCTAGAGATCTCATTCATTTAAGTTGATGCGATAAAGAATACTGTTACTTGTGGCAGTCGTCTCACCCCACCGCGTGTCGCGTCGTATGCAAAGTCACTTTTAGTTGTCCATAAAGTCTATGCTGTCATATTTTTTTCTTTTAATCACACACTACTTGCACTGTTTATTCTGAAATATCGTTTCATCATTCCACGATTAGTTAATTTACATTTGAAAAAATTTACTGGTGCATCACGTTTGATATTCTGCCGGGCCCGGCTGAGAGTGAGTCAAGACTGATTTCTTTTCATGCGGGCGGAAATCACGGCCCTCCTTGCTGCTCAATTTCGTCGTTGTTCATAGCCTTTGCTGCTAAAGTCTTAGTAGTTTTCAGGTAACACGGGTTATTTGTGGGTTTTGGCAGTGGACGAAATCTAGGGTTCACTGGTTGACGTCATTGGAAAGGCGTGTCCTTATTCTTATATCCGCCTTGCCCCGAGCACATTGTTGAACAAAATTCATCCAAGCCATTTTGTGCGCCTTTTGGTTAGCGTGGGTTATGCGCTCCGCCGATGTTAGTGCGTCTGTGCGCATTACACAGTACTCCAGTTCTGAGAATTAAAGAGTTGTGTGCCACACGCACATTCCATTGTACTGACTTCACCTTACTGTTCTTTGTTTGCTACGATTTATTCAACATGTGACTAGCCACGCAGATGAAAGTGAATTGTTACAAATATTGAATAAAATAAAAACCTTCCCTTTTAGCCCTGTTACAATACCCCCCCCCCAATGAGAGACCTTCTGTCGAAACAGAAGAAATCTCATTGCTAAACCCCTAAGAGGATCGGTGAGGATATGGTGGCAACACCCCCCCATTTGTTCTTATATATCATGGGTAAACTACCCCCCTAGCTCGGAGACTATGGCCGCACCTGAACGATATTACTGGACTTCTCTATTCGAGATCCCAACACCATGAAATCGAACACACACGCACCACAGTGCACCTAACCTTCTAACATGCCACCCCAAACTCCAAATCCCTGGCCTTACTCCATGCCAGATCCTCAATCGATATGTTCCCCCTTTTCATGCATACTGAGTCACCTTTGGCAAATACTGGGCGCGTACATAGACTTAATATTTTATAAACAAACTCCTTAACTTTTTAAAATTATTTTTCAATTTACGATACAGTAAACAAATTAAATTCTAACCATTACCTTTGGTTAAAAATTCATATAAGCTCCAAATCAATCTGTTCTATTACCATTTGTTTCTTCAAAACCAAAAAATAAAATCTTTTACATGACTCTAGTAACTCTATTAATTTTCTCCACTACAACAATCACAAGAAAAAAAACAAACTGACCATCTTATTAAACATGAAGTCACTTACTCTAACATTTGTTTACACTTATATTCTAAACAATACAATTCAATAAAAAACATTAGTAATACACATAAACAATAATACACTTGAAATTCAAACATCACCTATATGGCAGGCACAAAATCAAAAATTTTTTTTTTTTTTGAAGAAAAAATTTAAATTTATTAAAATATACTTTTCTCAATATTCAGAAAATTTAAAATTATTTAAATCAATTAAACAACAAAATTTGCATCACTTCATTGCCAAAACTGGTCTAGTTTATAACATCAACCATCAGCTGATCAAACTGGGTCAAGTCCACAACCTTGACCTACATAGGTTATACATAGGCTACATCATAAAATACATTAAACATCTTTAAAATTTTTATCTTCAAACATAATATAATAAGACATTCAGAATTAACATGGATATTATTGCAATTAACAATAAAATTGACATTTAAATTAATCAAAATTACACATTTTATGGCTTTACGTTATTCTCAAATTCTATTAAACTTTGTCACTTGTTTCAAGTAATTTTTTCATTTTAACTCTGATTTACTTTCTTTAACATTCTCAATCTCCATTAGCTTGGGTGACTTAATTATTCATAATGACTTGATTCACAACTTGGCATGTATACATTTATAATCCCCTCCTGACTCTAACATCACTAACAACTTCAACTAACATGACACCCCTCTATCAAAAACACCTATCAAACATTCTCTAAACCCAACTTACTACTCAACTCAATTCGCATCATTCTACCCTTATATAAAAAAAATACTCTTTACCCCTTTGTACTCAGGATGTGTGTTCCCTCAACTCACCACCGTCTCCACCTCTTGCCCATCCTATTTACCCGGCAAACACTCCCCTATAACCCTCGACTACCCGCCACAACGCCTCACGTTGAGAACTCCCCATTGCGCCACCCTCACCATAAAATTGAACCGCTCTATCCGCCCATATTCTCTCCTCACTCTCATCACTCACTCTCTCTCTACACATATTCATACTAAATTCCACATCCCTATCTATGACCCTATTTGTTATAACCCTTATACCTGAAATCTTTACTGTATCTAAAACCCGTTCAAAATTAACTGTTATTTGTTTACCTTCATTGTTCAATTCTAAAATTCTCTTTCTAAAATTGATTACCGCATTATTCCTGATCAGAAAATCATTACCCAATATTACTTCTAAATTTAAGCCCCTTACAACTAAAAATGTATTCTCATAACTTTCCCCATTTATAACTATATTCAACTGGACTTGTGTTGTAACTCGTTTACTTCTAACACCCGTAATGCCTACAGTGGTTACCCCCGCAACTGGCAAAGATGGAATATTTTTGTTAGTCTCTTTTAATTTATTTAGTACGTGTTCTGCTATTACTGATACTTCACTACCTGTGTCTATAAGTGTCACGACTGGCTTACCTTCTATTTCCAGTTTTACCTCCGTCAACCATGCTTCTGGTCTCATCGTTCCCGCCTCCTCTTCTTCCATCAATTCAGTAGTCATGTCCGTGTGAATTGTGTGATTCCTGTATTTGTTTCCATGGACCCCGCAGTTATCTATCGACAATGGCCAGGCCTCCTCATCCATTGTCCTCCTTAGTTTTCCGTCCTCTCAACCGTATTTCTAGGCGTGTACATTCTTCCCGTGTGCTGATTTCCTCCTTCGTTCCTTGTATTCTCGGCTCGTCCTTCGCTGTGTCTCTGCTGCTGCTGCGTGTTGTTGAATCTCTGCTGCATCCTCGGCTGATGACCGGGCCTCGCCTTCCTACATCTATAACAAAAATTATGGTCAGCATAATTTTCCACAAGACACCCATCACATTTCCACATCGGATATCGTCTGCCTGGTTCTCGATCATTATGCGTAGTTCCCCCGTTTTGTCCTCCTCTTGGTGCATAATTTCCTGCATTGTGCACATTAGGTTGTTGTGGACGTCTGCTGTCTTCCTGGTCCCTAATATTCTGAAACACATTAACACTTTTTCTAACTCATTTATGTCACTTACCTCTCTCGTCATCAACGTGATCTGTACCTCTCTCGGTAAATATTTGCTGATGTGGCGTACAAACGACTGGAATGGCAATGGTGGTTCTAAGTATTTTGCTTCATTAAACAGTCTTATCGTATATACTGTAATATTCCGGTTGTTTCTCCCAAAATTCCCTGTCCCCATTATTTGACTTCGCAAGATCTCCTGCTCCTCCTCCGACCAGTATTTATTACGAAAAGCTGTTTCAAAATTTGCATACCTCTCCCATTCATTTCTATGTGTCTCCGCCCATATCTCAGAATTACCCTTAAAGCATTTTAAAATTTCTATAAGCTTAACCTCCCAACTACTACCATTAAATTTGTTAAATTCCCGTACTCGATTTAAAAATTGCATTGGATGCACTCTACGGTTCTCACTACAAAAATTTTCGAGTTCAGTTTCATTATTGACATCTCTTGTAATTAATATACGTTCAGTAACATTGCTTAATTTTTGGTTTATTACTAAACTTAACTCATATTTCACACTACTAATGCTCTGTTCAATCGAATATAATTTTTTATCATTACTACATTCAGATTGAATGCTATTTTTTGTTATTACACTAATTGATTCATTTAATGCCTGCATTTCTATCTTACAGGTATTTTCAATTTCATTGATCTTAAGGTCTACATTATCTTTATGTTCATCGATATTCTGATTCATTTTTTCAATTGTCACTACTACACTATTAAGCTTACATTCAGTTTCAGTATTATATTTATTTATTTTAAATTCCATCTCATTATTATATTCATTCATTGAATTTATGAACTTCTCATTATTCTCATTTATTTGTTTATCAACTCTTTCTGATATCTGACTATCTATCTCATTAAATTTAACATCTATATTCTTTATTGAATTATCTATCTTGGTATCTAACTGGTTGACTTTATTGGTAAATTCTTCATTGGTATTTTCACAACGTCTGTTAATCTCATTAATATCATTTTTTAATTCATTATTCTGCTTTTTCAACTCATTGAAATTACTTTCACATTTTATTTTCTGTTCATGTATTTCACTACTCAATCTATCAAATTTATTATCATTACTATCGAAACGTTTATTTAACTCATTAAATTGATTCAGTATAATACTCATCATATCATTATCAACCTTATTGTATTTTGTTGAGGTCGGGGTTACTTGAATCCCTGAATCCTCTGTACTATCTGTTTCGTTCGTACTACTTGTATTCATATTTTTTTCGTCTTGACCTCCATTCGGAGTTGAATGTACTTCAAGGCTACTCATAACAGCTGATTCATTAAATTCAGCCATTTCGCTTACTGTACTTTCATTATTTTCTGACATTTTTTAATTGTAAATTTATCACGTTTATTTTATTATACTGTATTTTAACACTTCTTATCTTACATACCTTAGGTATTCATTAGGTCTTAGTTACATATAACCTAATTTTTCGTATTTTTTACGTATTCCTAACTCACGCTTATATTCACATTTAGGTGCGGTTTATTAAAATTTATTTTTATAAACTTGTCACAGTTCGTGGCGCCATTGAGAAACTACAACTTAATAGCAAAAATAATTATTTAAATATATAATACAACTCTTACCTTGTTCGGGTCCCCAGGTCCTTCGCACGAATTCGTGAAGAATAAGCGTGACTTAGGTTAACACTCTTCAATAAATTATACTCTCAATTTCGGCATTATAGTTATATTTATTTCGCAATTCTTTGACATTAAATTTTACTTTCTTTTCATTTATTTATATTCCCAAAAACTATTATGGACATTTACGTAATTTCTTTCCAAAAGCAAATCAAACAAACATATTATCTTGTAACGGGCCGAATTTGAGGGTTATTTCATTTTATTAAATTTTTGGGATTTATAAAAAATATTCATGAACATAATTTCCAACTGTGACCAGAACACGTGGTGAATTGAAACAGTGTTATAACAAAGGAACAATACGCCTTAACTATTGTGCAATCTGTATGAAGGAATGTACTAAGCGTCAATTTCTAAGAACTTTGCGAGAGTGTGGTCGTCCACCCGATCGCACCCGACAAGCAGGTGCGCGGACTGACGCGGTTTTGTGAAACGCAAAGATGGCTAATGAGACAAAAATTCTGAGCACATGTACCAAATTGACGGATGTGAGTCCTAAGTCCAACCCTTTTCATGACGTCAGCCAGTGCTGAACAAATATCTGCTATGACCAACACACCAGCAACTGCATGGGTTAAAGGGGACAGAGCTGTGGCAACGAAACACAAGGCCTTGGTTTCCACCTAAAGAGACGCAATCGAGTTAGCGGTGAACGCTATGCCGCTCTTGGCAGTTCGCTTACAGATTGTGCCTGGCCAGGTACAGAGCCAAGGGGCTCTTCAACAAATTTTATTAATTTACAAGTAAACCGTGAGTTAACGGAACAGTAATGTGGCAGTGAAGTGAATAATTAACTAAGGAACATCCCAAGTTATTTCGGACATACAATCGAATCCAAAAAATGAGAAGTTACAAGCTCGAGAGATAACCACGTGCCAGCCGAGAGAGGGTATTTCCTAGTATGTTAAGGGTTTTGGTAAATTAATGAATCAGGGAGGGGTTTTTTAATGTAGTGTGTGTGTGTATAAAAAATGCAGACTGGGCGGTCTGATGTATAGTATAAGGTAAGCTTAGAATAAGACAAAGTAGAAATTGTATCCATTTTACAGAACAACCAAAATAAGAAATTATTAGACTGCTATTTCATTTGCTAAAGTATGAGTAAAATATGTTAAAGTTTGTCAATATTTGAAAATTAAAAAGGTCATGAATTCTCTTCAAACAAAATGAGTTATGTCAATTATTACAGTAACCTATAAATCACGCTAACATCTTATGTTCGTGCGAACGAATCCTGGACCCAGATAAGAACTTTGCAGGTAGGTGGAATTTATAAATTTATATATTTTAGAAGAGTGTAATTAATTGCACAATGGCTTTTGAACAGGGACAGTTTTTATGAGTAAAAAATTTTAAAGTAAAAACCGCACCTACAAATAAGATGCAAGCGTGATTTGGAGGTTAAGTGGACATGAGTACTAATTACATATAAATGATGATAAGGTGTAGTTAAGTGATATTTAGATTATACTATATTGAATAATACTGAAAATCTTTAAGATTGAATTTTTATATAGAGCAAAATTGCATAAATAAGATCAAAATGGAATACGGAGATAAAGTTAGTATGATTGATGTAACTGTCACGGGGGAGGGAGAAATTCATCCAGACCCTAATGTGGTCAAAGAAAGCGTTTTAAATGAATCAGATAATATAAATGATTCAGGAATGGAGACAACTCCAAGCCAGATAGACGAGAATAATTTGACACAATCGGTAATAATGAGTGGGGCAAAAGCAGAATCTACTCCTGTAATAAATAAAGCAAAAGAGTTGTCAATAAATGATATATTTAACCTGATACAAACCATGTCTGAAAACATGGTAAAAAATAGTAATTTCAATAACAAATTTGAGGAACAGAAAAACGAAATTCAAGAATTTAAAAGTAGTGTAAATGAGAAATTAGATATACAGAATGACAAGTTTGATGAATTGAAAAAACAAAATGACGAGAAATTTGAGATTTTAAGTAATGATATTAAAGAACAGAGAATAAACTGCGAACAACAGAATATTAAAAATGATATTAATTTTAAAGAAATTAAAGAACAGAATATTCAGTTTCAGCAGAGTATAAGTGTGAAATTTTATGAATTAAAAAATGATATACAAGAAAAGAATAAACGGTTAGAAAATACCAATGAAATAATAAAAAATCGTTTGAATAAATTAGAACAGAGTATTGAGAGAATGGGAGTGAGTGTGATGAACACAGACAAAAGTAAAACAAATAAAAATTATAATGACATGTAAAAATGTGGTACTAGATAAAGAGTTAACAAATGATGATGATGATGTCGTAAATAATGAAAATAATATTGAGAATAGTAATGCAATTGAAAAGGTAGTATCAGAGAGTGATACGTTGAAAATAAATAGTGAGAGTACTGATGAAATTGTAGAATGTAATGATGGAATGTTAATGTGTGTTTATGAGTCAGAGAGAAAGTGGAAAGATAGTGTAGTGGTAGAATGGGGTCAGAGGGTAAATTTTCCCTATATTTATGATGAACCAGGGTGTTCACAAGTGTTGTTTTTGAAGGGCAAGAGTCCCGTGTTAATAGATGATTTTTGTTTCCCAGTTTTGTATAAGTTTATACCCTCTGTGTGGAATGATTTTATAAGTATGAGATGGTGTTATGATGAGAGAAATTTCGATAGAGAGTTGTGTGTTGAGAGAGAGACAGAATTGTATGAATTAAAGAGAGATTATGATAAGTGGAAAGAATGTTAGAAGAGTGTTTAAATAAGAATGATTTAATTTATAATAAAAAAGTAACTGACCTGATATTGGAAATATTTACTAATGGAGACTTAACAGAAATACTTAATTTTGACTTGGTTCATGATTATTGTGATAAAACGGGTGGATTTGATTTGTATGGTTATGACACACAAGATAGCAAGATGTGTGTAACTGAAATTGAAAAGTGTTACTTGAAACAAAGACTAATTTTTGACGATGGAGGGTAAACTATGAAACAATCAATGGACAATTTTAAATCCTTTGTTTTATGGTTTTTGACCTCGCAACCTTGGACATTGAAGTTTGATATAACTGAGTAATTAATGATGAAGATTTGTAAATATATGTGTAGTGCATTTAATTGTGTATGGTAAAACGTTAAGTAAACAATGTGTATGCAAGTAATTGTTGAAATAATAATATTAATATTTCCAATCTAAATAAGTAACAAAATTAATTTTGGAGACAGTAATTAGCGAATTGTAATTGTTTTGATAGCAGTGGAACTTGTATTTTCAATAATTAAATTAATTAAAATAATTTGAAATGTTTTAAATATTTTTTGATTAATTTAAATGTTATACAGTAGAGTCTCGGTAATTCGAGCCCCGGTATTTCGAGGTTCCGTGTAATTCGAGCTGGAAAAAAAATAATAAATACAGTCAGTAAATGTAAACAACATTCCCGCCATATCGTGACTCATGCCAGACCAAGTGTCTACAGCATGAAACGCTAAAAATAAATACATAAATAAATCAGTAGCGGACTGACCGCCTCAGCTGATACAAGTGTTGTACCTGTGCGTTACTACTAAGCTTCGTTACTAGTGTTTGCTTGTTGTTTTAGTTATTTTACTGTACAGTATATTCAACGTTTAGTTTTTCACTACAGTAAATTGTTATTTATACTGTATATAATGAGTTACAAGAGTAGGCCTAAGAAGAAGTTTGTGCCGCTAAGTGTTAAATATAGTGTTAAATTATATAAGTGTTAATGCTTCCAATTAAAAAGATTAGACAGAGGTGAAACGCTAAAAAAACTTGCTGCTGATTATGGAGTCGGCGAAGTGACTGTTGGTGACTGGCGTAGGAACAGAGACAAGATTGAAAACTATTCTTCTAAAAAGTGTATGGGGATTTTAACCTGTGAACGCAAATCGATGAAGAAATCTGATTATGAAAAAATGAGTGCAGCTTTGTTCACTTGGTTTAGTCAACAGAGACAAAAAGGAAGTCTTATTTCAGGTCCAATGTTGCAAGAAAAAGCAATGTTTTTCAGGAACCAGTTTAAGGAAGGCGAGGATGATTTTACAGCAAGTTCAGGATGGTTGGATAGATGGAAAAAACGATACGGCATAAGGCAGCTTGAAATGTGTTGTGAAAAGCTATCTGCGGATTCTGAGGCTGTCACACAGTTCTGTGAGAGATTTAAAAAAATTATAGAAGAAGAAAAACTTACTCTCGATCAGTTGTACAACTGTGATGAGACAGGACTAAATTTTAAAATGCTGCGTACTAAAACTTTAGCTTCAAGGGAAGAAAATGCTGCGCCAGGCCACAAAAAATCTAAAGAAAGGGTGACAGTTCTTGCTGCATCGAATGCAAGTGGAGAACATAAACTGAAGCTAATGTTAATAAGCAAGTCTGCAAAGCCTAGAGCTTTAAAAAAACATCACTCCGTCTGCGCTTCCTGTTACATACATTAACCAGAAATCTGCTTGGATGGATAAAAATATTTTTAAGAAGTGTTTTTTTGAAAGTTTTGTTCCTGAGACCATAAAGTACCTAAAGGCAAAGAACTTGCCTCCCAAAGCAATATTAACCCTTGACAACGCTGGATCACACCCTGATGAAGAAGAACTGAAATGTGGCGAAATTAGAGCATTGTTCTTACCCCCAAACATGACGAGTTTAATACAGCCGATGGACCAATGCGTTTTTGAGTGCTTGAAAAAGAAATATCGTCGTCCTCTGCTGCAGAGGCTCCTACAAACTACAGAAGGCGAGGGAACCATAGTGGAATTTCTAAAGAATACTACAATGAAAGACGTAGTTTACTGGGTGGCGGAATTATGGGATGACATAAAGACAGAAACACTAAAGAAGTCTTGGAACAAGATTTTAAAAGAAGAAAATAACAGTTGTAACACCACAGACGAACATGACTTGGTCTTAGCACGACTGATAAAAAAACTTCCTGGTTGTGAAAAGTCAAATGAAAATGATGTTTCAGAATGGTTGAATAGTGATGAACAGTTTGAAGTGACCGATGATTCAATCGTTGAAATGCTGAATGAAGCGGCAGAAGAAAATAGTGATGAAGACATGACTGCAGAGACTGTACCCGTGATGACTCACGCCGAGGGGTTGGCAGCGCTTAGACACTGCATTGCGTTATGTCGAACAGCAAGCAGAAGCTACACCGACCGACACGATGCTACTTAGAAGATGGCATGACATTGCTGCTAAAAAACGAGGCTCTATTTTAAAAGAAAAGACTCTGGACAATTTCTTTAAAAAATAAATTTGTGTGTCTTTTATCTTTTGAGTTTAAACTAGTTCAGGTATGTAATACATTGTTTGTTTTCTTATCCATAAGCAATAAACGTTTGTTTATACATTACTCTTTGTTTTTTTCTTCATCCGTATAATCCGAGTTTTTCCAAATTCGAGGTTGCCTCAGCCCCAATTAACTCGAATTACCGAGACTCTACTGTATAATTGAATTTCCTAATGAATTTAAATTATTTTACGAGTTGAATTTGGTAATTAATTGTTAAATTGTGTGATATGAAATAACACTGTGATTAAATGTTTCAGAGGTTACGTGGAGATATTGGTATGTATGGTGTATATATTTTGTGTATGTCAGTATGTGAATTATGTACTGTAAGTATAAAAGTTATAATAATGAGAATAATTTGAGATAATTGTTTTAAACAGAAATTACAATAATGTGTGTAGATTGGGGGGTTGCTCCGGTGAGCAACGAATTTAAAAAACAAAAAAAAAATGATATATCAATTTTGCACTAATTAAACGCTTATATTCTGCCTTGATAGATAGGGGTTCATACATTCAGTATACTGTGTTCATTCTATTTTAGCAATGTGTTATTTTATTGTAGTAGGTTAGATATAAGGATTGATAAAAAGATGTATTTCATATAATGTGCATAAAATTTGAAATGTGTTGGGAGTGAGGTCATTCACCTGGCTAGGAATGTCAGCTGATCAGTAGTGAAATGTCACTGTTAAATTGTTTATTAATGTTCAAGGTAATTAATGTTAAAAATAATGTTTGAATGTGTTAAAGATGTTATTTCAAATGATGATGAAAGTAATTTAATGTAGTTAAGAATTTTAAAAGATTTGTGAAAGATAATAAAAGACAAATTTTGGGTGATGAATATTTTGTTGGGACATGTAGATCAGTCCAAGTTGAGTCCAAGTGGTACTAGAGGGAATAATATTGTTTTGAATTAATGTAATATGGTTGTGAGTTAAGGTAATAGAATTTGAGAAGTATTGATGTTGACACAGTAGTCATGGGGAATATGTAGAGTAATGATTGATATATTGATGTTTATAAATGATGATGTTATTTTGTAGTTGAAGTGAGGTAATAAGAGTGTTAATTTGGGGATGGCAATTTTGTAATTTGGGGATAGTGTAGTGTAAGAGTCCGCAACTCAAGGGTTGGGACGGGAAGGGACCGTTTGTCGCCGGAAGGGGTTACCTTAGGTAGAATCCAGGGACCAACATAAGGGAATGAGCTTTTTGGGGGGGGGGAACACACATCCTAAGTACAAAGGGTTAGAGAATATTTTTTGTATATCGAGAGAAGGATGTAGATTGAGTTTAGTAGTAAGTTGGGTTTAGAGATTGTTTGATAGATGTTTTGATAGAGAGGGGTGTCCTGATAGTTAAAGTTGTTAGTGATGTTAGAATCAAAGAGTGAGAAAGATGATATATGTATAAATGCCAAGTGGCAGATCAAGTTAGTATAAACAATTAGATCACCCAAAGTAAAGAAAAGAGATTTATAATAAGAATATAAAATTTTAATTGCAACCAGTGACAATTTTGGATAGAGTTTGAAAATAATGTAAAGTGTTTATTTTGAGTAATTTAAATATCAATTTGATTGTTAATTATAATAATATTTTGTTATTTTAAATGTTTTATTTTATATTGTTTTGTGTTTAAAGATAGAATTTTAAAGATGTTCAATGTATTTTCAGATGTAACTTGGGTATAACTTATGTAGGTCAAGGTTCTTGACTTGACCCAGTTTTGATCAGCTGATGGGTGATGTCCTATACTAGACACGTTTAGCAAGGAAGTAAAGCCAATTTTGCTTTTAATTAATTTGAATAATTTTAAATAGTTTCAACATTGAAGAAAAAATATATTTTAATAAATTTAAATTTTTTGAATTTAAAATATAGACAAAAAAAATTTTTTTGATTTTGTGCCTGCCATCTAAGTGATGTTTTTGAATTTTGATTATACTATGGTTTGTATGTATTATTAGTGTTTTTATTGAATTGTATTGTTAGGGCATAGGTATAATCACATGTTAGGTTAAGGATGTTCATATTTTAAGAAATGTTCAACTTGTTTATTTTCTAATAATGAAAAAAAAATAATGAAGAGAATTAGTCAGTTTAGATAAAAAATTTTGTTTTGATTTAGAAGAAAATAGCTGGTGATTTTTAACTTAAATAAATTTTGAAGAATGTTTCAATTTTGATAGTATGCAGTATAAGTGTGTATGTAAGCCCAGTAACTGCTAAAGGCAGCCCAGTGTGCATGGTAAGGGGGAACAAATCGATTGAGGATCTGGCATGATGTAAGCCAGGGCTGTGGATTTTTTGGGGGAAACATGTTAGAGGGGGAGGTGCGCTGTGGTGCGTATCTGTTCGATTTTTCGGTGTTGGGATCTCGTACAGAGAAGTCCAGTGATCTCGTTCAGATACATCCATAGTCGCCGAGCCAGGGGGGTTGTTTACCCATAAAGTATAAGAGCAAAAGGGGGTTGTTGGCACCAGTTCCTCACCGGTCCTCTTAGGGGTTTTAGCAATGAGATTTCTTCTGTTTCGGCAGAAGATCTCTCATTTGGGGGTATTGTAACGGGCCAAATTTGAGGGTTATTTCATTTTATTAAATTTTTGGGATTTATAAAAAATATTCATGAACATAATTTCCAACTGTGACCAGAACACGTGGTGAATTGAAACAGTGTTATAACAAAGGAACAATACGCCTTAACTATTGTGCAATCTGTATGAAGGAATGTACTGAGCGTCAATTTCTAAGAACTTTGCGAGAGTGTGGTCGTGTGCCCGATCGCACTCGACAAACAGGTGTGCGGACCGACGCGGTTTTGTGAAATGCAAAGATGGCTAAAGAGACAAAAATTCTGAGCACATGTACCAAATTGACGGATGTGAGTCCTAAGTCCAACCCTTTTCGTGACGTCAGCCAGTGCTGAACAAATATCTGCTATGACCAACACACCAGCAACTGCATGGGTTAAAGGGGATAGAGCTGTGGCAACGAAACACAAGGCCTTGGTTTCCAACTAAAGAGACGCAATCGAGTTAGCGGTGAACGCTATGCCGCTCTTGGCAGTTCGCTTACAGATTGTGCCTGGCCAGGTACAGAGCCAAGGGGCTCTTCAACAAATTTTATTAATTTACAAGTAAACCGTGAGTTAACGGAACAGTAATGTGGCAGTGAAGTGAATAATTAACTAAGGAACATCCCAAGTTATTTCGGACACACAATCGAATCCAAAAAATGAGAAGTTACGAGCTCGAGAGATAACCACGTGCCGGCCGGGAGAGGGTATTTCCTAGTATGTTAAGGGTTTTGGTAAATTAATGAATCAGGGAGGGGTTTTTTAATATAGTGTGTGTGTGTATAAAAAATGCAGACTGGGCGATCTGATGTATAGTATAAGGTAAGCTTAGAATAAGACAAAGTAGAAATTGTATCCATTTTACAGAACAACCAAAATAAGAAATTATTAGACTGCTATTTCATTTGCTAAAGTATGAGTAAAATATGTTAAAGTTTGTCAATATTTGAAAATTAAAAAGGTCATGAATTCTCTTCAAACAAAATGAGTTATGTCAATTATTACAGTAACCTATAAATCACGCTAACATCTTACGTTCGTGCGAACGAATCCTGGACCCAGATAAGAACTTTGCAGGTAGGTGAAATAAAATTTATGTATTTATTAACTTTAATAGTTTTATTAACTTAACAATCTTATTTATTCTGATTTATAGTAATTACTCTTTGCCATTCTTGTGATGTTTTTTCTCTCTCCCGGAGTTATACTCCAAACAATAGAAACAAGGTATGTATACATATTATTAAAATCATTTCTTACAAAAAAGAAAATATAATGTTCTTAAAGTATTACCTTAAATTTTAACTTCGAGGCGACCCAGCAATGCCCACTCCCAACATTCATACATGTTTAAAACCCCATATTATTTTATTCTAGAGATCTCGTTCATTTAAGTTGATGTGATAAAGAATACTGTTACTTGTGGCAGTCGTCTCACCCGACCGCGTGTCGCATCGTATGCAAAGTCGCTTTTTAGTTGTCCATAAAGTCTATGCTGTCATATTTTTTTCTTTTAATCACACACTACTTGCACTGTTTATTCTGAAATATCGTTTCATCATTCCACGATTAGTTAATTTACATTTGAAAAAATTTACTGGTGCGTCACGTTTGATATTCTGCCAGGCCCGGCTAAGAGTGAGTCAAGACTGATTTCTTTTCATGCGGGCAGAAATCACGGCCCTCCTTGCTGCTCAATTTCGTCGTTGTTCATAGCCTTTGCTGCTAAAGTCTTAGTAGTTGTTCAGGTAACACGGGTTATTTGTGGGTTTTGGCAGTGGACAAAATCTAGGGTTCACTGGTTGACGTCATTGGAAAGGCGTGTCCTTATTCTTATATCCGCCTTGCCCCGAGCACATTGTTGAACAAAATTCACCCAAGCCATTTTGTGCGCCTTTTGGTTAGCGTGGGTTATGCGCTCCGCCGATGTTAGTGCATCTGTGTGCATTACACAGTACTCCAGTTCTGAGAATTAAAGAGTTGTGTGCCACACGCACATTCCATTGTACTGACTTCACCTTACTGTTCTTTCTTTGCTACGATTTATTCAACATGTGACTAGCCACGCAGATGAAAATGAATTGTTACAAATATTTAATAAAATAAAAACCTTCCCTTTTAGCCCCGTTACAATTGCTTCAGCCTTAAGTACAGTACTGTGGTCACTAATGTATACCACCTCACGTTATCGCACTCGATTTTTACTGATGATGGCAGTCGATGGCACTGCCGAAACGTCTGGTTTTGCAGAAAACATTGGACTATGGCCAAACAGACCAGGAAGGAATTTTAACAACAAACTACTTCTTTGTTGCCAATAACGTAGTACACATATAAATAATTATCCCCACCCCTTCAACTATAATTTTCATTTATGGAAAATTACCTCCACCCAGTTCAACTAGTCTCTTCATTTATAGATATTTCATCTACATTTCTACAGTGGATTATTATGATCTTCTTATCAGGATAATTTATCTATCTAAATTAAGTACTTTACTCTTGTTAAAACATAAAACGTTGCTGGTAAACTACCCTTTCCCCATAACCGATCTTCACCAAAATCAATAGCCCTCGAGTCTTCTACAACTCAGGCACATATGTAAAAAATTATTTGATTCTGTTTGAATTTACGGCAGTTACCGTTGTGCCGATGCAATTCTAAAAAATTTAAATTGCCCGGCCATATTTTGTGCCGACATGGCTGGCTAAATTTCAGACTCTGTGTTGTTGGGAGACAAGAGCGGCTTTCACCCATATTTGGCGACGTAATTGGGCTGGCAGTGGCCTTGCTGGTCAACGTTAGTGGCGATGCAATAAGGTAGGCAGTTGGGTCATTCCACATCAAATCAACCAATAAAAAAATAATTTTGGGCCTTAAGGTTTCAAAATGTCCTAATTTTTTGTTTATTTATTCTTATGGTCAAAACTAATAAAAATACAAACTTTTAGATTTTTTGGGCTTCTAATACTTATGTTATTGATTTTCAAAAAATTGAAAATCGCATAAATTTGACCGTGTTTTGAAATCTTTAAACGGCTACAGTTTAAAAAGTATTTGACATAGAGGGCTGGGACGTGTACCATTTTATTCTGCTTTTATTATGCTTTAATTTGATATAAAACACAACCATATTGGTAAAAATAATTTTTTCCCAAAAATTTTTAAAAAACTTTTAACAAATTTTCAAAAACGTATTTTTTTTTTTTTGAAAAAAATTATTTTGTTTATACACTTATAAGGCACATATATGCCAAATTTCAGGATGGGATGGCAATGGGATCATATTTAAATAAAATATTTTGTAACTGTGAATCCCTAAAAAAAGTTTTATTTGAAAATTGCAAATACTTTTTGACTCTTGTTTAGTGAAACATTTTAAATTAATGCCTGGATAAAATGGCAAATGAACAAGATAAGAAAAATTGGGCTGTTTTTTCTGGTAAGTGTTGCAATCCATTTGGTGATGAAAAACACCCCTTAGCAGTGAAAAGTTCAAGAAATGTTACAGAATGGATGTGCTCACTAAATTTAGATATACAAATGGGGATGAAAATATATGAAACGTGTAGGAAAAAATGTATGAGTTTAAGACTAATGACTTTGGTGAATGTGATAATGTTGGGCCAGGTCCTAGCACAATTGACGATACATATGTTGATCCAAACGCTTCAGTTGATTATCTTAACAAATCTTTAGAACTAATTGGCGAATCGCCGATCAAAAAGAAAAAAGTTAAAGTTGTAAGTTATACAAAGAAGAAGATTGAGAAAATTAAAACATCATTTGAAAAACATTTAGTGCCCTCAAAGGAACATGATTGAGAACTTCAAAGTGATGATATAAGTAATGCTGAGTCTGAAATATTAAACCAGTTGAAAGAAAAGTTATTGCAAACTGGAAAACGAAGTGAACAAATGACAATCTTAACATTGCTACCTAAAAGTTGGAGTGTTAAACAAATTGAAGAGGAATTTGGAGTATCCAACTACGTGGCTCGGTCAGTAAAACATTTAGTGGGAGAAAAGGGTATTTTATCAACTCCGAACCCAAAACCAGGAAAAACATTGGATGAAGCTACTGGTAGTTTAGTTGTAGAATTTGATAACACAGATGAAGTTAGCAGGATGACGCCCGGTAAAAAAGACTTTGTAACGATACAGCAAGGAGGTTCAAAACTCCAAATTCAAAAGCGTTTGGTGCTGGGCAATCTGTCAGAGCTATATGCATTGTTTAAGGAAAAGTACCCAACTCATTATATAGGATTTTCCAAGTTTTGTCAGTTGAGGCCAAAAAACTGCATTTTGGCTGGTGGAAGTGGGACACATACTGTATGTGTATGTACAATACATCAGAATGTGAAACTCATGATGAATGGTGCTGGACTTAGAAGTATTGTATGGCATGGGGATAATACATCATTGAAATCTTATCATTGTTGCCTTGCAAAAATAATGTGCAATCCACCCTCACCAAATTGTTACATGGATGAATGTAAGGAATGTCCTGGTATTAAACAATTACGTGAAGCCTTGTTAAATAAATTTGAAGACGAGCTTATTGATGAAGTGACGTATAAGCAGTGGATGACTGTTGATAGTGTAGAATGGAATCTATAACAAAAAACAGTGATGACTTTGTTGAAGAATTTCTGGAAATGCTTTTAAAACTCAAAACTCATTCATTCATTGCAAACAGGCAAAAAGAATGCTACTCAGAAAAGAAAGAAAACTTAGCACCAGGTGAACTAGTTATTAATTGTGATTTTGCTGAAAATTACTCATTTATACTCCAAGATGAAGTTCAGTCATTTCATTGGACAACTAAACAAGCTACTCTGCATCCTTTTATTGTGTATTACAAGTGGGAAGACAAAATTAAACATTTACAGTATGTTTTTATCTCTGACTGCCTGGAACATAATACTGTGGCATTTCATGTATTCCAGAATGAGTTGATTTCTCTATTGAAAGAAACTATACCATTTGAAATAAAGAAAATTACATACTTCCCCGATGGTAGTTCGGCTCAGTACAAAAACAAGAAAAACTTTCACAATCTGTGTCTTCACAAAACAGATTTTGGAATCGAAGCAGAATGGCAGTTTTTCATAACGTCACACGGAAAAAGTGCATGTGATGGACTTGGTGGCACTGTTAAACAGCTTGCTGCTAAAGCCAGTCTGCAAAGACCTTACAATAGCCAGATAGTCACACCACTGCAGTTGTATGAATTTGCTATTGATAAAATATCTGGAATAGATTTTGTGTACTGCTCTACAAAAGAATATCAAGATATGGAAAAGAAACTTGCATTGCGCTTTAGTGAATCGATACCAATTGTTGGAACCCAAAAGTTCCATTCCTACAGTCCAATCTCTGAAAATAAAATCAGTGTTAAATATTACCAATCCTGTTCAGACCAGTTTAGTAACACCGTAACAGCATTTGACTTTTTAACAACGACAGATATACTAAACATTAAATCAGGCTTTGTAACTATTGCCTATGATCAGTCCTGGTGGCTTGCATGTATTCTAAAGAAGAACGACGACACCTGTGAGTTTGAAGTTAGTTTTTTACACCCAAAAGGACCTGCTGCTTCATTTTTCTACCCTCAACCGAGTGACATTTTAACTGTACCAGGTGAAACATTACTTCAGAAAGTAGAACCATTTACTGCTACAGGGAGAGTGTATACCTTAACCAAAGAAGAAAATATGCTATCTACAAAGACACTAGAAAGGTTTCTCAAAAGGAACTGAGAACTTAAAATAGGCATTTAAGAAATATTTTAAAAAATAGTTTTTGGTAAGTAAAGTGATTTACAAATTTTTTAAAATAAACTTGTATTTTTACCCTTAACACCCTGAGAGGAAGTCAGTAATCTTTATTGGTTTATATTTTGATTTCAGATCCTCAGGAAGAGCGTGATTCTATCAATAAATGTCTTTTTTTAGGGATTCACAGTTACAAAATATTTTATTTAAATATGATCCCATTGCCATCCCATCCTGAAATTTGGCATATATGTGCCTTATAAGTATATAAACAAAATAATTTTTTTCCAAAAAAAAAATACGTTTATGAAAATTTGTTAAAAATTTTTTGAAAATTTTTGGGAAAAAATTATTTTTACCAATATGGTTGTGTTTTATATGAAATTAAAGCATAATAAAAGAAGAATAAAATGGTACAAGTCCCAGCCCTCTATGTCAAATACTTTTTGAACTGTAGCCGTTTAAAGATTTCAAAACACGGTCAAATTTATGCGATTTTCGATTTTTTGAAAATTAATAACAAAAATATTAGAAGCCCAAAAAATCTAAAACTTTGTATTTTTATTAGTTTTGACCATAAGAACAAATACACAAAAAATTATAATTATCTGAGATGGTGAGATTCAGAGCATTGGTTGATTTGATGTGGAATGACCCAGTTTTAACCTTGCATTTAACTCCTCTCAGCTGATCACGGTTCGACGATTTGTAACAAGTTTTTCTGGACCGTCCTGAGTTCATGGAACGTGTGATCAGGGCTCATTTTTCTTCCATCCGCTGACATGGTGAGTTGGTCCGACGGCTTGGAAACAGACTTCTAGACTTCTATCATGCGCGAGTAAAAAGGAAGGGTCTCAGGGTCCCCGCCCCAGTTGGGAAAAAGGTTCGTGGGTGGTGACTACAACACCTGTCACCTCTGCAGAGCTATGCTAACATGCTCCCCCAACGCCGTCGGATCCAACCCAGGAACACCAAGGAATGCCCAGGAATACATGTCTATGCTCAACCACTACCATGAGCGAGAACTTCATGTGAAGAAGTGAGCAGACTCGTCTACTGACCAGGACCACACTAGCATCCATCACATATATCACAGGACTGAGTAAATTTTACAAACGCAGGTGGGAGAATTCCAGTTTATAAATTTCACACAACAACACTATAATGAGTTCAGGGAAGAAGTGGACATATATATATAATCAGTTTTTTTTAATATTGCTAGTGAGCAACATTTTGTCAAAACCTGTCCTGTGTATACATATTTGCTACTTTATTATTAACTGTTAAAAGAACACCCATTTAGCATATTATTTGACTACTTCTCATTATTGTAGTATTAGTAATGCTGATTAATGAACACTGATAATATGAACATATTTTATATATGTATGTACTTCTATTTGTCTATGAAATTAATTATGGGAACTGTTATTGTAAATATTACACAATTCAATTGTCTGTATACTGACACTAATAAAAAGAAAGTTGTTATCATTGAATAAGTGTTTGATTGCAAGCCCTGTCATAATGGGCCCCAGCACAAATTTT
This sequence comes from Magicicada septendecula, assembly GCA_034769895.1. Classification (NCBI taxonomy): domain Eukaryota; kingdom Metazoa; phylum Arthropoda; class Insecta; order Hemiptera; family Cicadidae; genus Magicicada; species Magicicada septendecula. Next base: position 29,417,769 of record CM068373.1, read on the forward strand.
GCTTCCGTCTAGGTCAAACGCCTAGTTTTAAAATTTAATGTAACAGCCGAAGCCGTTACAAATGGTAGCAGAGAGCGTGGTTCCATCTGTGTGTGCTGGCCAAGCAGGTGGCAGGACTTGCAAAGCAATTTGAAAATTAAAGCAACATTTTTTGTGATTAAAGTAATTAAAGTAAAAAATAAATTTCCTGGGTCCTCAAAGAGGGTGTAATAGCATATGTATGTATGGGTTTGGATACCAAATTTTGAAGTGGATTGAATTTAACCCTTAATTGCCCGGGCGGTTTGGCGATACAATTTTGCCCGGGCGGCGTACTGAGTACGCCAGTCCATTTGTTGGTCTGTCCCACCAAATTATCATCAACTGCTTGTAATTTTTTAACACGTTGACTGTGAATGACACACCGTGTGTCATTTTGATAACAATTCCAAGTAATTCAGCTCCAGAAAATAAAACAATTTATTTTTCTCTTGTAGAGTTTACACTCTTATTACTCATTATTTGGTTGTTACTAATAAGTAAAATACATTTACTTACCGACTGTTCCATGCCACATCCGGTTCGAGCACATGGTTTATACACAACATGAATTTCATCTCTAAGGGCTAGGATTCTTTTTCTCAGCGAGATTCAGAAACGGTAGAGGTTTTCGAAATAATAATTCTAATAACGTATGTGTTGACATATGATTTGTTTAATACTCTATCTTTTCGTTAATTACACTTACAAAGAAGAACAAAGATGGCGCCTTACCATCACAAACAAAATGATTTCAACATGTATTTCCACTTTATTAATAATTACTTATTTTCTATTATTTCGTGATTTGACTGGATACTTGGTTTGTTACAAAACATTTCAAAGAGACTGCAGTTCTCTCTCTATGGTTTACCAAGTTATAAAAGACATAAACCAATGCCTCAATTTCCTTATTCATGATTTATAAATGCAGACATACTCTTACACCCACGCACACACTCTTTACCCCCATGTTATTTATTGGTACCTTCTTGTAAATTATACTTTAGAATTTAGAGCTCATTTTCGACAAAAGAATAATGGTTAATTAAGTTGAAACTTTCCTGAGTTGTGATTGCTGTCTCCCTTCAGAAGTCCTCCAGTTAGAGCCAGATGTTCGGCGCCTTTCATAGTCTAGTCTGTTCTTTGCGTTGCACTGACTATACTTTGCCATGTTAGGTAGCAGCTTGCATTGCTACATAATAGTTATTGTTTAATCACATTTCAACTAATTAATAAACACTTCTACTGGCAAAACTGTGCCAGCACAATTTGAGCGTGTTAACACTGTGATGTACTGTAATGGACTGAGAATGGGTTATACGCAAAATTTGCATATGTAGTAGTATATCGGACGTCACCGTCTTTTGTTTCTACGGCCAACACCTTGGTTTATACGTTATTGTTGATACGTCATTATCATTTATTAATGACGACACAGCCTTGTGGACCAGTGAGAATTGATATTTAGAGTCTGTCTTCACTTATACCGCCATTGTATGTGTTCGGTTTCACCTGTCAGCCGGTGACCTTGGAATCATTCCCCTCTTGTTGAATATGCGTTGTTTCTTTGGGCATGGGTAAAACTGACCTAACCATGGTTGACATTCATAAATATAATAAAATACAATACGAAATCCCTTAATCCCATAATTATGACAACAGGCCTTTATGTACTGTTACAAAACCCCCTCATTGAAAGGTTTTATGTCGAAACATAAAAACTTTCATTGACTCATTCACACGTTTCTAAAAGGGTCAGTTCAGATATGTTGCCACAACCCCCTGTAGTGTTTATATATAAAAAAAATTTTAGTCACTTACCCTTGGTCCAATGATGCTGATCGTACCTGTCTGACCTTACTGGACTTCTCAGGAGAGATCCCAACACCATAAGGCCATGAGGCACTCAACGCTCCTGTTATGACGCTCCGGCCAGTTCAGGATCGCGGTCACAACATCACCAAACTCTGAAACATCGAATACAAAATTTTTAAAATAGTGGTCTAACATACTTCCATATCTACAACTGATATGTTTCCCTTTAGATGCATTGGTTTGTGTCTGAGACATTGGTTTGTTCAATTAATTTCTCCAAAACAACAACAACAAGAATTCAAAATAGACTGATCTTTAATCAACACTAAACTCAATCTCTTCATTATAAGAGAAAAATATATATTCCTATAGATAACATAACACGTAAACAACTCCTTCAAAATTCCCAAAACACCATCACCTATTTATCTCTATAAATTCAACCTATAACTACTATGGCAAACAAGTTCATTATTCAAATTTTATTACTCAACTTTATAAGCATATTATATTTTGCAACGGCATCAGACTATATTTTGTTCAACACCATTTCTAACTTTATCTTTTTAACATTTACGATCTACTAGCTTTTAACATTTGCTAATGTCATTACCCCTGTAGCGACCTCCTAACCACACACTATTACCATCAACATAATAAAAACATCATAGAACATTGAACATTACACATTAACATTGTTACATTTACATTAAACAATTTACATTTAAACAACTGGTATCAAAACTTTATAACATTACTACTTCAACTCTCTATTCAACTTTTAGTTATTTAACATTCATTAGATTCTATACAAAAAAAAATTTTAAATTTATCATTACCCTTCCAGTTACATCACCTTCCTACTATGAATTTTCTTTTTCTCTAACCCTTTTATCCTTATTAGTTTGGGTGACTCTCCATTATTCATTATTCTCTCCATCTTATTTTGGCATTTGTCTATCTAACCTTACTACCCCTCTTTTTTCTACTAACCGCTACTAACCATTAACATATTATGACACCAATATCTCAATAATAACCCCCTTCACTAATCCCATTTAACTCCTCTGGCACCGCTCGTTTTTGTACTGGAATGTGTGTTCCCTACCTGGCCATATCCATTCCTAACCATTTGCCCTCCACCAAATATCGGCAAACACTCTAACCCAAAATTGCTCCGCCTGCCACAACGCTGCACGCTGGTCTCTTGCCACGTCGCACGCTGATCACTCCTTACACCGGATCCTTACTACAAAATATCATCATCAACAAATATAATTACCATTCACATTACTCACCTCTACATATAATCATTAACTACTGTGTCCCTAAAATATCTAACACCTCTTTATATATTATCTGTCTTTTACCTCTTATTATTCTCTCTAACTCCCAATAACTCTATTTAACTAACTCCAATGCTTATTTATCATTATCACCCAAATTCTATCTCCTTTTTAACATTTTACATTAATATACCACTAGAAAATTCATCACTTATCTTACAATCCTACAACATCTCAATATCCAAATATATCATATGCGTAATCATTTATTATCCCTTAGAATCTAAGAGCCAACAAATAGCAGTGATTCCGTTAGTGAAATTCGTGCTATACAATAAACCTTCTCATGTCATCTCTCTTGTCTCCCTCACACCAACAATGACTCTTTGTAAGGTAAAGTGCAGTTTAATTTGTTTTACGTTATACAGTACTGTATTTTGTATTAGAAATGTTTTGCGAATAAATATTTTTGTGTTGTGGAACGAATCATCCGTGTTTCAATTGTTTCTTATGGGAAAATTTGCTTTGATATACGAGCGCTTTGGATTACAAGCACGTTCCCGGAACAAATTATGCTCGCAATCCAAGGTTCCACTGTACTTCAGTTTTATTACAAGGTAAGTTCTTATTTCTATTATATATCATCTCTACTCCTAACTTTTCCATAAATTCTTCATAGCCTCTACTTATCTTAAAAATCTTTATTTCTCTTTTTATCTCACAATACCTCTCACTTTCAAAACATCTCTCTCTTGTAATATATCTCTCTCTATCACACCACGCTACATTCTCTCTTTCCACATTTGCAGGGGACACTAATTCACAACTATTGCACCACCTGTGAAGTGTACTAAAAAAACCAAGGACAACTTTATTTGTAGACCATATGTCTCCCAAATATATATTGAAGGCACTCTCGTCCTTCCTCAAAACATGTGAAGTTTTTACTTCACCCCCTACTCCATCATTAAGGGAAAAATTTACCCTCTGCAATCCCCTTACAATTATACTTTCTTTACACATTCTCTTTAACCCTTCAACACACACTATCATTCTATCATTATCATTTAACTATTTACCATAAATCTCATTATCACTACCCCTGTTTACATAATCATTTTCTAATATCATATTTTTATTTATATTGTTACAATTCTCTCCCCTACTTACCTTGTCTTTGTTTATATCTAATTTGTCTACTCCCCTCTTATTTTCTAACTCTATCTCATCTAACCGTGCATGTATCTCATTTAATCTTTTATCAATATTAATATTCTGTCTGTGTATTTCATTTTTTATTTCTTAAAATTTCTCATCGAATTGGTTTAATTTTACATTTTGCAAATTACTCTGTGTCTTTAGGTCATTTAATTTGGCATCAAAACTGTCAAACTTTACATTAAATTTAACATTCTGCTGGTTAAATTTTTCATCAATCTGTTCTCTTAATTGATTATTTTGTGTTTTCATTAATTGAAACAAGTCTTCCAATGACACTTTATTGCTAATTGCCATAGGTGTCGAATTGGCACTTATTTCGTTCAATATCATAGATTCTGTTTCGGTGTTGTTCATTTGTATACTCTCGTTATTTTCTGGCATTCTAGTGGAAATTTGATCTAATACTAAAATAACGATTGAATTGTAATTGTTACGTATACGTCTTTAATTTGTCAACATAACCTACTCGTCTCTATAACCTCTCACGTGTTATGTTACAAATCATTTCACCACTCCCGCTGTTTCTGAATCTGGCCTATTTTATGTAAAATAATTTTATATAATGTCACAGTTCGGGGGCCATTTGTTGAGTTTACACTCTTATTATTCATTATTTGGTTGTTACTAATAAGTAAAATACATTTACTTACCGACTGTTCCATGCCACATCCGGTTCGAGCACATGGTTTATACACAACATGAATTTCATCTCTAAGGGCCAGGATTCTTTTTCTCAGCGAGATTCAGAAACAGTAGAGGTTTTCGAAATAATAATTCTAATAACGTTTGTGTTGACATATGATTTGGTTAATACTCTATCTTTTCGTTAATTACACTTACAAAGAAGAACAAAGATGGCGCCTTACCATCACAAACAAAATGATTTCTACATGTATTTCCGCTTTATTAATAATTACTTATTTTCTATTATTTCGTGATTTGACTGGATACTTGGTTTGTTACAAAACATTTCAAAGAGACTGCAGTTCTCTCTCTATGGTTTACCAAGTTATAAAAGACATAAACCAATGCCTCAATTTCCTTATTCATGATTTATAAATGCAGACATACTCTTACACCCACGCACACACTCTTTACCCCCATGTTATTTATTGGTATCTTCTTGTAAATTATACTTTAGAATTTAGAGCTCATTTTCGACAAAAGAATAATGGTTAATTAAGTTGAAACTTTCCTGAGTTGTGATTGCTGTCTCCCTTCAGAAGTCCTCCAGTTAGAGCCAGATGTTCGGCGCCTTTCATAGTCTAGTCTGTTCTTTGCGTTGCACTGACTTTACTTTGCCATGTTAGGTAGCAGCTTGCATTGCTACATAATAGTTATTGTTTAATCACATTTCAACTAATTAATAAACACTTCTACTGGCAAAACTGTGCCAGCACAATTTGAGCGTGTTAACACTGTGATGTACTGTAATGGACTGAGAATGGGTTATACGCAAAATTTGCATATGTAGTAGTATATCGGACGTCACCGTCTTTTGTTTCTACGGCCAACACCTTGGTTTATACGTTATTGTTGATACGTCATTATCATTTATTAATGACGACACAGCCTTGTGGACCAGTGAGAATTGATATTTAGAGTCTGTCTTCACTTATACCGCCATTGTATGTGTTCGGTTTCACCTGTCAGCCGGTGACCTTGGAATCATTCCCCTCTTGTTGAATATGCGTTGTTTCTTTGGGCATGGGTAAAACTGACCTAACCATGGTTGACATTCATAAATATAATAAAATACAATACGAAATCCCTTAATCCCATAATTATGACAACAGGCCTTTATGTACTGTTACAAAACCCCCTCATTGAAAGGTTTTATGTCGAAACATAAAAACTTTCATTGACTCATTCACACGTTTCTAAAAGGGTCAGTTCAGATATGTTGCCACAACCCCCTGTAGTGTTTATATATAAAAAAAATTTTAGTCACTTACCCTTGGTCCAATGATGCTGATCGTACCTGTCTGACCTTACTGGACTTCTCAGGAGAGATCCCAACACCATAAGGCCATGAGGCACTCAACGCTCCTGTTATGACGCTCCGGCCAGTTCAGGATCGCGGTCACAACATCACCAAACTCTGAAACATCGAATACAAAATTTTTAAAATAGTGGTCTAACATACTTCCATATCTACAACTGATATGTTTCCCTTTAGATGCATTGGTTTGTGTCTGAGACATTGGTTTGTTCAATTAATTTCTCCAAAACAACAACAACAAGAATTCAAAATAGACTGATCTTTAATCAACACTAAACTCAATCTCTTCATTATAAGAGAAAAATATATATTCCTATAGATAACATAACACGTAAACAACTCCTTCAAAATTCCCAAAACACCATCACCTATTTATCTCTATAAATTCAACCTATAACTACTATGGCAAACAAGTTCATTATTCAAATTTTATTACTCAACTTTATAAGCATATTATATTTTGCAACGGCATCAGACTATATTTTGTTCAACACCATTTCTAACTTTATCTTTTTAACATTTACGATCTACTAGCTTTTAACATTTGCTAATGTCATTACCCCTGTAGCGACCTCCTAACCACACACTATTACCATCAACATAATAAAAACATCATAGAACATTGAACATTACACATTAACATTGTTACATTTACATTAAACAATTTACATTTAAACAACTGGTATCAAAACTTTATAACATTACTACTTCAACTCTCTATTCAACTTTTAGTTATTTAACATTCATTAGATTCTATACAAAAAAAAATTTTAAATTTATCATTACCCTTCCAGTTACATCACCTTCCTACTATGAATTTTCTTTTTCTCTAACCCTTTTATCCTTATTAGTTTGGGTGACTCTCCATTATTCATTATTCTCTCCATCTTATTTTGGCATTTGTCTATCTAACCTTACTACCCCTCTTTTTTCTACTAACCGCTACTAACCATTAACATATTATGACACCAATATCTCAATAATAACCCCCTTCACTAATCCCATTTAACTCCTCTGGCACCGCTCGTTTTTGTACTGGAATGTGTGTTCCCTACCTGGCCATATCCATTCCTAACCATTTGCCCTCCACCAAATATCGGCAAACACTCTAACCCAAAATTGCTCCGCCTGCCACAACGCTGCACGCTGGTCTCTTGCCACGTCGCACGCTGATCACTCCTTACACCGGATCCTTACTACAAAATATCATCATCAACAAATATAATTACCATTCACATTACTCACCTCTACATATAATCATTAACTACTGTGTCCCTAAAATATCTAACACCTCTTTATATATTATCTGTCTTTTACCTCTTATTATTCTCTCTAACTCCCAATAACTCTATTTAACTAACTCCAATGCTTATTTATCATTATCACCCAAATTCTATCTCCTTTTTAACATTTTACATTAATATACCACTAGAAAATTCATCACTTATCTTACAATCCTACAACATCTCAATATCCAAATATATCATATGCGTAATCATTTATTATCCCTTAGAATCTAAGAGCCAACAAATAGCAGTGATTCCGTTAGTGAAATTCGTGCTATACAATAAACCTTCTCATGTCATCTCTCTTGTCTCCCTCACACCAACAATGACTCTTTGTAAGGTAAAGTGCAGTTTAATTTGTTTTACGTTATACAGTACTGTATTTTGTATTAGAAATGTTTTGCGAATAAATATTTTTGTGTTGTGGAACGAATCATCCGTGTTTCAATTGTTTCTTATGGGAAAATTTGCTTTGATATACGAGCGCTTTGGATTACAAGCACGTTCCCGGAACAAATTATGCTCGCAATCCAAGGTTCCACTGTACTTCAGTTTTATTACAAGGTAAGTTCTTATTTCTATTATATATCATCTCTACTCCTAACTTTTCCATAAATTCTTCATAGCCTCTACTTATCTTAAAAATCTTTATTTCTCTTTTTATCTCACAATACCTCTCACTTTCAAAACATCTCTCTCTTGTAATATATCTCTCTCTATCACACCACGCTACATTCTCTCTTTCCACATTTGCAGGGGACACTAATTCACAACTATTGCACCACCTGTGAAGTGTACTAAAAAAACCAAGGACAACTTTATTTGTAGACCATATGTCTCCCAAATATATATTGAAGGCACTCTCGTCCTTCCTCAAAACATGTGAAGTTTTTACTTCACCCCCTACTCCATCATTAAGGGAAAAATTTACCCTCTGCAATCCCCTTACAATTATACTTTCTTTACACATTCTCTTTAACCCTTCAACACACACTATCATTCTATCATTATCATTTAACTATTTACCATAAATCTCATTATCACTACCCCTGTTTACATAATCATTTTCTAATATCATATTTTTATTTATATTGTTACAATTCTCTCCCCTACTTACCTTGTCTTTGTTTATATCTAATTTGTCTACTCCCCTCTTATTTTCTAACTCTATCTCATCTAACCGTGCATGTATCTCATTTAATCTTTTATCAATATTAATATTCTGTCTGTGTATTTCATTTTTTATTTCTTAAAATTTCTCATCGAATTGGTTTAATTTTACATTTTGCAAATTACTCTGTGTCTTTAGGTCATTTAATTTGGCATCAAAACTGTCAAACTTTACATTAAATTTAACATTCTGCTGGTTAAATTTTTCATCAATCTGTTCTCTTAATTGATTATTTTGTGTTTTCATTAATTGAAACAAGTCTTCCAATGACACTTTATTGCTAATTGCCATAGGTGTCGAATTGGCACTTATTTCGTTCAATATCATAGATTCTGTTTCGGTGTTGTTCATTTGTATACTCTCGTTATTTTCTGGCATTCTAGTGGAAATTTGATCTAATACTAAAATAACGATTGAATTGTAATTGTTACGTATACGTCTTTAATTTGTCAACATAACCTACTCGTCTCTATAACCTCTCACGTGTTATGTTACAAATCATTTCACCACTCCCGCTGTTTCTGAATCTGGCCTATTTTATGTAAAATAATTTTATATAATGTCACAGTTCGGGGGCCATTTGTTGAGTTTACACTCTTATTATTCATTATTTGGTTGTTACTAATAAGTAAAATACATTTACTTACCGACTGTTCCATGCCACATCCGGTTCGAGCACATGGTTTATACACAACATGAATTTCATCTCTAAGGGCCAGGATTCTTTTTCTCAGCGAGATTCAGAAACAGTAGAGGTTTTCGAAATAATAATTCTAATAACGTTTGTGTTGACATATGATTTGGTTAATACTCTATCTTTTCGTTAATTACACTTACAAAGAAGAACAAAGATGGCGCCTTACCATCACAAACAAAATGATTTCTACATGTATTTCCGCTTTATTAATAATTACTTATTTTCTATTATTTCGTGATTTGACTGGATACTTGGTTTGTTACAAAACATTTCAAAGAGACTGCAGTTCTCTCTCTATGGTTTACCAAGTTATAAAAGACATAAACCAATGCCTCAATTTCCTTATTCATGATTTATAAATGCAGACATACTCTTACACCCACGCACACACTCTTTACCCCCATGTTATTTATTGGTATCTTCTTGTAAATTATACTTTAGAATTTAGAGCTCATTTTCGACAAAAGAATAATGGTTAATTAAGTTGAAACTTTCCTGAGTTGTGATTGCTGTCTCCCTTCAGAAGTCCTCCAGTTAGAGCCAGATGTTCGGCGCCTTTCATAGTCTAGTCTGTTCTTTGCGTTGCACTGACTTTACTTTGCCATGTTAGGTAGCAGCTTGCATTGCTACATAATAGTTATTGTTTAATCACATTTCAACTAATTAATAAACACTTCTACTGGCAAAACTGTGCCAGCACAATTTGAGCGTGTTAACACTGTGATGTGCTGTAATGGACTGAGAACGGGTTATACGCAAAATTTGCATATGTAGTAGTATATCGGACGTCACCGTCTTTTGTTTCTACGGCCAACGCCCTGGTTTATACGTTATTGTTGATACGTCATTATTATTTATTAATGACGACACAGCCTTGTGGACCAATGAGAATTGATATTTAGAGTCTGTCTTCACTTATACCGCCATTGTATGTGTTCGGTTTCACCCGTCAGCCGGTGACCTTGGAATTATTCCCCACTTGTTGAATATGCGTTGTTTCTTTGGACATGGGTAAAACTGACCTAACCATGGTTGACATTCATAAATATAATAAAATACAATACGAAATCCCTTAATCCCATAATTATGACAACAGGCCTTTATGTACTGTTACACTCTGCTCTAGAATGTTTTTCGTTTCATAATATTATTTCTTTGTCCTTCAATGTAATTATCTTGGTTATAAACAAAATTGTAATTATCGTTTGCAAACAAACGAGCTAAGCCGTTGATATAAGCCGCAACAAACAGAACACTACCAAGAGAACATGTTTTTTTTTGCACAACGAAGTGAACGTGATAACATTGAAAAAGCAAAATAATAAAAAAAACGTGCGGGTAATTATATGCGTTTATTGAAACGAAATATGAAAGAGGAAATGGCTGTCCTACATATATATATATATATATATATATATATTACTATAATACTTATAACTAATTTACCTCAAGATATATTTTTTCCTTTAGGAACATGTTTCGGGAGATCCTGTTCTCCCATCTTCAGCCTTCGCCATCTTGCTTCTGGTGCAGTATTTGTGTGTTGGCTTCTGGATGTTATTAAGGTGGTTTGTTGGTCTTTGGTCCTTCAATGTTGCATTATTGTGTGTGGTTGTGGTATCTGTTTTTGTATTTTGTGTATTTTCGATGTTGAGTGCTTTGAATATTGTGTCATGTTTTGTATTGATTTGTATTTGTTCTGGTATTAATTTGTTTTGTGTTTTGTGTTTGTAAATCTGTAAATTTTCCCAAATGTTCATTATGGTGCCTTTGTGTGGTATATGTTTTATTAGTGTTACATTGGTTATGTCTGGGAATTCATGTCCTGTGTTTATTGCATGTGTGGCTAAATTGGATTTATATATATTTGGTTTTTTGTATGCATTTAGGTGTTCAAAAACGTTTTTTCAGCTGTTTTTTTGTTTGTCCTATATAACATTTATTGCAATCTTGACATTCAATTTTGTATATACCGTTGGTTGTTGTATTATCTTTGTTGTGTGAGCTATTTAGATTTTGTAATTTATTTTTATTAGTTTTGTATGCTATTTTTATATCTGTGTTTTTAAATAATTTTGTTAGTTTTGTCATTTTATTATTTATATATGTGAATGTGGCCCATTTTTTGTTGTTGTTATTATTTATGTGTTGTTCAGTTTGATTAATTCTTAATTGTTCAGTTTTTATTTTGTATTTGATTTTATTTTCTATTTTGATTATATACATCAAGAAACGGACTGTAGCAGAAAGTGATTGAAATATATATATATATATTTTTTTTCTTACAAAAAGTTTCAAACAACATTTCAAAAATAAAAACAAAAGCACAAACAACGTTTCAGTAATTATTGTCAAAAACTTAATCTTCGTCATCCAGTTCATTTTTATTGGCACATGTTCCGCAGAGATAAACTGTTTTCGCCAAATGAGTTTTGCATGTAAAAGCAGAACATTCTGAGCAACTAATCGTAGTGTAGTTGTTTTTTGCTCTTCTGCATGAAGTGCATCGTCCGTTTTGCGGGTGGTTGTATTTCCTGCTCCTCGTTTATTCCGCCCGAAGAAAGCACTCTACGAATTATTGCTTTTGAATGCACAGGTAGGCTTCGTAAGTTTGCACGATCTAGAAGGTGTGGCTTCATAAGAGACGTTGCTAAGTTTTTCAAAAATATTCTTCTAAACTTGGGAGAAGCACTGGGTTCAGAGAAATTCAAAAGGATTTGTGCATTTATCCCTGCCACGTTTTGAAGCGCAAAAAAAGTTGCCATCGTCCATCTCTGTGTTTTACGGGCTACGGTGTAGTTGCCACCGAGTTGGTCTACTACATCCACCCCACCTTTGTACTTATTATAGTCCATGATTATTTTTGGTTTTTGGTTCTCTGAATCAATTTTATCATCGTCGTGCGCGGTGCTGAGAAGAGTTACACATTTATTTATTTTGGTCATGTAAGAAACCATCGTGACATCTTTTTGAAAACAAAAAATTGAAGTTCCAACTTCTCTTGTTTTCGTTGGCTGTAATTGAAAAGGGATTTCTTTTTTGTTCTTTTTTAGTGTACCCACGAGCGTAATACCACTGGCGAGGAGAGATTTGGCTAAAGGATAACTAGTGTACCAGTTATCGGTAGTCAGGTTTCTGTTAGAACCTTTATAGCGGCTAATCAGCCTATTGATGATATCCAAGCTCGCATTCGAAGCTTCATACGGTCCAGGAGGTTGAGTGCCACAGTACATTTCCAATTTCAAGCAATAAAAAGTTCTCGAATCAACAACTGCAAATATTTTTAGGCCATACTTGGCCGGCTTATTAGGAATGTATTGAATGAAAGAGCACCTGCCACGAAATGGCTCTAACTTTTCATCAACCGTCAGTTGATCCCCAGGCGAATAAAATTTATCACAGTTGTCATTGAAAGAGTTGTAAAACTCCCGTATTGCGGCTAACTTATCGGCTGTTTTTCGAGTAAGTCTTGTGGATGTGTCATCGAATCTTATGGAAGCTAGAAGGTATCTGAATCGTTTCAGCCCCATCACCCCTTGCAATATTTCAATGCCAGTGCCATCCCGAGCCCATGCTTCGTCAAGATGTATTTTAGACATTTTTTTGTATCCTAATAAGAATAAAATCCCAATGACAGCCATTATTTCTGATCTGCTTGTGTCCTTTGCACTATTTTTTGAGATTTCTTAGGGTCCTCCATTGTTCTGTTATGCTCTATGTACATGTTAGTGTATTTCACTAGAGAATCAATCATGTCTTAAGTTTATAATCTTCAAGAAAGCGGAAATTTCGTCTTTCACGTCGGCACAGTCTTTGGAAGCCGGAAGTACTTGTTTCACAATATTTTTACTAGGCGTACGTGAAAATTTACTTTTTATAGGGCCCTTCTTCCATTTATAAATTTCACTGATTTCCTTTACGACCCTTCCTCTTACTTTCTTCTTTTTGTAAATAGTTTTAGTAAAAAAATCGTTGTCATCGGTATCACTCACCTCGTCGTCAGAAGTCCTTGGAAGTGGTTGAGGAAGATCACCGTCTATTTCGGAATCACTATTGTGGTCACTCTGTTCGATAATCTCACGTTCGTCAATATCAGATGATTGAATGTCAGTGTCAACGCCTGCATTTTGCTTCTCTTTATCCGACAGTTCACGTAAAACACGTTCGAAATCTTTGGGCCGCACAATTTCATTCCACGACATAGTTGGAGGGGCGGCGTACGGAGTACGCCAAACCGACCGGCAAGTAAAAGACGTCACTACTTCGGCTTGCGATAACAGACTGGTGAAATTCAAACGGTTCATTGTGCTCGGAGGGAGTTGGTAGGAGGGTACTGAGGGGGCCGTGCCTCGATGATTGGTAGGTTTTCATTTACAGCAAAACTTGCATGGCTGGCGCACTCTATACGCCTACCTGGGCAAATAAGGGTTAAAAAAAATTTTTTATTGGTGTTTTTGTTATGTCTTTGTAAATTTAGAATATGTGATATTGTGTTGTAAGTTGGATTATTATTGTTGTAAGAGTTAGTGCAATGTGGGCCATAATGTTATAATCACTTCCTTATTCAAAAGTTGTTACTAGCCAGTGTAGACCGGAAGTGGTGTTTAATTACAGAGTGGGAATCAACTAAGTACGTTCCCTTGTAAAGTTTTATTATGTTTAAACTTCACCTGAGAAATTTTCCTGCTTGCTTTCATTCTGTCGGACCTTGTCCGAGTTGGTCATTACTTGTTCGACTCCTGCATGCCATGTTATCCAATGACCTGATTCGGACGTGATTATATGGTTCGTTTTAATTTGAGTATAGAGCAATTGCATCGTAATAGGGGAGTTACCCTGGAATATATATACATGAATTAAATTTTGTTTGGGGAGAATGCGGTTATGGTCGGACCAGGCACCCTTGTCATTGATTTGATGTATTGGATCTAGACATGAGCTTTCATTCTATAAAATTTTTCCAATTTTATGTAACTTCTGAATGGATGATTAATGCCTTATACTTGTTTGTTGGGTGTTATAGTTTGTAATTGTTCTGGTGTATGTATATTGTGTTTTGTTATCGGTGTTTTCTTACCAGTAATATTTTCGGTATCAGTGTATATGTGTTTTCTTGTTCGGAATTAGAGGAGCTTGCACTGCTTTTTGGATTATCCTTTCTATTGCTTCGTTAGGGGACCCTGAGATCACTTGAAGCTAATCAAGTTATTCCGTTCTATTGTTGAGATGTGGTATTGAATTATTGTTTTTTTTTTTTAGCAATTATGGAAAGTTGATGGCCGACACAATAATTAGATTTGGGTGGTATCATATGGAGCGTCGGTCAAAGATGTTCATTGGTAGTAGTTGTTCATTTGAAAACGATTTGGCAAATTTGCTCGGATGGAAAGTATTTAAAGTTGTTTGTTGGGTGCTGTGTTGACTTTCCTTTTCTTGAACAGTCTTGTTTGTGGTGCAAATAAGTGATGGTGTTATCCATGATAAGTTTGGTCCGACACAGGGTCTCCTGTTGTGGTGAGGCTGGGCGATTGTAGCTGTCCTGTAAAGAAGTTTACCCCCTTATGTATTGAGGTTAACTTATGGTTAATATGATTTAGAGTGATGTTCGCGTGCCCTCGGTCGATCTTCCGCTGCTTAGTTTATCGGGGCCGGCCGTCCTTGAGTATGGGTGTTGTCCACTCATATATCAAGGTTAGAGTTGCCTTGTTTTATAGTATATGAGTGGTTGGTCCAAAAGGTGGACAGTGATTGAGAAGGTAAGCACTCACATATCAAGGTTGTAATACCTTGTTGGCCTTCGGGCATGAATATGTGAGTGGCAGTAGGTGGTGTCACCAGCGAGGGTGACGTTTGGGGCGGCCCTGTGATGCAGGTGGTGGTGGAAGAGTCGTAAAGGGGGTTTAACGGTTATTTGGTTCTGGGGTCTCGGTTTGTGGGTTTAGGAGGCGTTAGAAGGTCAGAACTCAGAGAAAGTCGACCACAATTTTTGTCTTTTTCCTTTCTTTTTCTGTCTCTTGTCGCTGTGTGCGGACCAGGGCCCGGTCAGCATGCAGTACCGCACACTTGTACACATACACACTCAGGAACACATGCACACGCACTCCAATTCTTCCTTCTTGTTTCGTTTTCTCTCTGAGCCTCTGTCTTCCTAAGAGCGGCATATTTGCTGAGTATCCCCAAGGCAGCCAGGAGACCTGCGTGTTATGATAGGCTAGTCAAGTGGCTACAGTTTGATTCAATTTTGGGGCAACCAGGTTGCCCTTTTGGGGTGAGGGTGTGCCGATGCAATTCTAAAAAATTTAAATTGCCCGGCCATATTTTGTGCCGACACGGCTGGCTAAATTTCAGACTCTGTGTTGTTGGGAGACAAGAGCGGCTTTCACCCATATTTGGCAACGTAATCGGGCTGGCAGTGGCCTTGCTGGTCAACGCTAGTGGCGATGCAATAAGGTAGGCAGTTAACTTTAACTCCTTGCATTTAACTCCTCAGCTGATCACGGTTCGACAATTTGTAACAAGTTTTTCTGGACCGTCCTGAGTTCATGGAACGTGTGATCAGGTCTCATTTTTCTTCCATCCGCTGACATGGTGAGTTGGTCTGACGGCTTGGAAACAGACTTCTAGACTTCTATCATGCGCGAGTAAAAAGGAAGGGTCTCAGGGTCCCCGCCCCAGTTGGGAAAAAGGTTCGTGGGTGGCGACTACAACACCTGTCACCTCTGCAGAGCTATGCTAACATGCTCCCCCAACGCCATCGGATCCAACCCAGGAATGCCCAGGAATACACGTCTATGCTCAACCACTACCATGAGCGAGAACTTCATGTGAAGAAGTGGGCAGACTCGTCTACTGACCAGGACCACACTAGCATCCATCACATATATCACAGTACTGAGTAAATTTTACAAACGCAGGTGGGAGAATTCCAGTTTATACATTTCACACAACAACACTATAATGAGTTCAGGGAAGAAGTGGACATATATATATATATATAAATATATATTATAACTAATTTAATATAATTTAAATTTGTGGAGCCCCACGATCTTGGAGCGCCATTTATAACTCAATAACGTGACGTGTTGTTTTTGCAATGTAATGTTTTCTGTGTTGTTGTGTTTATGCACCCTATTATTAATATTTCGGCAAACATTTTGGCTATTTTGGATTTCGCCTAAATTTACCGGTTTCCGAAATATTAGTAATTGAAAATTTGGGCGTGTCCCTTATTTGTTATAGTGTGTGTGGTTATGTAACGGCAGCTGGCGTTGCCGTGTGACCCTGTACAATGCGTTAAGATGCACGCTACATCATAAGAGTTGAGTTTCAACGCTTTAAATTTATTTAAACATTGATATAGTAAACCCTTTACATATAACTCCAAATCAGTGAGATTTGGTCACGTTATATACACCCAAACCCGTTAAAAAAAAAAATGAGTAGGATATACAATTATTATTTTTTTATTTCAATTATTTTTTTAGATATACATTGGTTATGCTTGACAAACTATACATTGTATTATCTATCTACTAACATATACACTGGTATCACTATTCCTTATCATATGGCTTAATTCTAATTGAATAGCATATTGATATGGTGCATAAAATTATTGTGTAACATGTTTGTAGCATGGGTAGTAGTTAATAGCAAACGTTTAAAAAAGAATGTCACTGATAACGACAGACAACAGCGGCACGTGCGCCCAGGAGTTCTTGGTTTATTTACACTTTGATCAAAGAGCAAGCGCCATCTAATTAACCTACATTTAAAATCAGCTGTGCGCTACGTTGCATTGTGTAAGCGTTTCCTGCTACCGTGGTTAGCTTCGCCGCACTCGTTTTTTTGTACGCGTGTGTGTGTGTTAGTTACCGCGCTACAAACGAATTGTCGTTCATTCACAACTTTCTTACAATTTACTATTATTATATCTCATATATTGAATTTATTTTAATAATGATTATTAATATTTAATTTATTTTTAACCCTATACTTCATATTCACAGTGCCTCTAATATTTGGTAACTCTCTTTATGGGTGGTTCGACAATATTTTTCTATCCACTCATAAAATCCTTCGCTATTCCCGGATACCACACTAGCGGTCTCCCAAACTACTTCCGTGGGAACGCCGTCCCTAAGTTCCTGTACTACTGGACACGTTATGTTAGGTGGGCATTGTTGTATTGTATTTAACTCCAGCAATGGTTCTCTACCATCTGGTGGGAACACCTTATTAACTGGCATATAAATTACATCATCAAAAGTACATTTTTCACATAACATATTATTCTTATTTCTAACATTCTTATATTTACGTATTTTTACAGGGCTTATTGCGCATCCTTTTTGGAGGCGCCCTTTGGCAAGTTTTTGTAGATTGATGGCATTTTGGTTTTTCGATAGGATCTCTAACATTTTGTGTTTCGCTCTCTTGCGCGGTCGTATCGTTTTTCGATATATCGACTGTCTGAATTGTTCTCATTGGGGTCCCATTGTTGCCTTTATTTTGCATTTTCAGTCTACCGACATTTGGCTTACCTTTATAGTCAAAGGGTTTATTAGGCGGTTTTGGCGGTGTCTGGGGTGGAGTCGAACTAGTACTGGGTCTTTGATCAGGTTGGGTATGATATGGCACCCATCTATTTTGACCCTCGTTATTTCGGCTAAAATCCAGATTATATCTCCACCCGCCTAAATCAAAAACAGTTTTGCTTTGCGACACTAAAATAAGCAACTCGTCAACCGTGCGTATCCCTTGCGTAAACACGGCTACACATATATTATGGTTGAAGTGATAAGCTAATTTAGTGACAATGTCGATCTCAGAAAACGCTGGTGTTAAATGCTTAGCGCGCTAAACTTGTTGTATGATATAATTTTCGGGCGTTATACCGTGCTTCCTCTCATAACGTCCGTATTCGAGTTCGTTTCATAAAAGTCTCTGTGTGTGAATTCCAATACCGGCTTTCGAACTTCTGTCTGAATTCTGCGTATGTGGTAATTTTATCACGTACAATATTATACCATTTTCTCGCAGAATCACGCATTGCGTTAACTATCCACTGTATCCGATCTTGATCTTCCAATCGCGAACCTACTCTCGCCATTTCATTTTCACATGTTAACAAGAATTTGATCGGGTTTTCATTATTTTCCCCAGTGAAATATACTCGATTCTTTTCATCGGCTTGTCTGTGTACTAAGATTTTAGGAGCGGATCTCCTACGTACTTCCTGTCGTACTTTTAGTATCTCGTCATTAAGTGCTTGCAATACACTCTCTTTATTCGAATCTATATTGGAACGCGTCTCTACTATCGAAGTGTCAAGCCTCCTCGACACGCCGTTGTGTTTCCGTCGCGTCTGCTTGGATTCTTACTTCGCTTGTATCAACTTTTTTCGCAACCTCCACAGTTTGTTTTTCACACCTACCGATGTGTTCTTTGAATCGGCCTTCCATACGCGTAACTTGTTCAATAAACGATTTCTGCATCGTGGTCTCAAAAACCTTGAACCGTTCGTTTATTTTCGTTTCTACCGTATGAACTTTTTCTCCGATTTCGGTAACTTTAGCATCTAAGTTTTTCACGCTTTCCTCGATTTTCGCGGTCATTTCTTTATTACTTTGTTTTATTTCCGCATTTATATCCGCATTACTGTTTTCAAGTGCCTCGGTTAAACTTGATTTTTGCGCGTCTATTTTGGCCGTTAATTCCGCGATATTTAGTTCAGCTTTGGCTGCACTTTGTTCAAATTTCGCATCTATTTTAGCTGTTAAATCCGCGTTTGCTTGTTTCATTTCTTGCAACACTTGTTTAAACATTTTTTCGGTATCCATTTTTACACAGTACTTTCAAACA
Source organism: Magicicada septendecula (assembly GCA_034769895.1). Lineage (NCBI taxonomy): Eukaryota > Metazoa > Arthropoda > Insecta > Hemiptera > Cicadidae > Magicicada > Magicicada septendecula. The sequence continues at coordinate 29,437,135 of CM068373.1, forward strand.
CTTCACTGCTGTACTACTACCAATTCACAAAACTTTCTTTGGGGCTTGTTAGAGTTGGACGCCAGCTGTTTTACTAGTTAAAACAGCAAAATTTGTTTTAACGTAAATTGAATCTAATTTAAATTTAATTCGATTTTTGGGCCCCACGTTCAGGGTGACATTTATAACTAATTTAATATAATTTAAATTTGTGGAGCCCCACGATCTTGGAGCGCCGTTTATAACTCAATAAATGTGATGTGTTGTTTTTGCAATGTAATGTTTTCTGTGTTGTTGTGTTTATGCAACATGTTTAATGAGCACCTACCTGCTGTCCATTCTTGCGGCTTCTTCCGACTATGGGCGTGTGGATTTGTGATTTGAATTCGCAAGTAGGTTGACTCAAGTGTACAAAAACAAAACGCTAAATTGGTTATAATTATTGTGAAGAGTTTTGTGAGGTTGGTAGGCTCCGTAGTACAGCAATAAAAATACAGTGTTGGGTAATAAAATCAGGGTTTAATATTCTAATCACACATAAGAATGAACAAACTTATAGTTACAACAATTCTTACTAACTAAAACAGTAAATAGAAACTGGTATGATGTTTTCTGAATGATTACTATTATTCAGAAAATGAGCTTGTTATTTCAAATTATATTGTATTTTTCTTGATTTCAAAGAAGTTAGTTTTAAATAATTTAATTTATGGATTTAATTTAATTTAATTTGCAATGCTTTTAAAATGATTTTAATTACTCTAAAATGCTTGTAAATATTCTGAAATAAACTAGCCGTGAATCTAGTTCAACGTGCCTTTATTCACTAGTGATTTGACTCACGTATACTGCAGTATAAGTAATTAATTCTCTAATAAGATTTGTGTAGCGCTTTTCTTTTTATCAATATCTAATTGTTAGCTAGGGCTTATTCGTTACTCATACATGCTATACAGATTATCACAATTGAATATTTCTTATTTAGAGTCTCTGATTTATCGGCATCTGAATTATTTCTTTTACAGTGATTTAAAAAAAAAGAAAGGAAAAATTGATCTTTTTGAGAAGTGAATAATTTGATTTTGACTTCCCTGGTTCAGAAGATGATGTAGAGATGCTCCAGAAATCCCTCGCTGTCCTGATCCAATCTGCTAGAGACGACGATCTACTGAGCGTCCTGGATTTTGGCAATGAGTTCGGGAATCAGCAACACTCTGCTCCTTCTGCAACTGGTGATGGTTTTACGTCTGTACTTTTAGCTGCTACAACTGCGTCAGGCTCCTCGTTCGATTCACGTTTCAATTCAGCGTGTGTGTCTCGTTACGGGTTGTTGTTCTGCTCGTCAGTTCTTCAGCTCGTACCCTGGTTGTAGACGGTCTCTTCTGTTGTACTCTTGAAGTGGTTTCTTGTAGTATATAGTTGAACTCTTGCGTGCGTATGCCAACAGTTAATGTATTGCGCGGTACGCTTATTTGTTGATAAGTAAGAGTATCTTGAATAGACGCTATTATTACGAGTTGTTACAGTTGATCTGTTGAACAAGACGATCGTAATTATGCGTGTTGACACCTCGAGTCTTCACAGATGTATCTTCACAAATGTGTGTTACTAAGACAATTGAAGATGTACGTGTGTTCCTCTTGAGTACTGGCAGTCGAGTGTTCTATCAGCCGAAAACTCTGCGTTAGTTCCAATTTCTTTGAATGATTTGATTGGCTGACACGCTGTCCCTTCTACTTAAAATTTGAGTCACCTCATTCCATGAGAACGAAACTAATTCCCACAGTCTGAGAATTAATATTATTTTTAATATTCTTAACACACCAGATTTTAATTGTCAGTGTGGACGTCCAGTCGCAATTTATATTGCGATTTTCTTGGCTGCAAGCCAAGTTATGCTAATTCTAAAATATACATTTGGTTGTTAATTCTTATGACTATTACATATTAAAAGCTCTTCTGTGTAGCTCAATTACTAAGGAAGTTATTAACATAAAATCAATTATCTCTGTTAATGTTTAATTATATTAAATAAAATTCGCACACCCTATTATTAATATTTCGGCAAACATTTTCGCTATTTTGGATTTTGCCTAAATTTACCGGTTTCCGAAATATTAATAATTGAAAATTTGGGCGTGTCCCTTATTTGTTATAGTGTGTGTGGTTACGTAACGGCAGCTGGCGTTGCCGTGTGACCCTGTACAATGCGTTAAGATGCACGCTACATCATAAGAGTTGAGTTTCAAAGCTTTAAATTTATTTAAACATTGATATAGTAAACCCTTTACATATAACTCCAAATCAATGAGATTTGGTCACGTTATAATATATATAAACAGTTTTTTTTTAATATTGCTAATGAGCAACATTTTGTCAAAACCTGTCCTGTGTATACATATTTGCTACTTTATTATTAACTGTTAAAAGAACATCAATTTAGCATATTATTTGACTACTTCTCATTATTGATAGTACAGGGTCCTTCACGGGAATCGCATGGTTTTCAAATAAGATGTACTTAGTCAGTTTGGCTTAAAAAGTATTTTTCTTTATGACAATACATAGTGTATGTTGGGAATTTCATTGTTCATTTATGTTTTGAAGATCAAGTCGCTCAGATGTTGGCCATTTATGTTTATGCATGATTGTAGCCGGTCCTGAAAACTCCGAGTAGCGTTGATTAACATCTGACGTGAAATACGAACGATTTCCTCCTGGATTGTCGTCTTCAGATTTTCAAGGCAGCGTGGCTTGTTAACATATACTCGGGACTTGAGATATCCCCACAAAAAGAAGTCACATAAGCTTCGATCGGGGGAGCGAGGAGGCCAGCGAAGATTGCCATATCTGGAGATAAGGTGGCCTGGAAACTGATCCCGTAAGACAGCCATTGAATTACAAGCTGTATGTGCAGTTGCACCATCCTGTTGAAACCATACTCTCCTCGTTGTCCATCTGCGACGTCGAAGTTCTGGGAAGAAGAAGGTTTGGAGCATCATAATGTAGCGCTCTGAATTAACAGTCACAGTAATGTTGCTTTCCTCAAAAAAGTACGGGCCAATAATGCCCTTCTCCCCAACTGCACACCATACTGTTACTTTTGGGCTGTGAAGAGGGGACTCATGTAACATCTGAGGATTTTAACACCAATATCTTCAGTTTTGTTTGTTAACGAACCCATTTAAATGAAAATGGGCTTCATCACTCATGAGAAAAATCATGTTTTCATTATTGACCATGGTTTCAAGCATGGTTTCACAAAAGACACGACGCTGTTCATAATCACCTACACTAAGTTGCTGACATACCTGAATTTTGTATGGGTGATAATGAAGATCTTTGTGCAGAATCCTTCGCACTGTTGACTTGTTAATCCCTAAACTCGCAGCATGCTTGCGAACCGACCGTTTAGGGCTCTGTATCGCAGATGTCCTAACTCGCTCGATCTTTTCGGGCGTACGGGCTGTGTTGACAGGGCCAGGTGGTTTTTTCTTCATTACGGAGCCAGTTGTGTTGAAGTTTTCAAACCATCTCAAAATGGTGTTGCGGTCTGGAACAGGTCGGCGGACCGGAATATTAAAATGGGTGCGAAAGTCTCATGTCTGTGTCACTGACTCATTGTTTACGAAAAACCGCCGGAGAGTGAACATACGATGCTCCACGTTCCACGACATGGCAGCAACTAAACTTCCCACTCTAACGAACAAATCAAGGCCAACCTACACTCACTGATGCCAACTGCTCGGCCATACTACCCAATACAAAAACATGCGGTTCCCGTGATGGACCCTGTATTAGTAATGCTGATTAATGAACACTGATAATATGTCACAATGGGCCCCAGGACAAATTTTTCTTCCGTCTAGGTCAAACGCCTAGTTTTAAAATTTAATGTAACAGCCGAAGCCATTACACCGTACGTCATTAAAAAATCACTCTTGTTAAAACATAAAATGTTGCCAGTAAACTACCCCTTTCCCTTAACCAATCGTCACGAAAAACAATAGGCCTTGCATCCTATACAATTCATGGACGTATGCAGAAAATTATTTGATTCTGTTTGAATTTGCGGCTGTTATCGTTTGCTATAGAAAAAATTCTACACACAGACAGACACACAGACACTTTTTGATAAATGACTTTTCTTCATGTTTTGATGCTAGTACAATCGGGATCAGCCGTTATCTCGAACACGATTTTTTTTGCCATGACCATACTTCCATTTCCTTATGGAACATGGAAGTAAAATTAGCCTTGTTAAAACATAAAAGGTTGCAGGTAAACTACCACTTTCTCTTAACTGATCTTCACCAAATTCAATAAGGCCTTGAGTTCTTTACCATTCAGGGATGTGTGCAAAAAATTATTTGATTCTGTTTGACTTTACGGCAGTTATCGTTTGTCATAGAAAAAAGTACCCTTGTTAAAACTTAATATGTTGCAGGTAAACTACCCCTTTGTCTTAACCGATCTTTACCAAAATCAATAGGCCTTGAGTACTAGGCTGGGCCGAAAAAATTCAAAATTTTTTTTTAAGTCGTAATACTGCGGAAAAGTTGCAAATTGGGGAGTCTAAAAAGGGGTAAAAAAAGAAATAAAATCGGTTCATATCTTCCGGTCGCGCATGTGCTCTAAAGTTTGCCGAAATTCGGAAAAATTTATATTTTTACGATAATTTTTTATCTTACTTAACTTGTCAATATTTATATGTAATAGCTCTAGTCGACTCTTACTCGAACTGATAATGATTTAGAAAAAAGAATGGTTCAAATCGGTTAAGGTCTTCCGCTTGCGCAACAGCTGTCAAATCTAACAAATTCTCGTGCTCGTCGTAATTCGCTTGGGCCAAAGACCCCGACGCTCCCCCCACCTACCACTCTTGCCACCGCACCGCACCATTGTTCTGTCAGTCTGCACTTATTCCTCGTGTTTGGTGAGTGTTTCATTCGCTCTTCCAGTTTTATTTTGGCATTTGCATTTATTTCAATGTTGGTTTTGTGTTATGACATTTTTGTGTAACTTTGTGACTTAACGGTGATATACTATGGCTGTACCTAAGAAAATCATCACAAGACAGGTATTTGATTCCCCTATATTTGGTACACCTAAAGATTTTCCATCAAACAAGCTTCCTACTGGTGAGGACGTGATTCGGTGTAGTTCACAGGAGAGATACGACTTGGCACTTGAAGTTAATAATAAAAGCGTCAGTTTTTCACAAGTTGCCAGTACCAGTAGCTAACAAAATAATTGGTTTGTGTCATAAAGCATCTATCCCAACAGTTACAGATAAGAGAATCATGCAACTGATAAATGCGTTGCATGATAAATATTACAGCCTACGAAAATCATATACACGGGATAAAAATAAAGATTCGTTTAAGCAGAAAATTGATGAGTTTAAGCAAAAATTCTCATTGCTTTTTGACGTAGCAGCTTGCAAATGCCCCATTGTTGTTAATTGCATTTGTAACAAAACCCCTGATTTATGTAAATGCGATATAACTCAACTGTGATTGTGCAAAATCAAATAAAATACCTGCTATTGAGCTAAGATTTGTTTACTTATTATGAGTACATGGAATAGGAAGAATTGGAGGGGTAGACGTGTCTGAAACAAAGAAACTTAATAAATAATTGGAAAGGAGATTGTGTGACAGCCATTTAACTTTGGATGATGAATCTGAATCTGATCTGAAACCCTCGTGCTCGCATTCAAATGTAAATGTTGTCGAAACTGACGATGAAGACCAGTATCCTGCTAGTAAAGATAGCGATAGCGACCAAGATTTTAAAGTGCCAAAAAAAGTTTCCTCTAATAATTGGCAGATGAGAATTCAGCTAAAATCTACTGCATTACTGAGCGATCGTTATGGAGTTTCTGATCGCGCTACCGCTGCAATCACATCAAGTGTTTTGCATGACGGATTAATTACCGATTTTGACGTCTCCCATGTTATAGACAAAAACAAAATAAGAAGAGAAAAAAATGTTAGGGCTGAATTGTGTAGTAAATCTGACGAATTTCCACTACAAGGTCTCTATATCTACTCGATATTTCCATGGCAATAAAGTCGGGAAACTGTAAAGAGGATTTGGCTGTACAAGATCCTGGTCCCTTGTCAGACTCGAGGTGGTTGACAACAGCAAATCGAACTCTCAGATTGTACTGAAGTGAAGAAAGTCCCACACCTGAACTTCAAGAAATAGTTGTATTTATTTTGAAGTCATACATGCCAATGTGGTTTAGTATTAAAACAAGTAAATACTTGACAGAGGGACCAAAACTTGTGTAGCAATCAATACAATCTTCAATGTACCTGCCTACAGATTTACGTAATATTGTCGACCCTGTGATTGAACGAAATGGCTTTTTCGCTCATCCAGAACATTTAATGTTAGCCATGACAAAGATAATACAAAACACATGAGACCTCGGACTTCGACGAATTCTAAAGGCGAGACAGTTAGATCAAAAGAGAACAACTATCAGAACATTCATGCCGCCAAAACTCAATTTCAAGGCTCAAGACTACTCGGAAATAATTGACTGGATGGACTGTGATTTATCTTCTCCCCCATTATTAAAAGATATCAGTGACGATGAGATTAAATCACATATTCAAAGTGACTCAGTCCCTAATTGGGATATAACATTCAAGACATTCCCAGTTCACACACAGGCAGTTGAACGATGTGTGAAACTTGTGACAGAAGCCTCAGGAAAAGTTTGCGGAGCTGAGTCTAGGGATGGTTTTATCAGAACGACTCTGCTGTCAAGGTCAACCATGCCTAACTTCGCCCATAAATCAGATTTCAAAGTACCTTCAGCTAAGAATGAGTGAAAACGGAGATGTTCAATTGTTCAACATGAGTTTCTTGGACTTATGACTCTTCACACAAAAACTTGGTTTTTTCAATAAAAAAATCTGTTTATAAATATTACTAATGGTATAAAATAATTTGTTTTTAAACATTTAACCTTGTATTCAATAAAGAAAACAAATAAACATTAAGTTGTTAGTATTTTTTTCTCCTTGAACTGTGATCTACCTTTATTTGTAAATTTTTTCAAAATTTCATTAATTTTGAAGGCAATGCGTGACCGGAAGATGTTGATGGATTTAAATAATATTTAAACATTATTTTTTGTGGTTCTAATACATAAGAATTTGAGCTATTACATTCGGGAAGAGGCTAATTTAAAAATGTTAAAAATTATCGTAAAAATGTGAATTATTCCAAATTTCGGCAAACTAGAGCACATGCACGACCGGAAGATCTAAACCGATTTTATTTATTTTTTTACCCCTTTTTATCTCCCCAATTCGCAACTTTTCCACGGTATTACGACTTGAAAAAAAATTTAGAATTTTTTTGGCCCACCCTATTGAGTACTCTACAATTAAGGGACGTATGCAAAAAATTATTTGATTTTGTTTGAATGTGCGGCAGTTATCATTCGTTATAGAAAAAATTACTCTTGTTAAAACATAAAACGTAGGTAAACTACCCCTTTTCCTTAACCGATCTTCACCAAAATCAATAGGCCTTGAGTTCTCTACAATTCACAGATGTATGCAAAAAAACTATTTGATTCTGTTTGAATGTGTGGCAGTTATGGTTCGTTATAGAAAAAATTACCCTTGTTAAAACATAAAATGTAGTAGGTAAACTACCCCTTTTGCTTAACCGATCTTCACCAAAAACAATAGGCCTTGAGTACTCTACAATTCAGGGCTGTATACAAAAAATTATTTGATTATGTTTGAATTTGCGGCTGTTATTGTTTGCCATAGAAACAATTCTACCACAGACATCACTTCTCCATATCGGTATGGGGAACCATACATGACTTCCATGTTCTAAGATTTATATTTAAAATCATTTTTGAAGTGAAATATTTCCATAGAAACTACTTCTTTCTACGTACTGCTTCAGCCTTAACCACAGTACTGTGGTCACTAACATATACCACCTCACGTTATCGCATTCAGTTTTTTCTGATGATGGAAGTCGATGGCACTGCCAAAACGTCTGGTTTTGCAGAAAACATTGGACCACAGCCAAACAGCCCGGGAAGGAATTTTAACACCAAACTACTTCTTTGTTGCCGATAACGAAGTGCACATATAAATATCGGTATGGAGAACCGTACATGACTTCCATGTTCTAAGATTTATACTTAAAATTATTTTTTATATGAAATATTTCCATAGAAACTACTTCTTTTGTAATGGTATACACCTTTTCCAACTACAGAATATAATAATAAAACTCACTGCTGCCAGAATATTACTTACCTTCATAAACCTGTTAAACTCACCTTTTAAACACCAAAAAACTTCAGGGCCGCCACCTATATTTTTATAGTAAAATATGGACAACTTTTCACTTTACCTTACTTAAAAACCACTGGGACAATTTAGCTATCTGACTTCCCCTAATTCAGAAAATTCAGAAAAACTTTTTTTTTCACACTCCCTGTTCCATGATAGTTTAACTGCACTCTTTGGTAGGCCGACTACACTATTTTCGGCCTACCCAAAACTTTCCCGAGGCACCAGGTAAATTACAACTGCGCTGTCTGGTGATTAGTGTTGAGCTGCTCTGTACTGCTAGATGACTGCTATCCAACTGACTCAAGGTGTTGGGCGTGGGTCTGGCGGTGCGCCAGCGTATGTAGGTTTTATTCGCCTTCTCTGATTGGCTGGAATGTCCAGATGCTCAGCCCGGGAATTCTCATAATTTTTACCGCCTGGTGAATTTGGCATTTTCCATGATTCACGGAGAGCACAAGGTGTAGGTGGTTGCGTAACACGTCTAGCCAGACTGACTCCAGACGCAAACACAGAGTGGTGTTTCACAATAACATGGTATTCACTTTAGTTAAAAACGAGGTTCCCCAAAGGGTGAACACTGTCTGAGCTAGCATTTATTAAAATTATTTATCCCCTAATCTGTCCCATTACAAAACCCCCCAATGAGAGGTTTTATGCCGAAGCATAAAAACTCATTGCCTAACAAGAGGATCAGCAAGGATATGGCGCCAAGACCCCCTTAAATTCTTATTATAATCATGCGTAACTTACCCCCTAGTCCGGTGACTGCAGTTGCACCTGCATGACCTTACTGGACTTCCCTTGTCGAGATCCCAACACTATAAAATCAGACAGGTACGTCACCACAGTATCACCTGGCTCTGAAATATTCAATCAAAATATCAATAAATGGCGTTTCACTATACCATATCCTCCACTGATTTATTTCCTGTTGACCGTTCTGGTTTGTATTTTGCAAAGTACTGGTTTCTTATCTAATTCTAACACATAAATACATTGGTTCTACATTTATCCTTAACCTAAACATGCTACTGCATTTGATATTTTTATATTTGATATGTAACAAGCCAATTAAAATTTAAATTCAAAAAATAATTCGCATTCACATACAGACTCCAGTTTAGACTTCATTTTGATTTCCATTAACAATGTATATTACTATTACCATCTACACAATGTCATTATACCCAAATAAACACTTTATTTTCCTGAAATATTTCAGCTCAAAATAAACATTACTACCATTACATAAAAACAAACATTTAACATCTGAATTTGCATAAAACCATTTACCAACATTACCACTTTAATTTCAATTCTCCATTTAAATCTTCGAGTTGTTATATCATCATTCCATCTCAGCATTTCCATTCAACATTTTAATCATCTCCCACTGATTATTCAATTCAAATCTCAACCAAAAATTTAAATTCATACGAAATTCAACTTTTACAACATTACAAATTAATTGAATAATTTTGAATTAATTTAATTGCATCTTGTCAAATAATAAATTAATTACCTCAAATTGATTTAATTACATTATTTGCACCAATTTAAATTACTTCAATTACATTATAAAATCTCTAATGACAATTATTTCCTCAAAATAAACTATGGTTGTTGTTGTCAACTCACTCAAAAATGTAAACATTGCTTACACCAACTGCCGTGTATACACACACTATAATTACTTTGATTATAATATCTTTACCCTTTATTATACAAGTCTGTTCAAAATAAATTTCTCAAATTGATTACCAAAGTTTCACATCTTTTAAATTAATTTACCCATCTCAAATTAATTTAATTCCATCATTTTTCAAAACATTGTAAGTTACTTTAATTACACTATTCAAAATAATTTCAGTTCATCATAATAAAATTCGTTTATCATTTGTATAGTCTTCAAATCAAACTTTCAAATTGACTACCAAAATTTCTATCTTTTTAAACATTTTACATTAATTTCAAACAAACCTGTAAATTAACTGCATAAAATACAATGTACACAACACCCTGTATCGGGTGTCTCAGCTGATACTTTATCAAAACATCAACATAGACCTAACCTTATTGCATAAGTTACATTTAACACATGTAAACACAATACAAGACTATCTACAATATATGTCATTAAATGTTATTATTTACCACACCTCATTACATAAGTAAACCAAGTAGTTACACCATAAACTAAAATAATTAAATGTTCATTCACTATATGTCTAACCACCATCATCAAAAATTATCTTATGTTACTTGAGTACAATTCGTTTTTAATTAAGTCCATTATATTATTATTGTTAATATAATAACCATATGAATTTGTTTTTTCCATTATACCATAATAATCTATAGGATTATTCCTTATTATATCATAAACCTTGTCTACATTGATAATTTTAGTCCTGTCTCTGTCAGTATTTGTTATTAAACCCAGTGTTACAAGTACACTGATTCTCCTCCAAGGTACGTGCTTGTTATTGTCAATATTATGTACTCCACCAGGTAAGTTTTTAATTCTCTCAACTCTCTCAATACTTATTCTCTTTATTAACTCTTTATGATCTCTACTCAACTTGAATAATTCTATTTCCCTCATTCTCCAAATCACTTACACAACCACATCTTACTTTCTCACTCCACGCAGAGGGCAATACAACATTATTTAAACACCATCTGGCCTTACCAGATACACAAAAACAACTTATTGGACTATTTGCCGACCCATTGTCACCCAAATATCCTGGTGAGAGAATCTTATTCTCTAACAACACTTGTGAAGTCTTTACTCCACATTTAACCCTAGAAAAATTTGCCCCCTGTACCCACTCTACATTTAAACTCTCTCTCCATTCACTTTCAAGCTCAATAACACTCCATGATTAACCTTACCTCTCATTCTATTCTCATTATCACCACTATTACTTACCGTATCATACTTGGATACCTCATTTTCAACTACTTTGTTATTATTATTCACCATTATTTCACCCTTGTTAACATCATCATAATTAACATTATTACTATTACTCACCTTGTCTACTGTCACCTGTTTTGCATTTAAACTAACACCATTATGATTCGTGATTCTCTCCCCACTAGAATCATCCCTTATTTTGACCACATTACTCACCTTGTTCTCCGTTACTTCATTAATTCTGTTCTCACTACACTTACCGGTATTTCTTGTACTCTCCTTTCTTTTTCTCATGTTATCTGCATCATCTTGCATTTGTTCTTTAATTGTATTGAACCGTTCATCAATACGTTTACACAGTGAATTATTTAATTCATCAAACTTTACATCATTTATGTCAAAACGACTATTTATTTTATCGAAATTTCTTTCACATTTTATTTTTTGTTCATGAATATCACTCTTTAACTCATTAAACTTAATATCATTTACATCAAAATGTTTATTTATATTATCATTCTGCTTTTCTAACATCACGTGTATCATTTTAAGCATTTTGTAACTATCATCTTTTTTAACTTGGACCGGCGTCGATTGGCTCGCAACGCCGTTCATTATTACAGACTCTGTTAACTCGTTTTGGTTACTTGTGCCTCAGCCATGTTAAACAAAATGTTGTATTATAATACACCTTGTATAACACCCACTATAACCCTTCTATTACACACTAATTATTCAATTTAATTCAAAATACCCCACACAAAATCGTTAGAAATACGTAAAAGTAAACAATAATTTTCTACGCTATGCTACAAAAACATAACCATAAAATATGCGTTTAACATATAAAATAATTTCACAAATACGCCATTACCCAAATCCTATTTTCTGTGGCTCAAAACAGGTCTAATTCATATAATATTCATACGAATATCCTGGCAGCGCTGCCACTTGTAACAGTATTAATCTTTTACAACTATAAAATAATAATAAAACACTGCTGCCAGAATATTACTTACCTTTATAAACCCGTTAAACTTACCTTTTAAACACCAAAAAAGTTCAGGGCCGCCACCTATATTTGTATAGTAGAATATGGAAAACTTTTCACTTTACCTTAATTAAAAAACACTGGGACAATTTAGTTATCTGACTTCCCCTAATTCAGAAAATTCCCCAGAACGTTAGACGAGTTTTTCAGCACAGAATAGGAAATGGTTCACGGTGAAATAATTATTCTAACACATTTTTTCTATCAAATCAAATCTTATTTTATTTTATTCAAACGCAACAATTAGAAACATGATTTTATTCAAACAAAATTCTGTTATCGACTACTTTTTATCTACAAGCCAGTATTTTTTCTAATGATTTCTCCCTTTTACCCTCACACACTCTCTCACGCTCTTTATATTTTGAACACCCCCCCCATGTTATATTAATTGAGCTCTTGTCTTATTTATTGTTTTACTTGATTTTTTGGGCCAGCTAAATTAGTTTAGTAATTGTACTCGCTACCCGTGGTACCCGATAGTACGCATGGCATCGCTCCAGTCTTCTTCACTAAGTTACAAAAATACACATGTTAACTTTTTTTTACACTCCCTGTTCCATGATAGTTTAACTGCACTCTTTGGTAGGCCGACTATACTATGTTCAGCCTACCCAAAACTTTCCCGAGGCACCAGTTAAAATTACAACTGCGCCGTCTGATGATAAGTGTTGAGCTGCTCTGTACTGCTTGATGACTGCTATCCAACTGACTCAAGGTGTTGGGCGTGGGTGTCCAGCGGCGCCCCAGCGTATGTAGGTTTTATTCACCTTCTCTGATTGGCTGGAATGTCCAGACGCTCAGCCCGGGAATTCTTATAATTTTTACTGCCTGGTGAAATTGGCGTTTTCCGTGATTCACGGACAGCACAAGCTGTAGGTGGTTGCGTAACGCGTGTAGCTAGACAGACTCCAGACGCAAACACGGACTGGTGTTTCACAATAACATGGTATTCACTTTGGTTAAAAACGAGGTTCCCCAAAGGGTGAACACTGTCTGAGTTAGCATTTATTAAAATTATTTATCCCCCTAATCTGTCCCGTTACATTTTCTTCAGCCTTAACCACAGTACTGTGGTCACTAACATATACCACCTCACGTTAGTGCAATCAATTTTCACTGATGATGGCAGTCGATAGCACTGCTGAAACGTCTGGTTTTGTAGAAAACATTGGATCAAGCCCAAACAGCCCAGGAAGGAGTTTTAACAACAAACTACTTCTTTGTTGCCGATAACGTAGTACACATTACATATAAATAAAAATTATCCCCACCCCTTTCAACTATCATTTTCATTTATAGAAAATTACCCCCACCCTGTTCAACTAGACTCTTCATTTATAGATATTTCATCTAATTTTTACAGTGGATTATTATGTTCTTATCAGGATACTGTATTTATCAAAATTAAGTACTTTACTATTGTTATAACATAAAACGTTGCAGGTAAACTACCCTTTCCCCGTAACCGATCTTCACCAAAATCAATAGACCTCGAGTCCTCTACAACTCAGACACATATGTAAAAAATTATTTGGTTCTGTTTGAATTTATGGCAGTTATTGTTCATCATGAAAAAATTACTCTTGTTAAAACATAAAATGTTGAAGGTAAACTACCCCTTTGTCTTAACCGATCTACACCAAAATAAAAAGGCCGTGAGCACTCTACAGTTCAGGGATGTATGCAAAAATTTATCTGATTCTGTTTGACTTTACAGCAGTTATCGTTCGTCATAGAAAAAATTACCCTTGTTAAAACAAAAAACATTGCAGGTAAACTACCCCTTTCTTTTAACCGATCTTCATCAAAACAATAGGCTTTGAGTCCTCTACAATTCAGGGATGTATGCATAAAATTATTTGATTTTGTTTGAATGTGCGGCAGTTATTGTACGTCATAGAAAAAATTACCCTTGTTAAAACATAAAATGTTGCAGGTAAACTACCCCTTTCCCTTAACCGATCTTCACCAAAATCAATAGGCCTAGAGTCCTTTACAATTCAGGATGTATGCATAAAATTATTTGATTTTGTTTGAATGTGCGGCAGTTATTGTTCGTCATAGAAAAAATTACCCTTGTTAAAACAAAACGTTTCAGGTAAACAACCCTTTCCCTTAACCGATCTTCACCAAAAACAGTAGGCCTTGAGTACTCTTCAATTCAGGACCGTATGCAAAAATGATTTGATTCTACTTGAATTTGTGGCTGTTATCGTTTGCCATAGAAAAAATTCTACAGACAGACACACACACGCAGACACTTTTTGAAAAATGACTTCTTCATGTTTTGAAGGTAGTACAATCAGAATCAGCCATTATCTCGATCAAGATTTTTTTTGCCATGATCATACTTCCATTTCCTTATGGAACATGGAAGTAAAAGTAGTAATAACTTTAAATAAGTTTTTTTATACTGAAGGAGCCTTAGTCCTAATTATGAAATTAGGAATATTTTTTAATTCATTAACTTCCATTAATGTAAACATATGTGCCTAACGTCATCAAGATATCTGTTACCCCTTGATATATAAAGTTTTCTTTAAAAAGTGCAGAATGGCAGCCAGACTGAAAATAAGGTTTTCGGACCTGTGTGTATGCGAACTTTTTTCTTGTATGGCCACAAAAAATTCGAATCTGTATAGTGAGACACCTTTTACGTTACACCCTTGCACGCGCGTGCTTGTGCGTATGTGTAATCCCATAGTATATAGTATAAATTGTATAATACTTTAACATCATGTATTGTTTTTAAGCATACAATATTTTGCAGGTTTTCATAATTATTATTTTAGATGATCGCCTTTCCTGTAATACAAATGTTTCGTCCTTGCTTAGTTACGTGATAGTTTATATTGATTGTCTACACCGCTTGTTCATTAAATAATACAAACACACTTCCAATTATAGGTAAAGTAAAGCTTTACTTGGTAATTAATGTCATGTTTTCATACATAGAACTGAGCAATACTGATCACGTAACTGCTAACACGTAAGTATTTACATTATAAGTAAAACACTAATAAAACTGTACAATAATGTGTAATCCTTCAATGATAAAATTCACTCCATGTAACAGTAAATCGACATCACTGTTCAGGAGAAATGCATTTCAAATGCCTTCAATGCGCCGAATGCGCATTTCCACACACAAAACCCGGCAACAGCATAGCCCATATAACCAATGATGTAAATTAAATGTGGGACGGCCATTAGTGATTATTTTTCTTGTTGTTGACATTGTTTATTTTATTTTGTATCTTGTTACAGTAAATTAGCCATCTGGGTTTTGGCCAGTGGGAGGGGCTTGTTCGTTATTTTGGGTCACATAAAATTTTGATGTAATCAATACCAATTGTGAAGTCAAAAATCGTTTTGTACATCATTGCACATCCATTAGCTTCTGTTTTATTCTCAGAGAATTTTCGGTTACATTCAAGTGATGTTTGAGCAGTCATTTTAGCAATAACTGTAAACCCTATATATCATTCTTACAATGCAAGTAAACCCTACATACAGTTAGTTTTAAATAAATGTTTTCGGAAAAAACAGGTTTTTGTAAATATTTTATTTCCTCAACATTATTATGTTAACAATTGTTATTGTATCTTTTGTGCTACTGAAGATGTGTAAAATGGAACTTTAACTGTTGTTTTGTTTGAGAATATTTAAAAATAGTAAACAATTTTACAGTTAAGAAAATTTAAGGATATGCATGTAGTATGAAAATTAAAATGATAATGTATTAGGCTGATTATATACAAATATTTTGTGTGTATGTGAACAAAATTTGGAGATTCCGAAAAAAAACTAAAAGCCCTGGCAGCCATCACATTTTAACAGGTGGAATGTGGAAAACGCAACACTGAAAACAACTGAGAAATCACAAAACTTATGTTTGCTTTGTTCTTTTGTTTACTACGCACTTTTTATTCCATTTATTATTCTGTTTAAACTGTTATTATTGGATGGCAACTGTTAATAATAGTATCAAAACTTTCAGTCATATGTGACTGAGACATTACAGCCGGTATTCCACTCCGCCTTTTACATTTCTTTTACCGAGGCACAGCTTAGTGATCTAGACACATTCACTGGCATGTACTCTCTCTGGTGTTCTGATTGTGACTATCGCTGATACACTTTAAAAACTCTTAATTACATTTTCTAGCTGCGACACTACTGACAGTATTTTACTCAGCTGTTTATATCTTAGTACCAAAGCACAGCCTTTGTGATCCCGACGTGGTCGCTGCCACCTGTTCTCTTTGATATTTAACTGGCGACTGCCCACCGCATAGTTTAGCGTTACTCCACTCCACTTCCACACTAGATTTGTTTTTTCCAGCTCTCCTGTGAGAATATTGGCATTTGCGACCTCCTTTTCGCCTGGTACGATACTACAAATTGTGTGAAAATGAGTTTTGAGCACGTACACCTGTCAAAAAAATATGCACTTCCCAGGCCAAAGTCACATACAAAAATTTCACTAAAAAAAATTTCTAACAAAAAAGAGCCCCCAAGAACAAATCCCCAGTCCCCATCTGTACGTGGAAACTTATTACTATTCACAAATTTTCTCTTAAAAGAAATCCCTCCACTACCTCAGGACTGGTTAGGTGTATCCACTGACCACAGAGTAGAATATGGTAGGGTGATATCTGAAATAATTCATTATTCTAGCAGACATTTTAGTAGTTATAACTAGTTCAAGCAAATAATTTTTTTTTAGTTTCACTAATAAAAATATTTAAATCAATTATTAAACAAGATACAAACATGGAAATTCATTGTTAATAAACATAACTGCAACAGTTTTAGTAGTATGTAACTTCATTATCACCAGTTAAATTCATAAATCCATAAAGTATTTACTTAATCATTTTTTTCAACAAGAAATTTGTGGCTTCTATCATTAAATGGGAATTTATTGTCCCTTCAAACATAAAAAAATCTTAGAAGTTTCAATAGAATTTTACATACATCGATTGCCACCACTTTCCAGCAATAATAAAAGCTCTGATCATTATTAGTACACAGCTCGTCATAATGTTTAATCATCTTATAGTCACATACATTATCTTTGACAAGACAGGTTTCACTATGTAACGCAAGCAGTGCAAATAACGTTACTTTTGTTTTTGCAATAGTCACAAGTATACAAAGGAAATCATACAAATATAATAATACAGACACGATACAAATTCTAAATTATATTATTACACAAAATCAGGAAAATCAGTAAATCGGGGATTTTCTGTTAGCAATTTATCCACATGTTAACACTTTCATGTTATGAATTATTTTCAAGTTTAGGCCTTCGTAACACACATTTAGTTAATTATTATACTTTTCTACCTTTAGTACTGCTGTACATATCTGTGGTTTCTCCTTACTTCACCACATTATATAACCACAGTTGACATGTCTTTACCATGTGTGACAGGCAACTCACTCACTTTATCATGTTGATAATATTTCTCCACAGAACCTTGTTACATCTGGCTTTAAATGGTTTTTGTTCAGTTTACAGCATACATGCATACCATTATGATTACTTAATGTCTGTTTCTATGGCACATATCATTGATAATGTGCAATTCTAATATTATAACCTTTACTATATTTGATTATACAATTCCCGTTAAACAAATTGGCATCCCAATTATTGTATAAATAAATTGGCATCCCAATTATTGTATACCAACCCTATCGAAATCCCATACAATAAGTAGATATGCTGTCATTGACTCTTAGCGCTGTTTGTACACCTGACCAAACTTTCTCTGCCATACCAATGTGTGTGTGTGTGTGTGTGTGTGTGTGTGTGTGTGTGTGTGTGTGTGTGTGTGTGTGTGTATGTGTGTGTGTGTGATTTAAACTTCTACTAAATAAGGCAGTACTTGATTTGAAAAAATATAGTAATCATTTCGTATTAGATCGGTGTTTTATAGTTTATAGTTTTAAAAAACGACAGGTATGTATTCAGATGTAATTATAACTGTTACGCTACAGTGCTTTGTTTGAAATTGAAAGAAAGACTGATATCAACTGATTGTTGGTAAACAATTTTTATTTTGTTTCAGTGGTTTTTTCAAGACATTAGTACCGTTGTGAAGGATGAAATTGATTTAGAAGAAGTGAAAATAGAAGAGAATGCACAAGGGGTAAAGTTTTTTTTAACATACAAACAATCTTCCTTCTGTAGAGAAGTAAGATTCATTTGTAGTCTTCCGTCAAAGGGTGTCACATAATTAGCAAATAATTTTTGAAATTGAACATTTGTAGTCAGTTGTTTGAAGTCAGCATTTATGTAGTCATTTGAAGGTTAGATTGAGTCCTAAAAAAAAGATAGACACCTGAAAATTCTTGTGTGTGTTGTGTTATTTATTACTACTCTTAAATGATAGATGGGCCCCATGATTCTGGCCAGAGACAACATGACTATATTTATTTACATAATTTTCTTTATTTAAATATTATTTAATAATAAAACTACATTACCACGAAAAGGCTGGCAGAAGACAGAGAACAGTGGAGGAGTTCATAAAGAAAACCTGCTTTGGTTTGGTCCTGAACTTTCAAAATATTAGTTACCTATCATTACTCCCCTTGCTGATAGTTACAGTTACATTGTCAAAGATTCAATGCATTTTGATAACATTATTAGGAACTCTGTACTAGATAATGACATATTAGTAAGTTTTGGTCAATGTCTTTACAAGCATGAAAACAAATAGGTACTGTTCTTATATACTCAACACTCAGAATGCACCTGGTGGCATGGTGATTCAACTATTAATATTCTTTATTCATTCATTCTACATCCATTCTGACATCAGACAAAAATTATAAAACAATTTGTGGGTCCCAGATTCAAGGTGGTGGCAAAAGAAGGCAATTGTTAAGTGGCGTATATGGAGGGCACATTGGATGGATGCCACCTATTTAAACGGTTACTCTCTATGGTGCAATCACTTTTACATGAGATAATTTTGGAAAACTACATTTGAATTATTAACAGCATGGTCTTAACTAAATACATATAATTATTTTATCAAATTATAATATAAAATCATTACAAAATCAGTACTTTAAGTCCGTCCAAAAGTCGAAAACTGGTAATGGTGAGTAACTTTGTAAAACTTCACTGATGTAATTAGAGTACCTTATTGTAGGCCTACATCTTTTACGTCCGCGGGCACCGAATTACCATAATTATGATGCGTGCACTGTTTGGTGAGTGTTTTCACCACTTTTTAAAACTGAAAAATTAATTTGTCCTAAGGCTTTCATGGCCGGTGCCCTAATGGCTGCCATCATCAGTGGAATTTAAAAAAGTCCTGAACATAGGGTGTTCACATCAGGCCCACAGCCTGGATAACTTTAATCATGAAAAATTAATTATTCATAATATTTTCACAATGAGCACAGCTTGCTTGAGTCACTGCCGTCTGTTCTACTTGGTGTGAAAACTATGACTGCTTTGTATATGAGACGCTGTCTGCTCTCTCCGATGTATTT
Source organism: Magicicada septendecula (assembly GCA_034769895.1). Lineage (NCBI taxonomy): Eukaryota > Metazoa > Arthropoda > Insecta > Hemiptera > Cicadidae > Magicicada > Magicicada septendecula. The sequence goes on from CM068373.1 coordinate 29,456,957, forward strand.
TTCCGTGACTGACTGATGCTATCGCTGAAGCGTCCTACCCCTACCTCTCTTCATGTCCTGCATTAACCAGTTTGGTCTGCTTTCTTGGGGATGTTTAATAGTCCAGTTGGTTGATGCAATGATCCTTGGGCATGTATGTTCAAACGTCACACACCAAATTCCATTCTCTCGCTTTCTGATCTCACTCGCACACGAAAATAGGTTTTTACGTTACTTCAGGAAATGTAATTCATGAAATCAAGCATTACATCTTATTGGAAGAAAAGGCAGTCATATCAAATATTTGTGCATTTTCTGCAGGCAAGCATAGAGGCCATAAAAATTTACAAATATAAGAATAGTTCTAACAAAGGCAGTAGTTAGAAGTTGCTGGATGTTTGAAAACTGGTTTAAGTAAAATGACAGGATCAGTATAATTAAAAAAAAAAATGTGTTGTAATCATGATAAATGTTTTGTGTTCGAATTGTTTATGTGTAATATGTTCCAGTTTTTATATACAGGGTGAGTCAGCGTTACCTGATGGTTTTTGAAATTATGGTACACAGTGAAATTTTAAGATGTAGCAACTTTTTTTATTTCAAAATATACACAATTAGTAGCAGTTTACATCTCATATGTTACTTTTTACAAAAATTAATCATTTGTGAAAGATAATGTCCTTTAAGTGCTGGCTCTCTTTTTTGGCACACTCGTCGACTCTCTGCGCGAAGTTTGTCATCACTCTCTCCACCATGTTACGGGGTATAGCACGAATATCTCGTTCAATGGCATCCTTTAATTCAACCACAGTACATGGCTTATTGATGTACACTTTGTTTTTGAGGTAGCCCCACAAGAAAAAGTCACATGGACTAAGATCAGGAGATCGTGGCGGCCAGTCAACATCTCCTCTGTGGGATATCACTTTCCCTGGAAACAACCTCCTTACTTCGGCCATACACACATTCGAAGTGTGAGCTGTCGCTCCGTCTTGTTGAAACCACATATTTCGACTATTTATGCGACGGCGACGAAGTTCCGGGAGGAGAAATTCACGCAACATGGTCAAATAACGCTCAGAGTTCACGGTGATGGCTCTCCCATTTTCTTCGAAAAAATAAGGCCCTATGACACCAAAATTTCCCCAATCCAGCCCACACTATAACTCTATCACAATGCAATGGGCGCTGGTGCAGTTGTTGAGGGTTATTTGGGGACCAATAACGACAGTTTTGTTTATTAACACTGCCGTTTAGGTGAAAATGAGCCTCATCTGACGTTAAAATCACAATCCCAGGTTCTTCTTCCAACATCTCTCTCATTATGACAGCAAAACGTCTCCTTCTCACAAAATCTTGAGGCTTCAACTCCTGGACAATGGCAATTTTGTAGGGATGAAAGTTTAGACCGTGTAAAATGCGTCGGACGGAAGAATTTGATAACCCAAGAGACTGAGCGTGTCGTCTTGCAGATCGGCTGGGGCTCTGTTGAATTGCATGACGCACAACTTCAACATTTTCAGGTGACGTGGCCGTCTTCGCACTGCCTCCCGTTTTTTTTTTTCAATGCAGAACCGGTCTCACGAAGGTTCTGAACCCATAGAAGAATGGTATTGCGGGTTGGAATTGCACCATTGCGAGGAATGTTGAATTGGAGACGGAACTTCCTCTGAGTGTTGGTCACAGATTCTGCATTTTTAAAGAACGTCTCTACGACGAACACACGCTGTTGCGCGGTCCACCTCTCCATTGTAACTAAACTGGTGCTCTAGGGGAAAACTGTGAGACCAACCGCGCCCCTCTACTACGAGTACACCCTCGCTACTACTCAAGCCAAAAACGTCAGGTAACGCTGACTCACCATGTATGATGTAATGATGTAGCTTTATATATGATGTCATATCATATATACAATGATGTAAGAGCTACTATTCTAATGATGATTTGTACTGGAATAAATTGTACTCTAAAGATATATAGACCGAACTTAATTTTTGCAAGCTGAAAGCAGATTCACAGATATTAGTTTCTAAGGTAAATTTCTACTGATTAGAAGCAGTAATAACTGATGATTTATTATTAATGTTGTGTATTCATTTGTTTCAGTTATATTTATTTACACCCGTGAATAAGATAATGTGTGAAAAACTGGATTCTATTGAGGCATGTGAACTATATACAAGAAATTCCCTTCAAAATCAGTCTTTCTCGCCTACACCTGTGCCGTTACAGCAGTGCACACCAGTTCACAAAAACAATAACCGTCAGTGTGATATTCGTACAAAGTCATTTACACAATCAGACAGTTTGACAAAACATAAGTTAATACATTCTGGGATCAAGCAGTACCAGTGCGATGTTTGTACAAAATCATTTACACAGTCAGGCCATTTGGCACAACATACGTTAATACATTCTGGGATTAAGCAGTACCAGTGCGTTGTTTGTACAAAATCATTTACACACTTTAGCAGTTTTACACAACATAAGTTAATACATTCTGCGATTAAGCAGTACCAGTGCAATGTTTGTACAAAATCATTTACACAATCAAGCGGTTTGGCAACACATAAGTTAGTACATTCTGGGATTAAGCAGTACCAGTGCGACGTTTGTACAAAATCATTTATACGATCAAGCAATTTGGCTCGACATAAGTTAATACATTCTGGGATTAAGCAGTACCAATGTGATATTTGTACAAAATCATTTACACAATCAAGCGGTTTGGCACAACATAAGTTAGTACATTCTGGGATTAAGCAGTACCAGTGCGACGTTTGTACAAAATCATTTACACACTTTAGCAGTTTTACACAACATAAGTTAATACATTCTGGGATTAAGCAGTACCAGTGCGATGTTTGTACAAAATCATTTACACAATCAAGCGGTTTGGCCCGACATAAGTTAGTACATTCTGGGATTAAGCAGTACAAGTGCGGTGTTCGTACAAAATCATTTACACGATCAAGCAATTTGGCCCAACATAAGTTAGTACATTCTGGTATTAAGAAGCATTAGTGTGATATTTGTACAAAATCATTTACACGATCAGGCAGTTTGGCATACCATAAGTTAAAACATTCTGGTATTACTCAGTACCAGCGCGATGTTTGGAAAAAATCTTTTACAGAAATAGACCATATGGCACAATATAAGTTGCACATTCTAGCATTAAGAAGTACCAGTGCGATGTTGTAGAAAATCATTTACTCATGCCTGTTATTTGTCAAAACAAATGAACACAGTCAGGCTTTAAGAATTAATTCAGGCACAATCAGACAGTTTTGCAAAACAAAGGTTAATATATTCTGGGATTGACAGTACCAGTGCGCTATTTCTACAAAATTGTGTACACAATCAGGCTATTTGGCACAGCATAAGATAGTACAATCTGGCATTAAGTACCTGTGCGATGTATGTACAGAATCATTTACTCATGCCAGCTATTTGTCAAAACAAATTAATACATTCAGGCATTAAGACACCAGTGAGATGTTTGTATAATGTCATTTACACGATCAGACAGTTTTGCAAAACAAGTTAATACATTCTGGGATTAAGCAGTACCAGTGCAATGTTTATACAAAGTCATTTACATGATCAGGCAGTTTGCCAAAACATATTAATACATTCAGGCAAAAAACAATTTACTTATGCCATCTTTTTATCAGCACATAATAAAAGAATGTGGCACAAAGAAGTACCACTGCGCTGTGTGTCCAAAATCATTTATTTGTCGCAGCTCTTTGTCAAAACACAAGGTAATACATTCTGGTATTCAGAATTACCAATGCAATGATTGTACAAAATCATTAAATCATGCCAGAAATTTGTCACGACAGAATATATTGTGGCATTAAGTTGCAGTGCGATGTTTGTACAAAATCATTTACTTGTGCAAGCTGTCACAACACAAATCAAAATATTGTGCATTAAGAAGTACTAGTATGACGTGTGGACAAAAGCATTTACTCTCAGAACACAATGCATTCTGTCATTAAGAAGTACCAGTGCGATGTCTACGAAAACGTTTACTGGTCAAGCTGTTTGTTACAAAGGAAGTCAGTACATTAAGAATTACTAATGTCATTAGTACATACACATTAACTGTGGCATCCCCTTTGTCATGAATAATAAATGCTACATAAAAAAAGCAGTGTGATATTTGTTACAAATTCTTTTCTGCATTGATTTACCAGAGAAAAAATAATCCATTCATAATTTTTCTAAGATAAATTGATGCATTCTACTATTTCAGATGCATCAGTGTGAAAAAATGTGTACGAAAATGTTTAAATACCCAAGACGATTTAAAAAAGAATGAACAACAAACTTACCATTCTAAAATGTGTAAAAAAATCCTCACAAATAAGAATATTAACACTAATAGAATAATACATGCTCTAATAAGTGGTAGTGTAATACTTGGCACAGGAAAATGTGATATTTGTAATAAAGTTTAATGTATGAGTTAAAATCATATGTTGTATTATAGTGGGAAATTGTTGATAAATGTTTTAGTCTCTAATTTGGTTTATCACAGCATGAATAAATTGATAGTTGTATTTTTATTGGTATGGTATTTATAATAACACCTATATTTGTAGTTCACACCTTTCTTGCTGTTGGAAGAAATGTAGTGACTAGTGGATATAACAGTAATCTGTATTTACAGTTTCAGTTTAAACATACACATTCTACTAATCATCAACAATTTCCAGTCTTAGTGTATAGTTACCTATACAGTATTTCCAGTCTGACCAATTTTGCTTACTTCTTTGTACTGTATTTCTTAACAATTTTTGACATGTATTACATATGAAATGAAAATTCAAACATTACTTCATTAAAATATAACATCAATATGTACATAAAGTTGCAAATAAAATAACACTATTTTTTCATGAAATCAAATTTTTATAAAAGAAAAGATAAGCACGCCCAGGTTCTAGAGGCAATTGGAAACATTCTGGCATACATGAGGGTTTTACGTTAATTGTGCTTAATACTTTATTCACTGTATTTAAGAAAACAATGAACATATGCTAATGATAAATGTAAAACAAAACAGGTTAGAAACCACACTGTAAACAAATTGCATGAACTGTTTAAAAGTTGATTATCTTTAGGAAAATTAAAACCAGAGTGCATTGTATACAATTGTATAAAGTGATTTACCCTACACCCCAGTGCTGGCCAAATTTTTGTGTTCACATGTGTTCTGTAACTAAACTTTCCAAACTATATTTTAACTGATTTTTAACCTTTTTTACTTACCAATTGTAACCCCTCTTTAACTTTGACTGGTAAAAAAAAATGTTTATTTTTTTTAATTTTTTTTTTTTTTACTAAAGAAAGGCCACAAAATAATTAAAACTAGACCAAAGCCTAGAGAAGCCAAAAATGCACTGGATCCAGTGAGACGGGACTTGCAATTAAAACTCACAAAATTAACAATCAATAAAATCCTTTTTTATTAGTCTATCTCCTTTAAAATTGTTAACTACAAAATCAATAAATATAATATTTAGCTTCTATGTTCTCCTTAAAACTGTTAATTAAAAATAATTAATTCCCTTAAAAAAAATGTTACTTGACAATTATTAATAAATATAAAATTTATTTTCTATATTCTCTTTAAAAATTTAATTGAGATAAAATCTATATACTCCTTAACAATGTTAATTAAAAATAATTAATTCTCTTTAAAAATATTAATTGAAAATTATTAGAGATAGAATCTATATTCTCCTTTTAAAAAATGACTTTTGAAATTAATAATTATAAATCCTTATTCTCCCTATCAAAATTGACATTAGAAATTAATAAATATAAATAAACCCTGTTTTATAATTTCTTTTTAGCCCTATATCTAACCCCCACAAAATACACACGAATGTACAATACATATAGAACCCCCAAAATTACACACACGAATATACAATACATATACATGTTCCACAATACAGGACAATTATAACATATATCTCTTGCCACACCCTTTTCTACCCCCATGAGGTACATCATTAACAATTTATGAATATCCATATTAGGTTTTAATTTAATATGTGTATAACATATTACATGTGTATCTGATTATATATATGCAACACCAGTAGCCCCAGGACGTACTAAATTCAAAAGTTGGCATGGTGCCTGATACTATTATAAAATGCTGCCACACTGGGCACTTAGACTGGGAGAAATAAAATTTAGAATTCAGTGAACACCCCAGTTATCATAATTAATTAAAAGAATTTAAATATTGATAAATTATGTTAAGTAGTGAAAACAGTAACTTGTCATAAAGGCTCATAACCCTTTTAAAAGTAATTTGGCCCAAAGGCCGAATGTTCCTAGGCAAGATAGTGCATAACTCAACCTGTCCCAAAAGCATGTTTAACTCTGCATGAAAATGCACCTATACAGGATTAAACTGGTGACCCGACTTAACTACCAAAGAAACTTCTATGCCTATATGATCCAAACCGAATTTAAAAATGAGAAATTAATACATAAAATGAAAACTAAATTGAACCAGAGAAATTACATGTTGATTGAATGAATTAGTAGCACTAATGAAACCCTTATACTGGAAATAAGAAGGAAATTACACGTCTGAATGGTGAGCAGCCACAGATGCATGTCAGCCCCTGGGCTCACAGATTATATAAACAAAATTACAAAATTTACAAGATATTCCCCCCCAAAGTCCACGCACTATTCTGTCCCCTTAACCGGGGACCCAATTAAAATGTTTAAAACTTAGTCATTGTTGTAGAGTGACTCAGTGTCCACTGGTTCTAATGAGTTACATCACAGTGTGTAAAAAATTATAAATGGATTGATTTCACCTTATTTTTTCCATGGGCGTGAAGTGGTGATCTCGTGGCCTACATGATAGGGTGTTTGTGTTTCGTCTTCGCTATTCTCCTCCGGCAGATGAAGTTGAGAGAGAGAGTATGGTTGTTAAAAGTTCAGGTTGGAGCTGGTTCCCCGTCTTCCGCGGAGGACCCTGGTCATACAACATATTATCAGCGATAAGTTCACAACACAAATTCCCCTAGAAACTTCACACGCACCAAAATCCATATGTAATATTAACACAGCTTTAGGGCTATTTAAAAATGATAATTTGACACACTTGGCAACGGTTATATGGCCACCAGGCCCTATTTGAAAACATTTAGTTCTGTTAAATTCCATATTATAAACTTTACCCCTGTGGGTTAACATAATTCCATTACGGTTATTTAATTATTCAGCATGTTATACAATTAATAAAATTTACACATAGGTTATTTCGCCACGTGGTTGAGAGAGGTTACCTGATTACATCTATGTCTGTACTTATTAAACAAATACTTTTTTGCATTTACATTCTTCTCAACTCTGGTGCCTTAGTTAAGACATCTGAAATTAATATAGTGTTACTATAATTACTAATAAAGGTTGCATCTAAATTACTCAGAATTACGCATTTAACTTTTCACCACGTGGCGTGAGGTTAACTGAAATTTACTTAATGTGGCCTTAATAAACAATATTTTCTTTCGTGAAACTTTCAATTGAAGTATATAATCATATTGCCATTACTTACCGCAGATCTGTAATTGTTTAGCCTGTCATAGGTAGAAGAATGGTGCAACAAATAGCTCTTCTCTGTCGGAGAAGAATTCAACCGAAGCGAACAGGTGGCCGAGCAACGAGAGACAATTTTAACCAGACTTAGTTCCGACCTTCTCACTTGCAAACAGCGGCGTGCGCTAGAGTGCAGCACCGACCGGGCACACTTAAATACTTTATCACAGCATATCTGCGGGTATCTGTTAAACACAGTACTGCAGATTTATTATCACCGCTGCAGATGGGATGCGTATCTCAACCGCTAAATACAGTACTGTATTTTACGTGCTTTGTCGTTAAACGGCGAATTCGCGCCGAATCTTTCTTAGACTCGGCACACCCCCACCCCAAAAGGGCAACATAGTTGCCCCACACTTAGACAGAGGAGCAGAACAAAAAACTCCTCACAATTGCTACCATCCCCATGCGACCCTCTCCGCCATGCCAACCCCACGGGACCGCCCCAACACGTCACCCTCTCTGGTGACCACCACCTACTTCTACTGGTCCCACTCACATACTCGTCCGAAGACCAAACAAGGTATCCCCCACCTTGGTATGTGAGTGACCGTACTACCTCTCTCGTCCACCTCTCGGACCGACCAGCGACATGCACCAACAAGGCATCTCCATCCTTGCCATATGGCTGGCCCACATCCCTACACTAGGGCGAACGGCCCCGCTTAGCCGGACAGAGAAAACCGCATAGCGGGCACGCGAACATTATCCCTTCTCTTACTCTTTAAATACTGCGTAACTAGCAAGGGGGGTTTACTACAGCACGGCATCGTCTAACAACCCACACTTAATCCAAAAATAACCTACCAGGGAAATCAACCAGGGATTGCGGCATGGCCCCGACCCTACAATAATCTACAACAAAGAAAAATTAAAACACCACCACCCTAGTCACACTCCATCATAAAACGACAACTAACCCAGTCACAACTCTTCCAACTAACTTCTTTTCCAACTCCTTTCTGATATTTTTCTCTTTTTCCTTTTCTAATTTTTGTTTCTTTTTCCTTTCTAATTTTTTATTTGTTTTTTATTTTATTTTGTTTTCTAAGGGGAGGGGTAGGAAAATTGGGAAGATGAAAACGGCAAGGATCATTGAAAGGTCAATAGCTAGGACTAAGGGTAAGGACCTGGTTCCCTCCGAGAATAAGGATGGGTGGAGAAAACCAAGCCTCGCGGAGGCAGGGGCGCAACCCTGAAGTAGACGAACACCACTGAGACTGTGGGGAACATCTACCCGCTACCCATTAACCGCTTCTTCTCACCTTTTTATGACGAACTTTAGGAACTCGTTCCTTTTGGACACCTCGCTCCGAGAAACTATCTCGTGTTAAGCTGTACTGATTTGTTTCTTCTGAATTAGCATCAAGGCAACTTACCTGACTACTTTTACCCCGATTTGGATTATCCTCAACACTAACTCCTCTCTTTCTACCTTATTCTCTTCTACAATTTCCCCTTCTTCGTCCCCTGGTTCTCTTTCTTCCACCTCTTCCTTTTCCTCCTCTACATAATCCAAATCACCATCACGACACTGCACATCATAAGACAGGAATCAGAAAAAACTCGAGTACTATACTCTTCCTTCGAGCAGACTGCGGGTCCCCCTACCGTTGCGAGGACCCAGCCCACTTACCTGAACGGCTCTCTCAACAACACTACACATTAAGGAACGCGACACACACACAACACGACAAAATCACCGACCAACGACAAATTCTCGAAAAATTTGTAATGACTTCGGCTCCCGTATCTCGGGGAAGACCGACTGCCGATCGGGCCATACCGCATAAATGAAACACCTCCCCTATTATGGGCAAGGTAATACGCAAACCATATCTCCACCTAGGCACAGATCTGCGATAATTCGCGTTTCCAAAGGAATGTCCCCCTTTAAAATTTCACACCACGTGGCCACCTACCGTTCAACGATACCAACAGGCGGGCAAGTATATACACATATAATCTACAAAACCTTAAACCTAACAAAACATAGTCACTTTTAGATATAGGGCCTTTTAGAGATTCTTCTAAGTTCTATTGGAACCCCAAAATATTTCCTGAGTTTGCAAGCCCCGTCACACCCAAAGGACCCAAGGTTTGACCCTAATCTCAACCACGCTCTGCTACCAAATGTAACCCGTCTTTAACTTTGACTGGAAAAAAATTTGTTTTTTTTTTTTAATTTTGTTTGAAATTTTTTTTCTATTTGTTTTTTTTTATTTTATTTTGTTTTCTATGGGGAGGGGTAGGAAAATTGGGAAGATGAAAAGGGCAAGGATCATTGAAAGGTCAATAGCTAGGACTAAGGGTAAGGGCATGGTTCCCTCCGAGAATAAGGATGGGTGGAGAAAACCAAGGCTCGCGGAGGCAGGGGCGCAACCCTGAAGTAGACGAACACCACTGGGACTGTGGGGAACATCTACCCGCTACCCGTTAACCGCTTCTTCTCACCTTTTTATGACGAACTTTAGGTACTCGTTCCTTTTGGATACCACTCTCTGAGAAATTATCTCGTGGTGAGCTGTACTGATTTGTTTCTCCTGAATTAGAATCAAGGCGACTTACCTGACTACTTTTACCCCGATTTGGATTATCCTCAACATCTAACTCCTCTGCTATTACCTTCTTCTCTTCTACTATTTCCCCTGGTTCTCTTTCTTCCACCTCTTCCTTTTTCTCCTCTACATAATCCTAATCACCATCACGACACTGCACATCTTCATCCTCTAGTTGCTCACCTGGTCTGCATGAAACTTCTTTCCATTCCTCGGAATCCTCAACACTACTTACAGAAAGCGTCTGCACATCTTCACACATAACACTTACACTTATACTCCCCTGCGTAGCATGTGCAGACCGCTCTTCTGCATCTTCCTTCGATTCCTCTTCTTCACCACTCTCAGCCAATACAACTTCCTCAACCTTTCCCAACCTGGAATCCAGCTGTCCAGGTCCATGTGCAATGTCTAAATTAAATTCTACTGACGATGGTAAAGCTCCACCATCAAGTGACTTCTCATCTCCCGGCGTAGGCGATGATGATGTTACCGGATCTGGATCCGTCATGAACTGAGATGGAGATACCGGAACAAATTCTACGGCATCTGGATTCAACCATGACGTCCTCTCAGAGTCCTGTAATTCAATATCAACAGACGTGTTCTTGTCGTCTTGTATTGATCCACAGAAGTTACTTCGCTTTTCTTCTTTCTCCTCACCTTCTTCATCCACAACTCTATTAGGCACTGGTAATTCCTCTGGAAGCTTCAAAGTTTGTTTTTCTCCCAATAGGAATAACGCCTTGCTACAGGCTCCCTACTTGCTGATGTTGGTTTACTAATATAACTTCTTCTTTCCCTGTTAATTTCATACTTATGTCTTTTCTCTGCTGTAACCGTTGCTACCGTCTTCTCACTTGTCACCCCCTTGTAGCCTCCATTACTTCCGGAATATTCAGTTTTTCTGACAGTCTCTTGTGTTCTTCTCCAACCGCCATGTTTGTCCTTTTTAGCTCTTCCTAACAGACCACTGGAGTATTGGACATCCGTAGCCGCTCTTCCCCGGGACTCGTCCCCTGCTCGGACAGTATTAGAGACCACACACAACCGGTACAGATCCGCGAAACAACGTGGACGTTCTGCGAATATCAAACGCGATCTCTTTTGGGGATTCAGTCCTTCCAGAATTGCTTGTATTACTTCCGTCTCGGACAACCCTAATCTTAATACCCGGGCAGCTTTCCGTACATCATGCACGAAGTCCCCCAACGCCTCTCCGTTGGCCTGTAGGCGATAGAATAAATCTAACTTAAGCTGGGAACGTCGTCGTTGGGGTATGAAGAAATCCAACACTTCCCCATGAAAAGCGTCGACACTGCCGCCCCGACGCAGACTGTTGGTGACCAACCCTGCCAATGAACCCTGGCAATACGGGTATATAAGGGACAAGACCTCCCCATCGGACACACCCGGGAAATCTGCCAACTGCAGGACCAGGTCCAAGAAAACCAGTAACCCGTCCTCATCTATTCCATCTACCACCGAAAGTTTCTGGAGAACTCCTGAAAGGGGGTGGGGCAATTTCTGAAAGCATACCGCCGCCAGAATTGTACAATTCACAATACACAATCAACAAAACATAATTCTCACAAAACACCTAACACCCTACAAAATAATGACAATAATATGACAGGAATCAGAAAAAACTCGAGTACTAAACTCTTCCTTCGAGCAGACTGCGGGTCCCCCTACCGTTGCGAGGACCCAGCCCACTTACCTGAACTGCTCTCTCAACAACACTACACATTAAGGAACGCGACACACACACTAACACACAACATGACAAAATCTACCGACCAACGACAAATTCTCAAAAAATTTGTAATGACTTCGGCTCTCGTATCTCGTGGAAGACCGACTGCCGATCGGGCCATACCGCATAAATGAAACACCTCCCCTATTATGGGCAAGGTAATAAGCAAACCATATCTCCACCTAGGCACAGATCTGCGATAATTCGCGTTTCCAAAGGAATGTCCCCCTTTAAAATTTCACACCACGTGGCCACCTACCGTTCAACGATACCAACAGGCGGGCAAGTATATACACATATAATCTACCAAACCTTAAACCTAACAAAACATAGTCACTTTTAGATATAGGGCCTTGTAGAGATTCTTCTAACTTCTATTCGAACCCCAAAATGTTTCTTGAGTTTGCAAGCCCCGTCACACACAAATGACCCAAGGGTTGACCCTAATCTCAACCACGCTCTGCTACCAAATGTAACCCTCTTTAACTTTGACTGGTAAATTTTTTTTTTTTTTTTTTTTTTTTTTTTACTATGAGGGGCCACAAGATAATTAAAACTAGACCAAAGCCTAGAGAAGCCAAAAATGCGCTGGATCCAGTGAGACGGGACTTGCAATTAAAACTCACAAAATTAACAATCAATAAACCCCTTTTTTATTATTCTATCTCCTTTAAAATTGTTAACTACAAAATCAATAAATATAATATTTAGATTCTATGTTCTTAAAACTGTTAATTAAAAATAATTAATTCCCTTAAAAAAAATGTTACTGACAATTATTAATAAATATAAAATTTATTTTCTATATTCTCTTTAAAAATTTAATTGAAAATTAATTGAGATAAAATCTATATACTCCTCAACAATGTTAATTAAAAATAATTAATTCTCTTTAAAAATATTAATTGAAAATTATTAGAGATAGAATCTATATTCTCCTTTTAAAAAAATGTCTTTTGAAATTTATAATTATAAATCCTTATTCTCCCTATCAAAATTGTCATTAGACATTAATAAATATATATAAACCTTATTTTTTATATTTTCTTTTTTAGCCCTATATCTAACCCCCCAAAAATACACACGAATGTACAATACATATAGAACCCCCAAAATTGCACACACGAATATACAATACATATACATGTTCCACAATACAGGACAATTATAACATATATCTCTTGCCACACCCTTTTCTACCCCCATGAGGTACATCATTAACAATTTATGAATATCCATATTAGGTTTTAATTTAATATGTGTATAACATATTACATGTGTATCTGATTATATATATATGCAACACCAGTAGCCCCAGGACGTACTAAATTCAAAAGTTGGCATGGTGCCTGATACTATTATAAAATGCTGTCACACTGGGCACTTAGACTGGGAGAAATAAAATTTAGAATTCAGTGAACACCCCAGTTATCATAATTAATTAAAAGAATTTAAATATTGATAAATTATGTTAAGTAGTGAAAACAGTAACTTGTCATAAAGGCTCATAACCCTTTTAAAAGTAATTTGGCCCAAAGGCCGACATGTTCCTAGGCAAGATAGTGCATAACTCAACCTGTCCCAAAAGCATGTTTAACTCTGCATGAAAATGCACCTATACAGGATTAAACTGGTGACCCGACTTAACTACCAAAGAAACTTCTATGCCTATATGATCCAAACCGAATTTAAAAATGAGAAATTAATACATAAAATGAAAACTAAATTGAACCAGAGAAATTACATGTTGATTGAATGAATTAGTAGCACTAATGAAACCCTTATACTGGAAATAAGAAGGAAATTACACGTCTGAATGGTGAGCAGCCACAGATGCATGTCAGCCCCTGGGCTCACAGATTATACTAACAAATTAACAAAATGTACAAAATATTCCCCCCCAAGTCCATGCACTATTCTGTCCCGTTAACCAGGGGACCCAATTAAAATGTTTAAAACTTAAAGTCATTGTTGTAGAGTGACTCAATGTCCACTGGTTCTAGTGAGTTACATCACAGTGTGTAAAAAATTATAATATGGATTGATTTTACCTTATTTTTTCCATGGGTGTGAAGTGGTGATCTCGTGGCCTACATGATAGGGTGTTTGTGTTTCGTCTTCGCTATTCTCCTCCAGCAGATGAAGTTGAGAGAGAGAGTCTGGTTGTTAAATGTTCAGGTTGGAGCTGGTTCCCCGTCTTCCGCGGAGGACCCGCAGATCTGTAATTGTTTAGCCTGCCATAGGTAGAAGAATGGTGCAACAAATAGCTGTTCTCTGTCGGAGGAAAATTCAACCGAAGCGAACAGTTGGCCGAGCAACGAGAGACAATTTTAACCAGACTTAGTTCCGGCCTTCTCACTTAGAAACAGCGGCGCGCGCTAGAGTGCAGCACCGACCGGGCACACTTAAATACTTTATTACAGCATATCTGCGGGTATCTGTTAAACACAGTACTGCAGATTTATTATCACTGCTGCAGATGGGATGCGTATCTCAACCACTAAATACAGTACCGTATTTTACGTGCTTTGTCGTTAAACGGCGAATACGCGTCGAATGTTTCTTAGACTCGGCACACAATAATCAACCCTTGTTCATAAACAATGAATCCACAATATTCTGTCTATCGTTTATCACTTTTGTCACTTAAAATCGTAATTTATTAACAAACTAATAAACTTAACGTTTCACTTCACTGTATTTATATTTCACATATACACTAATTCACACTTCTAAATTAAAAAGTTGTGTATTATTATTAAATATATTGTGTTTTTAATTCAGATTGGACAGATGCAGAAGCCAAATTGTTTATTTCATCTACACTCTGACATGGTTCACTTTTGTCACCAAAATTGTCATATGAAAAACTATCATTGAGAAGTACATCATCATGTGATTGATAAATAATATCTAAAATTTCTTTTTTAGAAAAGGTTATACTATTGGACATATTCAAACATATAAAAGTGTAGGCCAAAAAAATCTCGAGAGTACGCAGTAAATAGCAACAAAATACATGAAAAGCTACGAACAAAAATTACAAACGAATTTATACACGCAGAAACTAAACACTAAATATGGTCTAAAAATTAACCAGTTAATACTTTACAAAAATAACAATAAATAAAGTAGTTCAAAATAAAAAAATAAGACATGCAATGAAAACAAAGACATGCAGCGAGCTATAGGTGTTTATGCATGTGTAAGCATAAAGCAGACAACGAATAATATCGATGTTAGTTTATATTTTTTGATACTGAAATAAATGTTCAATGTAGTACAAGTAGTAGACAACAGATGGCAGCACAAATCAGAGAAATTGAGTTAATTCGATAACACCAATAAGGGCGCAAATTTCAAATCGAATATACTTGAGCGCAGCAATAGTGGCGTGATTTGTGAATATCGAGGATACTCGATTCCAGCAGTAAAAGGGTTAGGTTTTATTAGGTTCTGGTTTATTTTGTGAAAGATAAATAAAAATAATAATAGAATTACAAATTATGAAATTTATTAACAGTAAGCTTTCTGAAAAATATAAAAAAGATTAAATGAGCAGAGTTTGGATCTTAAACCTATTTCTTTTGATGAAATAGCTTAAAACAGTAATTTAAAACCACAGCAATCACTAATAAATAAATATTTTAAAAAATTCGCCAGTACTTAGAATTTGACGTTTTCATGAAATCTAACCCACTAAGAAAATGGCTGGCAAACTGATCAGATACTGACAGCTGCATCTTAATGGTCAAAGGGTGAACTACTACTACCCAAGAGACCATCATGAGCATGTGAGGCCAGTTTTACTACAGTGTTAAACCCTTAAAACATTTCTAAAAACAGATCTTCGACCCTCATGATCATGAGAGTCAGGTCGTAAGGGATAGATGGTGCTTGTATGAGAGTAGGAGAGTGGCCTGCTGATGATGCATAATCAGGTTCTTCTGCTGCAATCCAAACCACTGTACAACTTGATAGACAGTATCATAGGAAACAACTGAGGCACAGTGGCATTAATGTTTCTTTAAGGTTTATTAACATTTACACTCGTATGTTGTACTCCTAGGAAGGAGACCTCAAATAAAATATAATTAGTTGTTTTTGTATTGTGTACAGTATCTCACATGTTATTAGGTAGCCTGATATCTACCATCTGTATACACCGCAATAACCAACCAGTTATTTAGACTTTCTGATTATTCAGACTTTAAAATGTGAATTGTTTGTAACACATATAGGTTTACCTTTCCAAGAGTTATTAAATCTTCAAATTTGTTTCATTATTGCTTTCCATATAATACCAGGAAATCATTAAGCAACCAGGGAACTCAAACTAAACCTTTCAGTACTATGGGTAGATCATATCAGCCCTGCAATACATGCTGAAGGTGCCAGGGCCAATTCAATTTGCTGCCAAGTTACTCAATGTTGTAGTTTCGTTATTCACTAACAGATGGCATTTAGTTTTATACCACTAGAATGAGGCATTATTAGTTTACACTGAAAATTGTACCTTTTTATCCAAGAGGCTTTGGTTTAACATGAGACTGAGTTGGTTGTTTACATTTTTGTTTGTTGTGGTCTCATGTGTGCTGTCGTGTTGTGTTTGGTAATTTCATGTTTATTCAAAAATATGTGTTTGTATTAGAAAGGGAAATAGAACGATTTATTAACTCAAGTGAGAGCGGAAGTTATGTAACCAGTGACAGTGAAAATGATTTTGGTGACAGCAAATTGCAAAACAGTAACAGTGATATTTATAACCGGTCAACACATGAGCTTTTGATACATTCTGCTGAAATTATTGAACAGAAGGAATTTGTAAGCACAGAAAAGGATGTGAGTTATCATATTTTTGATTTCATTAACTCTCATGAACAAAATGTGTTCCTTCAAATATCCAAGCCCCAATCGATTTCTTTAATTTGTTTTTTATAGCCCAATACTCTCCATAATATCAGGAGAAACAAACCAATATGCCAAACAGTTTCAAATAAAAAATGACTCCATTATTTATGACAACACTAGTAAAGATACGGCAGTACAAAAAATTAGAGGCTTCATAGGCTGTTTCATTAACACCTGATTAGAAAACCTTCAATGTATTCACATTGGTGTGCAGGCAGTAACTTATCAACACCATTGGTTTCGTAAAATGTTTCCTAGAAACAGATTTCAATTATTATTAACATTTTTCCTTTAGTCAATGATGAAAAAATTTAGTCCTACTGGGCAACCAGGCATTTCCAAGTTCAACCCCATAATTCAACATGCTCATAATGTGTTCTGCCAATAATATTATGGTCCTCATCAACAGCTAAGTGTGGATGAAAGTTCGATTTGAATAAAAATCACACCAGTCTAATGCAATACCCAATAAACATAATCAGTGAGATATCAAACTATGGATGCTGTGACTCAAAATACTGTGGCATTTTATGTTTACTATGGTGCACAGTATGATGGAGACTAAAGTGAAATAAAAACTATGGACTCCCTCATACTATTGTCACTAAATTGTTAGTAATAGAAAAACACAAGTAAAGGACACCACATTTTCACTTGTGTCCTTGTAGCAAAACACCTTTATGACAAACCTTTCTAACTGTTACCATTATAAAAAAATAAGAAATATTTTTCTGCTCCACTTACATCTACAAAATGTAAGTCTGTGCAACAAAATTTGTTCACAGTGATTGTACATTTCTGGCTGCGTTCTGAGAAAATGTCTCAACCCTAACTAGTGGTTGATGATGGAATGATACCTTATCACCTACGCTAAATTGTTTTTCGCAAACGTTAAATCTACTGCTGCATATAGTCTATCACCTTTTGGTTCACTAACTGAATTCTCCAGTTTATTTTTTGGATCAGGTCATCCTCGCTTAGATCTTGCTGTATCTCTTCTTGTATCCAGTCCATTGGTAAGAGAATGTCTTGTCAAGGTATCAAATAATAACCACATCTCCCAACTTATTTGATCCTTATTGGTGTACTGGACTCAATCCTGCAATTATGGTTTGACGACTTTGTTTCATAATTCCATTGATTCAGGGTGATAGGCATTAGTTTGGATTTTATGGATAACTGAAATAACACACAAGTGAAGTTCATTCCTTGGTGGTAAGTAACATTTTATAGATTCCATGTCTACAGATAATGTTGTCTATAAGTATTTTTGCTATAGTAATTCCTTTATGGTCGGGTAAGAAAAAGGTTCAGGGTATTTGGAAAGATGGTCTTGGAATGTAAAGATGTATTGGTTTGGTTTTGATGCATCGTTGAATGAATTCTTCTTATTCAGTAAAAATATTTTCGAATGTCTGTACTACCGGTACACATATCATAAAACTTTTGTGCATTCTTCTTTCAGCACAATTCAGGAATCTTACTATCTATACCGGATTTGCACAGAGCTATAACAATTAATGCACTAACATTTCTATTCTATCAGCAAAATGCTGGATAGATTCACTGTATTTCTCTTCCATACTAATCAATTTTTCTTCTAAAAAAGAGTCACTTTGGTGTTTATCCCACATACTTCTTATGAATTCTTTTTAACTGTTCCATGTACCTAACTCTGATCTGTGGATGGCAGCTCTTATCACACCCCTCAATCTAATTTTAGAAATTTTTAAGTAATTCACTTCTTCTGCTGGTGTAACATTACATAAAACAAAATTAATACAGTCAATGTACGCTTGCAAATCTGAATTCCTGTCGTCGCCATTACTAGTATTAATTTTAAGGAGCTATCTTAACTAATTCCATCATCATAATTAGTCCATACGGGTTTTACTCTTTCAAACTATAGTCCTATGCTAACCTACTTTTGTCACTTACTTGTATATCTTTGCTACTGGCCTTCAGATTGTCTTCTTTCTTCTTCACTTTTTCAGAATACCTTACATGTGTACCCAACACCTGACACAATAAATGATATAGCTGAATATAACACACGCAACTACTTCTCCCAAGTGGCTATGGAAAACCAATCTGATTGGAGGTGATACAGTGCCCAAATAAAGAACTAGAAGTTCAAGAAATTCAGTGACAGGCAGTTGGCAGGCAAAAGGTATTTTCCACCTGTCCTCAGGCTAAATACTAATTAAAATATTACAACTGAAATAATAATAATAAATACTCTATGAATTGAGTGATAGACAGTTTTTTTTTAAGTATTCACATAATGTATTTTAAGTTACTTATATACTCTAAGGTTCTATCTATTTTGTTATAAATAAATCTAAAAAATACCATTCCTTGATGTATCCATTAGTCAGGAGGACATACACATAAGCAGTACTCTGGAAAGCAACTCAAATAGGACCAATAGATTCTTAGATTTTCCACACGGGTAACGTAAAAAGGGAAATAATCCAAGTTAACCTTCACTCCTCTAGGTTCAATTGGAATGATGACGTTAACAACATTTTCAATTATTTCCAGGCTAATGGCTATTCAAAAAGTTCATTAAAATGTGTTGGTGACATTACAAGAGTAATAATCACAAAATGGAAGTAAATGCAACATAATCATCCCTTATGGCCATTGTGTGCCAGAAAAAATTATCAAGATGGGGTGTGTACATTTTGTGTGGTGGTGTCACTCTCACCAAACGTTAGGTAAATTATTGTCTGTTAGAATAACTTCTGACTCTGTGTTTGGTGCAAAGAATATTACACTGATAGAACGGTCTCTTGGCATTTGGTAGAATATTTTATTAATACTTGAATTGAATAAATAAACATTTGCTATAGTTCTAAAGATAATTTTTATTTTCCTGATAATTGTTCAACCAGTTACGGCAGCTCCCGAGGTTAGAGTTCAACTGACAGATTTTAAATGTCTGTTAGGCGGGAGATAGTTGGATGTAGTTTATGACCAAGAGTGCACTGGAAAGACCCAGGTAAGAGCTTTGACAATGGTGTGTGTTCTACTGTTGGTAACAAAAAGTACCAGTACTTATTATTGAATTGTGTACAATACACTTTTGTGTGAAGAAAATTACAAGTCAACTACTTGTTACTTAAACTAATGTCAGTCTAAATATATATGAAATGTGTATAGGACAAAGGTGATTATAAATAGATCTCAGTGCCCACTGATTGCTGAAACTTTTAAAATAAATAAAAATGAAAACCTTTTTCCCCCGCCTTCTCAGTTAACTGGTTGGCGGTTATCCATTCCTATTTTATTCTAGGTTACCTGTCGAATGAACCAGAACTACGTGTATCCACAGGCAGCCATTGGGCTCGTCCCAGATGCTGCAGTCATGCAGCGGGTGCAAAGACGCCCCGCTACCACAGTGCTACATGCTACTACGCACGACGAGAGCGGATCCCTGGCGTCTTTTACCGGTCGCAGGAAATGATGGCTCTTTTTGGTTGGCTTAAAGATCGTCCTGACGCCCCGTTTACTTAGCAGCTTGTCGATGCGGTCAGTCACGCCACGGATGTAGGGCAAGACAGAGGAGCCAACAACCTCGGGCAACACCGACTCGTCCGGCCTACCAGATCTTCTCGGCCGGGCAGCTCTCCTCACCTCCGCAGCAGAGTAGCCGTTGGACTGCAGTGCTTCCTCGAGATGCTGCAACTCATATTCGAGGTACCGGGGCTCACAGATCCTTTTAGCCCGGTCAACCAGAGTCTTCAGCACCGCCCGCTTCTGTCTAGGATGATGTTGGAGGACTTATGCAGATATCTGTCAGTGTGCGTTGGCTTCGTATAAACTTTATGCCCTAATCTGCCATCGGTCCTTTTCAGGACCGACACGTCCAGAAATGCCAATTGATCACCGCTCTCGCGCTCCATCGTAAACTGTATGCGCGGGTGCACAGCGTTGAGATGTCCAAGGAAGCGTCCCAGCTCTTCATCCCCATGGCGCCAGACCACGAAAGTGTCGTCAACATACCGCAGCCAACACTTCGGCTTCAGTGGCGCAGATGAAATTACCAACTCTTCAAATTTTTCCATACAGAAGTTTGCAACCACAGGGCTGAGAGAACTTCCCATCGCGACGCCATCCAACTGTTCGTAAAAGCCGCCGTTCCATTGAAAGTAGGTCGTTGTTAGGACCTGCCGGAGCAAAGCAGTGATGTCCGCCGGGAACAGTTCACCTATATACCCCAAGACCTCCTGGACAGGGACCATCGTGAAAAGAGAGACCACATCGAAACTCACAAGCACATCGCCAGGCTCCAGCACCAACTCCCGGATCCTCCGGACGAAATGGGAGGAGTCCTGGACAAACGAATCCGTCTGCCCGATGTACGGCTTGAGCAATGCAGTGAGGTGCTTAGCCAAGTTGTACGTCGGCGAGCCAATTGCACTAACGATGGGCCTCAGCGGAACGTCCCCCTTAAGGATCTTTGGTAATCCATAGAGACAAGGGGGAAGGGCCTCCGAACACCGGACGGCCGCCTTCACATGAGACGCCAGAGAAGATTGCTTCACCAAAGAATCTGTTTTTCTTAAGACCGTAGAAGTCGGATCTTTGTTCAGCCTCCGATAAGTGTCCGGATCTAACAAACCCTCAACCTTCCGCTGGTAGTCTTCGGTGTTCAAGACCACCGTAGCACCTCCCCTTATCCGCCGGCACGATGACAATGGAGTCATCCCTTCTTAAATCCCTCAAGGCAGCAGTTCCACCGACAGAAGATTGCATTTTGGCGGAACGGTCTTTTTAAGGGCCCTGGCAGCTTCCAACCGTATCTCATCTGCCTGGTCTCGGGGCAGTCCTTGGATACCTTTAGATTCTCTCAGATAATCGTTCAGATGCTCTCGGCGGTCTACTCGTGGTTTCCGATTACAAGCCTCCACAAACGGAGCTCCTGTCGAACGATCTGGAGGCCGTCTTTGGCGCACACAGAAGGGTAGTCCTGGCGGGCGACCTGAACTATAAGCACCCTGATTGGGGGAGCCGCTTGGTGAACCCAAACGGGGCCCGCTTACGCAGGTATGCTGATGCGGCTCCGGTCACAGTCATGGGTCCTACCGGGCCTACGTACTATCCCTCGAGGGCTAACTCCCGCCCTGATGTACTGGACATTGCCGCGATCAGGGGCGTTTATTGCCCAGTCCACGTCTCCGTCATTTCGGAACTGTCCTCGGACCATTGCCACATCAGTGTGCATATAGCTACCTAGCACGCTACCGTCCGCGACGAGCGGCGGGTAATCGAGTGGGAACGTTTTTGCCCGCCGTTCAGTCGCCGCTTACCTGAGCATATCCCGCTCGACATTACCCAGCATGTCGACGAGGCAGTTGCCTTATTCGACACAGCCGTATTCTCGGCGGTAGACGTGTCGTCTCGGATGAAGCTGGGGCTCACGCCCGACTATCAGCTTATCCCCGAAGAGGTGTCTCAGCTCGCTTGCGAGAGGAATCGCCTCCGGAGACGCTGGCAGAGGACTCGTAACCCGGCTGATAATGCTGCGTTCAACAGAGCGTCCGGCAAGTTGCGTCGCGACATGCCGGCGTTTCGTAGACGCAACTGGGAGCTAGCTGTAACACAGATGGATGGCCCTGCCGAGAACCGTAATGTCTGGCGGATTCCCAGTGCCCTAACGGGAAAGCGTAAACGCGCGCCTCTCCCCGCTCTGGTCGGACCCGGGGGTCAACCCCTTGGCCGCCCCCTCGAAAAGGCAGAGTTCGTGGCTGACAGTTTAGAGCGACAGTTCGCTCCCAACCCATCCAACAACCCGGCTCTCACAGAGCAAATCTGCCGCGAGGTAAAGCGCTTTCTATCGGCCGGTATCACAGTCCAGCCGGAGCCCATCTCCCCGGAGGAGGTCTCTGAGAGGATTGTTCAGCTCAAGCCCCGGAAGGCGCCTGGCCCGGACGGAGTCATGAATTCCGCCCTCCATCGCCTTCCGGAGCGAAGAACACAGTTCCTCTCTGACTTGTTCAATTGATGCCTCAGACTGGCCTACTTTCCGGTGAAATTGTAACGGCTACAGTAATAGTGATACCCAAGCCGGGAAAGAATTCTTCTCGCGTGGAAAACCTCAGACCCATCAGCCTCTTGGCCGCGACGTCAAAGGTTTTCGAGCGGTTGATCCAGCGTAGGATCCGCGACCATTTAGAAAGACTAGACGTGCTGATCCCCGAACAGTTCGGCTTTCGTGAGGTACACTCCTCGACTCATCAGCTAAAGAGACTCGTGGAATGCATTACCGAGGCTGGCTGCCAGGGCAAACAGACGACTGCGATCTTCCTGTACGTAGAGAAAGCCTTGGACCGCGTATGGCACGAGGGTATCCTTTACAAGCTCACGGAAGTCCTTTTTCCAGATTGCTACGTTCATTTGATCGGCAGCTTTCTGCGAGACCGTAGCTTCCGAGTGAGAGTAGACCACGCTCTCTCTTCGGAGAGGCGTATTACCGCTGG
This sequence comes from Magicicada septendecula, assembly GCA_034769895.1. Taxonomy (NCBI): domain Eukaryota; kingdom Metazoa; phylum Arthropoda; class Insecta; order Hemiptera; family Cicadidae; genus Magicicada; species Magicicada septendecula. Next base: position 29,480,296 of record CM068373.1, read on the forward strand.
TGTCCCTCAGGGAAGTGTCCTTGGGCCTCTCCTGATTTCGTTGTTTGTCAACGACACGCCTTGAGTTCCTGGAGTTAAGTTGTCGCTGTTCGCGGACGACACTGCGGCTTTTGCCTCAGACCCGACCGCGAGTTATGCGGCAATCAAGCTCCAGCGTCAACTCGACGCGTATGTCGGGTGGACCGATGACTGGAGAGTTGCCGTTAACGCTTCCAAGAGCGCCGCGGTAATATTCTCACTCAAACGCAAGCGACCTCGGCCGCTTAAAGTAGGCCCCGTCGAGGTACCCTGGACCAACAGCGTCAAGTACCTCGGGCTCCACGTGGATTCCCGACTCACCTGGCGAACCCATACTCAATACATCAGACAACGCGCTTCGGCGCAACTCAGTAGACTCTGGCCCGTGCTATCTAATCCGGCAGTGACCTCCCGGCTAGGTAAGGTCAACTTACGTGTTGCCCGTGATTACCTACGCCTGTCCTCTTTAGGGATACCTGGCTCGTGGTCATAGAACAACGCTCCAGCGCGTACTCGACCGGTGACTGAAGCTTGCGTGTAAAGTCCCCAGGAGGTACTCTTCTCGACTTTTGAGGAGAGGACTCGGTGTCCGCTCTCTTGATGACACCGTGAGATGCCTGGCGCGTAGATTCAATGTTCGTTCCGACAGAGTGACCCACAATTCCCTCATTGCCGGACTTGGTAAATACACCCCGCGACCAGGTGAGTCCTGGAAGCGACCTCGTTTGTTAGTCCCGATGGTATATTCCACCAATCGCAGGTCGCTTCAGACCCCCCCATAAGTTGATAAAAAGTATAAAATAAACTCAAACAGACCCAGTGGCAGGAGTCCTTTCTGAGACTCGGGACACTGCACTACTCGCGACCCGCGCTTCCCGCGGACCGGCAACCCCCAGTTGTGTCCGGCGGTTCAGAACCGTGACTCGAGTATCGTGAGAAGCGGGCGGGACTTCGCTTCCAGCTCTTGAAGATGAAACATCTCGCTCTTGACCAGCCATTGGGAAGCCTTCAAGCCAACTTTAATACACACCATCAGCAACAGGACACCTTGAGACCAGCCTGCATTTCGCCGACTGCCTCACGGACTGGACCTGGGCAACTGCGTGGGAACCGGCTACCGGATAGACTCATCAGGTGAGTGGACGTCGGCACTCTCGCTTCCTTGCTAGCGCTGCCCCGAGAGATCCTTGGAAGGCCTCACCAGTGGTAACCGACCTTGGACACCTCCGAGGTAAAGATTACGGTGGAAACCGAACATTGCACAAAGTTCGGTATCTAACGAAGCCGTACATTACCGCTCTGTTAAGTCTCTGTTACCTACCCGCTTTTGAGAGGTGGCATGTCCACCTCTCAAACGTCCGATCGCTCCTTGGGTACCGCTTGCGGTACCCAAGCACCTACCTCTACCCTTCGCCCTGATCGGTCCTTTTTAGGGCCGACAGCGCCCAACACGGCGGCAGACTGCGCCGGCGAGTTCATGGAGATGGACTCTCCGGCAAGTCCGCCTTCCGAACCAGGCCCTTCTCATGACCACCATGGTACTATTGTGCCCGGCGCCACTGACAGCGGCCCTGCCTGGAAAAAGGTGAAGAGCCGGAAACGGACCTTCTCCTCTTCTTCGGGCGGGCCGGAACCCAGTGGTGGCTCGGTTCCCACTACCAGGGCAGGTGCTGAGCCAACCCCTCAGTCTTCAGAACCATTTCGGATGCCAGGATGCCACCCATAGTTCTTGACGCCCCCAAAGCGTGGCATGTTTTTGCAAAACTATAAAGCAGGCGGCAGCTTTCCCTATCGATATTTATCACCAGGGGAAGCTTCTCCGCATCAAAACCAGGACTGCCGACGAATTTCTGTTCGTCCAGAAAACCCTTATAGACTCAAATGTCCAATTTCACACCTTTGGTCTCCCTCAGGAGAGTGAAATCAAAATTACCATCCGTGGTATCCCCCACGGTGTAGCCCCGTCAGATATTATCGAGGAGTTGGAGAGCCTTGGCTTCACTCCAATCTCCTGCATTCCACTTGTTGACCGCCAAAAGCGCAAGGTCAACGTCTTTTTTTATCAAATTAAAAAAGGTAGGAGACTACCAACACATTACTCCCTCCGGGAGCTTTTGTGCCTCCGGATAGAAGTCTCCAGATATAACACCCCCACCGGCCCTCCGCAGTGTTACAACTGCCAGAGGTACGGCCACGCCTCTTACAACTGCCACATGACACCCCGTTGCGTACGCTGCGGCGAAGGTCATCCTAAGGGCGCTTGCACGAAGGACCCTAACGCCGACGCAAAGTGCGCTAACTGTGAAAAAACCATCCAGCCAACTGGAGAGTCTGCGAATACTACCAATCTGCCCTTGAGCGGAAGCAGGAGATGGACGAGATCCGGCGCCACAACCCGACGGGGCTTCAGCGCCAAATCAAAGTCCAGCAGACCGCCACTCCGGCGGCTGCCCCAGCCCACCAACCGTCCGTCCAACCTCGTCATCCCAGTGGCGACCCTAACCCTGCTACTACGGAGCCTCCCTCCACCGCCAAGTCATTCGCGGCAGCCGCCGCATCTAAACCCGCTTCCGCGCCTCAACGCGCGAAGGCTCCGAAACCCAAACAGAAACCCCCAGCTGCTAAAGCTACTTCTAAAAAACACTCCACCGCTCAGCAACTACCATCGGTCCAACCACCTAAGCCCGAGGCAGTCCCAGCAACCTCGAAGCCAGCTCCCCAGCTAGTCCGCCGTCCCGCGAACGTGAGCGAGCCCGATGAGGGCGTGCTAACGGTCGCGGAGTTGCAAGACTGGATGGAAGATCTCCTATCCAAACTAGTTGCTGCGCGCGACCGGAACTCTCTGGTCGTCACAATCATGACCTCCCTTACGTCCTTGTTGCTCCCCCGTAATGGCTAGGCCTCTCACACTCGTTGCTTGGAACGCAAATGGCGTAGCAGGGCGGGGAGCTTAGCTGACCTGCTTCGCGAGCGAGTATGACGCGGACGTAATCCTCCTCTCTGAAACCCACCTGCGTCCCCAAAACCGATTTAACCTACCAGCTTACGCTACTTATCGTACGGACCGCCCAGTGCCACTCACCCGAGCCGCATCTGGCTGCACAGCCATTCTCATCCACAGGCGATTATCTCACCGACCTCTACCCCCCCCCGACTACCCACATTGAAGCGACTGCAGTCGCAATCCGCGTAGCGGGAACCGAGCTTTGGCTGGTCTCCGTCTACAACAAACCTGGCCTGGTGCCTAACCCCCAGGAGCTTGACGCGCTCCTTGAACATGATCTACCAACCATTGCAGTCAGAGACACAAACTGCAAAGACCCGTCTTGGAATAGTCGCTTGACTAATCAAAGCGGTCGTGCTCTCGCCCAATACGCCTCGACCAGGCCCGACGTCCTCGTCATCGGCCCAGACGAGCCGACATTCATTCCCGCCAACCCTGCCAACCAGCCAGACGTTCTCGACATAGTTATTGTCAAGGACGCTGTCTGCCCCATCCCGGTCGAGGCCTTCTCAACCCTATCGTCCGACCACAATCTGCTGGTTGTGACGCTCCGACGACAAGCGACTCCCCACCTGCCCGTCCTCGTAAGAGAGTCAACTGGCGCTCTTACCACGACGAGCTGTGCCGTAGGTTCTCATCAGCCCCCGAGGCCCCAGCGCCCTCTCGAAGGGAGCTGGACCGCCAAGCCACACATCTCCATGACACTCTTACACACTGCATGGATACACACTCTTACACTGTCCCAGCACATCGTAGGAAGTCTCAACTCCCTGTCGAAGTCCAATAAGCCATCAGCCAGCGGCGGCGCCTTCGCCGCAGCTGGCAAAACACTCGCGATCCCGCTGTCAAGCGGCAGTATCGCCGACAGTCTGATTACGTAAAGCAACTCCTGCTTGATGTCAATCAGCATAGCTGGGACAACTATCTTGAATCCCTGGAAGTCGACCACTCCTCCGTTTGGCAGGCTACTGGTCGCCTCCTTGGCGAAAAGAGGACTCGCCACCCCCTTGACTCCCCGACGGGTGTTGTTCATTCACCGGAGCTCAAGGCTGAGGTCTTCGCAAACTCCGTTGAGGAAAAATTTACCCCTAACAGAGGCGTCTTCGATGAGGACCACATGGCCCGCGTCGAGGACTTCCACGAAAACTATCTCGCCCAACCTTTGACGGATCCCCCACCCCCCTTCGAAAAAGCCGATCTCGTCCATGCTATCGCACGGCTGAATCCTAAACGGGCCTGCGGCCCGAACAAAATAGGAGCGACCGCCCTAAAGAATGCCCCATCAGTTGTCACTGACCATATCCTGGACGTGTTCAACTCATGTCTCCGCCTCAATTACTTCCCTCGCCTGTGTAAAAATGCAAGGGCAATCATGATCCCTAAACCCGGGAAATCTCGCATGTTCCCTGAAAATTATCGACCCATCTCACTACTGCCTGTGATATCGAAGGTGTTTGAGCGCCTCCTGCACGCCCGTGTTGTACCGCTGCTTGATGGTTTCATCCGCAGCGAACAGTATGGGTTTCGCAGGGAGCATTCAACCACCCTACAACTAGTCCGCGCCGTTACCCAGTTCTCTGACGCTGCAAACAAAAAGCTGCACACCGCAGCCGTCCTCTTGGACGTTAGTAAGGCCTTCGACAGTGTCTGGCACGAAGGTCTGCTCTATAAACTGGCACACACGCCCCTTCCCGCATCTACTGTGAGACTGTTCTGGTCGTATCTCCGCGGCCGGACTTTCGCATTAGCGTAGATGGAGCGGTCTCTTCTGACCGCTCCATATACGCTGGCGTTCCCCAAGGATCAGTCCTCGGCCCGGTTCTGTACCTCGTGTACACGAACGACTTGCCCGTATATAACAATGTCACTCTTTCCCTTTTTGCTGACGATGCCATGTATCACTACAGCTCGCAGAACCCTGGTTTTGCTAGCACAGTGATACAACGCCAACTCGAACTTCTGCCTCCCTGGCTACGTAAGTGGCGCGTGGCGATCAACGCGGAGAAATCCGAAGCGATCTGCATCACGCGCACGCGGACCGCATGCCAGCCCCTAACCCTCAATGGGAACCCTATCGCTTGGAAGAAGTCTGTGAAATACTTAGGAGTGTCTATCGGCAGTCGACTAAGCTTCGCAGGCCACATCCAAACCAAACTCCGACAAGGCCGTGGCGTCAGAGCCAAAATCTTTCCCCTCATCTCGCGCAGAAGTCCCCTCTCACTGCGCACTAAACTTACCCTTTATCTACTGCTAATCAGAACAGTATTCACCTACGGAGCCCCAGCGTGGTGGCCCCTCTTATCTGCCACAACGAAGCGTAAGCTGGAACAGTTCCAGAACAGTTCCGTCCGTATCCTCTCCAACTCGCCCTGGTTTGTTTGTAACAGAGCTATCAGGACGGTCCTCCGTCTGCAAACGGTGGAAGAGTTTGTCTTCAGACTTTCTGTAGGCCTCTTCTTCCGGGCAGCAGACTCCCAATACCCCCACCTCCGTGACCTGGCCAGGGACGAAGGTCCCTCTTGCCACGTAGTTAAGAGACCCCGCACTCTGCTGGACGACCCCCCATAGTCTCCTACATAGGGCCCTTTTCCTGAGGGAGTCAACACCCTACCGCAAAGTACACTACCTCTACCTGATCACCTACCACACCATAGACATCACATTAAATCTCACTCTGCCCTGAATGGTCTGCCCTGGTCGTTTGCGGCCTCGGCGGGGTTGTCTTATGTTAGTTGTGCAAGTGCCTTCTTTCATCAGGCGCCCGACCTGGATACGCAACAGGCCGGCGTTGATCACCGCTATGCGGACAGTGGGGCCACGTCGGTGACAGCAGCGCTGGCTAACCGGTCCTCATATGTACCGGGAGGTTTCTCCGCTGTGAATCGGACGCGTCACCGCTGGCTTCAGGGCACAAACCCTACCAGACTTTGGCTAGGCTGAGCACCTCACTTGCTGAGATCCTCTCCCCTACCCAACTGCATAAAGAGCATACCATCCCACCCACTTGACCTTGTTTTTCCAAAAGTCCTTGAGAGAGCCCGACCTACTTACAGTCATCGGAGGAGTCACTCCGGGCGCTGCTACCATGCAGGGGCCTTGAGCCCCGTCCCCCCATTAGCTACAGTTACAGCTACCGGCGGTTCATCGAGACTTCACTGCTTGCATCTGAAGAGTAGGCATCGAGACATAGACAACGCAGAAGAGGACCGCCTCGACCTCGAGAACCTGCAATGAAGAGGCCTCCGCAACAAGCCACTGCGGCAGTCAAGAAGAAGCGCCAGAGCAACCTGAACCTCATCGCCAGCGCCAACATCCAGCTGCGATGGAAGTGGACCAGCCGCCTTGCCAAGGCGAAGACAGCACACCAAACACGACTGGGACTTGCCGCACAGTGCCGGTAAGTAGTATAGGTAGCACTACCTAGCGGAATCCGGGGAGTCGGAGATCAGGACTAACAAATAGAGATGCGGGTTGCGCCGCCACTGTGACGGTGTCACAGTTTGGCCCCCGGATACCCGCTGGGCAAAAATCTGAGCTAGTCAGCACTGGTCCCGCTGTTAGTGTCCCTGAAGCACTGTGCGGCAGCGACGAGCCTCCCGGCCGGCCACTTGGGCCAGTCGGGAACCCTACGACTTGCGCGGGAAGCCCTGCTCAACCCGCGCAAGTACGTGACAATAATCGGTCCTTGTTAGGGCCGACAAAGCCCGTAAAGGCCGGACCTTCCGGCTGCACGGCCGCTAGTAGGCCAGACAGCCCCAATCCTCTGCCGGAGTCTGACTCCCCAGACATGGAGACCTCGGCTTCCAACGACTGGGTGGTAGTAGGGCACGGTGGCAAGCCGAGAAAGTCTCCCTCACTGGCTTCCCTGAATTCGGCTACGGACTCGGCGGCATTCCAAGCCTCCGCTGAGGTTGTGCCTAGTCGTACCTCCGAAGGAAGTATCCCGCCGGTGTTCGTCACGAACGTCAGGGACATTATCGGCTTTAGTCGCCGACTCCGCAAGGTCGTTGCGCTGCAGATAACGCTTCTGTCAAACTCCTAGCGAGTGAGACTGTACGCGTTACCTGCCGCAACGCATCTGAACACTTGGGAGTAATCCAGTGGCTGGAACGAGAATCGTTCCAGTTCCACACATACTCCCTGAACCGTATCAAGCCTGTAGCCCTCGTCCTTCGGGGGCTAGACATACAGGCAGATCCGCAGGTCGTCCTTGACGAACTGTGCGACGCGGGCTACAAGGTTGTGTGAGCCTCTCGGTTGTACACAACCTATGGCTCGCGTCGACCACTTCCCCTGATCAGACTCCAGGTAGAGAAGGGCGAATCCACCCAGGTCCTTTTAGAGTTGAAACGGCTTTTCGGGCTCTGCGTTAGCGTAGAGCCCTGCCGTCAGACCGGGCGAATTTCCCAGTGCCATAGGTGTCAGAAGTTCGGCCACAGCAGCTTCGGTTTTTGGAATGCGCCGACCTGCGTCCGCTGTGGAAATGACCACCTAACGCAGGCCTGCGCTGTTCCTGAAAACCACAGGTACTGTATCAACTGTGGCGGCGCCCATGCTGCAAATAACAGGCGCTGCCCAGTTTACAAAGAGCAGCTGGACAAACTCGTAAAGCCAGTCCAGCCTAAGCCTCGACAAGTTGTTCAACCATTAAAAACGCCCAAAGCCTCTGACCCTGTGGTCCGCAAACCAGTCCCAAGGTCTGCTCCGGTTCCGAAACCACCACCAATTGCAGTGAGCCCGAGCGTAACTAAACAGGCCACACCAAAAGCCGCGCCCTCGAAACTGGAACGCGAGATACCAGCCTACGCTAAATTCCCGTTGCCGCAGGATAACGAGGAAATTGATCCTCCACTGCCGCCGCCACCCAAGCCTCGCTACCCCAGATCAGGCAAAAAGCAAGGTAGAACTCAGGCCAAAACACGGGCCAGCCAAAACCTGCCACTGGTCTAAGCTTGTCCACCAAAAGCCAGAGCGACCACCCGCTCCAGAACCTGCTCCCAAGGCTTCCACCGCTTCGCCCCGCCGCAGCTATGCAGCTGCCGCCAAGCGCTCTCCCCCGGCCTCATCTACCGATGATCTCACCGTCGTTTCCGACTTTCTGGCAAGCTACGACTTGCAGAAAGTAGCCCAAACTTTCCGCAAAATCAAGGAACGCTTGGCATCAGCCTCGCCCCAAGATAAATTCCTCCTCTTGGTGGAAGCCTGCCGTATTATTGGTCTGCTATGAACGGACAACCACGGCAAATCCCTCAAGCGAGACCTCGAGCTCGTGGCGTGGAAAGCCAACGGCCTCGCTTCCCGGCATTCTGAGCTCTTAGAGTTCGTTGCCCGTTACAAGCCCGATGTGCTTCTTATTGGAGAGACGCACCTGACCCCGCATCGTCGACTCCGACTACCCAACTACGTGTGCTACCGGGATGACCGGTCGGATCGCGCAGGAGGGGGCACAGCCATCGCGGTCCAGGAGGTCTTGCGGTATATAGGTGAACTGTTCCCGACGGACATCACTGCTTTGTTTCGGCAGGTCCTAACAACGACCTATTTCCAACGGAACGGCGGCTTTTACGAACAGTTGGATGGCGTCGCGATGGGAAGTCCTCTCAGCCCTGTAGTTGCAAACTTCTATATGGAAAAATTTGAAGAGTTGGCAATTTCATCTGCGCCACTGAAGCCGAAGTGTTGGCTGCGGTATGTTGACGACACTTTCGTGGTCTGGAGCCATGGGGATGAAAAGCTGGGACGCTTCCTTGGACACATCAACGCTGTGCACCCGCGCATACAGTTTACGATAGAGCGCGAGAGCGGTGATCAATTGGCATTTCTGGATGTGTTGGTCCTGAAAAGGACCGATGGCAGATTAGGGCATAACGTTTATAGGAAGCTAACGCACACTGACAGATATCTGCATAAGTCCTCCAATCATCATCCTAGGCAGAAGCGGGCGGTGCTGAAGACTCTGGTTGACCGGGCTAAAAGGATCTGTGAGCCCCGGTATTTCGAGGAAGCACTGCAGTCCAACGGCTACTCTGCTGCGGAGGTGAGGAGAGCTGCCCGAGCGAGAAGATCTGGTAGGCCGGACGAGTCGGTGTTGCCCGAGGTTGTTGGCTCCTCTGTCTTGCCCTACATCCGTGGCGTGACTGGCCGCATCGGCAAGCTGCTAAGTAAACGGGACGTCAGGACGATCTTTAAGCCAACCAAAAAGATCCATCAGTTCCTGCGACCGGTAAAAGATGCCAGGGATCCGCTCTCGTCGTGCGGGGTGTATAGTATTCCTTGTACGTGTGGCCAGGTATACATAGGCACCACGAAGCGTAGTGTCCGAACGCGCCTCTCTGAACATCGGAGATACTGCCGCTTGGGCCAGCCGGAGAAGTCCGCAGTTGCTGAACACGCTCTTTCCCACGACGATCACCGGGTAATGTTTGATGAAGCCCGGGTGTTGTCTTCTGTCCGGGGTTACTTCACTCGCCTGCATCTGGAGTCCATCCATATTCATAAGAATGCGTCTGTCGCTATGAACCGCCGGTCCAGCAGATGGAGGGCACAGCACAGTGCGTACCCCAGTGACGGCAGTGTCCGGGCAAGTCCGGTGACTGCCTGTTGCTTGTCGTGTGCTTGGTGCGATACTTGTCGCAGAAACGTAGCATGTAGCATTGTAGTAGCGGGGTGTCTTTGCACCCGGTGCATCACTGCAGCATGTGGGTCGAGCCCAATGGCTGCCTGAGGATATACGTAGTTCTGGTTCATTCGACTGGTGCCTAAAAACAGGAATGGACAACCGCCAACTAGTTAACTGAGAAGGCGGGGGAAAAAGGTTTTTAATTTTTATTTATTTTTAAAATTTGAGCAATCAGTGGGCACTGCCGCATGAACGGGTTCAGATGACAGATGTCACCCGTTCCCAGTCCCGCGTGCAGACGCCGTGAGGCGTCGGTGGCTCTCCGCGAGGCGGAGAGCCTCCGTGCCAGTGATAGCGCGTAGCAGCGGCATTCAGCGCGGTTGGCATACTAGGAAGGGAGGAAGGAAACAGCTTTGCAGGTAAATTCTGGGGCATGGTCAGATGGTGAATATACAAATTTTGATTTAAGTAGTTTACTTAAAGTTATGGCGGGTCACGAGAATCGCCCGAGGGCGTTTGACCCGGACAGACGGAGGTGGTTGCGTGGTGCTGATGGGCCTGAGGTAAGGGAAGGAAAAGGTCTCAGCTGCGGCAAAGAGAGTCGCAGCTAATGACCAGACAAAGGCTGAGAGAGCAGGAACTCGTAGACCTCCTCGAATTACACTGTTTCTAACAAACCAAGGAGTTCCCGACAAGGAACGGAGGGTTCTGGATTGGAAACTTTCCAGCCTACGCCTGTTGGTGGCGGAGACAATATAACGTCTCGTCGTTATAATATCGGGAACCTGGTTAATTGGTTCAGGTCAATTAAACAGGCTATCATAATCTTAACAAACTCATAACTGGAATGTAAGCAAATGTTAAATAGGATCCCGTGAATTAAGGGATATTGACAGGGGTTTGTAGATTTATTCACTCACCTTTTTGGACCATGACATCTCTTTATTACATAATGTTTTAACATCTTCGAAGAAATTTAGCAAAGAGTATATTAAAGGTAAAAACATTTGCACCTCTTGTACAAATAGAATTAGAGTAATTAATGAGTTAACATAGCTTTTACTGCCCTCGGATCCGAGTATTTTGTTTTAGTATATGATATTAAAATTATAATCTTTATCTTGTGCCATCTGAAGAATGGGCTTATTTAACTTTAACGTGTTATATTCATAAAAGCCTTAAACTTAACACATATTATTACTAAGCATGAAATTACAATTATATGGTAATTAAGTCAGTCTTTCGTGTTTTACTTTACTTTCATTGGTTAATTAAGTGTCTATCATGTATTATTTTAAGTTAAGTTCTGAACCACGGAAGTTGAACTTCCGTGTCACCTGTGTGTAACATCGTCGGCGAATCGGCGCTTCTATCGGTTGTGCAGGGTGTCTTGGAGATCTTCTGGCTATCGTGTTTTGGTGAAATCTGCTGTCATTCCTAAATATGAGTTGTCTGTTGGGTCTGTAGATTCTTGTGGTAGGTTTTGGGTTGTAACTTTCACTGGTATTCACCTTGTTGTACCGCACATATTACTTACGGTTAACAGTTACATGTTAAAAGTTTAACATCACATTTAGGTGATGTTACTTTGTTACAGAGATGTCATTGTCATACACTCACGTCATTTTCGACATTTTTACATCATCCGGCTATCTCACACAAGCTTCTCCTCGTTTATAGGTTTTTGTAATGACTACATACTTTTGTACGCTGTATCAGCAGCGGAGTCTGAGATACAACTGAACTGGCTAACTATAGGGGTGAAGAGGCTGTCCGCGCGCGGGTAGCTTCTTAGCGTAAAGTAGTTCTCACTTATTATTAATTATTTTCCTTTAATTCGCTTACAACTTAATGACATCGCTTTTACTTTGATTACTCTTTTATGTGACTAGGGGTAGTTACGGATTTATTTAGTTTCTCAAATCTAATTTTATTAACTGCTACATTGGCAAAACGGCAGGTTACTACCGGTTTGGGGCATGGAGAAGGGTTCATTTATTACCTTATTAAAGCTAATATTAGTATTGTAAAATTTTTTTAATTTTTTTGGTGGGATTTAGGCTTATTAAATCGTCACAACAAGTGACCACCAAACAGGTGCCGCATAGGTCAATACAGACCGGAGAAACAACAGATAGAGGGTAACTTTCGTGCGCAGCGCCAGGGGGCTGCGGCACGCGAGGTATGGGTAAAGTTTGGCTCGGACGCCGCGAGCCTTGGAGAGGGTTTCCGTTACGTCGGGGTTGAAGCAAAGACGCCGGTCGAGCCGAACGCCTAGATACTTCACCGACTTTTTGTAGGCCTCCCATCCAGGGAGAGGGGCTGGCATCGGGAGATGGACTTACGAGTGAAACAGATCGCTTCGGATTTCTCCGTGTTGATCGTCGCCCGCCATTTCCGTAGCCAGTCCGTAAGCTGGTCCAACTGACGCTGCAGCTGTGTACTCGCAAAACGCGGGGACACAGAGCTGTAATGATACATCGCATCGTCAGCGAACAAAGACAACGTGACTCCGGGCAAGACAGGCAGGTCGTTCGTGTACACAAGGTACAGAACGGGGCCGAGGACAGATCACTGAGGTACGCCGGCGGCGACGGGGCGAACTGCAGAGCAGATTCCGTCGACGCTCACCCTGAAGGTTCGGTCGCTGAGATACGACCGGATGAAAAACACTAAGTACGATGGTATGGGGAAGTTAGCAAGTTTGAAGAGAAGACCTTCGTGCCAGACTTTATCGAAGGCCTTGCTCACGTCCAACAGTACTGCGACCGTAGCCGCTCGCCTGTTGGTGGCGTCTGACAAGTGCGTAACAACGCGGACCAATTGAAGCGTGGTCGAGTGCTCTCTGCGAAACCCGAACTGTTCGCTGCGGATGAAACCATCGAGCAGCGGCGAGATGCGAGCCAGAAGGAGACGCTCGAACACCTTCGAGATGACTGGCAAGAGAGAGATTGGTCGATAGCTTTCAGGAAGCATGCGCGGCTTGCGAGGCTTCGGAATCATTACGATATTGGCTGTTTTCCACAGGCGGGGAAAGTACTGTAGCCGGAGACAAGAGTTGAACAGCTCGAGCACGAGGTCAACGCCTGAGGCCGGGAGATATTGTAATGCAGCGGCCCCAATCCGGTCAGGACCGGGGGCGCGACGGCGGTTTAGTCGGCAGACAGACGAAACGAGTTCGTCTCTGTCGAACGGAAGGTCTGGGCCAGCGGGAGGGCGAGAAAAATAACCAGATAGGAAGTTCCGGACTTCTGCCGAGCGGGCAGGGTCCGAAACGCATCGATGAACAGTACATTGCGACTCCATGCAGTCGGCGAAGACCTCAGCCTTACCTTCTGATGAAGACACAATCCCGTACGGGGTTTCCAGCGGGTTGCGAGTTCTCTTCTCGCGGGTCAGTCTACTCACCGCTCTCCAGACGGAGGCGTGGTCGACTTCAAGAGACTCAAGATATGAGTCCCATCGATCAGAGTTTACGTCCAGCAGTAGCTGCTGGACGTAAAGGGACTGTTGTTGAAATCGTCGCTTTACGACTGGGTCACGGGTCCTTTGCCATCTGCGGCGGAGCTTGCGCCGTAGCAAGATGGCGTGGAGTACTTCTGCAGGTAAGGCCGATTTGCAATGATTCACCTCGAGTGCGTAGGTGTGTCGATCCATGACACCTTGGACCAATTCCTGAAGATTTGTGGCGCGGAGATCCAAATCGTCACGAGTGACGATAGGGTCCGCCGGGAGAGATGGTAACCTTCGAAAGACCTCGTCATGATAGGAGCGCCAGTTGACTCTCCTAACAATCTGGCGGGAAGTCGGGGTGACGCCGACAGCTCTCGAACAGTTATAACAAGGGGATTGTGATTGGACGAAAGATCCGACACAGACGAGACCTCGAAGTTACGGCCAACGTTCTTGACAACTACTATGTCAAGAACGTCCGGCCGATGGCCGTGAAAGGGGTAGTAGGTAGGGTCTTTAGGGCCTATGACATTAAGTGCCGGGTCGCCAGAGACGAACCGGAACAGAGAATTTCCATAGGCGTTGACAACGCGGTTGTTCCATGAAGGGTGTTTGGCGTTTAAGTCGCCGGCTACAATGGTTGAGAGGGTGTGGTCTAGGAGGGCGTCCCACTCCTCGGGCGGTGGCGGAGTTCGCCGGCCAGGCCGGAGGTACGCAGAAACAACGCGCAACTCCGATCCGCCGGCGTCCACCGCCACCGCGCAGCCTTCAATAATAGATGTATCTAGAGGAGGCAAACGCCTGTGGGATATCCGCCTGTAGACTAAAACAGCTATGCCCCCCGAGGGGGGACAGCGGGGCCGTAGGGGACGATCCTGACGATAACAGACATAGGCAGGAAGGGACAACGAGTGGTAATGAGCCAGATGAGTCTCGGAAAGAAGTATGATATCAACATCATTCTCCGTCACGAAAGTCATCAGTTCAGATCGTCTGGGGAGCCCGCAGGCGTTCCACGCAACGATCCTCAGGCTATTAGCCATTCAGGATAAATAGGGGAAAGAGGGTAGCTAGAGACTGGAAGACCAGGGTAAGCACTGTGGTAGTGTCGCGAGCAGTCCTTATAGATGCAACAAGATTGTCTGCCCAGGCAGTCAGGGGATCCGCCGATGCCCGAGAAGATTCCCGGGACACCGGAGGACAAGCCTGGCTGACCTCGACAAGGGTAGCAGATGGCGCTGGGCTGACGGACTGAGTAGTAGACTGCTCGCTGGTAGGTTGAGGTTGATGACTGGGGGCAGGTCGAGCCCGCGGAGTTGGTACAGGTGGAACCTGTGATGATTTAGGTCGGCCGGCGGAGTTCCGGCGACGACGAAAGCGCTTAGACTTGCCCGGCCGGGCTGTAGGTGGGACAGATTTAGCGGCCATGGCCGCGTAGGAAGGTGCGGGCGTTCCGGCAGGCGCCGGGGTTGAGGCCGCTGCAGGCGGCGCCGAAGCGACGACTGCAGGCGAGACAGCGGCACAGGAAGCAACCGGAGTTGCTGCCGGGACCTTGGCAGATGAACCAGTGAGTAATGGGAATGCCTCTCGCCGGTTAGGGCCAGGATCAGCTACACGGCCAGCCTGCACGCCAGGGCGCACAGGAGGTCGCTGCGGTTTCATGGCGGCGATAAAGTTTGGGCAGCCTCGGTAATTAGCCGGGTGGGCTCCTTTACAGTTGCAGCATATAGCTGTGAACCCCGTCGTTGGCTTATCACAGCCACGATGAGGTTCAGCACAACGCACGCAACGCGGTGGCTGACAGCAGAAAAGACTGCTGTGGCCGAACCGCTGGCAGTTAAAACACTGCGAGGGGCCGGGCCGCGGGTCAAATGTTCGGACTTGCACCCGTAGGTGCAGAAGATTTTGGAGACTATAAATCTCCTCGAAAGGGCCTACTTTCAGTAACGACCAGAAAGCTGTTGACAGGTCTGCGGTCATCACCTTTGCCAACATGCAGGACGCTTACCGCAGTCGGCGCATAGCCGAGCGCAACAAGTTCCTGCCTGATGGCATCAGGCTCGGTGAAGGAATGTATTCCCGACAGAACGACCTTGATTTCTCGCTCTGACGGGAGGGCAAAATGTGGAATAATATATTGCGCCCTGTCAGGAATGCCTGAACAGAGCGGAAGTCGAGGATCGTGGCGGTCGCCAGCTTTAGCGAGGCGCCTTGGCACCTCGGCTCGACCTTGACCGAAGGGAGAGCTTGGGATAGGGAACGCAAAAGTTGTGTATAATTCCTGTTGTCAGGAATTATAATGGGAGGAATACGTGGGGAAGACACAGTTTGGTTAGTTGGATGGATGGATGGATGATGAGCGGGCCTCTTGCGCCCTAATTTGTGTGCGTTGTCCAGGCCTAGGCCTGATGAACGCCAGGTGCCAACAGGTCAGCGCGGTCGTTTGCTCTGCACAAGGGAGTTATGGTGCAGTCCGCGGGTCCACGATAAGTTACATGGCCACCACGGAGGCAAGCTTGAGCTTTTGCTTTAGCCAATTGTCCCGCCGAGGCGCGACACCGTGGTCCCCTCAGGCTAGCCTTTGGGAATGTAGTGACGCACTGGCGAGGACAAGAGGCTCGAGCGCCCTAGGGCGTCGGTCGAGACGGTAAGGAATGACTCCGAGACAGCCAGCTTCTGCAAGGAAGGCACTTGCACAACCTCGCGAGCGGGTCTCAGGTCATTACCCTGCCGAATCAGCAAAGCAGGTGCTGACGGGGATCTTAGTGGTCATGGCTTCAGCCAATTGCAACGCCTGGTCGCGGCTTCTTGGTCTCCGAGGACATAGCCCAAGGAAACTTAGAGGCACGCTGGCGAGGACAAGAGGCTCGACTGCCCGTAGGCGGCGGCCGAGTCGAATGGACTCCTCGCCGGGGCAGTCGGCTTTCGCAAGGAAGGCATTTGCACAACCTCACGGGAGCCCGTGTTCCGGATCAAAGCCCTGCCGAATCGGCAAAGCCGATGCTGGCAATAAATCAATCCAATCCAATCTGCCGCAGCATGATTGACTACAGTTTCAGCAGGCGCAGCAGTGATTGACTACGGTTTCAGCAGTGAATGATGGTGATCAGTTCAGTCTCCAGAAGGTTGGAGGGTTCGTTTCTGGGGGTTCGTGTGATGAACTTAGGGGGGGGGGTCGTCTAACAGCGCCCTAGGGCGCCTGACGCGGCGAGGGGGTGGTGCATTCTCCACGCTATTCAGCCTTTGGAGGTGCGGATAAGGGGAGTCGCCTGCCTTGGCGAACAAATTCGTTGCCAAGGACCAGACGAAGACCTCTAATGTGGGAACACGGAGGCCCCGGTGAATGGCGGAATTTCGCACATACCACGGGGACCCCGTGAGGGAGCGTAGGGTCCAGTTCTGAAATGTAGTCATCCTATGCCTGTTGGTGGCCGACAGGAGAGGCCACCAAGCGGGCGCCGCATAAGTGAGTACTGTTCGGAGGAACAGTAGATACACTATAAGTTTGGTACGGACAGCCAGGCAGCTGTTCCGCGAAAGCATAGGTGATATTTTGGCTCTGACGCCTCGAGACTTGTTGAGGGTTGCGGTCACGTGGGCGTTGAAGTTTAGGTGCCGATCAAACCGAACACCTAGGTACTTCACCGTCTCAGTCCAGTTGATGGGTCTCCCCTCTAAGGAGAGGAATTAGCATCGGGAAATAGACTTATGAGTAAAGCAGATCGCCTCGGATTTCTCCGTATTGATCGCTACCCGCCACTTCCTTAGCCAGTCCGGAAGCATAGCCAACTGGCGTTGTAACATTACGCTCGTCCGCCAAGGCGAAAGCGAGCTAAAATGAAACAACGCGTCGTCGGCAAAGAGAGATAACGTGACCCCGGGATAAACAGGCAGATCGTTCGTGTACAGTACGTACAGAACGGGGCCAAGGACAGATCCTTGTGGGACGCCGGCGGCGACAGAGCGAACCCGAGAGAACGCCCCATCTACGCTGATCCTTAAGGTGCGATCCGTCAGATAGGATCGGAGCAAGTGGACGATAGATGCCGGGAGTGGCGAATGCGCCAGTTTGTAGAGCAGGCCTTCGTGCCAGACTTTATCGAAGGCTTTGCTCACATCCAACAGGACGGCGTCTGTTACTTGATGATTGTTGGTGGCGTCTGCTAGGCAGGTTACAACCCGTACTAGCTGAAGAGTAGTCGAGTGCCTCGGCCTAAACCCAAACTGCCCCTCGCGGATAAAATCATCCACCAGGGGCCGAATACGGGCCAGGAGGAGGCGCTCGAATACCTTCTAGATTACTGGAAATAGTGATATCGGGCGGTAGCTTCCAGGTAGCGTGGGCGGCTTTTTGGGTTTCTGGATCATGATGACATTGGCGGTTTTCCACAGGCGGGGAAAGTACCTCAGCCGGAGACAGAAGTTGAACAGCTCAAGAAGAACGTCAAAAGGCGGGAAATTCTGCAACGCAGCGGCGCCGATGCGATCGGGGCCAGAAGCCTTTCACTTCTTCAGTCGACTAAGGACAGACGCAAGGTCTTCCTCGTCGACCAAATTAGGAGGATCATTGGGGGGGAGCAAAAAAGTATACAGATAGGAAATCCCTGACGACGGCCGTATGAGCCGGGTCAGAGATGCCTCTATGGACGGTGAACTGTTCCTCAATACAGTGGGCGAAGACTTCCGCCTTGCCTTCTGCAGAGTATACAGTGCCGTCCGGGGTATTCAAGGGATGGCGAGTCCTCTTCTCGCCTTTTAGTCTACCAGCGGCTCTCCATACGGAGACGTGGTCGACTTCCAAGGACTCCAAATAGGAGTCCCATCGATCCGCGTTTACGTCAAGCAGAAGCTGCGAGACGTGTTCCGACTGGGCTCGAAATCGCCGACTAGCGGCAGGGTCACGGGTATGTTGCCATCTGCGGCGGAGCTGGCGCCGTAATCGGATGGCTTGGAGAACTTCCGCAGGAAGGTCGGAGCGTTTGTTACTCACCGGAACAGTATAGGTGTGCTTGTCCATTGCAGACTGGACGAGGTCCTGGAGCTGATGTACCCGGAGATCCACGTCGTCACAAGAGACGAGTGGGTCCGGAGGGACAGATGGCAACTGCCTGGCCAGATCATCGTGATAGGATCGCCAATTGACTCTCTTATCAGGACGATAGGGAAGTCGGGGTGAGACCGACGGCAGCAAGACAGTTACAAGCAGGGGGTCGTGATCGGACGAGAGGTCCGACACCGCGCTGACTTGTAGATGAAAGGGGATGGCCTTAACAATTACAATATTAAGGACATCCGGCGGATAACCCGCACTGGGAAAGTGTGTCGGTTCGGACGGGCCGATGATGAGGACACTGGGATCATCTTCGACAGTCCTACGGAGAGAATTGCCTAGGGGTTTGACGTTCTGCTGTTCCAAGAGGGATGCTTGGCGTTAAGGTCTCCGTCTACGATGGTTGGGTGATCGCTGTCTAGTAGGGTGTCCCACTCCTCATGCGGCGGAGCTCGATGGCCGGGCGGGTGGTACGCAGAAACAAAGCGCACCTCCAGGCCGGCAACATCGAGCGCCACAGCACATGCTTCGATGAGGGTCGTTGCAGGGGCAGAGAGGCACACTCTATGAGAGTGCCACCTGTGGACTAAGATCGCCACTCCGCCAGATGCGTGCCGGCTATCGGGACCATTCCTGTCTTTCCTGTAGCAAGCATAGGCTGGCAGGGAGAATCGACGATTAGGGACAAGATGTGTTTCAGAGAGGAGTACGACATCAGCGTCGTACTCCACAAGGAAAGCTGCCAGTTCGGCCCGACGCGCCGGAACACCATCGGCATTCCACGCGACGAACCGAAACTGTCTAGCCATAGTTAGATGTAGGGACAATCAGGGCGATCAGCGATGTTAGGATCGCCATGAGTATAGACGGGACATCCCGAGCAGCAAGAATTTGCGGGACAATGCCGCTGACCCAGGCCATCAGCTGAGCCTCAGTGACCAATGGTGAACCACCGGCCACAGGGGCCTGACAAGCCGGCGCTGGGGCCACGGAAGGTGCAGATGCCGCCTCCAGGGGAGGTTGGGCAGTTGGAGCTGGCTGCTCGGGGGCTGGCGAGACTTCCATGGAAGTCGCAGGGGACTGGGCAACAGAAGCAGGCTCCTGGCAGGGTAGATGCTGGGCAGCCGGAGGGGCGTTGTTAGCCTCCGGATAAAGTTGTTTTGCCACTAGTGGTTGTCTAGCCTTGCGCTTAGAGCCCCGTTTCTTAGGCGGCTGGGTCAGTGAAGGGGGTACTGCGGGCGTTGCCGCTTGAGGAGACGGCACTCCGGCAGGTGCTAAGGTTCTGGGGGCCACAGGGGGCGCCGTAGCGATCGCTGTAGCATACGTTATGGTTCCTCCAGCGGCAGGTGCCGCATGAAGAGCCGTAGATGCCGAGACGGGTGGTTGGACTGCCGCCCGCTTCGAGGGTCTAGGAGCAGGGCGAGGAGGTTCAACCTGACGTTTTGCTCCCGCTGCTGTTTCTTTAGGGCCTTCTTAAAGTGGTTACAACCCTTAAAGTTAGCCGGGTGACTGCCTCCGCAGTTGCAGCACGTCTCGGATTGAGGCTTCACAACGGGACAATTCTCGTTGTGGGCCTCCCCGCAGCGTACACAACGCGGCGGCATCTTACAAAAGGCCGATGAGTGGCCGAATCGCTGACATTGAAAGCACTGGGAAGGCCCAGGCTTACTATTAAATGCCCTAACCTGTACCCGGAGGCACAGAATGGTTTCCAGTTGATATACGTCAGCGAAGGAACCAACCTTCTGGAGTCTGATGTAAAAGGAATTGATTTTCCTTTTACGATCACCGGATAGGAGAGGGACGACGGAGGTAGGGAAGAAACCCTTCTCCGCCAGATCGTCCCAGATCCACAAGATCGGTGTGTCATGGGGAGTCCCGGACACCACAATCTTGAGTTCCCTCTCCTCAGGGAGGGGGAAGGTATGAAAGGGGCGACCGGAGTCGGCCAGGAATTTCTGGCAAACCCGAAAGTCCTGGATCGACTTCGGCAGCAGTCGAATTGACGAAGCTTGGTTTTTGGCCTCGATTCGCCCAGACGGCACAACTTGTTTTAGCTCCCGAAGGAGGGTATGCCAGTCGGTGCACTGTGGCACGACGATTGGCGGTATCTTTGGTTGTTTAGGTGTTGGTTCTGGTACTGTGATTTCAGGGGAAGGTGATATGCGGCCTGCCGACTCTTCAGCCACGGCACGTTTCGCCGGGACAGTCCGTTTTGGGGACGTCTGCATGCTTCCACCGCTGCCTCGCCGTTTCCGGCTAGGCACGGGCTGGAAGCCGTCCTCAGTCTCCATCTCGGAGTCCGACGACAACGTAGCGCCGAGCGCTGCGGCATAAGCGATGGATAGAGGGTCCTGAGAAGGACCAGCAGAAGGCTGGGCCCTCATGGGAGGGTCAGATGTTTGGTGGTCCTTAGCAGGACCAGCAGAAGGCTGGTCCCCACGGGAGGGTCAGATGCATGATGGCTCTCAGCAGGACCGGCAGAATGTCGGACCTGCAAAGTAGCTGTACTGACTGGCACTCACCACACTTCGGCACAGAACACCGCGCACAAAGTAGGAACAATAGCCCGCACACGACTGGTCGCGAACTGGCCGAATTCTGGCCCACTCGAACTGATCCGAATTTTTTAGCCAACTGGCTGGTCTGGAGAGGATTTTTGAGGTTAGGATTTTTTGTTCTGCTTCCTTTCAATCGCTGGAGTAGAATCTGAACCGTCGGCATTGCATTATGGATGCGGGGTGTCTTTGCACCCGTGGCTTATTTGCAGCATCTGGAACGTGTCCAATGGCTGTCAGAAGTAAACTTAGTGCTGGTACATTGTCGACTGGTGACCTAAAACTGGAAAAGGAAACCTCCAACGAGTTAACTGCGAAGTCGGGGGAGTATAACTTTATTTTGATTTGTTTGGTGCACTGCCGCTGGTACCGATTCGAGCAACAGATGTTGCCCGTTTCAAGTCCAGTCAGCAGACGCCCTGAGGGCGTCGGTCGCTTTCCTCGAGGCAATGACTGATGACAGCGACAAGCAGCCGGCTCAGCGTGCTAGGAGGTGGGCAGGAAGGAGAGAAGGACAGTTTAGGTAAAATACTCTAGTCTAGGACTGATGATTACATTTTGTTTTTGTTGAATTTAAAGAGGATGGAGTTATGGCGGGTCATCAAGAAGCGCCCGAGGGCGCTGACCCGAATGGGCGGTGGTGGTTCTGATGCACTGATGGTTCGTAGGTATGGGAAGGTGGAGGTCGAGGCTTTAGCAAAGAGAGTTAGAGCCAGCGACCGGACAAAGGAAGTCAAGGTAGGAACACGGAGACCACTTCGAATCACGTCGTTCCTTACAAACCAAGGGGACCCCGTCAAGGATGGGAGGGTTCGGGATTGGAAAGCTTCCACCCTACATCTGTTGGTGGTGGATAAGAGAGACCACCAGGCGGGTGCCGCATAGGTCAGTACAGACCTGAGAAATAGCAGATAGATTGTAAGTTTCGTGCGCATGACCAGGCGGCTGCAACACGACAGGAAAGGAGATAATTTGGCTCGGACGCCGCGAGCCTTGGCAAGGGTTTCCGTCACGTGGATGTTGAAGCAAAGGCGACGATCTAGCCGAACGCCTAAGTACTTCACCGATTCTTTGTAGGCGATGGGCCTCCCTTCTAGGGAGAGGGGCTGGCATCGGGAGATGGACTTACGGGTGAAGCAGATCGCATCGGATTTCTCCGTGTTGATCGTCACCGGCCATTTCCGTTGCCTGTCCGGAAGCTGGTTCAACTGACCCTGCAGCTTTGTACTCGCAAATCGCGGGGACAGGGAGCTGCAGTGATACATAGCGTCGTCAGCGAACAAAGACAACGTGACTCCGGGCAAGACAGGCAGGTCGTTCATGAACACAAGGTACAGAACGGGGACGAGGACAGATCCCTGTGGTACGCCGGCGGCGACGGGTCGAACTGTAGAACAGGACCCGTCGACGCTCACCCTGAAGGTTCGACCGTTGAGATACGACCGGAGGAAAAACACTATGACCGATGGTAGAGGGAAATTGGCAAGTTTGAAGAGAAGACCTTCGTGCCAGACTTTATCGAAGGCCTTGCTCACGTCCAAAAGTACTGCGACCGTAGCCGCTCGCCTGTTGGTGGCGTCTGACAATTGCGTAACAACGCGGACCAATTGAAGCGTGGTCGAGTGCTCTCTGCGAGACCCGAACTGTTCGCTGCGGATGAAACCATCGAGCAGCGGCGAGATGCGAGCCAGAAGGAGACGCTCGAACACCTTCGAGATGACTGGCAAGAGAGAGATTGGTAGATAGCTTTCAGGAAGCATGCGCGGCTTGCGAGGTTTCGAAATCAATACGATATTGGCTGTTTTCCACATGCGGGGAAAGTACTGTAGCCGGAGACAGGAGTTAAACAGCTCAAGAACGAGGACAACGCCTGAGGCCGGTAGATTTTGTAGAGCAGCGGCCCCGATCCGGTCAGGACCGGGGGCGCGACGGCGATTCAATCGGCAGATAGATGAAACTAGTTCATCCCTGTCGAACGGGAGGGCTGGGACATCGGGAGGGCGAGAAAAATGTCCAGATAGGAAGTATCGGACTTCTGCCGAGTGGGCAGGGTCCGAGACGCCTTGGTGAACAGTAAATTGCACCTCCATGCAGTCGGCGAAGACCTCGGCCTTGCCTTCTGACGAAGATACAACCCCGTTCGGAGTTTCAAGTGGGTTGCGAGTTCTCTTCTCGCGGGTCAGTCTACTCGCCGCTCTCCAGACGGAGGCGTGGTCGACTTCAAGAGACTCAAGATATGAGTCCCATCGATCAGAGTTTACGTCCCGCAGTAGCTGCTGGACGTAAAGAGACTGGGCCTGAAAGCGCCTTTTGACGCCGGGATCACGGGTTCTTTGCCATCTGCGGCGGAGCTTGCGCCGTAACCAGATGGCGTGGAGAGCTTCCGGTGGTAGGGCCGAGCGTGGATGATTCACCTCGAGAGTATATGTGTGTCGATCCATGACACCTTGGACCAACTCCTGAAGATGAGTGGCTCGGAGATCCAAATCGTCACAAGTGACGATCGGGTCCGCGGGGAGTGATGGTAACCGCCGTGAGAGCTCATCATGGTAGGAGCGCCAGTTGACTCTCCTAACAATCTGAGCGGGAGGTCGTGGTGAGGCCGACAGCTCACGGGCAGTTATAAAAAGGGGATTGTGATCGGATGAGAGATCCGACACTGACGAGACCTGGATGTGATGGGTCACGTCCTTGGCTATGACAATGTCAAGGACGTCCGGTCGATGACCGGAAAAGGGGAAGTGAGTAGGGTCTTCTGGGCCGATGACTTGAAGTACCGGGTCGTCGTAGACGAACCGATACAGAGATTTTCCGTAGGCGTTGGCTACTCTGCTGTTCCAGGAGGGATGCTTGGCATTTAAGTCGCCGGCTACAATGGTTGGTAGGGGATGATCGAGGAGAGCGTCCCACTCCTCGGGCGGTGGAGGTATCCGCTGGCCGCGCCGGAGATACGCCGCAACAACGAGCAACTCCGATCCGCCAGCGTCTATCGCAACCGCACAACCTTCAACAAGAGATATATCTAAAGGGGGTAGTGGCCTGTGGGATATCCGCCTGTGGACTAAGACGGCTGTCCACCCCGAGGGGCGACAGCCAGGCCGCTGGGGACGATCCTGACGAAAACAGATGTAAGATGGCAGGTTGAAGGTATGGTAGCGAGCCAGATGAGTCTCGCAAAGGAGGACGACATCAGCGTCGTACTCCGTTACGAAAGTCATCAGTTCAGATCGTCGAGGGACTACCCCATGGGCATTCCACGCAACGATCCTAAGACTCCTAGCCATTCAAAGGAAGAAGAGTAAAGAGGGTAGATAATGATTGAAACACCAGTGCGAGAACCGTGGTTGTATCTGGAGCAGACCTGATGTTATTGACCAAAGTTTCAGCCCAGGCAGTCAGGGGGTCCACCGGGGCCCGGGAAGATTCCCGAGATTCCGGAAGACGGACCTGGCTGGCCTCAGCCGGTGTCGTAGATGGCGCAGGGCTCGGGGACGGACGTGAGGTCTGCTCAGTTCGGAGTTTAGATTGAAGGCTGGGAGCGGGCGGGGACCGCGGCGGCTTTACAGGCAAGGCCTGTGGAACTTGTCGCTGACGGCGACGAGTGCGCTTAGTTTTGGAGCTCCGAGGAGCAGAAGGCGGGACAGATGTAGCGGCCACAGCCGCGTATGAAGGACCGGGCGCTCCGGCAGGCGCCGGGACAGAGGGGACTGCAGGCGGCGCCGAAACGACGACTGCAGGCGGAACTGGGGCCCTGGGAGCAGCCGGAACTGCTGCCGGGGCCTGAGATGATGCTCCGGAGAGAGGTGGGAAGGCCTCTCTGCGGTTAGGGAGGGGACCTGCAACACGGCCTGCCTGCGCGCCAGGGCGAGCAGGAGTCCGCTGCAGCTTCATGGCCGATATAAATTCTTTGCATCCTCTATAACTAGCCGGATGGTCCCCGCCGCAGTTGCAGCAAATGGCCGTGAACCCCGACTTGGGCTTATCACACCCACGATAAGGTTCAGTAAATCGCACGCAACGCGGAGGGTGGTTGCAGAACAAGGTGGAGTTGGCCAAACCTCTGGCAGTTAAAACACTGCGAGGGGCCTGGCCGCAGGTCAAAGGTACGAACGTGCACCCGAAGGTGCAGGACGTTTTGGAGGCCATAGACCTCCTCGAATTGGCCTACTTTGAGTAGTTTCACTAGAAAACTATTCTCGGGACGGCGATCTCCCCCCTTGCCAACATGCAGTACACTTACCGCCGTCGGCGAATAGCCTAAAGCGATAAGCTCCTGTCTGATGGTATCGGGCGCGGCCCAGGAAGGAAGTCCAGAGAGAACTATTTTAATTTCGCGCTCAGAAGGAAGCGCGAAAGTATGGAAAGAAATCTTCCGATCGGTGAAAAACTGTTGTACCGATCGGAAGTACGGGACTGTAGTGGCCGCAATTCGAAGCGAGGCGCCTTGGCACCTGGCCTCGAGTTTGGCCGAAGGAAGCAGATTCTGGTCCAATTTCAAGTCCAGTCAGCAGACGCCCTGAGGGCGTCGGTCGCTCCCCGCGAGGCGGAGAGCCTCCGTGGAGGGCGTTATGGCGGGTCATCAAGAAGCGCCCGGGGGCGCTTGACCCGAATGGGCGGTGGTGGTTCTGATGCACTGATGGTTCGTAGGTATGGGAAGGTGGAGGTCGAGGCTTTAGCAAAGAGAGTTAGAGCCAGCGACCGGACAAAGGAAGTCAAGGTAGGAACACGGAGACCCCTTCGAATCACGTCGTTATTAGTCTAATGTGATGGAAACGGGTAAATATGTTGGGAGTTTGTGAATTTCAGTTATACAGCAACAAGAACAGTTATCAGTACTACAGTGTGCGTGACAATTTGTTTGTGTAGTGATACGTGGTTGACGAATAAATTCAGCAGTTTAGTAGCAGTTACTTCTTCACAATGTTTAGGATGGGGTAAGTTATACATTTATTTTCTTCTGTTAAAATGTTTGATATTTTAGGATAAAGTACAAATGTCAAGGTATTTATTTATTTGTATGTCTATTATATGCACGCATGTGGGTTAGGGTGGAATGAAAGTATAGGGCAAAATTTTTTTGTTCAGCAAATAACTTTCTAATAGCATTTAAAAGTTGCCTTTTTATGTCAACAATAACACTATGAAGTTTTGTTGTTCTATATTTATATCTTGAGGTGCCGCAAGAGCCTTAAATATAAGGTTTTTTTTACAAAAAATCCAAATTTAAATTATAAATTTTTTCTCTACTTTAGTTTTACATTTTTTTTATCAAATATTGTTTTTAATAGCAATCAATAGATGCTTCTTTTCTATAACAACAATGATATGAAGTTTGGTTGCTCTAAATTTATAGGCCTACCTTGATTTTCCGCAAAAGTTAAATAAATGGGCTTTTTACCTAAAAATCAAAATGTAAAATTCAATTTGAATTGATGTATTATATTTACTTTTTTACTTTCAAACTGTTGTTTAAACGCAGTTTTTAAAATAATAGTATCTAAAACTACTTAAAATAACTGATTAATAATAATTATTATAAACTTACCGATTGTTTCGGGTGTTTTGCTTTATAAAGAGGTTTTAGAAAGGGATGAAACTTAAACATTCAACATAAACAGTTACCAACTCACTATAATTGAAGAAAAAAGAACAAAGGTAATGGCATAATTAATAACCAGTGTCATTGAAACAAAGTAAACATTAAAAAATAATAATAATATTCCATTAGTTCATTAGTTTCACATTTCTTTGATTTTCAACTTTTCTTGAGACTTAGATAAAATGTTTTTTGGTCTCAAATTTTGGCATCATCTTTTGCGAAGCTATTTTTGCTTTAACAAAGCCATCTCTTGCTTCAGGACCACAGACACTTAGTGATGACTCTGTCACAAGCTTTATAACTCTTTCTACCGCTTGTGTGTGACAGGGAAAACGAGGGAAACCTATAGATTGCATCTGGCAACTAGGTTCTCTTGCTTCACGTATATACTTTTTTAAGTCCTCATCAGTTATGTGTTGTGTCATTGGGGGCTCTGTGATTGTTATATCCGTCCACTTAATCATATCAATGTAATCTTCAGCATGAAAGTTGTTGATTGTACTTTAACTGTTGCTGTTGCTGTATTACCTTCTGCTTCCTCTCTTCTCTTTGTGTTAAAACCTTTGAAACAACTTTATCAACTCTACTTATACTCATTTTTCTCAATGTTCTCTGGTAAAGTAAAAAATCTTGTTCAAGTTTAGGTAATTTTTATTTTCTTTTTCGCACTTACATTCAGAAAATTCTTTGCACTTACAAGCTGCCACATCAAAAAGACGTTTGCTTTCATTTAAAAACGATGCTACGATTGAATCATATTTTTCTGTACCTTTTCTACCTTTTGATCTTAAAATATTTCTGTATTTATCATGATAGGTTTTTCCCATTTGCAACATGCGAGTGCGAGACACTACAGGAATTGATGCTTTCGACCAAATAGTTTCAACTTTCTTAATAAGAATATCTAATATCCCACTCATCGTTGGTTCTTTTGATGTTGCGTCTGGTTTCAGCTCATGTCGAATATAAAGGTAATATTTCATAATGTCATAATAAGTTGGCAAACTTAACTCACTTAATTGTTTAGGGTGTCCAAAAATTGGACATTCTAACTTTTGTCTAGTCTGAACTGGTTTTGACACTGCCATCGCACTAATAACCAAGTATTAACTAATAAACTATTATACTGATATTCAAGCTACACATTCATAATACAAAACAAAACCAGTAAACAACAGCATAAAAACACTTGCTACTCAAACGCTTGGTCTGGACTGACTGACAGACAAGTTGCAACAGGCTTCTCTCCCCCGTCCCCCTACCCAACACCAGCCAACAATATGCCTAGCTCAAGGTGACTTCAATCCACCTACTGTTCTGCTTCTGGATATTGATTTACAGAACTACAGAATGTTTTGCTATGTTTTCAATTAAAAAGTAAGGTGAATCCTTACTATTGCAAAATATTGTTAAAATTAAAAAAAAAAAATTATTTTAAAAGATGCAAGATTTAGTAGCATAAATATTAAAGTTTCGCAGTATAATACTGTAATTATCTACTACAGAGTAGTTTATGTGTATAATTTCAACCTTTAAAACAGGCATTTGGTATTTAAAAAAATTTTTTTTACTATACCAAATTTGTCAAAATTCTTGAAAGAGTTCCTTGTGCAATTTGTTCACAGTTAAAACGGTTTGTTAACCGATTACCTACTGTAATAGCCTACTACAATTCATCTATTTGCATTACAGTTAATATATATTGATATACTTCTTCACTTAATTTACTTTTACTGTATTAGTATATAATTTTTCGAATCAGCTAACAGATGATTTATTGAATTATCTGAGTTTGAACCGCCGGAGCAGGTCAGAGCTGTTGGGTTGTGCGTCGTGAGACGACCCAATGGTTTCCTAGTACCGAGCCTCCGGTAAGGGGCTCCTGCCTAGTGGTCATGTCCAGACGGAATTTAGTTTAATTTATTTTTATTGGTCGCTACAACGACATGCTCGTACTAGGTCGACTAGTACAGTATTTGTCGAGGCCGTTTCCAAGATTCACCTGGACGTGTTCGGTACTTGCCAAGGCCAGCTATAAGTGGGTTTGTCTGAGTCCTCGCAGCTCGGACGTAAAATTTACGTGCAAGTCGCCTTGCGGTGTCATCCAAGGAGCGGACACCGAGTCCTCTTCTCAGGAGACGAGAAGAAAACCGATAGGGGACTTTGGCCGCTAGCCGAAGACCTCTATCGAGAACGCTTTGCAACCTTCTTTTATGAACGGTTGCGAGGTAACCCCAGACGGGAATAGCGTAGGTAATGATCGGCAACAGATACGCGTTGACGATCAGCTTACCCAGCTTGCGGGTCATAGCCTTGTTGGCAAGTATTGGAAACAGTTGCGCGAGACGAGCGGACGCTTTCTTTCGCATCGTCTCAGCGTGGGCACGCCAGGTGAGCCGACGATCAAGGTGGACACCGAGGTACTTTACTTCTCTCGACCAGGGCAAGTACGTTCTACCGAGTCTCACTCGGCCTCGTGGTTCTTTCCGGCGCTTTGTGAATAGCACCGCGGAGCTCTTGGTTTCGTTGACGGCAACTTTCCAGCTTTCCGTCCACGTCGAATACGCATCGAGTGCGCGCTGAAGTCGTGGGATAGCAAAGTCTGCGTTCCGATCGGCGGTATAGACCGCCGTGTCGTCGGCAAACAGAGCCATCTGGACTCCAGGCTCTCTGGGTGCGTCGTTGACATACACGGAGAACAGGAGAGGCCCTAGCACGCTACCTTGAGGTACCCCGGCTGTGATACGTCTCTCGGAAGAGACGTGGTCGTCTATTCGCACGCAGAAAGTCCTCTCCGTCAGAAAGCTAGCAATCAAGCGAAGGTAGCAATCTGGGAGCTGGATTTCCCGGAGCTTGAACAAGAGCCCGTCATGCCAGACACAATCAAAGGCCTTTTCCACATCTAGGAAACAGGCGACAGTCTGCTCTTTCCGACACCCGGCGTCCGTGATGTATTCCACCAGTCTCATCAGTTGATGAGTGGTGGAATGCCCCACACGAAAACCTAACTGTTCGGGGACCAGTACATCGAAATTTCTTAGATGCTCTAGTACTCTCCGTTGTACGAGACGTTCGAGGACCTTTGACGTGGCTGACAGTAGACTAATGGGCCGGAGGTTGCAGGGACGGGAAGCGTCCTTTCCCTGCTTCGGGATCACTATGACCGTCGCCTTACGCCATTTCTGGGGAAAATAGGCCAGTCTAAGACACGCGTTGAACAGCGCGACCAAGAAAAGTACTCCTCTCTCCGGGAGTCAAGTAAGAGCGGCGTTCGAGACGCCGTCCGGGCCAGGAGCTTTTCTCGGCACGAGTTCAACGAGCCGATCTGTGACCTCTTCCCTAGTAATGGGTTCGGGCTCCGCAGTGATCGGAAGAGACAGAAAGTCTTCCACTTCGTTCTCGACTTCTTCGTCGAAGTCCCATTCCATAGGCGGGTTAGGTGCGAACTGTCGCTCAAAACACGCGCCAAAGTACTCGGCCTTCGCCTCCGGTCGAGCCAGGATTTGACCGATAGTTCCAGCAATGGCTGGGATGCGAGGCCGGCGCCTCTTCCCTACCAACGCCGAAGGTATCCGGTAAGGGCTACTTTCGTCCGATCCGTCCCCTGCTTGGGCCACGGCGAGTTCCCAACAGCGTCTCCGGTAGGCCTGCATTTCACGACGTAAAATGCCGGTCGCCCGGTTGTACGCTGCCTTGTCGGCCGGATCACGGGTCCGCTGCCAGCGTCTCCGGAGGCGATTTCTCTCGCAAGCGAGAGCACTCGTCTCCTCGGGGATCCGCTGCCAGTGAGGCGTGACGTCAGGCTTCATCCTGGAAGACGCTTCGATCGCAGATACGACAGCCTCGTCAAACGCGGCAACTGCCTCGTCGACTTGGCGGACGGTTTCGAGTGGTCCCGCGTCTGGCAATCGGCGACTTAACGCCGGGCCATTATGGTCCCATTCTACCACCTTCCTGACATCTCTGCGTACGACGTGCTGGGTAGCGACGTGTATCAAGATGGGGAGATGATCGGACGATAGTTCCGTTAGCGCGGACACATGGAACGGACAGTCAATTCCTAGGATCACCGCTATGTCCAAAACATCGGGAGCCGCGTTGCGTTGTGAGGGGTAGAACGTAGGTTGGGTAGGCCCAATCACTGTTATCCTGCGAGAATCGGCAAACCTGCGTAAACATTTCCCGTTTGGGGCAGTCAAGCTACTGTTCCAATCGCGATGTTTACAGTTCAGGTCGCCGGCCATGATGACCCTCCTGTGTGCATCGAACGCGACAGCTAGATCGGGGAGAAGGAGCTCTTTTTGCGGCGGTTTATACGCCGCGACCATCTGTACGCCGCCTAGAGTGTTCAACAACTCCACAGCGGTGCCTTCGAGGTGAGTCATTGCAGGCAAGACGACTCGGTGATGCTCGAGAGTGAGCCTCACCGCGACGGCAGTACCGCCACCAGCAGTGCCCGGTCTGTCGTTTCGATAGCACACATAGTTGGCCAGTCGTAACCGACTCGCAGGAGTCAAGTGGGTCTCATTGAGAAGGACTACGTCGGGTTTGAGTCGGGCCAGTAATTCTTGGAGTTCCTGGATCTTGTTGGACAACCCGTTGGCGTTCCAGGAAAGAATTGAGAGATCACGTTTGAGGATCCGACTCATAGAAAACCTACACAAGTGGCGGCTTCCACCAAGAGCATGAATCTCTCGGTTGTATCGGCAGTCTCCAAGCGGGAGCGGTTGGACCTGAAGGTCTGGGCAACTTTGCGGAGGTCGAATTCCGCAAGGAAGTCTTTGACGACCTGATAGTCGTCTGGATCGGTTTTCGAGGCAGAGTGCCCGGAGACTGTGTGCGCATAAGAGCGCCGAGGCTTATCAATCGGGGGATTGGTGGAAGCCAGGGGTTTCTTAGGGCCAGGTGTAGCGCCTCTGGCGGAGGTGCTAGGAAGAGGGACAGATGCGATAACGTCGGTCTTCACGCGCTGCGCAGGCTGTCTGGACTGTGCGGCTGGGTTGGCAGGAGCCCGGGAGCGAGCGCCACGGGGCTTACGATGCCGCTTCTTTTTGCCTGCATTAGGGTACCGCGGGGGCGGGAGGTCAGGCGAGGCTGCTTCTAAAGCAGGGGCAGGATTCTCCGGTGCTGGGGAGGGTTGAGAATTCTCAGGCTCCACAACCGAGATGACGGACAATGGCTGGTCTGTCTCACTTTGTTTAGATGCCGCGAGGTTACGGCGCTTTTTCGCCATAGGCGGGACAGGGGCCTGGGGAGGAGCGGGAGATGGAGATGCCTGTACCACAGGTGTCTGCTTCGGGCCTTTGCTACGTTTTCGTTGCCTGTTGGCAACTGCGGCGAAAGACACGGCAGCCGTAGCAGGAGGCGCAGGGCCTGGCTGCTCGGTTGCAGGTCTGGAACCAGCTTCCGGATGCCTCGGTGGTGGCAGGCGCCCTTTCGGCTTTCGCCGCTCGAGCTCCCGCTGAAACACCGGATATGCCCGGTAGTTGGCGGGGTGACTTCCGCCGCAGTTGATGCACCTTTTAAAGGCTGGAGCATCACAGTGTTTACTGGCGTGAGGCAAAGAACACCTCACGCACGCCGGAGCGTTAGAGCAAGTCTCTGAGTGGTGCCCGAAGCGTTGGCACTTGTAGCACTGAGGCAGAGCCCCGGGAGCGCGGCTTCTTTCCACTTTTACGCGGAAACCAAAAAGCCGCGTAAGAGAGAGTAGGCTTGCGCCTGCCTCGCTGTTCTCGGCCATGATGCGGACCAGGGGGATTGGACGCCTTGGTCCGGCGGAAGCAAACACCCGATGTACCGCGCGAACCGGATAACCCAGCTCGCGCAGCTCATCGAGGATTTCCTCGAGAGGAGAGTCCACGTCTAAGCCTCTGAGCACGAGGGACAGAGGCTTCACGTGTTTCGGGGTGAAGGTATGGTATTGCAGGTTGGCGGATTCAACGAACGCCATGACGTTGCGGTACTCGTCCATTCCGCGGACAGCGATCTTGACAGTGTCGCCCCCAAGGAGCTTAAGGCCAACGCTGGCCGGGGAAAGTCCGGGAGCCACTATGAGTCGCCGGTAAAAACCGGTGACGTTGTTCACGCCGTGAACGAACACGGGCGGGATGCGACGAGTGGCCGGCGGTGCTTGGGCAGCGCCGGGCACAGTCGGCCCCGAGCCGGATTCGCCATCGGCGGGGACAACTTCCATGGCGGACACCGAGGAAGAGGTTGAGGAGGACCGGTTCCGCCTCGGTTTCTTAACCGGGCGCCCCCGTGGCCCAACCGCCAAAAAAGCGTCGGTCTCGTCACCGGGCAGCGGAACCGTCCGGGGATCGACTACTTCGTCCGTATCCGTAGCCGGAGAACACGGCGAATCGCTCGTGTGGGGTATGGAGGAGGCGAGCGACTGCGTGCTCGTTGACGCGCCCGGAGCGGGCATTTCCGCCAACGAGCGGGAGGTTTGCCGACCAGAGGCAGCCAGGCTGCCTCCGGCGGTAACCAGGGACCTAGGGTCCGGCCCGAGCCGGATCGCAAGCGGGACTGAAACGCTCAGGCTTACAATGAGCTGGGCAAATGACCGGCTTCGTTAGATACCTTTCCTTACCAAGAGAGGTGTCCACCGGCCTCTTTACCTAGGCGATATCCAAGCTCGCTTACCACTGGTGGGGGCTCGCAAGGATCGTCCTAGGCAGTGCTACCTAAGAGCCTGAGCGTCAGCGGGCTAGATGCGCTGCGCAACTTACAGCTCTGGCAGGCTGAAAATGCTTCCTCTTCAACGGCAGTTGGTGGTCCTGAAAAGGGTCACTTGGCTGGTGGCCCTAAGAAGGTCCGACGAACGAACTCAGCTGTTGTGCTGGCTACTCAGTTCACCAGCCAGCTGAGTTGCAGTCTTCTTTCTTCTAAGGCCTGTTGTTGTCCAGCAAGCAGGGCAGCAGATGTAGTATGTCTGTCCTCAATTCGAAGGCAGCAGGGCAGCAGCTGTAAACAGCGAGAAAGCTTCCGAAGTCGTCCAGAGAGAGCTGTCCAAGAGAGCAGGTCCTTCCAGATCGAGCAGCTGAAGTGATCTACGATCTCTTTTTGACGCTTTGAACCGCCGGTAGCATGTAGCATGTAGCATGTAGCATTGTAGTAGCGGGGCGTCTTTGCACCCGGTGCATGACTGCAGCATCTGAGTCGAGCTCAATGGCTGCCTGTAGATATACATAGTTCTGGTTCTTCGACTGGTGCCTAATATCAGGAATGGACAACCGCCAACCAGTTAACTGAGAAGGCGGGGGAGAAAGGTTTTTAATTTTTATTTATTTTAAAATTTTTGCAATCAGTGGGCACTGCCGCATGAACGGGTTCAGATTGTCACCCGTTCCCAGTCCCGCGTGCAGACGCCGTGAGGCGTCGGTCGCTCCCCGCGAGGCAGAGAGCCTCCGTGCCAGTGATAGCGCGTAGCAGCGGCATTCAGCGCGGTCGGCATACTAGGAAGGGAGGAAGGAAACAGCTTTGCAGGTAAATTCTGGGGCATGGGCAGATAGTGAATATTCAAATTAAGGTTTAAGCAGGTTACTTAAACTTATGGCGGGTCATCGAGAATCGCCCGAGGGCGTTTGACCCGGACAGGGGGAGGTGGTTGCGTGGTGCTGATGGTCCTGAGGTAAGGGAAGGAAGAGGTCTCAGCTGCGGCAAAGAGAGTCGCAGCTAATGACCAGACAAAGGCTGATAGAGCAGGAACTCGTAGACCTCCTCGAATTACACTGTTTCCAACAAACCAAGGAGATCCCGACAAGGAACGGAGGGTTCTGGATTGGAAACTTTCCAGCCTACGCCTGTTGGTGGCGGAGACAAGTGACCAACAAACAGGTGCCGCATAGGTCAGTACAGACCGGAGAAACAACAGATAGAGGGTAACTTTCGTGCGCAGCGCCAGGGGGCTGCGGCACGCGAGGTATGGGTAAAGTTTGGCTCGGACGCCGCGAGCCTTGGCAAGGGTGTCCGTCACGTGGGCGTTGAAGCAAAGGCGACGATCTAGCCGAACGCCTAGATACTTCACCGACTCTCTGTAGGCGATAGGCCTCCCTTCCAGGGAGAGGGGCTGGCATCGGGAGATGGACTTACGAGTGAAACAGATCGCCTCGGATTTCTCCGTATTGATCGTCACCCGTCATTTCCGTAGTCAGTCCGGAAGCTGGTCCAACTGACGCTGCAACTGTGTACTCGCAAAACGCGGGGAAACAGAGCTGTAATGATACATTGCATCGTCAGCGAACAAAGACAACGTGACTCCGGGCAAGACAGGCAGGTCGTTCGTGTACACGAGGTACAGAACGGGGCCGAGGACAGATCCCTGAGGTACGCCGGCGGCGACAGGACGAACTGCAGAGCAGGTTCCGTCGACGCTCACCCTGAAGGTTCGGTCGCTGAGATACGACCGGAGGAAAAACACTATGGACGATGGTAAGGGGGAGTTAGCGAGTTTGAAGAGAAGACCTTCGTGCCAGACTTTGTCGAAGGCCTTGCTCACGTCCAGCAGTGCGACGGCCGCAGCCGCTCGCCTGTTGGTGGCGTCAGAGAGTTGCGTTACCACGCGGACTAGTTGAAGCGTGGTCGAGTGCTCTCTGCGAAACCCGAACTGTTCGTTGCGGATAAAATTATCCAACAACGGCGAGATGCGGGCCAGCAGGAGCCGCTCGAACACCTTCGAGATAACTGGCAAGAGAGATATTGGCCGATAGCTTTCAGGAAGCATGCGCGGCTTGCGGGGTTTAGGAACCATGACGATGTTGGCATTTTTCCACAGGTGGGGAAAGTACTGTAGCCAGAGACAAGAGTTGAACAGCTCGAGAACGAGGTCAACGCCTGAGGCCGGGAGATATTGTAATGCAGCGGCCCCGATCCGGTCAGGACCGGGGGCGCGACGGCGGTTTAGTCGACAGACAGACGAAACGAGTTCGTCTCTGTCGAACGGGAGGTCTGGGCCAGTGGGAGGGCGAGAAAAATAACCAGATAGGAAGTCCCGGACTTCTGCCGAGTGGGCAGGGCCCGAAACGCCTCGATGAGCGGTAAATTGCGACTCCATGCAGTCGGCGAAGACCTCAGCCTTGCCTTCTGATGAAGACACAACCCCGTTCGGGGTTTCCAGCGGGTTGCGAGTTCTCTTCTCGCGGGTCAGTCTACTCACCGCTCTCCAGACGGAGGCATGGTCGACTTCAAGAGACTCAAGGTATGAGTCCCATCGATCAGAGTTTACGTCCCGCAGTAGCTGCTGAACGTAAAGGGACTGTTGTTGAAATCGTCGCTTAACGACTGGGTCTCGGGTTCTTTGCCATCTGCGGCGGAGCTGGCGCCGTAGCCAGATGGCGTGGAGTACTTCCGCAGGTAAGGCCGATTTACGATGATTCACCTCGAGTGCGTAGGTGTGTCGATCCATGACACCTTGGACCAATTCCTGAAGATTTGTGGCGCGGAGATCCAGATCGTCACGAGTGACGATTGGGTCCGCCGGGAGAGATGGTAACCTTCGAGAGAGCTCGTCATGATAGGATCGCCAGTTGACTCTCCTAACAATCTGAGCGGGAAGTCGGGGTGACGCCGACAGCTCTCGAACAGTTATAACAAGGGGATTGTGATCGGACGAAAGGTCCGACACAGACGAGACCTCGATGTTGCGGGCAACGTTCTTGACAACTACTATGTCAAGAACGTCCGGCCGATGGCCGTGAAAGGGGAAGTAGGTAGGGTCTTCAGGGCCGATGACATTAAGTGCCGGGTCGCCAGAGACGAACCGGAACAGAGAATTTCCGTAGGCGTTGACAACGCGGCTGTTCCATGAAGGGTGTTTGGCGTTTAAGTCGCCGGCTACAATGGTTGAGAGGGGGTGGTCGAGGAGGGCGTCCCACTCCTCGGGCGGTGGCGGAGTTCGCCGGCCAGGCTGGAGGTACGCAGAAACAACGCGCAGCTCCGATCCGCCGGCGTCCACCGCCACCGCGCAGCCTTCAATAATAGATGTATCTAGAGGAGGCAAAAGCCTGTGGGATATCCGCCTGTGGACTAATACAGCTGTGCCCCTGAGGGGGGACAGCGAGGCCGTAGGGGACGATCCTGACGATAACAGGCATAGGCAGGAAGGGACAACGAGTGGTAATGAGCCAGATGAGTCTCGGAAAGAAGTATGATATCAACATCATACTCCGTCACGAAAGTCATCAGTTCAGATCGTCTGGGGAGTAGCCCGAAGGCGTTCCACGCAACGATCCTCAGGCTATTAGCCATTTAGGGGAAGTAGAGGAAAGAGGGCAGCTAATGATTGGAACACCAGGGCAAGCACTGTGGTAGTGTCGCGAGCAGTCCTGATAGACGCAACAAGATTATCTGCCCAGGCAGTCAGGGGATCCGCCGAAGCCCGAGAAGATTCCCGGGGTTCAGGAGGACAAGCCTGACTGGCCTCGACAGGGGTAGCAGATGGCGCTGGGCTGGTGGACTGAGTAGTAGACTGCTCGCTGGAAGGTTGAGGACGAAGACTGGGGGCGGGTCGAGCCCGCGGAGAGGGTACAGGTGGAACCTGTGACGATGTAGGTCGGGCGGCGGAGTTCCGGCGACGACGAGAGCGCTTGGATTTGCCCGATCGGGCTGGAGGCGGGGCTGATTTAGCGGCCATGGCCGCGTAGGAAGGTGCGGGCGCTCCGGTAGGCGCCGGGATTGAGGCCGCTGCAGGCGTCGCCGAAGCGACGACTGCAGGCAAGACAGCGGCACCGGAAGCAACCGGATTTGCTGCCGGGGCCTGGGCAGATGAACCAGTGAGAGGCGGGAAAGCCGCTCGCCGGTTAGGGCCAGGACCAGCTACACGGCCTGCCTGCGCGCCAGGGCGCACAGGAGGTCGCTGCGGTTTCATGGCGGCGATAAAGTTAGGGCAGCCTCGGTAATTAGCCGGATGGGCTCCTTTGCAGTTGCAGCATTTAGCCGTGTACCCCGTCGTAGGCTTATCACAGCCACGATGAGGTTCAGCACAACGCACGCAACGCGGGGGCTGATGACAGAAAAGACTGCTGTGGCCGAACCTCTGGCAGTTAAAACATTGCGAGGGGCCGGGCCGCGGGTCAAATGTTCGGACTTGCACCCGTAGGTGCAGAAGGTTCTGGAGACTATAAATCTCCTCGAAAGGGCCTACTTTTAGAAGTTTGGCCAGAAAGCTGTTAACAGGTCGGCGGTCATCACCTTTGCCAACATGCAGGACGCTTACCGCGGTCGGCGCATAGCCGAGCGCAACAAGTTCCTGCCTGATGGCATCAGTTTCTGTGAAGGAAGGAATTCCCGACAGAACGACCTTGATTTCTCGCTCTGACGGGAGGGCAAAAGTATGAAATGAAATCTTACGCTCTGTCAGGAATGACTGAACAGAGCGGAAGTCTGGGATCGTAGCGGTCGCCAGCTTTAGCGAGGCGCCTTGGCACCTCGCCTCGACCTTGACCGAAGGGAGAGCACGGGATATGGATCGTAAAAGTTCGGAATAATTCCTATTATCAGGAATTACAATGGGAGGAATTCGTGGGGAAGACACAGTTTGGGTAGTAGCTGGATACTCACGTTGCACGCGCTGAGTGCCGCTGTTACCATGATTAGACGGCAGATCTGCAGCTGAGGCGGGCGGCGGAGTTTGGGC
This sequence comes from Magicicada septendecula, assembly GCA_034769895.1. Lineage (NCBI taxonomy): Eukaryota > Metazoa > Arthropoda > Insecta > Hemiptera > Cicadidae > Magicicada > Magicicada septendecula. Next base: position 29,518,229 of record CM068373.1, read on the forward strand.
CAGTTTTCGCTTGCGTTTGGCAGATTTGCCCTCCACAAGCGAGAACTGTCCGTCCCCCGACCCAATACTGCACATATCTACCGCACTATTATCACTTTCACTATCACTTTCACTGTCGTGAGGAAGTGGAGTGGAACGGAAGCCGGTTGAGCAAGTTTCCATTAAGGAAACAAGCGGCGCCGGCAGAGGATTCGGGGGCGTATTCGACGCCATTTCGGACAAGCCGAAATGAACGTCTACGCAGGTCTAGGATTGAGGGATCGCCAGACACTGAAAACTATCCACAGGCACAATTGAACACGACACAGAACCGCACAGCACTCGGAAACAAAAACATTCCCGCACAGATTAAATATAACTGTTTAGCACTGGACTGTTGGTGAAACTTGTAGTAATGATGATGCAGAATATGATGATGATGAAATAAATGATGAAAACTCAAGATTTCCGCTAATTTACAAAAAATTTTGCAGAGCAAAAACCGTCACAGCCTACCCGGGCAAATGCTCTAGGTAGACTTGAACCGCCGGGGTGAAAGCATCTCCTTAAATAGTGTGTGGCGTGGTTTATTTTCCACGGCCAATCAGAGTGGAGAATGATGAGCTGGCTTCTGATTGGTTCTCGTTATACACCTAAAGCGGCCAAAAAGTTATAAATAGAAACAGAGTTGCCGTCTCTCACTGCTACCTAGAGCTGTTGCCAGGGTAGGCTGCGTCAGTTTGTATGGCATTTTTGCTTGGTGATTTAACCGCTATTTGTTTATTTTTCAAAGTGATTTCTTCACCATATGAAGAAATCGAGTTGAGTTTGTGCTACAACTATTTATTTCAGTGCAGTCCGCAAACGTCCGCGACGAGCGGCGGGTAATCGAGTGGGACCGCTTTGGCCCGGCGTTCAGTCGCCGCCTACCAGAGCATATCCCGCTCGACACTACCCAGCATGTCGACGAGGCAGTTGCCTTATTCGACACAGCCGTAGTCTCGGCGGTAGACGTGTCCTCCCGGATGAAGCCGGGGCTCACGCCCGACTATCAGCGGATCCCCGAAGAGGTGTCTCAGCTCGCTTGCGAGAGGAATCGCCTCCGGAGACGCTGGCAGAGGACTCGTGACCCGGCTGACAAGGCTGTGTTCAACAGAGCGTCCGGCAAGTTGCGTCGCGACATGCTGGCGTTCCGTAGACGCAACTGGGAGCTAGCTGTTACACAGATGGACGGCCCTGCCGAGACCGTAATGTCTGGCGGATTCCCAGTGCCTTAACGGGAAAGCGCAAACGCGCGCCTCTCCCCGCACTGGCCGGGCCCGGCGGTCAACCCCTTGGTCGCCCCCTCGAAAAGGCAGAGTTCTTGGCTGACAGTTTAGAGCGTCAGTTCGCTCCCAACCCATCCAAGAACCCGGCTTTCACTGAGCAAATCTGCCGCGAGGTAGAGCGCTTTCTATCGGCCGATATCACAGTCCAGCCGGAGCCCATCTCCCCGGAGGAGGTCTCTGAGAGGATTGTTCAGCTCAAGCCCCGGAAGGCGCCTGGCCCGGACGGAGTCATGAATTCCGCCCTCCATCGCCTTCCGGAGCGAGGAACCCAGTTCCTCACTGACCTGTTCAATTCATGCCTCAGACTGGCCTATTTTCCGGTGAAATGGAAAACGGCTACCGTCATTGTGATACCTAAGCCGGGAAAGAATTCTTCTCGCGTGGAAAACCTCAGGCCCATCAGCCTCTTGTCCGCGACGTCCAAGGTTTTTTAGCGTCTGATCCAGCGTAGGATCCGCGACTATCTAGAAAGACTAGACGTGCTGATCCCCGAACAGTTCGGCTTTCGTGAGCTGCACTCCTCGACTCATCAGCTGATGAGACTCGTGGAATGCATTACCAAGGCTGGCTGCCAGGGCAAACAGACGACTGCGATCTTCCTAGACGTAGAGAAAGCCTTTGACCGCGTGTGGCACGAGGGTGTCCTGTACAAACTCACGGAAGTCCTTCTCCCAGACTGCTACGTTCACTTGATCGGCAGCTTTCTGCGAGACCGTAGCTTCCGAGTGAGAGTAGACCACGTATGCCTCTTCGGAGAGGCGTATTACCGCTGGCGTCCCTCAGGGAAGTGTCCTTGGGCCTCTCCTGTTCTCGTTGTTTGTCAACGACACGCCCCGAGTTCCTGGAGTGAAATTGTCGCTGTTCGCGGACGACACTGCGGCTTTTGCCTCAGACCCGAACGCGAGTTATGCGGCAGTTAAGCTCCAGCGCCAACTCGACGCGTATGTCGGGTGGACCGACGACTGGAGAGTTGCCGTTAACGCTTCCAAGAGCGCCGCGGTAATATTCTCGCGAAAACGTCTTGGGAGCTCTCTCTTCATGGGAAGTTTACTGTTCAAGTGCGTCTCACAGTATCCGGTCTAAATCTCTTTCTCCGTTCAGTGCAATAACAGTTCATTCAGTTCAGTGCTCAGTTTTAAACATCTCAGGAAATAGTGCAGTGTAGTGTGTTCAGTGCAGTGTTGTGTTTCTTGTGCCGTTCAGTGTTTCGTGTTTGTTCCGCTGCTGCCTGGAGCTTTTTGGTAAGTGATCTACTTTTGTATTTTGCTTACCGTAGTGCTTGGTCGAAGTCCTCTAGTCCGTTCCGCCTAAGGCGTAGGCTTCGCCTCGCCGATGGCTGCCCGCAACCCATCTTCCGTCGGCCCTTCTCACTGCCAACCTGCCTCCGTCGGTCCTTCTCAGGACCTCTCAATCCCTGCTAACGCTCTGGCGTAACCTCTCCCGGATGGCCCTTCTCAGGACCACCCTACACCTACCTCATCGCGGGAAACTAACGACGCGGACTCGGCCATGGACACCGATGGTGAATGGCAGTCTGTCAGCCGGAAACGGCGTGTCAGTGCCACCTCCACGGGCTCTGGTCGGACTTCGCGTCGTGGCTCAACCGCGGGGCACTCCACCTCGGCCTCCCAGCAAATACCCGACCAGCCCCGGCGTATCCCGCCTCTGATTTTCGCCCGGCCTTCGGAATGGGCTAATTTCATGCGGCGTATACACCGGTGCACTCCCTCTGGCACCTTGACTGCTTCGGCCCAAGATGACAACTCCATCCGCCTCAACCCCACGACCGTGGAGAGCTTCCGTATTGCACAGAAGTTCCTCACGGACGCGGGTATCCCTTACCACACCTTTGCCTTGCCGGAGGAGAAGGAATTAAAGGTGCAAATTATCGGTATCCCTGCCGATACCACGCCAGAGCTCATTTCTAATGAACTTATCAGTCTCGGCTTTAGAGTTAACAGTGTTACGCCTCTCTTCTCCCCCGGCAAGAAACTAGCGCGCAATGCGTTCCTGGTGAAGATACGAAAGGTAGGTGATTACCAGGCCATCTACGATATCAATATGTTGTTCTTCCTGAAGGTTAGGGTGGAAGCCTTCGAAGCCCAAGCCGGACCGAAGCAGTGTTACAACTGCCAGCGGTACGGCCACTCATCGGCTTTTTGCCACCATCCCACCCGCTGTTTACGCTGTGGCGATAGCCATCGTAAGGACACTTGTCCGGTCGATCGTGCTGCCGCCACTTGCGCCAACTGCGGGGACACTCACCCGGCATCGTCAAAATCGTGCAGGTTCTATGCTGCGCTTTGAAGAAGCTTTCAAAGTCTTCGCAGCAGCACGTTCCTGCGTCTCCAGCTAGGCCCCAAGCATCAAGGCCTGCCGCCTCGGCGGCACCTATCCCCGCTGCGGCACCGGCCACTTGCGCCTGCCCCAGCTCGTCCGGCGTCTACCGGGGCGCCCAGCTATGCGGCTGCCGCTGCTTCTCAGCCTGCCGCACAGCCCCCGGCCCAGCAGCCAAAACCTGCTGCGCCGTCCAAGAAAAGGAATAAACCATCGCCCCCCGCTTCCTCGCAGCACAAGCCCGCTGCACCTCAGCCACCATCTACTCCAGATGTCCAAGATCCAAGGCAGCCGAAACAAAAGGCCCCCGCCCAGAATGGCATCATGTTTAAGCACCCGGCGCCCAAGCCTCAGGCAGCACCGGCGTCTGCCGCGTCCTCGGACGTGATTTTCGCCGACCGTATGCGAGCTTGGATCAACGCCTTGATCCCTCAAATTCTTGCTGCCAATAATGTCCAGTCCTTGTTGGTTATCGTTCTTACCTCCGTGACCTCGCTTATCCCTCTCGATGGCTAGGCCCTTTCGGCTGGTGGCTTGGAACGCATGTGGCGTTCTATCTCGCCGTGCCGAATTGGCCGCCTCCGTCACCGAATATGACATAGACGTCATACTCCTTATTGAAACTCACCTAACTCCTGCACACACGTTCCAGCTTCCGGCGTACACGACGTATCGCACAGACCGGCCTGGCCAGAACCGGCTGTACGCATCTGGCGGTACAGCCATTCTGGTTCACAGGCGCATCGCCCACCGCCCCCTGCCGCCTCCGGCGACTCGTCGCTTGGAGGCGACGGCGGTTGCTCTCTGCATCGGGGATCGGGAGGTTCGACTGGTTTCAGTCTACCTCCCCCCCCCCGAGGTGGACCACCGCCCGACGAGGATGAATGGGACGCTCTCTTAGAAGACCCTCTACCAACCATCGCAGCCGGAGACTTTAATAGTAAGCATCCCCTGTGGAACAGCCGTGTCTCAAACCCATACGGCCGCTCTCTGTACCAATACGTTCAACGTCATCCTCATGTGAACGCTCTTGGTCCTAGATCACCGACCTATATCCCCAATCGAGGGGGACTACCAGACGTCCTTGACATTGCTGTTGTCAAGGACGTGGCCTATCCTATCGCTATCGAAGCCGTGTCAGACCTCTCGTCTGATCACGACCCGGTATTACTCACTGTTCGGCCCACGCTGGACACACCTCTCCAGCCTCCCCATCGTGTAACGAGAGTCAACTGGCGATCGTTCCACGATGAACTGGGTCGAACAGTACCATCTGACCCCCAGGTCGACATCTCCAGCCCGGGTGATGTAGACCGCTTGGCCGACTATCTTCAAGAAGTCGTCACGTCCGCCATGGTCAAACACACCTATAACGTCCCTGCGCCCAACAGACGGTCGCAGTTACCTGAAGAGGTGATTCTGGCCATCCGCAAACGGCGCCAGCTCCGCCGGCGATGGCAACAAACCCGGGACCCTGCCGTAAAACGCAGGCTGAACGCCCAATCAGACCTTGTCAAGCAGCTTCTGCTTGATGCCACTGCTCATCGATGGGACTCATATCTTGAGTCTCTGGAAGTCACGCCCCAGTCCGTTTTTCGGGCTGCGAGCCGACTCACTGGCGAGAAAAGGACCCGCTACCCCCTACGATCACCGAACGGGATTGTGTACTCTGCGGCCGACAAAGCAGAAGTCTTTGCCGATACCATGGAGGAACAATTTACTGTTCACAGAGGCGTCTGTGACCCCGACCACTCGGCAGCGGTCGCAGACTTCCTATCTGGCTATTTTTCCCGCCCTCCCGCAGACCCAATCGACTTGTTCGACGAGGCTGAAGTGGAAACGGCTATTAGTCAACTGCGCCCCAAGCGGGCGCCCGGCGAGGACCGTATTGGTGCAGCGGCCCTACTTAACGCCCCAGCAAGTCTCGTTTCACTCATCCACGTGCTGTTCAATGGATGTCTCCGGCTCCATTACTATCCCAGCCCTTGGAAACGAGCCAAAGTCATCATGTTGCCGAAGGCTCGCAAGCTGCGTACACTCCCGGAGAATCATCGACCAATCTCTCTTTTGCCAGTCTTATCGAAGGTGTTCGAGCGCCTCCTGCATTACCGAATTACTCCCCTGCTGGATAATTTCATCCGGCAGGAACAGTTCGGCTTCCGCAGGCAGCATTCGACCACTCTTCAACTTGTCCGAGTTGTCACGCAACTCACCGACGCCATCAACAGGAATCATCAAACTGTCGCCGTCCTTCTGGACGTGAGCAAGGCCTTCGACAAAGTCTGGCACGAAGGCCTTCTCTATAAACTAGCCACCTCCCCTCTCCCTGCCTCATTTTTACATCTGATGCGGTCGTATCTCTGCGACCGCAAATTTAGGATCTGCGTCGACGGGACGTACTCTTCTGTCCGCCCCGTCGCCGCTGGCGTTCCTCAAGGATCTGTCCTCGGCCCCGTTCTGTACCTCGTGTACACGAACGACCTGCCAGTATTGCCTGGAGTCACGCTCTCTCTCTATGCGGACGATGCGATGTACCACACCAGTTCTGCAAACCTTCGTTTTGCGACTGACGTGGTGCAGCGCCAGCTCGCATTACTTCCGGCCTGCCTAAGGAAATGGCGGGTGGCGATCAATACGGAGAAATCCGAGGCGATTGCCTTCTCCCGTCAGCTCACTTCCCGATGCCAGACCCTCTCCCTTGAAGGGAGCCCAATCGCTTGGCAACGTATTGTGAAGTACTTGGGCGTCACACTTGATCGACGCCTAAGCTTCAGAGCTCACGTTTCCACAGTGCTCCAGCGCGCCCGAGGCGTCAAAGCCAAACTATACCCATTCTTATCGCCTCGAGGGCCACTGCCATTGCGCACGAAGCTCTCGATTTATCTGCTCTTTTTACGAGCCGTCCTTATGTACGCAGCGCCTGCATTTTGGACCCAACTCGCCCCCGACGTCGTTAAACGCATGGAAGCCTTCCAAGCCCTTACCCTTCGCCTTATCTCCGGCTCTCCCTGGTATGTAAAAAATGATTCTATCAGGCGAGGGCTGAAGATTCCGTCGCTCGATGGTTTTGCGCGAACTCTCACGTTCAACCTCTTCCATCGAGCATCCATTTCAGACTTTCCCCACCTCCAACACCTCGATAACGACGATGGACCACCACCAGTCAAACGCCGCCGCCCTCGAGCTCTGCTCGACGACCCACCGTAATTTTAAAATTAAAAAATTACCCACTCACCATCTGTCCACGCACCGACCAGTCGTATCTCACCACCTTCCTTCCAGTCAAATCTCCGGTCCGTTGCAGGCCGACAGATGGATCGGGCGTTGTGCCGGCTTTAGGTGTGCCTAGCGCCACCTTCACAGTCGGCAACTTCCCCCCTCCATTCTCTCGCCTGCCTCAGTATCGCCTTAAGGCAGTCTACCGGGCTGGCGGAAGTGTATCGACCCGTTGTGGGCGAACAAATCCCGCCAATCCGTGCTAAGCGTTCGCGTAGACTTCCCTCTCAGGCCGTTGGTGGATCGCGTCAGCGGTTCAGCCAATCACAGCCCGTCTCCTTCACCTCCGCCAAAATAAAAAAGGGGTACCTATCCTCGCTGCGACAAGTCTCGCACCAAGCACTCAAGAAGCAACAGGCAGTCATCGGGCTTTCCCGGACGCTGCCGTCACTGGGGCACGCACTGAGCTGTGCCCTGCATCATCGTGGCATCGTGGCATCGTCTCTCACTGCATCCCCTGCTTCCTCACTCGCCTCTTCAGCCTCATCAATTTCAATACCCACTACTCGCTCTCGTAAAAGGCAAGCTACGCCCAAACCGGCCTCACCAATCCCCCCCTCACCCCAATCGCCATCACCCTCCACCTCAGCCCCCCTTAACAAGCGCCAACCTACCCCTACTAATACCCCCCCGCCTCCTCAATCCCAAACTTTGTTAATCCTGAAGCACACGAAGAATCCAAACAACCCTATCTTCCTCTCCAACCTCATCAAAACCCATTGCCCGAAACTTCGGCTCCCCCGCAACTTCTTCTCCCCCAAAAACGCTATTACCACCCTGCAATTCTCCTCCCTCACAGACCTCCAATTGTTCTGCCAGTCTATACCCGTGACCACTTTCGGACCTAATGCCGTATACAGGGCATTCCAAACCACCCAGCCGACACAGAGACCCAAAGACCCCCCCCAGAAAACCTCTTAAAACCCTAGTCGTCCGTGGTGTCGCACCAGACATCGACATACTGGACTTCCAGGAAGCTTTGGAAGAGGACCAGCGCCTCCAAATAGCTTTCTGCAAGCGGATTATGTCGGATCTGGGACCGACCGGCCTCATCCGAATTTTTAGCCACGACTCAGAAACCATAAACCTACTACTAACGGAAGGCGCCTTTGTCGCTGGCAGACACTACCGGACGGAAGAGTCCAGACAGACAGAACGTCACATACCTTGCCCCCGCTGCCACCTTTATGGCCACACCGCTTCCTCCTGTTCCTACCAACCCCGTTGCCGCGTGTGCGGCAATAAAACTCCCACTACAATTTGCCCGCATACCAACCATGACTTCAGCTCGCCGTTCTGTGCGACATGTAACTCCTCCACGGACCATTTCACGGGCCAAACAAAATGCCCGAAATATCCAAAACAGACTCCGGTCCCCGCCTCGCAAGCCCCCGTCGTCCCGATAATACCAGCATCACCACCCAAAGCAAACCCGTGGAAACCACAACCCACAGACTTCCCCTCTCTCAATACCGCTATCGCCACCGCCTCCGCACCTACACAAACCGCCCCCACCTTACCTCAACCGGTCGATGGCCAACCCGCCGAAACCGAAACTACTCCTGAAACCCACAACGCTCCTTCTAGTCCTACAACAATCGACACGACGACTATCCTCGGCCTCTTTCAGTCGATGATGACCGACGTCCAGAAAATGATTACAGACATGACTCGATCAGCCTTTGACGCCCTCATCGCAGTCATTTATAATGTAACAGAACCCGTTTCTCACAACAAACTCCATACAAGCGTAAACCAGATAACTAAGCGACTTTTTGACACTAGGACGCTTTTTAACCGGACCCCTGAAGGCCTTACAATCCTTCACTCTAAATCCAAGCGATAAGCTTCGATGGGAGAAGACGGCAGCGTAATCCGCAAGAACCATCTCACCCTTCTTCATCTCAACGTTCGTAGCCTCCGGGCTCGACGAGATGAACTCCTCCTCTTTCTACAGGAATCCCATACAGACGTCGCCACCCTTAACGAAACTTATCTAACTGCCAGACATCGCCTGTTCTTCCCGAGCTATACCCTCTTCAGGCAGGACAACGGATCTCACTCGGGCGGAGTTGCGATACTTGTTCGTAACTCTCTCCAAGCGAAAGTAGTACCCCTACCAAACAGCCCGACTGACTCACTTCTAGTCAAACTCAGCTTCGCAAACTCCCCTCCCCTCTTCATAGCAACCTACTACTGCCCCCCACGTGCCGACCTAGACGTCAACTACCTCCATCATTTGGCTATGACCTACCCCCGTTTACTTCTCTTCGGAGATCTAAACGCCCACCACCGACAACTCGGAGACTGTTATAACACCGCCCGAGGTACGAGTGTGCTTCAGGCGGTCAATAACTTCGGTCTCAGGCACCATCGTACCCCGTTTACCCGCCAGCCGGTAACTCCGGCCCAACGACCTACCTGTCCAGATAAGCTGTTTACCTCAGCCGATATCTCCAGTAAAATAAGCGGGATCTCCCAAGGCCCGGATGTTGGCTCTGACCACATCCCTATTCTACTAGTAATTTCCTACGGCCAAGTAAAATACCCCACCCTGGAACCCCGCACGACGGCCGTAACAGACTTTCACGCTGCCGACTGGCCTCTTTTTTCTCAAGCTTTAGCTTCCCTTGTATCCCCTCTTCCAGCCCCACCCACCACCCCCACACAAACGGACGATTACCATCTTACCATCTTACCGAATGACCTCCTCACGACATCGATTCAGACGGCGATGGCACAAGCCATACCGACGAAACATGTCCGCTACTCCCAGCTCAGGCTCCCTCCCCCGGTCCTTACACTGATACGCCGGAAACGCTGGATCCGCCGCCTCTTAAACAGAGATCGGCGGAACGAGCATCTCTGCTTGGAATACAGGAGACTTTCAAATGCCGTCAAGATCGCCATAAAAGACTTTCGATCTTCCCGCATTGAAAGCCTCTGTACTTCAGTACAGGATTCCTTTCACAACGACACACCCAGATTCTGGAAACAGATCAAACGTCTACACAACCCGCCCAAAGCCGATACCCCTCTCCAGTCAGGCGACCACCTCCTCGTCAGCGATGAGGAGAAGGCCGCTGCCTTTCGGGACTCTCTCCAGACCATCCATAGCCACCCCGTTAGCCCGGACTTTGACGCCATCGCCGAAAATACGATAGACACTTTTTTAACCACCCACTCAGACCTCTTCACCTCACACGACGTCCTGACCGCAGACCACGACCATCCGCTGGAGCGGCCCATCGACCCAGACGACATCAAAGACCGACTTAGTAAATGCAGAAATACAGCCCCCGGCCCTGACGGAATACCCAACCGGATTTTAAAAGCGCTCCCCGCCACTGCTATCGAAGCCCTAGCCCATCTGTACACTGCTAGTCTCCTTCTCGGCTACGACCCGCGGGCCTGGAAACACGCCCATGTCCTCATGTTCCCCAAACCTAACAAAAGCGCCAGCCTCCCGTCGAACTATCGCCCGATTTCTCTAACCCCTGCAATCTCCAGGCTTTTCGAGAAAATCCTCGTCGCCAGGATACATCCCCACCTACAAACTCATAGCGTCCTCCCCAGTACCCAGGGCGGATTCAGCCCTGGTTACAACATATATGATCAACTTGTTCGGGTTATCAGCGCCATCCAGGACAACTCGGCCCGCAAACGCCCGACCATCTTAGCCCTACTCGACATCCGCAAAGCCTTCGACTCTGTCTGGCACAATGGCCTCCGTTTTAAGATCCTCGGCTGTCACTTTCCCCCAACCATCATCAAATGGCTCTCCCAGTTACTGGATGGCCGCACGGCACAAGTCCGAGTCCGTCAGCATCTCTCGGCACCCTTCCGCCTTAATGCTGGTGTCCCCCAAGGCTCCGCCATTAGCCCGCTACTCTATATCATCTTTACGAAAGACACCCCTCCCCCCCGCCTACTCTACCCTACCCATCTGCAGGCCTAGCCCAGTACGCCGACGATACTGCCTACTGGGTCTCAGCAGGCGCACACCGGCAGATCCCAATCAAATTGCAACAAATCCTAGAACCTTTCTTCGCCTACTGCAATACTTGGCGAATAACTGTAAACGCGGACAAAACCCAACTCTGTGTTTTCAACTCCACTGGACGCAACATGTCGCATTTCTATACAACGCCCGTCCGCGTTGGCCCATCATCAGTACGCCCGAAGCGTGATTGCCAATATCTGGGCGTCACGCTTGACTCCAAACTTACCTGGCGACCACACATCAAACGCACAACTACCATCGCCCGTACCCTCCTCCGTTCTCTCAGAACCCTGAGCCGACTGAACCACTGCTCCAGCGACTTACTAGGCCGCATCTATACTACATGTATCGGACCCATCCTCACATATGCCCACCCAGTTCTCCTTACTGCCTCTCCAGCCTACCTCGATTTCCACCGTGTCACAGAACGACGGGCCCTACGACTCATATACCGCCGACCACGCCTGACGAAGACTTCCAATGCCGCCCTGTATGCGCTTAACACCCGCTTCCCTGAACTTGATTCCTTCCTTGTTAAACTCAACTGGAAGTATTCCCGCACAGCCTCCCGCCGCAATTCCATACAAACGATAGTCCCGTCAATTAATAGAAACACCCGCAATACAAGCCGACCTTCCTACTTACTAAATCGCCTCCTCGCAATAGCCAATGGTCCTCCCCCTCGCCTCCAACCACGCCGGCGTCAAGGACACAGACCTGCTTAAGCAGTAATACATACTATTTCCTACATACATATAAATAAACCTAGTAAGAAATTATATAATGTCTTATCTATTTTTTTGGATCTCTAAAATGAATTAATCAAATTGCCATAAAACAATTTGATGATCGGTTAACAAATAATTCGGGTAGCGAACATTGTCTTTGAACGGATTATGTTCGTTAACCGATCATAACAGCCGTACCCCGTATCGTACCGGTAGTCATACAGTATAAGTATTCTTGTATAAGTATTTTTGCTATAGTAATTCCTTTTTGGTCGGGTAAGGAAAAGCTTCAGGGTATTTGGAAAGATGGTCTTGGAATGTAAGGATGTATTGGTTTGGTTTTGACTGCATCATTGAATGAATTATTCTTCTTATTCATTAAAAATATTTTGGAATGTCTGTACTACACATTTCCTAAAATTTGTGTGCATTCTTTCAGCACTTAATTCACCCATCTTACTATCTATACCGGATTTGAACAGAGCTATAACAATTTATGCCCTATCATTTCTATTCTATCAGCAAAATGCTGGATAGATTCACTGTATTACTGTTCCATACTAATCAGTTTTTCTTCTAAAAAAGAGTCACTTTGGTGTTTATCCAACATACTTCTTATGAATTCTTTTTAACTGTTCCATGTACCTAACTCTGATCTGTGGATGGCAGCTCCTATCACACCCCTCAATCTAATTTTAGCAATTTGTAACGGGACTAACCAAAAGGTTTATTTTAATTTCCTAATAACTGTAAAAATTTGTAACCAACCATGCTAGGCAACAGTCTTGATCACGAAAGCTTGACTTTTTGAACACCTTGTAGTCATGCGGTACCAAGCCATACGAGGCACACAAAAGCTATTAGCGTCTGGGAATGTGTTAGAGCGCGCGTGTGTGCCGCTTTTTTGCGACATGTGCTCAGAGGACAAAAGGGCATGGGAAAGTGTGTAATCTCCGACCCAAAATTCATAGCGGAGGTGAGGCGAATTGTTCCCGCTCGTTACTTTTAAAGCAATCACAGTACGAGCTGACAGCAACACCTAACACCTGGCGGGTAGTCAACCACGCCCACACAGTCAACAGTCGTCGCCTTGCAGTTCCCTACAACTAATCACACAGTACAATCGTAAATATAACGCAGCCTCGGAATTTCGGTAGACCGACGTGAATTGAGTAGCCGGGGTCTACCGAAACTGGTGTAAATATAAAGAAGCAAACCTGGAAGGAAAGTGGCAGTAAAGTCTACATAATACGTAAACGTGAAATATAAGAACAGTGTTTAGTGATGGAGTGAAAGTGCGGTAAGGAAGATGGAGGGATTTAGTGGATAACTCGGACAGGTACAATATAGAAAACACTCAGTTTGATCTGAAATAAAGTAAATATTAAAGAGCTCATAAATAAATCGTGGGAAAAAGCAATGTAAAAAAGAAAGAGTGAGAGAGTGTATGTACGTAAAAATAACAGGGTAAAATAAAAGTAGACTCCTGGTTCAATAGTAGGGGTTAGTATAGTAAATACTATGTAACAGAAGTTACTAGAAAGAAGTATAAAAGTAAGAGAAAGACAGAAGTAATTAAATTTGATTAAATAAATAAAATTTTTTTCACCAGAATAAATATGTGTTAGAGTAATTATTTCGCCGTAACCATTTCCTAGTGTTCTGTGCTGAAAAACTCGTCTAAATTGTGGAATTTTCTGAATTGTGGGAAGTCAGATTGCTAAATTTTCCAGTGTTTTAATTAAGGTAAAGTCTCCATCTGTCCTTCAAAGATATTGGTGGCGGCCCTGAACTTCTGTTGGTGTTTATAGAAGGTAAGTCAGCGAGAGAAAGATCGCAAGGTAATGTTCTGGCAGAATATTTATTTATTTTTTTTTAATTAATAATTGTTTGTTTCTTCACAATTGGCGACTACTGTCAGGATCCTGGTATAACTTTATACGAGGTAGACCTGTTTTAAGCACAGAAAATAGGATTTGGGTAACGGCGTAAGTTGTGAAATTGTTAGACCTATATATATTTACGTTGAATAAGGTTATGTTTTGGTAGTGTTGGTGTGTTTACTTTTACTTTTGGATAACGATTGTGTTAGGTGTTTTGATTTTATGTATATAATTATTGAATAATAGAAGGGTATAGTGGCTTTATATATATATATATATATATATATATATATATATATATATATAGCAGCCCATCAGTTTAACCAATACCACATAGAAATTAGCTGTGATTGTAGAACATTTTTGATGCAGAATAATTAACCATCAGATCGGTGTTCAACAATAGATGACGTAGAACTGATGGCCTAAATTGAAGAAAATATATACAAACGTTTATACAAGTAACAATTCACCTATCAATTCAAATTCGTTTTATACACTTTTACCCGTTATGTCTATATATATATAAAAATTGTATATATGAATCTACATATTACACTCAGAATCTTGACGGCTTATCTTAATATAAATAAAAGTCATGGTATGTATGTAAGTATGTTCCACATCTCCTCCTAAACCACTGGACCGATTTCAACCAAACTTGGCACAAATATTTTACGCAACCTGAGAACCAGCATAGGACAGGTTTTTTTTTCGATACGATCCTTTGGGGGGTCCTTTGGGGTCTTCTATATCTCCTCCTGAACCACTGGACCGATTTCAACCAAACTTGGCACAAATATTTTACGCAACGGGAGAACCAACATAGGGTAGGTGTTTTTTTTCGATACGATCGTTTGGGGGGTCCTTTGGGGTCTTAAAAAAACTATTAGATCTGGTTACCATGGCAACCGAATAGAATACATTCTTGTTGCCATAGCATCGGTGGAAGCCTCCCGCGTAGGGAATAGCGCGGGAGTCGTCCGACGGGCCTTCCCCGGAGTCCGTCCACGGAACCCGGGGGGTTAAAGTCGGATCTCGCGAAAAACGGCCGGGCCAGAGTCCCAGCGCCTCGCCCGCCATGTCGACGGCTTTCCCGGGCTTCGGAGAACCTTCCGTACCCCGGGGAGGTCTCTCACCAAGTCCTACCGCGGGAGTTCGACCGGCCTTAATGCCGGAAAAAGCAGGCGATGTCCCGGAATAGGTAGAAGCCTCCCACGTAGGGAATAGCGCGGGAGTCGTCCGACGGGCCTTTCTCGGAGTCCGTCCACGGAACCCCGGGAGTCTTAGATCGGATCTCGCGAAAAACGGCCGGGCCAGAGTCCCAGCTCCTCGCACGGCATGTTGACGGCTTTCTCGGGCTTCGGAGAAACTTTCTTACCCCGGGGAGGTCTCTGACCAAGTCCTAGCGCAGGAGTTCGACCGGCCTGGATGCCGGAAAAACAGACGGTGTCCCGGCATAGTTAGAAGCCTTCTGCGTAGGGAACAGCGCGGGAATCGTCCGACGGGCCTTCTCCGGAGTCCGTCCACAGAACTCGGGGAGTCTTAAGTCGGATCTCGCGAAAGACGGCCGGGCGAGAGTCCCAGCTCCTCGCACGGCATGTTGACGGCTTTCTCGGGCTTCGGAGAACCTTCCGTACCCCGGGGAGGTCTCTGACAAAGTCCTAGCGCGGGAGTTACAGCGGCCTGGATGCCGGAAAAAGCAGGCGATGTCCCGGAATAGGTAGAAGCCTCCCACGTAGGGAATAGCGCGGGAGTCGTCCGACGGGCCTTTCTCGGAGTCCGTCCACGGAACCCCGGGAGTCTTAGATCGGATCTCGCGAAAAACGGCCGGGCCAGAGTCCCAGCTCCTCGCACGGCATGTTGACGGCTTTCTCGGGCTTCGGAGAAACTTTCTTACCCCGGGGAGGTCTCTGACCAAGTCCTAGCGCAGGAGTTCGACCGGCCTGGATGCCGGAAAAACAGACGGTGTCCCGGCATAGTTAGAAGCCTTCTGCGTAGGGAACAGCGCGGGAATCGTCCGACGGGCCTTCTCCGGAGTCCGTCCACAGAACTCGGGGAGTCTTAAGTCGGATCTCGCGAAAGACGGCCGGGCGAGAGTCCCAGCTCCTCGCACGGCATGTTGACGGCTTTCTCGGGCTTCGCAGAACCTTCCGTACCCCGGGGAGGTCTCTGACAAAGTCCTAGCGCGGGAGTTACAGCGGCCTGGATGCCGGAAAAAGCAGGCTGTGTCCCGGCATAGTTAGAAGCCTCCCGCGTAGGTTATAGCGCGGGAGTCGTCCGACTGGCCTTCCCCGGAGTCCGTCCACGGAACCCGGGGAGTCTTAAGTCGGATCCCGCGAAAGACACCGGGCAGAGTCCACGGTTCTTATAAATAAAGATATAGGTTATGACATCGTAGGTGGTGTATGCACCTTAAGAAACTTCTTAATAGTGCGTGAATTCAGAGTTGTTTCAGTTTGAATTTAAAAGTGGATAAGTTAAGATAGAAGTAAGTTATAAGCGAGTATAAAAAACAACGTTTTGATAGCGAATGTATTCAGATCGTAGTGTTCAGACAATATAAATGCGCTTGCTTCAGTTTGAATTTAAAAATTGATAAGCTGAAATCTATAGACGTATTGTATTATTAGAATAAGTTTAGGAGACACTAATTTAACAAATACCTTATTTCACCATTAACACAATGAATTATAAAATGACAGTTAAATACGCAGCGCGTGCAAGTACTGTAGACATTTTATTGAAAACTAATTTAGCTGTTCGCCCTCTCCCAGAGTTAGAAATCGAGCAGGAGCGTCACGCGCAACAGAATTCTTCTCCAGATATAAGAATAAAGATTATGACATGTTCTTAAACAGGTGCGCTAGAGAGTGTAGTATAGTGTACAAATGTTTATAGGACCGGTAGCGAATTATATTACTTCTACAGAGTTGGCAAACCGCGGATAGTCAGACGTGCAGCCAGGTGTCTAATGAAGCATATATAAGATCGGCGCTTAGAGCAAGCTACCCATGAAATACATGGTTTGCTTTTTGTAGAATTTCTATTGCTAATTGTAAGAAATAGAGTCAACATAAAGCAGAGTACAAGAAGTGATGCTTACGCGTGATTTTACATACTATGAATTACGACAGATAATAGTTGCTTTGATGCCTGTCATTCTTTTAAACGGGAGAGTGGTATTGATCCGCTTTTACTATTAATCTCTGTACTATCATTAAGAGCCGTCGCTCTAATTTATGCGAACTGGCAACTCGAAGTCAAAGTGACGGCCGTACTATTGCTCGTAAATAAAGATTGCATTGCATTGCATTGTGGATGCGGTGTGTCTTTGCACCCGTGGCTTATTTGCAGCATCTGGAGGGTGTCCAATGGCTGCCAGAAGTGAACATAGTGCTGGTACATTTTCGACTGGTAACCTAAAACTGGAAAGGGAAACCGCCAACCAGGTAACTGTGAAGGCGGGGGAGTATAAATTTTATTTTGATTTGTGCACTGCCGCTGGTACCGATTCGAGCAACAGATGTTGCCCGTTTCAAGTCCAGTCAGCAGACGCCCTGAGGGCGTCGGTCGCTCCCCTCGAGGCGGAGAGCCTCCGTGCCAATGATTGATGACAGCGACAAGCAGCCGACTCAGCGTGCTAGGAAGTGGTCGGGAAGGAGAGAAGGACAGTTTAAGTGAAAAAACTCTGGTCTAGGACTGATGATTACATTTTTAGTTTAACTGAAAGAGGATGGCGTTATGCCGGGTCATCAAGAAGCGCCCGAGGGCGCTTGACCCGAATGGGCGGTGGTGGTTCTGATGCACTGATGGTTCGTAGGTATGCGAAGGTGGAGGTCGAGGCTTTAGTAAACAGAGTTAGAGCCAGCGACCGGACAAAGGCAGACAAGGTAGGAACACGGAGACCTCCTCCTTACAAACCAAGGGGACCCCGTCAAGGATCGGAGGGTTCGGGACTGGAACGCTTCCAGCCTACACCTGTTGGTGGTGGATAAATGAGACCACCAGGCGGGAGCCGCATAGGTCAGTACAGACCTGAGAAAAAGAAGATAGATGGTAAACTTCGTGCGCATGGCCAGGCGGCTGCTACAGGAGAGGAAAGGAGATAATTTGGCTCGGACGCCGCGAGCCTTGGCAAGGATTTCCGTCACGTGGGCGTTGAAGCAAAGTCGACGATCTAGCCGATAATACTTCGCCGATTCTTTGTAGGCGATGGGCCTCCCTCCCAGGGAGAGGGGCTGGCATCGGGAGATGGACTTACGTGTGAAGCAGATCGCATCGGATTTCTCCGTGTTGATCGTCACCCGCCATTTCCGTAGCCAGTCCGGAAGCTAGTTCAACTGACGCTGCAGCTTAGTACTCGCAAATCGCGGGGACAGGGAGCTGCAGTGATACACAGCGTCGTCAGCGAACAAAGACAACGTGACTCCGGGGAAGACAGGCAGGTCGTTCGTGTACACAAGGTACATAACGGGGCCCAGGACAGATCCCTGTGGTACGCCGGCGGCGACGGGTCGAACTGTAGAACAGGACCCGTCGACGCTCACCCTGAAGGTTCGGTCGCTGAGATACGACCGGAGAAAAAACACTATGGACGATGGTAGAGGGGAATTGGCAAGTTTGAAGAGAAGACCTTCGTGCCAGACTTTATCGAAGGCCTTGCTCACGTCCAACAGTACGGCGGCCGTAGCCGCTCGCCTGTTGGTGGCGTCAGACAAGTGCGTAACTACGCGGACCAATTGAAGCGTGGTCGAGTGCTCTCTGCGAAACTCGAACTGTTCGCTGCGGATGAAACCATCTAGCAGCGGTGAGATGCGAGCCAGCAGGAGACGCTCGAACACCTTCGAGATGACTGGTAAGAGAGAGATTGGGCGATAGCTTTCAGGAAGCATTCGCGGCTTGCAAGGCTTCGGAATCATTACGATACTGACTGTTTTCCACAGGCGGGGAAAGTACTGTTGCCGGAGACAGAAGTTAAACAGCTCAAGAACGAGGTCAACGCCTGAGGCCGGTAGATTTTGTAGAGCAGCGGCCCCGATCCGGTCAGGACCGGGGGCGCGTCGGCGATTTAGTCGGCAGATAGATGAAACTAGTTCACCCCTGTCGAACGGGAGAGCTGGGACATCGGGAGGGCGAGAAAAATGTCCAGATAGGAAGTCACGGACTGCTGCCGAGTGGACAGGTTCCGAGACGCCTTGGTGAACAGTAAATTGCACCTCCATGCAGTCGGCGAAGACCTCAGCCTTGCCTTCTGACGAAGATACAACCCTGTTCAGAGTTTCAAGCGGGTTGCTAGTTCTCTTCTCCCGGGTCAGTCTACTCGCCGCTCTCCAGACGGAGGCGTGGTCGACTTCAAGAGACTCAAGATATGAGTCCCATCGATCAGAGTTTACGTCCCGCAGTAGCTGCTGGACGTAAAAAGACTGGGCCTGAAAGCGCCTTTTGACGCCGAGCGTGGATGATTCACCTCGAGAGCATAGGTGTGTCGATCCATGACACCTTGGACCAACTCCTGAAGATGAGTGGCTCGGAGATCTAAATCGTCACAAGTGACGATCGGGTCCGCGGGGAGCGATGGAAACCGCCGTGAGAACTCGTCATGGTAAGAGCGTCAATTGACTCTCCTAACAATCTGAGCGGGAGGTCGGGATGAGGCAGACATCTCACGGGCAGTTATAAAAAGGGGATTGTGATCGGATGAGAGATCCGACACTGACGAGACCTGGATGTGATGGGTCAAGTCCTTGGCTATGACAATGTCAAGGACGTCCGGTCGATGACCGGAAAAGGGGAAGTGAGTAGGGTCTTCTGGGCCGATGACTTGAAGTACCGGGTCGTCGGAGACGAACTGATACAGAGATTTTCCGTAGGCGTTGGCTTCTTTGCTGTTCCAAGAGGGATGCTTGGCATTTAAGTCGCCGGCTACAATGGTTGGTAGGGGATGATCGAGGAGAGCGTCACACTCCTCGGGCGGTGGAGGTATCCGCAGGCTGGGCCGGAGATACGCCGCAACAACGCGCAACTCCGATCCGCCTGCGTCTATCGCCACCGCACAACCTTCAAAAAGAGATGTATCGAAAGGGGGTAGTGGCCTGAGGGATAACCCGCCTGTGGACTGAGACGGCTGCCCCCCCCCCCGAGGACCGACAGCCAGGCCGCTGAGGACGATCCTGACGAAAACAGATGTAAGATGGCAGGTTGAAGGTATGGTAGCGAGCCAGATGAGTCTGGCAAAGGAGGACGACATCAGCGTCTTACTGCGTTACGAAAGTCATCAGTTCAGATCGTTGAGGGACTACCCCATGGGCATTCCACGCAACGATCCTAAGACTCCTAGCCATTCAAAGGAAGAAGAGGAAAGAGGGTAGACAAGGATTGAAACACCAGGGCGAGAACCGTGGTTGTATCTGGAGCAGAGCGTAAATAAAGAAGCCAAGTTTATATCAGCGATACTGTAAAATTACATTAATGTTTATTGAATTGCTATGTGCATTTGTTTGTTAGCATTGGCACACCATAATCAACGCTTAGCACTGTCTTCGTTTCAACATCAGTCTTTTTTTCTATTTCCCTAGAAAATGTATAGATATTGTTGAACTACATTTATTTCTATGCTGCGTTTTACAGTGGTCTCTTTATACTTTAAAACCTGCGCGATAAGAAGTTTTTATTCCTCGTTTGTTTTGGCAAACTAGAACCTATATCAGCTTGTGTTGAAAAAAAAACATGACAGTGGTCACGTCACGTTCAAGTGTTCAGTGTATTGTTTTGTAAGAGTGTCATCAGTAGGCCCTGCTGTGTATCGCCTTCCACTTCACTCACGCGCGTTACACTAAGAACACAAACAACAACGTCAGCACATTCTCGTACGATAGCCATAACACACACACACACACCATGCTACTACGAACAAAGAAAGAAAGAAATCATCTCTTTTCCTCTATTTTTTCTGTCTTTATATAATGTTTTTGTTGTTTTCAATTTTATAAGTAGGAGTTCGAGGAGCCTCAACAGTTTGAAAATTATTATCATCATTCATCGTGAATAGGCCTTATATAATTATCAAATAACAATAACAATACAATAAAATAAAAATAATTAGTAAAAACTTTACACGCGTAATCTTGGAACTACAGAATATAACATGTACGCGGGTAATGTAGAAAAGACGGAAATGACTAACGCAGTAGTAAGGTGAAACTCGAACTTGTCAATGGATGTGAAGTGTTTGCAAGAGACCTCCCCTCACCACCGTTGCAAGCGCATACTGTATAACGCTCAATGACTATTGTTACTGTAAGCTGTTACTACTGCGTGACTTGAAACTTATTACGGTTCTATCATTTTTTTTAGTACATGTCATTTATCGCACATTAGGTCGTCAATTGTTTTGTTGCGGTCTGTCTGATTTCATGGGTTTGACTTCTGTAGAATGCCGAATAGAAAGAAAGTTGTTTTGTCACTTAAAAATAAACTGGAAATTGTAAAGTGGTTAAAAAATTGTGAATCCAGTCGTGTTTTAGTTGATCGACGTAGGGACCCCCACCATTTCAGATGTAACGAAAAATTCCGATTAGTTGATGCAATTTTGACAGTAAGGATGTAAGTGTACATGGAAAATTATGGAAAAAAAAACAAAATATGAGGGTGTGTTTTTACACGGTTCCTATAGAAACGAGCAAGCGGTGAAGTAGTATCTGACCCTCTATTATTCAAAAAAAATTGTAGACATTAACCAAAAACTTGGCGGAGACTCTTCTTTTATAGCAAGGTGCTGGGTGGCTAGGCAAGTTTACTAAATGATACGGGGTTCGTGAGCTCGAAAGTCTCTTCTACTTCTTCTTCACGCCTTACACTGTTTAGCCTGTTCCGGCTCCAAACTGGTCGGACCATCTCTTTTTGGGTCTTCCCAGGCTTCTCTTCCCTATAGGCTGATACAATAAGGCTATTTTGGGGATTCTGTCACTGGCCATTCTGCTAATGTGTTGTTTCCAACTTTCTCGATACTTATTGATAATTTCGTTTACTTCTTCAACTTTCAGTTCCTCTCTTATCTGATTGTTTCTTTTCATATCTAATTTTGTGTATCTATGGAACGCAAAAATTTCATTTCTGTAGCCTGAATTCTTGATATTCGTCTAGCAGAAATTGTCCACGTTTCTGAGCCATAAGTAAGGGTAGAAAGTGCCATGGCTTTGTATAATTTTATTATGGACTCTTTCCTTGCCTTGTGTTTTAGAGCACTTCACAGAGTTCCTGTTATCTGGTTAAATTTACACTGTTAAGACAAATTCTAACAATTCCGTACAAAAACAAGTTGAAGAATATCAATTCTGTTCTGCTCCGTTCTGTTGTTAATGAATTTTAAGTAGGCTTCCTTCTTCTCTTTCACTAAAGAATATATTTTCCTATTAATGTATTCTTTGTATAGGCCTACGAGAGGTTACAGCGTAAACAGTTAAATTCTGAGACTTGTTCTACAATTTTACTATCCAAAACAATTTTTGATCTAACCGACTATGTTCCTTTAAAAGACATACATCTTTTTTGTCAGATATTTCCACATTAAATTCTTTCGCAGCGTTATTTAACGAGTGGAGCATCCTTTGCAGGTCATCTTCATTTGTGGCCAATAAAATCTGATCATCTGCAAACATCAGTCTTAAGCATTTTGCCCGCAACTATGATTCCTCTATTTACACTTTTAAGACAAACTAACAATTCAGTCCAAAAACAAGTTGAAGAGAATCAATTATGTTCTGCTCCGTTCTATTGTTAATTAATTTTAAATAGGCTTTCTTCGTCTCTTTCACTAATGTTTATAATTCAGGATCCCATGTCTTAGACCACGCTTAGGATTTGATATTTTCTTTGCTCCCAACACTTCTCTTGCGGGGTTTTGTACTACACCTTTTATACATTCCCACTCAGTCTCAATTTCAGGATTGTGGTCTATTTGTATTCTTCTTTGATACAAATCTTTTATGGAGTCCTCTTTCCGGTTATCCTGCAATAACGAGGAAGTCATTTTTATTTACCTTATCAATTACTCTTTGCAGTTGTTGGTAGAATTCATCAGATTCTTTTGCCTTCCTTCCTCTGGTGCATAAACTCCCACCACTGTTAGACTCGCTCTTTCCACTCTTAATTTTACTGAAATTATTCTTTGGCTTATCTATTTATAGCATGTTATAGTCCTTTTAAATTCTTCATTTATTAAGTGGCCACTCCTGCTTGAGCTCCTCGCATATTTATGTTGTGACACCAGTATATAACATTGTATAGTATTTTAAGTTTGTATTTCCTTTCTGTTTTTCTTTTTGGTTTCTGTTAATACTGATACATCCACTTTCCTTTCTTTTAGTTCTGTTTTCAATTCGTCTGTTTTATATTGTATATCTCTTACGTTCCAGGCAGCATTTTTTATTTTCCTAAAGAAAATAATTTTAAATAATTTTTAAATTAGTTTTCCTAATGCCTTCTTCTTGTCCTTCTTCTTTGCCTGGTCATTATCCGTAATATCCGTCCGGCTATTAATTTCCTACTAAGTGTCCCTTGGATATACTACCAACATTTCGCAAGGCAAGCTGAGCGCGGGGCTGCCTAGTCAAGCCGAAAAAATAACCGCAGATGTTGCAAGTACGACTTCATTTGTCAACAAATTCGCAGAAATTTTTAAAGACGGCAAGTACGATTTAGACGTTCTGTACAACGCGGGCAAAGCGGGTCTTTTTCTGAAAATCCTATCATCTAAAACATTGGAATCTAAACGTGAACATTAGGGCCCAGGGTATAGCCTAAAGTAAGTAAGGACCGGGTCATTCTGATGGTTTGTGCTATTGCCCAAGGAACACATAAAATCCCAAATGTTCCTAATGGGTAATTAAAAAAAAACTCGATGTTTTAAAAATGCAAATCTTTTTAATTTACAAAATTCAGAGAAAGGAGTGGATGAACACCGAAGTGTTTGTCGACTGGTGTGACAACACTTTAATACCCCAAGTGAAGAATTTCGCAAAAATGTCGCCAAAGAAAATGTAAAAGTGCTGTTGGTGATAGATAATGCACTGGCACATCCTTCCACGGAAATGTTGGAGCAAGAAAATGATTTATTCACTGTTGAATTCTGGCACCACCACTGGCTCCACTCAGCCGATTGATCAAAGCGTTATTGCAGCTTTAAAGAAAGTTTACACAAAGCAACATTTTACGTCGGCTGCTCTGCTGAAAACGATCACGTTGATAGTGTTTTGTCTTTTTTTTCTTTAAATTAATTTGAAAGATTGTTGCTACATGATCGTGGACGCGTTGTATTCAACTGAGACTTGCAATTTAAAATGAGAATGGAATAAATCGATAAAGGAGGAAAACAAATACGAAGAAAAACAAAAGGACAACGCTGCAGCACAAGAAGAGGAAGCAGGAAATGATATAGTAATAAGTAAAATTTCAGTGTCGCTGGTCGCTTCAAAAGTCAACTACTCAATCAATAAGTGTGATAATAATGATATCGTGAACTGGTTTGAATAGTGTGGCAACGATGGCGGTTTTCAAATGATGGCGGACGAAGATACCGTTCAGGCGATATTTAACGTAAACAACGAAAAAACTGAGGATGAAGAGCGAGAACCTGAAAATTCTGGAGCATCTCATGCGAAAGCCTTTGAGACCCTTAAGGTAGGATGTAAATGGTTTGAAAAGCGAAAGGAATCCAACGCCATCCAATTGTTGGAGATCAAAGAAATTTGCGATTTAGAGAGAGTATGCGAGTGAGAGGGAGGAAGAGTGTGAATGACGTCTGCATAATTTAACAATAGACTATATTACTCTATATACTACTCTGTATAGACGATGTACTTGGTAAATATTACTTTAAAACAATATAAATAATAAGTAATAACCATTGTCACATGATTAATTTGTTTACCACAATTTTGTGTTTGTAATATCAGTAGTCCTGTTATTTTGTACCTAATTCTCAAAATTTATGGATAAGTGTGTTCAGTACTAGTAGTAATAATAACTTTTAATAATATAATTGAACATCTTACCATCTGCATTCAGCTATAACATATTTTTAGACATGTATTGCTATTTGCACCAGTTCCAATAAACATTCAATTATTACTGGATCTATAATTATTTACAAACATAATTAAGGGATTATTATATTATCAATAATTTAAATTGTAATACTGTATTAATTAGGTTTTTGGAATATTGTAATTATGTCTACCTATTTAAGTACAATAATGCTTAAGGAATGTTATTATTTTGCCAACGTAAAACAAAACTGTCACACACACACACACACACACACAACACACAGAGGAATGTTTATAAACTCTCTACGTAAGCGTAAAATATGAAAGACGCGGATTGACAACTGTTTAAAACCAATCGAATATGTGTCATTATTAGCCTAATTACACATACCTACTTTGAAACTAACTAATACTAGATAATATTATGACTGTCTACAACTGTAAGGTACCTACAATACACACCCTATTTATAAACATAAACCGGAAGACATTTGTACAGCGTCCTTTTGACCTGTAAAGGTAATTAAAAGAACACATGTTTAGAAGGCAGTAGGGTGTTGGTTCTAGTTGGTAGTTATGTGTTTGACTTTTTCTGTATTGTCCGTACACAGGTCCTGATGATGACAATAAATATTGTCAAAACGTCGATACAAACAATGTAAAATTTGTGTTATATTTATTGACCGACCCTCACCTTCCATCGTTAAAATTTATTGATCGACGGTCACTACTAAAATTAAGAATTTTATTATTATTTTTATTTTCATTTTTTAATATTTTTTATTAATTGAAAATCACACTTAACTACAGAAATCACAGGTTTGTTTTCAAACTACAGGTCTGTGTGTGTGTGTGTGTGTGTGTGTGTGTGTGTGTGTGTGTGTGTGTGTGTGTGTGTGTGTGTGTGTGTGTGTGTGTGTGTGTGTGTGTGTGTGTGTGTGTGTGTGTGTGTGTGTGTGTGTGTGTGTGTGTCAATGAGAAATAAAATAACATATCAGCCGAAGTCAAGTATTTCAGGTCTACTTCTGTTTAAAGGTAACGGATGAATATTGCCTTACAAATTTTTCAGAAGCCTGCAACTTTCACATTGCAATTTTTTATTATGCATGTAATGATGCCTTTGGACGTCGATCATTAGCGAATAATCCTATTTATTGTCCCAGGATTTCTCATTCGGTTGGGACGAACAAATCTGAGGAGAGAATAAAAGAAAGTACTTAAATACAACTGTAATTAAGAAAATGAAAATACGATTATGAGACGGAGAGCTGAGCTGCATATTTGCGTAAACACAGGATGTGCAATGTAAGCGGATTGACAAGGAAGACAAAACTCACTAGTGAGGTTATCTAGCCGTATACCTTAAATCCGCTGACATACGATTCGTAGATGAGCTTGTTATTTGCACCTTTCCTTAGTTGTGGTTTGACAATCGTTGTGACACAGTAGTATTAAAGTCGTGAATTTTGATCTAGAATTTTTCTGATAATATAAGAAATTGTCTAATATTGAAATTTAACTAACTTAATAATAAATCTATTCGTTCAAAACAGTTAGAGAGGTCTGCAGCTCCGGGAGTTTACTAGTGGTGTGACAATTCCTTTTAGCAATGAATTGTATAAATTTTCATAGGACCGCTAATGTTGGCTACGGAGTTGAACAACAGATATGCAACCACGTGTTACCGCGTCTAATTATGCATAGATCAGCTCGGCGCACACAACACGGGCTTATAAGTATCGGCGCTCAGAGCACGATTTCAGCGTTGGCGCTCAGAGCACGGAGCCCGCGGTGTCCCGACAGAACGTACCAGCGACAAAACGTACCACCCGACTTTTCGCGACATAACGTACCACTTAGGTCGATATCTACCTGCGAAGTGTCTCCTTGTAATCCCTAAATAATTTACACCGCGACAAAACGTACCTGTTACCTGTGTTTGTCAAATTCAAACGGCTTCCGCGTAACTGTAAAATACCCCTCGAGTCGTTGACCTGTGTTTGTCAAGTTTGGCATGGGGCACGGACGGCCGCGAAGTAACCTTATTACTACCATAACATTCACACTGTGCGGGTGGTTTTAACATTTTTTGGAATGGAGCTGACTACGACTAATAAAGGCGGGTTGTGTTTGCACTTCGAGGGGTATAGTTATAGGAAGAAACGGCAGGGGAAGGACGATACGATAACTTGGATTTGTCAAAGGCAACAAAGTGAAAAGTGTTGTGTAATTATGAAATCAAGAGGAGGTGAAGTTGTCAGTGGGCCTTTAGCCAATCATGTGTGTGGACCTCCGAACGATGCTCAGTTAGAAGTTATTAAACGCACGCAAAGCGCCAAGAAGAGGGCGCGGGAAGAAGAAACACCACTAACTAAAATTCACACAGACACTTTGGGCGATCTCCACGATAGAGGTAAGTGTTATTAAAGTTTACAAATTGATAATTTATTGTTTCTATTCTAATTCTAAGGGGTATAAATTTCTATTTCTAAAGGGGTATTCTATTTATAAGGGGTATTCTAATTCTATTTTTTACAGGGTATAACTTTGTTGGTGAAATGCCGCGTGAACTGTCTATCAGAAGAACCTTACAGCGGCAGAGATGTAAGGCGCAAGGCAACACCCAAGAGCCGAGCAACTGCAAAGAAGTGGTTCTCGATGAAGAAACGCTGAAAATGTTCGACGGAACTTCTTTTCTGCTGGCCGATGATGGCGAAGAAGATAGAATTATAGTTTTCAGCGGTGAAAAAGGCAAAGACGGTTTAAAATGCTTCAAAAACTTTTTCTTGGATGGTACATTTAAGTGCTCTAGTAAACAGTTTACACAGATATACAGTATTCATGCAGATTTTGAAAGCACGGATGAAGAAACTAACGTAAATCCTATTGTTTTTGCCCTATTGCCCAACAAGAAGAAGGAAACCTACATTCGATTGTTTCAATTGATCCGTAAAGCTGTTCCAGAGTGGAATCCAGAAACAGTGAACGTGGATTTCGAAATGGCGGCTGTGTCTGCTATTCGAGAAGTACTGCCTTCAGCACATATAAGAGGATGCTTTTTTCATATGAAAAAATGCCTTTGGCCCAAAGTACAAGAACTAGGACTCTCAACTGAGTACCGTGAAAATGAGGATATCCGACTCCATATCCGCATGTGTGCAGCACTGGCTTTCTTAAAACCAGAGGAAGTGCAGGACGGCTGGATCGAGATTCACTCCCAAGCCCCAGAGTCTCCCAAGCTAAGTCTGTTTTTTGATTACTTTGTTGAAAATTGGTTGGAGAACCCGGAGTTTCCAATAAAATTGTGGAGCTGTTACCAAAGGCGTCATCGGACAACAAATTCTGTCGAAGGGTGGAACAACCGTTTGAACACGCTCTTAGAAAGGCCTAACCCTAGAATAAAAGACGTGGTGATGTGTTTGAAAGGAGAAGGAGAGAAGACCAACTGCGCTTTTATGAAGTACGAACTGAACATTGAAGGTACAAAAAGAAGGAAAAAGTACATCAAGTATGACGGACGACTTGAAAGAATAATGAAGCGGTATGAAGCAAATGGAAACCTAAGATCCTGCTTGAGAGCTCTTTCATATTCGCAGAACTTAGAATGAAACTGAAAAATACAAAAACCATAAAACAAAAAAAAAATAATAAAAAAATTAAAAAATCCAAAAATGACGAGAGCTTAACCACAGCTGATTTTAAACACGCCAAAATGATTTTGCCAGTCCAAAGCCTGGGTAAAGTGTGATGGAAATCAGAACCGTGGGGGACTCGAAGTTTACATTTATATCATTTTTATATAAATAAATTGTTTACACGTGTTACTGACTAACAGCACTTAACTGACTATTAGATACACTATAAGTGAACGAAACAAGTTGCGGAGTACGTTTTGTCGCATCCAAAATATTCTGATGTAATTAGCAGACCCGTCGCAGGTAGCCGGCCGGTTAGACGGTACGTTTTGTCGGGTGGTACGTTTTGTCACTGGTACGTTCTGTCGTGTATTCGGAGCCCGCAGTTGTCCGACAATTATCTTATCTCTTCACACACACGCGCGCGCGCGCGCACTCAACATTGTCCGACAATTATCTTATCTCTCCCGTCACACACACACACACACACACACACACACACACACTGTTTACAGACACATGCTCTGACTTAAACATTCACAACTGTTATGTGACCTTGCACACTTTTGTTGGCGGGAGTTTCATTTGCTTGCTTTTTAAATGGGATTATCCATACCTACTGCACTTGCAGGCTTAACAATAACGTTTTGCCTGAACTGTGCTGACATACTCTTTCAAATACTGTCTGTTTCTCTCTCTCTCTCTCTCTCTCTCTCTCTCTCTCTCTGTCTCTCTCTCTCTCTCGCGCGCGCGCGCGCACACACAGAGGCGTAGCAAGGGGGCAGCCGCCCGGGGCGGCATAGTCAGGAGGGCGGCAAAGTGAGCATACACTAAAAAAATTGTTATCAGTTTATAAAACTACAAACAATTTGTTTCATTGATATGACTATCCTTTCATAAAAGAAGCATAACCAGGCAGCTTCTCCGTTGTCATAAACCTCGCGTGGTAAACAGTATTAGTCTATTTATACTCAACCATCGTAATTACTGTTCATTATGATAAGGTAAACCGCACTTGTATGTATTTTTCTCCAACTAAAAAATCCCTTTTTGATTTTGTTGCACTTTATTTCCACACAAAAAATTATCAAAGAACCCAATTCAATAGCGAAAATGTGTTTTCATCGTGACGAAATTTATATCCCCGTATTCAGGATTATGAAAATAGTCCTGCTCATCGCTCTGCGTTTTTAGATTGGAAGGAATTGGAAAGTTCTTTAAACAAAGGAGAACTTATTGATGACCTACCTTAGGAACAAATGAGTAAAGCAGCTAAGTCATGAAAAAGTTCTCGAACAGGTCATTGCCGCAGTACAAACTTTTGCATAACAAAATCTGTCACTGAGAGGACATCGAGAGTCAGTTACTAACGATCCAAATCCTGGAAACTTTCTGGCTTTGCTAAAATACTTGGCTAAATTTGTACCTTATCATGAGATCTCATTTAGATTCAGTCTCTCGTAAATCTGGGTGTATATCGTATCTATGGCCAGCCATTCAAAATGAAATAATAAGCCTGATAGGAGAAGGAGCGCACAAATATATTATTACTGAATGTAAGAAGGCGAAGTACTTTAGTATTATATTTGACACAACACCAGATGCTTCACATGTAGAACAAATATCTTAGATTATAAGATTTGTTGAAATTAAATGCATTTCTGTTGATATCAAGGAAGCCTTCATAGATTTTATTCCTTTAGAAGTGAAAACAGCGGAGGGGATCACAGAAGCTATTACAAGTAAGCTTGGGAGAGATGGATTGAATCTTAGCGGTTGCAGAGGTCAGTCTTATGACAATCAATCAACAATGGCTGGTATCCATTCAGGAGTTCAGAAGAGAATATTATATTTCAATCCATTATCTTTGTTTGTTCCTTGTGACAATCATTCACTTAACTTGGTTGGAGTTCACGCAGCTCATGAAAATGTTCAGGCAGTGACATTTTTTGGGACAGTAGAACGTCTATTCACCTTCTTTTCCTGTTCCACTCATAAATGGAGTGTTTTTAAAGACTTCGTAAATATTACTCTAAAAAGACATTGTGATACCAGGTGGAGTTCTAAAACTGATGCGGTGAAAGCAATATCCACTCAGCTGGATGAAGTGATCGCTGCGGTGGAGAAACTGATAAATACACCGACTGAAACAGTTGATACGAAGGAAGATGCACCATTAATAATTAATCTGATAGGAAACTTTAATTTTGTAACCTTGCTCTTTTTCTGGACAGATATTCTTTCTTCTATAGACACAATCCAGAAAATCTTGCAGACCAAAGGAACAAGCTTTATTCAAGCATTGACACTGCTGGAGACGCTAACGGCCAAATTAAAAGTTTGGAGGAATGAGTCGTGTAACAATGTCATTACTAAGGCAGACCAGGTATGTAATGAATGGGGTGCCAGTATTACATAAAGGATAAGAAGAAAGCGCAGGATGCCAGAGACGTATGCAGACGATTCTGCATTAAATGCGAACTGTTCGGCAAGAAATGCGACGTCCTCTTATAAAAATTTTGGACAAACTGTCAGTTGAAATTTCAAGCCGTTTCTCTAACATAAAAGAGTTAAGAAAACGCTTTGGATTCCTCTGTAAATTTGAGGCGTACGTAAATTATGGGGATATACATTTTAAGGAACAGCTTTCCCAAATCAATATTAAATTAAGTGCACAGTGCTTGAAAAACTGTATCCACATGACCTAAACAGTGTAGAATTGTTCAGTGACTTAAAAAAAGTCATACTTTTATTAAAAAGGGCAACAGTTGATGGAGAATAAATAAACTTTACACCTCAGGGCCTGTTACAATACATTTCTTCAATGGGATTAGAAGCCTACAAAACACTAGCAACAGCTTTAAAACATTTTCTTACATTACCAGTGTCTGCGGTTTCTTGCTAAAGATCGTTTAGTAAACTTAAATTGATTAAATCGTACCTACAATCAACAATATCTCAAGACAGGGTATCAAATCTAGGAATACTTTCAATTGAAAACGACATTCCTTTGTCTTTAGATTATAGTGATTTAATAACCAACTATGAAGCAATTAAGACCAAGAAAGTTACATTTTAAAATATTTCGTTTTAAATATTTATTAAATATTAAAAACAAATATTAAGTGTTTATTAATAAAAGACAGAACCATTAACCTGTAATTGTAAGTTATTAAGTCTATTATTTTTAGTGTAGTGTTTTGTTTAACATTATGTTGCTTTAGGATATTGTTTTGACGATGCGCTTTAGACCTACAATGAATTTGCATGTTTATTAGAAAATTTTTATGTTAAAAATTTTTTATTTTACATTTTATAGTCTCTACATTTGTTACTAATAAATGTATACAAACTATCTACCAGTAATATTATAATATGTAATTTCTTAATTTTGACTTAACAAATATTCTTAAGACGTTTGCTGGACGTGTTTTCTTACAAAAAGCTACACATTTGTATTTATTAAGTACTTTGTTCACTGGATTGGCCGTCATTTTTGCTCTTTTGTCCCCTTTTAATTATAAAGGAGAGGCGGCCGACAATCTCCTTGCCCCGGGCGCCATAAAGCCTAGCTACGCCACTGATGATACATTCAGGTAGGCCTATTATAAAAATTTATTTTTGAATGTAGCCTATCTTTTTTTGTGATGTATGCAAATAATGTACAGCATAGTGTTTTCTCATTTCTTTGGGCCTTCCCTATTTTTGTAATTCTCATATCAGCATTTTATATCATCCACATTGGCCACAATTGACCCGGATAAGGGAGTTTTTGCAACGTATTTTAAGTGAGTTAGCTTCAATTCAATTAACATCTGTAGATTATACACAGCACAAAATTAGTATGTATAAAGCTAACCACTTATACTAAAACCTAATACTCATTTAATACACATTTAACAACTATTTAGGCGGTTACTATGCAAGAATGTCCACATTTTTTGGAAAATAAATAATTTTCTTTGTATCCATATCTCTATATGTTATATAACAGAGGTATGAATAAAGCTGTGTTTGGTTAGTTTTTTCGCATTCACGCCTGTTGCGACGTTTAACGGCGGTCCATAATGACTTGATCGATTGCGTATGTACCCCAATTACAGGATCTAAAAAATCCGGACAGAGAATGACCGTCCCGTACTACTACGGGATTATGGAGCACAGATTTAACGCGTAATAACGCTTTCAGTCTTGTAGCAGTACGGGGAGACATCGACCTTGTCAGCGCAAAACTTTGTGGTTGTATACTCACCACCATAAGTGTAGGTAAAAACTATAGTCCTAACTGTATCAAACAGTAATTTCGATTTTTGTGACCAAGTACCCTTGCGCAATGCAATTTACGTGCGACAATCTTATTTCGTACACTGCCATCCATCTGTCAGAATTATTCTCGTGTGTATATAACATCGTCGAATGACCGCGATCGCACTGCTAATTGTGATAACGAATGTGCTTATTTTGCAAAAATTCAATGGAACTGGGATTTGTTGGGAATATGGCGAATTAATGTTAACTACGACACTGTTACACTGGAATAGTTAAACATAACTGAGGTTGTGTAAGATTCTGCATGTAATGTGTCGTATAATGTGTTACTTATAAAGCTGTTGAGACTTTCTGGTTTACATTTAGGCAGAGTGAGTGAGTGAGAGAGAAAGACAGACATCGTGTGATAAGAAATACCGTTTATAGTATGATAGCCAAAACACAGGATGCTTACTGCAGGTGGCTTCTGAGAAAGTCCTTGAAAATAATGAACGAATAAGTCAGTGGTGGGGGGACCAAAGTGTATAAAATAATTATACAGCCCAATTCTACTTCATTGACTCATCAATTCTTACACCTGAATGCAGAGTAACAATTGGAGCGACCTGTTAAAGGTTTAGAATCTTATGTTGCGCAATTGATGTGTATAACTGAAGAAAACTGTTGTGTTAGAATTGGAGGTTATTGTTATGAATGTATAAACAAAAAATATGGTACTTTTCTTATGCGGTTTTTATCACTGAATCTGATGGTGGTAAAATAAAATGCCTCTAATAATTAGTACTTTTTATATAGTGGGGTCGAAAAAATTCAAGAATTGATGCCTCCTGTAACATGATGGTGAACTGATGGGAAGATACGTTTAGAGTTATTATTTAAATAATTTTGTTTGACATGGCTAAGGCACAAGTAAACTAAATAGACTTCTCATTTTGAGAATGGGAAGACGAATTCAGAGGGATTGTGGATAGAATGACGGACGATGAGTGGTGTAAACTGGATGATAATTTGAGACGAATGGAAGAACAAGAAGAGGGAATATTCGCTGAAATTTAAAAGCATAGTGATGATATTATTATGGAAGAGTGTAAACAAGAAAGTAAAATAAATCAGGTAGTGGATAAGAAGGGGAGTGAAAATAATAGCGGTAGTCATATTACAAATAATAAAGGTAAAATAGTTGAAGCCATAGTGGTAGAGAATAAGACAGTGAATAATGATAATGATGATAGTGTAGTGGTGGTAGAAAATGGTAGAGAGACAGATCAATCAAACGAGAATAAAGGCGATCAGGGAACAGATAATGAGGTAAGTAACGATGATATGAGTGAATCTGATATGCATGTGATGAATTTTCTGCAAACAATGTTTGATAATATGAATAAACGGTTTGTCGAGATTGACAAAAAGTGGGATGAATTATTGCAGAAACCAGAGACAGATAAATTAAAGGAGAATACAGAAGTTGAATTAAAACAGGCGAGTGTTTGTAATGGTGATAAAATTACGAATAATAACGAAGAAATATTTAACGAGGTAAGCGTTAGTTATAAAAATGAGTTAACAAGTAATAGTGGTAAGATAGTTGAAAACGAGGTATTTAAAGATGATACAGTGAAAATTAATAGTGATGATGAGAATATAGAAATAGTAAGAGAGAGTGAGAGAGTAATGGGAGTAGGGGGTTGTGAAGGGGTAGAAATCAGTGTTTGTAAGTTAGAGAGAGAATATGAGGAGAATTTAAGTAGAAGTATGGGGCAAAGGGCAAATTTTCCCTGTTGTTTAAGTGGTGTAAAGACTCTACTAGTGATTTATGAGGACAGAGTTTCCTCCAGTGTGAGAGACGAAGTGTCTCTAAGTAGGTCCCTTGTGTATCATGAGTTCCCTGGTAAAGCCAGGAGGTGTTATGATAATGTTGTATTGCCTTTTGTGTGGATTGAGAGAGATAAAGGAAATATCGGTATGGAGAACCATACATGACTTCCATATTCTAAGATTTATATTTAAAATCATTTTCAGCCAAACAGCCAGGCTGTGTCTTACCTGCCTCTTTATTGCTGTATTAAATGAAAAATATTATATTACATTAAAATGAAAAAATTATAATTTTATTGCCTGGCAACAAAATTATTTTATTTTTAACAATTACCATTGTTTCAAAAAGTTTAAATAAATTTTCAAGTACTTTACTCTTGTTAAAACGTAAAAGGTTGCAGGTAAACTACCCCTTCCCCTTAACCGATCTTCACCAAAATCGAAAGTCATTGAGACCTCTACAATTCAGGGACGTATGCAAAAAATTATTTGATTCTGTTTGAATTTGCGGCTGTTATCGTTTGCCATAGAAAATACGCTTGATAAAAAAACGTTGCAGGTAAACTACCCCTTCCCCTTAACCGATCTTCACCAAAAACAATAGGTCTTGAGTACTCTACAAATCAAGGCTGTATGCAAAACATTATTTGATTCTGTTTGAATTTGCGGCTGTTATCGTTTGCCATAGAAAATAAAACGTAAAAGGTTGCAGGTAAACTACCCCTTCCCCTTAACCGATCTTCACCAAAAACAATAGGTCTTGAGTACTCTACAAATCAGGACTGTATGCAAAACATTATTTGATTCTGTTTGAATTTGCGGCTGTTATCGTTTGCCATATAAAATACCCTTGTTAAAAAAACGTTGCAGGTAAACTACCCCTTTCCCTCAACCGATCTTCACCAAAAACAATAGATCTTGAGAAATCTACAATTCAGGGCTGTATGCGAAACATTATTTGATTCTGTTTGAATTTGCGGCTGTTATCGTTTGCAAAAAAAAAAAAAAATTTCCCATGATAAAAAAAACCGTTGCAGGTAAACTACCCCTTCCCCTCAACCGATCTTCACCAAAAACAACAGGTCGCGAGTACTCTACAAATCAGGGCTGTATGCAGAAAATTATTTGATTCTGTTTGAATTTGCGGCTGTTATCGTTTGCCATAGAAAATACCCTTGTTAAAAAAACGTTGTAGGTAAACTACCCCTTTCCCTTAACCGATCTTCACCAAAAACAAAAAGTATTGAGAACTCTACAATTTAGGGCTGTATGCAAATAATCTTTTCATTCTGTTTGAATTTGCGGCTGTTATCGTTTGCCATAGGAAATACCCTTGTTAAAACATAAAACGTTACAGGTAAACTACCCCTTTCCCTTAACCGATCTTCACCAAAAATAATAGGTCTTGAGAACTCTACAATTCAGGGCTGTATGCGAAACATTATTTGATTCTGTTTGAATTTGCGGCTGTTATCGTTTGCCAAACAAACAAAATTTCCCTTGCTAAAAAAAAACCGTTGCAGGTAAACTACCCCTTTCCCTCAACCGATCTTCACCAAAAACAATAGGTCGCGAGAACTCTGCAAAACCGGGCTGTATGCAAAAAATTATTTGATTCTGTTTGAATTTGCGGCAGTTATCGTTTGCCATAGAAAAAAAATCTACAGACAGATAGACAGACAGACAGACAGACACACAGACACACAGACACACAGACACACAGACAGACACACAGACACTTTTCGGAAAACGACTTTTTTTCATGTTTTGAGTGTAGTATAATCAGAATCTGCAATAATCTCGAACACGATTTTTTTTGCCATCACCATACTTCCATTCCTTAAGGAATATGGAAGTAAAATGGGGTTGTGTAAGCGATTTTGAGAGAGTGAGAGAGATAGAATTATTCACGTTGAGAGAGAGAGAGAGAGAGAGAGAGGTGGTGTTATTTGATGTTATTAGAAGTTATGAAGAATTATTAAAGAGAATAAATAGTGAGAGAGTGAATAAAATAAAAAAACTTACCTTGTTGTGAGAATAGTGTAGTAATAAACGATTACATTGATGTTGATGATGATATACACTTACCTGCTAGGAGAATTAACGTACTAGTAATAGCTGATTACTATGATGATGATGATAGTAGAAACTATTTAAGTGTGACAAGGAATACTGACGGTGACAAGACCAGAATTACTGATGTAGACAGGTTATATGATAGAATAATAATGTGGGATAATCCAGTAGATTATTATGTGGGTATAACAGAACAATTTAAAATATTGAATAGTTATTATAATAATAATAACAAAATAAAAGTAATTAAAAGTGAATTGTGTTATAAAAACATAAGATTATTGTTTGATGATGGAGGGTAAAGATTATTGTTCATGGACATTTAACTATGTGAGTAGGTGGTTTTTGAAATGGACTGAATTATGAAATGATTTGTGGTAAACAATAACGGATAACAATGTGGATTGTATATACTTTTGTGTTGATGTTGAATGTATTTGTGTAATAGGTTATGTTGTATTCTTTATTTTATGTAAACAATGTATGTATGTAGTAGGGATTGATTCTATAATAATAATATTTTACCAGACTAAATAAATAACGAGAATAATTGTGTTTATAATGAAATTAAATGAATTGTAATTGTTTTGAATCATGGAATCAAAGTAACTTAGTGTTTTAGAAACTGATGGAATTAAATAAATTGGAGATGAATTAAATTAATTTAAAATGTTGTATAGATGAATTTTAGTAATAAATTTAAATGATTTTTCTGAGATTGAGACTTTATAATAAATAGTAAGTGATTAAACAAAAAATGTGTTTAGGTATTGAGTTATATTGTTATTATAAGGTATCAGAAGGTACATATGGTTAGATACATTATATTTGTTGTGATAAATGTTTATAGTTTTGAGTTTATGACAGTCATCATGTTTATTTGATTGAATGATTGACCATATGTCAGTATGAATTTTATAATGAAATTAAATGAGTTTGAAAGAATTTAGATTAGGTGATTAAATTAATTTGAGGTACGGTAGTTATGAAGTTTCTAATGTAATTTTCAATGATTAACTTAATGGAGAATGTTGTAAAAGATGGAGTTTGGGTGATGATTATTTCAATAAGGCATTGAGTCAGTCAGAGTTAACTTTAAATGGGTATTAGACAAAATAAGAATTTTTGGAATAAAAAGTAATACAGAAACAGGTCAGTAGGGGGGGGGGCAGAAGCAAGAGTGAATGTGTGTAGAGAGAAAGGGAGTGATGAAAGTGGAGAGTAAATAGGTAAGAGCTGGGTACATAAGTTTTGTATTGAAGGTGGAGGTGTAAGGAGTCGCCAACGCAAGGCGTTGTGGTGGGAGGTGAATAGTTTTAAATGGGGTTTGGCGGAGTTACCTGGAAAGGGCCAGGAACTAATAAATGCGTGAGTATAAGGGAAGGGAACACACATCCTATGTACAAAAAGGGTATCAGGTGCTTTGTTATAAGAGGAGAATGATATAAGTAGAGTTAGATAAAGTGTTGAAGGGGGTTATTATTGAGAGATTGGTGTCATACTATGCAAATCCATTAATGGTTGTTAGAAGGAAGAAGGTGAGTAAGGTTATATCTAAATGCCCATGCAATAAATCAGATCATTATTAATGACTGGGAGTCACCCGAACCAATTGATGATGAAAATACTTAATGGAAATTCATAGTTGAATTTATAATGTAACGAGTGAAAGATTTAATAGAATTTGAAACTAAAGTAAAGCTGTAAGGTGTGTAATTTTTGGTCAAACTTGAATTTGGAATGTTTATGTTAATGTAACAATGATAATGTTCATGTTGATTGTTTATTATGTTGTATTATGTTAATTATGAGAAGCATAAGGTGTCTAGTTGAGTAGTATGTAACTGTGTAACATGTACTGTGTATAGATGGTAATAGTAATCTACATTGGTAACTGAAACCAAAATGGAATTTTGTGATTGGAGTTGGTAGACGAATTTGAATTATTTTGGAGTTTGAATTTTTTATTTTTGTTTGTTGTGTCTAACATAAATCCTCAATATGTATTGTATAGGTAACAGAAGTAAAAGTAATATGGAATATGTAATACAGGAAAATGTAATATGTTCATGTTAAGGATAGATGTGTCAAGCAATATTGTTTGTTTAAGTAGATAATTAAGATAAAACCAGTACTTTGCTAAAAGGCAAACCAGTACTACTAAGAGGAAACAAGTCAGTTGGGGATGTGGTATGGTAAAAGACAAGTTATTGATATTTTTATTGAATGTTACAGAGTCTGGTGATATGGCGGGGGTGCCTGTCTGACTTTATGGTGTTGGGATCACGATAAGGGAAGTCCAGTAAGGTCATTCAGGTGCAGCAACAGTCACCGAACTCGGGGGGGTAAGTTACCCATGACTGTAATAAGGATTAAAGGGGGGTTGTCGTGCCATATCCTAGATGATCCTCTTAGGTTTTTAGGCAATGAGAGTTTTTCTGTTTCGACAGAAAGCCTCTCATTGGTGGGGGGGGTATTGTAATGGAACAAACCAAGAGGTTTATTTTAATTTCCTAATAATTGTAAAAATTTGTAACCAACCGTGCTAGGCAACAGTCTTGATCACGAAAGCTTGACTTTTTGAACACCTTGTAGTCAGTGCGGTACCAAGCCGTACGAGGCACACAAAAGCTATTAGCGTCTGGTAATGTGTAAGAGCGCGCGTGTGTGCCGCTTTTTTGTGACATGTGCTCAGAGGACAAAAGGGCATGGGAAAGTATGTAATCTCCGACCCAAAATTCATAGCGGAGGTGAGGCGAATTATTCCCTCTCGTTACTTTTAAACCAATCACAGTATGAGCTGACGGCAACACCTAACACCTGGCGGGTAGGCAACCACGCGCACACAGTCGACAGTGGTTGCCGAGTAGTTCGCTACAACTAATCACACAGTACAGTTGTAAATATAACGCAGCCTCGGAATTTTGGTAGACCGACGTGAATTGAGTAGCCGAGGTCTACCGAAACTGATGTAAATATAAAGAAGCAAACCCGGAAGGAAAGTGGCAGTAAAGTCTACATAATACGTAAACGTGAAATATAAGAACAGTGTTTAGTGATGGAGTGAAACTGCGGTAAGGAAGATGGTGGGATTTAGTGGATAACTCGGACAGGTACAATATAGAAAACAATCAGTTTGATCTGAAATAAAGTAAATATTAAAGAGCTCATAAATAAAACGCGGGATAAAGCAATGTAAAAAAGAGAGATTGAGAGAGTGTATGTACGTAAAAATAACGGGAAAATAAAAGTACTGGCTTAATAGTAGGGGTTGTAACGGTACGGAATTGTAGGGACAAGGTAATATCTTAAAAAATTTGTATTCCCCGTGCAGTGATTGTTCACCTTTTTAGAACCTCGAGTTAGTCAACCAAGTATGCAGTGTTTATTACAAAACAAAACGTCTATGTTTTGTCTCCGCACTCAAGCAGCCCAGACAGATTATGAAATACAACACAATTCTGCGTCAGCCGTGAATCACGGAGGAAATAACGCCAAGTTATGAATTGCACCAGACGACTAAATGTTGCTATACCTTATGCCTGCGTTATAGCGCTCTTTTAAACAGCACCAATTGGAGTGCAGACTGATGATCACGTGACCAGAAAAAAAAACTCCGTGTGCCCGGCTTAGGCGCAGTACTGAGTTAGTTCAACTGCAACTCATGGCCGCACGCGGTCAAATAATTAAAAACGTAAGAGCTCGAGCAATTGTCGGCCGACAAACAAGTTTGTAAAAGTGTAAAGAAATGATAAATTAAATAAGACGGAGTAATGATAAATTAATAGTTTCACGGTTAGTATAGTAAAAACTATGTAATAGAAGTTAGTAGAAAGAAGTATAAAAGTAAGAGAAAGAAAGAAGTGATTAAATTTGATTAAATAAATAAAATTTGTTTCACCAGAATTAATATGTGTTAGAGTAATTATTTCGCCGTAACCATTTCCTAGTGTTCTGTGCTGAAAAACTCGTCTAAACGTTCCGGGGTTTTTTCTGAATTGTGGGAAGTCAGATTGCAAAATTGTCCAGTGTTTTAATTAAGGTAAAGTATAAAGGTATCCATATCTGCCCTTCAAAGATATTGGTGGCGGCCCTGAACTTCTGTTGGTGTTTATAAAAGGTAAGTCAGTGAGAGAAAGATCGCAAGGTAAGATTCTGGCAGAATATATATATATATTTTAATTAATACAGTAATTGTTTGTTTCTTCACAAATTTTAAGTAATTCACTTGTTCTGCACAAAATAAATACAGTCAATGTACGCTTGTAAATCTGAATTCCTGTTGTCGACATCACTGGTATTAATTTTAAGGCGCTATCTAAACTAATACCATCATCATAATTAGTCCACACGGGTTTTACTCTTTCAAACTATAGTCCCATGCTAACCTACTTTTGTAACTTACTTGTATATCTTTGCTACTGGCCTTCAGATTATCTTCTTTCTTCTTCACTTTTTCAGTATACCTTACATGTGTACCCAACACCTGACACAATAAATATGTTATAGCTTATATAACACACGCAACTACTTCTCTCAAGTGGCTAAGGAAAAGCAATCCGATTGAAGGTGTCCAAATAAAGAACTAGAAGTTCAAGATACTCTAACTCATAAAAATTAGACAAAACTTATAATGCTTATTCTCAAACCAAAGAAATTAAATTCAATTAACTATAATCTATACAATATTTAGTTAACTAAACGCCAAACAAGAGTCTAAATCTGTATCTTACACTATGGCAGCTTGCCAAGCAAGGCAACCTGCAAAGAGAGTTCACTGGAACTGATAATTTTACAGTTCTTATGTTTAGCATTTATACTATGTAACTATGGGTGGCTTTGTTCTGGGCAGTGTGGAGACTATGTGGAAATTAGTTAGGTGCCAGGTGGTGTCTGCCACTTCTTATATATAAGAAGGTGACATTTGGTATAAATTGTTCTACTGTTAAATTCATGTTTGTGCTGTACTTGTGTACAGTGGGGTGATCAGTTAACGAACAGTTCGGACTATGAACAAATCAGACAACCAACACTTTTGCGAAAGACTTTTATGTTTGGATAGCAAACACCTCACAGAACTGTATTTTATTGCCATTTATGTATGGTTTCTGGAAGAGACTTTGACAGTTGTATATACAAGCTTTTTGTGTGCTAGTTGATTTGTGTTCTCTGAATTTTTGTAAGGGCTTTTCTGAACTTTTTATTAAAAAACAAATGATAATATTATGGGGCCTAAAACGAGTGGAGTGTCAAGTAATGTGCTCACCATAGAAACCAAGCAAGAGATGATAATCAAGTTAGAGAGTGGGCAGAAGATGAGTGATGTTGCTAGGCAGTATGGCTTGAACAGGTCTACTGTAGACACAATCGTAACTAAGAAAGATATAACGAAGAAGACTAAAGCAGCTGAAGCAGTACAGTAACAAAAATCACATCTGAGAAACAAAGATGTGCCATCCACGAAACAGTGGAGAGATTGCCTTTAGTTTGGATAAAAGAAAGGGAAATGAAAAGAGTTGTAACTAGTATGACTGTCATTCAAGAGAAGGCTAGACAAATTTTTGAAGAACTGAAAAAACGAAACAAACTCCGCATTCATCACATGAGGAGATAGAAATAAAGGCTACAACTGGGGGGTTGCAAAGTTTAGAAAGAGATCTGGCATTAAACATGTGGTAATGCACAGTGAGTCTGCTGGTGCAGATAAAGAAGCTGAGAAGTTCTGTCTCAAGTTTCAAGAATTCATTAACAAAGAAGGATATTGTCCACAACAAATTTATACAATTGTGATGAAATTGGTTTATTTTGGAAGCACATGTTAAACCATACCTACATCACGAAAGATAAGAAAAATATTCCTGGGCACAAACCCATGAAAGGCCGGTTATTTTTGGGAGCTAATGCTAGAGGTGATGTGTAGCTTAAACCGCTTCTTGTCCATCACTCTGTGAAAACTAGAGCATTCAAAAAAATCCATAATTAAAGAAAAACTGGTGATGGAATGAAAGGCATTGAGTCACACAGGTCCTTTTCAAAAAATGGTTATTAAAGTTTTTGAGATTACCTTGAGACCAATGAATTGCCATTGAAAGCACTGTTTCTATTGGGCAGTGCACCAGGACACCCAAAAGACCTTGAAGATAATTTGTTGGCAGACATTCAGTTTCTTCCGCCAAATACCAGTTTGTTGATTCAGCCACTGGAACAGGATGTTATTGCAGGTTTCAAGACGTTGTAGACTTGTGCCCTGTTTCATCAGTGTTTTGAAGCATGTCAGTTCTAATCTACGATGACATTAAAAAAAATTTGATATTCTCGAAGCTACCTGGGTCTTTCAAAAGGCATCGTCAGAAGTGCCAAGGACAGTTGAATTCTGCTTGGCAAAAGCTGTGACCATCCTCCATGTCCATGTCCACTGACAATGTTATTAATCACTTCTGAAAAATCCTGAAGTAGAGAGAAAGCCGTCAACATTGGACAGATTCTTTAACGCCCCTCAAACGGAAAAAAACATGTCCTATGAAAATGCAAAACTGTGTATGTGTGTATTATTGTTATTACGTATAAAAAAACGAAGTAAGAAATTATATAATGTTTTATTTTTTTGTCCAGAAAGAATAATCAAATTTCCATAAAACAATTCGATGATCAGTTAACAAACAATTCGGTCAGCGAACATCGAC
Source organism: Magicicada septendecula (assembly GCA_034769895.1). Taxonomy (NCBI): domain Eukaryota; kingdom Metazoa; phylum Arthropoda; class Insecta; order Hemiptera; family Cicadidae; genus Magicicada; species Magicicada septendecula. The sequence goes on from CM068373.1 coordinate 29,561,289, forward strand.
TTTGAACGGATTATGTTTGTTAACTTATAGGGATGGCAACATTGATTGGTATATCGATATATCAGTCTTCCGATATATCGTAACAGCTATATCGATATATCCGATATATTGCTTTAAATATATCGATATATTACGATATATCGGTAAGACCGATATATGAGCCAATGACCGCAAGCTCTCAGTCTGCACTGCTGTCCAACTCCAATTCCAATGCAATGCAGTGTTGCTCGAGCACGACAAAAAATCCCGACGTTGTTTATAGCAGATAGTAATAAATTAATCTCATTATTAACCCTCTAATGGTAAGGTGCGGGTCGGATCCGACCCATGCGCAATTGTTCCGAACATCCCTCCATTCTAACTTTTCTCCAAACGGTTTAACACTAAGATACCCTCTCAGTCATTCATAGGGAAGGCATAGGAATAACCCCAGTTTCCAGGTAATTGTTCCTCGATCACTGTGTTTGTTTATCCGGGCACTTCTCTTTTCGGGTCGGATGCGACCCGACTTACCAAAAATCCTTTAAAATTTTTCAACGCTTCCTATATATTTTTTGCAGTTTCATAAGAATGTATGGTTTGTGAACGTTATACATACGTAGTACTGTAACTAATGTTTAGTCTTGTTTTGTAGACTAAACATGAACACAAGACTTGACATTGTTTTGTAATTTTGTAACCAGTGACTTATCGAGTTGTATCTGTTGCAATATTTCTCCACAGTCGACCGTAGACATCAACAATCGTATATTTTGGAATATCTACACTTTGTGTACATGTTACGATTCACGAAAAAGCGTAGTAGTATATGATTGACATTGCTCTGGCATCATAACAATACTAACACGTGTAAGAGCCAGACAGTACCATTGAGTGGACAATAGAATACAATTTACTCTAATTACTGTGACTTTTTTCATTGAATTTAGATTTTCTATTCATTTTTTATTTTTTGCATAATGGCTTGTAACAAACTATTGTACACTGCTGAAGAAATATTAGCAGAGTTTCAAAGGCAAGAAGAAGAAGACTCAGACTTAGAAGAAGAAGATTTTGACAAATAAGTTTCCGAGACTGAAGATAACATTCTTACAGACAGCGATAACGGAGATGACGAGTTTGACTTAGCTGAAGGGACACAGGATTGTAGCAGTGCTGATGATTTCTTTTTATTGTACTTCAAACAAGTTTTTAATATTTATGTCATTCTTGTAATAATGTTTAAACATTTAGAATACACTCAGACTCTATAAAATGTGGTGACACTTTGCATAAAGCACACGCATTTGTGGCAGTGGGGATTTTGATAGCAAAGTGGAGAAATTTTGAGTAGCCATGTGGGGAAAAGATGACTGATTGACCTGGCAACACTGCCTATGAAAACACTGATGACAGGATTTTTGAATTGGGGAAAGACGAAGAAACATCTGGACGAACAAACCGGTACGCTCCAAATTTTCACGAACCTCATCTTTAAATGTTATCACACATCTGCCCGGACCAAAAGGCGATGCTCGAGGGATCGTTGATGAGGTACAATTGTTTTCTTTATTTGTAACCGATGAGATGCTGGAAAAAATTGTTCTCCACGCTAAGAGTGAAATAGAAAGATCGAAGATCAAATACCAATCTGTACAGTGGTTTACACCTCCCACAAACCTGATAGAGATAAGAGCTCTTATTGGGCTGTTGTATATGAACGGTGTTTTGAAGAACTCTGGATTATGTCTTGATGATATGTTTTCTGTAATCTATGGACCGGCTGTATTTCGCTGTTCAATGTCACAGAAAAGATTCTCTTTTCTAATCCAGAACTTACGATTTGACGACAAAACTACGAGAGATTCAAGGAAGGAAACATTTGCGGCGTTTCGAGACCTTACCTTGCATGCGTAAAAGTCCACCTTACCGTTAGAGGGTTGAAGTACTAAAACACAATTTGTTACAACCTTATTAAAACATCATTTTAAGAGAAGTGAATTTAATGTTTTACATTTTTTAAATCAATAACAAAAAAACGATATATTACGCGTTTTTAGACATGTATCGATATAATCCAAAAATATATAAATAACGTATATCGATAAAAAATATATCGATATATTTAGAAATATATCGATAAATTTCAACTATCGATATATCGTTGCCATCCCTATTAACTTATCACAACAGCCATATCGGTAGTAGGGCGTACTTCTGTGAGGTAAGGTAATTTTTTACTTAATGACAACTGGACGTTAAGTTAAGGTGAAAATAACGATAATAGTCATTGATAATTTCATTAGTAAGATAAACCAGACACATTAAGAAAATTTAATTTAAATTTGGAAAGGTGGTTCGTATTTGTTGACTAACTTATTTCACAAAATTAGAAAAATTGCACTTCTTCACCAGAAAATATCGTGAGTCGCAGTACAAAATATTGCCAAGGTATCTTGTTTACTTTTTAGTGTCTGAATAAACAATGTATTAGTTTTTCAACTTTTACAGCAGCTTTTTCTGGCCTGCATATGCTGTAAACGCATCAAAACGTTGGTGTAACAATACCTGGTAGATCTAAATATACTACTTTTATATACTGTATGTGGATTTAACCAGTATGATAGTATGTTAGAAATCTACTGAAAGTAATGGCACAGGCAAGTACTGTTAAACAACGTACAGGACAAATTCAAAAGTAATGTAATATTATTCGTACCGTGCATAACCTACAACTGGACAAACATAACCTAACAACACTTCATTTATGTGTGTGTGTGTGTGTGTGTGTGTGTGTGTGTGTGTGTGTGTTTGAGCACTTGCATAGTGCATAAAAGTAATACTTTATTTCTCTCCCCATAGCAAGGTTGACTATTTAGTATCCTTGTCACAGTTTTTGTTATTTAATTATGTAAATATTAACTAAGATATAATAGGCTTAACTCATGCGCTTAAGGGTTTACTAATACGACTGTGTAGGTTATGATTTGACTTTTGCTTTCGAAAAATGTTGAGTTGAAATAACCTCATGTTACTGTTAGTTACATGTATAGATCGCAACTCGTCTACAGTAGGTGAATATACATTTAGGCATGTGAATGTAAGTGAATGATCGTTTCTCAAAACTTGCCATTTATGATAATGTTTTCATATTGATTCAATACGCATCAAAAATAAAAATGGTGGTTACTCAAGTTAACAAATTGGGAGACGAGAAATATATTGTTTACAATAATTATTATTGCAAATGAAAACAAGAAAATAATATCATGCTCAGTATATTATTATTGAAACCATTTATTATATAATTTGTATTGAACTGAAGAATAAAATAAACTTCCAATTTTTGTAGACTTCCAAAATCAAAGTACATTAGAAAACATTTAGCCAAATAACACTTTCAGATTCTGTATATAGTCATAGCTATTTTCAGTATATATTTCTTGTATACCTACTTTTATAGTTGTCTTGATTATTCATCTCTTCTTTCACAGCACTAACACTTAACTAAAAATGAACTTTTTTCATGTGAAAAACTTACTATTTTATCGGACGCGTTTCGGCTTAGTATCCGCCTTCTTCAGCTTTGGTAACAGACTGCCAGCATTTTGTAACGGTTGTGTGGAAGGTGAAGTGGGGGTGGTGTGTGGCGGAAGGGGATTGGCGCGGGGATTCAATTTACTGTTTGTTTTCTGTATAATTGTGTCAAAAATACAATTAATCAATGACACAATTATACAGAAAACAAACAGTAAATTGAATCCCCGCGCCAATCCCCTTCCGCCACACACCACCCCCACTTCACCTTCCACACAACCGTTACAAAATGCTGGCAGTCTGTTACCAAAGCTGAAGAAGGCGGATACTAAGCCGAAACGCGTCCGATAAAATAGTAAGTTTTTCACATGAAAAAAGTTCATTTTTAGTTAAGACCTACTTTTACTTGAAGAAGTGTTTGTAATGTAAAGTTCAGCTTGGTTAGGATCAAACTGTATCAGTAAGTAAATTGTAATGGAGCCATGTTATGTTGTACATGAAAATAGCTTTATAGTTTTTGAGGAGAATTTTATTTTTGAAACGGGTTGTATATAATCTTATTGGTTTGGTCAGTGTTGTATTGTATTAACGCAGTTCATGGCATTTAATATTATTAAAATACACAGTGTAAACTAAAAATCTAATACACAAATGCACATGTTAACCAGCTACTAAATATCATAGTTTGGACATACACAAACATTAATTATAAACAAACAGTTCAGTATAAACATAATGTTATTGTAACATTACATAATGTTGAACATCCGTATTTTGCTATATTAAATTGTGAAAATTCAGGTATATTTTTCTGAGAAATCATAATTTTATTTTTAATTCTATAATATGTTTAATATAATTTCAGTATTGACATTGGGAACACAGTGGGAGTGCAGATGTGGTGTTCTTTCATTTAGCCATTTGTAGATGACATTAAGACGCCCCTCCCAACGGAGCAAATATAGGCTATTTGAAGTATTTTAAACTTGCCAGATGTATAAAACTTTTGATGTAAATAACACTTTCCCATTAGGCTGCTTATAGTATTGCAACATATTCTCACAACTGTCAGTTTGATACTTACATTAAACAAAATATAGAGTATAACTTCTGCAAACAATTTAACTCAGAGGTTTTATAAAAAGTTTAGTATTCAGTTGATATCAGAGTTTTATTTCTTTCTCCAAATAATTCTAAAATGATGTCAAGATTCTTAGCCTATAATTTTTGGTAAATAGGAATGAAAGTCTGTGTGAAAATATGGACAGACGAAACAAAAATATGGACACATGTTGTGTGGTTTCCAAGAAAAGTGTACCTTTATGGGGTAAACATTTTTTCAGGAAACATCATTATAGTTAGCACTGTGTTTCAATACTCTTCTGTACATTGGTTCATCCCAGTTACATATGCAGGTAGCATTAATGTGAGTTCTCATCTACATAAGTTATCTCGAATCTCTTTTCAGCCAGAAACACTTTATTGTATTAACATGAAACTCTTCACACAAACTAAAATAAGGTACTCGTAGTGGTGAAACTGAGGTTTGACAATGTGAAGACATTGTTTATTAATAATGATATATGCATTAAATAGAAAACATTGGTCTTAATCGGACGTTATTCTTGTGCTAACTTGTGTGTGATGCAGATTTAGTCTTATAACTACCAGTGTGTTTTCGTTTGTTTCAGGTGTTAACAAGAGTAATTTATCAATTATAAACAAACAAACAAAAATGGAAAAGGTCAAATTTGAGGACAAGGTATACATTTTAAATGTAAAAACCATAGTTTTTACTATTCATATACGATTAACTTGTTACACGTCATATACACTTACCTTATACATCCACTTCTAAAGTGGAGTTGTCCACTCCACAAGTCTTCCTGATATTCTAATCAACTAATCTCTCTCTCTCTCTCTCTCTCTCTCTCTCTCTCTCTCTCTCTCTCTCTCTCTCTCTCTCTCTCTCTCTCTCTCTCTCTCTCTCTCTCTCTCTCCCCCCCCCCCCCAAAAAAGCTGCCTTGGTATGCTCCAGAACACCTCACTGGAGTGTTACTCCAGTATTTGTTACTGGCTGCCCTACCCTTTCTTAATCAGTCACTTGTTCCCTCCCCTCAGAAAAGCATTTAATCCATTTGTACACCGCTGGTTTCTTCATAGCAATCTCGGCATACACCTCCACTAACATTTCCCGTATTGCACTTCCACTCTTGCCCTGTTTCACCAGAAATTTGATGTTTGTTGCTCTAATTCCAGCTTAGACATTTTCACGACTGCGCACAAGACACTGAAATGCCAAGATTATAAAATAAATCTTACAGAGCTGCTTGTATAGTGCTGTCCTCAGTGCCAAACGGTGGTGAGTTAGAGAACTTAATTGTCATACCTCGTACATTAGTTTCAGTATTGGACACAATATTGGTTTATATACTTTTACTTTTGTGTCCTGTCTCAGATATTTTTTAGCCAAACAGTATGAGGCAGGCACACAACATGAGTGTTCATGACTTGCATTGAACTTTCTATCCTACCAGCCGCTCTTGTGACAACCACTCTCAGGTATTTTATTATCCAGATGTCTCACTCCCCACATCCACATTGTCAGTCTTTACTCATTAATCTTAACTCTTCATTTTGTTAGTGTTTATTTTCTATTGTACGCTTCGGTATGTGAACGTGTGTACCAATAGTCTGCTGACTTGTGTTCTGCATGTCATTTGTTTTTGAGTATTTGTACTCATTACATGTCCTCATACATGTTTGTTAATATTTCAGTGCAATTGTGTTATTTATGCTGGCAGTCTTAATGTGCATTGCAGTTTTCTTTTTTCTCCATTGTACAATTTCCACCCCATAAGTGCAGTTTCTCTACCAAAATTGAAACAAAAGTCATTTCCATAACACCACTGAGAGAATTTTATTATTTTCTTTCAATCTTAGTTTTATTTTTACGATTTTTGAAAAATCCTTTTTATAATAATTAGCCTACTGTACTGCACAAAATTTTGTACCAGAATTTTGTAAAAAAAAAGACTTCTATGTGTTTTTATTGTACAGTATATTATAGTATATTTGTGTATATATTTTTGAATATATAATTTTTTAAATGATTAAAAATCATTGGGTAATATTTTTGAATGATATAGTACTTAATGTGTTACGGCATAACAATTCCCCAGAAATTTCCCCCTCCACCAACTCCTTTCTGGGATAGGTGTAGCCAGGATTCCTGTGGTGGCAGGCAGGAGGACATATGTTGGGGGAGTCCAAAATTCGCCATTTGTTAGCCACTGTTAATGTTATTTTAATAACCATTGGTGATACATTTGCATCCTTCAGAATTTATATACATAAGTCAGTAACTCAGTCACCCTCCATGCTAAGCCACTGCTCTCTAGATTACTTATGAATAACAGTCAATCAGGCACACAGTAGGCACGGTGCTTTTAACTGTAAAATTAAACTATTAATAGAAAAAGTATGTAACTAATTTTGTTTACTTTACAGTAGAGAACTAATCACATTTGACTTATTCAAATATTGTACTTGCCTTTTACTTATCTTACTTCAATATCATTCAAATTCATATTACCTCATCATAACTAATAAACTTTAGTGTAACAGTATATTATTAAAATCTGTTTGAAACATTGTGTTTCTCAGGTAAGATTATTTATCCTTTCATGTACCTTTCAGGTATATACTAGGGCAATTTGAAATGTTTATGACATGATAATGAAATACTTTTTCTTTCTGGAATCATTTTTATATTTCAACATAGTCTCCATGTAATTCAATCTACTTGGTCCAGTGATGCTGCAGTGCTTTTATCCGATCGCAGAAGTTTTATTGTTCTAAGTCCTCAAAACAACGTTAACTGCCACCCTCCCCCAGGGAAGTTTTGACATTTGGGAGTAGTTAAAAGTCGGATGGAGCTAAATCAGGCAAATAAGGCTGATACTACAGCAGATCGTACTTCAACTCGGCAATTTTTGCTATAAAAACATTGCTTGCATGAAGTCTTGCATTATCCTGCTGCTATTTCTGTACTTAACCCGATATTTATTTCACAAATGTTTTTCATTTATTTAGTGTAAAAGGTTAGCATGGTGCCTCTTCATCATTTGACCCTTTCGTGATAATCTATTAACAATTCTCCCATAGCATCTCAGACAATCGAAGTCGGCTTTCCAGCAGATGCAATTGATTTTGCCTTTTTTGGAAACAGAGAACCACTGTACATACATTGTTTTGACTGGTGTTTTGTTTTGGAATGAAATGGTGGACCCAGTTTGTATTACCCTTACAAGTCTACAAATAAACTGTAGTAAATGATCACCCAGCATCACCCAACATATCTTTCATCTCATTAAAAATTTGTGTTAGTGTTAAACCTTTTTCTAACAAGAAATTTGATGGTGCATAACGTTAGATCTTCCCTTTTTTAACAGCGCACCGAGGAGATATGACCTTAAGAGATGACTTTGTTTACACAACTGTTTCTTATTAACAACACAGCAGACCAACTAGATGCTTTACATCTATTCATGGGGCAAATGTAGTGTCATAGTCCAGTGAAAAACAGAAACGCAAAAATACCTCTAGATTGTAGACCACGATCTTTGGAATTCCCCTTGCATGAAGATCACTAGATGCAGAAATTTCTGTCTGGAAAAGGCAATAATGAAAGGTTTAAGATTACACCTTTAACTTATCTCTCTTTTATCATAACATGTACTTGCTTTGATGTGGTTCTTAGGCTTTCGTATCGTTATGCTCGTCTTTGTCTGTAGTGCTTACAGTGTCTCATAATGTCAACAGTCAACTCCAGTCTCTGCCTTCCTCTATGGTACCTGCCATTCACTGGACTCTCTTCACCAGAATCATTACTCCTGGCTGTCTCAACTAGTGACCCACCACTCCATGGTCTTGTCTTCACAAACCGTTCCGTTCTCCCATTGTTTCCAGAACCTGTTAATTTTTTTAAGTTACTTTGCCCATCCACTTTGTTGTTAATGTTCTTCAGCACATGTTAGCATATAGCATCACAATTCAAATGCTTCTGTGGTTGTTTCTTTCACCTTTCCAAATTATCTAGATTCCACATCCAGCGTGTGTAGTGTGATGCTGCAGACATATAACTTGAGGAATTTCTTCCTAATTCCTAGCCCAGTATTTGACAACAGCAAATTAGTTTCTCCATTTGGCCTGTGCTGTGACACCACTTCCTCCAAGTTACCGGTTGCCGGTTTTAATATTAACAGAATCTCTACTTTGATTTCCAACTTCTGTTATTGTAATCATTTGTCTATAAAATTGAATGCTGTTTATAAATTTACCTTGTTTTCTACAAATAGAAGCCATATTATCAGTAAATCTTAACATTATTATACTCTTTCCATGAGGTGTTATTCCAATCTTGAAAGTCTATTATTTCCTTTGCAGTGCATGTAAAGCATTCTCCTGTAATGGTATAAATTTCCTGTAATTCTAAATTTTTATAATTGTAAATTTAATTCTTTTTTATTTGTAGGATGTTTTAACGGATTTTATAAAGAAAGAAGTGGATGTAGAAGAAGAAGAGACTAAACAGGTAAAATATGCACAAACCTGATTATGTAACCCACAGCTAATGTGTTAGGTTGTTCAATGCCTTGTACCACTTGAGACTGAGATTAGGGTTACATTCATTTGTAGATATTTAATTTAAATATCAACAGAATACCAGTCTCACAGTATTGTAAATGCAAAAACCAGATGCGATTAAGTAAAGTAAAATCACACACACACACACACACACACACACACACACACACACACACACACACACACACACACATACACACACACACACACACACACACACACACACACACACACACACACACACACACACACACACACACACACACACACACACACACACACACACACACACACACACACACACACACACACACACACACACACACACACACACACACACACACACACACACACACACACACACACACACACACATGTTGTGCAGAGTGCAGATATTTATTAGAAAAATTTATGAATAATTGTATTTATTTCATATTTATTTTTAACATGTTATTATGTACTCTGTAAGTCACAGAGAAGACAAATTAAATTTTATAATTTTTCAATTTGCAGTATATATTGCCACTTGTAAATTCTATCCTAAAAGAAGAACTATCTGTAAAGGAAGAACAATCTGTAAAAGAAGAACTGTCTTTAAAAGAAGAACTGTGTGTAAAAGAAGAACTATGTGTAAAAGAAGTACTCATCAAAGAACAGAATGAACAGTTTATTGATCAGGTAGGCCTATAGTACATTTGACGCTGATGGACGTCAATTGAAGTCCTTTGAAAACTTCTGAGAATGCCGATGGACGTCAGTTGACGTCCTGAAGTTTCAATGTGTTTTTCATGATGTCAGGCCTTGTAGTACCCAAATCATCCGCTAGATTGCATATGCGTTCACTTTCATAGGTACAGTTGACATGATGTAACTCTACAAAACTTTTACCTACCACCTTACTTACCTTGTTGTCTCACCTACCTTATTTATTCCCGGTATTCAGCCAACTCCTGCATCCGTTAAGCGAGGATTAAATGGCGAAAACAGACTGAGGTAGCGATTTAATAATTTACACTAACACGTGGTCGTTGTGAAATGGACATTTTTTTATTTTCATTTCTTTTATTTTTATAACTGCAAAAGTATTACCCCATTTATATTGGTAATGAACAAATCCTTACTGGACAGACATAATTTGTTATATTTCAAATAAAACTTACCTACTATTTAAAGACTAGCCAGTACTCATCTCTCTCTCTCTCTCTCTCTCTCTCTCTCTCTCTCTCTCTCTCTCTCTCTCTCTCTCTCTCTCTCTCTCTCTCTCTCTCTCACTCACACATTTCCCCCATTTCTAGATTTGAGATCTGATTTTTTTTGTTTTTTAAAGTAATTTTGTGAAGGATGGTTGAATTAATTGTGTAATACACTTTTAAATAGGCCTTAATAAAAGTTCACGTTACTATTATACATACTACACTCGGCCTACGAGCATGTGAAAAGTAAGAGTTTATCAAGCTAATTTACCCAATGACAATATTAATATTTATAACATACTAATTATCAGCAACAGAATGTAACAATTACTTTAGTGTACCGACTCTTAAAAATTATCCCAGGGCGCCAGTAATAAATAAACACAATTTGACTGTTATTAATTAAGTTTTTAATAACTAATTTGTATTTACATATTACAAAATTTGTAGATCATTACCTTTAATAAGTTTGCTATAAAATTTGTTTGTGCTTATTTCTTGGCTATGAATTCTTTGACTAATTGAGTCACCAAGTATGAGTTACATACATTTAAATTTAATAGACAATAGTACAATAAGTGTTCATTTTATTATTTACTTGCATGTTGAATCCACTCTGCGCCGCGATGTAATCAATTCTACACGTTCCAGGCAGGTCGCCGACGTTAATCGTTGAGCCCTTATCCTTGTTAGTTTTGCACTAATTTATACACTTGTTTCACAGGTATTAAACACCATTCACTTTGACAACTTAGTGATAACTACACATGTGCCGTATCCTAATACACTTGTTGAATACACAGTTATTCTTTTAAAAAGCTAAGTGCGTCTAACACCAGATTAATAACTGCTTATTGATCGACTGTCCCGCACCATGACGTTGACACATTTAAATCGCAATGTATTTCGATTTAACGATTGATGCTGTGTTAAGTAAAACTTGGATATGTTACCCGATTTTAACTTATCTTCTCTAATTTCTCTGCACGTTATTCTTGTAAACGATTATTAAATGTTTATAATATGTAGCTTTCACAATACTTAATATCGCGTTACCGTGACTGACTTACGTGGCGATTGAAATATACTTAATCAAATTACTGAGAAATTATTATTGCAACTAATACGAGTCTAATATCTGTAATCTCTCCGTTGACTGCCCTAACTTCTTACACTCCGTATTTTTATATTTCGCTAAAACTACCCACACTCAATATCGACAAACTACATGCCTATTGGTCTGACTTACCGCTAAATTCAAAACTACCCAATCTGTTTAACGGAACAGCCCGCGCAAAAAATGACGCTATCCGCTATTCGTCCACAAAATGCGCGTGAACACGTGGTATGAAACTTCGCGTCACCTTCCCTTTCACACATACTCTCTCTTTTGTTAGGTGCACTTAACTTTTACAACCTTAGTAAATGTTTCTTACACCCAAGTAAACAATACAGTTTTATGACGGTCCGACCCGTCCGTGACAAAATATAAATTCTTAGCCGACTTACTGGCGTCAACGCAAGGTCGTCTTTTGAATAGCTATCGCTCTTTACTACATATTTTAATGTTTTCTTACTTCTAAAGAAAACCACCGCTTTCTATAAATTTACATTTCTCCCTGGGTACCATATGACTTTGTCCCCGTAAAATTGTTAAGAATACAATTTTCCGTGATATCGTCCCCCGATAGAATCATATCAAAATTTTAATAGAATTTGGGATTGATTCTATTGATGCGTCCCTAATCCCCTGCTAAAATTTTATATTACTAACAATAATTTGTTTAACCCTTGCTATAATCTAGATTTGTTTGTACATCACATTATATTAATTACTCTTAATTTATTTAACATAACATGGTAATATTAGTTAGTTTACGATCTGTTGTTATACCCTAAGTGTCAACGGCATTTCAAGGTTTGTTTACATACAGACTCTCCGTCCCACCCTTGACAAACTGGTCAAACAACTACTTTTAAAATATTTTGCTTTACTCTCCCTTTCATCTCAACACATGTTACAATGACATTTTGCCCTTACATCTGTTTACGTTCTACTTCCCTTAACTTACTCTTACAATGTAGTACATTCATAATAACTACGCTAATATCTTTTGGAATCCTTATACAATTTAATAATTAACAATGATTATCTTATTTATTACAACAGTATTCGAATCTTACAATTATTACATATGTAGACGTTGTGTGCTATTACAATCTGTTTAGTATCTATGTAGTATCAGTGTTCATGTGTGTAGTAATGGGTCTTTGCTCATAATACGGTTTTAATTGTCGTATATTAAAATTTCCTCTGATACATCCTGGTCGTCGTGCGTCTTCTAGCTGGTAGGTTGCTGTTCCGAGTTCCTTTGTTATTTTATATGGTCCTTCAAATAAATTGCAAAATTTCCCTATTATCTTCTTGTTAATATCTGAGATTGGATACGCGCGTAGCAACACCTTATCTCCTATTTGGAATTTTGAAATCTGATGAGCAGCGTTGATTCGATTTGTCCTTTTTTCTCCCTTTTCTTTTATGTGTAAGTAAATATTATGATAATTAATTGGTTGGCTTGTCGGCATCATTTCCTTGTCAAGATATTTGGTCCAGTCCCGCTCCGGTTTTCTTCCCCACTGTGCCTCGTACGGGGTGGTTTCAATTGTCTCATGGTATGTTTGATTTATACATGCTTCAACTAGATTAAGAAATTGTGCCCACTTTGTGTGTCTTTCGGATGTCAATGCCCTAAACATGTTGCCTAATTGTCGATTGATCCTTTCGGCCAAATTAGTGCACGGATTGCGAACAGCGATATATTTTGGTTTAATACCCATCTCCGTCAATGCTGTGAACCATCGTTGACTGGTGAACTGTGTACCGTTGTCAGTCAGTACTGCTGATGGACTTCCCATTTCTTCACAATACAATTTAATTTTATTTATAGTGGCGGTCGTGGTGGCTTGCCTTAATTTATATAATTTTACATATTTGGTGAAGTTGTCAATCACAGTGAGTATGTACCTGACCTTGCCCGTGGATACCGGTAATGGTCCATAGTAGTCAATACCAACTAGTTCACTCTTGTTTTGGGGTATGACAGGCTGCGTTTCGCCTACCATTCGTTTAAAATGGTCCTTGCTTTTCTGGCATATTTGACAAGTTTTCGTAATTAATTTGGTAATCTTATTAACTGAGTTCCCCGTGAAATTTTCTTTGAACAGTTGATATGTACGACGATTTCCCACATGACTGTATGCCTGATGTAGTTCAGCAATCATATTGTGGCAAAGTTCATTGGTCAACATAAGTTTCCATATCCCTTTTTCGCTTCGGTATAATTTTTCATTGTGCCAACTGTATTTTTGGGCAAGTTTATGTTGTTTATTGGCTCGTATTACGTCGATAATTCGCTTCAATTTCATGTCGGCTAGTTGATAACTTCTTATATTCTTGAGCTGCTCCTTAGCCTCCTTACTGATGCGGATGTTGATAAGATTGATCTCTAACTCCTCAGTTCGATCGATTGGTTGTTCCTCGTCCATGTCTTCAGGATGCCTGCTCAGGATGTCCGCCACGATGTTATCTCGCCCTTTGCAGTGAATGATGTCGAAATCATACTCCTGTATAGCGAGAATCCATCGCGTTATGCGGGAGTTATTTAGGTGGCACTTTTTTATGAATATTAACGCCTTATTGTCAGTAATGATTGTAAAAGGCTTACCCAGTACGTAGGTCCTAAATTTTTGCAAACAGTATACAACACTCAGCAGCTCTAATTCTGTGGTGAAGTAATTACGCTCAGCTCCCCGTACCACGCGGCTTGTGTATGCGACTACTCCAATGTCGTTATTCTCGTCTAGCTGGTAAAGCTGGCCTCCCAACGCATAACGACTCGCATCCGTCTGTAGGTAGAAACGCTTGTTGGGGTCAGGATGCTTAAGAACCACTGATTCGATGAATAATTCCTTGACTCTCTCAAAATGCTGATCCATTTCCTTTGTCCATTTAAACGTGGTATTCTTTTTTAATAAGTTTAACAACGGTTGCGTCGCTTCGGCGTATTTATTGGTGAATCGATTGTAAAAATTGGTTAAGCCTAGAAATCCTTTAAGTTGTTTTTGATTCTTTGGCTTCCGAAATTCCTGAATGGCTCTAATCTTATCTGGTGCGGCGGTGATACCCTCTGTTGTTAAGCGATATCCCAGGTAATCAATCTCTTTACGAAACAGCTGCGATTTTTTAAAGTTGACAGTTAAATTAGCTTGTTTGATGTCACGTAATAATAATTTTAAGTGCCGTAGGTGCTCTTCCACGCTATCCGAGATACATAAGCAGTCATCTACATATAAGATCGTAAATGCCTTCACTTCTTCCGACAATACTCGGTCCAAACCACGTGTTAAACTTGCTAGGCTAGTCTTCAATCCGAACGGCGTCACTGTGTACCGATAGCACTTGCCTTCGTACAAAAACCCAGTAAAATCTCTACATTCCAGATGCAATGGGATTTGCCAAAATGAGCTACGGAGGTCAATTGTGGACATGACTTTAATGTTACCACATGTTGCCAGTATCTCGTTAATTGGAATGGCTCCCTCATGGTCTGGAACTGTTACTGAATTCAGCTTACGGGCGTCCAAACATAATCTAACCGTCTGGTCTTTCTTTACGACAGTAACCATAGGGTTGACGTATGGACTCTGGGCCCTTTCAATAACACCATGCGCCTCCATTTTCTGGATTTCTGCCTTCACTGCTTCCTTGTATCTCATCGGAATCGGCCACCCTTTCTGACAGTAGGGTGTCCGATCGGTGACTTCGAATTTATGTTGATACGAGTTAATCCTACCTGGCGTATCCCGGAATACCATTTTATTATCCATCAAAATATGCTTTAGCTCGCTCCGTTCAGCTTCGGTTATGTCTGTGATAGTTTGTACCTTCTGTCCAATCAATTCTTCGATCTCTTCATCGGCAGATGCGAGTTCTACTCGTAGTATCTCCGCTGTAGTTCCTTCCTGGTTTTGGTCTCCCTGAATGATTAATCGTTTGTTGTTCAGGTCGATCACACACCCATTTTCTTCCAATAACCCTATGCCTAAGATACAATCTTTTATTAATTCTGGGACAACTACGAAGACACTATCGACTCTTAAACTTTCGATTTGGACAGTTAATAGGATTTGTTGTGTAACCCTTTTTGACTTATTGCCGGTTGCACCCTTAATTACGGTATTCGACAATTTTAACATTTCTAGATCACCCAATTCCTTTTTATTGTCTTTAAACCACTGTTCTGAGACAGCGTTTAATTGGCTCCCGGTGTCCAATAAGGCGCATGTAGACACACCGTTCAACGAGACACTTACTTCCGGACATTTATTAACTTTACATGTTATGTTGACATCATCATCATCCATTAAATCATCTCTTAAATCTAGAAAAGTAGTGTTAATATATTTACTAATATTACTTAAGTCTACTTCATATTTACAGAACTTAGCTAGTTTTTTGGCATAACGGTATTAACTTTGTTACCGTTCGCACCGCTGGTCGATGGAATAGGTTCGTTCTCATTTTTAAACTTGTTTGTTCGTTTGGGGTAGTGTGAAGTGACTGGCCTACTTTCACTTTCATTTGTGCGCCCGTGCTCAGCTGGTCGCTCTCTCTCCTCTTCAATCCTCGTCCATGATTTACGATCTCGCCGTCCGTCATAGTACCCTCGGCTCGCCTCTCTGGTGTCACTTCTCAGACTCATAAATTCTAACAAGACCTGCTCGAATTCATTGATTGTCACTACACCACGAGTAATTATCGCAACTCTTATTTCATGCGGATAATGTTTAGTAATTTTTCTAATTAAATACTTATCAGGTATTGGCGGAATTAATTGACGATTTTCTAACAGTTTACGTTCTAAATACTGGATCATGTTCATTCCATTCTCGGCGTGATACCTTCCGAATTCCAGTTCATTGCGTACTCTCTCTTGAATGACGTCATTCCAATATTTACTTATAAATGCGTCAGTGAAGTCCACAAAATTGTTAATGTTATCTTTTACTAACCTCCACCACACTGCTGCCTCTCCTTCAAGGTGTCTTGCTATCCACTTGATGTTTCCAGCATCTTGATAATGTTCTCTGAATATTTCATTCAATTCTTTAATAAATTCCATCGGGAAATCACCCGTGCCATTATATTTTATGTCCTTCACCTGTTCGTTTGTCATGCTCCGATTACATGGTGTATTGCTTATTGACGCTAGTTTAGTTCGTACTTCCTGTTGTATTTGTTGTAATTTAAGGTGTGTCTCGTCAGACTTGCTGTTGATTTTAGTTTCCAACTCTTTCAGTTTTTCGACCTTTAATTCATTTATAGCTGCCGTGTTATCTGCACATCTTTGATTGTTTACACTTACTGTTTCAATAATTATTTCAAAATTATTATTGTATTTTTCGTCAAGTTCTTTAATTTGTTGTTTTGTATTGGCACTAATTTCGATACTAATCTTATCACAATTTTCTTCGATCTTATTATCAATATCTACTCTAAACTCCTGGAGAATTTTTTGGTTATTTGCTCTCTCTTGATTGAGTTGCGTGAATACTTCGTTTCTTAGTTCCATATTTTGTTTGTGCATCTGCTCTGATAATTGTTGCATTTGTTGTTTGTGTTGTGTCGCTTGTTGTGTTAGCTGTTGTGTTGTTTTTTCCGCCAGTTCTTTTATTTGTTCTTTTGTTTCTTTCGATTGTTGTTCAAGTCGTTGTGTTTGTTGTAATAGTTGTTCTTTTGTTTCTTTCGATTGTTGTTCAATTCGTTGTGTTTGTTGTACTAGTTGTTGGAGTATTGTACATATGTCGGTGTCTTTGTTTTTCTCTGGTAATGTCTGATATACTGGTCTCTCTCTAACCTCTACTAGTGTTTCTTGTGTAATATGTTGTGTTTCTGAATTTTCTTCGTTCAGTCCCCGCGTCCTTGACTCTTCATTCCCCATTGAAATGTGTGCGATCGTCTGCGAATCTCCTATCTGATTGTTTATATCGAAGTCCATTTCGTTACCGTGGGATGTTGTTTCTGTATTCATGTTATTGTTTTCTCCGTGCGTGTTGTTCTGTGTGTTAATGTTTTTCCTACTCTTACTCCGCGTAATCATACAACTATATCTTATATTATCGTTATTCTTAATTCTATTTTATTCTTATTTTACTATTCTATTAGTGACTCAATAGTCCCACGTTCCGGGCGACAGAATGTAATACACTTTTAAATAGGCCTTAATAAAAGTTCACGTTACTATTATACATACTACACTCGGCCTACGAGCATGTGAAAAGTAAGAGTTTATCAAGCTAATTTACCCAATGACAATATTAATATTTATAACATACTAATTATCAGCAACAGAATGTAACAATTACTTTAGTGTACCGACTCTTAAAAATTATCCCAGGGCGCCAGTAATAAATAAACACAATTTGACTGTTATTAATTAAGTTTTTAATAACTAATTTGTATTTACATATTACAAAATTTGTAGATCATTACCTTTAATAAGTTTGCTATAAAATTTGTTTGTGCTTATTTCTTGGCTATGAATTCTTTGACTAATTGAGTCACCAAGTATGAGTTACATACATTTAAATTTAATAGACAATAGTACAATAAGTGTTCATTTTATTATTTACTTGCATGTTGAATCCACTCTGCGCCGCGATGTAATCAATTCTACACGTTCCAGGCAGGTCGCCGACGTTAATCGTTGAGCCCTTATCCTTGTTAGTTTTGCACTAATTTATACACTTGTTTCACAGGTATTAAACACCATTCACTTTGACAACTTAGTGATAACTACACATGTGCCGTATCCTAATACACTTGTTGAATACACAGTTATTCTTTTAAAAAGCTAAGTGCGTCTAACACCAGATTAATAACTGCTTATTGATCGACTGTCCCGCACCATGACGTTGACACATTTAAATCGCAATGTATTTCGATTTAACGATTGATGCTGTGTTAAGTAAAACTTGGATATGTTACCCGATTTTAACTTATCTTCTCTAATTTCTCTGCACGTTATTCTTGTAAACGATTATTAAATGTTTATAATATGTAGCTTTCACAATACTTAATATCGCGTTACCGTGACTGACTTACGTGGCGATTGAAATATACTTAATCAAATTACTGAGAAATTATTATTGCAACTAATACGAGTCTAATATCTGTAATCTCTCCGTTGACTGCCCTAACTTCTTACACTCCGTATTTTTATATTTCGCTAAAACTACCCACACTCAATATCGACAAACTACATGCCTATTG
Organism: Magicicada septendecula; assembly: GCA_034769895.1. NCBI lineage: Eukaryota > Metazoa > Arthropoda > Insecta > Hemiptera > Cicadidae > Magicicada > Magicicada septendecula. The sequence goes on from CM068373.1 coordinate 29,579,979, forward strand.
GTCTGACTTACCGCTAAATTCAAAACTACCCAATCTGTTTAACGGAACAGCCCGCGCAAAAAATGACGCTATCCGCTATTCGTCCACAAAATGCGCGTGAACACGTGGTATGAAACTTCGCGTCACCTTCCCTTTCACACATACTCTCTCTTTTGTTAGGTGCACTTAACTTTTACAACCTTAGTAAATGTTTCTTACACCCAAGTAAACAATACAGTTTTATGACGGTCCGACCCGTCCGTGACAAAATATAAATTCTTAGCCGACTTACTGGCGTCAACGCAAGGTCGTCTTTTGAATAGCTATCGCTCTTTACTACATATTTTAATGTTTTCTTACTTCTAAAGAAAACCACCGCTTTCTATAAATTTACATTTTTCCCTGGGTACCATATGACTTTGTCCCCGTAAAATTGTTAAGAATACAATTTTCCGTGATAATTGTGGGCTGATCGATCTGTTTCTGTACTTAGCTGACTTTTATTTATTCGTTGCGGTACATCCTTCCTTGTATGCAGTTCCTCCTGCACTCGATAAAACTGTCCGAAACTGCTTTAAATGTCCAATTTGTCTGTCACTCACTGTCGACACTTATTGGTACTGATTTTACTGTAGTTGAATTATATCTTTTTTGCTGTTTAGAGTTAAAATAGGTTTTGTCCACGGACTTAGATTATATGCAACCGGCTGGTTTAAGATGTTGTGCGGAACAGAACAATTTCGGTCTTGGTGCGACCAGTATATTTGTGCGTCACATGATACCCCCTCTTAGCTGAACATTCCACGCTGGTAACTTTATGAGGCTTGGTCATGTCCAACCCACATTCCATGTTACACAAACATGGGTTTGGCCCATGACATTTTTCGTGAGTCAATTAATAATTACAATATCTGTTCCACTTTGGCTAGACATAGCTAAAAATAGTTTTTGACTCACATACTTGTTGACAATTCCCGTCGAGATTTTTAACGTCGCATTTCGCCACTGTTTTCCACAACTGGTTTTATTTCTTAATTTTGACCTGATTAAAAACTCTGAACCCCTTTATACCTGTGACTCAGTTTGTACTGTCACAATGAAACATAGCGCAGCAAACTGTTAGATTAGTTGGCTAAACACCACGTACGTGTCAAAATGCCAGAAAAGCGTTTCTTGTAAAAAAAATATAAAAGTACACCTTTCCAAACCAATATATATTATAAACATTGTGTAATGTATTGTTTAATCTGTTTCTAACAATTAAAAATAAAATTGCGAGTTTCTAGTAACACCATGTGTTTTGGCCAATTTTTTTTATTCCAAAAACATCACTTTTTTGAAAAGCAGTTTCAGGGAAAAGAACCAACACAGTGTCATACAGTATACACCATTTTAAAGAAGACACTTAGAGCTTCATAAAAACATAGGTAGGATATTTTTTTACTATATAGTTAAGAAGATACAACATTTTAAATATATGCAAAAATGGCCCGGCATGGGCGAAGTACCACTGTGTTAAGGGCCCAGCGTCAAAGTGTTATGTATGCTTTCCTTAGTTCACATGATTCAGCCAAAACATTTTCTATCAGTCACCATTTTGTAAGTTGCAAAGGTTGGCATTTTGTAACCCATTCATGTTGCTGGCAGCCAACACTACAGTGGCACCTTATCACCTTGAATTATTAGGCAATTATCTTCTTGCTAAATTGGTACATCTCTGTGTGCAGCTCTTCCGAACATCTGTGTCCTTTAGTAAAATTTGCCTTTGTACTATATCTAATTGTATTATACTGGGTAAATACTCTGCCCTACAGACTTGAACTTTTGTAAGCAACTGGGTGGCTGCCATTAGTGAATGGATGACCCTGCCATCTTGGCAACACACTCCTTCCCACTTGAATCCTGTTGACTGTCCTCCGGTATACTGGTCTTTGCGTGAAGCTGTTGTGGATCACTATTGTGAAGACCAGTCCAGTTGGGCATCATTTCACTGCTGTCAGGCAGATTTATTGGCAACCTAAAATTCAAATCTGACTGTCAGTCTTGTGCGTCTGTGTTTTGTGCAGACATTTCCTCCTGGCCTCAATTTGGTGGGAGTATTTAGTTAGTTTGTAAAATGTCTCAAGTTACGATTGGGGACTATACTGTCATCACTTGCTCTCGGGCAACTGGCTTATAAATACAAGTGCCAATACATTGAGGCTTGTTACTTCTCTACAGAACTCTGAGACATTGTGGCTGGTTGTACAATTTGCCCAAGAATCAAATGGATTGCACCTTTTGTCGAAGAGTTCAATTTAATAAGATGTCTTTGTCAAAATAGTAATAGGACTTCACATAGTCCAGTTTTACTGCCTATGGATTGTTGATTTGTGATACTAAGTAGGCATAGTCATACTCCAGCACTGCAATTATGTCCTTTGACAGGGGTAGGCCTACTTATCTTCTGACCACTCAATCCGTCCACTTCCATTTGTTAGTGTACCTTTGTGACCTCATTGCTTGAAGGTATATGTCATACGTGTGTCTGCCATAACCACTGTGGAGATGTAATGTTTTCATTTAATTGGGGTTTTGTATTCTGTGTTTTATTTGGGTCAGTTGGAGTAATTGATTTTTTTAATAATCCCCATATCCCAGGTTTAATTTACAGCTTTGGCTCTTATGGGAGCTGTTGCGCTCTGTCTTACCCATATGTTTCTCCTATACTTCTCTCCTTTTCTGTCGTTCCAATGTTGCCATTCGTACTAAATGTGAAGTAAAAATTTTAAAGAGTTTACAATTTTATTGATGTTCTGCATGCTGTGCTGCACATTTCTGAATAAATTATATGTCTGTAACAGAATTACCGTCTTCATAAAAAAATATTTTATCAATTTATGTTTGCTTGTAGATGTTAGACCAACGTTTCAATCAACCAGTGACTGTTACCGTATTATTAAATTTATGGAGTTAATTTTAACCACGTTTTATTTACAATAAATTTCCTTTGTTATAAGCGCATTTTAAAAGCCAAAGCGCAATAAATAAAATTTTTACTGATTTTTCATCTCTATAATTAATTAATGTCGGCTGTGTGTATTAAAATTTTCGGTCTGTGAGGAAATTTTTTATTTCTTGAGATAGACATATAGTATACTGTAAGCGTAAAAGTTGTAGTAAATAGTCTAAAGTTAATTTTAATTCAAATTCTAATGTTCAACTTAAGGTGCTTTGGACCATATATACAATTATTTGTAATCATTATAGCAGACGCTTCGGGAGACGCGCGGCAAGTCTTGTCGCCACCTTATTCACGTTAACTCTTCTTGCTTATGGACTGTTTGCATTAGTAATAAAAACGTTTATACATATTTCATATCCAGCTTACACATACAAATTTTGTATCCTTGGGATACAGCTATTTTTCTTACCCAAGACGCTGACTAAAAACGTACGTTTCACAATTTACTAAACTGCTCATTCTGTGTGGTGGAACATACTTTAAGCTTAATCACAAACAAACAATACCTAACGCAGATGTTTAAATTTTTCTTTTTCATTAACACCTTTTCATAGTATATATAAATTTACTATAAGAAAATACTGTGCCTTACAAATTGTTGTTTATTAGTAGTACAGTAATATGTGGATGTTGTGATATTATGTGTACTGAAGATTTTAATTTAGTTTTAAATGGCAATTCCTAACATTACTTTTATATTTCATGCGTGCGCACGCGTGTGTGTTGTAACAGGACAAAATGGGGAGGTTTATTTTATTAATTTCTATATAAAAATTTACATTGCGAATTCCCATGACAGCGTGACAAAGAACTACAGCAGAGCTTTTTGAACGTATGTTAGTCTGGAACAGTGTGCGCGGTACAAAATTCGAAAATTGTCATGTACAGAATGTGAGTCCACACGCACGAGCGCCTCACCTGCGTTGCACAAGTGAAAGGATGCCGTAGCAAAAAATGTCGTGAGACGACAAATGTGCACCGCATGTTTGTGAAGACGAAGGAAATGGTGAACCACGGCCTGTGGTATCGCCACAGAATAGCGTCGATGATCGAAAAGAACCAATGAACCGTCAAAACGTCACAGTAAGGAACTTAGACGTCATGGTACTTCCTCCAACATCTATTGTGGCGAAGCGTCTCTCTTCCCACAGTGTCAAGACTGGCCGGTCATTTGCGATAATCATCGGAGTAATTCAAACTGAATTATAAATCAAATGTGTTGCAACTAAACTAAACTAAACTAAATGTGATCAAGAAACTGATCGTAATGAGTGGCGGAAGGCTAAATTTATAAAATGAACAAACTATAGTGAAACAGTGCATGACACGTGTCGCATAACAACGTGGAATCGATGCTAGGATAAGTACCCAGCATTACTTTATAAAGGCCTAAATATAATTATCACTAAAGAAAATAACTTTCAAAACTAAATTCATTTTTAAACAAAATCTAGAAATGGGGTAATTGGAATGTGTGTGTGTGTGTGTGCGTGTGTGTGCGATTACAAAGAATTGTTTCGTCTTAAATTATAGAATATATAATTTAGTAATTAAGATTTTATAAGATGTAAAATGTATTGTCTGTATTAGTGGGAGTTGCAAGGTGCAAAAGCCATTACTGTGTATCAAGTAATTCAATGAAAAGAATGGGGTTATAACAATATATTCAGTAAAAAGAGAGAATGTCATGTTAAAGAATAATAAAATAATATTTTATTTCAACTTGCTATATTTGTGTTAGCATAATCATTTCAACAACCTAACTTCATTTTCTGTGCTGGTAAATTCGCTATACGAAAAAGGGTTTCCACCACTAGATGATCTGGCCAAATAAATTCAAGGTAAGTGGGAGTTTGTTGTTGTTTAATATTTGAAAGAATTTAAAAGATTACAGTGTGTGTGTGTGTGTGCAACCTAAAAGATGTCCTCATTATACATACTCGAATTTATGCGTCAGAATAAGAAAAAAGTTCCTATTAACCTTAGGCTGAAAAAGTCTCACTTTCCTCAGTCTCTCTGCGATTTTGTGTTTTTAAAGAAAACTTTATATCTAAAGAGGCGATAGATGTTAGGATGGGACGGAAATATTTTTATTTTTTTTCGATTCGTTATACCACGGAAAACTTGCCCCCAGGACACATAAGTAAAGTAAAAAAATAAATAAATAAAAAATCAGTTAATATCTTCCAGTCATGCATCACCCCGAAAATAATAAAAACTGATGAATTTTAACAATTTTTCGTACTTAGAAAAACGAAACTTTTTCTTTGTAAGTCAAATAGTAGACCAACAGCTTTAGATAAGTAAAGAATAGCAAAGGGAAGATAAATAAATTTAAAAAACATAGATATTTCAACTTTTATTGGTCGTGCATTGCACCTGAAAAACACATTTTTAACATTAAATTACAAATTTTACACTTTGGCAAAAAATAGTTAATGATAATTGTTACAAGCTATGGCATTATGTCAATAGCCTTTTACTCATTCTTTGTGGTACTAGCTATTTAAAGTTCGATTTGTGCGAAAAACGTGGCATGATGGATCGTGAAAAAACCATTGTTCTGATGAACCCATCTCTGGACTTGACAACGTTTTTTTGTGACGCTTCTGTCACCACCTTCACACACCGCTCCACTGCTTGTGTATGACATGGAAACTTGTCAAAATTCCATTCAGCTCCTGTTGCTGATTTTATTACAGATGAATCTCCACAAAAGATTAAAGCCGTACTATCTACAAAGCGTAGGCTACAAGCCCTTGAAAAGGTTGACTATGAACAGAGACGGGCATTTTGTTTACTTTTCTACACAAAATTGCAATTGATTCCCACTTATTCAGTCCCTCATATATTCACTGATGAAGAAGTCTTACATGAAATGAAATTATTAATGTCCATGATAATCATTACTGGGGAGAAAAAGCCCCATTGCACAAGTGTTTTTAAATTTGTTAGAAGTTATTAATTCTAATTTCGTTAAAAACCAAGCCCTTATTTTGTTATAAACTACTAGTAGTGAGGCAATTTTAAAATATCGGTATGGAGAACCATACATGACTTCCATGTTCTAAGATTTATATTTAAAATCATTTTTGCAATGAACTATTTCTATAGAAACTACTTTCTACTTATTGCTTCAGCCTTAACAGCAGTACTGTGGGCACTAATGTATACCACCTCACATTATCGCACTCGATTTTTACTGACGATGGCAGTCGTTGGCACTGCCGAAACGTCTGGTTTTGCAGAAAACATTGGACTACGGCCAAACAGCCCAGGAAGGAATTTTAACAACAAACTACTTCTTTGTTGCCAATAACGTAGTACACGTATAAATAATTATCCCCACCCCTTCAACTATAATTTTCATTTATGGAAAATTACCTCCACCCAGTTCAACTAGTCTCTTCATTTATAGATATTTCATCTACGTTTCTACAGTGGATTATTATGATCTTCTTATCAGGATACTTTATCTGTCAAAATTAAGTACTTTACTCTTGTTAAAACAAAACGTTCCTGGTAAACTACCCTTTCCCCGTAACCGATCTTCACCAAAATCAATAGCCCTTGAGTCTTCTACAACTCAGGCACATATGTAAAAAATTATTTGATTCTGTTTGAATTTACGGCAGTTACCGTTCGTGATAAAAAAATCACTCTTGTTAAAACATAAAACGTTGCTGGTAAACTACCCCTTTCCGGTAACCAATCGTCACGAAAAACAATAGGCCTTGCGTCCTTTACAATTCATGGGCGTATGCAGAAAATTATTTGATTCTGTTTGAATTTGCGGCTGTTATCGTTTGCCATAGAAAAAATTCTACACACATACAGACACAGACACTTTTGAAAAATGACTTTTCTTCATCTTTTTTGAGACTAGTTCAATCAGGATCAGCCGTTATCTTGAACACGATTTTTTTTTTGCCATGACCATACTTCCATTTTCTTATGGAACATGGAAGTAAAATTACCCTCGTTAAAACATAAAAGGTTGCAGGTAAACTACCGCTTTCTCTTAACTGATCTTCACCAAATTCAATAAGGCCTTGAGTTCTCTACCATTCAGGGATGTGTGCAAAAAATTATTTGATTTTGTTTGACTTTACGGCAGTTATCGTTTGTCATAGAAAAAAGTACCCTTGTTAAAACTTAATATGTTGCAGGTAAACTACCCCTTTGTCTTAACCGATCTTCACCAAAATCAATAGGCCTTGAGTACTCTACAATTAAGGGACGTATGCAAAAAATTATTTGATTCTGTTTGAATGTGCGGCAGTTATCATTCGTTATAGAAAAAATTACCCTGGTTGAAACATAAAACTAGGTAACTACCCCTTTTCCTAAACCGATCTTCACCAAAATTAATAGGACTTGAGTTCTCTACAATTCACAGATGTATGCAAAAAACTGTTTGATTCTGTTTGAATGTGCGGCATTTATGGTTCATTATAAAAAAAATTACCCTTGTTAAAACAAAACGTTGTAGGTAAACTACCCCTTTCCCTTAACCGATCTTCGCCAAAAACAATAGTCCTTGAGTACTCTACAATTCAGGGCTGTATGCAAAAAATTATTTGATTGTGTTTGAATTTGCGGCTGTTATTGTTTGCCATAGAAACAGTTCTACACACAGACATTTCTCCATATCGGTATGGGGAACCATACATGACTTCCATGTTCTAAGATTTATATTTAAAATCATTTTTGAAGTGAAATATTTCCATAGAAACTACTTTCTACGTACTGCTTCAGCCTTAACCACAGTACTGTGGTCACTAACATATACCACCTCACGTTATCACATTCAGTTTTCACTGATGATGGAAGTCAATGGCACTGTCGAAACATCTGGTTTTGCAGAAAACATTGGACTACAGCCAAACAGCCCGGGAAGGAATTTTAACAACAAACTACTTCTTTGTTGCCGATAACGTAGTACACATATAAATATCGGTATGGAGAACCATACATGACTTCCATGTTCTAAGATTTATACTTAAAATTATTTTTGATATGAAATATTTCCATAGAAACTACTTTTGTAATGGTATACACCTTTTCCAACTACAGAATATAATAATAAAACACTGCTGCCAGAATATTACTTACCTTCATAAACCCATTAAACTCACCTTTTAAACACCAAAAAACTTCAGGGCCGCCACCTATATTTTTATAGTAAAATATGGAAAACTTTTCACTGTACCTTACTTAAAAAACACTGGGACAATTTAGCTATCTGACTTCCCCTAATTGAGAAAAACGTTTTTTTCACACTCCCTGTTCCATGATAGTTTAACTGCACTCTTTGGTAGGCCGACTATACTATTTTTGGCCTACCCAAAACTTTCCCAAGGCACCAGTTAAATTACAACTGCACTGTCTGATGATTAGTGTTGAGCTGCTCTGTACTGCTTGATGACTGCTATCCAACTGACTCAAGGTGTTGGGCGTGGGTCTAGCGGTGTGCCAGCGTATGCAGGTTTTATTCACCTTCTCTGATTGGCTGGAATGTCCAGATGCTCAGCCCGGGAATTCTCATAATTTTTACCGCCTGGTGAAATTGGCGTTTTCCGTTATTCACGGACAGTACAAGCTGTAGGTGGTTGCGTAACACGTCTAGCCAGACTGACTCCAGACGCAAACAGAGTGGTGTTTCACAATAACATGGTATTCACTTTGGTTAAAAACGAGGTTCCCCAAAGGGTGAACACTGTCTGAGTTAGCATTTATTAAAATTATTTATCCCCTAATCTGTCCCGTTACAATACCCCCCCAATGAGAGGTTTTATGCCGAAGCATAAAAACTCATTGCCTAACGTAAGAGGATCAGCAAGGGTGTGGCGCCAAGACCCCCCTTAAATTCTTATTATAATTATGCGTAACTTACCCCCTAGTCCGGTAACTGCGGTCGCACCTGCATGACCTTACTGGACTTCCCTTGTCAAGATCCCAACACCATAAAATCAGACAGGCACGTCACCACAGTTTCACCTGACTTGGAAACATTCAATCAAAATATCAGTAAATGGCGTTTCACTATACCATATCCTCCACTGATTTGTTTCCTGTTGACCGTACTGGTTTGTATTTTGCAAAGTACTGGTTTCTTATCTAATTCTAACACATAAATACATTGGTTCTACATTTATCCTTAACCTAAACATGCTACTGCATTTGATATTTTTATATTTGATATTTAACAACAAGCCAATTAAAATTTAAATTCCAAAAATAATTCGTATTCACATACAGACTCTGGTTTAGACTTCATTTTGATTTCCATTAACAATGTAGATTACTATTACCATCTACACAATGTCATTATACCCAAATAAACACTTTATTTTCCCAAAATATTTCAGCTCAAAATAAACATTACTACCATTACATAAAAAAGTTAACATCTGAATTAGCATAAAATTTACCAACATTACCACTTTAATTTCAATTATCCATTTAAATCTTCCAATTGTTATATCATTCCATGTCAGCATTTCCATTCAACATTTTAATCATCTCCCACTGATTATTCAATTCAAATCTCAACCAAAAATTTAAATTCATCATCCAAAAGTCAACTTTTACAACATTACAAATTAATTGAATAATTTTGAATTAATTTAATTCCATCTTGTAAATTAATTACCTCAAATTGATTTAATTACATTATTTGCACCAATTTAAATTACTTCAATTACATTATAAAATCTCAATAATGATAATTATTTCCTCAAAATAAACTATGGTTGTTGTTGTCAACTCACTCAAAATTGTAAACATTGCTTACACCAACTGCCATGTACACACACACAACACTGTAATTACTTTGATTATAATATCTTTACCCTTTATTATACAAGTCAATTCAAAATAAATTTCTCAAATTGATTACCTAAGTTTCACATCTTTTAAATTAATTTACCCATCTCAATTTAATTCCATCATTTTTCAAAACATTGTAAGTTACTTTAATTACACTATTCAAAATAATTTCAGTTCATCATAATAAAATTCGTTTATCATTTGTATAGTCTTCAAATCAAACTTTCAAATTGACTACCAAAATTTCTATCTTTTTAAACATGTTACATTAATTTCAAACAAACCTGTAAATTGACTGCATAAAATACAATGTACACAACACCCTGTATCGGTGTCTCAGCTGATGCTTTATCAAAACATCAACATAGGCCTAACCTTATTGCATAGTAACATTTTACATTTAACACATGTAAACACAATACAAGACTATCTACAATATACGTCATTAAATGTTATTATTTACCACACCTTATTACATAAGTAACCCAAGTAGTTACACCATAAACTAAAATAATTAAATGTTCATTCACAATATCTCTAACCACCATCATCAAAAATTAATCTTATGTTACTCGAGTACAATTCATTTTTAATTAAGTCCATTATATTATTATTGTTAATATAATAACCATATGAATTTGTTTTTTCCATTATACCATAATAATCTATAGGATTATTCCTTATTATTATCTCATAAACCTTGTCTACATTGATAATTTTAGTCCTGTCTCTGTCAGTATTTGTTATTAAACCCAGGTAAGTTACATCATCATCCCAATTATCTCCTACTACAAGTACACTGATTCTACTCCAAGGTACGTGCTTGTTATTGTCAATATTATGTACTCCACCAGGTAAGTTTTTAATTGTCTCAACTCTCTCAATACTTATTCTCTTTATTAACTGTTTATGATCTCTACTCAACTTGAATAATTCTATTTCTCTCTCATTCTCCAAATCACTTACACAACCACATCTTACTTTCACACTCCACGCAGAGGGCAATACAACATTATTTAAACACCATCTGGCTTTACTAGATACACAAAAACAACTTATTGGACTATTTGCCGACCCATTGTCAAGCAAATATCCTGGTGAGAGAATCTTATTCTCTAACAACACTTGTGAAGTCTTTACTCCACATTTAACCCTAGAAAAATTTGACCCCTGTACCCACTCTACATTTAAACTCTCTCTCCATTCTCTTTCAAGCTCAATAACACTCACTAACACTCCAGGATTAACCTCAACTCTCATTCTATTCTCATTATCACCACTATTACTTACCGTATCATACTTGGATACCTCATTTTCAACTACTTTGTTATTATTATTCACCATTATTTCACTTTGAATAACATGTCTGTCGGCATCCAGGTCACTTATAATGACAAATAAATAAATATATTCACCTTTTCCTGTCTCATGACCACATGTATTGACGCAAAGATATTATTTACGCGTTTCGATACTATGTATCGTCATCAGAATATATATTAAAATATAATCACTCAAAGAGTTCGTTAAAATTTAAAACAGTAAAATCACAATATCGAAACCAAATAAGTATTTATACGAAACGAGTGCGCACTCGACGAAAGCCGGCCGGACACTGGTTGATATCAGTTATAGATAAATTTTAGTGCTGTGTCATATAATGGATTCGACTTGAAATGCAAGTGGTCATTTAATATGAAATTGCGGTAATATTTGTCATTATGTGCTCTATATATTTCAAATTCCTCACGTGCATTTAAATAAGTGCCTTTACCACAGACATGTAAGGGTTTCAAATTGGTGTCAAAGCTTGTATAATTATGGTTCTCCTGTATAAGATGACGAGCATAGTTAGACTTTATATAAGATTGTGTTGTCAAGTCTTTTACATTATGCTTTGGAGTGTACTCAACGAAACGTTTATAAAAACCTCTCCCTGTCTGACCGATATAAAAGCATTCGCAGTCATTACAAGAAAGCTTATAAACACCTGTTTTCATTTCCAAATGTATACTGGTTCTATTACAAAGTCTATTAAACAGATTGTTACTGGTTTTAAATGTTACAGTTCTATTGTTACTATTTAATACTTTGGATAACATTTTGGGCATAATACTGGTGTAGGCTGTTGAAATAAAGGTTGGTTCCTTATCTTGTATCACTCGTCGTTTTGACAATATACGCTTATGCTTTTTAAGGAGGTTATCAACCATGGAAGGTGTGTAACCATTGACAACAGCAATGTGTTTTATAATATTTAATTCAATTCTAAAATCATTTTCATTAAGAGGTATCGTTAACAACCTGTGTATGAAATAATTATAAGCCGCCATTTTCTGCGATAATGGGTGGTGTGAGTCAGCAGGTATGGTTACATCTGTGGTAGTAGGTTTCCTATATATACTATATTTCAATTTATCATCACATTTGGTGATCGTCAAGTCAAGAAAATTCAGTTTGTTATCTATTTCAGTTTCATGTGTAAATTGAATGTGTTTGCTGATATTATTTAAAAGATTTTTAAAGTTTTCTATTTGACGTAATGTGCCCTTGTATATTATGAATGTGTCATCCACATATCGTGCGTAGAACATGATGTTTTTCTTATGAACATTGTTAGAAAACAAGTGTGTGTTTTCGTAATGATTTAAATAAATATCTGCCAAAAGGCCTGACAGCAGTGAGCCCATTGCCAAACCATCGCATTGACTGTAAAATCTGTTGTCAAATTCAAAATAATTTTGGTTTAAAATAACTTTAAGTAGGTTTATTAATTCATCTATTGCTTGAGTGTTTAATTTGTTGCGTTTCATCAGATTGTCCCTTAAAATATTAAGTGTATCGTTTATTGGGATATTTGTGTACAAATTAACAATATCGAGGGACATTAATTTATAATTATGAAATAATTTGATATTATTAACTTTATGTATAAATTCAGTTACATTTTTGACAGTGTGGTTATTTTCTATAATTAAACTATCCTTAATGATTTTTACTAATTTCTTAGCTGTACGGAACCCTGGCGCTGTAGTGAAATTAACTAACGGTCTAATTGGCATATCAATTTTGTAGATTTTTGGCAATCCAGTTAATATAGGGGCTTTAGCGTTACAAGGTTTTAAGTAATGGCGAGTACGTTGATCAGATAAACTTGTACTTTTATTAAACTGTATATTAAGATTTTTGACATACCGGTGTGTAGGATCCGATGCTAGGTTTATAATATTATTGTTTGAAATGAAGTTATGAACTTTATTCGTGTATGTTACATTATCCATTATTACCAGAGTTCTGCCTTTACCTGCCTTACTAATGATCGCATTATTATCAAGTAATTTGGTTTTTATCTATTTCAATATTTTATAGCTTTCTCTGGAACTATTGTTATTAATTAAATGACTAGACGAGTTAGGCGACGTGTGTGTTCATGAATCTCTTGAACCGGTTGTTTATCAGATGACGTGCCTCGTCTTGCATTTTTGGATCAGCAGTCGCTTTTACTGCTGTTTCAGCGCTGATAAGCTCATGGGCAATATGATAATTATTAAAAACCGGCGGAATACAATAATTTATGCCTTTATTCAATAAGTTTAACTCGTCATTATTGAAGTTTATAGACGTTAAGTTAGAAATGCGTGGGTAGAAAACATGATTACATTGTATGTCCTCATTTTGGCTGTGTTTATGATTCAACTTAAGATTGTTTAATTTCCGTGACTGTTTTGTGTATATTATAACCACCAAATTCAGATAAATTTTGATAACAATAAGTATGTAGGAGCTACCAAAGCAAATTAATGAGATATAAAGATTGTAGGAGGACCTTGAAAGAAAATATAGAGGGAATTCACAACCAACCTGTGGAGGAAAACTTCAGCAAATCAATAAGAAAATGGTAATTACACAAATTTGACAGGACTCACAACAAGATAAGGTGTCACAAATCAAGAAGGTATCTAACACACTTGAATATACCAGAAATAGAAATGCTGAATAAAGAAACACGTAATAAAATGAGGGAAGCAGTCATGGTTACCAATGAACATATATTATTAGAAGAATCATGGTACAAAATAGAAAAAAACCTATATCACAAGGAAGAAAATAGCTCTATACACCAAGGTTGTCCGAACCACAAATGCAGAGGAAATGATGGACCATGGGTAAACCAAGTGAAGATAAACGCCGAGAAAAAGGGGACTGATTTCATGATAACCTACCTAAGTAATTTAAAATAAAAAGAAAGAATAGTCTCAGCAAGTGAGTTTACTGATAAATAATAATGAAAAAATATATATATAAAAAATGATTTTCAAAATTCAAAAAAGTTATGTAAGGACAGCTTACACAGATATTTCGAGAATAGTTTAGACCAATCATAAAAATGGAGAAATAAAATTACCAAAATTCCACATAAAGTAAGAAACACTAACTTACTATAATCTTTGAATAAAAATTAATAATAATGGAGTGAAGTTACAAAACATTCCTAACAGAATAAGATTAAGTTACAATAATCTTTAGCCAAAATATGAGGCACAAAAAAGCAAAACATATAAAGGAATAAGCTACAAATATTCCTAACTAGTAAGAAACACTAACTTACTATGACATTTAAAAAGTTATGAAAAAAAAACAATATCAATCAAAGCGATCAACTTTCACTACTATTTAGAAGAAAATGGGAAGTAAGATTAAGAAAACCAATGATCAAAAAACGAAATAAATAAAATAAACATTCTAAGAGTTGTAATATGAATTGAGATGAAACAAAACTTATTAAAAATGAATAAAAATGTGAATTGTATCAATAAAAAGCAATGCTTCAAGTATTACTAAGCAGTGTCTATGAAGAAAGTTGAAAAAATATATGACCCGAACTGAGCAATAATGAAGTACAAAGGTAAAAGATTCCCAACAAATGTTATGATTATTATTATTATGTTGAGTCACGAGATGACTATATTTAAGAGTCATTAATTGAGATTGACTGTTGAATAGGTCCAGCAATCATTTCACTGAGCAGGGATGATGTTCCCCTGATCTCAGAATAAGAGTAGTTTTGAACGACGGAGTTAGGTAAGCCAATAGAGCCCATCCGAATCGATTGCAGCTACAAAGTAAAGAGTTAGGGAAAATAAGATTTATAGGGAATAATTTATAATGAAAAATCAATAAGCCAGTTCGCAATAAGAAAAAATGACGAAGAAAAGAATTAGGAGATAGGAATTAAAAGATACAGAATTAAGCATAAAAATCGAGTGAGAAGCAGGAGAGTTTAAGAAGAAAATGATACAATACAATTGATAATTTCATCAAACTTAGAATAACGTTTTATAAAATGATCAATTTTGGCGGGAGAGCATTATATAACATCACCAAATTCAGATAACTTTTGATAACAATAAGTATGTATAAAAAATGCTAAATGATATTATGTTTGAATAAATAAATTATGTGGATAGTAAAAAATAAATAAAAGGTAATTAACATGGAAGGAGGAGGTGTAATAAACTGAAAGTGATTAATAAAGAAACTCAAATAATAGACTGACAGACAAACGACATTGACCCAACCCCAGAGATTGGCCAGTAAAGAAACCAGTTAAGAAATCAAAATAAAGAAAACCAGACGAATGAAGGAGAAGAAGAATGAAAACCAAGAGAGAACAAACCCATGAGGAAGAAAACAAAATGAAACGCATCAAGAAAACTAGACAAGTGATAAAAAATAGAGAAGGGAGAAATAGTGTAATCCCAAAATAATAAAGACAATGAAATTCGGTTGAGAACCAAAACTATTAATGAATGTTAGTATTGATAAAATGACAATTATGAACCGTCAGTAATATGAAACAATGTATAAAAGTACACTAACCAAAAGAGTTAGGGATATATGTAATTTGTTAACTAAGAAAGACACAGTATTAATAATTTTATATAGATAGTGTGTAGAGAAAGAGAATAAAATGGTGAGAAATAAATGGAAGTTGAATTAGTGAAAGTGATTTATACTAGAGTGATATAATACTAAAGAAACACTAAATAAATTATAATGAACACTAAATAATTTAAGAAAGTGCTAGTGAAAAATAAATACAAATATTGTCTATCGTAAAAATAGTAAGAGGAGAGTAGGCTAAGGCAGTGTTCCGCAACCGGTGTTCCGCGGCACAATAGTGTTCCGTCACAAGGTGAAAGGTGTGATGCGAACTTTTACCTATTATTGTAAAAAATTAATTGTTGATTTTAAGTAAGAAGGTGCTTGTTTATTCTTTAATACATGCTGATAACTATTATATTTTCATAGAAATTAAATGTAATTTATTTACTCAATATTGTTGTTATAGTTTGCTTATCTTAAGTTATTTGTATTCTTGCCTGAAATATTGGGCCGGTTTGATGGGTTACAGGCGGCAAGCTTTGTGTCCACCACAAAGAAAGCCGCGTAAGACTTTTAGCAAGCCTTTTAGCGGCCCGCACCAATCATACAATACAGTTTACTTTCAAAACTCTAAACGTTCTAAACTCTATTCAAGAGAGTTCTTTGTAACACCGCATCTTTTGTGTACGGCTGGCTGTACGTGCTTTTAACTAAAATTGCGGGGATTAGCAAAAATTTCCCTCTCTTTTATTATTTTATTGCCTTGTTTTGATATTTGTGCCTGTTTGTCGGTGCTTCTTAAACTTTATTGCTCTTTTCCTTCGCCGAAGGACCCACACATTGTCAGACAACAATTACAGTATTTCAGTTCAGTTCTATCACAGCTGTGCTCTGCAGTAGTGCGAATATTGTGACTGCTACACCAGTCTTACTATTTTCTATTACAGTGTTATTAAACGATTTTTTTTTTCGATATGGATAAGTTTCTTGTACGGAGTGGTCTGTCCTCGAGTGCAAGTAGTGAAACCATCGAGCCCGAAAAAAAGAAACAGAAAGTAGTTCACCGGCAATATAGTGATAATTATTTATCTTACGGGTTTTTTTGGTGTTGTGACAAAACATGCCCAATCCCCGAGTGTGTTGTGTGTGGTGAAAAACTCAGTAATGCTGCTATGGTTCCCAGTAAATTGAAACGACATTTGTCAACAAAACATTCCTCTCTGTTAAGTAAAGATGTGAATTATTTTTGTCGGTTGTTGGAACAAAATAAAAAAGTGACGCTCATGACTATGTCGGTACGTGTTTCGCAAAAAGTACAGGAAGCTAGCTATAAGGTAGCCGAACTTATCGTAAAGGCCAAAAAACTACACACAATAGCAGAAACGTTGTTAAAGCCCGCATGTAAAGAAATGGTAAAAATAGTCCTGGATTTAGAAGCTGGTACTGAAATTTCAAAAATTCCTCTCTCTGCTGACACAATCAGCCGCCGAGTTAGTGACATGTCCAGTGACATCGAAGACATTATGAAGGAGAAAATAAAGAGCAGTCGAAAGTTCTCACTTCAGATCGACGAGTCCACCGATATTGGCGGTCACGCACAACTTCTTTCCTACATAAGGTATGTTGATGGGGATGTAATTGCAACTAATTTCTTTTTTTGCAAAGAACTACCCGAGCGAGCAACCGGTGAAGAAATATTTCGTACGACTAATGAATATGTGGTCCGTAATGAATTAACATGGGATGTTTGCTTTAGTGTTTGTACAGACGGAGCCGCTTCTATGACAGGCCGAGTGAAAGGATTCGTGGGTAAAGTACGCGAAGTAAATCCTATCTTACGAACCGACCATTGTCTCATTCACCGCGAAGTCATTCTTGCTAAGTCTTTGCCATCTCCTCTGAAAATTGTGATGAACGAAGTAGTAAAAGTCGTGAACTTCATCAAATCACGGCCCCTAAATATGCGGCTTTTTAACGTTTTGTGTCAAGAAATGGGATCAGAGCACACTACACTTCTGCTACATACAGAAGTACGATGGTTATCTCGAGGTAAAGTGTTAACGCGAAAGTTTGAACTTAAAGAGGAGGTACTTGCATTTTTGACTATTGAGGGGCATGAGTATGCGGATTTATTTGCAGATGATGAATGGGTATCTAAGTTGGCATATCTTTCCGATATTTTCGTACACTTGAATGAACTAAACAGAAAAATGCAAGGTAGAAACGAAAATATTCTGACTAGTATGGATAAGATTCAAGGATTTATTAATAAGTTAAATTTGTGGATACACACAATTGAAAATGGATCGTGTGAGATGTTCCCAACTTTATGGCCCCTTGCTGACGATAATAAGGTGTTGATGGACTTAATTAAAGAACATTTAGTACTCTTGCAGCAGAATTTCAAAAAATATTTTGGAGAGAGTGTTGAAGATTTTGACTGGGTTCGTGGTCCATTCATTATGGATTCGAAACATCTTCCGAATAATTTAGGCTTACAAGAGGAACTGGCAGATTTGAAAGTAGACAGAACATTGAAATTTAAATTTTTCGAAGTGCCTTTGGAAACATTTTGGTTGTCAATAAGCAGTGAATACCCGGCTATCTCCGAGATGGCAGTTAATGTGTTATTACCAATTTCAACTACATATTTGTGTGAACTGGGCTTCTCGACGTTGACTGAAATTAAAACATCAAAGAGAGAGAGACTCAAATCCATCGATGAAGAAATGAGGCTTGCTTTGTCAACGATTCCGCCACGAATCAGCCGTCTGTGTGCAGCTAAGCAGGCTCAAGTATCACATTGAAGGTATGAGTAGAGTTATTTACTTTAAAATTCGTATTTTCTACAGTGAATTAAAGTTAATAAATTGTTAATAAATGCATGAGTGTATTCCTGTTTTATAATAATAATAATAATAACAATAATGATGATAATAATAATAAAAATTTATTACATAGCGACGTAATATTTTGTAATTATATTAAGATTCATATGATTTTGAGGGGACAGACATTTTGGTGTGCCGTGTTGAGTCTAGGCCCATCTGGAGTGTGCCGTGAGTATAAAAAGGTTGCGGAACACTGGGCTAAGGTAAAGACTTAGTAAAATTACTCATGTTTTAGTATTAAGAGTGAACAATAACATTTAACAAGTTACAATGAATAGTATTTAGGATAGAACATTTATTCAGTAAATAATGAACTCTAAGTAGTGATATTCACTGTGATGACTAGGAAGTAGTATTGTTATAACTTAAAAATGTATTGTAAAAGTTTAAAGGTGTGTTTCACAAAGAAAAGTAATTAGATGGTGTTAACATGGAAGGGAGAGCAAAAAGCATTAGAAAATAAGTTTGTATTAACATTAATTAAATACCCATGTTATAAGGGGGGTTTAATGGAAAAAGTTCAATAGAGGTGAGATTGTTTGGCACCAGAACAACAAATCAGAAATAATGAATGGTATAAACTGTTGTTTATAAATTGGATATGGCTGTAAGAGTCATACAGACCATAGACCTAG
Source organism: Magicicada septendecula (assembly GCA_034769895.1). NCBI lineage: Eukaryota > Metazoa > Arthropoda > Insecta > Hemiptera > Cicadidae > Magicicada > Magicicada septendecula. The sequence goes on from CM068373.1 coordinate 29,599,205, forward strand.
ATGTTATATGTTATATTGGAAATGAATAGCAAATAATTAGCAAGTAAGATTGAATAACACAATTGTTACTAACAAAGACTAAATTAAACCACATTCACAGACATTAAACCTAATTATAAATGCAAAATAACAATTTGGGACTAAATGAAATATATTGTGTATGAAGCCACAAAAATCCAGTAATGGCTACTTAAATGTGAAACAGGCCTAACGGTCAAACATAAACAATTACTGATTGTACAAAAATCACCATGTAATGGACAAATCCAAGGTGGCTAATTCATCAAGGATGAATAGTAGTTATTATTAAAAACCAAATATTAAATTAAGGAATTATATAAACAAAGAAAGGTAATTGATAAGTATGAAATTAATTGTGAACTTAGAAAACTTGATAAAACCCAATATTGTGGGGTACCAAAATAATCTTTGTGAGAAAATATAAATGACAGTGCAAATAGATATTAACTCAGAAGGAAGATAAGAGGAGGAAGAAAGTCTGAAGATATGGGAAGATTTGAAAGGAATTCGAAAATTGATAACAATGTACTGATGTTGAGCTCACCCAATGAGAGCAACGAGGTAACCATGGAAACGACCGTTTAACGAGGTAATTACCGTTAAATACACTTACTGGGAAAGTGACGCTATCGCAAGCCAGATGCGAATTTTCTGTACAACACATTTTAATATTTAAAACATCTTAAAAGTAAAACAAAGTGTAGAAATTGATAGTACAGAAGTCTGATGGATGCTGAATACTATTTCCAGAGGGAGAAGACGTTTAATTCAAGACGAAATATATAAATAAGTTCAACCAACTTTGAAAAAGATGCTGAAGCCTGAATAAAGAACACAGGAATAATATTGATGTCATAATCCTTCCTTCTCTACATCCCGAGTAATTCCGTACTGCAAGACTGTTAAGTATCAGTTAAAGTATTTCAACTACCAAAAATAAACGCACTATAATATTTCTCAATGTATGTTGAATACCACTGAATCATTTTTATTCTCTTGCAAGGATTGGACCGTAAAATTAAATCACTGAAAATTTGTTAACTATAGAACTAGCCTCATATTTATGTACGACTTTTAAACATCTTGTATGACACTCAAACAAAACAATGACCACTACACATTATCCTACCTAAGGAAAAAACGTTGTAAGGTTGTGTATTTTTAATATTGTAACTGCATCTGAACCTTTTAACGTGATCCAAACAACTCACAACCATTGATCGAAATATTTGTTGATTGGCGTCAGAGAAAGCCATGCTGTTTATATGTATTCGAAATTGATTGGTTAACCCTTGAGTAGAGTCTTATAAAGAATTATCCGGTGCAGAATTATATATGAAACATTAATTACAACTTGTGTCTATAAAATATTAACTTCAATTTAATAATAAATTTATACTGTGTGTGTTAAATCATGTCTTATTTCCATTAGCAAAGTGTATGTTTAAAAATATAATGTATAGAGAAGGTTTCCAATGCGAAGTCTAGCGCTCAAGTAGCTAATCCTGCAACTGCTATCTCGATTGATACAAAATTGAGAAAAGGCGGGACGGATTGAATTCGTCGCCTCGTTCAAATAGAAAAGTGATAAGGAAATAATTTTAATTGTTTTATATAAACAATTTGGCGCCACCCGGAGATTATCCACTACGTTTGACCCTCAGATCGGGAACCACGATACCTGGTCCCCAGTAAGTTCGCTGCGGGCCCAAACATCGTGAAGTACATCGCCGTGCGAGGACGCAGTGGTAAGAAACACAGACACACTTTTACACTCAGACACACTGTTATATTTTACAGAGGTATATGAACGAACACGAGACACGAGTTAGGTTATAAATTGGCTTCCATCGCGGGGCTTGAACAATAGCGACCTCATCCTTTGGTTATAAATTGGCGACCAACCGGTGGAGCTTGAAAAGAGGAAGATACAAAGTTCTAGTGGCGGTCACGAAAGGAAATCAAGATGCACACAAGAGGTTTATCGAAAAAGTTGGCGAAGGAGAAAGAAATGGAAGAAAAACAAACTGAAATTCCAGAACCAGAAAAACGATTCAGCTATGCGGAATGGATGACAACATTGTTTAAAAAATTCAGCAGAGAGGTGGAATACATCGAGAAAAATACCACTGACCATGAAAGAGCACAAATGAGTCGCGCGAATGCAATGGGAACGCCAAACGACAAAATGACATTGAGAGACATTTATAATGAGATGTGGAAGTTAGACACCAAGTATAATGAAGAAGAGACTGTAGGGACAGCCCACGAAAAAGACGATAACCAAATGGAAGGAATGACTGAAAAAAATTGGGAAAAATGGTATGAAAACTGCACACAGATGAAAAACGAAAGAACAGGAGTATACGCGCAGGTGACAGAGGAATATACACAGGAGGAGTATGAACAATGGAGACAATCGATAAGACAACCAGAAAGACCAATACAAACAGAAAACGCAGAATTAAGGGAATGGATAAGAGTCATGTTTGAACTATCCAGAGAAGATATGTGTAATTGGAGGAAGGAACATAATCGAATAGAAGAGTTCGATGGAATACCAAGTAATAAAAACATGGGATAATCAAGTATTCAAAGAGCAGAAGAAATAGTCAAAGACGTGGAAGGGAAGCAACAGAAGAAAATGACAAAACAAATAGCCAATACGGAATTTATGAACGAGTTCAGAAAAGCTCTGGAAGGAATGACTAAGGAGAGTTGGCGTAGATTTAATAAGGATCTCGAACAAATGAAGGAAAATAAAACAGGTCTATACGCTTTTCTTAAAAAGGACAGTGAGAAGACAATAGAGGAGATACCAAAAGGTAAAAACATTGAACATTCGAACCAGGAAAAAGAAAATAAAGGAATGAAGAACCAAATCATTAAGAAGACTAAGAAAATGCCTCTAAGAAAACTAATCAACACCAGAGAAGAAATGGAGAAGATGAACGGACTAATTGATGTGTTCAATTTACCCCTTACCAACCAAAGCAAATTAATGAGCTATAAAGATTGTAGGAGGACCTTGAAAGAAAATATAGAGGGAATTCACAACCAACCAGTGGAGGAAAACTTCAGCAAATCAATAAGAAAATGGAAATTACACAAATTTGACAGGACTCACAACAAGATAAGGTGTCACAAATCAAGAAGGTATCTAACACACTTGAATATACCAGAAATAGAAATGCTGAATAAAGAAACACGTAATAAAATGAGGGAAGCAGTCATGGTTACCAATGAACATATATTATTAGAAGAATCATGGTACAAAATAGAAAAAAACCTATATCACAAGGAAGAAAATAGCTCTATACACCAAGGTTATCCGAACCACAAATGCAGAGGAAATGATGGACCATGGGTAAACCAAGTGAAGATAAACGCCGAGAAAAAGGGGACTGATTTCATGATAACCTACCTAAGTAATTTAAAATAAAAAGAAAGAATAGTCTCAGCAAGTGAGTTTACTGATAAATAATAATGAAAAAATATATAAAAAATGAATTTAAAAATTCAAAAAAGTTATGTAAGGACAGCTTACACAGATATTTCGAGAACAGTTTAGACCAATCATAAAAATGGAGAAATAAAATTACCAAAATTCCACATAAAGTAAGAAACACTAACTTACTATAATCTTTGAATAAAAATTAATAATAATGGAGTGAAGTTACAAAACATTCCTAACAGAATAAGATTAAGTTACAATAATCTTTAGCCAAAATATGAGGCACAAAAAAGCAAAACATATTATAAAGGAATAAGCTACAAATATTCCTAACTAGTAAGAAACACTAACTTATTATGACATTTAAAAAGTTATGAAAAAAAAAACAATATCAATCAAAGCGATCAACTTTCACTACTATTTAGAAGAAAATGGGAAGTAAGATTAAGAAAACCAATGATCAAAAAACGAAATAAATAACATAAACATTCTAAGAGTTGTAATATGAATTGAGATGAAACAAAACTTATTAAAAATGAATAAAAATGTGAATTGTATCAATAAAAAGCAATGCTTCAAGTATTACTAAGCAGTGTCTATGAAGAAAGTTGAAAAAATATATGACCCGAACTGAGCAATAATGAAGTACAAAGGTAAAAGATTCCCAACAAATGTTATGATTATTATTATTATGTTGAGTCACGAGATGACTATATTTAAGAGTCATTAATTGAGATTGACTGTTGAATAGGTCCAGCAATCATTTCACTGAGCAGGGATGATGTTCCCCTGATCTCAGAATAAGAGTAGTTTTGAACGACGGAGTTAGGTAAGCCAATAGAGCCCATCCGAATCGATTGCAGCTACAAAGTAAAGAGTTAGGGAAAATAAGATTTATAGGGAATAATTTATAATGAAAAATCAGTAAGCCAGTTCGCAATAAGAAAAAATGACGAAGAAAAGAATCAGGAGATAGGAATTAAAAGACACAGAATTAAGCATAAAAATCGAGTGAGAAGCAGGAGAGTTTAAGAAGAAAATGATACAATACAATTGATAATTTCATCAAACTTAGAATAACGTTTTATAAAATGATCAATTTTGGTGGGAGAGCATTATATAACATCACCAAATTCAGATAAATTTTGATAACAATAAGTATGTATAAAAATGCTAAATGATATTATGTTTGAATAAATAAATTATGTGGATAGTAAAAAATAAATAAAAGGTAATTAACATGGAAGGAGGAGGTGTAATAAACTGAAAGTGATTAATAAAGAAACTCAAATAATAGACTGACAGACAAACGACATTGACCCAACCCCAGAGATTGGCCAGTAAAGAAACCAGTTAAGAAATCAAAATAAAGAAAACCAGACGAATGAAGGAGAAGAAGAATGAAAACCAAGAGAGAACAAACCCATGAGGAAGAAAACAAAATGAAACGCATCAAGAAAACTAGACAAGTGATAAAAAATAGAGAAGGGAGAAATAGTGTAATCCCAAAATAATAAAGACAATGAAATTCGGTTGAGAACCAAAACTATTAATGAATGTTAGTATTGATAAAATGACAATTATGAACCGTCAGTAATATGAAACAATGTATAAAAGTACACTAACCAAAAGAGTTAGGGATATATGTAATTTGTTAACTAAGAAAGACACAGTATTAATAATTTTATATAGATAGTGTGTAGAGAAAGAGAATAAAATGGTGAGAAATAAATGGAAGTTGAATTAGTGAAAGTGATTTATACTAGAGTGATATAATACTAAAGAAACACTAAATAAATTATAATGAACACTAAATAATTTAAGAAAGTGCTAGTGAAAAATAAATACAAATATTGTCTATCGTAAAAATAGTAAGAGGAGAGTAGGCTAAGGCAGTGTTCCGCAACCGGTGTTCCGCGGCACAATAGTGTTCCGTCACAAGGTGAAAGGTGTGATGCGAACTTTTACCTATTATTGTAAAAAATTAATTGTCGATTTTAAGTAAGAAGGTGCTTGTTTATTCTTTAATACATGCTGATAACTATTATATTTTCATAGAAATTAAATGTAATTTATTTACTCAATATTGTTGTTATAGTTTGCTTATCTTAAGTTATTTGTATTCTTGCCTGAAATATTGGGCCGGTTTGATGGGTTACAGGCGGCAAGCTTTGTGTCCACCACAAAGAAAGCCGCGTAAGACTTTTAGCAAGCCTTTTAGCGGCCCGCACCAATCATACAATACAGTTTACTTTCAAAACTCTAAACGTTCTAAACTCTATTCAAGAGAGTTCTTTGTAACACCGCATCTTTTGTGTACGGCTGGCTGTACGTGCTTTTAACTAAAATTGCGGGGATTAGCAAAAATTTCCCTCTCTTTTATTATTTTATTGCCTTGTTTTGATATTTGTGCCTGTTTGTCGGTGCTTCTTAAACTTTATTGCTCTTTTCCTTCGCCGAAGGACCCACACATTGTCAGACAACAATTACAGTATTTCAGTTCAGTTCTATCACAGCTGTGCTCTGCAGTAGTGCGAATATTGTGACTGCTACACCAGTCTTACTATTTTCTATTACAGTGTTATTAAACGATTTTTTTTTTCGATATGGATAAGTTTCTTGTACGGAGTGGTCTGTCCTCGAGTGCAAGTAGTGAAACCATCGAGCCCGAAAAAAAGAAACAGAAAGTAGTTCACCGGCAATATAGTGATAATTATTTATCTTACGGGTTTTTTTGGTGTTGTGACAAAACATGCCCAATCCCCGAGTGTGTTGTGTGTGGTGAAAAACTCAGTAATGCTGCTATGGTTCCCAGTAAATTGAAACGACATTTGTCAACAAAACATTCCTCTCTGTTAAGTAAAGATGTGAATTATTTTTGTCGGTTGTTGGAACAAAATAAAAAAGTGACGCTCATGACTATGTCGGTACGTGTTTCGCAAAAAGTACAGGAAGCTAGCTATAAGGTAGCCGAACTTATCGTAAAGGCCAAAAAACTTATGGATGACAAAACCATAAAAACAAAACATACATCCTATTGTGTGTAGGATGTTGTGCTACACACAATAGCAGAAACGTTGTTAAAGCCCGCATGTAAAGAAATGGTAAAAATAGTCCTGGATTTAGAAGCTGGTACTGAAATTTCAAAAATTCCTCTCTCTGCTGACACAATCAGCCGCCGAGTTAGTGACATGTCCAGTGACATCGAAGACATTATGAAGGAGAAAATAAAGAGCAGTCGAAAGTTCTCACTTCAGATCGACGAGTCCACCGATATTGGCGGTCACGCACAACTTCTTTCCTACATAAGGTATGTTGATGGGGATGTAATTGCAACTAATTTCTTTTTTTGCAAAGAACTACCCGAGCGAGCAACCGGTGAAGAAATATTTCGTACGACTAATGAATATGTGGTCCGTAATGAATTAACATGGGATGTTTGCTTTAGTGTTTGTACAGACGGAGCCGCTTCTATGACAGGCCGAGTGAAAGGATTCGTGGGTAAAGTACGCGAAGTAAATCCTATCTTACGAACCGACCATTGTCTCATTCACCGCGAAGTCATTCTTGCTAAGTCTTTGCCATCTCCTCTGAAAATTGTGATGAACGAAGTAGTAAAAGTCGTGAACTTCATCAAATCACGGCCCCTAAATATGCGGCTTTTTAACGTTTTGTGTCAAGAAATGGGATCAGAGCACACTACACTTCTGCTACATACAGAAGTACGATGGTTATCTCGAGGTAAAGTGTTAACGCGAAAGTTTGAACTTAAAGAGGAGGTACTTGCATTTTTGACTATTGAGGGGCATGAGTATGCGGATTTATTTGCAGATGATGAATGGGTATCTAAGTTGGCATATCTTTCCGATATTTTCGTACACTTGAATGAACTAAACAGAAAAATGCAAGGTAGAAACGAAAATATTCTGACTAGTATGGATAAGATTCAAGGATTTATTAATAAGTTAAATTTGTGGATACACACAATTGAAAATGGATCGTGTGAGATGTTCCCAACTTTATGGCCCCTTGCTGACGATAATAAGGTGTTGATGGACTTAATTAAAGAACATTTAGTACTCTTGCAGCAGAATTTCAAAAAATATTTTGGAGAGAGTGTTGAAGATTTTGACTGGGTTCGTGGTCCATTCATTATGGATTCGAAACATCTTCCGAATAATTTAGGCTTACAAGAGGAACTGGCAGATTTGAAAGTAGACAGAACATTGAAATTTAAATTTTTCGAAGTGCCTTTGGAAACATTTTGGTTGTCAATAAGCAGTGAATACCCGGCTATCTCCGAGATGGCAGTTAATGTGTTATTACCAATTTCAACTACATATTTGTGTGAACTGGGCTTCTCGACGTTGACTGAAATTAAAACATCAAAGAGAGAGAGACTCAAATCCATCGATGAAGAAATGAGGCTTGCTTTGTCAACGATTCCGCCACGAATCAGCCGTCTGTGTGCAGCTAAGCAGGCTCAAGTATCACATTGAAGGTATGAGTAGAGTTATTTACTTTAAAATTCGTATTTTCTACAGTGAATTAAAGTTAATAAATTGTTAATAAATGCATGAGTGTATTCCTGTTTTATAATAATAATAATAATAATAACAATAATGATGATAATAATAATAAAAATTTATTACATAGCGACGTAATATTTTGTAATTATATTAAGATTCATATGATTTTGAGGGGACAGACATTTTGGTGTGCCGTGTTGAGTCTAGGCCCATCTGGAGTGTGCCGTGAGTATAAAAAGGTTGCGGAACACTGGGCTAAGGTAAAGACTTAGTAAAATTACTCATGTTTTAGTATTAAGAGTGAACAATAACATTTAACAAGTTACAATGAATAGTATTTAGGATAGAACATTTATTCAGTAAATAATGAACTCTAAGTAGTGATATTCACTGTGATGACTAGGAAGTAGTATTGTTATAACTTAAAAATGTATTGTAAAAGTTTAAAGGTGTGTTTCACAAAGAAAAGTAATTAGATGGTGTTAACATGGAAGGGAGAGCAAAAAGCATTAGAAAATAAGTTTGTATTAACATTAATTAAATACCCATGTTATAAGGGGGGTTTAATGGAAAAAGTTCAATAGAGGTGAGATTGTTTGGCACCAGAACAACAAATCAGAAATAATGAATGGTATAAACTGTTGTTTATAAATTGGATATGGCTGTAAGAGTCATACAGACCATAGACCTAGATGTTATATGTTATATTGGAAATGAATAGCAAATAATTAGCAAGTAAGATTGAATAACACAATTGTTACTAACAAAGACTAAATTAAACCACATTCACAGACATTAAACCTAATTATAAATGCAAAATAACAATTTGGGACTAAATGAAATATATTGTGTATGAAGCCACAAAAATCCAGTAATGGCTACTTAAATGTGAAACAGGCCTAACGGTCAAACATAAACAATTACTGATTGTACAAAAATCACCATGTAATGGACAAATCCAAGGTGGCTAATTCATCAAGGATGAATAGTAGTTATTATTAAAAACCAAATATTAAATTAAGGAATTATATAAACAAAGAAAGGTAATTGATAAGTATGAAATTAATTGTGAACTTAGAAAACTTGATAAAACCCAATATTGTGGGGTACCAAAATAATCTTTGTGAGAAAATATAAATGACAGTGCAAATAGATATTAACTCAGAAGGAAGATAAGAGGAGGAAGAAAGTCTGAAGATATGGGAAGATTTGAAAGGAATTCGAAAATTGATAACAATGTACTGATGTTGAGCTCACCCAATGAGAGCAACGAGGTAACCATGGAAACGACCGTTTAACGAGGTAATTACCGTTAAATACACTTACTGGGAAAGTGACGCTATCGCAAGCCAGATGCGAATTTTCTGTACAACACATTTTAATATTTAAAACATCTTAAAAGTAAAACAAAGTGTAGAAATTGATAGTACAGAAGTCTGATGGATGCTGAATACTATTTCCAGAGGGAGAAGACGTTTAATTCAAGACGAAATATATAAATAAGTTCAACCAACTTTGAAAAAGATGCTGAAGCCTGAATAAAGAACACAGGAATAATATTGATGTCATAATCCTTCCTTCTCTACATCCCGAGTAATTCCGTACTGCAAGACTGTTAAGTATCAGTTAAAGTATTTCAACTACCAAAAATAAACGCACTATAATATTTCTCAATGTATGTTGAATACCACTGAATCATTTTTATTCTCTTGCAAGGATTGGACCGTAAAATTAAATCACTGAAAATTTGTTAACTATAGAACTAGCCTCATATTTATGTACGACTTTTAAACATCTTGTATGACACTCAAACAAAACAATGACCACTACACATTATCCTACCTAAGGAAAAAACGTTGTAAGGTTGTGTATTTTTAATATTGTAACTGCATCTGAACCTTTTAACGTGATCCAAACAACTCACAACCATTGATCGAAATATTTGTTGATTGGCGTCAGAGAAAGCCATGCTGTTTATATGTATTCGAAATTGATTGGTTAACCCTTGAGTAGAGTCTTATAAAGAATTATCCGGTGCAGAATTATATATGAAACATTAATTACAACTTGTGTCTATAAAATATTAACTTCAATTTAATAATAAATTTATACTGTGTGTGTTAAATCATGTCTTATTTCCATTAGCAAAGTGTATGTTTAAAAATATAATGTATAGAGAAGGTTTCCAATGCGAAGTCTAGCGCTCAAGTAGCTAATCCTGCAACTGCTATCTCGATTGATACAAAATTGAGAAAAGGCGGGACGGATTGAATTCGTCGCCTCGTTCAAATAGAAAAGTGATAAGGAAATAATTTTAATTGTTTTATATAAACAATTTGGCGCCACCCGGAGATTATCCACTACGTTTGACCCTCAGATCGGGAACCACGATACCTGGTCCCCAGTAAGTTCGCTGCGGGCCCAAACATCGTGAAGTACATCGCCGTGCGAGGACGCAGTGGTAAGAAACACAGACACACTTTTACACTCAGACACACTGTTATATTTTACAGAGGTATATGAACGAACACGAGACACGAGTTAGGTTATAAATTGGCTTCCATCGCGGGGCTTGAACAATAGCGACCTCATCCTTTGGTTATAAATTGGCGACCAACCGGTGGAGCTTGAAAAGAGGAAGATACAAAGTTCTAGTGGCGGTCACGAAAGGAAATCAAGATGCACACAAGAGGTTTATCGAAAAAGTTGGCGAAGGAGAAAGAAATGGAAGAAAAACAAACGGAAATTCCAGAACCAGAAAAACGATTCAGCTATGCGGAATGGATGACAACATTGTTTAAAAAATTCAGCAGAGAGGTGGAATACATCGAGAAAAATACCACTGACCATGAAAGAGCACAAATGAGTCGCGCGAATGCAATGGGAACGCCAAACGACAAAATGACATTGAGAGACATTTATAATGAGATGTGGAAGTTAGACACCAAGTATAATGAAGAAGAGACTGTAGGGACAGCCCACGAAAAAGACGATAACCAAATGGAAGGAATGACTGAAGAAAATTGGGAAAAATGGTATGAAAACTGCACACAGATGAAAAACGAAAGAACAGGAGTATACGCGCAGGTGACAGAGGAATATACACAGGAGGAGTATGAACAATGGAGACAATCGATAAGACAACCAGAAAGACCAATACAAACAGAAAACGCAGAATTAAGGGAATGGATAAGAGTCATGTTTGAACTATCCAGAGAAGATATGTGTAATTGGAGGAAGGAACATAATCGAATAGAAGAGTTCGATGGAATACCAAGTAATAAAAACATGGGATAATCAAGTATTCAAAGAGCAGAAGAAATAGTCAAAGACGTGGAAGGGAAGCAACAGAAGAAAATGACAAAACAAATAGCCAATACGGAATTTATGAACGAGTTCAGAAAAGCTCTGGAAGGAATGACTAAGGAGAGTTGGCGTAGATTTAATAAGGATCTCGAACAAATGAAGGAAAATAAAACAGGTCTATACGCTTTTCTTAAAAAGGACAGTGAGAAGACAATAGAGGAGATACCAAAAGGTAAAAACATTGAACATTCGAACCAGGAAAAAGAAAATAAAGGAATGAAGAACCAAATCATTAAGAAGACTAAGAAAATGCCTCTAAGAAAACTAATCAACACCAGAGAAGAAATGGAGAAGATGAACGGACTAATTGATGTGTTCAATTTACCCCTTACCAACCAAAGCAAATTAATGAGATATAAAGATTGTAGGAGGACCTTGAAAGAAAATATAGAGGGAATTCACAACCAACCAGTGGAGGAAAACTTCAGCAAATCAATAAGAAAATGGAAATTACACAAATTTGACAGGACTCACAACAAGATAAGGTGTCACAAATCAAGAAGGTATCTAACACACTTGAATATACCAGAAATAGAAATGCTGAATAAAGAAACACGTAATAAAATGAGGGAAGCAGTCATGGTTACCAATGAACATATATTATTAGAAGAATCATGGTACAAAATAGAAAAAAACCTATATCACAAGGAAGAAAATAGCTCTATACACCAAGGTTATCCGAACCACAAATGCAGAGGAAATGATGGACCATGGGTAAACCAAGTGAAGATAAACGCCGAGAAAAAGGGGACTGATTTCATGATAACCTACCTAAGTAATTTAAAATAAAAAGAAAGAATAGTCTCAGCAAGTGAGTTTACTGATAAATAATAATGAAAAAATATATAAAAAATGAATTTAAAAATTCAAAAAAGTTATGTAAGGACAGCTTACACAGATATTTCGAGAACAGTTTAGACCAATCATAAAAATGGAGAAATAAAATTACCAAAAATCCACATAAAGTAAGAAACACTAACTTACTATAATCTTTGAATAAAAATTAATAATAATGGAGTGAAGTTACAAAACATTCCTAACAGAATAAGATTAAGTTACAATAATCTTTAGCCAAAATATGAGGCACAAAAAAGCAAAACATATTATAAAGGAATAAGCTACAAATATTCCTAACTAGTAAGAAACACTAACTTATTATGACATTTAAAAAGTTATGAAAAAAAAAACAATATCAATCAAAGCGATCAACTTTCACTACTATTTAGAAGAAAATGGGAAGTAAGATTAAGAAAACCAATGATCAAAAAACGAAATAAATAACATAAACATTCTAAGAGTTGTAATATGAATTGAGATGAAACAAAACTTATTAAAAATGAATAAAAATGTGAATTGTATCAATAAAAAGCAATGCTTCAAGTATTACTAAGCAGTGTCTATGAAGAAAGTTGAAAAAATATATGACCCGAACTGAGCAATAATGAAGTACAAAGGTAAAAGATTCCCAACAAATGTTATGATTATTATTATTATGTTGAGTCACGAGATGACTATATTTAAGAGTCATTAATTGAGATTGACTGTTGAATAGGTCCAGCAATCATTTCACTGAGCAGGGATGATGTTCCCCTGATCTCAGAATAAGAGTAGTTTTGAACGACGGAGTTAGGTAAGCCAATAGAGCCCATCCGAATCGATTGCAGCTACAAAGTAAAGAGTTAGGGAAAATAAGATTTATAGGGAATAATTTATAATGAAAAATCAGTAAGCCAGTTCGCAATAAGAAAAAATGACGAAGAAAAGAATCAGGAGATAGGAATTAAAAGATACAGAATTAAGCATAAAAATCGAGTGAGAAGCAGGAGAGTTTAAGAAGAAAATGATACAATACAATTGATAATTTCATCAAACTTAGAATAACGTTTTACAAAATGATCAATTTTGGTGGGAGAGCATTATATAACATCACCAAATTCAGATAAATTTTGATAACAATAAGTATGTATAAAAATGCTAAATGATATTATGTTTGAATAAATAAATTATGTGGATAGTAAAAAATAAATAAAAGGTAATTAACATGGAAGGAGGAGGTGTAATAAACTGAAAGTGATTAATAAAGAAACTCAAATAATAGACTGACAGACAAACGACATTGACCCAACCCCAGAGATTGGCCAGTAAAGAAACCAGTTAAGAAATCAAAATAAAGAAAACCAGACGAATGAAGGAGAAGAAGAATGAAAACCAAGAGAGAACAAACCCATGAGGAAGAAAACAAAATGAAACGCATCAAGAAAACTAGACAAGTGATAAAAAATAGAGAAGGGAGAAATAGTGTAATCCCAAAATAATAAAGACAATGAAATTCGGTTGAGAACCAAAACTATTAATGAATGTTAGTATTGATAAAATGACAATTATGAACCGTCAGTAATATGAAACAATGTATAAAAGTACACTAACCAAAAGAGTTAGGGATATATGTAATTTGTTAACTAAGAAAGACACAATATTAATAATTTTATATAGATAGTGTGTAGAGAAAGAGAATAAAATGGTGAGAAATAAATGGAAGTTGAATTAGTGAAAGTGATTTATACTAGAGTGATATAATACTAAAGAAACACTAAATAAATTATAATGAACACTAAATAATTTAAGAAAGTGCTAGTGAAAAATAAATACAAATATTGTCTATCGTAAAAATAGTAAGAGGAGAGTAGGCTAAGGTAAAGACTTAGTAAAATTACTCATGTTTTAGTATTAAGAGTGAACAATAACATTTAACAAGTTACAATGAATAGTATTTAGGATAGAACATTTATTCAGTAAATAATGAACACTAAGTAGTGATATTCACTGTGATGACTAGGAAGTAGTATTGTTATAACTTAAAAATGTATTGTAAAAGTTTAAAGGTGTGTTTCACAAAGAAAAGTAATTAGATGGTGTTAACATGGAAGGGAGAGCAAAAAGCATTAGAAAATAAGTTTGTATTAACATTAATTAAATACCCATGTTATAAGGGGAGTTTAATGGAAAAAGTTCAATAGAGGTGAGATTGTTTGGCACCAGAACAACAAATCAGAAATAATGAATGGTATAAACTGTTGTTTATAAATTGGATATGGCTGTAAGAGTCATACAGACCATAGACCTAGATGTTATATGTTATATTGGAAATGAATAGCAAATAATTAGCAAGTAAGATTGAATAACACAATTGTTACTAACAAAGACTAAATTAAACCACATTCAGAGACATTAAACCTAATTATAAATGCAAAATAACAATTTGGGACTAAATGAAATATATTGTGTATGAAGCCACAAAAATCCAGTAATGGCTACTTAAATGTGAAACAGGCCTAACGGTCAAACATAAACAATTACTGATTGTACAAAAATCACCATGTAATGGACAAATCCAAGGTGGCTAATTCATCAAGGATGAATAGTAGTTATTATTAAAAACCAAATATTAAATTAAGGAATTATATAAACAAAGAAAGGTAATTGATAAGTATGAAATTAATTGTGAACTTAGAAAACTTGATAAAACCCAATATTGTGGGGTACCAAAATAATCTTTGTGAGAAAATATAAATGACAGTGCAAATAGATATTAACTCAGAAGGAAGATAAGAGGAGGAAGAAAGTCCGAAGATATGGGAAGATTTGAAAGGAATTCGAAAATTGATAACAATGTACTGATGTTGAGCTCACCCAATGAGAGCAACGAGGTAACCATGGAAACGACCGTTTAACGAGGTAATTACCGTTAAATACACTTACTGGGAAAGTGACGCTATCGCAAGCCAGATGCGAATTTTCTGTACAACACATTTTAATATTTAAAACATCTTAAAAGTAAAACAAAGTGTAGAAGTTGATAGTACAGAAGTCTGATGGATGCTGAATACTATTTCCAGAGGGAGAAGACGTTTAATTCAAGACGAAATATATAAATAAGTCCAACCAACTTTGAAAAAGATGCTGAAGCCTGAATAAAGAACACAGGAATAATATTGATGCCATAATCCTTCCTTCTCTACATCCCGAGTAATTCCGTACTGCAAGACTGTTAAGTATCAGTTAAAGTATTTCAACTTCCAAAAATAAACGCACTATAATATTTCTCAATGTATGTTGAATACCACTGAATCATTTTTATTCTCTTGCAAGGATTGGACCGTAAAATTAAATCACTGAAAATTTGTTAACTATAGAACTAGCCTCATATTTATGTACGACTTTTAAACATCTTGTATGACACTCAAACAAAACAATGACCACTACACATTATCCTACCTAAGGAAAAAACGTAAGGTTGTGTATTTTTAATATTGTAACTGCATCTGAACCTTTTAACGTGATCCAAACAACTCACAACCATTGATCGAAATATTTGTTGATTGGCGTCAGAGAAAGCCATGCTGTTTATATGTATTCGAAATCGATTGGTTAACCCTTGAGTAGAGTCTTATAAAGAATTATCCGGTGCAGAATTATATATGAAACATTAATTACAACTTGTGTCTATAAAATATTAACTTCAATTTAATAATAAATTTATACTGTGTGTGTTAAATCGTGTCTTATTTCCATTAGCAAAGTGTATGTTTAAAAATATAATGTATAGAGATGGTTTCCAATGCGAAGTCTAGCGCTCAAGTAGCTAATCCTGCAACTGCTATCTCGATTGATACAAAATTGAGAAAAGGCGGGACGGATTGAATTCGTCGCCTCGTTCAAATAGAAAAGTGATAAGGAAATAATTTTAATTGTTTTATATAAACAATTTGGTGCCACCCGGAGATTATCCACTACGTTTGACCCTCAGATCGGGAACCACGATACCTGGTCCCCAGTACGTTCACTACGGGCCCAAACATCGTGAAGTACATCACCGTGCGAGGACGCAGTGGTAAGAAACACAGACACACTTTTACACTCAGACACACTGTTATATTTTACAGAGGTATACGAAAGAACAAGAGACACGACGAGTTATATAATAATATCTTATACATCATGTTATTCACATATTTATGTACTGTATCAAGTACATTATTTATAATAGCAGGATGAATACTATTTAATATCTTTAGATGTGAGTTAATTAATTGTTTGTTTAGGGCAGATTTTTTGTTATATAATGACTTAATTTCTTCTTTAATGTATAGGAGCTGGGCACGTTTAATTGTCGTTTTAGCTGATTTAGAAGACGAATTTATTCTTATGATAGCGTACTTTGGAGTTAAACAATGCATCAAACAAAATTTATTAAATTTAATATGTAAATTTGTTTTCAATAATTGGATCTTGATGTTCTGATATTTAAATACCGATTTAGCCTGACTAGCTTCCAATTTGAATAACATGTCTGTCGGCATCCAGGTCACTTATAATGACAAATAATAAATAAATGTGTTCACCTTTTCCTGTCTCGTGACCACATGTATTGACGCAAAGATATTATTTACGCGTTTCAATACTATGTATTCTCATCAGAATATATATTAAAATATAATCACTCAAAGAGGTCGTTAAAATTTAAAACATTAAAATCACAATATCGAAACCAAATAAGTATTTCTACGAAGCGAGTGCGCACTCGACGAAAGCCGGCCGGACACTGATTGATATCAGTTATAGATAAATTTTAGTGCTGTGTCATATAATGGATTCGACTTGAAATGCAAGTGGTCGTTTAATATGAAATTTTGGTAATATTTGTCATTGTGTGCTCTATATATTTCAAATTCCTCACGTGCATTTAAATAAGTGCCTTTACCACAGACATGTAAGGGTTTCAAATTGGTGTCAAAGCTTGTATAATTATGGTTCTCCTGTATAAGATGACGAGCATAGTTAGACTTTATATAAGATTGTATTGTCAAGTCTTTTACATTATGCTTTGGAGTGTGCTCAACGAAACGTTTATAAACACCTCTCCCTGTCTGACCGATATAAAAGCATTCGCAGTCATTACAAGAAAGCTTATAAACACCTGTTTTCATTTCCAAAGGTATACTGGTTCTATTACAAAGTCTATTAAACAGATTGTTACTGGTTTTAAATGTTACAGTTCTATTGTTACTATTTAATACTTTGGATAACATTTTGGGCATAATACTGGTGTAGGCTGTTGAAATAAAGGTTGGTTCCTTATCTTGTATCACTCGTCGTTTTGACAATATACGCTTATGCTTTTTAAGCAGGTTATCAACCATGGAAGATGTGTAACCATTGGCAACAGCAATGTGTTTTATAATATTTAATTCAATTCTAAAATCATTTTCATTAAGAGGTATCGTTAACAGCCTGTGTATGAAATAATTATAAGCCGCCATTTTCTGCGAGAATGGGTGGTGTGAGTCAACAGGTATGGTTACATCTGTGGTAGTAGGTTTCCTATATATACTATATTTCAATTTATCATCACATTTGGTGATGGTCAAGTCAAGAAAATTCATATTTATTGAATAAAGGCATAAATTATTGTATTCCGCCGGTTTTTAATAATTATCATATGCCCCATGAGCTTATCAGCGCTGAAACAGCAGTAAAAGCGATTCTTCTTCTTCTTCTTTCTATGGCACTACAGCCCTTGTTGGGCCCTGGCCTCCTTCAATTTTTCCCCCCATTCTCCTCTGTCAGCAGCCATCCTTCTCCAGGAACGCACTTTTAATATCTCTCTTGCATCCTCATCCACTGCATCCTCCCATCTTCTCCTTGGTCTTCCCACTGGTCTTTTTCCATGGATTCTGGTATACAATAGTTTTTGTGGTATCCTAGTAAAAGCGATTGCTGATCCAAAAATGCAAGACGAGACACGTCATCTGATAAACAACCGGTTCAAGAGATTCATGAACACACACATGTCGCCTAACTCGTCTAGTCATTTAATTAATAACAATAGTTCCAGAGATAGCTATAAAATATTGAAACAGATAAAAACCAAATTACTTGATAATAATGCGATCATTAGTAAGGCAGATAAAGGCAGAACTCTGGTAATAATGGATAATGTAACATACACGAATAAAGTTCACAACTTCATTTCAAACAATAATATTATAAACCTAGCATCGGACCCTACACACCGGTATGTCAAAAATCTTGATATACAGTTTAATAAAAGTACAAGTTTATTTGATCAACGTACTCGCCATTACTTAAAACCTTGTAACGCTAAAGCCCCTATATTAACTGGATTGCCAAAAATCTACAAAATTGATATGCTAATTAGGCCGTTAGTTAACTTCACTACAGCGCCAGGGTTCCATACAGCTAAGAAATTAGTAAAAATCATTAAGGATAGTTTAATTATAGAAAATAACCACACTGTCAAAAATGTAACTGAATTTATACATAAAGTTAATAATATCAAATTATTTCATAATTATAAATTAATGTCCCTCGATATTGTTAATTTGTACACAAATATCCCAATAAACGATACACTTAATATTTTAAGGGACAATCTGATGAAACGCAACAAAGTAAACACTCAAGCAATAGATGAATTAATAAACCTACTTAAAGTTATTTTAAACCAAAATTATTTTGAATTTGACAACAGATTTTACAGTCAATGCGATGGTTTGGCAATGGGCTCACCGCTGTCAGGCCTTTTGGCAGATATTTATTTAAATCATTACGAAAACACACACTTGTTTTCTAACAATGTTCATAAGAAAAACATCATGTTCTACACACGATATGTGGATGACACATTCACAATATACAAGGGCACATTACGTCAAATAGAAAACTTTAAAATCTTTTAAATAATATCAGCAAACACTTGAAATTGATTTATTTATTATCAAATAATTATTAAATTATTATCAGCAAATAATTTACACATGAAACTGAAATAGATAAACTGAATTTTCTTGACTTGACCATCACCAAATGTGATGATAAATTGAAATATAGTATATATAGGAAACCTACTACCACAGATGTAACCATACCTGCTGACTCACACCACCCATTCTCGCAGAAAATGGCGGCTTATAATTATTTCATACACAGGTTGTTAACGATACCTCTTAATGAAAATGATTTTAGAATTGAATTAAATATTATAAAACACATTGCTGTTGCCAGTGGTTACACATCTTCCATGGTTGATAACCTCCTTAAAAAGCATAAGCGTATATTGTCAAAACGACGAGTGATACAAGATAAGGAACCAACCTTTATTTCAACAGCCTACACCAGTATTATGCCCAAAATTGTATCCAAAGTATTAAATAGTAACAATAGAACTGTAACATTTAAAACCAGTAACAATCTGTTTAATAGACTTTGTAATAGAACCAGTACACCTTTGGAAAAGAAAACAGGTGTTTATAAGCTTTCTTGTAATGACTGCGAATGCTTTTATATCGGTCAGACAGGGAGAGGTTTTTATAAACGTTTCGTTGAGCACACTCCAAAGCATAATGTAAAAGACTTGACAACACAATCTTATATAAAGTCTAACTATGCTCGTCATCTTATACAGGAGAATCATAATTATACAAGCTTTGACACCAATTTGAAACCCTTACATGTCTGTGGTAAAGGCACTTATTTAAATGCACGTGAGGAATTTGAAATATATAGAGCACATAATGACAAATATTACCGCAATTTCATATTAAACGACCACTTGCATTTCAAGTCGAATCCATTATATGACACAGCACTAAAATTTATCTATAACTGATATTAATCAGTGTCCGGCCGGCTTTCGTCGAGTGCGCACTCGCTTCGTATAAATACTTATTTGGTTTCGATATTGTGATTTTAATGTTTTAAATTTTAACGACCTCTTTGAGTGATTATATTTTAATATATATTCTGATGACGATATGTTGAGGTATGGTTAAAAATAATTAATAATTTAAGTACAGGAGCAAACACACACTTTATTGAAGAACAGTTTAGTAGCAAGTATACATAAAACGGACACACGAAATACACATTACAAAAGCAGATTTAAAACTGAACTTAACTGGTCGAGTGCATCTCTGTTTGTATAGAAAAAAGCTTCCAGATTTTTCCTTTTATTTAAAACTACCAGAACATTACTTTTGTAGACTTCTCACAGTAAAGAAGCATGTGTGTGGGCTGAGGCCCCGCCCAGGTAGCTAGACCTCCCACCGCACAATACAAACTTTCACTCTACAATAACAGGTATACTTACTTAAAATTGAATGTAGAGTTTTCTAGTAAATTCTCAACACCCTCCCTAAAACTCTACATTCTCACAATCACATTAATTTTTAAAAAATTCATTTTTACTCTTAAGTCCAAGTTTAGATCTTAAATAAACAAATTTTGGTTTTGACAAAGCTTTCGTAAGTATATCAGCAACTTGTTCATCACTTTTAACTTAATGTACATCAATTTCTCCATTTTGAAAACAATCACGTACATAATTATATTTCACATCAATATGTTTTGTCCTTTGATGGAATTCAGGATTACTTATAAGTTTTAATGCACTCATATTATCTATATATAAATCATATTTATCAGTCTTACAATCGCATTCATTAAATAACTTCTTTAACCACATTATTTCAGTTGTTGCTAATGCTGCACTTACAAATTCTGACTCGGTTGTTGATAATGATACAGATTGTTGCTTCTTACTTCGCCAAATAATTGCAGCATTTGCATACATACAAGCTACGCCAGAAGTTGATTTACGTGTAACTGTATCGCTAGCATAATCAGCATCGCTATAAGCTTTAAAGTTGCCATCCTTACAATATAGTTATCAAAAATCAATCGTACCTTTTAGATAACGTAAAATTCGTTTAAAAATTGACCAATGAGCTACACTTGGTTTGTCTAAAACTCTAGATACAACATTTACAGCAAAACTTATGTCCGGACGACTTACAATTTGCAAAAACATCAAATTGCCGACAGCTTCACGATAAGGTACATTACTTACAATAGTTTTTGATAAATATTCATCATGATTACAATCAATTGGCGTGGATACAATATTAGCTTCTGACATAATAAACTTTTCTAAGATTTTGTTAATATAAGTACTTTGATGAATGAAAACAGACCCATCATTCAATCTACAAATTTCCATTCCAAGTTAATTAGTAACTTCTTTAGTACTAGTAATTTTAAATGTTTTACTCAAATCATTCAACAATTTATCAATCAAACTTTCATTTGAAGCTGCAATAAGTCCATCATCAACATAAATTGCTAACAAGATATTATTATTATTATTGTTGTTATATATGTATAAACATGGGTCACCCGTACTTTGACAAAAATCTAAATTTACAAGAAAATTAGTGAAGTGCTCAGTCCAGCATCTTGGTGCTTGTTTTAAGCCGTATAAATGTTTCATTAATTTACATACGCGTGAGCTTCCATCATCAAAACCTTCAGGTTGTTTCATATATATATCTTCCTTTAAGTCACCGTATAAAAAAGCCGTTTTTATATCAAATTTACCGATATGTAAATTTTCACGAGCAGAAATACTAAGTATCAATCTTATTGTATCAAAGCGAACAACCGGACTAAAAGTTTCTTTATAATCGATATCTTTCTGTTGCGAATAACCTTTAATAACCAACCGCGCTTTATAACGTTCTGTACCATCTGGATTGAGCTTCTTCACAAAAATCCAACGATTGTTAATCACCTTTTTATCTTTTGGCTTTTCCACTAATACCCATGTCTTATTTTCATACAAAGAGTTCATTTCGTCCTGCATTGCAGCTTGCCAACTATCTTTTTCTTTACTTGTAATTGCTTCGTTATAATTAGATGGTAACTTTTCAGCAATAAACGTGATCGGACATCCATAATATTCTGTAGGTTTTAATTTTGTTCTATCGCGCAATTGTCGTTCAGTTTGATTGTTATCGCTATTTGAAGATTGTAAAGGTTCTCTTTCTTCAAACTCATTTGATTCATTTTTAAGTAAAAGTTCATTATTTTTAGGAGTTATAATTTCATTTTCTTCAGTTTCTTTATTATTATTGTTCAAAGAATTCAAAATAATTGAATCAGCTAATACTCTTTCAGGTTTAAAAAGTACATCTCTACTTATAATGACATCTCGCACTTCCGGAACATATACACGATAACCTTTACAATCCTCATGATATCCAACCAGATAACCTCTCATCGATTTTTTATCAAGTTTCTTACGCTTTTCTTTTGATATATGTATATAACACATGGTTCCAAATATTTTAAATCTATCAACAGTAGCTGTTTTTCCATTCCATAACTCATAAGGAGTTTTATTATTTTGTTTTGTTGGGCCTGTTCTATTAATTACATTTACAGCAGTATTCATTGCTTCTGCCCATAAGAATAGAGGTAAGTTTGAATTTGAATATAACATTGATCGAGCAGCCTCTACAATGATTCGGTTATCGCGCTCTGCAATTTAATTTTGTTCGGGCGTATAAGGAACATTAATCGAATATTTTATACCTTTACTATTTAAAAAAGAGATCACAGCTTTATTATCATATTCTTTACCACCATCAAAATGAATTTCTTTAATATTTGTTGCAAATTGATTCTCAACCCCGATACAAAATGATTTTAGTTTTTCTATTACTTCAGATTTTTCTCGAATAAAATGAATTCTATAACTTGAAAAATCGTCTTTAAAAGAAACAAAATATAACTTTCTACCGAGAGACTCTACTTCCATAGGACCACAAACGTCAGTATAAATTATTTCGCGAGTTTTAGTGGCACGATCGATCTTTTTGTGAAAAGGCAATCTATGATTTTTGCCATAAGCGCAACCTTCACAAAAGAAATTTTCATCCGTAAATTTTATATTAGATTTTTCAAAAAATTCTTCACATGTTTTACATTTTGATGGCAAAGTCTTTCGTGCCATAATTGTAAAACATTGCCGTTGGAAATGCTCGATCTACTCTTTTGTTCTACCACGTTACATTCTTTTGGAATTAAAGTTTGAATGTCTAATTTTAGCAAACTACCAGGCTCATATTCGGAACCAGTTACAAGAATTTCATTACCATGCTTTAAAGTACATCTCGTAGCATTATGTGTTATTTCATAATCTATACCCCTTTTACCCGCATATTTAACAGAAAACAGATTATACATTGAATCAGGAACATATAATACATTATAGATAGTACCTTCTACTTGTTCACTATTTTTATAAGTTTCAAAGTCAATATTACCTTTACCATATGCAGACATTGTCATACCATTGCCCATTCTTACACTGACTGGTGTTGTATATTCTTCGAACGTTGAAAACCATTCTCGATGCTTCGACATATGATCCGTCGCACCCGAATCCACAATCCAGAGATCATCCCGATTGCCACAGCTACCTTTGTCACCTATTAGTGCTATCCTCGATGTTGATTTCTTCTGTCCAGAAGACGAGTTACTTTTTTCTTGATTATTCGACCATCTTCGCTGTCCATTATTCTTATTCATGAAGCAATTGTTACTTTTATGACCTTTTCTTTTGCACGTATAACACCTGAAGCAGTCCCTTTTTAAATGACCTTGTCTTCCACAATTATAACACTGCTCTTGTTTCAAATTATTCTTCTCATATTTATAAGAGTCATTCTTCTGTTCTTTATAATCGATTTTCAGATTAGCTAGCAATGCTGTCGTCTCTTCATGTACTTCCTTTTGCTCTTGTAATCTAAATTCTTCTGCCATCAAGCGCTCAGTCAAATTTTCGAGATTCTTCTTATCGTCAGATACCAAATCCCAAGCACTGTGAAAATGATTAAACTTTTGTGGCAAAGATGTTAAAACACGAGTCATCACCATAGTCTTTTCAATTTTTCCCCCAAGATTTTTCATTTTTCTAGCCAACTGTTCTATTTTTGAAATATTATACATAACACTTTCACTCTCTGTCCACTTAAACTCAAAAAATTGTTTTTGAATCATCGACAGATTTTCATCAGATTTTAGATCATATACTGTATTCAATTTGTCCCACATCTCCTTGGCAGTAGAACAACCCATTATAAAATCGAGAGGCTTTCTCTCCACTGTTGTAACAATTAACTTTCTGGCAATTTTGTCCGCCTTCTTGAACTTTTCCAACAACGCGTCACGATCTTCTGCACCTGCAGCTGGCTCGGCTAATCTTCCTTCGCAAACATCCAGCACATCATCATCCTCTTCCATCAATGTGCGTACTACGAAGCGCCATTGATGCCAATTATCTTTGTCTCGAAGTTTTTCAATTTTTATATTCGGTTCCATTTTTGCACTAATATTTTATACTTGCACTCCAATTACACACTGCACTCCGATTTTAAAATGCCACTGGGCCCATAACCTGTTGAGGTATGGGTAAAAATAATTAATAATTTAAGTACAGGAGCAAACACACGCTTTATTGAAGAACAGTTTAGTAGCAAGTATACATACAACGGACACACGAAATACACATTACAAAAGCAGATTTAAAACTGAACTTAACTGGTCGAGTGCATCTCTGTTTATATAGAAAAAAGTTTCCAGATTTTTCCTTTTATTTAAAACTACCAGAACATTACTTTTGTAGACTTCTCACAGTAAACAAGCATGTGTGTGGGCTGAGGCCCCGCCCAGGTAGCTAGACCTCCCACCGCACAATACAAACTTTCACTCTACAATAACAGGTATACTTACTTAAAATTGAATGTAGAGTTTTCTAGTAAATTCTCAACACGATACATAGTATCGAAACGCGTAAATAATATCTTTGCGTCAATACATGTGGTCACGAGACAGGAAAAGGTGAATATATTTATTATTTGTCATTATTTCACCCTTGTTAACATCATCATAATTAACATTATTACTCACCTTGTCTACTGTCACCTGTTTTGCATTTAAACTAACACCATTATGATTAGTGATTCTCTCCCCATTAGAATCATCCCTTATTTTGACCACTTTACTCACCTTGTTCTCCGTTACTTCATTAATTCTATTCTCACTACACTTACCGGTATTTCTTGTACTCTCCTTTCTTTTTCTCATGTTAGCCGCGTCATCTTGCATTTGTTTTTTAATTGTATTGAACCGTTCATCAATATGTTTACACAGTGAATTATTTATTTCATCAAACTTTACATCATTTATGTCAAAACAACTATTTTATCGAAATTTCTTTCACATTTTATTTTTTGTTCATGAATATCACTCTTTAACTCATTAAACTTAATATCATTTACATCAGAATGTTTATTTATATTATCGTTCTCCTTTTCTAACATCGCTTGTATCATTTTAAGCATTTTGTAACTATCATCTTTTTTAACTTGGACCGGCTTTGATTGACTCGCAACGCCGTTCGTTATTACGGACTCTGTTAACTCGTTTCGGATACTTGTGCCTCAGCCATGTTAAACAAAATTTTTTATTATAATACCCCTTATATAACACCCATTATAATCCTTCTGTTACACACTAATTATTCAGTTTAACTCAAAATACCCCACACAAAATCGTTAGCAATATGTAAAAGTAAACAATAATTTTGTATGCTACACTACCAAAACATAACCATAAAATATGCGTTTAACATATACAATAATTTCACAAATACGCCGTTACCGAAATCCTATTTTCTGTGCCTCAAAACAGGTCTAATTCATATAATATTTATACGAATATCCTGGCTGGGGCGCCACTTGTAACAGTATTAAACTTTTACAACTACAAAATAATAATAAAACTCACTGCTGCCAGAATATTACTTACCTTCATAAACCCGTTAAACTTACCTTTTAAACACCAAAAAACTTCAGGGCCGCCACCTATATTTTTGTAGTAAAATATGGAAAACATTTCACTTTACCTTAATTAAAAAAAAACTGTGACAATTTAGCTATCTGACTTCCCCTAATTCAGAAAATTCCCCGGAATGTTAGAAGAGTTTTTCGGCACAGAATAGGAAATGGTTCATGGTGAAATAATTATTCTACCAAATTTTTTCTATCAAATCAAATCTTGTTTTATTTTATTCAAATGCAACAATTAGAAATATGATTTTATTCAAACAAAATTCTGTTATCGACTACTTTTTATCTACAAGCCAGTACTTTTTCTAATGATTTCTCCCTTTTACCATCACACATTCTCTCACACTCTTTATATTTTGAACACCCCCGTTGTATTAATTGAGCTCTTGTCTTATTTATTGTTTTACTTGATTTTTGGGCCAGCTAAATTAGTTTAGTAATTGTACTCGCTACCCGCGGTACCCGATAGTACGCATGGCATCACTCCAGTCTTCTTCACTAAGTTACAAAAATACACATGTTAACTTTTTTTTACACTCCCTGTTCCATGATAGTTTAACTGCACTCTTTGGTAGGCTGACTATACTATTTTCGGCCTACCCAAAACTTTCCCGAGGCACCAGTTAAAATTACAACTGCGCTGTCTGATGATTAGTGTTGAGCTGCTGTGTACTGCTTGATGACTGCTATCCAACTGGCTCAAGGTGTTGGGTGTGGGTCCGGCGGCGCCCCAGCATATGTAGGTTTTATTTGCCTTCTCTGATTGGCTGGAATGTCCAGACGCTCAGCCCGGGAATTCTTATAATTTTTACCGCCTGGTGAAATTGGTGTTTTCCGTGATTTACGGACAGCACAAGCTGTAGGTGGTTGCACAATGCATCTATCCAGACTGACTCCAGACGCAAACAGACTGGTGTTTCACAATAACATGGTATTCACTTTGGTTAAAAATGAGGTTCCCCAAAGGGTGAACACTGTCTGAGTTAGCATTTATTAAAATTATTTATCCCCCTAATCTGTCCTGTAACACTTTCTTCAGCCTTAACCACAGTACTGTGGTCACTAACATATACCACCTCACGTTAGTGCAATCAATTTTCACTGATGATGCCAGTCGATACCACTGCTGAAATGTCTGGTTTTGTAGAAAACATTGGATGAAGCCCAAACAGCCCAGGAAGGAGTTTTAACAACAAACTACTTCTTTCTTGCCGATAACGTAGTACACATGACATATACATACAAATTATACCCACCCTTTCAACTATCATTTTCATTTATAGAAAATTACCCCACCCCGTTCAACTAGACTCTTCATTTATAGATGTTTCATCTAATTTTTACAGTGGATTATTATGAACTTCTTATCAGGATACTTTATTTATCAAAATTAAGTACTTTACTATTGTTAAAACAAAATGTTGCAGGTAAACTACCCTTTCTCCGTAACCGCTCTTCACCAAAATCAATAGGCCTTGAGTCCTCTACAACTCAGACACATATGTAAAAAATTATTTGATTCTGTTCGAATTTATGGCAGTTATTGTCCATCATGAAAGAATTGCTCTTGTTAAAACATAAAATGTTGCAGGTAAACTACCCCTTTGTATTA
The DNA here is from genome assembly GCA_034769895.1 of Magicicada septendecula. NCBI lineage: Eukaryota > Metazoa > Arthropoda > Insecta > Hemiptera > Cicadidae > Magicicada > Magicicada septendecula. The sequence continues at coordinate 29,626,958 of CM068373.1, forward strand.
ACCAATCTTCACCAAAATCAAAAGGCCTTGAGCACTCTACAATTCAGGGATGTATGCAAAAATTTACCTGATTCTGTTTTTACTTTACAGCAGTTATCGTTCGTCATAGAAAAAATTACCCTTGTTAAAACAAAACATTGCAGGTAAACTACCCCTTTCTTTTAACCGATCTTCATCAAAATCAATAGGTCTTGAGTCCTCTACAATTCAGGGATGTATGCGTAAAATTATTTGATTTTGTTTGAATGTGCGGCAGTTATTGTACGTCATAGAAAAAATTACTCTTGTTAAAACATAAAATGTTTCAGGTAAACAACCCTTTCCCTTAACCGATCTTCACCAAAAACAGTAGGCCTTGAGTACTCTTCAATTCAGGACTGTATGCAAAAATTATTTGATTCTATTTGAATTTGTGGCTGTTATCGTTTGCCATAGAAAAAATTCTACACACACACACACACACACACACACACACACTTTTTGAAAAATGACTTTTCTTCATGTTTTGAAGTTAGTACAATCAGAATCAGCCATTATCTTGATCAAGATTTTTGTTGCCATGATCATACTTCCATTTTCTTATGGAACATGGAAGTAAAAGTAGTAATAACTTTAAATGTTTTTTTATACTGAAGGAGCTGTAGTCCTAATTATGAAATTAGGAATATTTTTTAATTCATTAACTTCCATTAATGTAAACATATGTGCCTAACTTCATTAAGATATCTCTGTTACCCCTTGATATATAACGTTTTCTTTAAAAAGTGCAAAATGGCAGCCAGACTGAAAATAAGGTTTTTGGACCTGTGTGTATGCGAACTTTTTTCTTGTACGGACACAAAAAATTCGAATCTGTATAGTGAGGACACCTTTTATGTTACACCCTTGCACACGCGTGCTTGTGCGTATGTGTAATCCCATAGTATATAGTATAAATTGTATAATACTTTTAACATTATGTATTTTTTTTAAGAGTACAATATTTTGCAGGTTTACAATTCATAATTATTATTTTAGATGATCGCCTTTCCTGTAATACAAATGTTTCGTCCTTGCTTAGTTACGTGATAGTTTATATTGATTGTCTACACTGCTTGTTCATTAAATAATTTAAACACACTTCCAATTATAGGTAAAGTAAAGCTTTATTTGGTAATTAATGTCATGTTATTTTCATACATAGAACTGAGCGATACTGATAACGTAACTGTTAACACGTAAGTATTTACATTATAAGTAAAACACTAATAAAACTGTACAATATTGTGTAGTCCTTCAGTGATAAAATTCACTCCATGTAGCAGTAAATCGACGTCGCTGTTCAGGAGAAATGCATTTCAAATGCCTTCAATGCGCCAAATGCGCATTTCCACACACAAAACCTGGTAACAGCATAGCCCATATAACCAATGATGTAAATTAAATGTGGGATGGCCATGAGTGATTATTTTTCTTGTTGTTGACATTGTTTATTTTATTTCGTATCCTGTTACAGTAAATTAGCCATCTGGGTTTTGGCCAGTGGGAGGGGCTTGTTCGTTATTTTGGGTCACATAAAATTTTGATGTAATCAATACCAATTGCGAAGTCAAAAATCGTTTTGTACATCATTGCACATCCATTAGCTTCTGTTTTATTCTCAGAGAATTTTCGGTTACATTCAAGTGGTGTTTGAGCAGTCAGTCATTTTAGCAATAACTGTACGATGCAAATAAACCCTATATACAGTTAGTTTTAAGTAAATGTTTTGGGAAAAAACAGGTTTTAAAATATTTTATTTCCTCAACATTATTATGTTAACGATTGTTATTGTATCTTTTGTGCTACTGAAGATGTGTAAAATGGAAATTTAACTGTTGTTTTGTTTGAGAATATTTAGAAAGTGTAAACAATTTTACAATTAAGAAAATTTAAGGATATGCATGTAGTATGAAAATTAAAATGATAATGTGTTCGGCTGATTATATACAAATATTTTGTGTGTATGTGAACAAAATTGATTGACTGTATATAATACTACTGACATGGATCACAAATAGTTATTGATAAAATGTTAAATTTTTAATTGATAGCCTAAACTAGTTTTTGCTTCACTAGAGCTTCATCAGACGCTGCCACTATGAGTGCTGTCCGTCCTGCTTTGGTGATGGCACCGTTATTTGGATAATAATTTGTGGTCCAAGTTAGTAGTGTTTTATATAGTTAACTAATAACAACGGACACGTCATGGACAACAAAATCCAGGAAAAAATTAATTCATCATTATTTAGATTCTCTACAAAGGAATATAAGAAAAATATAAGTAAACTTTTAATTCATGGGCCGTTAATACAATTTTCATACATATTAAAAAATTGTAATAAAAGCCCTGAACCCATTGTTGTCATTGCCATCAATCATAAGTCATTAATATATAAAATACTTTCATTGTTCCTCAGTCCTCATGTTTTAAACTGGAAAATTCTGTTTTGCCAAAGGCTTTAATCCTCCTTAGTGTAATACCTTGTCTTTACCTCTCTGTCTATAACACCAATACTTTACCTGATGAAGTACATATCTCTTCAGAAATCGGCACGAAAAACTCACAATAAAAAGTTGTGGCTTCATCAGGTAAATCACAAGCTTATTTTTAAAACAGCTATAATTCTGAGACATTATTGTCCCTCTTCCTTAACATGGCAACCCCATATGCCCACTTTCATTGTGTGGAGACCCTACTTCACACAACTCATAAACATTTGCCCTCTGTCCCTCACTTCCACCTAATTTGTCTTGCTCACACATTTGCCTGCTTAATGTACTTCATCAATAGTTTCTACCCAATATAAGTTTTATCTTCCTCAATAATAACTTTGTATCACTCAGGTTGACCTGGTTATTTAATATACTGCCATTGTTAGTACTTTATACATTAATATCTCAATCTGGTCAGTTTTACCTGCTAATCGGTTGCCACACTAATATATTTTAGTGACTGCATTTCTTTAAGTCACTAAGTTGTACTTCAGTTGTGTTTTTATAATACAAAACTGTTCATATGTAACACTAGTTTGTTGTTAAAACAGCACATTCAAGTTACCCAACACTGCACATAAAAAGTCCATTATCCCTTTACTTATTTGCCATGGTCACTTATTTTTTGTATACAGCCTATCACATATAACATCTGTAATTGTTCATACAATAAAACGGCCTTGATACTAAATCACTTACCTTACATCTTCAGGAGATTCCGAAAAAATACTAAAAGCCCTGGCAGCCATCACATTTTGACAGGTGGAATGTGGAAACTGCAACACTGAAAACAACTGAGAAATCACAAAACTTATGTTTGCTTTGTTCTTTTGTTTACTACGCACTTTTTATTCCATTTATTATTCTGTTTAAACTGTTATTATTGGATGGCAACTGTTAATAATACTATCAAAACTTTCAGTCATATGTGACTGAGACATTACAGCCGGTATTCCACTCTGCCTTTTACATTTCTTTTACCGAGGCACAGCATTAGTGATCTAGACACGTTCACTGGCATCTACTCTCTCTGGTGTTCTGATTGCTATCGCTAATACACTTTAAAAACTCTTAATTACATTTTCTAGCTGCGACACTATTGACAGTATTTTACTCAGCTGTTTATATCTTAGTACCAAAGCACAGCCTTTGTGATCCCGACGTGGTCGCTGCCACATGTTCTCTTTGATGTTTAACTGGCGACTGCCTACCGCATGGTTTAGCGTTACTCACTCCACTTCCACACTAAATTGTTTTTTTCCAGCTCTCCTGTGAGAATATTGGCAGGTGCGACCTCCTTTTCGCCTGGTACAATACTACAAAGTGTGTGAAAATGAGTTTTGAGCACGTACACCTGTCAAAAAATTGTGCACTTCCCAGGCCAAAGTCACGTACAAAAATTCCACTAAAAAAAAAGCCCCCAAGAACAAATCCCCAGTCACCATCTGTACGTGGAAACTTATCACTATCCCAGTTATTCACAAATTTTTTTAAAGAAATCCCTCCCCTACCTCCACTACCACAGGACTGCTTAGGTGTATCCACTGATCACAGAGTAGAATATGGTAGGGTGATATCTGAAATAATTCATAATTAATTATTCTAGCAGACATTTTAGTAGTTATAACTAGTTCAAGCAAATAAATTTTTTTAAGTTTCACTAATAAAAATATTTAAATCAATTATTAAACAAGATACAAACATGGAAATTAATTGTTAATAAACATAACTGCAACAGTTTTAGTAGTATGTAACTTGATATATCATTATCACCAGTTAAATTCATCAATCCATAAAGTATTGTCTAATCATTTTCTTCAACAAGGAATTTGTGGCTTCTATCAGTAAAATGGGAATTTATTGTCTCTTCAAATATACAAAATCTCAAGTTTCAATAGAATTTTACATACATCGATTGCCACCACTTTCCAGCAGTAATAAAAGATGTGATCATTATTAGTACACAGCTCATCATAATGTTTAATCATCTTAATAGTAACATACATTATCTTTGTCAAGACAGGTTTCACTATGTAATGCAAGCAGTGCAAATAACGTTACTTTTGTTTTTGCAATAGTCACAAGTATACAAAGGAAATCATACAAATATAATAATACAGACACGATACAAATTCTAAATTATACTATTACACAAAATCAGGAAAATCAGTAAATCGGGGATTTTCTGTTAGCAATTTATCCTCATGTTAACACTTTCATGTTATGAATTATTTTCAAGTTTAGGCCTTTGTAACTCACACATCAGTTAATTATTATACTTTTCTACCTTTAGTACTGTTGTACATATCTGTGGTTTCTCCTTACTTCACCACATTATATAACCACAGTTGACATGTCTTTACCATGTGTGACAGGCAACTCACTCACTTTATCATGTTGATAATATTTCTCCGCAGAACCTTGTTACATCTGGCTTTAAATGGTTTTTGTTCAGTTTACAGCATACATGCATACCATTATGATTACTTAAGGTCTGTTTCTATGACACATATCATTGATAATGTGCAATTTTAATATTATATCCTTTACTATATTTGACTATACAATTCCCATTAAATAAATTGGCATCCCAATTATTGTATACCAACTCTATAGAAATCCCATACAATAAGTAGATATGCTGTCATTGACTCTTAGCGCTGTTTGTACATCTGACCAAACTTTCTCTACCATACCAGTGTGTGTGTGTGTGTGTGATTTAAACTGTTCTATTAAATAAGGCAGTACTTGATTTGGAAAAATATAGTAATCATTTCGTATTAGATCGGTGTTTTATTAGTTTAAAAAAAGCACAGGTGTGTATTCAGATGTAATTATAACTGTTACGCTACAGTGCTTTGTTTGAAATTGAAAGAAAGACTGATTTCAACTGATTGTTGCTAAACAATTTTTATTTTTTTTCAGCTGTTTTTTCAAGACATTAGTACCGTTGTGAAGGATGAAATTGATTTAGAAGAAGTGAAAATAGAGGAGAATGCACAAGAGGTAAAGTTTTTTTTTACATACAAACAATCTTCCTTCTGTAGAGAAGTAAGATTCATTTGTAGTCTTCCGTCAAAGGGTGTCACATAATTAGCAAATAATTATTGAAATTGAACATTTGTAGTCAGTCGTTTGAAGTCAGCATTTGTGTAGTCATTTGAGGGTTAGATCGAATCCTAAAAAAAGATAGACACCTGAAAATTCTTTCATGTGTTGTGTTACTTATTACTACTCTTAAATGAGAGATGGGCCCCATGATTCTGACCAAAGACAACATGACTATATTTATTTACATAATTTTCTTTATTAAAATAATATTTAATTGTGTTTGTTTTGCTGAGAGGCCAATAAAAAGGTACTGGTTATCTCCAGCTAAGATTCATGTGCCTTGAAGTTAACTCAAGTGCAGAGATGTTACTCATCCCTGGCCTGCATCTTAAGATAAACAGAAAGAGGAAGAATATTTTATAGTCAAACTTTTTGTTTTTTTAATATCTATAAAAATTTTAGCAAAAGGGGGGTCTGACAGATTAAACCAGTGACCTAGTTCACTGTGCTAGTTCGCGCTGATATGACCAACCTAGATATGGGAAAACAAAGAGCTTTCTATTAGAAAAGTGAATAAGGGAGGGGAGATAATCCTGTTAAATACTTATGATTATTATGATAGTATAATAGGAGACGTAATATTGAATGAATGTATTTCACTAAACAAAAATCATACCTCCCAAATAGAGAGGAAGGACTGAAAGTGTTTAGATAAGTGTAAGTAGTGTGTTCCTTGTAAAATGGCTTATCATATAACAAATTAATGCCTCATCATTTAATGTTCCACACATTTATGGATTATCTAAGGTGTACAAAGTAAATATCCCACTGAGACCAATAGCTTTTGGTTTGGTCCTGAACTTTCAAAATATTAGTTACCTGTCATTACTCCCCTTGCTGAGAGTTAACAGTTACATTGTCAAAGATTCAATGCATTTTGATAACATTATTAGGAACTCTGTACTAGATAATGACATATTAGTAAGTTTTGGTCAATGTCTTTACAAGCATGAAAACAAATAAGTACTGTTCTTATATACTCAACACTCAGAATGCACCTGGTGGCATGTTGATTCAACTATTAATATTCTTTATTCATTCATTCTACGTCCATTCCAACATCAGACAAAAATTATAAAACAATTTGTGGGTCCCAGATTCAAGGTGGTGGCAAAAGAAGGCAATTGTTAAGTGGCGTACATGGAGGGCACATTGGATGGATGCCACAGTAAATGCAACTTTTGAAAGTTCTGGTGCTGGACTGAAAGTTACGTGCGCGTGTGTGTGTTGTAATTATTCCATTAAATCAGGCCTAAAAATAAAAGTAGAAAAGAAATGAAGGAATTAAAGCCCCATTACTACTTTCTTACATACTTACAGAAGATTCCCAAAAACACCAAAGTCCGAGGGTCACCACTACATTTTTATAGGAGGAAATGTGGAAACCGTATCACTTTACCCATGAAACCAATTTAAAACAAAAACTTTCCCTCACAGAAGATCTAGGCCCGTTAGAACACAGATCATAGGTTAGGTGGATGACATAAATTAATTTAACACATTTATCATAGTTTACCAAAATGTATTAATTGATGTCACTATTGTCGATTTGTTCATTAATATAGCTTCTACAAATGATGATAATTCAATACGTGTTATATAATATATCGTCCTGTAAAGGGTAACCTATTTAAACGGTTACTCTCTTTGGTGCAATCACTTTTACATGAGATAATTTTGGAAAACTACATTTGAATTATTAACAGCATGATCTTAACTAAATACATATAATTATTTTATCAAATTATAGTATAAAATCAATACAAAATCAGTAATTTAAGTCTGTCCGAAAGTCTTAACTGGTAATGGTGAGTAACTTTGTAAAACTTCACTGATATAATTAGAGTACCTTATTGTAGGCCTACATCTTTTACGCCCACAGGCACCAATTTACCGTAATTATGATGCATGCACTGTTTGGTGAGTGTTTCACCACTTTTTAAAACTGAAATTTTAATTTGTCCTAAGGCTTTCACGGCCGGTGTCCTAATGGCTGCCATTATCAGTGGAATTTTTTAAAATCCTGAACGTATGGTGTTCACGTCAGGCCCACAGCCTGGATAACTTTAATCATGAAAAATTAATTATTCATAATATTTTCACAATGAGCACAGCTTGCTTGAGTCACTGCCATCTGTTCTACTTGGTGTGAAAACTGTGATTGCTTTGTATATCAGACGCTGTCTGCTCTCTCCGATGTAGTTTTCCACAACTGACTGATGATATCGCTGAATTGTCCTACCCCTACCTCTCTCCGTGTCCTGCATTAACCAATTTGGACTGCTTTCCTGGTGATGTTTAATAGTCCAGTTGGCTGTCCAATGATCCTTGGGCATGTGGAATTCGTTCAAAAGTCACGTACACCAAATTCCATTCTCTCACTTTCTGATCTCACTCGCACACGAAAATAGGTTTTTACGTTACTTCAGGAAATGTAATTCATGAAATCAAGCATTAGATGTAATTAAAATGTAATAATTAAAAAACATTTGTGTTGTAACCATGATAAATGTTTTGTGTTCAAATTGTTTATGTGCAATATGTTCGTTTTTATATATGATGCAATGATGTAGCTTTATATATGATGTCATATAACATATATATATATATAATGATGTAAGAGTTACTATTCTAATGATGATTTGTACCGCAATAAATTGTACTCTAAAGATATATAGACGGACCTTAATTTTTGCAAGCTGAAAGCAGATTCACAGATACTAGTTTCTAATGTAAATTTCTGACTACAAGCAGTAATAACTGGTGATTTATTATTAATGTTGTGTATTCATTTGTTTCAGTTATATTTATTTACACACATGAATAAGATGTGTGAAAAAGTGGATTCTATTGAGGCATGTGAACTATATACAAGAAATTCCCTTCAAAATAAGTCTTTCTCGCCTACACCTGTGCCGTTACAGCAGTGCACACCAGTTCACAAAAACAACCGTCAGTGTGATATTTGTACAAAGTCATTTACACGATCAAACAGTTTGGCATCACATAAGTTGGTACATTCTGGAATTAAGAAGTACCAGTGCGATGTTTGTACAAAATCATTTACACAATCAAGCGGTTTGGCATCACATAAGTTAGTACATTCTGGGATTAAGAAGTACCAGTGCGATGTTTGTACAAAATCATTTACACAATCAAGCGGTTTGGCATCACATAAGTTGGTACATTCTGGAATTAAGAAGTACCAGTGCGATGTTTGTACAAAATCATTTACACAATCAAGCGGTTTGGCATCACATAAGTTAGTACATTCTGGGATTAAGAAGTACCAGTGCGATGTTTGTACAAAATCATTTACACGATCAAGTGGTTTGGCATCACATAAGTTAATAATACATTCTGGGATTAAGCAGTACCAGTGCGATGTTTGTACAAAATCATTTACACGATCAGACACTTTGGCAAAACATAAGTTAAATAAGTTAATACATTCTGGGATTAAGATTACCAGTGCTGGGATATCGCAGTACCAGTGCGATGTTTGTACAAAATCATTTACAGACTTACGAGGTTTGGCAGCACATAAGGTAGTACATTTTGGGATTAAGCAGTACCAGTGCAATGTTTGTACAGAATCATTTACAGACTTTACCAGTTCGGTCCTACACAAGTTGGTACATTCTGGCATTAAGAAGTACCAGTGCGATGTTTGTACAAAATCATTTGCACATTCAAGCGGTTTGGCACAACATAAAAAGCTAGTACATTCTGTGATTATGCAGTACCAGTGCGATATTTGTACAAAATCTTTTACAGAAATAGACTCTTTGGCACAACATAAGTTAGCACATTCAGGCATTCAAATCAGGCAGAACCAATGTGATATTTGTACAAAATCATTTACACAATCAGGCCATTTGACAGAACATAACTTAGTACATCCAAGGAATGTGAGCTGGTAAGCAGTACCAGTGTGATGTTTCTACAGTCATTTACACGATCAAGCAATTTGGCCCGACATAAGTCAGTACATTCTGGCATTAAGAAGACTAGTGTGATATTTGTAAAAAATCATTTACATGATCAGGCAATTTGGCACAACATAAGTTGGTACATTCTGGGATTAAGCAGTACCAGTGCAGTGTTTGTGTGACGATTTCATTAATAATAACAATATAATAAATAAAAAAAAGAAAAGAAAATTTAGATTTAAATAAAATCGCACATTTTAAACCAACTTTAAATCCCTAAAATAACGCAGAAATAAGACTTAATAAAGAGATTAAAAAACCAAAAGGAATGCGAGTATAAAAGTAAGAAAACACTCTAAATAATTAACCATGCATTGACAGGCGGTAACCGGCATCAACACGCATTTTAACCCATAAACAAAACTAATAATATGAGTAAAGTGCAACTCAATAAAAATAAACAAGGAAAAACAGTTGTATACAATAATAATTTCTGAAGTAAAGGATATCTTTGGATAATAAATGTGTCAAAGATTAAAATGGTAAATATCGATTAAAAGGCGGAACTATTTTTCTGGTAAAGCGTAAACTCCGCGAAGTTACTTTACCTCTCCCAAAAATAAATGTACAGTACTAGTGATGGAGCGCTCACACAGTAAACTGGTCGCATCCGAACGATGCCACAAAGCAAAACAATATTTTGTTTCTTTTAAGTTCAACTAAGAACAGTGTGCAACGTAATGTAGTGGTAAATAGTGAGTCCTATATAAACATGTAATATAAAAGAAAAAAGAATGAATAAGTGTACGCGATGACATCTCTACATACTAATTTGTAAGAGAACAATGTATTTAAAATAAAATAGGTACTAGGTATCTAAGGTGAAAACCCCTTATCAATAATTATGTAAAGTGCATATCTGTGGAACAAACATTAACATGAGTTATACTACTATCGAGGTTTTCTACCAGACATCCGAGAAGAGAGTACCAGCCTCAGAATCACTGCACTCACTTCAGGAACCTCAACATCAATGGAAACTACAATAACGACAGACCATCAGTAGACACCCCAAGGACCGAGGAGCCTAATCTGAATCAACATCAGGATACCATAAGGTGACGCGGAAGCCAGTCTTCCATGATTAAGTAATATTCAAATAAAAATGTACCAAAGACAATTTAAATAACACTTCAAGACTTTCAAGAGTAGTCGCTAATTGTAACCAGTAGTATGTAATATGCTTAAAAATATGTGTAGTAGAAAGTAACGCTTAAATTATGGAGCGTCTCTGTTTCTAAAGTTTAAATAAAGTCCATTCTTCAAATGGCAAAAGCTAAATAAAGTCCATTCTTCAAATGAACTAAGTTGAAAGATAGTATATGAGTAAATGAGCATTATTAACAAACAAGTTTAAATACCGGACCCGTGGAGAATTCAAACACATAAGCTTCCTTATTTAAAGGGCCCTTCTGAAATATATGTTGTAAATTGTAATCTGTAAATTAAGAATCAGCTATGTTGAAAACCTTATGTAGAGATTTTAAGGTTATAGAATAATAAAGAGATGTCATTATATAACACACAAAACAGTGAATACGTCAACAGGAACCCATGTCCATTTTCCTTCAATTCTATGGATCATATATTATGTATAGACATTTCTTAAAAATATATTTGTTTAATTAGAAGTTGGGTAAGTCTATGGCAGCCTGTGTAATTGACCAGAGCCAATGAAGCACAGGTTCCCGGTATTATAACGTAGGTACGTTATAAAATGTGTGACTCTGCTTTTATATAAAATGTTTGCATGCATCGTGACACAGATAAAATGTTCCACTCTAGATCAATTCACTCAGTTACTTTAAAATATTCCAGTAACTTACAAAAATAATAAATAAGACTTCAAAAAAAAATTAGAGTATAATATGATATAGGTAAGGATAATTGTAAATTTTAAATGTGTAAGCCCATGTATGTGCTTGTCTGAAAATTTCAGTCACCAACGTGTCGATTTGACAACAATCCCAGACCGGTAGATATCTTGTTCTCTCCTGCAGAAAACGGTACCTTGTCACCCTATTGTCACGGCAAGTTAAACTATTGTCCGTCTCCCCTTATTGTTATTCAAAGCATGCGACTTCCCGTGCCTAGTAACAACATATTTCAACCATATGTTTTAAATTAAATGACGTCTGTGTGAGATTTCTCTTTCTTTGAGACGAGATTCAATTCTCGTATAAACTATGTAAAAATTCCACAGCTAATTAAAATTATTTATTTTAGTAAACAAAAGAGAGTAGTAATTAGTATATAGAATTTAGTATTAGTAGAGTAAGTACTTATAGTACTTAACATCAAGGAAACATGGTTTTATTTAACCCTGATTTGTTATTAAAAGATAAACTGTGCTATGAAGCACTTTTACGCGGTTTACCTCACGCGAACATAACAGTCGCAGAATTATGCAAAACATTACGCGAAAGTAGATCAGATACACCCGCGCAGTTAGGTAGATTAAGTGAACTAGATTATGAGAGCGAAAGAGAAACATGTTATGCGAAGTACCGGGAATTGACGTTATTATCTCAAACACTACATGACGAAAAATCACCTGCAGTAATATTGCTTACCACGCAGAGAATAGAGCATTTAACCCGTTGGAATAAGAGTTTATTAAACTGTTCCAACGTTACTGTAATCCAACCCGATGTGCAAAAATTTGCGGATGAGGCATTACAGCAATTACCCACAATAATCAATGAATTGCGAAGAAAGTCCGACTCAGTTAGAATGGAAGAAATAGAACAATATCTGAAGAAATTATATATCTCCCCAGTTCAATCTCCTACTTTAGAACACCCGCCCACCACCACGAATCACGGATCATCCACTGTATCGAGAGTACAACTGAGTCATGAACAGCTACCAGATAGAGACGTAAATACCCTAACGATATCAGAAGCCCCACCTCCTAGTGGTCTCCATAATCACACCAATAAGTATGCTTTTACGATGACTAACCCAGCATCTGGTCCTCCTAGAACTATACCTCACATAAATCTTAGTGCAGACTTCTACGGAAAGATCATGCATCCAGTAGAAAAAATTATAAATTCCTTACCCCGATGGCTTGAGTATTACCAAACTATTAAACTTCATCAAATACCTCCTACAGATAAAAGATTTACAGCAACTAAACGATTGGCAAATCTTACAAGTCCTTCTACCCAAATGTAAACCACCACTAAAAGATCGTGTACTGGAGTCATTAAGCTCGCAACTTCCAGTAGAAGAACTTCATACTACCTTAATAAAACACTTTATTCCCACTGGAATTTATGAGGAGCTCAAACGCAACACCGTACTTCGAGTACAAGGAGCCCATGAGAGACTGGTCCACTATATTGCTGATATTAGAGAATCTTCTCGACTACTGCAAGTCAACTGGAGCAAAAAACAGTTGGTCGATACAATCTTGGTAGGATTATCTCCGGAAGAGATATCGTTTAGCATTAATAAATAGGCCCAAGACTTTCACTGATCTAGAACAGAGAAGTATTCACTCGTCAAACTGTGATACTCAGATCAGAACAGACATGCATTACTCTCCACTGTACAACGTAGGAATGAAACGCAAGCCCTGGGAACAGATGCAAGAACCCAGCGTGAAAGACGACCATTTTGAAGACCTACAAACTTCCACAACCATGGTAAATCGAATGACCCACGACCTCAACAGGATACAAGTGATACAGCTCGTAGAGAAAGAAAATGTTATAACCGCGGGAAATTTGGACACCTCAGTAGAAACTGTAAACACAAACAGCACTATGAGAAACTCCCTTATTCAAAAAATATGTGAGGCAGGGAGATCTGAAATCCTGTGTCTTCCGCAGCATCATGAAAACAGGTAAATCCCGAAAAGTCAATGAATTAAACAATAAAAATAACCAAAGAAAATTAGACCCCTATGTTAAGAAGTTTATTGATAAATGTAATACTATTACTAAATGTAAAATCAGTAAGTGTTAATTACCATATATATAAGTAGACCTCGGTGTTGCATCCACACTTGGATTAATTGATTCTGGATCGACTCGAAGCTTAATCAGTCAACAGCTAGCCGATAATTTATTTGAACATAACCTAGTTAAATGCAGTCAAACTGAATATTAAATGCGCTACAGCTAACAAACAAAATTTAAAGATAAAAGTCAGCATCACGATTAAACTAAAAATAAAAAATCTAACGTATTTTCCAATGTTGGTATGCGACGAATTGGGAGCTGACTTTATCAGTAAAACAGGTATAATTCTTGACATTCACGATAAGAAGTATTATTTTGGATTCGATCGTACACAAAAATATAGTTTTGATTGTGAAACAAATAACAGTAAAAATAACGGAACAGCTGCTACACATCTAGAACACCACGAGTCTGAATTAACCCATCTAGAAAGTAAAGATAGACTGAAAATACAGAAACTAATAAACGAATTTGCAACCGTCCTCACTCCTAAGTTAGGATTAACTAACCTGATTTAGTATAAGATCAATTTGAGCGACAATAAAGTGATACGTCTACACCCATACAAATTATCACCGCCAAAAATGGAAATAATGAGGAATCAAATCAATAAATTATTAGAACAAGAAGTCATCGAACCCTCTACTTCCCCTTATTCATCACCTGTGTTTTTAGTACCTAAAGGCCATGATAAACATCGACTAGTTGTGGACTACAAGCAATTAAACAAAAACATAGAATTCGAGTCTATACCACTTCCCGACATCCACAGTGCTTTTCATTATTTTACGAAAGCGAAAGTTTTCACTATTATGGATCTAAATCAGGCATTTCATCAAATACCCCTATTGGAAGAATCCAAACGTCTAACCGCATTTGCCGTCCCATTCAACCTGTACCAATTTAAGAGAGTACCCTTTGGAATATCCCAAGGAAGTTCTGTATGTAGCCGATTATTAGAGAAATTATTCCACAATATAAAATTTAAATATGTGTATCACTACCTAGATGATATTGTTATCTACAAGCACTTTTACGCGGTTTACCTCACGCGAACATAACAGTCGCAGAATTATGCAAAACATTACGCGAAAGTAGATCAGATACACCCGCGCAGTTAGGTAGATTAAGTGAACTAGATTATGAGAGCGAAAGAGAAACATGTTATGTGAAGTACCGGGAATTGACGTTATTATCTCAAACACTACACGACGAAAAATCACCTGCAGTAATATTGCGTACCACGCAGAGAATAGAGCATTTAACCCGTTGGAATAAGAGTTTATTAAACTGTTCCAACGTTACTGTAATCCCACCCGATGTGCAAAAATTTGCGGATGAGGCATTACAGCAATTACCCACAATAATCAATGAATTGCGAAGAAAGTCCGACTCAGTTAGAATGGAAGAAATAGAACAATATCTGAAGAAATTATATATCTCCCCAGTTCAATCTCCTACTTTAGAACACCCGCCCACCACCACGAATCACGGATCATCCACTGTATCGAGAGTACAACTGAGTCATGAACAGCTACCAGATAGAGACGTAAATACCCTAACGATATCAGAAGCCCCACCTCCTAGTGGTCTCCTCCATAATCACACCAATAAGTATGCTTTTACGATGACTAACCCAGCATCTGGTCCTCCTAGAACTATACCTCACATAAATCTTAGTGCGGACCTCTACGGAAAGATCACGCATCCAGTAGAAAAAATTATAACAAATTCCTTACCCCGATGGCTTGAGTATTACCAAACTATTAAACTTCATCAAATACCTCCTACAGATAAAAGATTTACAGCAACTAAACGATTGGCAAATCTTACAAGTCCTTCTACCCAAATGTAAACCACCGCTAAAAGATCGTGTACTGGAGTCATTAAGCTCTCAACTTCCAGTAGAAGAACTTCATACTACCTTAATAAAACACTTTATTCCCACTGGAATTTATGAGGAGCTCAAACGCAACACCGTACTTCGAGTAAAAGGAGCCCATGAGAGACTGGTCCACTATATTGCTGATATTAGAGAATCTTCTCGACTACTGCAAGTCAACTGGAGCAAAAAACAGTTGGTCGATACAATCTTGGTAGGATTATCTCCGGAAGAGATATCGTTTAGCATTAATAAATAGGCCCAAGACTTTCACTGATCTAGAACAGAGAAGTATTCACTCGTCAAACTGTGATACTCAGATCAGAACAGACATGCATTACTCTCCACTGTACAACGTAGGAATGAAACGCATGCCCTGGGAACAGATGCAAGAACCCAGCGTGAAAGACGACCATTTTGAAGACCTACAAACTTCCACAACCATGGTAAATCGAATGACCCACGACCTCAACAGGATACAAGTGATACAGCTCGTAGAGAAAGAAAATGTTATAACCGCGGGAAATTTGGACACCTCAGTAGAAACTGTAAACACAAACAGCACTATGAGAAACTCCCTTATTCAAAAAATATGTGAGGCAGGGAGATCTGAAATCCTGTGTCTTCCGCAGCATCATGAAAACAGGTAAATCCCGAAAAGTCAATGAATTAAACAATAAAAATAACCAAAGAAAATTAGACCCCTATGTTAAGAAGTTTATTGATAAATGTAATACTATTACTAAATGTAAAATCAGTAAGTGTTAATTACCATATATATAAGTAGACCTCGGTGTTGCATCCACACTTGGATTAATTGATTCTGGATCGACTCGAAGCTTAATCAGTCAACAGCTAGCCGATAATTTATTTGAACATAACCTAGTTAAATGCAGTCAAACTGTGAATATTAAATGCGCTACAGCTAACAAACAAAATTTAAAGATAAAAGTCAGCATCACGATTAAACTAAAAATAAAAAATCTAACGTATTTTCCAATGTTGGTATGCGACGAATTGGGAGCTGACTTTATCAGTAAAACAGGTATAATTCTTGACATTCACGATAAGAAGTATTATTTTGGATTCGATCGTACACAAAAATATAGTTTTGATTGTGAAACAAATAACAGTAAAAATAACGGAACAGCTGCTACACATCTAGAACACCACGAGTCTGAATTAACCCATCTAGAAAGTAAAGATAGACTGAAAATACAGAAACTAATAAACGAATTTGGAACCGTCCTCACTCCTAAGTTAGGATTAACTAACCTGATTTAGTATAAGATCAATTTGAGCGACAATAAAGTGATACGTCTACACCCATACAAATTATCACCGCCAAAAATGGAAATAATGAGGAATCAAATCAATAAATTATTAGAACAAGAAGTCATCGAACCCTCTACTTCCCCTTATTCATCACCTGTGTTTTTAGTACCTAAAGGCCATGATAAACATCGACTAGTTGTGGACTACAAGCAATTAAACAAAAACATAGAATTCGAGTCTATACCACTTCCCGACATCCACAGTGCTTTTCATTATTTTACGAAAGCGAAAGTTTTCACTATTATGGATCTAAATCAGGCATTTCATCAAATACCCCTATTGGAAGAATCCAAACGTCTAACCGCATTTGCCGTCCCATTCAACCTGTACCAATTTAAGAGAGTACCCTTTGGAATATCCCAAGGAAGTTCTGTATGTAGCCGATTATTAGAGAAATTATTCCACAATATAAAATTTAAATATGTGTATCACTACCTAGATGATATTGTTATCTACAAGCACTTTTACGCGGTTTACCTCACGCGAACATAACAGTCGCAGAATTATGCAAAACATTACGCGAAAGTAGATCAGATACACCCGCGCAGTTAGGTAGATTAAGTGAACTAGATTATGAGAGCGAAAGAGAAACATGTTATGTGAAGTACCGGGAATTGACGTTATTATCTCAAACACTACACGACGAAAAATCACCTGCAGTAATATTGCGTACCACGCAGAGAATAGAGCATTTAACCCGTTGGAATAAGAGTTTATTAAACTGTTCCAACGTTACTGTAATCCCACCCGATGTGCAAAAATTTGCGGATGAGGCATTACAGCAATTACCCACAATAATCAATGAATTGCGAAGAAAGTCCGACTCAGTTAGAATGGAAGAAATAGAACAATATCTGAAGAAATTATATATCTCCCCAGTTCAATCTCCTACTTTAGAACACCCGCCCACCACCACGAATCACGGATCATCCACTGTATCGAGAGTACAACTGAGTCATGAACAGCTACCAGATAGAGACGTAAATACCCTAACGATATCAGAAGCCCCACCTCCTAGTGGTCTCCATAATCACACCAATAAGTATGCTTTTACGATGACTAACCCAGCATCTGGTCCTCCTAGAACTATACCTCACATAAATCTTAGTGCGGACCTCTACGGAAAGATCACGCATCCAGTAGAAAAAATTATAACAAATTCCTTACCCCGATGGCTTGAGTATTACCAAACTATTAAACTTCATCAAATACCTCCTACAGATAAAAGATTTACAGCAACTAAACGATTGGCAAATCTTACAAGTCCTTCTACCCAAATGTAAACCACCGCTAAAAGATCGTGTACTGGAGTCATTAAGCTCGCAACTTCCAGTAGAAGAACTTCATACTACCTTAATAAAACACTTTATTCCCACTGGAATTTATGAGGAGCTCAAACGCAACACCGTACTTCGAGTAAAAGGAGCCCATGAGAGACTGGTCCACTATATTGCTGATATTAGAGAATCTTCTCGACTACTGCAAGTCAACTGGAGCAAAAAACAGTTGGTCGATACAATCTTGGTAGGATTATCTCCGGAAGAGATATCGTTTAGCATTAATAAATAGGCCCAAGACTTTCACTGATCTAGAACAGAGAAGTATTCACTCGTCAAACTGTGATACTCAGATCAGAACAGACATGCATTACTCTCCACTGTACAACGTAGGAATGAAACGCATGCCCTGGGAACAGATGCAAGAACCCAGCGTGAAAGACGACCATTTTGAAGACCTACAAACTTCCACAACCATGGTAAATCGAATGACCCACGACCTCAACAGGATACAAGTGATACAGCTCGTAGAGAAAGAAAATGTTATAACCGCGGGAAATTTGGACACCTCAGTAGAAACTGTAAACACAAACAGCACTATGAGAAACTCCCTTATTCAAAAAATATGTGAGGCAGGGAGATCTGAAATCCTGTGTCTTCCGCAGCATCATGAAAACAGGTAAATCCCGAAAAGTCAATGAATTAAACAATAAAAATAACCAAAGAAAATTAGACCCCTATGTTAAGAAGTTTATTGATAAATGTAATACTATTACTAAATGTAAAATCAGTAAGTGTTAATTACCATATATATAAGTAGACCTCGGTGTTGCATCCACACTTGGATTAATTGATTCTGGATCGACTCGAAGCTTAATCAGTCAACAGCTAGCCGATAATTTATTTGAACATAACCTAGTTAAATGCAGTCAAACTGTGAATATTAAATGCGCTACAGCTAACAAACAAAATTTAAAGATAAAAGTCAGCATCACGATTAAACTAAAAATAAAAAATCTAACGTATTTTCCAATGTTGGTATGCGACGAATTGGGAGCTGACTTTATCAGTAAAACAGGTATAATTCTTGACATTCACGATAAGAAGTATTATTTTGGATTCGATCGTACACAAAAATATAGTTTTGATTGTGAAACAAATAACAGTAAAAATAACGGAACAGCTGCTACACATCTAGAACACCACGAGTCTGAATTAACCCATCTAGAAAGTAAAGATAGACTGAAAATACAGAAACTAATAAACGAATTTGCAACCGTCCTCACTCCTAAGTTAGGATTAACTAACCTGATTTGAGCGACAATAAAGTGATACGTCTACACCCATACAAATTATCACCGCCAAAAATGGAAATAATGAGGAATCAAATCAATAAATTATTAGAACAAGAAGTCATCGAACCCTCTACTTCCCCTTATTCATCACCTGTGTTTTTAGTACCTAAAGGCCATGATAAACATCGACTAGTTGTGGACTACAAGCAATTAAACAAAAACATAGAATTCGAGTCTATACCACTTCCCGACATCCACAGTGCTTTTCATTATTTTACGAAAGCGAAAGTTTTCACTATTATGGATCTAAATCAGGCATTTCATCAAATACCCCTATTGGAAGAATCCAAACGTCTAACCGCATTTGCCGTCCCATTCAACCTGTACCAATTTAAGAGAGTACCCTTTGGAATATCCCAAGGAAGTTCTGTATGTAGCCGATTATTAGAGAAATTATTCCACAATATAAAATTTAAATATGTGTATCACTACCTAGATGATATTGTTATCTACAAGCACTTTTACGCGGTTTACCTCACGCGAACATAACAGTCGCAGAATTATGCAAAACATTACGCGAAAGTAGATCAGATACACCCGCGCAGTTAGGTAGATTAAGTGAACTAGATTATGAGAGCGAAAGAGAAACATGTTATGTGAAGTACCGGGAATTGACGTTATTATCTCAAACACTACACGACGAAAAATCACCTGCAGTAATATTGCGTACCACGCAGAGAATAGAGCATTTAACCCGTTGGAATAAGAGTTTATTAAACTGTTCCAACGTTACTGTAATCCCACCCGATGTGCAAAAATTTACGGATGAGGCATTACAGCAATTACCCACAA
The DNA here is from genome assembly GCA_034769895.1 of Magicicada septendecula. Taxonomy (NCBI): domain Eukaryota; kingdom Metazoa; phylum Arthropoda; class Insecta; order Hemiptera; family Cicadidae; genus Magicicada; species Magicicada septendecula. The sequence continues at coordinate 29,647,187 of CM068373.1, forward strand.
TAATCAATGAATTGCGAAGAAAGTCCGACTCAGTTAGAATGGAAGAAATAGAACAATATCTGAAGAAATTATATATCTCCCCAGTTCAATCTGCTACTTTAGAACACCCGCCCACCACCACGAATCACGGATCATCCACTGTATCGAGAGTACAACTGAGTCATGAACAGCTACCAGATAGAGACGTAAATACCCTAACGATATCAGAAGCCCCACCTCCTAGTGGTCTCCATAATCACACCAATAAGTATGCTTTTACGATGACTAACCCAGCATCTGGTCCTCCTAGAACTATACCTCACATAAATCTTAGTGCGGACCTCTACGGAAAGATCACGCATCCAGTAGAAAAAATTATAACAAATTCCTTACCCCGATGGCTTGAGTATTACCAAACTATTAAACTTCATCAAATACCTCCTACAGATAAAAGATTTACAGCAACTAAACGATTGGCAAATCTTACAAGTCCTTCTACCCAAATGTAAACCACCGCTAAAAGATCGTGTACTGGAGTCATTAAGCTCGCAACTTCCAGTAGAAGAACTTCATACTACCTTAATAAAACACTTTATTCCCACTGGAATTTATGAGGAGCTCAAACGCAACACCGTACTTCGAGTAAAAGGAGCCCATGAGAGACTGGTCCACTATATTGCTGATATTAGAGAATCTTCTCGACTACTGCAAGTCAACTGGAGCAAAAAACAGTTGGTCGATACAATCTTGGTAGGATTATCTCCGGAAGAGATATCGTTTAGCATTAATAAATAGGCCCAAGACTTTCACTGATCTAGAACAGAGAAGTATTCACTCGTCAAACTGTGATACTCAGATCAGAACAGACATGCATTACTCTCCACTGTACAACGTAGGAATGAAACGCATGCCCTGGGAACAGATGCAAGAACCCAGCGTGAAAGACGACCATTTTGAAGACCTACAAACTTCCACAACCATGGTAAATCGAATGACCCACGACCTCAACAGGATACAAGTGATACAGCTCGTAGAGAAAGAAAATGTTATAACCGCGGGAAATTTGGACACCTCAGTAGAAACTGTAAACACAAACAGCACTATGAGAAACTCCCTTATTCAAAAAATATGTGAGGCAGGGAGATCTGAAATCCTGTGTCTTCCGCAGCATCATGAAAACAGGTAAATCCCGAAAAGTCAATGAATTAAACAATAAAAATAACCAAAGAAAATTAGACCCCTATGTTAAGAAGTTTATTGATAAATGTAATACTATTACTAAATGTAAAATCAGTAAGTGTTAATTACCATATATATAAGTAGACCTCGGTGTTGCATCCACACTTGGATTAATTGATTCTGGATCGACTCGAAGCTTAATCAGTCAACAGCTAGCCGATAATTTATTTGAACATAACCTAGTTAAATGCAGTCAAACTGTGAATATTAAATGCGCTACAGCTAACAAACAAAATTTAAAGATAAAAGTCAGCATCACGATTAAACTAAAAATAAAAAATCTAACGTATTTTCCAATGTTGGTATGCGACGAATTGGGAGCTGACTTTATCAGTAAAACAGGTATAATTCTTGACATTCACGATAAGAAGTATTATTTTGGATTCGATCGTACACAAAAATATAGTTTTGATTGTGAAACAAATAACAGTAAAAATAACGGAACAGCTGCTACACATCTAGAACACCACGAGTCTGAATTAACCCATCTAGAAAGTAAAGATAGACTGAAAATACAGAAACTAATAAACGAATTTGCAACCGTCCTCACTCCTAAGTTAGGATTAACTAACCTGATTTGAGCGACAATAAAGTGATACGTCTACACCCATACAAATTATCACCGCCAAAAATGGAAATAATGAGGAATCAAATCAATAAATTATTAGAACAAGAAGTCATCGAACCCTCTACTTCCCCTTATTCATCACCTGTGTTTTTAGTACCTAAAGGCCATGATAAACATCGACTAGTTGTGGACTACAAGCAATTAAACAAAAACATAGAATTCGAGTCTATACCACTTCCCGACATCCACAGTGCTTTTCATTATTTTACGAAAGCGAAAGTTTTCACTATTATGGATCTAAATCAGGCATTTCATCAAATACCCCTATTGGAAGAATCCAAACGTCTAACCGCATTTGCCGTCCCATTCAACCTGTACCAATTTAAGAGAGTACCCTTTGGAATATCCCAAGGAAGTTCTGTATGTAGCCGATTATTAGAGAAATTATTCCACAATATAAAATTTAAATATGTGTATCACTACCTAGATGATATTGTTATCTACAAGCACTTTTACGCGGTTTACCTCACGCGAACATAACAGTCGCAGAATTATGCAAAACATTACGCGAAAGTAGATCAGATACACCCGCGCAGTTAGGTAGATTAAGTGAACTAGATTATGAGAGCGAAAGAGAAACATGTTATGTGAAGTACCGGGAATTGACGTTATTATCTCAAACACTACACGACGAAAAATCACCTGCAGTAATATTGCGTACCACGCAGAGAATAGAGCATTTAACCCGTTGGAATAAGAGTTTATTAAACTGTTCCAACGTTACTGTAATCCCACCCGATGTGCAAAAATTTACGGATGAGGCATTACAGCAATTACCCACAATAATCAATGAATTGCGAAGAAAGTCCGACTCAGTTAGAATGGAAGAAATAGAACAATATCTGAAGAAATTATATATCTCCCCAGTTCAATCTCCTACTTTAGAACACCCGCCCACCACCACGAATCACGGATCATCCACTGTATCGAGAGTACAACTGAGTCATGAACAGCTACCAGATAGAGACGTAAATACCCTAACGATATCAGAAGCCCCACCTCCTAGTGGTCTCCATAATCACACCAATAAGTATGCTTTTACGATGACTAACCCAGCATCTGGTCCTCCTAGAACTATACCTCACATAAATCTTAGTGCGGACCTCTACGGAAAGATCACGCATCCAGTAGAAAAAATTATAACAAATTCCTTACCCCGATGGCTTGAGTATTACCAAACTATTAAACTTCATCAAATACCTCCTACAGATAAAAGATTTACAGCAACTAAACGATTGGCAAATCTTACAAGTCCTTCTACCCAAATGTAAACCACCGCTAAAAGATCGTGTACTGGAGTCATTAAGCTCGCAACTTCCAGTAGAAGAACTTCATACTACCTTAATAAAACACTTTATTCCCACTGGAATTTATGAGGAGCTCAAACGCAACACCGTACTTCGAGTAAAAGGAGCCCATGAGAGACTGGTCCACTATATTGCTGATATTAGAGAATCTTCTCGACTACTGCAAGTCAACTGGAGCAAAAAACAGTTGGTCGATACAATCTTGGTAGGATTATCTCCGGAAGAGATATCGTTTAGCATTAATAAATAGGCCCAAGACTTTCACTGATCTAGAACAGAGAAGTATTCACTCGTCAAACTGTGATACTCAGATCAGAACAGACATGCATTACTCTCCACTGTACAACGTAGGAATGAAACGCAAGCCCTGGGAACAGATGCAAGAACCCAGCGTGAAAGACGACCATTTTGAAGACCTACAAACTTCCACAACCATGGTAAATCGAATGACCCACGACCTCAACAGGATACAAGTGATACAGCTCGTAGAGAAAGAAAATGTTATAACCGCGAGAAATTTGGACACCTCAGTAGAAACTGTAAACACAAACAGCACTATGAGAAACTCCCTTATTCAAAAAATATGTGAGGCAGGGAGATCTGAAATCCTGTGTCTTCCGCAGCATCATGAAAACAGGTAAATCCCGAAAAGTCAATGAATTAAACAATAAAAATAACCAAAGAAAATTAGACCCCTATGTTAAGAAGTTTATTGATAAATGTAATACTATTACTAAATGTAAAATCAGTAAGTGTTAATTACCATATATATAAGTAGACCTCGGTGTTGCATCCACACTTGGATTAATTGATTCTGGATCGACTCGAAGCTTAATCAGTCAACAGCTAGCCGATAATTTATTTGAACATAACCTAGTTAAATGCAGTCAAACTGTGAATATTAAATGCGCTACAGCTAACAAACAAAATTTAAAGATAAAAGTCAGCATCACGATTAAACTAAAAATAAAAAATCTAACGTATTTTCCAATGTTGGTATGCGACGAATTGGGAGCTGACTTTATCAGTAAAACAGGTATAATTCTTGACATTCACGATAAGAAGTATTATTTTGGATTCGATAGTACACAAAAATATAGTTTTGATTGTGAAACAAATAACAGTAAAAATAACGGAACAGCTGCTACACATCTAGAACACCACGAATCTGAATTAACCCATCTAGAAAGTAAAGATAGACTGAAAATACAGAAACTAATAAACGAATTTGCAACCGTCCTCACTCCTAAGTTAGGATTAACTAACCTGATTTGAGCGACAATAAAGTGATACGTCTACACCCATACAAATTATCACCGCCAAAAATGGAAATAATGAGGAATCAAATCAATAAATTATTAGAACAAGAAGTCATCGAACCCTCTACTTCCCCTTATTCATCACCTGTGTTTTTAGTACCTAAAGGCCATGATAAACATCGACTAGTTGTGGACTACAAGCAATTAAACAAAAACATAGAATTCGAGTCTATACCACTTCCCGACATCCACAGTGCTTTTCATTATTTTACGAAAGCGAAAGTTTTCACTATTATGGATCTAAATCAGGCATTTCATCAAATACCCCTATTGGAAGAATCCAAACGTCTAACCGCATTTGCCGTCCCATTCAACCTGTACCAATTTAAGAGAGTACCCTTTGGAATATCCCAAGGAAGTTCTGTATGTAGCCGATTATTAGAGAAATTATTCCACAATATAAAATTTAAATATGTGTATCACTACCTAGATGATATTGTTATCTACAAGCACTTTTACGCGGTTTACCTCACGCGAACATAACAGTCGCAGAATTATGCAAAACATTACGCGAAAGTAGATCAGATACACCCGCGCAGTTAGGTAGATTAAGTGAACTAGATTATGAGAGCGAAAGAGAAACATGTTATGTGAAGTACCGGGAATTGACGTTATTATCTCAAACACTACACGACGAAAAATCACCTGCAGTAATATTGCGTACCACGCAGAGAATAGAGCATTTAACCCGTTGGAATAAGAGTTTATTAAACTGTTCCAACGTTACTGTAATCCCACCCGATGTGCAAAAATTTGCGGATGAGGCATTACAGCAATTACCCACAATAATCAATGAATTGCGAAGAAAGTCCGACTCAGTTAGAATGGAAGAAATAGAACAATATCTGAAGAAATTATATATCTCCCCAGTTCAATCTCCTACTTTAGAACACCCGCCCACCACCACGAATCACGGATCATCCACTGTATCGAGAGTACAACTGAGTCATGAACAGCTACCAGATAGAGACGTAAATACCCTAACGATATCAGAAGCCCCACCTCCTAGTGGTCTCCATAATCACACCAATAAGTATGCTTTTACGATGACTAACCCAGCATCTGGTCCTCCTAGAACTATACCTCACATAAATCTTAGTGCGGACCTCTACGGAAAGATCACGCATCCAGTAGAAAAAATTATAACAAATTCCTTACCCCGATGGCTTGAGTATTACCAAACTATTAAACTTCATCAAATACCTCCTACAGATAAAAGATTTACAGCAACTAAACGATTGGCAAATCTTACAAGTCCTTCTACCCAAATGTAAACCACCGCTAAAAGATCGTGTACTGGAGTCATTAAGCTCGCAACTTCCAGTAGAAGAACTTCATACTACCTTAATAAAACACTTTATTCCCACTGGAATTTATGAGGAGCTCAAACGCAACACCGTACTTCGAGTAAAAGGAGCCCATGAGAGACTGGTCCACTATATTGCTGATATTAGAGAATCTTCTCGACTACTGCAAGTCAACTGGAGCAAAAAACAGTTGGTCGATACAATCTTGGTAGGATTATCTCCGGAAGAGATATCGTTTAGCATTAATAAATAGGCCCAAGACTTTCACTGATCTAGAACAGAGAAGTATTCACTCGTCAAACTGTGATACTCAGATCAGAACAGACATGCATTACTCTCCACTGTACAACGTAGGAATGAAACGCAAGCCCTGGGAACAGATGCAAGAACCCAGCGTGAAAGACGACCATTTTGAAGACCTACAAACTTCCACAACCATGGTAAATCGAATGACCCACGACCTCAACAGGATACAAGTGATACAGCTCGTAGAGAAAGAAAATGTTATAACCGCGGGAAATTTGGACACCTCAGTAGAAACTGTAAACACAAACAGCACTATGAGAAACTCCCTTATTCAAAAAATATGTGAGGCAGGGAGATCTGAAATCCTGTGTCTTCCGCAGCATCATGAAAACAGGTAAATCCCGAAAAGTCAATGAATTAAACAATAAAAATAACCAAAGAAAATTAGACCCCTATGTTAAGAAGTTTATTGATAAATGTAATACTATTACTAAATGTAAAATCAGTAAGTGTTAATTACCATATATATAAGTAGACCTCGGTGTTGCATCCACACTTGGATTAATTGATTCTGGATCGACTCGAAGCTTAATCAGTCAACAGCTAGCCGATAATTTATTTGAACATAACCTAGTTAAATGCAGTCAAACTGTGAATATTAAATGCGCTACAGCTAACAAACAAAATTTAAAGATAAAAGTCAGCATCACGATTAAACTAAAAATAAAAAATCTAACGTATTTTCCAATGTTGGTATGCGACGAATTGGGAGCTGACTTTATCAGTAAAACAGGTATAATTCTTGACATTCACGATAAGAAGTATTATTTTGGATTCGATAGTACACAAAAATATAGTTTTGATTGTGAAACAAATAACAGTAAAAATAACGGAACAGCTGCTACACATCTAGAACACCACGAATCTGAATTAACCCATCTAGAAAGTAAAGATAGACTGAAAATACAGAAACTAATAAACGAATTTGCAACCGTCCTCACTCCTAAGTTAGGATTAACTAACCTGATTTGAGCGACAATAAAGTGATACGTCTACACCCATACAAATTATCACCGCCAAAAATGGAAATAATGAGGAATCAAATCAATAAATTATTAGAACAAGAAGTCATCGAACCCTCTACTTCCCCTTATTCATCACCTGTGTTTTTAGTACCTAAAGGCCATGATAAACATCGACTAGTTGTGGACTACAAGCAATTAAACAAAAACATAGAATTCGAGTCTATACCACTTCCCGACATCCACAGTGCTTTTCATTATTTTACGAAAGCGAAAGTTTTCACTATTATGGATCTAAATCAGGCATTTCATCAAATACCCCTATTGGAAGAATCCAAACGTCTAACCGCATTTGCCGTCCCATTCAACCTGTACCAATTTAAGAGAGTACCCTTTGGAATATCCCAAGGAAGTTCTGTATGTAGCCGATTATTAGAGAAATTATTCCACAATATAAAATTTAAATATGTGTATCACTACCTAGATGATATTGTTATCTACAAGCACTTTTACGCGGTTTACCTCACGCGAACATAACAGTCGCAGAATTATGCAAAACATTACGCGAAAGTAGATCAGATACACCCGCGCAGTTAGGTAGATTAAGTGAACTAGATTATGAGAGCGAAAGAGAAACATGTTATGTGAAGTACCGGGAATTGACGTTATTATCTCAAACACTACACGACGAAAAATCACCTGCAGTAATATTGCGTACCACGCAGAGAATAGAGCATTTAACCCGTTGGAATAAGAGTTTATTAAACTGTTCCAACGTTACTGTAATCCCACCCGATGTGCAAAAATTTGCGGATGAGGCATTACAGCAATTACCCACAATAATCAATGAATTGCGAAGAAAGTCCGACTCAGTTAGAATGGAAGAAATAGAACAATATCTGAAGAAATTATATATCTCCCCAGTTCAATCTCCTACTTTAGAACACCCGCCCACCACCACGAATCACGGATCATCCACTGTATCGAGAGTACAACTGAGTCATGAACAGCTACCAGATAGAGACGTAAATACCCTAACGATATCAGAAGCCCCACCTCCTAGTGGTCTCCATAATCACACCAATAAGTATGCTTTTACGATGACTAACCCAGCATCTGGTCCTCCTAGAACTATACCTCACATAAATCTTAGTGCGGACCTCTACGGAAAGATCACGCATCCAGTAGAAAAAATTATAACAAATTCCTTACCCCGATGGCTTGAGTATTACCAAACTATTAAACTTCATCAAATACCTCCTACAGATAAAAGATTTACAGCAACTAAACGATTGGCAAATCTTACAAGTCCTTCTACCCAAATGTAAACCACCGCTAAAAGATCGTGTACTGGAGTCATTAAGCTCGCAACTTCCAGTAGAAGAACTTCATACTACCTTAATAAAACACTTTATTCCCACTGGAATTTATGAGGAGCTCAAACGCAACACCGTACTTCGAGTAAAAGGAGCCCATGAGAGACTGGTCCACTATATTGCTGATATTAGAGAATCTTCTCGACTACTGCAAGTCAACTGGAGCAAAAAACAGTTGGTCGATACAATCTTGGTAGTATTATCTCCGGAAGAGATATCGTTTAGCATTAATAAATAGGCCCAAGACTTTCACTGATCTAGAACAGAGAAGTATTCACTCGTCAAACTGTGATACTCAGATCAGAACAGACATGCATTACTCTCCACTGTACAACGTAGGAATGAAACGCAAGCCCTGGGAACAGATGCAAGAACCCAGCGTGAAAGACGACCATTTTGAAGACCTACAAACTTCCACAACCATGGTAAATCGAATGACCCACGACCTCAACAGGATACAAGTGATACAGCTCGTAGAGAAAGAAAATGTTATAACCGCGGGAAATTTGGACACCTCAGTAGAAACTGTAAACACAAACAGCACTATGAGAAACTCCCTTATTCAAAAAATATGTGAGGCAGGGAGATCTGAAATCCTGTGTCTTCCGCAGCATCATGAAAACAGGTAAATCCCGAAAAGTCAATGAATTAAACAATAAAAATAACCAAAGAAAATTAGACCCCTATGTTAAGAAGTTTATTGATAAATGTAATACTATTACTAAATGTAAAATAAGTAAGTGTTAATTACCATATATATAAGTAGACCTCGGTGTTGCATCCACACTTGGATTAATTGATTCTGGATCGACTCGAAGCTTAATCAGTCAACAGCTAGCCGATAATTTATTTGAACATAACCTAGTTAAATGCAGTCAAACTGTGAATATTAAATGCGCTACAGCTAACAAACAAAATTTAAAGATAAAAGTCAGCATCACGATTAAACTAAAAATAAAAAATCTAACGTATTTTCCAATGTTGGTATGCGACGAATTGGGAGCTGACTTTATCAGTAAAACAGGTATAATTCTTGACATTCACGATAAGAAGTATTATTTTGGATTCGATAGTACACAAAAATATAGTTTTGATTGTGAAACAAATAACAGTAAAAATAACGGAACAGCTGCTACACATCTAGAACACCACGAGTCTGAATTAACCCATCTAGAAAGTAAAGATAGACTGAAAATACAGAAACTAATAAACGAATTTGCAACCGTCCTCACTCCTAAGTTAGGATTAACTAACCTGATTTGAGCGACAATAAAGTGATACGTCTACACCCATACAAATTATCACCGCCAAAAATGGAAATAATGAGGAATCAAATCAATAAATTATTAGAACAAGAAGTCATCGAACCCTCTACTTCCCCTTATTCATCACCTGTGTTTTTAGTACCTAAAGGCCATGATAAACATCGACTAGTTGTGGACTACAAGCAATTAAACAAAAACATAGAATTCGAGTCTATACCACTTCCCGACATCCACAGTGCTTTTCATTATTTTACGAAAGCGAAAGTTTTCACTATTATGGATCTAAATCAGGCATTTCATCAAATACCCCTATTGGAAGAATCCAAACGTCTAACCGCATTTGCCGTCCCATTCAACCTGTACCAATTTAAGAGAGTACCCTTTGGAATATCCCAAGGAAGTTCTGTATGTAGCCGATTATTAGAGAAATTATTCCACAATATAAAATTTAAATATGTGTATCACTACCTAGATGATATTGTTATCTACAAGCACTTTTACGCGGTTTACCTCACGCGAACATAACAGTCGCAGAATTATGCAAAACATTACGCGAAAGTAGATCAGATACACCCGCGCAGTTAGGTAGATTAAGTGAACTAGATTATGAGAGCGAAAGAGAAACATGTTATGTGAAGTACCGGGAATTGACGTTATTATCTCAAACACTACACGACGAAAAATCACCTGCAGTAATATTGCGTACCACGCAGAGAATAGAGCATTTAACCCGTTGGAATAAGAGTTTATTAAACTGTTCCAACGTTACTGTAATCCCACCCGATGTGCAAAAATTTGCGGCTGAGGCATTACAGCAATTACCCACAATAATCAATGAATTGCGAAGAAAGTCCGACTCAGTTAGAATGGAAGAAATAGAACAATATCTGAAGAAATTATATATCTCCCCAGTTCAATCTCCTACTTTAGAACACCCGCCCACCACCACGAATCACGGATCATCCACTGTATCGAGAGTACAACTGAGTCATGAACAGCTACCAGATAGAGACGTAAATACCCTAACGTTATCAGAAGCCCCACCTCCTAGTGGTCTCCATAATCACACCAATAAGTATGCTTTTACGATGACTAACCCAGCATCTGGTCCTCCTAGAACTATACCTCACATAAATCTTAGTGCGGACCTCTACGGAAAGATCACGCATCCAGTAGAAAAAATTATAACAAATTCCTTACCCCGATGGCTTGAGTATTACCAAACTATTAAACTTCATCAAATACCTCCTACAGATAAAAGATTTACAGCAACTAAACGATTGGCAAATCTTACAAGTCCTTCTACCCAAATGTAAACCACCGCTAAAAGATCGTGTACTGGAGTCATTAAGCTCGCAACTTCCAGTAGAAGAACTTCATACTACCTTAATAAAACACTTTATTCCCACTGGAATTTATGAGGAGCTCAAACGCAACACCGTACTTCGAGTAAAAGGAGCCCATGAGAGACTGGTCCACTATATTGCTGATATTAGAGAATCTTCTCGACTACTGCAAGTCAACTGGAGCAAAAAACAGTTGGTCGATACAATCTTGGTAGGATTATCTCCGGAAGAGATATCGTTTAGCATTAATAAATAGGCCCAAGACTTTCACTGATCTAGAACAGAGAAGTATTCACTCGTCAAACTGTGATACTCAGATCAGAACAGACATGCATTACTCTCCACTGTACAACGTAGGAATGAAACGCAAGCCCTGGGAACAGATGCAAGAACCCAGCGTGAAAGACGACCATTTTGAAGACCTACAAACTTCCACAACCATGGTAAATCGAATGACCCACGACCTCAACAGGATACAAGTGATACAGCTCGTAGAGAAAGAAAATGTTATAACCGCGGGAAATTTGGACACCTCAGTAGAAACTGTAAACACAAACAGCACTATGAGAAACTCCCTTATTCAAAAAATATGTGAGGCAGGGAGATCTGAAATCCTGTGTCTTCCGCAGCATCATGAAAACAGGTAAATCCCGAAAAGTCAATGAATTAAACAATAAAAATAACCAAAGAAAATTAGACCCCTATGTTAAGAAGTTTATTGATAAATGTAATACTATTACTAAATGTAAAATCAGTAAGTGTTAATTACCATATATATAAGTAGACCTCGGTGTTGCATCCACACTTGGATTAATTGATTCTGGATCGACTCGAAGCTTAATCAGTCAACAGCTAGCCGATAATTTATTTGAACATAACCTAGTTAAATGCAGTCAAACTGTGAATATTAAATGCGCTACAGCTAACAAACAAAATTTAAAGATAAAAGTCAGCATCACGATTAAACTAAAAATAAAAAATCTAACGTATTTTCCAATGTTGGTATGCGACGAATTGGGAGCTGACTTTATCAGTAAAACAGGTATAATACTTGACATTCACGATAAGAAGTATTATTTTGGATTCGATCGTACACAAAAATATAGTTTTGATTGTGAAACAAATAACAGTAAAAATAACGGAACAGCTGCTACACATCTAGAACACCACGAGTCTGAATTAACCCATCTAGAAAGTAAAGATAGACTGAAAATACAGAAACTAATAAACGAATTTGCAACCGTCCTCACTCCTAAGTTAGGATTAACTAACCTGATTTAGTATAAGATCAATTTGAGCGACAATAAAGTGATACGTCTACACCCATACAAATTATCACCGCCAAAAATGGAAATAATGAGGAATCAAATCAATAAATTATTAGAACAAGAAGTCATCGAACCCTCTACTTCCCCTTATTCATCACCTGTGTTTTTAGTACCTAAAGGCCATGATAAACATCGACTAGTTGTGGACTACAAGCAATTAAACAAAAACATAGAATTCGAGTCTATACCACTTCCCGACATCCACAGTGCTTTTCATTATTTTACGAAAGCGAAAGTTTTCACTATTATGGATCTAAATCAGGCATTTCATCAAATACCCCTATTGGAAGAATCCAAACGTCTAACCGCATTTGCCGTCCCATTCAACCTGTACCAATTTAAGAGAGTACCCTTTGGAATATCCCAAGGAAGTTCTGTATGTAGCCGATTATTAGAGAAATTATTCCACAATATAAAATTTAAATATGTGTATCACTACCTAGATGATATTGTTATCTACAAGCACTTTTACGCGGTTTACCTCACGCGAACATAACAGTCGCAGAATTATGCAAAACATTACGCGAAAGTAGATCAGATACACCCGCGCAGTTAGGTAGATTAAGTGAACTAGATTATGAGAGCGAAAGAGAAACATGTTATGTGAAGTACCGGGAATTGACGTTATTATCTCAAACACTACACGACGAAAAATCACCTGCAGTAATATTGCGTACCACGCAGAGAATAGAGCATTTAACCCGTTGGAATAAGAGTTTATTAAACTGTTCCAACGTTACTGTAATCCCACCCGATGTGCAAAAATTTACGGATGAGGCATTACAGCAATTACCCACAATAATCAATGAATTGCGAAGAAAGTCCGACTCAGTTAGAATGGAAGAAATAGAACAATATCTGAAGAAATTATATATCTCCCCAGTTCAATCTGCTACTTTAGAACACCCGCCCACCACCACGAATCACGGATCATCCACTGTATCGAGAGTACAACTGAGTCATGAACAGCTACCAGATAGAGACGTAAATACCCTAACGATATCAGAAGCCCCACCTCCTAGTGGTCTCCATAATCACACCAATAAGTATGCTTTTACGATGACTAACCCAGCATCTGGTCCTCCTAGAACTATACCTCACATAAATCTTAGTGCGGACCTCTACGGAAAGATCACGCATCCAGTAGAAAAAATTATAACAAATTCCTTACCCCGATGGCTTGAGTATTACCAAACTATTAAACTTCATCAAATACCTCCTACAGATAAAAGATTTACAGCAACTAAACGATTGGCAAATCTTACAAGTCCTTCTACCCAAATGTAAACCACCGCTAAAAGATCGTGTACTGGAGTCATTAAGCTCGCAACTTCCAGTAGAAGAACTTCATACTACCTTAATAAAACACTTTATTCCCACTGGAATTTATGAGGAGCTCAAACGCAACACCGTACTTCGAGTAAAAGGAGCCCATGAGAGACTGGTCCACTATATTGCTGATATTAGAGAATCTTCTCGACTACTGCAAGTCAACTGGAGCAAAAAACAGTTGGTCGATACAATCTTGGTAGGATTATCTCCGGAAGAGATATCGTTTAGCATTAATAAATAGGCCCAAGACTTTCACTGATCTAGAACAGAGAAGTATTCACTCGTCAAACTGTGATACTCAGATCAGAACAGACATGCATTACTCTCCACTGTACAACGTAGGAATGAAACGCAAGCCCTGGGAACAGATGCAAGAACCCAGCGTGAAAGACGACCATTTTGAAGACCTACAAACTTCCACAACCATGGTAAATCGAATGACCCACGACCTCAACAGGATACAAGTGATACAGCTCGTAGAGAAAGAAAATGTTATAACCGCGGGAAATTTGGACACCTCAGTAGAAACTGTAAACACAAACAGCACTATGAGAAACTCCCTTATTCAAAAAATATGTGAGGCAGGGAGATCTGAAATCCTGTGTCTTCCGCAGCATCATGAAAACAGGTAAATCCCGAAAAGTCAATGAATTAAACAATAAAAATAACCAAAGAAAATTAGACCCCTATGTTAAGAAGTTTATTGATAAATGTAATACTATTACTAAATGTAAAATCAGTAAGTGTTAATTACCATATATATAAGTAGACCTCGGTGTTGCATCCACACTTGGATTAATTGATTCTGGATCGACTCGAAGCTTAATCAGTCAACAGCTAGCCGATAATTTATTTGAACATAACCTAGTTAAATGCAGTCAAACTGTGAATATTAAATGCGCTACAGCTAACAAACAAAATTTAAAGATAAAAGTCAGCATCACGATTAAACTAAAAATAAAAAATCTAACGTATTTTCCAATGTTGGTTGCGACGAATTGGGAGCTGACTTTATCAGTAAAACAGGTATAATTCTTGACATTCACGATAAGAAGTATTATTTTGGATTCGATAGTACACAAAAATATAGTTTTGATTGTGAAACAAATAACAGTAAAAATAACGGAACAGCTGCTACACATCTAGAACACCACGAGTCTGAATTAACCCATCTAGAAAGTAAAGATAGACTGAAAATACAGAAACTAATAAACGAATTTGCAACCGTCCTCACTCCTAAGTTAGGATTAACTAACCTGATTTAGTATAAGATCAATTTGAGCGACAATAAAGTGATACGTCTACACCCATACAAATTATCACCGCCAAAAATGGTAATAATGAGGAATCAAATCAATAAATTATTAGAACAAGAAGTCATCGAACCCTCTACTTCCCCTTATTCATCACCTGTGTTTTTAGTACCTAAAGGCCATGATAAACATCGACTAGTTGTGGACTACAAGCAATTAAACAAAAACATAGAATTCGAGTCTATACCACTTCCCGACATCCACAGTGCTTTTCATTATTTTACGAAAGCGAAAGTTTTCACTATTATGGATCTAAATCAGGCATTTCATCAAATACCCCTATTGGAAGAATCCAAACGTCTAACCGCATTTGCCGTCCCATTCAACCTGTACCAATTTAAGAGAGTACCCTTTGGAATATCCCAAGGAAGTTCTGTATGTAGCCGATTATTAGAGAAATTATTCCACAATATAAAATTTAAATATGTGTATCACTACCTAGATGATATTGTTATCTACAAGCACTTTTACGCGGTTTACCTCACGCGAACATAACAGTCGCAGAATTATGCAAAACATTACGCGAAAGTAGATCAGATACACCCGCGCAGTTAGGTAGATTAAGTGAACTAGATTATGAGAGCGAAAGAGAAACATGTTATGTGAAGTACCGGGAATTGACGTTATTATCTCAAACACTACACGACGAAAAATCACCTGCAGTAATATTGCGTACCACGCAGAGAATAGAGCATTTAACCCGTTGGAATAAGAGTTTATTAAACTGTTCCAACGTTACTGTAATCCCACCCGATGTGCAAAAATTTACGGATGAGGCATTACAGCAATTACCCACAATAATCAATGAATTGCGAAGAAAGTCCGACTCAGTTAGAATGGAAGAAATAGAACAATATCTGAAGAAATTATATATCTCCCCAGTTCAATCTCCTACTTTAGAACACCCGCCCACCACCACGAATCACGGATCATCCACTGTATCGAGAGTACAACTGAGTCATGAACAGCTACCAGATAGAGACGTAAATACCCTAACGATATCAGAAGCCCCACCTCCTAGTGGTCTCCATAATCACACCAATAAGTATGCTTTTACGATGACTAACCCAGCATCTGGTCCTCCTAGAACTATACCTCACATAAATCTTAGTGCGGACCTCTACGGAAAGATCACGCATCCAGTAGAAAAAATTATAACAAATTCCTTACCCCGATGGCTTGAGTATTACCAAACTATTAAACTTCATCAAATACCTCCTACAGATAAAAGATTTACAGCAACTAAACGATTGGCAAATCTTACAAGTCCTTCTACCCAAATGTAAACCACCGCTAAAAGATCGTGTACTGGAGTCATTAAGCTCGCAACTTCCAGTAGAAGAACTTCATACTACCTTAATAAAACACTTTATTCCCACTGGAATTTATGAGGAGCTCAAACGCAACACCGTACTTCGAGTAAAAGGAGCCCATGAGAGACTGGTCCACTATATTGCTGATATTAGAGAATCTTCTCGACTACTGCAAGTCAACTGGAGCAAAAAACAGTTGGTCGATACAATCTTGGTAGGATTATCTCCGGAAGAGATATCGTTTAGCATTAATAAATAGGCCCAAGACTTTCACTGATCTAGAACAGAGAAGTATTCACTCGTCAAACTGTGATACTCAGATCAGAACAGACATGCATTACTCTCCACTGTACAACGTAGGAATGAAACGCAAGCCCTGGGAACAGATGCAAGAACCCAGCGTGAAAGACGACCATTTTGAAGACCTACAAACTTCCACAACCATGGTAAATCGAATGACCCACGACCTCAACAGGATACAAGTGATACAGCTCGTAGAGAAAGAAAATGTTATAACCGCGGGAAATTTGGACACCTCAGTAGAAACTGTAAACACAAACAGCACTATGAGAAACTCCCTTATTCAAAAAATATGTGAGGCAGGGAGATCTGAAATCCTGTGTCTTCCGCAGCATCATGAAAACAGGTAAATCCCGAAAAGTCAATGAATTAAACAATAAAAATAACCAAAGAAAATTAGACCCCTATGTTAAGAAGTTTATTGATAAATGTAATACTATTACTAAATGTAAAATCAGTAAGTGTTAATTACCATATATATAAGTAGACCTCGGTGTTGCATCCACACTTGGATTAATTGATTCTGGATCGACTCGAAGCTTAGTCAGTCAACAGCTAGCCGATAATTTATTTGAACATAACCTAGTTAAATGCAGTCAAACTGTGAATATTAAATGCGCTACAGCTAACAAACAAAATTTAAAGATAAAAGTCAGCATCACGATTAAACTAAAAATAAAAAATCTAACGTATTTTCCAATGTTGGTTGCGACGAATTGGGAGCTGACTTTATCAGTAAAACAGGTATAATTCTTGACATTCACGATAAGAAGTATTATTTTGGATTCGATCGTACACAAAAATATAGTTTTGATTGTGAAACAAATAACAGTAAAAATAACGGAACAGCTGCTACACATCTAGAACACCACGAGTCTGAATTAACCCATCTAGAAAGTAAAGATAGACTGAAAATACAGAAACTAATAAACGAATTTGCAACCGTCCTCACTCCTAAGTTAGGATTAACTAACCTGATTTAGTATAAGATCAATTTGAGCGACAATAAAGTGATACGTCTACACCCATACAAATTATCACCGCCAAAAATGGAAATAATGAGGAATCAAATCAATAAATTATTAGAACAAGAAGTCATCGAACCCTCTACTTCCCCTTATTCATCACCTGTGTTTTTAGTACCTAAAGACCATGATAAACATCGACTAGTTGTGGACTACAAGCAATTAAACAAAAACATAGAATTCGAGTCTATACCACTTCCCGACATCCACAGTGCTTTTCATTATTTTACGAAAGCGAAAGTTTTCACTATTATGGATCTAAATCAGGCATTTCATCAAATACCCCTATTGGAAGAATCCAAACGTCTAACCGCATTTGCCGTCCCATTCAACCTGTACCAATTTAAGAGAGTACCCTTTGGAATATCCCAAGGAAGTTCTGTATGTAGCCGATTATTAGAGAAATTATTCCACAATATAAAATTTAAATATGTGTATCACTACCTAGATGATATTGTTATCTACAAGCACTTTTACGCGGTTTACCTCACGCGAACATAACAGTCGCAGAATTATGCAAAACATTACGCGAAAGTAGATCAGATACACCCGCGCAGTTAGGTAGATTAAGTGAACTAGATTATGAGAGCGAGAGAGAAACATGTTATGTGAAGTACCGGGAATTGACGTTATTATCTCAAACACTACACGACGAAAAATCACCTGCAGTAATATTGCGTACCACGCAGAGAATAGAGCATTTAACCCGTTGGAATAAGAGTTTATTAAACTGTTCCAACGTTACTGTAATCCCACCCGATGTGCAAAAATTTACGGATGAGGCATTACAGCAATTACCCACAATAATCAATGAATTGCGAAGAAAGTCCGACTCAGTTAGAATGGAAGAAATAGAACAATATCTGAAGAAATTATATATCTCCCCAGTTCAATCTGCTACTTTAGAACACCCGCCCACCACCACGAATCACGGATCATCCACTGTATCGAGAGTACAACTGAGTCATGAACAGCTACCAGATAGAGACGTAAATACCCTAACGATATCAGAAGCCCCACCTCCTAGTGGTCTCCATAATCACACCAATAAGTATGCTTTTACGATGACTAACCCAGCATCTGGTCCTCCTAGAACTATACCTCACATAAATCTTAGTGCGGACCTCTACGGAAAGATCACGCATCCAGTAGAAAAAATTATAACAAATTCCTTACCCCGATGGCTTGAGTATTACCAAACTATTAAACTTCATCAAATACCTCCTACAGATAAAAGATTTACAGCAACTAAACGATTGGCAAATCTTACAAGTCCTTCTACCCAAATGTAAACCACCGCTAAAAGATCGTGTACTGGAGTCATTAAGCTCGCAACTTCCAGTAGAAGAACTTCATACTACCTTAATAAAACACTTTATTCCCACTGGAATTTATGAGGAGCTCAAACGCAACACCGTACTTCGAGTAAAAGGAGCCCATGAGAGACTGGTCCACTATATTGCTGATATTAGAGAATCTTCTCGACTACTGCAAGTCAACTGGAGCAAAAAACAGTTGGTCGATACAATCTTGGTAGGATTATCTCCGGAAGAGATATCGTTTAGCATTAATAAATAGGCCCAAGACTTTCACTGATCTAGAACAGAGAAGTATTCACTCGTCAAACTGTGATACTCAGATCAGAACAGACATGCATTACTCTCCACTGTACAACGTAGGAATGAAACGCAAGCCCTGGGAACAGATGCAAGAACCCAGCGTGAAAGACGACCATTTTGAAGACCTACAAACTTCCACAACCATGGTAAATCGAATGACCCACGACCTCAACAGGATACAAGTGATACAGCTCGTAGAGAAAGAAAATGTTATAACCGCGGGAAATTTGGACACCTCAGTAGAAACTGTAAACACAAACAGCACTATGAGAAACTCCCTTATTCAAAAAATATGTGAGGCAGGGAGATCTGAAATCCTGTGTCTTCCGCAGCACCATGAAAACAGGTAAATCCCGAAAAGTCAATGAATTAAACAATAAAAATAACCAAAGAAAATTAGACCCCTATGTTAAGAAGTTTATTGATAAATGTAATACTATTACTAAATGTAAAATCAGTAAGTGTCAATTACCATATATATAAGTAGACCTCGGTGTTACATCCACACTTGGATTAATTGATTCTGGATCGACTCGAAGCTTAATCAGTCAATAGCTAGCCGATAATTTATTTGAACATAACCTAGTTAAATGCAGTCAAACTGTGAATATTAAATGCGCTACAGCTAACAAACAAAATTTAAAGATAAAAGTCAGCATCACGATTAAACTAAAAATAAAAAATCTAACGTATTTTCCAATGTTGGTATGCGACGAATTAGGAGCTGACTTTATCAGTAAAACAGGTATAATTCTTGACATTCACGATAAGAAGTATTATTTTGGGTTCTATCGTACACAAAAATATAGTTTTGATTGTGAAACAAATAACAGTAAAAATAACGGAACAGCTGCTACACATCTAGAACACCACGAGTCTGAATTAACCCATCTAGAAAGTAAAGATTGACTGAAAATACAGAAACTAATAAACGAATTTGCAACCGTCCTCACTCCTAAGTTAGGATTAACTAACCTGATTTAGTATAAGATCAATTTGAGCGACAATAAAGTGATACATCTACACCCATACAAATTATCACCGCCGAAAATGGAAATAATAAGGAATCAAATCAATAAATTATTAGAACAAGAAGTCATCGAACCCTCTACTTCCCCTTATTCATCACCTGTGTTTTTAGTACCTAAAGGCCATGATAAACATCGACTAGTTGTGGACTACAGGCAATTAAGCAAAAACATAGAATTCGAGTCTATACCACTTCCCGACATCCACAGTGCTTTTCATTATTTTACGAAAGCGAAAGTTTTCACTATTATGGATCTAAATCATGCTTTTCATCAAATACCCCTATTGGAAGAATCCAAACGTCTAACCGCATTTGCCGTCCCATTCAACCTGTACCAATTTAAGAGAGTACCCTTTGGAATATCCCAAGGAAGTTCTGTATGTAGCCGATTATTAGAGAAATTATTCCACAATATAAAATTTAAATATTTGTATCACTACCTAGATGATATTGTTATCTACAAGCACTTTTACGCGGTTTACCTCACGCGAACATAACAGTCGCAGAATTATGCAAAACATTACGCGAAAGTAGATCAGATACACCCGCGCAGTTAGGTAGATTAAGTGAACTAGATTATGAGAGCGAAAGAGAAACATGTTATGCGAAGTACCGGGAATTGACGTTATTATCTCAAACACTACACGACGAAAAATCACCTGCAGTAATATTGCGTACCACGCAGAGAATAGAGCATTTAACCCGTTGGAATAAGAGTTTATTAAACTGTTCCAACGTTACTGTAATCCCACCCGATGTGCAAAAATTTGCAATAAAAATAACCAAAGAAAATTAAGACCCCTATGTTAAGAAGTTTATTGATAAATGTAATACTATTACTAAATGTAAAATCAGTAAGTGTCAATTACCATATATATAAGTAGACCTCGGTGTTACATCCACACTTGGATTATTTGATACTGGATCGACTCGAAGCTTAATCAGTCAACAGCTAGCCGATAATTTATTTGAACATAACCTAGTTAAATGCAGTCAAACTGTGAATATTAAATGCGCTACAGCTAACAAACAAAATTTAAAGATAAAAGTCAGCATCACGATTAAACTAAAAATAAAAAATCTAACGTATTTTCCAATGTTGGTATGCGACGAATTGGGAGCTGACTTTATCAGTAAAACAGGTATAATTCTTGACATTCACGATAAGAAGTATTATTTTGGATTCGATCGTACACAAAAATATAGTTTTGATTGTGAAACAAATAACAGTAAAAATAACGGAACAGCTGCTACACATCTAGAACACCACGAGTCTGAATTAACCCATCTAGAAAGTAAAGATAGACTGAAAATACAGAAACTAATAAACGAATTTGCAACCATCCTCACTCCGAAGTTAGGATTAACTAACCTGATTTAGTATAAGATCAATTTGAAAGACAATAAAGTGATACGTCTACACCCATACAAATTATCACCGCCAAAAATGGAAATAATGAGGAATCAAATCAATAAATTATTAGAACAAGAAGTCATCGAACCCTCTACTTCCCCTTATTCATCACCTGTGTTTTTAGTACCTAAATACCATGATAAACATCGACTAGTTGTGGACTACAGGCAATTAAGCAAAAACATAGAATTCGAGTCTATACCACTTCCCGACATCCACAGTGCTTTTCATTATTTTACGAAAGCGAAAGTTTTCACTATTATGGATCTGAATCAGGCATTTTATCAAATACCCCTATTTGAAGAATCCAAACGTCTAACCGCATTTGCCGTCCCATTCAACCTGTACCAATTTAAGAGAGTACCCTTTGGAATATCCCAAGGAAGTTCTGTATGTAGCCGATTATTAGAGAAATTATTCCACAATATAAAATTTAAATATGTGTATCACTACCTAGATGATATTGTTATCTACAGCGAATCAATGGACCATCATATTAAACATCTACGTGAAGTACTATCCCGATTAAAGAAAGCCGGATTAACAGTAAATCCCAGTAAAGTAAATTTTCCGTTACACAATTTTCATTTTTAGGTCACATAGTAAAGGCCAACGGAAAGGTAAGCATAGACCCTGAACGAACCCGTGCGATCAGAGAATTTTTACCCCTGCGGGATGCGAAAGGAATAGCCCGATTTTTGGGAATGATAAATTACTTCCACAAGTATATCCCTCATCTAGCCGATATAGCAGCACCGCTTAATGCCTTAAGAAAAAAGGGAGCGAAATTTGAATGGAGTCTGCAACACAAAGCTGCATTCGAAAAATTAAAGAAAGCATAATATCACCCCCAGTATTACAATTAGCTGATTTTACTAAATCATTCGTAGTGCAGACAGACAGTTCAAGTGTAGCCCTAGGTGCAGTAATATATCAGGAAGTAGATAACTCTAGATTACCGATTAGTTACACTTCACGAACTCTGACTGACCAAGAAAAGAAATACTCCGCATACGAATTAGAATGTTTGGCTATAGTTTTCGCATTTGAGAAATTCAAACCCTTTTTAGAACATAAAGAGTTCCTGTTGGAAACGGATCAAGCATTATCTTGGTTATTAAATCACCCTAAACAGCTAGGTCATATTGGAAGATGGGTATTAAGGTTAAATTGTTACAAATTTAAAGTAAACATATTCGAGGTACCCAAAATGTAGTTGCTGATACACTGTCCCGTATGTTCCAGCCGCCTATTAAAACATCCGAAAGTAAGGAGAGTAGAGAAACTCCAATTATTAATACGTTAATTACTGAATTTCCCCTTGCATTTATGAATATAGCTCATTACCAACAACAAGACCCGCATTTAAGGCCAATTGTAGAACAGCTAGATAAAGAAAAGTCAGAAAAATATATATTGAGTAAGAGAGTATTATGTTATAGTATAGCAAATGGAAAATATTTAAGAATAATTGCCCCTGATATTATTAAACCTATGCTGATGGAATACTACCATTCTTCCACAATTGGAGCTCATATGGGAATAAATAAAACGATACATCGCATTCGAAAAGAATATCATTGGGAAAATATGAACAGCGAGATAGCTGGTTTCGTAAAAAGGTGTAAGTTGTGTGCACTAAGCAAGCCAGCAAGAAACAGCCAAATAAGTCAATCTCGGAAACTCCTACTACCCCGTTCTCTAAAATTTATTTAGACTTTTCAGGCCCCTACCCTTGTTCTAAATCAGTAAATACCATGCTACTGATTTGTGTAGACTCATTCACCAAATTTGTCTGGATGTATCCCATGCGGCGAGCGTTAGCATTGACCACCGTGAAGATTTTGCAGGATAGATTATTTAAAGATTTCGGTACACCAGTACATCTAGTGTCAGATAACGGACCACAGTTTAAGTCCAAGGAATTCAAGAACATGTGTTTCAAACTAGGGATAGACCACATTACCACTACTGAGTATCGTCCGCAAGGTAATATAGCTGAAAGGTATATGCGAAACCTAAAATCTGCTTTAATAGCCTACCATGCAAACGACCATACGTCTTGGGACCAGAACCTATCCTGGATACAATTCGCCTTCAATTCAGCCTATCATGAAGGACATAAATCGACACCAACTGAATTATTATATAAATACAAACCTAACAACCCATTATCCACTAAGTGGAAAACACATGAGTTACTACCCCACGAAATTAGGGATAAGAATATAAAGAAAATCTGGAATGAAGCTCGCGCTAATTTAAGAGCAAACTTACAAAAATCTCGAAAATATCACGAGCGGGATAATAATAAAGTAGTAAAGTACCAAGTCGGTGACTTAGTAATGTATAGAACACACCCGACGAGTAGTGCAATTGATAAGACCACCTCCAAACTATCATACCGATGGTGTGGTCCTTACCAAATTTACAAATACTTAACTCCAGTAACAGTAGCCCTGTACAAACCCACTACGCAAAATACGTACGTAGAACACATTTCCCAGATACAGTATTATCACGGAAAACGAAATGCTAGAGAGCAAGCAAACAAAAAGGTATTAAAAGGTATACCTGCTACAGAGTAATTGAGTCACCACTTAATTACCTAATCGTATAAATAGGAATGAGGCCTGATCAACCTTAGATCGTGTTAAAAAAGTGAGAAGTCAGCTGACACCGAATATAAATAATTAAGTAATGATTACTTAACGAGTAATTCTATAATAAGAGTAACTCACAACTAAAGAAAAACCGGTAGTAGTCTTAGTAGTAGTATTAAGAAGAATTTTGTGTGTCTTAAATATATTTCATTAAGTTTGAATTTTATGTATTCTAAGCATTAGTTTGTAAGGCGTTGTATATCTTAATAATAGTAAGAAGTAACTTGAGAGTGACTCATGCACCTCTTAAAGAAATTTAAAAGAGAAAAGGGTGAGAGAAATTTCACACAGAAAGGCCAAGCATACTCCCAGTTCATTGCTGACCAAACAACCCATAGAAATCACTTTTTACCACCCTGTGTCTTCTTTAAGCGGCAGAGTATGTGACGATTTCATTAATAATAAAAATATAATAAATAAAAAAAAATAAGAAGGAGAAAATTTAGATTTAAATAAAATCGCACATTTTAAACCAACTTTAAATCCCTAAAATAACGCAGAAATAAGACTTAATAAAGAGATTTAAAAACTGAAAGGAATGTGAGTATAAAAGTAAGGAAACACCCTAAATAATTAACCATGCATTGACAGGCGGTAACCGGCATCAACATGCATTTTAACCCATAAACAAAACTAATAATGTGAGTAAAGTGCAACTCAATAAAAATAAACAAGGAAAAAACAGTTGTATACAATAATAATTTCTGAAGTAAAGGATGGATATCTTTGGATAATAAATATGTCAAAGATTAAAACGGTAAATATCGATTAAAAGGCGGAACTATTTTTCTGGTAAAGCGTAAACTCTGCGAAGTTACTTTACCTCTCCCAAAAATAAATGTACAGTACTAGTGATGGAGCGCTCACGCAGTAAACTGGTCGCATCCGAACGATGCCACAAAGCTAAACAATATTTTGTTTCTTTTAAGTTCAACTAAGAACAGTGTGCAACGTAATGTAGTGGTAAATAGTGAGTCCTATATAAACATGTAATATAAAAGAAAAAAGAATGAATAAGTGTGCGCGATGACATCTCTACATACTAATTTGTAAGAGAACAATGTATTTAAAATAAAATAGGTACTATGTATCTAAGGTGAAAACCCCTTATCAATAATTATGTAAAGTGCATATCTGTGGAACAAACATTAACATTAGTTATACTACTATCGAGGTTTTCTACCAGACATCCGAGAAGAGAGTACCAGCCTCAGAATTACCGAACTCACTTCAGGAACCTCAATGTCAACGGAAACTACAATAACAACAGACCATCAGTAGACACCCCAAGGACCGAGGAGCCTAATCTGAATCAACATCAGGATACCATAAGGTGACGCGGAAGCCAGTCTTCCGTGATTAAGTAATATTCAAATAAAAATGTACCAAAAACAATTTAAATAACACTTCAAGATTTTTAAGAGTAGTCACTAATTGTAACCAGTAGTATGTAAATGCTTAAAAATATGTGTAGTAGAAAGTAACGCTTAAATTATGGAGCGTCTCTGTTTCTAAAGTTTAAATAAAGTCCATTCTTCAAATGGCAAAAGCTAAATAAAGTCCATTCTTCAAATGGACTAAGTTGAAAGATAGTATATGAGTAAATGAGCATTATTAACAAACAAGTTTAAATCCCGGATCCGTGGAGAATTCAAACACATAAACTTCCTTATTTAAAGGGCCCTTCTGAAATATATGTTGTAAACTGTAATCTGTAAATTAAGAATCAGCTATGTTGAAAACCTTATGTAGAGATTTTAAGGTTATAGAATAATAAAGAGATGTCATTATATAACACACAAAACTGAGTGAATACATCAACAGGAACCCATGTCCATTTTCCTTCAATTCTAGGGTTCATATATCATGTATAGACATTTCTTAAAAATATATTTGTTTAATTAGAAGTTGGGTAAGTCTATGGCAGCCTGTGTAATTGACCAGAGCCAATGAAGCACAGGTTCCCGGTATTATAACATAGGTACATTATATTTGTACAAAATCGTTTACACGATCAAGCAATTTGGCCCA
This sequence comes from Magicicada septendecula, assembly GCA_034769895.1. Classification (NCBI taxonomy): domain Eukaryota; kingdom Metazoa; phylum Arthropoda; class Insecta; order Hemiptera; family Cicadidae; genus Magicicada; species Magicicada septendecula. The sequence goes on from CM068373.1 coordinate 29,673,589, forward strand.
ACATAAGTTAGTACATTCTGGCATTAAGACACTAGTGTGATATTTGTACAAAATCATTTACACGATAAGGCAGTTTGCCACACTGTAAGTTAATACATTCTGGGATTACACAGTACCAGTGCGATATTTGGAAAAAATCTTTTACAGAAATACTCTTTGGCACAACATAAGTTAGTACGTTCTGGCATTAAGAAGTACCAGTGTGATGTTTGTACAAAATCATTTACTCATGCCCGCTATTTGTCAAAACAAATAATACAGTCAGGCTTTAAGAATTAATTCAGGCACAATCAGACAGTTTGGCAAAACAAAAGTTAATATATTCTGGGATTGAGCAGTACCAGTACGCTATTTGTACAAAATCGTGTACACAATCAGACTGTTTGGCACAGCATAAGTTAGTACAATCTGGCATTAAGTACCAGTGCGATGTATGTACAGAATCATTTACTCATGCCAGCTATTTGTGAAAACAAATTAATACATTCAGGCATTAAGAAATACCAGTGCGATGTTTGTATAAAGTCATTTACACGATCAGACAGTTTGGAAAACAAGTTAATACATTCTTGGATTAAGCAGTACCAGTGTGATGTTTATACAAAGTCATTTACATGATCAGGCTGTTCGGCAAAACATATTAATACATTCAGGCAAAAAGAAAGAAATACCAGAGCGATGTTTGTAAAAAACAATTTACTTATGCCATCTTTTTATCAGCACATAATAAAACATCTGGCACAAAGAAGTACCAGTGTGATGTGTGTACAAAATCATTTATTTGTCACAGCTCTTTGTCATAAAACAAGGTAATACATTCTGTTATTAAAAATTACCAATGCGATGATTGTACAAAATCATTTAATCATGCCAGAAATTTGTCACGACAAATTAATATATTGTGGCATTAAGTAGCAGTGCGATGTTTATACAAAATCATTTACTTGTGCAAGCTATTTGTCATAACACAAATCAAAATATTGTGCATTAAGAAGTATTAGTATGACGTGTGGACAAAAGCATTTACTCTGTCAACACAAGTTCATGCATTCTGTCATTAAAAAGTACTAGTGCGATGTCTGTATGAAAACGTTTACTGGTCAAGCTGTTTACAATGGAAGTGAGTACATTAAGAATTACTAATGTATCATTAGTACATAAACATTAACTGTGGCATCCCCTTTATGTCATGAATAATAAATGCTACATTAAAAAAGCAGTGCGATATTTATTACAAATTCTTTTCTGCATTGATTTACCAGAGAAAATAACTCATTGATAATTTTTCTGAGATAAATTGATGTATTCTACTTTTTCAGATGCATCAGTGTGAACAAATATGTACGAAAATGTTTAAATACCCAAGACGATTTAAAAAACAATGAACAACTAACTTACCATTCTAAAATATGTAAAAAGATCCTCACAAATAAGAATATTAACACAAATAGAATAATACATGCTCTAATAAGTGGTAGTGTAATACTTGGCACAGGAAAATGTGATATTTGTAATAAAGTTTAATGTATGAGTTAAAATCATATGTTGTATTATAGTGGGAAATTGTTGATAAATGGTTTAGGTCTGTAATTTGGTTTATCACAGCATGAATAAATTGATAGTTGTATTTTTATTGGTATGATATTTATAATAACACCTATATTTGCTGTTGTGGTTCACACCTTTGTTGTTTTTGGAAGAAATGTAGTGACTAGTGGATAGAACAGTAATCTGTATTTACAGTTTCAGTTTAAACACACATTTTACTAATCATCAACAATGTCCAGTCTTAGTGTATAGTTAGCTGTACAGTCCTTCCAGTCTGACCAATTTTGCTTACTTCCTTGTACTGTATTTCTTAACATTTTTTGACATGTATTACATATGAAATGAAAATTCAAACATTACTTCATTAAAATATAACATCAATATGTGCATAAAGTTGCAAATAAAATAACACTATTTTTTCATAACATCAAATTTTTATAAAAGGAAAGATAAGCACGCTGTAACAATCTAAGTTATTTACAAATAATAAATCTATATTAAATTCATAACAACTGAGTTTTTATCTTACCTTCGGGTTCCAATCCAAGGTTCTACAGACGAAAAAAAAAATCAGCTGCAGAATAGGTTATCTGGGTTGGATTACCAAATAATATTAACACAGTTTATTCTGACTAAAACGACTTACTTTTGGTTTATTATGTGAAATTTACGTTATTTTCTACACTTGTATGACAATCCCTATTCTCTTCTACTTTATGTTTGACATGCTACTCCAACCCTTTTACAACGTCAATTTCATCAACATACCGTACATTTGCAATCGCTTAATCGCTACCTATTTTAGACAAATTTAATTAAAATAGTTATTTTATAACAACAAACCAGTACTGTTAATATTTTAGTATTATTCCCCACACTCTCTCTCTCTCTCATGCTTATGCCCATCATACTTTTACAATACTCATCTCTTATTAATAGAGCTCTTTCAAAAACTTTTAGTTTGATGACAAAAGGTACTTTACCAATCTGTGTTTATTCTTAACCCGTCTGTAATAGTATCCGAGCTGTTGCACCAATGGTTAACAACGTCTTGCACTTCACATTCCGAAAATAATTTCGGCTTTCAAAAGCTGGCGTATTGTTCCGATCACATATCGAACTAGATTCTCACTGTAACTGAGTTGTATAGTTATATTTTTAGTCGGCCGACATAATTTTTCCACACTGAGATGTTTTAGTTTGGCCGCGCGCTACACAGTTTATACTTTTATATACAAGTTTTTTTCTGTACTGTTATTTAGTATATTGATTCTTGAATGGATAGGCCGTCCAATAATTACGGCCTATCTTACACCCCCCGAGGCCACTGTTTTCTTTTAACGAACTTTTCACTGCTCTAACTGATGTTCATTCACTGGTGACAATCTACATACTGTTTCACAAGGACTGCTGCTTACTGGGGCGGTTACGCAATACGTCTGGACTGTTGTTTAGACTAACAGTGTATGTTGTACTGAGGCTCCTCACAGGTGAAAGTTAACAATTTATTAATTACTGAATTAAATACTGATTAAAACTGGATTGCTAAAATAAGATTAGAACTGGGGTAGCACACAATTCTGTACCGTTACAATACCCCCCCAATAAGAGGTTGAAGGCCGAAGCGTTCAAACTATTATTGCCAAAAACCTAAGAGGATCAGTGACGATATGGCGCCGCAACCTCCCTGAACTCTCTACTAAAATCATGGGTTCTTACCCCCCTGGTCTGGCGACTGCAGCAGCACCCATCCGATCTTACTGGACTTCTCTGTTCGAGATCCCAACACCATAATCTCGGACAGATACCCGCCACAGTATCGCCTGACTTTATAACATTCAATTAAAATTTAATAAACGGCCTTCCATCACTCCATATCCCACAACTGATTGGTTTCCTCTTAGCCATACAGGCTCATTCTTTGCAAAGTACTGGTTCTGCTTATACAAAGTACTGGTTTGGTTTAAAAATCATAATATAAACTTACAGTCTACCTACAGTTCAATCGTATAAATTAAATAATATTCCCCATATAATATTACCCATCCAAAATAACACCTTAATTATACAAGTTATCCTTAATTTCTATTATATAAACAGTTATATGTACATCTTATTTTCCCAAACACTATCTTAGCCTGAACATTTTTTATTATATACATACAAAATTTCCTTCAGTTTTCAATTTTAAATGAATATTTTAATCATTGTTTACATCAATTAGCATTTAATTTATAATTCCAGTCAACATTCGGATCATAACAGATTCGACTTCATTAAAATTTACCTTTTCTATTAATTTGATTATCAATTTAATTTAATTTAATTTCTCAAACTCTTAAGTTACAGTAATTACCTCATTATTATTTAGTCTGTAAAAAATTTACTTCATTTCTTTTGTTTCACAATAAGATTTCACTGCTGGCAATGATTCAGCAGAATACAATAGTGATCCACTTCAACACCTGGCTGTAAACATTAGTCAAAACATACAACACGCCTGTTTACAATAACAATGGTCTTCCAGACTGGTGTTATAAACACTCTCAGTTTCAACACTCATGGTTACATCATATACTGACATATATACTTCCTTCAACTTTTAATTTCTATAAATCTTTTAGTTAACATATTTATGAACTACTATTTTTGTTATAATTCAAACCAATATTTAAATCAGAATTAATTTGACTTCATTAGAATTCAAATTTTTAAATTGACTTCTATAACATTTTACTAAAAACAATTTGGTTTTAGTTACTCATGGTTTTATTTAACATAGTTAAAACACTTTTAATACAGACACAATTCAAAATAACTTCATTATTACCTCTTATTAATTATTTTAGTGGAATCAAATATTATTGTTTATTATTATACCTTTCCCTCTCATTACAAACATATGTTACAAATAAGCTATAATATACATTGCAACAGAATACTATTAACACAATACATTTAACATTAACACATTTATTTATTTACAAATTTTCGTCATATCCAATTATTATTTGCCGTACTTCAATATCTAGATCAGCCAGATCATAACCATAAACGAGAATATTTAAAATGTCCATTCATTGTTTATATTCAACCCCCATCGTCAAAGATTAGTCTGGTCTTTATATAACACTTTTCAATTTTGGTGATACACAACATACGGCTGTTTTTTGTTTTACAACCATAAGAACTTGTTTTTTCCATTTTACCAAAATAATAATATATAGGGTTACCCCCCAAAATTATCTTATCATAAATCAAGTCGACATTGGTATTTTTTATAAAGTCTCCGTCAGGGTTTTTATTCAACATCAGTAATTTATTTTCTCATTATATTCATCAAAATAATTATCAAACTCTATTTTATAAGGTAAATCAATTTGCTCCTCTCTCTCCATGCATAAATTCTGTATATAACATCTTCTCTAGTGTTATAACTTAGGGAACCCGAAATAATTGGTTCTGCCAATTATTCAGGCTGCCTTATTCGACGAGCTGAGATTTAATCAGAACAACACAGAGTAAATATAAAAGGAATCAGGGAATGGGAAAACTGTTGATTTATGTACTCAGTATATGTGTGTAACAAGAAGACTTCTCTTTATTAAACATTTAAAAAAATAACATTTACTCAAAAGATAGATCCCATGACATTACTAATTGAATTATTAAAGTTATTTGAATTCTTTATTTAAACTTTGGGATCACAACAGATTTTATTTAGCTATACCACGGATCCGGGTAACCTTAGGTATTTAGTCATCAAACCTTTAATTATATTCACTTCATGATATTAGCTTGCAAGACCTTTAGTTTTATGCTTCATTATTATTCCATTTGAAGAATGGTATTAATTATACTACGATACATTAAGATTTAACTTTTACAATGTATTATGTCTGAATAGTTACATTAAATTCTTAGAGTTAATTCTTTTTAATCTTTACAAGTTTAATCGTCTCTGAAAAGTCTCTCTTTTAAAGTGTATTGTGTTACAATTATAATTATTATTTATTCCTCGATAGACGTGCTATCGAGTCACCTTTAATTTGGTATGTAGAAATTTTCTCCTGGAGTGTCCGTCTTGGGAATCCTTAAAAGCGTCGTCCTCATCTAGGTCTGGTCTTAGTCATTAAAGGCTTAAACGTCTGCAGTCTAGGTCGAACCTTCTACGATGGTAGGCGTCGATTCTCTGATGTCTCGAACTGCATCTTCTGTCGGGTCTACTAGAGTTGTAAATTCTGGTAGCTCACATCTCCAGGTAGGATGTTGAAAAGTGTCGTCAGTTGGTGAAGTTAGCAGTCATCGTTATTAATACTCGTACTTTTGTTGTCACATATTTCTTCTTGTTACCACGTTTCTGATTTTTAATTAATGTTACATGTTACACTCTTTAGTGTAGCAGAAAATAAACTACATTTGAAATAAGCCAAACTAACAACAAATCACACAACATTCCAACAGAGCTTTTGCTCGTGCGTGTGCACTGCTTGGAGACTTCATAGCGAGAGGGAGATTTTTCGCCCGCTTCCACTGGTACTGCACGGGGTAGTGGGGTGTTTATTCCGCGAGAATATAGTCCCTGTCTCTCTCTAAATAAACATTTTTATTTATACTAACTATCCCTAGATAAAAATACATAATTTAAATGAGTTGTTTTAGTGACTATCTGTGTCTTCAGATTCTTTAATTATTAACATTAGTTTTTTATTTTATTCTTAATTACAGAAGACTCGGAAAACATGTCGAGTCCGGAATCAACAGGTAGGCGCCTGATAGCAAGCAAGGGTTAAATACGACAATAATAATTATTTACAATATGCCTTTTTATTACAGTTTCTTTGCCCTTATTAATTACTTATTCCTTTCACACTTAGTACCTACATGTTTTTTTTTTATTGTGAGATTTAAATGGTTAATGGCTCGCAACCTTAATTTTTTTTATTTCTTTTTTTTTTTTATAATGGTTACAATTTAAATCGTCACATACTCCGCCTCTTAACCAACACAGCCTCCTGAAAATATGGTCAGCAACGTACCGAGAGTATGCTTGGGGCCTACCTTGTGAAATTTCTCTCACCCGTTTTTCTCTGTATGTAACTACGAGCAGCATTTGTCACTCTTGACTTGCTGATTCTTACTATCTATACATATACTTCATAATTTACACACTAACTCTACTACTACATAAAATTCACACACTATAAACGTCTTTTCAACATTCTAAATTTTCTTAACTCTACTACTTATAACTACTACCGGATTTTTCTTTTGTGTGAGTTGTCTCTTTTCCTTTTTTTTTTTTATTGGATGTCAGCTGACTTGTTGCTTTGCTCTACATTCGATGAATAGGATTCAAGGTTGATCAGGCCTTGTACCTATTTATACGACAAGGTAGCTAAAAGTTACGCAAGTACTCTTTGCAGTTGAGTACAAAACTTCTACCTTTTGTTTTTTACATTTATTTATTTATTTAACTTGCACGCTACCATTTTCTTCTTCGTGATAACGTTTTATCTGCGAAATATGTGTCCTTCGCACATATTTTTGAGTAGATGGTTCGTACAGGGTTACAGTTACCGGAGTTAAGTATTTGTGAATTTGATAAGGACCGCTCCATCTGTATGATAGCTTGGAAGTTGTCTTATCGATTGCACTGCTCGTTGGGTGCGTTTTATACATAACTAAGTCTCCGATTTGGTACTTTACTTTATTATTATTATTCTTTTGCTCGTAATATTTCCTTGACTTCGCTAAGTTTGTTCGTAAATTAGCGCGCGCTTCATTCCATATTTTCCTAATATTTTTATCCCTAATTTCAAGGGGTAACAATTCATGTATTTTCCACTGTGTGGATAATGGGTGGTTAGGTTTATACTTGAACAATAATTCGAATGGGGTAGACTTATGTCCTTCATGATATGCTGAATTAAAGGCGAATTGTATCCAGGATAGGTTCTGGTCCCAAGAAGTATGGTCGTTAGCATGGTAGGCTATTAAAGCAGATTTTAGGTTTCGCAAATACCTCTCAGCTATATTACCTTGCGGACGATACTCTGTAGTGGTAATGTGGTCTATACCTAGTTTGAAACACATGTTCCTGAATTCCTTAGACTTGAACTGTGGTCCGTTGTCCGACACTAGATGGACTGGAATACCGAATACTTTGAATAATCTATTCTGTAAAATGCTTACTGTTGTCGTAGCTAAAGCTCGCCGCATGGGGTACATCCAGACGAATTTACTAAAAGAATCTACGCAAATTAGTAACATTGTATTTCCTGATTTAGAACGTGGGTAGGGTCCTGAAAAGTCTAAATAAATTTTGGCGAATGGGGTAGCCGGAATCTCTGAGATTAACTGACTTATTTGGCTGTTTCTCGCTGGTTTGCTGAGTGCGCACAACTTACACTTCTTTACAAAGTTAGCGATCTCACTGTTCATATTTTCCCAGTGATATTCTTTACGAATTCGATGTATGGTTTTATTTATTCCCATATGTGCTCCAATGGTGGAAGAGTGATAATATTCCATCAGCATAGGTTTAATAATATCAGGGGCGATTATTCGTAAATATTTTCCGTTCGCTATTCTACAACATAATACTCTCTTACTTAATAGGTATTTTTCTGACTTGTTTCCTTTTTCAAGTTGTTCAATAATTGCACTCAAACGTGGGTCTTGTTGTTGATAATGGGCTAAATCCGTAAATGCAAGAGGAAATTCGGTAATTAAAGTATTAATAACCGGTGTCTCGCTACTCTTGTTTTCATAAGTATTACTACTAGGCTGGAACATACGTGACAGTGTATCGGCAACTACGTTTTGGGTGCCTCTAATATGTTGTACTTTGAATTTAAAACAATTTAATCTTAATACCCATCTTCCGATACGACCTAACTGTTTTGGGTGATTCAGTAGCCACGATAAAGCTTGATTATCTGTTTCTAACAAAAACTCTTTATGTTCTAAAAAAGGTTTGAACTTCTCAAAAGCGAAAACGATAGCTAAACATTCTAATTCGTATGCGGAGTATTTTTTTTCTTGGTCAGTCAGGGTGCGTGAAGCGTAACTAATAGGTAATCTCGAGTTATCCACTTCCTGATATATTACTGCACCTAGGGCTACACTTGAACTGTCTGTCTGCACAACAAACGGTTTTGTAAAATCGGCTAATTGTAGTACGGGGGGCGATATGATGCTTTCTTTTAATTTCTCAAATGCGGTTTGGTGTTGCTCAATCCACTCAAATTTAACTCCCTTCTTTCTTAGAGTATTTAGCGGTGCTGCAATTTCGGCTAGATGTGGGATATACTTGTGGAAATAATTTATCATTCCTAAAAATCGGGCAATTCCTTTTGCATCCCGCGGTGGTAAAAATTCTCTGATAGCACGGGTTCGCTCTGGGACTATGCTTACCTTTCCATTGGCTTTTACGATGTGACCTAAAAAGGAGAATTGTGTCACAGCAAAATTTACTTTACTGGGGTTTACGGTTAATCCAGCTTTCTCCAATGGGGATAGTACTTCACGTAGATGTTCAAGATGTTGCTCAATTGACTCGCTGTAAATAACAATATCGTCTAGGTAGTGGTACACATATTTAAACTTTATGTCATGAAATAATTTTTCTAATAATCTGCTACATACAGAACTACCTTGGGATATACCAAAGGGTACCCTTGTAAATTGGTACAGGTTGAAAGGGACGGCAAATGCGGTGAGACGTTTTGATTCTTCCGAAAGGGGTATCTGATGAAATGCCTGATTTAAATCCATAATGGTAAAAATTTTTGCGTTCGTAAAATAATGAAAAGCACTGTGGATGTCGGGAAGTGGTATTGATTCAAATTCTATCCGTTTATTTAGTTGTCTATAGTCTACAACTAATCTATGTTTATCGTTGCTTTTGGGTACTAAAAACGCCGGGGATGAATAAGATGACGTAGAGGGTTCGATGACTCCTTGTTCTAATAGTTTATTAATTTGGTTCCTCATTACTTCCATTTTTGGAGGTGATAACTTGTATGGGGCTAAACGTATTACTTTATTATCGCTCAAATTTATTTTGTACTCTATCAAGTCCGTCAGTCCTAACTTAGGGGTGAGGACATTGGAGAATTGTTTGATTAAAGTTTGTATGTTCCGTCTATCTTTACTTTCCAGATGACCCAATTCACATTCGTGATGCTTTAGATGTGAAGAAGTAGTGCTAGTACTTCCTCTGTTATTAGAATTATCATCCAAGTTATATTTCCGTGAACGATCGAATCCAAAGTAAAATTTCTTATCGTGAATATTTAGAATTAGTCCTGTTCTACTGATAAAATCAGCACCCAATATTAACTCGGGTCCTAATTCGTCACATACTAACATTGGAAAATACCACGTCAGATTTTTTATTTTTACCTTGAACATGATGATACGTTTTATCATTAAGTTTTGTTTGTTGGCGGTAGAGCATTTAATATTTACTGGTTGACAGCGTTTAACTAAATTATGTTTAAATAATTTATTGGCTAGGTCTTGACTAATTAAACTTCGCGTTGATCCGGAATCAATTAAACCGAGGGTGGATGTAACACCAAGGTCAACTTGTATATACGGTAATTGACACTTACTGAAATCACATTTATTAATAGCGTTACATTTATCGATACATTTTTTTACATAGGGGTCTAGTTTTCTTTTGTTATTATTATTAATTTGTTTTATTTTATTGTCTCTCAGGGGTTTACCTGTTTTCACGTTGCTGCGGAAGACACAGGGTTTCGTATCTCCCTGCCTTACATGTTTTTTGGATAATTTGTTTTTTGATTATACTGTTTCCGTTTACAGTTTCTACTGAGATGTCCAGGTTTTCCGCAGTTATAGCATACATATTCCTTACTTGGGGTCTCACTGGTTTCCTGTCGTGGTTGAGGCTCCTTGGACTTACCATGGCCATAGGTTGATCTTTGAAATGGTCTTCTTTCTCGTACACTTCTTGCGTCTGAGACTAATGCTTGCATTTCTTTTCTATGTGGTGTAGTGGATACCGGTGCATGTCTGTGCTGATCTGCGTACCACACATTGGAAGAGTGAATACTACATTGTTCAACGTCAGCGAAAGTTAGGGGTCTACTTATTAGTGCTAAACGGGAGCGTTCATCAGGAGATAAGCCTACTAGGATAGTATCGACCAATTGTTTCTCAGTCCAGTCGACTTGTAGTATACGTGAAGATTCTCGGATGTCCGCAATATAGTGGGCCAGTCTTTCATGAGCTCCTTGTACTCGAAGTACCGTATTTCTTTTGATGTCCTCATAAATTCCAGTGGGGATAAAATATTTGATTATATTCGTATGAAGTTCTTCTACTGGAAGAGTCGAGTTTAATGATTCTAGTACACGATCTCGTAAAGGTGGTTTACATTTGGGTAAGATTACTTGCAGTATTTGCCGATCGTTTAATTGTTGTAGATCTTTTATTTGCAGTAGGTATCGGATAAAAGTCAACAGTATCGTGATACTTAACCCATCTGTGTAAGGAATTTCATTAATTATTTTCTCTACGGGGTGGGAAATCTTTCCGTAGAGGTCAACATTAAAATTTACATTTGGTATTTCTTTCGAAGTATTAGTGGTCGCATTAGGATTTGGAATCGCATATTGACTAGAGCGAGTACGCTGAACTTTAGGCTGTGAGGGTTCTAACATAGTTAGGATATTTAATTCTCTACTGGGTAATGGTTCAAGACTCGGTGGTATCTTAGATACGGTGGGAGATTCGGGGTTCGATGTGGTGGGAGGGTGTTCTAAAGTAGGGGATTGAACAGGGGAGATATATAATTTTTGCAAATAATGCTCAATTTCCTCCATTCTCGAAGAATCTGACTTTCGTCGTAAGTCGTTGATAATCATGGGTAATTGGCATAATGCCTCATCCGCAAATTTCTGCACATCTGAGGGGGACTACGGGGACATCGGGCCAGCTTAATAAATTATTCAAGCGGCGGGTTAAATGTTCTATACGTTGAGTAACGCGCAAAAGTTCCGTAGGTGATTTTTTGTCCTGAAGGTTCTGAGATAATACTATCAGTTCCCTATATTTCGCATAACATGTTTCTCGTTCGCCGTCATAATCGAGTTCACGCAATCTGTCTAACTGCGAGGTTATCTCTGATCCGGTTTGCCGTAATGATTTTCGTAATTCAGACACGGTTACATTCACGTGTTTTAGACCTCGTAAAAGAGCTTCGTAGCATAGCTCGTCTTTTAACAATAGATCAGGATTAAATTCAACCATTTTCGTAAAGTGAGTGGGTATAACTAATTATTCTATTATTTGCATTTACTACTATACAACGCTATATCATTTTACACAAATTAAAAAATATAATTAAATCGTATTCTTACACTTTTATTAATAATCCATTAAAATGAGATGACAAAGGTTGTCATTTTACATGGGTAGAGAGAGAAATCTCACACAGGCTTACATATACGTACGGCAAAAGATTCCCCCTACGGTTACTAACACATGAACAGACACGCTTCTTATCACAATAGAACTAACAAAGAGGGAGTCGTTATTGTTTAACTCAACTATGGGGGAGAGGTTGACTGTGACAGTTTACACACACTCACAGGCGCAGACAGGAATTCTACTGGTCTGAAATTGTTTACAAACCGACAGGTTGATGAATGAACTTTTGACAAGCGCGTACCTGCTGTTATATCGTATTCTTGGGGCGTCTTTAGTTAACATGATGTTCATTCCTATATCTAAATAATAAATAACTTACTTATTTATAAAACTATTATAATAACTATTATCGTTTAATTTTATTTACAAGTTTAGACACATTTTAAAGTACACGAGTGAATAAATCAACAGCTTATGGTCTGGGTTAATCGGGACACAATTACTGCTTAAACAACACAAGTCACAAAAAAATTTTTTTTTTAATTAGCAGCAAAATTTTAACAAATTAGCAGAGTGGCGCAATTTATAACATCTTCTCTAGTGTTATAACTTAGGGAACCCGAAATAATTGGTTCTGCCAATTATTCAGGCTGCCTTATTCGACGAGCTGAAATTTAATCAGAACAACACAGAGTAAATATAAAAGGAATCAGGGAATGGGAAAACTGTTGATTTATGTACTCAGTATATGTGTGTAACAAGAAGACTTCTCTTTATTAAACATTTAAAAAAATAACATTTACTCAAAAGATAGATCCCATGACATTACTAATTGAATTATTAAAGTTATTTGAATTCTTTATTTAAACTTTGGGATCACAACAGATTTTATTTAGCTATACCACGGATCCGGGTAACCTTAGGTATTTAGTCATCAAACCTTTAATTATATTCACTTCATGATATTAGCTTGCAAGACCTTTAGTTTTATGCTTCATTATTATTCCATTTGAAGAATGGTATTAATACATTAAGATTTAACTTTTACAATGTATTATGTCTGAATAGTTACATTAAATTCTTAGAGTTAATTCTTTTTAATCTTTACAAGTTTAATCGTCTCTGAAAAGTCTCTCTTTTAAAGTGTATTGTGTTACAATTATAATTATTATTTATTCCTCGATAGACGTGCTATCGAGTCACCTTTAATTTGGTATGTAGAAATTTCCTCCTGGAGTGTCCGTCTTGGGAATCCTTAAAAGCGTCGTCCTCATCTAGGTCTGGTCTTAGTCATTAAAGGCTTAAACGTCTGCAGTCTAGGTCGAACCTTCTACGATGGTAGGCGTCGATTCTCTGATGTCTCGAACTGCATCTTCTGTCGGGTCTACTAGAGTTGTAAATTCTGGTAGCTCACATCTCCAGGTAGGATGTTGAAAAGTGTCGTCAGTTGATGAAGTTAGCAGTCATCGTTATTAATACTCGTACTTTTGTTGTCACATATTTCTTCTTGTTACCACGTTTCTGATTTTTAATTAATGTTACATGTTACACTCTTTAGTGTAGCAGAAAATAAACTACATTTGAAATAAGCCAAACTAACAACAAACCACACAACATTCCAACAGAGCTTTTGCTCGTGCGTGTGCACTGCTTGGAGACTTCATAGCGAGAGGGAGATTTTTCGCCCGCTTCCACTGGTACTGCACGGGGTAGTGGGGTGTTTATTCCGCGAGAATATAGTCCCTGTCTCTCTCTAAATAAACATTTTTATTTATACTAACTATCCCTAGATAAAAATACATAATTTAAATGAGTTGTTTTAGTGACTATCTGTGTCTTCAGATTCTTTAATTATTAACATTAGTTTTTTATTTTATTCTTAATTACAGAAGACTCGGAAAACATGTCGAGTCCGGAATCAACAGGTAGGCGCCTGATAGCAAGCAAGGGTTAAATACGACAATAATAATTATTTACAATATGCCTTTTTATTACAGTTTCTTTGCCCTTATTAATTACTTATTCCTTTCACACTTAGTACCTACATGTTTTTTTTATTGTAGGATTTAAATGGTTAATGGCTCGCAACCTTAATTTTTTTATTTCTTTTTTTTTATAATGGTTACAATTTAAATCGTCACATGTACTAGTACTTCATAATCTCTATTCAACTTAAATATTTCTATTTCTCTCTCTCTAATTCTCTCATCACAATATTTCTCCCAACATTTCACATTATCATTCCATACAGAGGGCAACACAACATTATTACAACATCTGGCTTTACCAGATACACAAAAATAACTTCTTTGATATTTTAAAGACATTTTGTCTTTTATAAAAACTAACGAGGAACCTTTGTCCTCCCACAATACTGGTGAAACTTTTTCTTCACCTGTATCACAAGAAAAATTTGCCCTCTGTTCATACTCTATATTTAAACTGTCACTATACTCCCCTTCTAAATCATAGACACTAACTAGCAATCCCTGATCAACCTCAACTCTCATTCTACTCTCGTTATCACCACTATTATCTACTGTATTACTTTTTAACATATTGTTATAATCATCGGTATTACTCACCTCGCTATTAATTTTTTCACTATCTATTGTCATATTACCACTGTTACTTACAAAACTTTTTAAATTATCATTTATATCATTTATGCGTTTCTCGATATTACAGTTTTGTAATTTAATCTTATTAATATCGCTCTTTATTTCATCAAATTTATGGTCATTTATATCAAAACGTTTATTTAATGTATCAAATTTTGTCTCAAACTTTTCCTCATTACTATCTAGACGTTGATTAATATCGTCAAGTTTTACATTCTATTCCTCAAAACGATAATTAATTTCAATCAGAATGATCGATCGATTTTTATATAGTGGTGTGCAATATTGATCATTCTGATTGTGATTTCAACCACTAACACAAATTTCTTCATTAAACGATAATTAATTTCGTTAAATTTAGCGTTCAAATTTTCACACTTACTATGTATCTTTAACAACTGCATCATACTCATCATCTCACCACTGTCAGATTGATTGTTTTTGTTAACTGATTTCGGTGTTATTTGAATCCCCGAGTCATCTATGTCAGCTGACTTACTTAATTCTCTATTTTGAACTAAGATTGGAGTCGAATGGACCTCCAACCCACTCATGACCGTTGATTCGGTCAAACTATTTTGTTTATTGATAGTTGTATTTTCTGCATTGACTTCGGTTAAGTTAGTCATGCTGACTTCATCATCGTTATTTTTCATTTTATCTAGTGTTTTTTTCTTTTTTACCTATACTATTGTACACACCTCATCTTACTTCTATGTCTAGTATTTTGTATATTTGCTTATATCATATGAACTAACCATACCATTGCCCCTACCTACAAATAACCTGTTCTGCAGCTTAATTAGGTCTGGCGAATGTAATTAAAACTTTTCGCCGTCCCTGTTCGGGCGCCAGTGTAACAATCTAAGTTATTTACAAATAATAAATCTATATTAAATTCATAACAACTGAGTTTTTATCTTACCTTCGGGTTCCAATCCAAGGTTCTACAGACGAAAAAAAAATCAGCTGCAGAATAGGTTATCTGGATTGGATTGCCAAATAATATTAACACAGTTTATTCTGACTAAAACAACTTACTTTTGGTTTATTATGTGAAATTTACGTTATTTTCTACACTTGTATGACAATCCCTATTCTCTTCTACTTTATGTTTGACACGCTACTCCAACCCTTTTACAACGTCAATTTCATCAACATACCGTACATTTGCAATCGCTTAATCGCTACCTATTTTAGACAAATTTAATTAAAATAGTTATTTTATAACAAAAAACCAGTACTGTTAATATTTTAGTATTATTCCCCACACACTCTCTCTCTCTCTCACGCTTATGCCCATCATACTTTTACAATACTCATCTCTTATTAATAGAGCTCTTTCAAAAACTTTTAGTTTGATGACAAAAGGTACTTTACCAATCTGTGTTTATTCTTAACCCGTCTGTAATAGTATCCGAGCTGTTGCACCAATGGTTAACAACGTCTTGCACTTCACATTCCGAAAATAATTTCGGCTTTCAAAAGCTGGCGTATTGTTCCGATCACATATCGAACTAGATTCTCACTGTAACTGAGTTGTATAGTTATATTTTTAGTCGGCCGACATAATTTTTCCGCACTGAGATGTTTTAGTTTGGCCGCGCGCTACACAGTTTATACTTTTATATACAGGTTTTATTTCTGTACTGTTATTTAATATATTGATACTTGAATGGATAGGCCGTCTAATAATTATGGCCTATCTTATACCCCTGAGGCCACTGTTTTCTTTTAACGAACTTTTCACTGCTCTAACTGATGTTCATTCACTGGTGACAATCTACATACTGTTTCACAAGGACTGCTGCTTACTGGGGCGGTTACGCAATACGTCTGGACTGTTGTTTAGACTAACAGTGTATGTTGTACTGAGGCTCCTCACAGGTGAAAGTTAACAATTTATTAATTACTGAATTGCTGAATTAAATACTGATTAAAACTGGATTGCTAAAATAAGATTAGAACTGGGGTAGCACACAATTCTGTACCGTTACAACGCCCAGGTTCTAGAGGCAATTGGCAACTGTGTGGCACAATTGGAAACATTCTGTCATACATGAGGCATTTACGTTAATTGCATTTAATACTTTATTCACTGTATTTAGAAAAACAATGAACATATGCTAATGATAAATGTAAAACAAAACAGGTTAGAAACCACACTGTAAACAAATTGTACGAACTGTTTAAAAGTTGATTGTCTTTAGGAAAATTAAAACCAGAGTGCATTGTACACAATTGTATAAAGTGATCTACCCTACACCCCAGTGCAAGTGCTGGCCAAATTTTTGTGTTCACATGTGTTCCGTAACTAAACTTTCCAAACTATATTTTAACTGATTTTTAAGCATTTTTACTTACCAATAATCAACCCTTGTTCATTAACAATGAATCAACAATATTCTGTCTATCGTTTATCACTTTTGTCACTTAAAATCCTAATTTATTAACAAATTAATAAACTTAACGTTTCACTTCACTGTATTTATATTTCACATATACACTAATTCACACTTTTAAATTAAAAAGTTATGTGTATTATTATTAAATATATTGTTTTTAATTCAGATTAGACAGATGCAGCAGCCAAATTGTTTATTTCATCTACACTCTGACATGATTCACTCTCATCACCAAAATCGTCATATGAAAAACTATCATTGAGAAGTTCATCATCATGTGATTGATAAATAATACCTAAAATTTCTTTTTCAGAAAGGGTTACACGATTAGACATATTCAAACAGATATAAAAGTGTAGGGCCAAGAAAATCTTGAGTACGCAGTAAATAGCAACAAAATACATGAAAAGCTATTAACAAAAATTAAAAACGAATTTATACACGCAGAAACTAAACACTGAATATGGTCTAAAAATTAACCAGTTAATACTTTACAAAAATAACAAATAAAATAGTTATTTTAAAAAATTCGCCAGTACTTAGAATTTGACGTTTTCATGAAATCTAACCCACTAAGAAAATGGCTGGCAAACTGATCGGATGCTGACAGAGCTGCATCCTAATGGTCAAACGGTGAACTACTACTACCCAAGAGACTATCATGAGCATGTGAGGCCAGTTTTACTACAGTGTTAAACCCTTAAAACATTTCTAAAAACAGGTCTTCGACCCTCATGATCGTGAGAGTCAGGTCGTAAGGGATAGATGGTGCTTGTATGAACACCCAGCAAGTGGTAATAGGAGAGTGGCCTGCTGATGATGCATAATCAGGATCTTCTGCTGCAATCCAAACCACTGTAGAACTTGATATACAGTATCATAGAAAACAACAGGCACAGTGGCATTAATATGTTTCTTTAAGGTTTATTAACATTTACACACGTATGTTGTACTACTAGGAAGGAGACCTCAAATAGAACATATAATTAGTTGTTTTTGTATTGTGTACAGTATCTCACATGTTATTAGGTAGCCTGATATCTACCATCTGTATACACCGCAATAACCAACCAGTTATTCAGACTTTCTGATTATTCAGACTTTAAAATGTGAATTGTTTGTAACACATAGGTTTACCTTTCCAAGAGTTATTAAATCTTCAAATTTGTTTCATTATTGCTTTCCATATAATACCAGGGAATCATTAAGCAACCAGGGAACTCAAACTAAACCTTTCAGTACCATGGGTAGATCATATCAGCCCTGCAATACATGCTGAAGGTGCCAGGGCCAATTCAATTTGCTGCCAAGTTACTCAATGTTGTAGTTTCGTTATTCACTAACAGATGGCATTTAGTTTTATACCACTAGAATGAGGCATTATTAGTTTATACTGAAAATTGTACCTTTTTATCCAAGAGGCTTTGGTTTAACATGAGACTGAATAGGCTGTTGGTTGTTTACATTTTTGTTTGTTGTGGTCTCATGTGTGCTGTCGTGTTGTGTTTGGTAATTTCATGTTTATTCAAAAATGTGTTTGTATTAGAAAGGGAAATAGAACGATTTATTAACTCAAGTGAGAGTGGAAGTTATGTAACCAGTGACAGTGAAAATGATTTTGGTGACAGCAAATTGCAAAACAGTAACAGTAATATTTATAACCCGTCAACACATGAGCTTTTGATACATTCTGCTGAAATTATTGAACAGAAGGAATTTGTAAGCACAGAAAAGGATGTGAGTTATCATATTTTTGATATTCATTAACTCTCATGAACAAAATGTGTTCCTTCAAATATCCAAGCCCCAATCGATTTCTTTCATTTGTTTTTTATAGCCCAATACTTTCCATAATATCAAGAGAAACAAACCAATATGCCAAACAGTTTCAAATAAAAAATGACTCCATTATTTATGACAACACTAGTAAAGATACGGCAGTACAAAAAATACAGGCTTCATAGGCTGTTTCATTAACACCTGATTAGAAAACCTTCAATGTATTCACATTGGTGTGGAGGCAGTAACTTATCAACACCATTGGTTTCGTAAAATGTTTCCTAGAAACAGATTTCAATTATTATTAACATTTTTCCTTTAGTCAATGATGAAAAAATTTAGTCCTACTGGGCAACCAGGCATGTTCCAAGTTCAACCCCATAATTCAACATGCTCATGATGTGTTCTGCCAATAATATTATGGTCCTCATCAACAGCTAAGTGTGGATGAAAGTTCGATTTGAATAAAAATCACACCCGTCTAATGCAATACCCAATAAACATAATCAGCGAGATATCAAACTATGGATGCTGTGACTCAAAATACTGTGGCATTTTATGTTTACTATGGTGCACAGTATGATGGAGACTAAAGTGAAATAAAAACTATGGACTCCCTCATACTATTGTCACTAAATTGTTAGTAATAGAAAAGTACACAAGTAAAGGACACCACATTTTCACTTGTGTCCTTGTAGCAAAACACCTTTATGACAAAACTTTCTAACTGTTACCATTATAAAAAACTAAGAAATATTGTTCTGCTCCACTTACATCTACAAAATGTAACTCTGTGAACAAAATTTGTTCACGGTGATTGTACATTTCTGGCTGCATTCTGAGAAAATGTCTAAACCCTAACTAGTGGTTGATGGAATGATACCTTATCACCTACGCTAAATTGTTTTTCACAAACGTTAAATCTACTGCTGCATATAGTCTATCGCCTTTTGGTTCACTAACTGAATTCACCATTGTATTTTTTGGATCAGGTCATCCTCGCTTAGAACTTGCTGTATCTCTTCTCGTATCCAGTCCGTTGGTAAGTGAATTTCTCATCAAGGTAACAAATAATAATCACATGTCCCAACTTATTTGATCGTTATTGGTGTACTGGACTCAATCCTGCAATTATGGTTTGACGACTTTGTTTCATAATTCAATTGATTCTGGGTGATAGGCATTAGTTTGGATTTTATGGATAACTGAAATAACACACAAGTGAAGTTCATTCCTTGGTGGTAAGTAACATTTTATAGATTCCATGTCTACAGATAATTTTTTCTATAAGTATTTTTGCTATAGTAATTCCTTTATGGTCGGGTAAGAAAAAGGTTCAGTGTATTTGGAAAGATGGTCTTGGAATGTAAAGATGTATTGGTTTGGTTTTGATGCATCATTGAATGAATTCTTCTTATTCAGTAAAAATATTTTCGAATACTTAACTAAAAATGAACTTTTTTCATGTGAAAACTTACTAATTTTATTGGACGCGTTTCGGCTTAGTATCCGCCTTCTTCAGCTTTGGTAACAGACTGCCAGCATTTTGTAACGGTTGTGTGGAAGGTGAAGTGGGGGTGGTGTGTGGCGGAAGGGGATTGGCGCGGGGATTCACTTACTGTTTGTTTTCTGTATAATTGTGTCAAAAAGTGAATGTGATTTATATTGTAATTGATCGTTGAGTATGTTGTTTGGTTGTGTTGTGTGGTGTTTATATATTTCGTATTGTTCAGTTGTGTTGAGTTTTTGACCTTTGGGTATGTAATGTAAAATTTCAAGATTAGTGTCTATGTTGGTGTAACTGTGGTTTTCTGTGTGTATGTGTGTGGCAAATGCAGAGTGTATATTGTTGTTGGTTAAAGCTTTTAAGTGTTCAGAATAACGGGATGAAAAAGATCTTCCCGTCTGGCCTATGTTCAGAATCCCCGCGCCAATCCCCTTCCTCCACACACCACCCCCACTTCACCTTCCACACAACCGTTACAAAATGCTGGCAGTCTGTTACCAAAGCTGAAGAAGGCGGATACTAAGCCGAAACGCGTCCAATAAAATTAGTAAGTTTTCACATGAAAAAAGTTCATTTTTAGTTAAGTGTTAGTGCTGTGAAAGAAGAGATGAATAATCAAGAAAACTATTTTCGAATGTCTGTAGTACCGGTACACATATCCTAAAACTTTTGTGCATTCTTCTTTCAGCACAATTCAACTATCTTACTATATATACCGGATTTGCACAGAGCTATAACAATTAATGCACTAACATTTCTATTCTATCAGCAAAATGCTGGATAGATTCACTGTATTTCTGTTCCATACTAATCAATTTTTCTTCTAAAAAAGAGTCACTTTGGTGTTTATCCCACATAGTTCTTATGAATTCTTTTTAACTGTTCCATGTACCTAACTCTGATCTGTGGATGGCAGCTCTTATCACACCCCTCAATCTAATTTTAGAAATTTTTAAGTAATTCACTTCTGCTGGTGTAACATTACATAAAACAAAATTAATACAGTCAATGTATGCTTGCAAATCTGAATTCCTGTTGTCGCCATCACTGGTATTAATTTCAAGGCACTATCTTAACTAATTCCATCATCATAATTAGTCCATACGGGTTTTACTCTTTCAAACTGTAGTCCTATGCTAACCTACTTTTGTCACTTACTTGTATATCTTTGCTACTGGCCTTCAGATTGTCTTCTTTCTTCTTCACTTTTTCAGAATACCTTACATGTGTACCCAACACCTGACACAATAAATGTTATAGCTGAATATAACACACGCAACTACTTCTCCCAAGTGGCTATGGAAAGCAGTCTGATTGGAGGTGATACAGTGCCCAAATAAAGAACTAGAAGTTCAAGAAATTCAGTGACAGGCAGTTGGCAGGCAACAGGCATTTTCCACCTGTCCTCAGGCTAAATACTAATTAAAATATTACAACTGAAATAATAATAATAAATACTCTATGAATTGAGTGATAGACAGTTTTTTTAAAGTTTCACATAATGTATTTTAAGTTACTTATATACTCTAAGGTTCTATCTATTTTTTTATAAATAAATCTAAAAAATACCATTCCTTGATGTATCCGTTAGTCAGGAGGGCATACACATAAGCAGTACTCTGGAAAGCAACTCAAATAGGACCAATAGATTCTTAGATTTTCCACACGGGTAACGTAAAAAGGGAAATAATCCAAGTTAACCTTCACTCCTCTAGGTTCAATTGGAATGATGACGTTAACAACATTTTCAATTATTTCCAGGCTAATGGCTATTCGAAAAGTTCATTAAAATGTGTTGGTGACATTACAAGGGTAATAATCACAAAATGGAAGTAAATGCAACATAATCATCCCTTATGGTCATTGTGTGCCAGAAAAAATTATCAAGATGGGGTGTGTACATTTTGTGTGGTGGTCTCACTCTCACCAAACGTTAGGTAAATTATTGTCTGTTAGAATAACTTCTGACTCTGTGTTTGGTGCAAAGAACATTACACTGATCGAACGGTCTCTTGGCATTTGGTAGAATATTTTATTAATACTTGAATTAAATAAATAAACATTTGCTATAGTTCTAAAGATAATTTTTATTTTCCTGACAATTGTTCAACCAGTTACGGCAGCTCCCGAGGTTAGAGTTGAACTGACAGATTTTAAAAGTCTGTTAGGCGGGGGATAGTTGGAGGTAGTTTATGACCAAGAGTGCATTGGAAAGACCGAGGTAAGAGGTTTGACAATGGTGTGTGTTCTACTGTTGGTAACAAAAAGTGCCATTACTGGCTAATTATTGAATTGTGTACAATACACTTTTGTGTGAAGAAAATTACAAGTCAACTACTTGTCACTTAAACTAATGTCAGTCTAAATATATATGAAAGGTGTATAGGACAAAGGTGATTATAAATAGATCTCCCATACTATAAGCTTTAGTGTCTGATTGACAGTAAAACAATACGAAATTGCCAGTATAATGTAAAGTATATAAAAATGTATATTATGTAAATATGGGTGGCTTTAGTACGTAGGGCTTTCACGGCCGGTGTCACTATAATAATGAAAACTTCCGGGCTGAAAGGCCGTGGTCGAATGCTTGATGTAATATCGCTAGACGTTCGGCCACACCACCGGTGGCCATCTTCAGTAGCAAAGAATGTTCGTAATAGATGGTATGCCGAACAGTTCGCCCAGTGAAATGGGACAAGCAACAGTGAGACCAGGTCAGAGCTGTTGGGTTGCGCGTCGTGAGACGACCCAATGGGTTCCTAGTACCGAGCCTCCGGTAGGGGCTCCTGCCTAGTGGTCCTGTCCAGACGGAATATTGTTAATTAATTTTTTTTGGTGGTCGCTACAACGACATGCTCGTACTAGGTCGACTAGTACAGTATTTGTCGAGGCCGTTTCCAAGAATCACCTGGACGTGTTCGGTACTTGCCAAGGCCAGCTATGAGTGGGTTTGTCTGGGTCCTCGCAGCTCGGACGTAAAATTTACGTGCAAGTCGCCTTGCGGTGTCATCCAAGGAGCGGACACCGAGTCCTCTTCTCAGGAAACGAGAAGAAAACCGATAGGGGACTTTGGCCGCTAGCCGAAGACCTCTATCGAGAACGCTTTGCAACCTTCTTTTATGAACGGTTGCGAGGTAACCCCAGACGGGAAGAGCGTAGGTAATGATCGGCAACAGATACGCGTTGACGATCAACTTACCCAGCTTGCGGGTCATAGCCTTGTTGGCAAGTATCGGAAACAGTTGCGCGAGACGAGCGGACGCTTTCTTTCGCATCGTCTCAGCGTGGGTACGCCAGGTGAGCCGACGATCAAGGTGGACACCGAGGTACTTAACTTCTCTCGACCAGTGCAGGTACGTTTTATCGAGTCTCACTCGGCTTCGTGGTGCTTTCCGGCGCTTTGTGAATAGCACCGCGGAGCTCTTGGTTTCGTTGACGGCAACTTTCCAGCTTTCCGTCCACGTCGAATACGCATCGAGTGCGCGCTGGAGTCGAGGGATAGCAAAGTCTGCGTTTCGATCGGCGGTATAGACCGCCGTGTCGTCGGCAAACAGAGCCATCTGGACTCCAGGCTCTCTGGGTGCGTCGTTGACATACACGGAGAACAGGAGAGGCCCTAGCACGCTACCTTGAGGTACCCCGGCTGTAATGCGTCTCTCGGAAGAGACATGATCGTCAATTCGCACGCAGAAAGTCCTCTCCGTCAGAAAGCTAGCAATCAAGCGAAGGTAGCAATCTGGGAGCTGGATTTCCCGGAGCTTGAACAAGAGCCCGTCATGCCAGACACTATCAAAGGCCTTTTCCACATCTAGGAAACAGGCGACAGTCTACTCTTTCCGACACCCGGCGTCCGTGATGTATTTCACCAGTCTCAACAGCTGACGAGTGGTGGAATGCCCCACACGGAAGCCGAACTGTTCGGGGACCAGTACATCGAAATTTCTTAGATGATCTAGTACTCTCCGTTGTACGAGACGTTCGAGGACCTTTGACGTGGCTGACAGTAGACTAATGGGCCGAAGGTTGCCGGGACGGGAAGCGTCCTTTCCCTGCTTCGGGATCACTATGACCGTCGCCTTACGCCATTTCTGGGGAAAATAGGCCAGTCTAAGACACGCGTTGAACAGCGCGACCAAGAAAAGTACTCCTCGCTCCGGGAGTCGAGTAAGAGCGGCGTTCGAGACGCCGTCCGGGCCAGGAGCTTTTCTTGGCACGAGTGCAACGAGCCGAAACGAGGGCGGGTTAGGTGCGAACTGTCGCTCAAAACACGCGCCCAAGTACTCGGCCTTCGCCTCCGGGCGAGCCAGGATTTGACCGAAGGGTCCAGCAATGGCCGGGATGCGAGGCCGGCGCCTCTTCCCTACCAATGCCGAAGGTATCCGGTAAGGGCTACTTTCGTCCGATCCGTCCCCTGCTTGGGCCACGGCGAGTTCCCAACAGCGTCTCCGGTAGGCCTGCATTTCACGACGTAAAATGCCGGTCGCCCGGTTGTACGCTGCCTTGTCGGCCGCATCACGGGTCCGCTGCCAGCGTCTCCGGAGGCGATTTCCCTCGCAAGCGAGAGCACTCGTCTCCTCTGGGATCCGCTGCCAGTGGGGCGTGACGCCAGGATTCATCCTGGAAGACGCGTCGATCGCAGATACGAAAGCCTCGTCAAACGCGGCAACTGCCTCGTCGACTTGGCGGACGGTTTCGAGTGTTCCCGCGTCTGGCAATCGGCGACTTAACGCCGGGCCATAGCGGTCCCATTCTACCACCTTCCTGACATCTCTGCGTACGACGTGCTGGGTAGCGACGTGTATCAGGATGGGGAGATGATCGGACGATAGTTCCGTTAGCGCGGACACATGGACCGGACAGTCAGCCGCAAAAAGAGCTCCTTCACCCCGATCTAGCTGTCGCGTTCGATGCACACAGGAGGGTTATCATGGCCGGCGACCTGAACTGTAAACGCTTGACTGCCCCAAACGTTTACGCAGGTTTGCCGATTCTCGCAGGATACAAGTGATTGGGCCTACCCAACCTACGTTCTACCCCTCACAACGCAACGTGGCTCCCGATGTTTTGGACATAGCGGTGATTCAAGGAACAGTGAGAGACACGATGTCCACGATGTATGTAGGGCACAGCACAGTGCGTGCCCCAGTGACGGCAGCGTCCGGGCGAGCCCGATGACTGCCTGTTGCTTGTGTAGTGCTTGGAGCGAGACTTGTCGCAGCGAGGATAGGTACCCCCTTTTTTATTTTGGCGGAGGTGAAGGAGACGGGCTGTGATTGGCTGAACCGCTGACGCGATCCACCAATGGCCTGAGAGGGAAGCCTACGCGAACGCTTAGCACGGATTGGCGGGATTTGTTCGCCCACAACGGGTCGATACACTTCCGCCAGCCCGGTAAGAGTCCGGTAGACTGCCTTATGGCGATACCGAGGCAGGTGAGAGATTGGAGGGGCGAAGTTGCCGACTGAAGGTGGCGCTAGGCACACCTAAAGCCGGCACAACGCCCGACCAATCTGTCGGCCTGCAACGGACCGGATTTGAATGGAAGGAAGGTGGTGAGATCCGATTGGTCGGCGCGTGGGCAGATGGTGAGAGGGCAATTTATTTTAAAATTACGGTGGGTCGTCGAGCAAAGCTCGAGGGCGGCGGCGTTTGACTGGTGGTGGTCCATCATCGTTATCGAGATGTTGGAGGTGTGGAAAGTCTGAAATGGGTGCTCGATGGAAGAGGTTGAACGTAAGAGTTCGCGCAAATCCATCGAGCGACGGAATCTTCAGCCCTCGCCTGATAGTATCATTTTTTACATACCAGGGAGAGCCGGAGATAAGGCGAAGGGTAAGGGCTTGGAAGGCTTCCATGCGTTTAACGACGTCGGGGGCGAGTTGGGTCCAAAATGCAGGCGCTGCGTACATAAGGACGGCTCGTAAAAAGAGCAGATAGATCGAGAGCTTCGTGCGCACAGGCAGTGGCCCTCGAGGCGATAAGAATGGGTATAGTTTGGCTTTGACGCCTCGGGCGCGCTGGAGCACTGTGGATACGTGAGCTCTGAAGCTTAGGCGTCGATCAAGTGTGACGCCCAAGTACTTCACAGTACGTTGCCAAGCGATTGGGCTCCCTTCGAGGGAGAGGGTCTGGCATCGGGAAGTGAGCTGACGGGAGAAGGCAATCGCCTCGGATTTCTCCGTATTGATCGCCACCCGCCATTTCCTTAGCCAGGCCGGAAGTAATGCGAGCTGGCGCTGCACCACGTCAGTCGCAAAACGAAGGTTTGCAGAACTGGTGTGGTACATCGCATCGTCCGCATAGAGAGAGAGCGTGACTCCAGGCAAAACTGGCAGGTCGTTCGTGTACAGAAGGTACAGAACGGGGCCGAGGACAGATCCTTGAGGAACGCCAGCGGCGACGGGGCGGACAGAAGAGTACGTCCCGTCGACGCAGATCCTAAATTTGCGGTCGCAGAGATACGACCGCATCAGATGTATAAATGAGGCAGGGAGAGAGGAGGTGGCTAGTTTATAGAGAAGGCCTTCGTGCCAGACTTTGTCGAAGGCCTTACTCACGTCCAGTTTGATGGTTCCTGTTGATGGCGTCAGTAAGTTGCGTGACAACTCGCACAAGTTGAAGAGTGGTCGAATGCTGCCTGCGAAAGCCGAACTGTTCCTGCCGGATGAAATTATCCAGCAGGGGAGTAATCCGGCGATGCAGGAGGCGCTCGAACACCTTCGATAAGACTGGCAAAAGAGAGATTGGTCGATGATTCTCCGGGAGTGTACGCAGCTTGCGAGCCTTCGGTAACATGATGACTTTGGCTCGTTTCCATGGGCTGGGATAGTAATGGAGCCGGAGACATCCATTGAACAGCACGTGTATGAGTGAAACGAGACTTGCTGGGGCGTTGAGTAGGGCCGCTGCACCAATACGGTCCTCGCCGGGCGCCCGCTTGGGGAGCAGTCGACTAATGCCCGTTTCCACTTCAGCCTCGTCGAACGGGTCGATTGGGTCTGCGGGAGGGCGGGAAAAATAGCCAGATAGGAAATCCGCGACCGCTGCCGAGTGGCCGGGGTCGCAGACGCCTCTGTGAACGGTAAATTGTTCCTCCATGGTATCGGCAAAGACTTCTGCTTTGTCGGCCGCGGAGTACACAATCCCGTTCGGTGATCGTAGGGGGTAGCGGGTCCTTTTCTCGCCAGTGAGTCGGCTCGCAGCCCGAAAAACGGACTGGGGCGTGACTTCCAGAGACTCAAGATATGAGTCCCATCGATGAGCAGTGGCATCAAGCAGAAGCTGCTTGACAAGGTCTGATTGGGCGTTCAGCCTGCGTTTTACGGCAGGGTCCCGGGTTTGTTGCCACCTCCGGCGGAGCTGGCGCCGTTTGCGGATGGCCAGAATCACCTCTTCAGGTAACTGCGACCGCCTGATGGGCGCAGGGACGTCATAGGTGTGTTTGTCCATGGCGGACGTGACGACTTCTTGAAGATAGTCGGCCAAGCGGTCTACATCATCCGGGCTGGAGATGTCGACCTGGGGGTCAGATGGTACTGTTCGACCCAGTTCATCGTGGAACGATCGCCAGTTGACTCTCGTTAAACGATGGGGAGGCTGGAGAGGTGTGTCCAGCGTGGGCCGAACAGTGAGTATTACCGGGTGGTGATCAGACGAGAGGTCTGACACGGCTTCTATAGCGATAGGCCAAGTCTTTGACAACAGCAATGTCAAGGACGTCTGGAGGTCCCCGTTGATTGGGGATATAGGTCGGTGATCTAGGACCAAGAGCGTTCACATGAGGATGACGTTGAACGTATTGGTACAGAGAGCGGCCGTATGGGTTCGAGACACGGCTGTTCCACAGGGGATGCTTACTATTAAAGTCTCCGGCTGCGATGGTTGGTAGAGGGTCTTCTAAGAGAGCGTCCCATTCATCCTCGTCGGGCGGTGGTCCACCTCGAGGGGGGAGGTAGACTGAAACCAGTCGAACCTCCCGATCCCCGATGCAGAGAGCAACCGCCGTCGCCTCCAAGCGACGAGTCGCCGGAGGCGGCAGGGGGCGGTGGGCGATGCGCCTGTGAACCAGAATTGGCCAGGCCGGTCTGTGCGGTACGTCGCGTACGCCGGAAGCTGGAACGAGTGAGCGGGAGTTAAGTGGGTTTCACTAAGGGGTATGACGTCTATGTCATATTCGGTGACGAAGGCGGCCAATTCGGCACGGCGAGATAGAACGCCACATGCGTTCCAAGCCACCAGCCGAAAGGGCCTAGCCATCGAGAGGGATAAGTGAGGTCACGGAGGTGAGGACGATAACAAGTAAGGACTGGACATCCTTGGCAGCAAGAATTTGCGGGATCAAGGCGTTGATCCAAGCACGCACGCGGTCGGCGAAAGTCGCGTCCGAAGACGCGGCAGACGCCGGTGCCGCCTGAGGCTTGGGCGCCGGGTGCAGGAACATGATGCCATTCTGGGCGGGGGCCTTTTGTTTCGGCTGCCTAGGATTTCGGACATCTGGAGCAGATGGTGGCTGAGGTGCAGCGGGCGTGTGCTGCGAGGAAGCGGGGGGCGATGGTTTCGTCTTTTTCTTAGACGGCGCAGCAGGTGTTGGCTGCTGGGCCGCGGGCTATGCGGCAGGCTGAGAGGCAGCTGCAGCCGCATAGCTGGGCGCCCCGGTAGACGCCGGACGAGCTGGGGCAGGCGCAAGTGCCGGTGCCGCAGCGGGAGTAGGTGCCGCCGAGGCGACAGGCCTTGATGTTTGGGGCCTAGCGGGAGGCGCAGTAGCGCGCTGCTGCGAGGACTTTGAAAGTTTCTTCAAAGCCGCAGCATAGAATCGACATGACTTCGATGATGCCGGGTGAGGTTCCCCGCAGTTGGCGCAAGTGGCAGCAGCACGAGCGAGAGGACAAGTGTCCTTCCGATGGCTATCGCCACAGCGCAAACAGCGGGTGGGGTGGTGGCAAAATGCCGATGAATGTCCGTACCTTTGGCAGTTGTAACACTGCTTCGGTCCGGCTTGGGCATCGAATGCTTCTACCCTAACTTTCAAGTAGAATAACATGTTGATGTCGTATATGGCCTGGTAATCACCCACCTTTCGGATTTTTACCAGGAACGCATTGCGCGCTAGTTTCCTGCCGGGGGAGAAGAGAGGCGTTACATTGTGAACTCTAAAGCCCAAACTGGTGAGTTCATTGGAAATGAGCTCGGGCGAGGTACCTGCAGGGATACAAATAACTTGTACCTTGAGTTCCTTCTCCTCCGCCAAGGCAAAGGTGTGGTACGGGATCCTCGCGTCCGTGAGGAACTTCTGCGCCACACGGAAGCTCTCCACGGTCGTGGAGTTAAGGCGGATGGAGTTGTCACCTTGAGCCGAAGCAGTCAAGGTGCCAGAGGGAGTGCAACGGTGTAGACGCCGCATGAAATTCGCCCAATCCGAAGGCCGGGCGAAAATCAGAGGCGGGATACGCCGGTGCTGGTCAGGTTGTTGTTGGGAGGCCATGGCAGATTGCCCCGCGGTTGAGCCTCGACGCGAAGTCCGACCGGATTCCGTGGAGGTGGCACTGACACGCCGTTTCCGGCTGACAGACTGCCATGCACCATCGGTATCCATGGCCGAGCCCGCGTCGTGAGTTTCCCCCGACGAGGTAGGTGTAGGGTGGTCCTGAGAAGGGCCATCCGGAAGGGGTTGCGACAGAGCGCGGGCAGGGATTGCGAGGTCCTGAGAAGGACCGACGGAGGCAGGTTGGCCCTGAGAAGGGCCGACGGGAGATTGGTTGCGGGCAGCCATCGGCGATATACAAAAGCCGCTCACTTACCAACAAGCTCCAGGCAGCAGCGGAACACACACGAAACACTGCACGACACAAGAAACACAACACTGCACTGAACACACTGCACTGCACTGATTCTTGAGTAGTTGTTGAAAAACTTGCACAAACACTGGTAAAAATTGAACTGGACGCACTGTTTAAGTCACGGTATAACCGGAGACTGAGAACGCACAGAATGTGAAGAATTTCCCATCAAGAGAGAGCTCAAGAGAGATGTTGCTCCTTCCAATCGCAGGGTGATTATGAACAGTGAGAGACGGCAACGCTGTTTCTATTTATAACTTTTTGGCCGCTTTAGGTGTATAACGCGAACCATTCAGAAGCAGCTCATCATTCTCCACTCTGATTGGCCGTAGAAAATAAGCTATGCCAGACACTATTTAAGGAGATGGTTTCACCCCCCGCACGACGAGAGCGGATCCCTGGCGTCTTTTACCGGTCGCAGGAACTGATGGATCTTTTTGGTTGGCTTAAAGATCGTCCTGACGCCCCGTTTACTTAGCAGCTTGCCGATGCGGTCAGTCACGCCA
The DNA here is from genome assembly GCA_034769895.1 of Magicicada septendecula. Taxonomy (NCBI): domain Eukaryota; kingdom Metazoa; phylum Arthropoda; class Insecta; order Hemiptera; family Cicadidae; genus Magicicada; species Magicicada septendecula. The sequence goes on from CM068373.1 coordinate 29,704,201, forward strand.
CGGATGTAGGGCAAGACAGCGGAGCCAACAACCTCGGGCAACACCGACTCGTCCGGCCTACGAGATCTTCTCGGCCGGGCAGCTCTCCTCACCTCCGCAGCAGAGTAGCCATTGGACTGCAGTGCTTCCTCGAGATGCCGCAACTCATCTTCGAGATACCGGGGCTCACAGATCCTTTTAGCCCGGTCAACTAGAGTCTTCAGCACCGCCCGCTTCTGCCTAGGATGATGATTGGAGGACTTGTGCAGATATCTGTCAGTGTGCGTTGGCTTCATATAAACTTTATGCCCTAATCTGCATCGGTCCTTTTCAGGACCAACACATCCAGAAATGCCAATTGATCACCGCTCTCGCGCTCCATCGTAAACTGTATGCGCGGGTTCACAGCGTTGATATGTCCAAGGAAGCATCCCAGCTCTTCATCCCCATGGCGCCAGACCACGAAAGTGTCGTCAACATGCCGCAGCCAACACTTCGGCTTCAGTGGCGCAGATGAAATTGCCAACTCTTCAAATTTTTCCATATAGAAGTTTGCAACCACAGGGCTGAGAGGACTTCCCATCGCGACGCCATCCAACTGTTCGTAAAAGCCGCCGTTCCATTGGAAGTAGGTCGTTGTTAGGACCTGCCGGAGCAAAGTAGTGATGTCCGCCGGGAACAGTTCACCTATATACCCCAAGACCTCCTGGACAGGGACCATCGTGAAAAGAGAGACCACATCGAAACTCACAAGCACATCGCCAGGCTCCAGCACCAACTCCCGGATCCTCCGGAGGAAATGGGAGGAGTCCTGGACAAAAGAATCCGTCTGCCCGATGTGCGGCTTGAGCAATCCAGTGAGGTGCTTAGCCAAGTTGTACGTCGGCGAGCCAATTACACTAACGATGGGCCTCAGCGGAACGTCCCCCTTATGGATCTTGGTAATCCATAGAGACGAGGGGGAAGGGTCTCCGAACACCGGACGGCCGCCTTCACATTAGACGCCAGAGAAGATAGCTTCACCAAAGAATCTGTTTTTCTTAAGACCGTAGAAGTCGGATCTTTGTTCAGCCTCCGATAAGTGTCCGGATCTAACAAACCCTCAACCTCCCGCTGGTAGTCTTCGGTGTTCAAGACCACCGTAGCGCTCTCCTTATCCGCCGGCACGATGACAATGGAGTCATCCCTTCTTAAATCCCTCAAGGCCCGCAGTTCCACCGACAGAAGATTGCATTTTGGCGGAACGGCCTTTGTAAGGGCCCTGGCAGCTTCCAAACGTATCTCACTGCCTGGTCTCGGGGCAGTTCTCGGATACGTTCAGATTCTCTCAGAGAATCGTTCAGATGCTCTCGGCGGTCTATTCGTGGTTTCCGCTTACAAGCCTCCACAAACGGAGCTCCTGTCGAACGATCTGGAGGCCGTCTTTGGCGCACACAGAAGGGTAGTCCTGGCGGGCGACCTGAACTATAAGCACCCTGATTGGGGGAGCCGCTTGGTGAACCCAAACGAGGCCCGCTTACGCAGGTATGCTGATGCGGCTCCGGTCACAGTCATGGGTCCTACCGGGCCTACGTACTATTCCTCGAGGGCTAACTCCCGCCCTGATGTACTGGACATTGCCGCGGTCAGGGGCGTTTATTGCCCGGCCCACGTCTCCGTCATTTCAGAACTGTCCTCGGACCACCCCATCAGTGTGCATATAGCTACCCAGCACGCTACCGTCCGCGACAAGCGGCGGGTAATCGAGTGGGAACGTTTTTTCCCGCCGTTCAGTCGCCGCCTACCTGAGCATATCCCGCTCGACACTACCCAGCATGTCGACGAGGCAGTTGCCTTATTCGACACAGCCGTATTCTCGGCGGTAGACGTGTCCTCCCCGATGAAGCCGGGGCTCACGCCCGACTATCAGCGTATTCCCGAAGAGGTGTCTCAGATCGCTTGCGAGAGGAATCGCCTCCGGAGACGCTGGCAGAGGACTGATAATGCTGCGTTCGACAGAGCGTCCGGCAAGTTGAGTCGCGACATGCTGGCGTTCCGTAGACGCAACTGGGAGCTAGCTGTATCACAGATGGATGGCCCTGCCGAGAACCGTAATGTCTGGCGGATTCCCAGTGCCCTAACGGGAAAGCGTAAACGCGCGCCTCTCCCCGCACTGGTCGAACCCGGGGGTCAACCCCTTGGCCGCCCCCTCGAAAAGGCAGAGTTCGTGGCTGACAGTTTAGAGCGACAGTTCGCTCCCAACCCATCCAACAACCCGGCTCTCACAGAGCAAATCTGCCGCGAGGTAAAGCGCTTTCTATCGGCCGGTATCACAGTCCAGCCGGAGCCCATCTCCCCGGAGGAGGTCTCTGAGAGGATTGTTCAGCTCAAGCCCCGGAAGGCGCCTGGCCCGGACGGAGTCATGAATTCCGCCCTCCATCGCCTTCCGGAGCGAAGAACACAGTTCCTCTCTGACTTGTTCAATTGATGCCTCAGACTGGCCTACTTTCCGGTGAAATTGTAACGGCTACAGTAATAGTGATACCCAAGCCGGGAAAGAATTCTTCTCGCGTGAAAAACCTCAGACCCATCAGCCTCTTGTCCGCGACGTCCAAGGTTTTCGAGCGGTTGATCCAGCGTAGGATCCGCGACCATCTAGAAAGACTAGACGTGCTGATCCCCGAACAGTTCGGCTTTCGTGAGGTACACTCCTCGACTCATCAGCTAAAGAGACTCGTGGAATGCATTACCGAGGCTGGCTGCCAGGGCAAACAGACGACTGCGATCTTCCTGTACGTAGAGAAAGCCTTGGACCGCGTATGGCACGAGGGTATCCTTTACAAGCTCACGGAAGTCCTTCTTCCAGATTGCTACGTTCATTTGATCGGCAGCTTTCTGCGAGACCGTAGCTTCCGAGTGAGAATAAACCAAGTTCTCTCTTCGGAGAGGCGTATTACCGCTGGTGTCCCTCAGGGAAGTGTCCTTGGGCCTCTCCTGATTTCGTTGTTTGTCAACGACACGCCTTGAGTTCCTGGAGTTAAGTTGTCGCTGTTCGCGGACGACACTGCGGCTTTTGCCTCAGACCCGACCGCGAGTTATGCGGCAATCAAGCTCCAGCGTCAACTCGACGCGTATGTCGGGTGGACCGATGACTGGAGAGTTGCCGTTAACGCTTCCAAGAGCGCCGCGGTAATATTCTCACTCAAACGCAAGCGACCTCGGCCGCCTAAAGTAGGCCCCGTCGAGGTACCCTGGACCAACAGCGTCAAGTACCTCGGGCTCCACGTGGATTCCCGACTCACCTGGCAAACCCATACTCAATACATCAGCCAACGCGCTTTAGCGCAACTCAGTAGACTCTGGCCCGTGCTATCTAATCCGGCAATGACCCCCCGGTTAGGTAAGCTCATAGTCAACTCGTACGTGTTGCCCGTGATTACCTACGCCTGTCCTCTTTGGGGATACCTGGCTCGTGGTCATAGAACAACGCTCCAGCAAGTACTCGACCGGTGACTGAAGCTTGCGTGTAAAGTCCCCCGGAGGTACTCTTCTCGACTTTTGAGGAGAGGACTCTGTGCCCGCTCTCTTGATGACACCGTGAGATGCCTGGCGCGTATATTCTATGTTCGTTCCGACAGAGTGACCCACAATTCCCTCATTGCCGGACTTGGTAAATACACCCCGCGACGAGGTGAGTCCTGGAAGCGACCTCGTTTGTTAGTCCCGATGGTATAATCCACCATTCGCAGGTCGCTTCAGTCCCCCCATAAGTAAATAAAAAGTATAAAATAAACTCAAACAGACCCAGTGGCAGGAGTCCTTTCTGAGACTCGGGACACTGCACTACTCGCGACCCGCGCTTCGCGCGGGCCGGCAACCCCCAGTTGTGTCCGGCGGTTCAGAATCGTGATTCGAGGACCGTGAGAAGCGGGCGGAACTTCGCTTCCAGCTCTTGAAGAGGAAATATCTCGCTCTTGACCAGCCATTGGAAAGCCTACAAGCACAAAGTTCGGTATCTAACGAAGCCGTACATTACCCCTCTGTTAGGTCCTCTGTTCCCTACCCGCTTTTGAGAGGTGGCATGTCCACCTCTCAAACGTCCGATCGCTCCTTGGGTACCGCTTGCGTACCGCTTGGTACCTATCTCTACCCTTCGCCCTGATCGGTCCTTTTTAAGGCCGACAGCGCCCAACACGGCGATGGACTCTCCGGCAAGTCCGCCTTCCGAACCAGGCCCTTCTCATGACCACCCTGGTACTGTTGTGCCCGGCGCCACTGACAGCGGCCCTGCCTGGAAAAAGGTGAAGAGCCGGAAGCGGACCTTCTACTCTTCCTCGGGCGGGCCGAAACCCAGTGGTGGCTCGGTTCCCACTACCAGGGCAGGTGCTCAGCCAACCCCTCAGTCTTCAGAACCATTTCGGATGCCACCTATAGTTCTTGACGCCCCCAAAGCGTGGCATGCTTTTGCAAAATCTATAAAGCAGGCGGCAGCTTTCCCTATCGATATTTATCACCAGGGGAAGCTTCTCCGCATCAAAACCAGGACTGCCGACGAATTTCTGTTTGTCCAGAAAACCTTCATACACTCAAATGTCCAATTTCACACCTTTGGTCTTCCTCAGGAGAAAGAAATCAAAATTACCATCCGTGGTATCCCCCACGGTGTAGCCCCGTCAGACATTATCGAGGAGTTGGATAGCCTTGGCTTCACTCCAACCTCCTGCATTCCACTTGTTGACCACCAAAAGCGCAAGGTCAACGTCTTTTTTATCAAATTAAAGAAGGTAGGAGATTACCAACACATTATTCCCTCCGGGAGCTTTTGTGCCTCTGGATAGAAGTCTCCAGATATAACACCCCCACCGGCCCTCTGCAGTGTTACAACTGCCAGAGGTACGGCCACGCCTCTTACAACTGCCACATGGCACCCCGTTGCGTACGCTGCGGCGAAGGTCATCCTAAGGGCGCTTGCACGAAGGACCCTAACGCCGACGCAAAGTGCGCTAACTGTGAAAAAACCATCCAGCCAACTGGAGAGGCTGAGAACACTACAAATATGCCCTTGAGCGGAAGCAGGAGATGGACTAGACCCGGCACCGCAACCCGACCCGGCCTCAGCGCCAAATCAAAGTCCAGCAGACCGCCACTCCGGCGGCTGCCCCAGCCCACCAACCGCCCGTCCAACCTCGTCGTCCCAGTGACGACCCTAACCCTGCTACTACGGAGCCTCCCTCCACCGCCAAGTCATTCGCGGCAGCCGCCGCATCTAAACCCGCTTCCGCGCCTCAACGCGCGAAGGCTCCGAAACCCAAACAGAAACCCCCAGCTGCTAAAGCTACTTCTAAAAAACACTCCACCGCTCAGCAACTGCCATCGGTCCAACCACCTAAGCCCGAGGCAGTCCCAGCAAACTCGAAGCCAGCTCCCCAGCTAGTCCGCCGCCCCGCGGCCGTGAGCGAGCCCGATGAGGGCGTGCTAACGATCGCGGAGTTGCAGGACTGGATGGAAGATCTCCTGCCCAAACTAGTTGCTGCGCGCAACCTGAAATCTCTGGTCGTCACAATCATGACTCCCTTACATCCTTGTTGCTCGCCCGTAATGGCTAGGCCTCTCCCACTAGTTGCTTGGAACGCAAATGGTGTAGCCGGGCGGCGAGCTGAGCTGGCCTGCTTCGCGAGCGAGTATGACGCGGACGTAATCCTCCTCTCTGAAACCCACCTGCGTCCCCAAAACCGATTTAACCTACCAGCTTACGCTACTTATCTTACGGACCGCCCAGTGCCACTCACCCGAGCCGCATCTGGCGGCACAGCCATTCTCATCCACAGGCGATTATCTCACCGACCTCTACCCCCCGCCCCGACTACCCACATTGAAGCGACTGCGGTCGCAATCCGCGTAACGGGAACCAAGTTTTGGCTGGTCTCCGTCTACAACAAACCTGGCCTGGTGCCTAACCCCCAGTAGCTTGACGCGCTCCTTGACCATGATCTACCAACCATTGCAGTCGGAGACACGAACTGCAAAGACCCGTCTTGGAATAGTCGCTTGACTAATCAAAGCGGTCGTGCTCTCGCCCAATACGCCTCGACCAGGCCCGACGTCCTCGTCATCGGCCCAGACGAGCCGACATTCATTCCCGCCAACCCTGCCAACCAGCCAGACGTTCTCGACATAGTTATTGTCAAGGACGCTGTCTGCCCCATCCTGGTCGAGGCCATCTCAGCCCTATCGTCCGACCACAATCTGCTGGATGTGACGCTCTGACGAACAAGCGACTCCCCACCTGCCCGTCCTTGTAAGAGCGTCAACTGGCGCTCTTACCACGACGAGCTGTGCCGTAGGTTCCCATCAGCCCCCGAGGCCCCAGCGCCCACACGAAGGGAGCTGGACCGCCAAGTCACACATCTCCATGACACTCTTACCCACTGCATGGATACAGATCTCTTACACTGTCCCAGCACATCGTAGGAAGTCTCAACTCCCTGTCGAAGTCCAAGAAGCCATCAGCCAGCGGCGGCGCCTTCGCCGCAGCTGGCAAAACACTCGCGATCCCGCTGTCAAGCGGATGTATCGCCGACAGTCTGATTACGTAAAGCAACTCCTGCTTGATGTCAATCAGCATAGCTGGGACAACTATCTTGAATCCCTGGAAGTCGACCACTCCTCCGTTTGGCAGGCTACTGGTCGCCTCCTTGGCGAAAAGAGGACTCGCCACCCCCTTGACTCCCCGACGGGTGTTGTTCATTCACCGGAGCGCAAGGCTGAGGTCTTCGCAAACTCCGTTGAGGAACAATTTACCCCTCACAGAGGCGTCTTCGATGCGGACCACATGGCCCGCGTCGAGGACTTCCTCGAAAACTATCTCCGCCAACCTTTGACGGATCCCCCACCCCCCTTCGAAAAAGCCGATCTCGTCCATTCTATCGCACGGCTCAATCCTAAACGGGCCTGCGGCCCGGACAGAATAGGAGCGACCGCCCTAAAGAATGCCCCATCAGTTGTCACTGACCATATCCTGGACGTGTTCAACTCATGTCTCCGCCTCAATTACTTCCCTCGCCTGTGGAAAAATGCAAGGGTAATCATGATCCCTAAACCCGGGAAATCTCGCATGTTCCCTAAAAATTATCGACCCATCTCACTACTGCCCGTGGTATCGAAGGTGTTTGAGCGCCTCCTGCACGCCCGTGTTGTACCGCTGCTTGATGGTTTCATCCGCAGCGAACAGTACGGGTTTCGCAGGGAGCATTCAACCACCCTACAACTAGTCCGCGCCGTTACCCATTTCTCTGACGATGCAAACAAAAAGCTGCACACAGCCGTCCTCTTGGACGTTAGTAAGGCCTTCGACCGTGTCTGGCACGAAGGTCTGCTCTATAAACTGGCACACACGCCCCTTCCCGCATCTACTGTGGGACTGTTCTGGTCGTATCTCCGCAGCCGGACTTTTCGCATTAGCGTAGATGGAGCAGTCTCTTCTGACCGCCCCATAGAAGCTGGCGTTCCCCAAGGATCAGTCCTCGGCCCGGTTCTGTACCTCGTGTACACGAACGACTTGCCCGTATATAACAATGTCACTCTTTCCCTTTTTGCTGACGATGCCATGTATCACTACAGCTCGCAGAACCCTGGTTTTGCTAGCACAGTGTTACAACGCCAACTCGAACTTCTGCCTCCCTGGCTACGTAAGTGGCGCGTGGCGAACAACGCGGAGAAATCCGAAGCGATCTGCATCACGCGCACGCGGACCGCATTCCAGCCCCTAACCCGCAATGGGAACCCTATCGCTTGGAAGAAGTCTGTGAAATACTTAGGAGTGTCTATCGACAGTCGACTAAGCTTCGCAGGCCACGTCCAAACCAAACTCCGACAAGGCCGTGGCGTCAGAGCCAAAATCTTTCCCCTCATCTCGCGCAGAAGTCCCCTCTCACTGCGCACTAAACTTACCGTTTATCTACTGCTAATCAGAACAGTATTCACCTACGGAGCCCCAGCGTGGTGGCCCCTCTTATCTGCCACAACGAAGTGTAAGCTGGAACAGTTCCAGAACAGTTCCGTCCGTATCCCGTCCAACTCGCCCTGGTTTGTTTGTAACAGAGCTATCAGGACGGGCCTCCGTCTGCAAACGGTGGAAGAGTTTGTCTTCAGACTTTTTGTGGGCCTCTTCTTCCGGGCAGCAGACTCCAAATACCCCCACCTCCGTGACCTGGCCAGGGACGAAGGTCCCCCTTGACACGTAGTTAAGAGACCCCGCACTCTGCTGGACAACCCCCCATAGTCTCCTACATAGGGCCCTTCTCCTGAGGGAGTCAACACCCTACCGCAAAGTACACTACCTCCACCTGATCACCTACCACACCATAGACATCACATTAAAACTCACTCTGCCCTGAATGGTCTGCCCTGGTCGTTTGCGGCCTCGGCGGGGTTGTCTTATGTTAGTGCAAGTGCCTTCTTTCATCAGGCGCGCGCCCTGGATATGCAACAGGCCTGCGCTGATCACCGCTATGCGGACAGTGGGGCCACGTCGGTGACAGCAGCGCTGGCTAACCGGTCCTCATATGTACCGGGAGGTTTCTCCGCTGTGACTCGGACGCGTCACCGCTGGCTTCAGGGCACAAACCCTACCAGACTTTGGCTAGGCTGAGCACCTCACTTGCTGAGATCCTCTCCCCTACCCAACTGCATAAGGAGCATACCATCCCACCCACTTGACCTTGTTTTTCCGAAAGTCCTTGAGAGAGCCCGACCTACTTGCAGTCATCGGAGGAGTCACTCCGGGCGCTGATACCATGCAGGGGCCTTGAGCCCCATCCCCCCATGAGCCCATGGGGTGACGGACCGCATTGGTAGGCTGCTCAGTCGGCACGGTGTGAGGCCAGTATTCAAGCCGACAAGGAAGATACACCAGTTCTTGCGGCCGACGAAGGATGTCCGAGACCCGCTGTCATCGTGCGGTGTGTACGGAGTTCCCTGCTCATGCGGCCAAGTGTACATTGGTACCACGAAGCGCAGCGTCCGCACACGCGTGGGTGAACATAGCCGTTACTGTAGACTGGGACAGCCGGAGAAGTCTGCCGTGGCCGAACACGCGCTCGCTAATGCCGACTATCGGATCCGTTTCGTGAGACGAAACTCTTGTCGGCGGTGAGTGATTACTTCCCTCGTCTTCATATGGAGTCCGTCTTGATTCAGAAGCATGCTGCGATCGCTATGAATCGACGGCCAGGTCAGAGCTGTTGGGTTGCGCGTCGTGAGACGACCCAAAGGGTTCCTAGTTCCGAGCCTCCGGTAGGGGCTCCTGCCTAGTGGTCCTGTCCAGACGGAATATTGTTTATTTAATTTTTATTGGTCGCTACAACGACATGCTCGTACTAGGTCGACTAGTACAGTATTTGTCGAGGCCGTTTCCAAGATTCACCTGGACGTATTCGGTACTTGCCAAGGCCAGCTATGAGAGGGTTTGTCTGGGTCCTCGCAGCTCGGACGTAAAATTTACGTGCAAGTCGCCTTGCGGTGTCATCCAAGGAGCGGACACCGAGTCCTCTTCTCAGGAGACGAGAAGAAAACCGATAGGGGACTTTGGCCGCTAGCCGAAGGCCTCTATCGAGAACGCTTTGCAACCTTCTTTTATGAACGGTTGCGAGGTAACCCCAGACGGGAAGAGCGTAGGTAATGATCGGCAACAGATACGCGTTGACGATCAGCTTACCCAGCTTGCGGGTCATAGCCTTGTTGGCAAGTATCGGAAACAGTTGCGCGAGACGAGCGGACGCTTCCTTTCGCATCGTCTCAGCGTGGGTACGCCAGGTGAGCCGACGATCAAGGTGGACACCGAGGTACTTAACTTCTCTCGACCAGGGCAGGTACGTTCTACCGAGTCTCACTCGGCCTCGTGGTTCTTTCCGGCGCTTTGTGAATAGCACCGCGGAGCTCTTGGTTTCGTTGACGGCAACTTTCCAGGTTTCCGTCCACGTCGAATACGCATCGAGTGCGCGCTGGAGTCGAGGGATAGCAAAGTCTGCGTTTCGATCGGCGGTATAGACCGCCGTGTCGTCGGCAAACAGAGCCATCTGGACTCCAGGCTCTCTGGGTGCGTCGTTGACATACACGGAGAACAGGAGAGGCCCTAGCACGCTACCTTGAGGTACCCCGGCTGTAATGCGTCTCTCGGAAGAGACATGATCGTCAATTCGCACGCAGAAAGTCCTCTCCGTCAGAAAGCTAGCAATCAAGCGAAGGTAGCAATCTGGGAGCTGGATTTCCCGGAGCTTGAACAAGAGCCCGTCATGCCAGACACTATCAAAGGCCTTTTCCACATCTAGGAAACAGGCGACAGTCTGCTCTTTCCGACACCCGGCGTCCGTGATGTATTCCACCAGTCTCATCAGCTGATGAGTGGTGGAATGCCCCACACGGAAGCCGAACTGTTCGGGGACCAGTACATCGAAATTTCTTAGATGATCTAGTACTCTCCGTTGTACGAGACGTTCGAGGACCTTTGACGTGGCTGACAGTAGACTAATGGGCCGGAGGTTGCCGGGACGGGAAGCGTCCTTTCCCTGCTTCGGGATCACTATAACCGTCGCCTTACGCCATTTCTGGGGAAAATAGGCCAGTCTAAGACACGCGTTGAACAGCGCGACCAAGAAAAGTACTCCTCGCTCCGGGAGTCGAGTAAGAGCGGCGTTCGAGACGCCGTCCGGGCCAGGAGCTTTTCTTGGCACGAGTGCAACGAGCCGATCTGTGACCTCTTCCCTAGTAATGGGTTCGGGCTCCGTAGTGATCGGAAGAGACAGAAAGTCTTCCACTTCGTTCTCGACTTCTTCGTCGAAGTCCCAGTCCATGGGCGGGTTAGGTGCGAACTGTCGCTCAAAACACGCGCCCAAGTACTCGGCCTTCGCCTCCGGGCGAGCCAGGATTTGACCGAAGGGTCCAGCAATGGCCGGGATGCGAGGCCGGCGCCTCTTCCCTACCAATGCCGAAGGTATCCGGTAAGGGCTACTTTCGTCCGATCCGTCTCCTGCCTGGGCCACGGCGAGTTCCCAACAGCGTCTCCGGTAGGCCTGCATTTCACGACGTAAAATGCCGGTCGCCCGGTTGTACGCTGCCTTGTCGGCCGGATCAAGGGTCCGCTGCCAGCGTCTCCGGAGGCGATTTCTCTCGCAAGCGAGAGCACTCGTCTCCTCTGGGATCCGCTGCCAGTGGGGCGTGACGCCAGGCTTCATCCTGGAAGACGCGTCGATCGCAGATACGACAGCCTCGTCAAACGCGGCAACTGCCTCGTCGACTTGGCGGAAGGTTTCGAGTGGTCCCGCGTCTGGCAATCGGCGACTTAACGCCGGGCCATAGCGATCCCATTCTACCACCTTCCTGACATCTCTGCGTACGACGTGCTGGGTAGCGACGTGTATCAGGATGGGGAGATGATCGGACGATAGTTCCGTTAGCGCGGACACATGGACCGGACAGTCAATTCCTTGAATCACCGCTATGTCCAAGACATCGGGAGCCGCGTTGCGTTGTGAGGGGTAGAACGTAGGTTGGGTAGGCCCAATCACTTGTATCCGGCGAGAATCGGCAAACCTGCGTAAACGTTTCCCGTTTGGGGCAGTCAAGCGACTGTTCCAATCGCGATGTTTACAGTTCAGGTCGCCGGCCATGATGACCCTCCTGTGTGCATCGAACGCGACAGCTAGATCGGGGTGAAGGAGCTCTTTTTGCGGCGGTTTATACGCCGCTACCATCTGTACACCGCCTAGAGTGTTTAACAACTCCACAGCGGTGCCTTCGAGGTGAGTCATTGCAGGCAAGACGACTCGGTGATGCTCGAGAGTGAGCCTCACCGCGACGGCAGTACCGCCACCAGCAGTGCCCGGTCTGTCGTTTCGATAGCACACATAGTTGGCCAGTCGTAACCGACTCGCAGGAGTCAAGTGGGTCTCATTGAGAAGGACTACATCGGGTTTGAGTCGGGCCAGTAATTCTTGGAGTTCCTGGATCTTGTTGGACAACCCGTTGGCGTTCCAGGAAAGAATCGAGAGATCTCGTTTGAGGACCCGACTCATACAAGACCTACACAAGTGCCGGCTTCCACCAAGAGCATGAATCTCTCAGTAATATCAGCAGTCTCCAAGCGGGAGCGGATGGACCTGAAGGTCTGGGCGACTTTGTTGAGATCGAACTCAGCAAGGAAGTCTTTGACGACCTGGTAGTCGTCAGGTACGGTTCTTGAGGCAGATTGCCCGGAGACTGTGTGCGCGTAAGAGCGCCGAGGCTTATCAATCGGGGGATTGGTGGAAGCCAGGGGTTTGTTGGGGCCAGGTGTAGCGCCTCTAGCGGAGGTGCTAGGAAGAGGGACAGATGCGATTGCGTCGGACTTCGCGCACTGTGCAGGCTGTCTGGACTGTGCGGCCGGGTTGGCAGGAGCCCGGGATCTAGCGCCACGGGGCTTTCTATGCCGCTTCTTTTTGCCTGCGTTGGGAAACCGCGGGGGCGGGAGGTCAGGCGAGGCTGCTTCTAAAGCAGGGGCAGGATTCTCCGTTGCTGGGGAGGGTTGAGAAGTCTCAGGCTCCACAACCGAGATGATTTCTGTTGGCTGGGTGGTCTCACTTCTAGATGCCACGAGGTTACGGCGCTTTTTCGCCATAGGCGGGACAGGGGCCTGTGAAGGAGCCTGAGTTGGAGGTGCCTGTGCTGCAGGTGTTTGCTTCGGGCCTTTGGATCGCTTTTGTTGCCTGTTTGAGACTGTGGCGGAAGACACGGCAGCCGTAGCAGGAGGCGCAGGGCCTGGCTGCTCGGTTGCAGGTCTGGAACCAGCTACCGGATGCCTCGGTGGTGGCAGGCGCCCTTTCGGCTTTCGCCTCTCGAGCTCCTGCTGAAACACCGGACATGCCCGGTAGTTGGCGGGGTGACTCCCGCCGCAGTTGATGCATCTTTTGAATGCAGGTGCATCGCAAAGTTTGGAGGCGTGAGGGAGAGAACACCTCACGCACGCCGTAGCGTTTGAACAAGAATCGGAGTGGTGCCCGAAGCGTTGGCACCTGTGACACTGAGGCAGAGCCCCGGGAGCGCGGCTTCTTTCCACTTTTACGCGGAAACCAAAAAGCCGCGTAAGTGAGAGTAGGCTAGTGCCTGCCTCGCTATTCTCCGCCAGGATGCGGACCAGAGGAATTGGACGCCTTGGTCCGGCAGGAGTAAACACCCGATGGACCGCGCGAACAGGATAGCCCAGCTTGCGCAGCTCATCGAGGATTTCCTCGAGAGGAGATTCCACGTCCAAGCCTCTGAGGATAAGCGACAGAGGCTTCACGTGTTTGGGCGAGAAGGTATGGTATTGGAATCGCTGGGATTCAACGTATGCCACGACACTGCGGTACACGTCCATTCCGCGGACAACGATCTTGACTGTATCGCCCCCAAGGAGCTTCAGGTCAACGTTGGCCGGGGAAAGTCCGGGAGCCACTATCAATCGCCGGTAAAAACCGGTGACGTTGTTCACGCCGTGAACGTATACGGGCGGGATGCGACCAGAGGCCGGCGGTGCTTGGGCACCGCCGGACACAGTCTGCCCCGGGCCGGATTCGCCATCGGCGGGGACAACTTCCATGGCAGACGCCGAGGAAGAGGTTGAGGAGGATCGGTTCCGCCTCGGTTTCTTAACCGGGCCCCCCGTGGCCCAACCGCCACGAAAGCGTCGGTTTCGTCACCGGGCAGCGGAACCGACCGGGGATCAACTTGGTCCGCTTCCATAAGCGGAGAACACGGCGAATCGCTCGTGTGGGGCGGGGCAGTGGCGAGCGACTGCGTGCTCGATGACGCGCCCGAAGCGGGCATTTCCGCCTATGAATCGACGGGGCGAAAGCATCTCATTAAGTACATTATGGCATGGCGCGATGCGAGCCTCTCACACACCTTCTTGTTTCTGATTGGCCGGTGATGCTGTACTTACCTGTGCGGGGGTTGCAATTAGTAAACAATTAGCACAGGTAGCATCGCGGGAAATCAGCAGCCTTCCCCACAGTATTTCTTGGAAAACAAGTGAGTCACATAATGGCGTATCTTTGTGCGAGCCAATCATATACCATCTCTGTTGTGATTGGTTGATGGTGTCATTTTTACCTGTACGTGGGACTTTGCTGAATTTATATGTACAGGTAGCATGGCAGGGCAGCTTTAGTCTATACCACAGTACTGTGGGCCTGCACGTAGACACCTCAAGTGCAGAAATCTTATTCCACTGATGATGGCAGCCAGTGGAGCTGCCGAAACGTTTGGTTTTGTTTTTAACCATGGACCACGGCCAAACAGCCCGGATAATTTTCACAATTCAAGTGACACCGGCCGTGAAAGCCTAAGGAACAATTGCTGTTGATAAAAGAATATTATTTGTGGATTGTAATTTGAGTGAACAATAATTACTGCTGCTGGCAGAGACTGGCTTCGGCACATTGTTTATGTGCAACAATGTATGGTGTCGTTTTGAGCAGATCTTACATGATTGTTTAATCTTACAATTGGATGAGAAATGATCTGGTTTCAGACAATTAGTACAGCATTTATGATTTAATATGAATTGTCCTCGTTCTGATGTGCTTAGTGCACGAAATTTATCACACATGTAAATTGGATGATTAGATTTACAGCATAAACATGAATAATTATTTGACGCTGAGTGATAACTTTTAAATGCAGTGCTGCCAGCAGCGTTTCGTGATTTACGTTTGTCAGAGTTATTATTGAATCTTAAACTTAGCTTGTTGAGTTGCTGTCCGACATCGATAGGCAGTGTATTTTCTAACAGCTGTCTACGTGCGTTTAAAAACTGAGTAAAACCTTGAAAGTTATGAAGATTATCAGGGTCTATAGACTCCTTCCATAATTTAAAAGTAGTATGGTCGAGTTTCGCTGACAGTAATTGTACAGTGATAAGCTCGAATGAATCCACTGACAGTTGCATGGCCGCCAGTGAATTAACGGAAGACGTTATCGTAATTATGAATTCTGCCAAACTTTGGACAGAGTCTTTTATTGTTGACTTTACTTCAAGTAAATTTTGAATATAGTACCTTGCTAGTATGAATTTATTGTCATATCTAGCGGACAGCAAACTCAACGCTATCCAGTAGTTTTCGTTACAGATAGGTAATGACTTAATTAAATTTAGCGGCTCATTTTTCAGAGACGAATACAAATAGTGTAATTTCTGCACTGACGTTAGATCAGATCTGGCATGCACCAAGTCCAAAAATATTGAGTAGAAATGCTGCCATTCTAAGATATTGCCTGTGAAGCAGGACAAACTTATCGGTTTTAGTTGCATATTGCTTGTCAATACGGGAGATACAGTCTGAACGTTAAAGGTTTCTGTAAGTTGTAAGATATTAGCTTCTGTCGAATATAACAGCTCTTCGACCTCAACTCGGTCTTCTTGAGCAGCGTTTACGTCTTCAGAAATAAGCTCAATTTCGGACTGTACCTCATCGTATTTTGTTGCCAAGCTTTTTAGGCTTTCAAGTCTGACTGTTAAGAAATGTTTGGTATTAGTGTTCTTGTCAAAGTTACTGATAGCCGAATTAATACGCACTATGGCAGACTTTAAGCCGCCTCTCTTTCTGACCAACACTTTGAGGCCTTCTTCAGCCATTGTATGCACCTGATAATGATGTGGTACCTGGTGTGCGATGTCCCGAAGCGTCGAGGTCGTGGAGAAGATGGCGAACACACAGACCAGAGAGATGACTGCTTACACTGGAGTACCGACGCTAGCACATGGATGATCCTGCAGTGATATCGTCAGGAGGCTCAAAGGCGACGAAAGAAATGCTGGTTAAGTCACGGCACGGTCGGATCAGCGAATATGCTGAGTCGCCCGTGATGGCCAGAAATTGGGGCAGAAGAGTAATGAAAAGGTGAATAACGAATCCAGGCACGGTGCGACCAAAAAAATGGTTAGTAAGAAGAATGTTGATCCGTCATGTTAGGACCAAATAAAATGTTATGTTGAGCTGCGGCCGAGTGGACCGCGTAAAAATGTATTGTATGTCGGCACGTATACCTTTTTCCATCAGAAGGAATGAAACTTGGTGTGTTATCGCCAGGATGCAAAATGATAAAGATAGTGGATTGTATAAATAGATTTATTAAGTTACTCCATATCTTGCACTCAATTCATTGTAGTAAGGTTGGCTAATGCTGAAGATTAAATTTTAAGAAACTGATTCGGAAATGAAAACTACATTTTGATGCGGCACAAATGTGTGCACTCAGTTACATCGAAACTTGGAGGCCTAAGGCCTAAATAATTGTCGCGACAACAAGAAATGAGAATGACAGAGTCAGGCAGCAAACGTGAGAACGCCCGCTGCCGGCCAAGGCTCGTAGCACTGTAACGTTATAAAAACGAGATAAGAACGATTCATAAAGCGTACAGATAAGCCAACCTACAAATACGAGAATTACCACACTACTGTCCAGTACAATTGTAAATATAACGCAGCCTCGGAATTTCGGTAGACGACGTGAATTGAGTAGCCGGGGTCTACGAAAACTGATGTAAATATAAAGAAGCAAACCCGGAAGGAAAGTGGCAGTAAAGTCTACATAATATGTAAACGTGAAGTACAAGAACAGTGTTTAGTGATGGAGTGAAAGTGTGGTAAGGAGGATGGCGGGATTTAGTGGATAACTCGGACAGGTACAATATAGAAAACAATCAGTTTGATCTGAAATAAAGTAAATATTAAAGAGCTCATAAATAAATCGCGGGATAAAGCAATGTAAAAAAGAAAGTGAGAGAGTGTATGTACGTAAAAATAACAGGGGAAAATAAAAGTACTGGTTTAATAGTAGGGGTTAGTATAGTAAAAACTATGTAATAGGAGTTAGTAGAAAGAAGTATAAAAGTAAGAGAAAGAAAGAAGTGATTAAATTTGATTACATAAATAAGATTTGTTTCACCAGAATAAATATGTGTTAGAATAATTATTTCGCCGTAACCATTTCCTAGTGTTCTGTGCTGAAAAACTCGTCTAAACATTCCGGGGAATTTTCTGAATTGTGGGAAGTCAGATTGCAAAATTGTCCAGTGTTTTAATTAAGGTAAAGTATAAAGGTCTCCATATCTGTCCTTCAAAGATATTGGTGGCGGCCCTGAACTTCTGTTGGTGTTTATAAAATGTATGTCAGTGAGAGAAAGATCGCAAGGTAAGGTTCTGGCAGAATATATATATATTTTTAATTAATAATTGTTTGTTTCTTCACAATTGGCGACTACTGTCAGGATCCTGGTATAACTTTATACGAGGTAGACCTGTTTTAAGCACAGAAAATAGGATTTGGGTAACGGCGTAAGTTGGAAATTGTTAGACCTATATATATTTATGTTGAATAAGGTTATGTTTTGGTAGTGTTGGTGTGTTTACTTTTACTTTTGGATAACGATTGTATTAGGTGTTTTGATTTTATGTATATAATTATTAAATAATAGAAGGGTAATAGTGGTTTATATATATTGTACTGTTGTTTTTTTACTGATAGAATACAATAGAATACACAGGTATTGTAATTATTTAATAGTATAATACAATTAATAAATGTACCTACTGTTATTATGTTTTTTTTTATTTACCAGTACATGTAAAGAAACTCTTTCTCTCAGGGTTAATGATTATTAAGTTATTTGATCGTATTTACGATTGTATCTATTATTTTCTTTTCTTTAAACCAACCCAGATTCAGTTAATATGTAGTATTTTGATAATTAACCATGTAAGAAATAAATAACAAACTAATGTAACTTAACCTACTCTGAATTCTTCCAGCTGCCACGGGTTCACCACTGGTTGTTGTTTACCTTTTTTTCGAAAGCAATATTAAGCTTGGCAATCTGTTCCTTTACACAAATTTCTTATTGCTCTCACCGCTGAATGCCGCTCTCCAGGACTACTGCCACACAGATGTCTCCTCGGAACACTTAACTATCCTTTATGGCCACTTAAACTCTTCTTCAGTCCAAGGTTTTCCTCTTCTGTCGTCGTTCTATCAAGGATATTGTTATATTTCTCGTATTATTATTTATTTATTAAATATTATAATCAAAACTCTGGTATCACAATTTAAATTCCTTTACTGTATGTTCTTTTCCATATTACATTAACTTGATGATGTACAAATGTTATCTTATGAATTTAGACTCTACAAGCTACTTTTAATAGATATAATTTTAGACTCTTCATGCTGTTATTATTCGATATAAAATTAGACTTTCACGTTACTCTTATTGAAAATAAAATTAGACTTATAACGTTACTCTTATTGAATATAATTGAAGACTCCTGATGTAACTCTTATTAAATATATTTGAAGACTCATAACGTTACTCTTAATGAATTTAATTTTATAGTAATAAACATTTTCTTCCTCACTATACAATACAATTTTTTAACAATTTACAAAATTGCCCCCATGATAATTCCCTAATTTCTTTACATCTGTTTTATCATATACCTATTAAAACATATATCATTTTTCTATTTCTTATTAAACATCTTTATTTTACCTCTAATATTCGTAATTCTATTGGTTATTTATTAAATTATAATTTTATTACTCTTTACTCTTCTTATAACATTCATTCCAATTTCATATATTATTTTCTGAACATATAACTAAATATGGTTTTATATCATATAGGAATCGACCTCTATGTTGACTGAGTAAGTCGATATTCCCAATGTTTTTTTGTTTTCATTCAATATAAA
The DNA here is from genome assembly GCA_034769895.1 of Magicicada septendecula. Classification (NCBI taxonomy): domain Eukaryota; kingdom Metazoa; phylum Arthropoda; class Insecta; order Hemiptera; family Cicadidae; genus Magicicada; species Magicicada septendecula. The sequence continues at coordinate 29,722,923 of CM068373.1, forward strand.
ATCTGCATCTTTTCTCTTTTAAAATTTATTATCTCCCTATTATGTACTGTGTGCATTTTAACAGCAGTACTATATATATATATAAAGAGTTATTAGTTAAATAATTTTGTTTAACATGGCTAAGGCACAAGTAAACTAAATAGACTTCTCATTTTGAGAATGGGAAGACGAATTCAGAGGGATTGTGGATAGAATGACGGACGATGAGTGGTGTAAACTGGATGATAATTTGAGACGAATGGAAGAACAAGAAGAGGGAATGTTCGCTGAAATTTAAAAGCATAGTGATTATATTATTATGGAAGAGTGTAAACAAGAAAGTAAAATAAATCAGGTAGTGGATAAGAAGGGGAGTGAATATAATAGCGGTAGTGATATTACAAATAATAAAGGTAAAATAGTTGAAGTCATAGTGGTAGAGAATTACACAGTGAATAATGATAATGATGATAGTGTAGTGGTGGTAGAAAATGGTAGAGAGACAGATCAATCAAACGAGAATAAAGGCGATCAGGGAACAGATAATGAGGTAAGTAACAATGATATGAGTGAATCTGATATGCATGTGATGAATTTTCTGCAAACAATGTTTGATAATATGAATAAACGGTTTGATGAGATTGACAAAAAGTGGGATGAATTATTGCGGAAACCAGAGACAGATAAATTAAAGGAGAATACAGAAGTTGAATTAAAACAGGTGAGTGTTTGTAATGGTGATAAAATGACGAATAATAACGAAGAAATAATTAACGAGGTAAGTGTTAGTTATAAAAATGAGTCAACAAGTAATAGTGGTAAGATAGTTGAAAACGAGGTATTTAAAGATGATACAGTGAAAATTAATAGTGATGATGAGAATATAGAAATAATAAGAGAGAGTGTGAGAGTAATGGGAGTAGGGGGTTGTGAAGGGGTAGAAATCAGTGTTTGTAAGTTAGAGAGAGAATATGAGGAGAATTTAAGTAGAAGTATGGAGCAAAGGGCAAATTTTCCCTGTTGTTTAAGTGGAGTAAAGACTCTACTAGTGATTTATGAGGACAGAGTTTCCTCCAATGTGAGAGACGAGGTGTCTCTAAGTAGGTCCCCTGTACATCATGAGTTCCCTGGAAAAGCCAGGAGGTGTTATGATAACGTTGTATTGCCTTTTGTGTGGATTGAGAGAGATAAAGGAAAATGGGGTTGTGTAAGCGATTTTGAGAGAGTGACAGAGATAGAATTATTCATTATTCACATTGAAAGAGAGAGAGAGAGAGAGAGAGAGGTGGTGTTATTTGATGTTATTAGAAGTTATGAAGAATTATTAAAGAGAATAAATAATGGGAGAGTGAATAAAATAAAAAACGTACCTTGTTGTGAGAATAGTGTAGTAATAAATGATTACATTGATGTTGATGATGATATACACTTACCTGCTAGGAGAATTAACGTACTAGTAACAGCTGATTACTATGATGATGATAGTAGAAACTATTTAAGTGTGACACGGAATACTGACGGTGACAAGACCAGAATTACTGATGTAGACAGGTTATATGATAGAATAATAATGTGGGATAATCCAGTAGATTATTATGTGGGTATAACGGAACAATTTAAAATATTGAATAGTTATTATAATAATAATAACAAAATAAAAGCAATTAAAAGTGAATTCTGTTATAAAAACATAAGATTATTGTTTGATGATGGAGGGTAAAGATTATTGTTCATGGACATTTAACTATGTGAGTAGGTGGTTTTTGAAATGGACTGAATTATGAAATGATTTGTGGTAAACAATAACGGATAACAATGTGGATTGTATATACTTTTGTGTTGATGTTGAATGTATTTGTGTAATAGGTTATGTTGTACTCTTTATTTTATGTAAACAATGTATGTATGTAGTAGGGATTGATTCTATAATAATAATATTTTACCAGACTAAATAAATAACGAGAATAATTGTGTTTATAATGAAATTAAATGAATTGTAATTGTTTTGAATCATGGAATCAAAGTAACTTAGTGTTTTAGAAACTGATGGAATTAAATAAATTGGAGATGAATTAAATTAATTTAAAATGTTGTATAGATGAATTTTAGTAATAAATTTAAATGATTTTTCTGAGATTGAGACTTTATAATAAATAGTAAATGATTAAACATAAAATGTGTTTAGGTATTGAGTTATATTGTTATTATAAGGTATCAGAAGGTACATATGGTTAGATACATTATATTTGTTGTGATAAATGTTTATAGTTTTGAGTTTATGACAGTCATCATGTTTATTTGATTGAATGATTGACCATATGTCAGTATGAATTTTATAATGAAATTAAATGAGTTTGAAAGAATTTAGATTAGATGATTAAATTAATTTGAGGTAGTTATGAAGTTTCTAATGTAATTGTCAATGATTAACTTAATGTAGAATGTTGTAAAAGATGGAGTTTGGGTGATGATTATTTCAATAAGGCATTGAGTCAGTCAGAGTTAACTTTAAATGGGTATTAGACAAAATAAGAATTTTTGGAATAAAAAGTAATACAGAAACAGGTCAGTAGGGGGGGGGGGCAGAAGCAAGAGTGAATGTGTGTAGAGAGAAAGGGAGTGATGAAAGTGGAGAGTAAATAGGTAAGAGCTGGGTACATAAGTTTTGTATTGAGGGTGGAGGTGTAAGGAGTCCCCAACGCAAGGCGTTGTGGCAGGAGGAGAATAGTTTTAAATGGGGTTTAGCAGAGTTACCTGGAAAGGGCCAGGAACTAATAAAGCCATGAGTATATGGGAAGGGAACACACATCCTATGTACAAAAAGGGTATCAGGTGCTTTGTTATAAGAGGAGAATGATGTAAGTAGAGTTAGATAAAGTGTTGAAGGGGGTTATTATTGAGAGATTGGTGTCATACTATGCAAATCCGTTAGTGGTTGTTAGAAGGAAGAAGGTGAGTAAGGTTATATCTAAATGCCCATGCAATAAATCAGATCATTATTAATGACTGGGAGTCACCCGAACCAATTGATGATGAAAATACTTAATGGAAATTCATAGTTGAATTTATAATGTAACGAGTGAAAGATTTAATAGAATTTGAAACTAAAGTAAAGCTGTAAGGTGTGTAATTTTTGGTCAAACTTGAATTTGAAATGTTTATGTTAATGTAACAATGATAATGTTCATGTTGATTGTTTATTATGTTGTATTATGTTAATTATGAGAAGCATAAGGTGTCTAGTTGAGTAGTATGTAACTGTGTAACATGTATTGTGTATAGATGGTAATAGTAATCTACATTGGTAACTGAAACCAAAATGGAATTTTGTGATTGGAGTTGGTAGACGAATTTGAATTATTTTGGAGTTTTAATTTTTTATTTTTGTTTGTTGTGTCTAACATAAATCCTCAATATGTATTGTATAGGTAACAGAAGTAAAAGTAATATGGAATATGTAATACAGGAAAATGTAATATGTTCATTTTAAGGATACTACTAAGAGGAAACAAGTCAGTTGGGGATGTGGTACGGTAAAAGACAAGTTATTGATATTTTTATTAAATGTTACAGAGTCTGGTGATACGGCGGGGGTGCCTGTCTGACTTTATGGTGTTGGGATCTCAATAAGGGAAGTCCAGTAAGGTCATTCAGGTGCAGCAACAGTCACCGAACTCGGGGGGTAAGACCCATGATTGTAATAAGGATTAAAGGGGGTTGTTGGCGCCATATCCTAGATAATCCTCTTAGGTTTTTAGGCAATGAGAGTTTTTCTGTTTCGACAGAAAACCTCTCATTGGGGGTGGGGGGGTATTGTAACGGGACAAACCAAGAGGTTTATTTTAATTTCCTAATAATTGTAAAAATTTGTAACCAACCGTGCTAGGCAACAGTCTTGATCACGAAAGCTTGACTTTTTGAACACCTTGTAGTCAGTGCGGTACCAAGCCATACGAGGCACACAAAAGCTATTAGCATCTGGGAATGTGTAAGAGCGCGCATGTGTGCCGCTTTTTTGCGACATGTGCTCAGAGGACAAAAGGGCATGGGAAAGTATGTAATCTCCGACCCAAAATTCATAGCAGAGGTGAGGCGAATTATTCCTGCTAGTTACTTTTAAACCAATCACAGTACGAGCTGACGGCAACACCTAACACCTGGTGGGTAGGCAACCACGCGCACACAGTCGACAGTGGCCGCCGGGCAGTTCGCTACAACTAATCACACAGTACAGTTGTAAATATAACGCAGCCTCGGAATTTCGGTAGACCGACGTGAATTGAGTAGTCGGGGTCTACCGAAACTGGTGTAAATATAAAGAAGCAAACCCAGAAGGAAAGTGGCAGTAAAGTCTACATAATACGTAAACGTGAAATATAAGAACAGTGTTTAGTGATGGAGTGAAAGTGCGGTAAGGAAGATGGCGGGATTTAGTGGATAACTCGGACAGGTACAATATAGAAAACAATCAGTTTGATCTGAAATAAAGAAAATATTAAAGAGCTCATAAATAAAACGCGGGATAAAGCAATGTAAAAAAGAAAGAGTGAGAGAGTGTATGTATGTAAAAATAACGGGAAAATAAAAGTACTGGTTTAATAGTAGGGGTTAGTATAGTAAAAACTATGTAATAGAAGTTAGTAGAAAGAAGTATAAAAGTAAGAGAAAGAAAGAAGTGATTAAATTTGATTAAATAAATAAGATTTGTTTCACCAGAATAAATATGTGTTAGAGTAATTATTTCGCCGTAACCATTTCCTAGTGTTCTGTGCTGAAAAACTTGTCTAAACGTTCCGGGGAATTTTCTGAATTGTGGGAAGTCAGATTGCAAAATTGTCCAGTGTTTTAATTTGAGGTAAAGTATAAAGGTCTCCATATCTGTCCTTCAAAGATATTGGTGGCGGCCCTGAACTTCTCTTGGTGTTTATAAAAGGTAAGTCAGTGAGACAAAGATCACAAGGTAAGGTTCTGGCAGAATATATATTTTTTTTTTAATTAATAATTGTTTGTTTCTTCACAAATTTTAAGTAATTCACTTGTTCTGCACAAAATTAATACAGTCAATGTACGCTTGTAAATCTGAATTCCTGTCGTCGCCATCACTGGTATTAATTTTACGGCGCTATCTAAACTAATTCCATCATCATAATTAGTCCGCACGGGTTTTACTCTTTTAAACTATAGTCCCATGCTAACCTACTTTTGTCACTTATTTGTATATCTTTGCTACTGGCCTTCAGATTGTCTTCTTTCTTCTTCACTTTTTCAGTATACCTTACATGTGTACCCAACACCTGACACAATAAATATGTTATAGCTTATATAACACACGCAACTACTTCTCTCAAGTGGCTAAGAAAAAGCAATCTGATTGAAGGTGGTACGGTGTCCAAATAAAGAACTAGAAGTTAAAGATACTCTAACTCATAAAAATTAGACAAAATTTATAATGCTTATTCTCAAACAAAAGAAATTAAATTCAATTAACTATAATCTATACAATATTTAGTTAACTAAACGCCAAACAAGAGTCTAAATCTGTATCTTACATTATGGCAGCTTGCCAAGCAAGGCAACCTGCAAAGAGAGTTCACTGGAACTGATAATTTTACAGTTCTTATGTTTAGCATTTATACTATGTAACTATGGGTGGCTTTGTTCTGGGTAGTGTGGAGACTATGTGGAAATTAGTTAGGTGCCAGGTGGTGTCTGCCACTTATTGTGTATAACAAGCTGACAGTTGGTGTAAACTGTTTTACTGTTAAATTGACGTTTGTGCTGTACTGGTGTACAGTGGGGTGATCAGTTAACGAAAGTTTGGACTATGAACAAATCAGACAACCAACATTTTTGCGAAAGACTTTTATGTTTGGATAACAAACATCTCACAGAACTGTATTTTATTGCCATTTATGTATGGTTTCTGGAAGAGACTTTGACAGTTGTATATACAAGCTTTTCGTGTGCTATTTGATTTGTGTTCTCTCAATTTTTGTAAGGGCTTTTCTGAACTTTTTATTACAAAACAAATGATAATATTATGGGGCCTAAAAAGAGTGGAGTGTCAAGTAATGTGCTCACTATAGAAACCAAGCAAGAGATGATAGTCAAGTTTGAGAGTGGGCAGAAGATGAGTGATGTTGCTAGGCAGTATGGCTTGAACAGGTCTACAGTAGACACAATCTTAACTAAGAAAGATATAATGAAGAAGACTAAAGCAGCTGAAGCAGTAAAAAAAAAAAAATCACATCTGAGAAACAAAGATGTGCCATCCATGAAACAGTGGAGAGATTACTATTAGTTTGGATAAAAGAAAGGGAAATGAAAAGAGTTGTAACTAATATGACTGTCATTCAAGAGAAGGCTAGAGAAATTTTTGAAGAACTGAAGAAATGAAACAAACTCCACTTTCATCACATGAGGAGACAGAAATAAAGGCTACAACTGGGTGGTTTGCAAAGTTTAGAAGGAGATCTGGCACTAAACATGTGATGCACAGTGAGTCTGCTGGTGCAGATGAAGAAGCTGAGAAGTTCTGTCTCAAGTTTCAAGAATTCATTAACAAAGAAGGACATTGTCCACAACAAATTTATACAATTGTGATGAAACTGGTTTATTTTGGAAGCACATGCTAAACCATACCTACATCACGAAAGATAAGAAAAATATTCCTGGGCACAAACCCATGAAAGACCAGTTATTTTTGGGAGCTAATGCTAGAGGTGATGTATAGCTTAAACCGCTTCTTGTCCATCACTCTGTGAAAATTAAAGCATTAAAAAAAATCCATAATTAAAGAAAGACTGGTGATGGAATGAAAGGCATTGAGTCACACAGGTCCTTTTCAAAAAATGGTTATTAAAGTTTTTGCACCAATCATGAAAGATTACCTTGAGACCAATGAATTGCCATTGAAAGCACTGTTTCTATTGGGCAGTGCACCAGGACACCCAAAAGACCTTGAAGATAATTTGTTGGCAGACTTCCTGGCAGACATTCAGTTTCTGCCGCCAAATACCAGTTTGTTGATTCAGCCAATGGAACAAGATGTTATTGCAGGTTTCAAGACGTTGTAGACTTGTGCCCTGTTTCGTCAGTGTTTTGAAGTATGTCAGTTCTTATCAACGATGACATTAAAAAAAATTTGATACTCTCGAAGCTAACTGGGTCTTTCAAAAGGCGTCGTCAGAAGTGCCAAGGACAGTTGAATTCTGCTTGGCAAAAGCTGTGACCATCCTCCATGTCCATGTCCAGTGACAATGTTATTAATCACTTCTGAAAAATCCTGAAGTAGAGAGAAAAGCCGTCGACATTGGACAGATTCTTTAACGCCCCTCAAACGGAAAAAGCATGTCCTATGAAAATGCAAAACTGTGTATGTGTGTATTATTGTTATTACGTATAAAAAAAACGAAGTAAGAAATTATATAATGTTTTATTTTATTTTTTGTCCAGAAAGAATAATCAAATTTCCATAAAACAATTCGATGATCAGTTAAACAATTCGGGCAGCGAACATCGACTTTGAACGGATTATGTTTGTTAACTTATCACAACAGCCATATCGGTAGGGTGTACTTGTGTGAGGTAAGGTAATTTTTTTACTTAATGACAACTGGACGTTAAGGTGAAAATAACGATAATAGTCATTGATAATTTCATTAGTAAGATAAACCAGACACATTAAGAAAATTTAATTTAAATTTGGAAAGGTGGTTCGTATTTGTTGACTAACTTATTTCACAAAATTAGAAAAATTGCACATCTTCACCAGAAAATATCGTGAGTCGCAGTACAAAATATTGCCAAGGTATCTTGTTTACTTTTTAGTGTCTGAATAAATAATTTATTAGTTTTTCAACTTTTACAGCAGCTTTGCTGGCCTGCATATGCTGTAAACGCATCAAAACGTTAGGGTAACTATACCTGGTAGATCTAAATATACTACTTTTATATACTGTATGTGGATTTAACCAGTATGATAGTATGTTAGAAATCTACTGAAAGTAATGGCACAGGCAAGTACTGTTAAACAACGTACAGGACAAATTCAAAAGTAATTAATATTATTCGTACCGTGCATAACCTACAACTGGACAAACATAACCTAACAACACTTCATATATGGCGTAACTGAATACTTACATAAGGTGAACCGTCCTCATCAGTTTATACAAAATCGTATTAGAAATTATAAAATGTAGTAAAAGTTGCTATGTTTAATGTGTGTATGTTTGTTTGAGCACTTGCGTAGTGCATAGAAGTATTACTTTATTTCTCTCCCCATAGCAAGGTTGACTATTTAGTATCCTTGTCACAGTTTTTGTTGTTTAATGATGTAAATATTAACTAAGATATAATAGGCTTAACTCATGCGCTTAAGGGTTTACTAATACGACTGTGGGTTTACCCGACTGTGTAGGTTATGATTTGACTTTTGCTTTCGAAAAATGTTGAGTTGAAATAACCTCATGTTACTGTTAGTTACATGTATAGATTGCAACTCGTCTACAGTAGGTGAATATACATTTAGGCATGTGAATGTAAGTGAATGATCGTTTCTCAAAACTTGCCATTTGTGATAATGTTTTCATATTGATTCAATACACATCAAAAATAAAAATGGTGGTTACTCAAGTTAACAAATTGGGAGACGAGAAATATATTGTTTACAATAATTATTATTGCAAATGAAAAGAAGAAAATAATATCATGCTCAGTATATTATTATTGAAACCATTTATTATATAATTTGTATTGAACTGAAGTATAAAATAAACTTCCAATTTTTGTAGACTTCCAAAATCGAAGTGTACATTAGAAAACATTTAGCCAAATAACACTTTCAGATTCTGTACATAGTCATAGTTATTTTCAGTATATATTTCTTGTATACCTACCTTTACTTGAAGAAGTGTTTGTAATGTAAAGGCAGTGCAGTTCAGCTTGGTTAGGATCAAACTATATCAGTAAATAAATAGTAATGGAGCCATGTTATGTTGTACATGAAAATAGCTTTATAGTTTTTTAGGAGAATTTTATTTTTGGAAGGGGTTGTATATAATATTATTGGTTTGGTCAGTGTTGTATTGTATTAACGCAGTTCATGGCATTTAATATTATTAAAATACACAGTGTAAACTAAAAATCTAATACACAAATGCACATGTTAACCAGCTACTAAATATCATAGTTTGGACATACACAAACATTAATTATAAACAAACAGTTCAGTATAAACATAATGTTATTGTAACATTACATAATGTTGAACATCCGTATTTTGCTATATTAAATTGTGAAAATTCAGGTATATTTTTCTGAGAAATCATAATTTTATTTTTAATTCTATAATATGTTTAATATAATTTCAGTATTGACATTGGGAACACAGTGGGAGTGCAGATGTGGTGTTCTTTCATTTAGCCATTTGTAGATGACATTAAGACGCCCCTCCCAACAGAGCAAATATAGGCTATTTGAAGTATTTTAAACTTGCCAGATGTGTAAAACTTTTGTTGTAAATAACACTTTCCCATTAGGCTGCTTGTAGTATTGCAACATATTCTCACAACTGTCAGTTTGATACTTACATTAAACAAAATATAGAGTATAACTTCTCCAAAAAATTTACTTTAGGGGTTTTATAAAAATTTTAGTATTCAGTTGATATCAGAGTTTTATTTCTTTCTCCAAATAATTCTAAAATGATGTCAAGATTCTTAGCCTATAATTTTTGGTAAATAGGAATTAAAGTCTGTATGAAAATATGGACAGACCAAAAAAAAATATGGACACGTGTGGTTTCCAAGAAAAGTGTACCTTTATGGGGTAAACATTTTTTCAGGAACATCATTATAGTTAGCACTGTGTTTCAATACTCTTCTGTACATTGGGTCATCCCAGTTACATAAGCAGGTAGCATTAATGTGAGTTCTCATCTACATAAGTTATGTGAATTCTCATCTACATAAGTTATCTCGAATCTCTTTTCAGCCAGAAACACTTTATTGTATTAACATGAAACTTTTCACACAAACTAAAATAAGGTACCCGTAGTGGTGAAACTGAGGTTTGACAATGTGAAGACATTGTTTATTAATAATGATATACGCATTAAATAGAAAACATTGTTCTTAATCGGACGTTGTTTATTAATAATGATATATGCATTAAATAGAAAACGTTGTTCTTAATCGGACGTTATTCTTGTGCTAACTTGTGTGTGATGCAGATTTAGTCTTATAACTACCAGTGTGTTTTCATTTGTTTCAGGTGTTAACAAGAGTAATTTATCAATTATAAACAAACAAACAAAAATGGAAAAGGTCAAATTTGAGGACAAGGTATACATTTTAAATGTAAAAACCATAGTTTTTACTATTCATATACGATTAACTTGTTACATGTCATATACACTTACCTTATACATCCACTTCTAAAGTGGAGTTGTCCACTCCACAAGTCTTCCTGATATTCTAATCAACTAATTTCTCTCTCTCTCTCTCTCTCTCTCTCTCTCTCTCTCTCTCTCTCTCTCTCTCTCTCTCTCTCTCTCTCTCTCTCCCCCCAAGTGCATTGGTATGCTCCAGAACACCTCACTGGAGTGTTACTCCAGTATTTGTTACTGGCCGCCCTACCCTTTCTTAATCAGTCACTTGTTCCCTCCCCTCAGAAAAGCATTTAATCCATTTGTACACCGCTGGTTTCTTCATAGCAATCTCGGCATACACCTCCACTAACATTTCCCGTATTGCACTTCCACTCTTGCCCTGTTTCACCAGAAATTTGATGTTTGTTGCTCTAATTCCAGCTTAGACATTTTCACGACTGCGCACAAGACACTGAAATGCCAAGATTATAAAATAAATCTTACAGAGCTGCTTGTATAGTGCTGTCCTCAGTGCCAAACGGTGGTGAGTTAGAGAACTTAATTGTCATACCTCGTACATTAGTTTCAGTATTGGACACAATATTGGTTTATATACTCTTACTTTTGTGTCCTGTCTCAGATATTTTTTAGCCAAACAGTATGAGGCAGGCACACAACATGAGTGTTCATGACTTGCATTGAACTTTCTATCCGACCAGCCGCTCTTGTGACAACCACTCTCAGGTATTTTATTATCCAGTTGTCTCACTCCCCACATCCACATTGTCAGTCTTTACTCATTAATCTTAACTCTTCATTTTGTTAGTGTTTATTTTCTATTGTATGCTTCGGGTATGTGAACGTGTGTACCAATAGTCTGCTGACTTGTGTTCTGCATGTCATTTGTTTTTGAGTATTTGTACTCATTACATGTCCTCATACATGTTTGTTAATATTTCAGTGCAATTGTGTTATTTATGCTGGCAGTCTTAATGTGCATTGCAGTTTTCTTTTTTCTCCATTGTACAATTTCCACCCCATAAGTGCAGTTTCTCTACCAAAATTGAAACAAAAGTCATTTCCATAACACCACTGAGAGAATTTTATTATTTTCTTTCAATCTTAGTTTTATTTTTACGATTTTTGAAAAATCCTTTTTATAATAATTAGCCTACTGTACTGCACAAAATTTTGTACCAGAATTTTGTAAAAAAAAGACTTCTATGTGTTTTTATTGTACAGTATATTATAGTATATTTGTGTATATATTTTTGAATATATAATTTTTTAAATGATTAAAAATCATTGGGTAATATTTTTGAATGATATAGTACTTAATGTGTTACGGCATAACAATTCCCCAGAAATTTCCCCCTCCACCAACTCCTTTCTGGGATAGGTGTAGCCAGGATTCCTGTGGTGGCAGGCAGGAGGACATATGTTGGGGGAGTCCAAAATTCGCCATTTGTTAGCCACTGTTAATGTTATTTTAATAACCATTGGTGATACATTTGCATCCTTCAGAATTTATATACATAAGTCAGTAACTCAGTCACCCTCCATGCTAAGCCACTGCTCTCTAGATTACTTATGAATAACAGTCAATCAGGCACACAGTAGGCATGGTGCTTTTAACTGTAAAATTAACAAACTATTAATAGAAAAAGTATGTAACTAATTTTGTTTACTTTACAGTAGAGAACTAATCACATTTGACTTATTCAAATATTGTACTTGCCTTTTACTTATCTTACTTCAATATCATTCAAATTCATATTACCTCATCATAACTAATAAACTTTAGTGTAACAATATATTATTAAAATCTGTTTGAAACATTGTGTTTCTCAGGTAAGATTATTTATCCTTTCATGTACCTTTCAGGTATATACTAGGGCAATTTGAAATGTTTATGACATGATAATGAAATACTTTTTCTTTCTGGAATCATTTTTATATTTCAACATAGTCTCCATGTAATTCAATATACTTGGTCCAGTGATGCTGCAGTGCTTTTATCCGATCGCAGAAGTTTTATTGTTCTAAGTCCTCAAAACAACGTTAACTGCCACCCTCCCCCAGGGAAGTTTTGACATTTGGGAGTAGTTAAAAGTCGGATGGAGCTAAATCAGGCTGATACTACAGCAGATCATACTTCAACTCGGCAATTTTTGCTATCAAAACATTGCTTGCATGAAGTCTTGCATTATCCTGCTGCTATTTCTGTACTTAACCCTATATTTATTTCACAAATGTTTTTCATTTATTTGGTGTAAAAGGTTAGCATGGTGCCTCTTCATCATTTGACCCTTTCGTGATAATCTATTAACAATTCTCCCTTAGCATCTCAGACAATCGAAGTCGGTTTTCCAGCAGATGAAATTGATTTTGCCTTTTTTGGAAACAGAACACCACTGTACATACATTGTTTTGACTGGTGTTTTGTTTTGGAATGAAATGGTGGACCGAGTTTGTATTACCCTTACAAGTCTACAAATAAACTGTAGTAAATGATCACCCAACATATCTTTCATCTCGTTAAAAATTTGTGTTAGTGTTAAACCTTTTTCTAACAAGAAATTTGATGGTGCATAACGTTAGACCTTCCCTTTTTTAACAGCGCACCGATGAGATATGACCTTGAGAGATGACTTTGTTTACACAACTGTTTGTTATTAACAACACAGCAGACCAACTAGATGCTTTACATCTATTCATGGGGCAAATGTAGTGTCATAGTCCAGTGAAAAACAGAAACGCAAAAATACCTCTAGATTGTAGGACCACTATCTTTTGAAATTCCCCTTGCATGAAGATCACTAGATGCAGAAATTTCTGTCTGGAAAAGGCAATAATGAAAGGTTTAAGATTACACCTTTAACTTATCTCTCTTTTATCATAACATGTACTTGCTTTGATGTGGTTCTTAGGCTTTTCGTATCGTTATGGTTGTCTTTGTCTGTAGTGCTTACAGCGTCTCATAATGTCAACAGTCAACTCCAGTCTCTGCCTTCCTCTATGGAACCTGCCATTCACTGGACTCCCATCACCAAAATCATTACTCCTGGCTGTCTCAACTAGTGACCCACCACTCCATGGTCTTGTCTTCACAAACTGCTGCGTTCTCCCATTGTTTCCAGAACCTGTTAATTTTTTTAAGTTACTTTGCCCATCCACTTTGTTGTTAATGTATTTCAGCACGTGTAAGCATATAGCATCACAATTCAAATGCTTCTGTGGTTCTTTCTTTCACCTTTCCAAATTATCTAGATTCCACATCCAGCGTGTGTAGTGTGATGCTGCAGACATGTAACTTGAGGAATTTCTTCCTAATTCCTAGCCCAGTATTTGACAACAGCAAATTAGTTTCTCCGTTTGGCCTGTGCTGTGACACCCCTTCGAACAGAGTCTCTACTTTGATTTCTAACTTCTGTTATTGTAATCATTTGTCTATAAAATTGAATCCTGTTTATAAATTTACCTTGTTTTCTACAAATAGAAGCCATATTATCAGTAAATCTTAACATTTTTATACTCTTTCCATGAGGTGTTATTCCAATCTTGAAAGTCTATTATTTCCTTTGCAGCGCATGTAACGCATTCTCGTGTAATGGTAATAAATTTTTATAATTGTAAATTTAATTCTATTTTATTTGTAGGATGTTTTAACGGATTTTATAAAGAAAGAAGTGGATGTAGAAGAAGAAGAGACTAAACAGGTAAAATATGCACAAACCTGATTATGTAACCCACAGCTAATGTGTTAGGTTGTTCAATGCCTATTTATTTTTAACATGTTATTATGTACTCTGTAAGTCACAGAGAAGACAAATTAAATTTTATAATTTTTCATTTTCCAGTATATATTACCACTTGTAAATTCTATCCTAAAAGAAGAACTACTATCTGTAGAGGAAGAACAATCTGTAAAAGAAGAACTGTCTTTAAAAGAAGAACTGTGTGTAAAAGAAGAACTATGTGTAAAAGAAGTACTCATCATAGAACAGAATGGACAGTTTATTGATCAGGTAGGCCTATAGTACATTTGATGCTGATGGACGTCAATTGAAGTCCTTTGAAAACTTCTGAGAATGCCGATGGACATCAATTGACGTCCTGAAGTTTCAATGTGTTTTTCATGATGTCAGGCCTTGTAGTACCCAAATCATCCGCTAGATCGCATATGATCACTTTCATAGGTACAGTTGACATGATGTAACTCTACAAAACTTTTACCTACCACCTTACTTACCTTGTTGTCTCACCTACCTTATTTATTCCCGGTATTCAGCCAACTTCTGCATCCGTTAAGCGAGGATTAAATGGCGAAAACAGACGGAGGTAGCAATTTAATAATTTACACTAACACGTGGTCGTTGTGAAATAGAAATTTTTTAACTAAATATCACTATTACTTTAACTTGTAAAGTCTTTTTGCTTTTACTTATAAAAAAACCTAGTGTTCCGAGTCGTTAAAGTAATAGTGATATTTAGTTAAGTAACGGACACGTCACGGACAACGAAATTCAAGACATTTTTTATTTTCATTTCTTTTATTTTTATAACTGCAAAAGTGTTACCCCATTTATATTGGTAATGAACAAATCCTTACTGGACAGACATAGTTTGTTATATTTCAAATAAAACTGACCTACTATTTAAAGACTAGCCAGTACTCATTCTCTCTCTCTCTCTCTCTCTCTCTCTCTCTCTCTCTCTCTCTCTCTCTCTCTCTCTCTCTCTCTCTCACACACACACTCTCTCTCTCTCTCTCTCTCTCTCACACACACATTTCCCCCATTTCTAGATTTGAGATCTCATTTTTTTTGTTTTTTAAAGTAATTTTCTGAAGGATGGTTGAATTAATTGTGGGCTGATCGATCTGTTTCTGTACTTAGCTGACTTTAATTATTCCTTGCGGCACATTCTTCCTTGTATGCACTTCTTCCTGCACTCGATAAAACTGTCCGAAACTGCTTTAAATGTTCAATTTATCTGTCACTCACTGTCGACACTTATTGGTACTGATTTTACTGTAGTTGAATTATATCTTTTTTGCTGTGTAGAGTTAAAATAGGTTTTGTCCGCGGACTTAGATTATATGCAACCGGCTGGTTTAAGATGTGCGGAACAGAACAATTTTGGTCTTGGTGCGACCAATATATTTGTGCGTCACATGACACCCCCTCTTAGCTGAACATTCCACGCTGGTAACTTTTTGAGGCTTGGTCATGTCCAACCCACATTCCATGTTACACAAACATGGTTTGGCCCATGACGTTTTTCGTGACGTCAATTAATAATTACAATATCTGTTCCACTTTGGCTAGACATAGCTAAAAATAGTTTTTGACTCACATACATACTTGTTGACAATTCCTGTCGAGATTTCTAACGTCGCATTTCGCCACTGTTTTCCACAACTGGTTTTATTTCTTAATTTTGACCTGATTAAAAACTCTGAACCCCTTTATACCTGTGACCCGGTTTGTACTGCCACAATGAAACATAGCGCAGCAAACTGTTAGATTAGTTGGCTAAACACCACGTACGTGTCAAAATGCCAGACAAGCGTTTCTTGTAAAAAAATTACAAAAGTACACCTTTCCAAACCAATATATATTATAAACATTATGTAATGTATTGTTTAATCTGTTTCTAACAATTAAAAATAAAATTGCGAGTTTCTAGTAACAACATGTGTTTTGGCCAATTTTTTTTTATTCCAAAAACATCACTTTTTTGAAAAGCAATTTCAGGGAAAAGAACCAACACAATGTCATACAGTATACACCATTTTAAAGAAGACACTTAGATCTTCATAAAAACATAGGTAGCATATTTTTTTACCATATAGTTAAGAAGATACAACATTTTAAATATATGCAAAAATGGCCCGGCATGGGCGAAGTACCACTATGTTAAGGGCCCAGCGTCAAAGTGTTATGTATGCTTTCCTTAGTTCACATGATTCAGCCAAAACATTTTGTATCAGTCACCAGTTTGTAAGTTACAAAGGTTGGCATTTTGTAACCCGTTCATGTTGCTGGTAGCCAACACTACAGTGGCACCTTATCACTTGAATTATTAGGCAATTATCTTCTTGCTAAATTGGTACATCTCTGTGTGCAGCTCTTCCGAACATCTGTGTCCTTTAGTAAAATTTGCCTTTGTACTAAATCTAATTGTATTATACTGGGTAAATACTCTGCCCTACAGACTTGAACTTTTGTAAGCAACTGGGTGGCTGCCATTAGTGAATGGCTGACCCTGCCATCTTGGCAACACACTCCTTCCCACTTGAATCCTGTTGACTGTGCTCCGGTGTACTGGTCTTTGCGTGAAGCTGTTGTGGATCACTATTGTGAAGAACAGTTGGGCATCATCTTCACTGCTGTCAGGCAAATTTATTGGCAACCTAAAATTCAAATCTGACTGTCAGTCTTGTGTGTCTGCGTTTTGTGCAGACATTTCTTCCTGGCCTCAATTTGATGGGAGTCTTTAGTTAGTTTGTAAAATGTCTCAAGTTACGATTGGGGACTATACTGTCATCACTTGCTCTCGGGCAACTGGCTTATAAATACAAGTGCCAATACATTGAGGCTTGTTACTTCTCTACAGAACTCTGAGACATTGTGGCTGGTTGTACAATTTGCCCAAGAATCAAATGGATTGGACCTTTTGTCGAAGAGTTCAATTTAATAAGATGTCTTTGTCAAAATAGTAATAGGACTTCACATAGTCCAGTTTTACTGCCTATGGATTGTTGATTTGTGATACTAAGTAGGCATAGTCATACTCCAGCGCTGCAATTATGTCCTTTGACAGGGGTAGGCCTACTTACCTTCTGACCACTCAATCCCTCCACTTCCATTTGTTAGTGTACCTTTGTGACCTCATTGCTTGAAGGTATATGTCATACGTGTGTCTGCCATAACCACTGTGGAGATGTAATGTTTTCATTTAATTGGGGTTTTGTATTCTGTGTTTTATTTGGGTCAGTTGGAGTAATTGATTTTTTTAATAATCCCCATAGCCCAGGTTTAATTTACAGCTTTGGCTCTTATGGGAGCTGTTGCGCTCTGTCTTACCCATATGTTTCTCCTATACTTCTCTCCTTTTCTGTCGTTCCAATGTTGCCGTTCGTACTAAATGTGAAGTAAACATTTTAAAGAGTTTTAAATTTTATTGATGTTCTACATGCTGTGCTGCACATTTCTGAATAAATTACATGTCTGTAACAGAATTACCGTCTTCATAAAAAAATATTTTATCATTTACTGTATGTTTGCTTGTAGATGTTAGAGCAACGTTTCAATCAACCAGTGACTGTTACCCTATTATTAAATTTATGGAGTTAATTTTAACCACGTTTTATTTACAATAAATTTCCTTTGTTATAAGCGCATTTTAAAAGCCAAAGCGCAATAAATAAAATTTTTACTGATTTTTCGTCTCTATAATTAATTAATGTCGTCTGTGTGTATTAAAATTTTCGGTCTGTGAGGACATTTTTTATTTCTTGAGATAGACATATAGTATTCTGTAAGCATAAAAGTTGTAGTAAATAGTCTAAAGTTAATTTTAATTCAAATTCTAATGTTCAACTTAAGGTGCTTTGGACCATATATACAATTATTTGTAATCATTATAGCAGACGCTTCGGGAGACGCACGCCAAGTCTTGTCGCCACCTTATTCACGTTAACTCTTCTTGCTTATGGACTGTTTGCATTAGTAATAAAAACGTTTATACAAATTTCGTATCCAGCTTACATATACAAATTTTGTTTCCTTGGGATACAGCTATTTTTCTTACCCATGACGCTGACTAAAAACGTACGTTTTGCAATTTACTAAACTGCTCATTCTGTGTGGTGGAACATACTTTAAGCTTAATCACAAACAAACAATGCCTAACGCAAATGTTTAAATTTTTCTTTTTCATTAACACCTTTTTATAGTATATATAAATTTACTATAAGAAAATATTGTGCCTTACAAATTGTTGTTTATTAGTAGTACAGTAATATGTGGATGTTGTGATATTATGTGCACTGAAGATTTTAATTTGGTTTTAAATGGCAATTCCTAACATTACTTTTATATTTCACGCGCGCGCACGCGTGTGTGTTGTAACAGGACAAAATGGGGAGGTTTTATTGTATTAATTTCTATATAAAAATTTACATTGCGAATTCCCATGACAGGTTGACAAAGAACTACAGCAGAGCTTTTTGAACGTACGTTAGTCTGGAATGGTGTGCGCGGTACAAAATTCGAGAATTGTCACGTACAGAATGTGAGTCCACATGCACGAGCGCCTCACCCGCGTTGCACAAGTGAAAGGGACGCCATAACAAAAAATGGCATGAGACGACAAATTTGCACCGCATGTTTGTGAATACGAAGGAAATTGTGAACCACGGCCTGTGGTATCGCCACAGAATAGTGTCGACGATCGAAAAGAACCAATGAACCGTCGAAACGTCACAGTAAGAAACTTAGACGTCATGGTACTTCCGCCAACATCTATTGTGGCGAAGCGTCACTCTTTACACAGTGTCAAGACCAGCCGGTCATGTGCATAAGTCATCGGAGTAATTCGAACTGAATTATAAATCAAATGTGTTGCAACTAAACTAAACTAAATGTGATCAAGAAACTGATCGTAATGAGTGGCGGAAGGCTAAATTTATAAAATGAACAAACTATAGTGAAACAGTGTGTGACACGTGTCGCATAACAACGTGGAATCAACGCTAGGATAAGTACCCAGCATTACTTTATAAAGACCTAAATATAATTATCACTAAAGAAAATAACTTTCAAAACTAAATTCATTTTTAAACAAAATCTAGAAATGGGGTAATTGGAGTGTGTGTGTGTGTGTGTGTGTGTGTGTGATTACAAAGAATTGGTTCGTCTTAAATTATAGAATATATAATTTAGTAATTAAGATTTTATAAGATGTAAAGTGTATTGTCAGTATTAGTGGGGGTTGCGAGGTGCAAAAGCCATTACTGTGTATCAAGTAATTCGATGAAAATAATGCGGTTATAACAATAGATTCAGTAAAAAGAGAGAATGTCATGTGAAAGAATAATAAAATTATATTTTATTTCAACTTGCTATATTTGTGTTAGCATAATCATTTCAACAACCTAACTTCATTTTCTGTTCTGGTAAATTCTCTATACGAAAAAGGGTTTCCACCACTAGATGATCTGGCCAAATAAATTCAAGGTAAGTGGGAGTTTGTTGTTTAATATTTGAAAGAATTTAAAAGATTACAAATGGTGCAGCGTGACCAGGATTTGGGATAAGTATTATATTTATCCCGAATTGGCCTATTTCAAAGCACAGAGAATGGAATCTGGTTGGCAGAAATAGAGAATAACTTGCGTAAAAATTTACGTAATATATGCGTAATATGGTTGTGTTGAGGTAAAGTTTCCGAGGGGTTATAAATTGTGCAGGTTTAATTATAAGTAAGGTTTAATAATTAATCAGTAAGCAAGTAAATAATAACATGGAAAAATGTCTGAGAACAAAAAAGAAATCAATTTAATAGACTCAGCTATGAGTGAAAGTGGTTTTGGGTCAATGAACCCGTCACTGAGTGTGAGCGAGTTGGAAGGTCAGTCAATCCAAACAGCTGATTCGAGCATTCAATCAGTAACTGAAAATAATGTAACTGAGTACATTATAATAAATAACGCAGAAGCGAAATCAACTCCCGTAGTTACAAAATTAAGAGAACCGTCAGTGGCCAATTTAATGAATTTTATTAGTAAACATTTTGATGCCAATGACGATTATTTCCGTAAACGTTTTGATGCCAATGACGATTATCTCCGTGAACGTTTTGATGCCAATGCTCATTGTTTACGCAATCTGTCAAATGCCATTAACGAACTGAATGTTAAAATGGATATTAATTTTAAAGAAATTAAAGAACAGAATGCTAAAAATGATCCTAATTTTAAAGAAATTAAAGAACAAAAAATGAAACTTGAGAACAGTATAAATGTAAAATGTGACGATTTAATTAAACGGTGGGATGAGATAAAAAATGACAAGGTAGGTGATGTTAATACGAGTGATAATCAAAAAGCTGATAGTTTAAATGCAAAACAAGTGATAGTAGACAAGGTGAGTAGTAATGTTAATTAATTATGATGAAATAATTAAGAGTAAAATAATGGGGAATAATAATAATAAAGTAGTTGATACTGAGGTATTTATGCATGATACGGTAAATAGTGGTGATAATGAGAATAGAAAGAGAGTTGGGGTTAATCATGGATTTTTAGTGAGTGTCATTGAGTTAGAAAGGGAGTACGAAGATAGTTTAAATGCAGAGTATGAACAGAGGGCAAATTTTTCCCGTAATGTTGGTGAAGCAGAAACTTCACAATTGTTTTTGGAGGACAAGAGTTCCTCGATAGTTTTTGTAGAAGACAAAAGGTCTTCAAAATGCCCCTTGGTTTTTAGTGTATCTGGTAAGAAGGCCAGATGGAGGTTAAATAGTAGTGCATTGCCCTCTGAGTGGAGTGAAGATGTGAAATTGGGCTGGGAAAGTGATCATAGAGAGAGAGAGAGAGAGAGAGAGAGAGAGAGAGAGAGAGAGAGTGAGAGAGTGTGTGATAGAGATATTTAAGTGGAATAGAGGTTATAAAGGGTTAGTTGAGAAGTTAAATAATGAGAGAGTTATTATAAATAATAGAGACTTACCTTATGTACCTTGTGATTATATTGAGGTTGATAATATTAAACATTTACCTGTTGTAAGAATTAGCGCACTAGTAGCTGATGACTATGTAAATGTGACGGAAAATACTAACGGAGACGTAACCAAAAATACGGATGTAGACATGGCATGTGAAAAAATAATAATGGGGGAGAACCTCAGGAATTATTATTACGATATAATGGGGAAAACAAATTTTTATGGTTATTATATTAACAATAATAATATAATGAATTCAAATAAAAATGAATTGTGTATATCTAACATAAGACTAATTTTTGACGACGGTGGTTAGATAAATAGTGAATGAACATTTAATCATTTGAGTTAATGGTATAATTACTTGGCTGATTTAGGTAATGAAGTGTGGTAAACAATAACTGGATATGACGAAAATTTGTAAATAAATGTGTTGGTGTTAAATATATTGTGTCAGGGTATATTGGTAGAATGTATACAATAGTTTATGTAACAGATGTCTGTAGTATGTTATAATAATAAGAATAATATTTTATTTTACCAAATAATTAACAGGAGGTAATAATGAATTTTATGCATTGAAGGTGTTTATTTAAACCAAAAGTGTTTTGAATAATGTAGTTAAAGTTAAATTGTTTTGATTTGAGTTGAAATGAAACCAATTTAAAATGTGAAAAATAGTAATGAATGTAAATTTGTTGTGATTGGAATTGTAAAACTAATTGTAACCGATTAAAATATTTATTTAAATTGAAAATTGAAGGAAACGTTTGTGTTGATGTGATTAGGAATGTTTAGGCTGAGTTAGTGTTTGTAAAACAAGTTGTGTACACAACTGATGATGTAAACAGGTATAAATAATAAACTTATAGTAAATGTGTAACAGTAGATTCCCCACCTAAGTGCGGTCATGACCTCACCGGATCAAGACCGTGAAAGTAGTTAATTATAGCAATCATAAATTTTAATTGTTATAACCGGTTTATGGTTTGTTTTTGTTTTGTTAGCCCGGTGGTTTGTTAAATTTAGTTGTGGGGTTATTTTTATGGGAATCTACCAAATTTTGGAACAGGGCTATTTTCACCCATATAGGGGTGGTAGTCCATTAGGGGTGTATTCGTCAGGATTAAGTAGGTATGTATACCGAATTTTGTTGTCACGCCGAAGCAAGGATGTGGGTGGAATAAAAGAAAAAATGTCCACCCCTTCCGCATCAGTCCTTGTGGAAGCAACTGGGCGCTACAATCCAGGGGGGGTCATAGTGAGTGTGGATGGGGGTGACCAAGTTACAGGCCACGAGTACGGCTAGGATGAGGCCGGCGATGGCCAAGAATCCTAGTGCAGAACACAGTAAATTGTAACGGGTATCAGGGGTTAAGGGATAAAGGAGGGTTGAAAAAAAAAAGAAAAAAAAAATACAGTGTGTGTGTGTGTGTGTGTGTGTGTGTGTGTGTGTGTGTGTGTGCAACGTAAAAGATGTCCTCATTATACATACTCGAATTTATGCGTCAGTATAAGAAAAAAGTTCCTATTAACCTTAGGCTGAAAAAGTCTCACTTTCCTCCGTCTCTCTGCCATTTTGTGTTTTTAAAGAAAACTTTGTATCTAAAGAGGCGATAGATGTTAGGATGGGACGGAAATTTTTTTTTTTTCGATTCGTTATACCGCGGAAAACTTGCCCCCAGGACACATAAGTAAAATAAAAAAAAATAAATAAATAAATCGGTTAACATCTTCCGGTTATGCATCACCCCGAAAATAATAAAAACTGATGAATTTTAACAATTTTTCGTACTTAGAAAAACGAAACTTTTTCATTGTAAGTCAAATAGTAGACCGACAGCTTTAGATAAGTAAAGAATAGCAAAGGGAAGATAAATAAATTTAAAAAGCATAGATATTACAACTTTTATTGGTCATGCATTGCACCTGAAAAACACATTTTTAACATTAAATTGCAAATTTTACACTTTGACATAAAATAGTTAATGATAATTGTTACAAGCTATGGCATTATGTCAATAGCCTTTTACTCATTCTTTGTGGTACTAGCTATTTTAAAGTCCGATTTGTGCGAAAAACATGGCATGATGGATCGTGAAAGAACCATTGTTCTGATGAACCCATCTCTGGACTAGGCAATGTTTTTTTGTGACGCTTCTGTCACCACCTTCACACACCGCTCCACTGCTTGTGTATGACATGGAAACTTGTCAAAATTCCATTCAGCTCCTGTTCCTGATTTTATTACAGATGAATCTCCACAAAAGATTAAAAGCCGTACTATCTACAAAGCGTAGGCTACAAGCCCTTGAAAAGATTGACTATGAACAGAGACGGGCATTTTCTTTACTTTTCTACATAAAATTGCAATTTATCCCCACTTATTCAGTCCCTCATATATTCACTGACGAAGAAGTCTTACATGAAATGAAATTATTAATGTCCATGATAATCATTACTGGGCAGAAAAAACCTCATTACACAAGTGTTTTTAAATTTGTTAGAAGTTATTAATTCTAATTTCGTTAAAAACCAAGCCCTTATTTTGTTATAAACTACTATTAGTGAGGCAATTTTAAAATATCGGTATGGAGAACCATACATGACTTCCATGTTCTAAGATTTATATTTAAAATCATTTTCGCAATGAAATATTTCCATAGAAACTACTTTCTACTTATTGCTTCAGCCTTAACAACAGTACTGTGGTCACTAATGTATACCACCTCACGTTATCGCACTCAATTTTTACTGATGATGGCAGTTGTTGGCACTGCCGAAACGTCTGGTTTTGCAGAAAACATTGGACTACGGCCAAACAGCCCAGGAAGAATTTTAACAACAAACTACTTCTTTGTTGCCAATAACGTAGTACACATATAAATAATTATCCCCACCCCTTCAACTATAATTTTCATTTATGGAAAATTACCTCCACCCAGTTCAACTAGTCTCTTCGTTTATAGATATTTCATCTACGTTTCTACAGTGGATTATTATGATCTTCTTATCAGGACACTTTATCTATCAAAATTAAGTACTTTAGTCTTGTTAAAACATAAAACGTTGCTGGTAAACTACCCTTTCCCCGTAACCGATCTTCACCAAAATCAATAGCCCTTGAGTCTTCTACAACGTAGGCACATATGTAAAAAATTATTTGATTCTGTTTGAATTTACGGCAGTTACCATTCGTGATAAAAAAATCACTCTTGTTAAAACATAAAACGTTGCCGGTAAACTACCCCTTTCCCGTAACCGATCGTCACGAAAAACAATAGGCCTTGCGTCCTCTACAATTCATGGACGTATGCAGAAAATTATTTGCTTCTGTTTGAATTTGCGGCTGTTATTGTTTGCCATAGCAAAAATTCTACACACAGACAGACACTTTTTGAAAAATGACTTTTCTTCATGTTTTTTGAGACTAGTACAATCAGGATCAGCCGTTATCTTGAATACGATTTTTTTTTGCCATACTTCCATTTCCTTATGGAACATGGAAGTAAAATTACCCTCGTTAAAACATAAAAGGTTGCAGGTAAACTACCGCTTTCTCTTAACTGATCTTCACCAAATTCAATAAGATTCATGTTTTATATGGTAACCAAAGCACTTGTACGAATTAATAATTATTTAATAAATTTATTAATAATTATTAATTATTAATAAATTATTAGGCCCAGGAATTCTCATAATTTTTACCACCTGGTGAAATTGGCATTTTCCGTGATTCACGGACAGCACAAACTGTAGGTGGTTGCGTAACACGTCTAGCCAGACTGACTCCAGATGCAAACACAGAGTGGTGTTTCACAATAACATGGTGTTCACTTTAGTTAAAAATGAGGTTCCTCAAAGGGTGAACACTGAGTTAGCATTTATTAAAATTATTTATCCCCTAATTTGTCCCGTTACAATACCCCCCAAAGAGAGGTTTTATGCCGAAGTATAAAAAGTCTCATTGCCTAACATAAGAGGATCAGCAAGGATATGGTGCCAAGACCCCCCTTAAATTCTTATTATAATCATGCGTAACTTACCCCCCTAGTCCGATGACTGCGGTCGCTCCTGCATGACCTTACTGGACTTCCCTTGTCGAGATCCCAACACCATAAAATCAGACAGGCACGTCACCACAGTATCACCTGACTCTGAAACATTCAATCAAAATATCAATAAATGGCGTTTCACTATACCATATCCTCCACTGATTTGTTTCCTGTTGACCGTACTGGTTTGTATTTTGCAAAGTACTGGTTTCTTATCTAATTCTAACACATAAATACATTGGTTCTACATTTATCCTTAACCTAAACATGCTACTGCATTTGATATTTTTATATTTGATATCTGACAACAAGCCAATTAAAATTTAAATTCCAAATATAATTCGTATTCACATACAGACTCCGGTTTAGAATTCATTTTGATTTCCATTAACAATGTAGATTACTATTACCATCTACACAATGTCATTATACCCAAATAAACACTTTATTTTCCCAAAATATTTCAGCTCAAAATAAACATTACTACCATTACATAAAAACAAACATTTAACATCTGAATTTGCATAAAATTTACCAACATTACCACTTTAATTTCAATTCTCCATTTAAATCTTCCAATTGTTATATCATCATTCCATCTCAGCATTTACGTTCAACATTTTAATCATCTCCCACTTGTAACTCTAATTTTTTGGGATTATTTATTATCTATCTGTCTGCACATAATCTCTTGTTTACATCTATCTATTCAGACGCCATCTTTAAGTTTGCCAACTACATATGAAAATTTGCTACTTACGAGGGCCATGTTCTTTTCGGCGAACACAGGAGAACTGATTATGGTTGTTCGAAATAAAGAAAACTTTATTTGTTTCCCGTGAATTAAGTTTTATTCGTTAATTATTATATTTCTTATTCTTTCGTCACAAACAAATATTCTTTTCCCCTCCATTACCTGTTATGAATTTAACATTAAACAATATCTTGGTTATATGATTTTGTAGACCTCTTGAACAAATAAAATTATTTTATTTCTATAACAAAAAAAAGAAACGCAAACTTAAATATAAACACAAACCAGCCTTCTTTGTTTAACATATTTCTCACTCACACGCACACACACTATTACCCCATACCCTTAGAGCTCTCATTTTTTAAAGATAATAATAACATTATAATTTTAGTTTAGCCTTTTTTAATATTTTACTCTACCCCATTTGTTACTTAGCTGCTGATGAGTTTTGAAGATGCCGCATTGTCCCACGCACACCACGTAGACC
Organism: Magicicada septendecula; assembly: GCA_034769895.1. Classification (NCBI taxonomy): domain Eukaryota; kingdom Metazoa; phylum Arthropoda; class Insecta; order Hemiptera; family Cicadidae; genus Magicicada; species Magicicada septendecula. The sequence continues at coordinate 29,749,301 of CM068373.1, forward strand.
ACTATTTCAACTTTACTGCATTTATGTGTTTTTGATAAACCAATTTTACTGTTAATTAACTCTGATCAAGGTTTTAATTTATTTTACATTTTAACAATATTCCGGAACTTATAGGTGTTACTCGCGCGAGTTGTTATTGCAGACTGGGGTGAGACGAACAGCACTATTTTCCGAAGTGGTCATGGGTTACGTGACCAATTTTTATTGTTCTAGTTTTGTATCACTATACCAATATGTGCGTTCGGCTGACACGCCTAGCATTCCAGCGTGACGTATGATCTGATGTAATATCGTATGTTGTTACATAATTTGCTTGTCACTGGAGCTGACCTTGGCACAATTTCGCACGTATGTCTATTGCGTTGTATAATTCATGAAATAAAGTTTGTTTCCTTTCCCCCAAAATTAATATTTTATATTATTTTTCATGTTTCCTCAAAATTAATGTTACATAAGAAAATATTATTTTTTATCAAACAATAATTTTTTATATTACCCCAGGTAGGCCTAAATGTCCCGTTACACACTGATTATTCAATTCAAATCTCAACCAAAAATTGAAATTCATCATCCAAAATTCAACTTTTACAACATTACAAAGTAATTGAATAATTTTGAATTAATTTAATTCCATCTTGTCAAATAATAAATTAATTACCTCAAATCAATTTAATTACATTATTTGCACCAATTTAAATTACTTCAATTACATTATAAAATCTCAATACTGACAATTATTTCCTCAAAATAAACTATGGTTGTTGTTGTCAACTCACTCAAAATTGTAAACATTGTTTACACCAACTGCCATGTATATACACAATGCTGTAATTACTTTGATTATAATATCGTTACCCTTTATTATACATACAAGTCAATTCAAAATAAATTTCTCAAATTGATTACCAAAGTTTCACATCTTTTAAATTAATTTACCCATCTCAGATTAATTTAATTCCATCATTTTTTAAAACATTGTAAGTTACATTAATTACACTATTCAAAACAATTTCAATTCATCATAATAAAATTCGTTTATCATTTTTATAGTCTTCAAATTAAAAACTTTCAAATTGATTACCAAAATTTCTATCTTTTTAAACATTTTCCATTAATTTCAAACAAACCTGTAAATTGACTGCATAAAATACAATGTACACAACACCCTGTATTGGTGTCTCTGCTGATACTTTATCAAAACATCAACATATGCCTAACCTTATTGCATAAGTACATTTAACACATGTAAACACAATACAAGACTATCTACAATATACGTCATTAAATGTTGTTATTTACTACACCTCATTACATAAGTAACCCAAGTAGTTACACCATAAACTAAAATAATTAAATGTTCATTCACTATATCTCTAACCACCATCACAAAAATTAATCTTATGTTACATGAGTTCGTTTTTAATTAAGTCCATTATATTGTTATTGTTAATATAATAACCATATGAATTTGTTTTTTCCATTATACCATAATAATCTGTAGGATTATTCCTTATTATTATCTCATAAACCTTGTCTAAATTGATAATTTTAGTCCTGTCTCTGTCAGTATTTGTTATTAAACCCAGTTAAGTTACATCATCATCCCAATTATCTCCTACTACAAGTACACTGATTCTACTGCAAGGTACGTGCTTGTTATTGTCAATATTATGTACTCCACCAGGTAAGTTTTTAATTCTCTCAACTCTCTCAATACTTATTCTCTTTATTAACTCTTTATGATCTCTACTCAACTTGAATAATTCTATTTCACTCTCATTCTCCAAATCACTTACACAACCACATCTTACTTTCTCACTCCACGCAGAGGGCAATACAACATTATTTAAACACCATCTGGCCTTACCAGATACACAAAACAACTTATTGGACTATTTGCTGACCCATTGTCACCCAAATATTCTGGTGAGAGAATCTTATTCTCTAACAACACTTGTGAAGTCTTTACTCCACATTTAACCCTAGAAAAATTTGCCCCCTGTACCCACTCTACATTTAAACTCTCTCTCTCCATTCGCTTTCAAGCTCAATAACACTCACTAACACTCCATGATTAACCTCAACTCTCATTCTATTCTCATTATCACCACTATTACTTACCGTATCATACTTGGATACCTCATTTTCAACTACTTTGTTATTATTATTCACCATTATTTCACCCTTGTTAACATCATCATAATTAACATTATTACTATTACTCACCTTGTCTACTGTCACCTGTTTTGCATTTAAACTAACACCATTATGATTCGTGATTCTCTCCCCAGTAGAATCATCCCTTATTTTGACCACATTAATCACCTTGTTCTCTGTTACTTCATTAATTCTATTCTCACTACACTTACCGGTATTTCTTGTACTCTCCTTTCTTTTTCTTCTGTTATCCGCATCATCTTGCATTTGTTTTTTAATTGTATTGAACCGTTCATCAATACGTTTACACAGTGAATTATTTAATTCATCGAACTTTATATCATTTATGTCAAAACGACTATTTTATCGAAATTTCTTTCACATTTTATTTTTTGTTCCTAAATATCACTCTTTAACTCATTAAACTTAATATCATTTACATCAAAATGTTTATTTATATTATCGTTCTGCTTTTCTAGCATCGCTTGTATCATTTTAAGCATTTTGTAACTATCATCTTTTTTAACTTGGACCAGCATCGATTGACTCGCAACGCCGTTCATTATTACGGACTCTGTTAACTCATTTCGGTTACATGTGCCTCAGCCATGTTAAACAAAATTTATTATTATATTACCCCGTATATAACACCCACTATAACTCTTCTATTACACACTAATTATTCAGTTTAACTCAAAATACCCCACACAAAATCGTTAGCAATACGTAAAAGTAAACAATAATTTTGTACGCTACGCTACCAAAACATAACTATAAAATATGCATTTAACATATACAATAATTTCACAAATATGCCGTTACCAAAATCCTATTTTGTGTGCCTCAAAACAGGTCTAATTCATATAATATTTGTACGAATATCCTGGCAGCGGCGCCACTTGTAACAGTATTAATCTTTTACAACTATAAAATAATAATAAAAGTCACTGCTGCCAGAATATTACTTACCTTTATAAACCCGATAAACTTACCTTTTAAACACCAAAAAACTTCATGGCTGCCACCTATATTTTTATAGTAAAATATGGAAAACTTTTCACTTTACCTTAATTTAAAAAAAAACTGGGACAATTTAGCTATCTGACTTCCCCTAATTCAAAAAATTCCCCGGAATGTTAGACGAGTTTTTCAGCACAGAATAGGAAATGGTTCACGGCGAAATAATTATTCTACCAAATTTTTTCTATCAAATCAAATCTTATTTTATTATTCAAACGCAACAATTAGAAACATGTTTTTATTCAAACAAAATTCTGTTATCGACTACTTTTTATCTACAAGCCAGTACTTTTTCTAATGATTTCTCCCTTTTACCATCACACATTCTCTCACACTCTTTATATTTTGAACACCCCCCCATTGTATTAATTGAACTCTTGTCTTATTTATTGTTTTACTTGATTTTTGGGCCAGCTAAATTAGTTTAGTAATTGTACTCAGTACCCGTTAGTACGCATGGCATCGCTCCAGTCTTCTTCACTGTTACAAAAATATACATGTTAACTTTTTTTTACACTCCCTGTTCCATGATAGTTTAACTGCACTCTTTGGTAGGCTGACTATACTATTTTCGGCCTACCCAAAACTTTCCCGAGGCACCAGTTAAAATTACAACTGCGCTGTCTGATGATTAGTGTTGAGCTGCTGTGTACTGCTTGATGACTGCTATCCAACTGACTCAAGGTGTTGGGTGTGGGTCCAGCGGTGCCCCAGCGTATGTAGGTTTTATTCGCCTTCTCTGATTGGCTGGAATGTCCAGACGCTCAGCCCGGGAATTCTTATAATTTTTACCGCCTGGTGAAATTGGTGTTTTCCGTGATTCACAGACAGCACAAGCTGTAGGTGGTTGCACAACGCGTCTATCCAGACTCACTCCAGACGCAAACAGACTGGTGTTTCACAATAACATGGTATTCACTTTGGTTAAAAACGAGGTTCCCCAAAGGGTGAACACTGTCTGAGTTAGCATTTATTAAAATTATTTATTCCCCTAATCTGTCCCGTTACACTTTCTTCAGCCTTAACCACAGTACTGTGGTCACTAACATATACCACCTCACATTAGTGCAATCAATTTTCACTGATGATGGCAGTCGATAGCACTGTTGAAACGTCTGGTTTTGTAGAAAACATGGGATGAAGCCCAAACAGCCCAGGAAGGAGTTTTAACAACTAACTACTCCTTTGTTGCCGATAACGTAGTACACATGATATAAATAAAAATTATCCCCACCCCTTTCAACTATCATTTTCATTTATAGAAAATTACCCCCACCCCGTTCAACTAGACTCTTCATTTATAGATATTTCATCTAATTTTTACAGTGAATTATTATGACCTTCTTATCAGGATACTTTATTTATCAAAATTAAGTACTTTACTATTGTTAAAACAAAATGTTGCAGGTAAACTACCCTTTCCCTGTAACCGATCTTCACCAAAATCAATAGGCCTTGAGTCCTCTACAACTCAGACACATATGTAAACAATTATTTGGTTTTGTTTGAATTTATGGCAGTTATTGTTCATCATGAAAGAATTACTCTTGTTAAAACATAAAATGTTGCAGGTAAACTACCCCTTTGTCTTAACCGATCTTCACCAAAATCAAAAGGCCTTGAGCACTCTACAATTCAGGGATGTATGCAAAAATTTACCTGATTCTGTTTGACTTTACAGCAGTTATCGTTCGTCATAGAAAAAATTACCCTTGTTAAAACAAAACATTGCAGGTAAACTACCCCTTTCTTTTAACCGATCTTCATCAAAATCAGTAGGCCTTGAGTCCTCTACAATTCAGGATGTATGCATAAAATTATTTGATTTTGTTTGAATGTGCGGCGGTTATTGTACGTCATAGAAAAAATTACCCTTGTTAAAACATAAAACGCAGGTAAACTACCCCTTTCCCTTAACCAATCTTCACCAAAACCAATAGGCCTTGAGTACTCTTCAATTCAGGACTGTATGCAAAAATTATTTGATTCTATTTGAATTTTTGGCTGTTATCGTTTGCCATAGAAAAAATTCTACACACACACACACACACACACACACATACACACACACACACACACACACACACACACACACTTTTTGAAAAATGACTTTTCTTCATGTTTTGAAGGTAGTACAATCAGAATCAGCCATTATCTCGATCAAGATTTTTGTTGCCATGATCATACTTCCATTTTCTTATGGAACATGGAAGTAAAAGTAGTAATAACTTTAAAATGTTTTTTTATACTGAATGAGCCGTAGTCCTAACTATGAAATTAGGAATATTTTTTAATTCATTAACTTCCATTAATGTAAACATATCTGCCTAACTTCATTAAGATATCTCTGTTACCCCTTGATATATAAAGTTTTCTTTAAAAAGTGCAAAATGGCAGCCAGACTGAAAATAAGGTTTTCGGACCTGTGTGTATGCGAACTTTTTTCTGGTACGGACACAAAAAATTCGAATCTGTATAGTGAGGACACCTTTTACGTTACACCCTTGCACACGCGTGCTTGTGCGTATGTGTAATCCCATAGTATATAGTATAAATTGTATAATACTTTTAACATCATGTATTTTTTTAAGAGTACAATATTTTGCAGGTTTACAATTCATAATTATTATTTTAGATGATCGCCTTTCCTGTAATACAAATGTTTCGTCCTTGCTTAGTTACGTGATAGTTTATATTGATTGTCTGCACCGCTTGTTCATTAAATAATATAAACACTTCCAATTATAGGTAAAGTAAAGCTTTATTTGGTAATTAATGTCATGTTATTTTCATACATAGAACTGAGCGATACTGATCATGTAACTGTTAACACGTAAGTATTTACACTATAAGTAAAACACTAATAAAACTGTACAATAATGTGTAGTCCTTCAATGATAAAATTCACTCCATGTAGCAGTAAATCGACGTCGCTGTTCAGGAGAAATGCATTTCAAATGCCTTCAATGCGCCGAATGCGCATTTCCACACACAAAACCTGGCAACAGCGTAGCCCATATAACCAATGATGTAAATTAAATGTGGGATGGCCATTAGTGATTATTTTTCTTGTTGTTGACATTGTTTATTTTATTTTGTATCCTGTTACAGTAAATTAGCCATCTGGGTTTTGGCCAGTGGGAGGGGCTTGTTCGTTATTTTGGGTCACATAAAATTTTGATGTAATCAATACCAATTGCGAAGTCAAAAATCGTTTTGTACATCATTGCACATCCATTAGCTTCTGTTTTATTCTCAGAGAATTTTCGGTTACATTCAAGTGATGTTTGAGCAGTCAGTCATTTTAGCAAAAGCTGTACAATGCAAATAAACCCTATATACAGTTAGTTTTAAGTAAATGTTTTGGGAAAAACAGGTTTTAAAATATTTTATTTCCTCAACATTATTATGTTAACGATTTTTATTGTATCTTTTGTGCTACTGAAGATGTGTAAAATGGAAATTTAACTGTTGTTTTGTTTGAGAATATTTAGAAAGTATAAACAATTTTACAATTAAGGAAATTTAAGGATATGCATGTAGTATGAAAATTAAAATGATAATGTGTTAGGCTGATATTAAAATATATTGTAAAACATTTTGTGTGTATATGAACAAAATTGATTCACTGTATATAATACTACTGACATGGATCACAAATAGTTATTGTTAAAATTTTGAATTTTTAATTGGTAGCCTAAACTAGTTTTTGCTTCACTAGAGCTTCATCAGACGCTGCCACTATGAGTGCTGTCCGTCCTGCTTTGGTGATGGCACCGTTATTTGGATAATAATTTGTGATCCAAGTTAGTAGTGTTTTATATAGTTAACTAATAACAACGGACACGTCATGGACAACAAAATCCAGGAAAAAATTAATTCATCATTATTTAGATTCTCTACAAAGGAATATAAGAAAAATATAAGCAAACTTTTAATTCATGGGCCGTTAATACAATTTTTCATACATACTAAAAAATTGTAATAAAAGCCCTGAACCCGTTGTTGTCATTGCCATCAATCATAAGTCATTAATATATAAAATACTTTCATTGTTCCTCAGTCCTCATGTTTTAAACTGGAAAATTCTGTTTTGCCAAAGGCTTTAATCCTCCTTAGTGTAATACCTTGTCTTTACCTCTCTGTCTATAACACCAATACTTTACCTGATGAAGTACATATCTCTTCAGAAATCGGCACGAAAAACTCACAATAAAAAGTCTTGGCTTCATCAGGTAAATCACAAGCTTATTTTTAAAACAGCTATAATTCTGATACATTATTGTCCCTCTTCCTTACATGGCAACTCCATATGCCCACTTTCATTGTGTGAAGACCCTACTTCACACAACTCGTAAACGTTTGCCCTCTGTCCCTCACTTCCACCTAATTTGTCTTGCTCGCACATTTGCCTGCTTAATGTACTTCATCAATAGTTTTTACCCAATATAAGTTTTGTCTTCCTCAATAATAACTTTGTATCACTCAGGTTGACCTGGTTATTTAATATACTGCCATTGTTAGTACTTTATACATTAATATCTCAATCTGGTCAGTTTTACCTGCTAATCCGTTGCCACACTAATATATTTTAGTGACTGCATTTCTTTAAGTCACTAAGTTGTACTTCAGTTGTGTTTTTATAATACAAAACTGTTCATATGTAACACTAGTTTGTTGTTAAAACAGCACATTCAAGTTACCCAACACTGCACATAAAAAGTCCATTATCCCTTTACTTATTTGCCATGGTCACTTATTTTTTGTATACAGCCTATCACATATAACATCTGTAATTGTTCATACAATAAAACGGCCTTGATACTAAATCACTTACCTTACATCTTCAGGAGATTCCGAAAAAATACTAAAAGCCCTGGCAGCCATCACATTTTGACAGGTGGAATGTGGAAACCGCAACACTGAAAACAACTGAGAAATCACAAAACCTATGTTTGCTTTGTTCTTTTGTTTACTACGCACTTATTACTCCATTTATTATTCTGTTTAAACTGTTATTATTGGATGGCAACTGTTAATAATACTATCAAAACTTTCAGTCATATGTGACTGAGACATTACAGACGGTATTCCACTCCGCTTTTTACATTTCTTTTACTGAGGCACAGCCTTAGTGATCTAGACACGTTCACTGGCATCTACTCTCTCTGGTGTTCTGATTGCTATCGCTAATACACTTTAAAAACTCTTAATTACATTTTCTAGCTGCGACACTATTGACAGTATTTTACTCAGCTGTTTATATCTTAGTACCAAAGCACAGCCTTTGTGATCCCAACGTGGTCGCTGCCACATGTTCTCTTTGATGTTTAACTGGCGACTGCCTACCGCATGGTTTAGCTTTACTCACTCCACTTCCACACTAAATTGGTTTTTTCCAGCTCTCCTGTGAGAATATTGGCAGGTGCGACCTCCTTTTCGCCAGGTACAATACTACAAAGTGTGTGAAAATGAGTTTTGAGCACGTACACCTGTCAAAAAATTATGCACTTCCCAGGCCAAAGTCACATACAAAAATTCCACTAAAACAAAAAATTCTAAAAAAAAAAAAGCCCCCAAGAACAAATCCCCAGTCACCATCTGTATGTGGAAACTTATCACTATCCCAGTTATTCACAAATTTTCTAAAAGAAATCCCTCCCCTACCTCCACTACCACAGGACTGGTTAGGTGTATCCACTGACCACAGAGTAGAATACGGTAGGGTGATATCTGAAATAATTCATAATTAATTATTCTAGCAGACATTTTAGTAGTTATAAGTAGTTGAAGCAAATACATTTTTTTAAGTTTCACTAATAAAAATATTTAAATCAATTATTAAACAAGATACAAACATGGAAATTAATTGTTAATAAACATAACTGCAACAGTTTTAGTAGTATGTAACTTGATATATCATTATCACCAGTTAAATTCATAAATCCATAAAGTATTGCCTAATCATTTTCTTCAACAAGGAATTTGTGGCATCTATCAGTAAAATGGGAATTTATTGTCCCTTCAAATATAAAAAATCTCAAGTTTCAATAGAATTTTACATACATCGATTGCCACCACTTTCCAGCAATAATAAAAGCTCTGATCATTATTAGTACACAGCTCATCATAATGTTTAATCATCTTAATAGTCACATACATTATCTTTGTCAAGACAGGTTTCACTATGTAACGCAAGCAGTGCAAATAACGTTACTTTTGTTTTTGCAATAGTCACAAGTATACAAAGGAAATCGTACAAATATAATAATACAGACACGATACAAATTCTAAATTATACTATTACACAAAATCAGGAAAATCAGTAAATTGGGGATTTTCTGTTAGCAATTTATCCTCATGTTAACACTTTCATGTTATGAATTATTTTCAAGTTTAGGCCTTTGTAACTCACACATTTAGTTAATTATTATACTTTTCTACCTTTAGTACTGTTGTACATATCTGTGGTTTCTCCTTACTTCACCACATTATATAACCACAGTTGACATGTCTTTACCATGTGTGACAGGCAACTCACTCACTTTATCATGTTGATAATATTTCTCCGCAGAACCTTGTTACATCTGGCTTTAAATGGTTTTTGTTCAGTTTACAGCATACATGCATACCATTATGATTACTTAAGGTCTGTTTCTATGGCACATATCATTGATAATGTGCAATTTTAATATTATATCCTTTACTATATTTGACTACAATTCCCATTAAATAAATTGGCATCCCAATTATTGTATACCAACCCTATAGAAATCCCATACAACAAGTAGATATGCTGTCATTGACTCTTAGCGCTGTTTCTACATCTGACCAAACTTTCTCTACCATACCAATGTGTGTGTGTGTGTGTGTGTGTGTGTGTGTGTGTGTGTGTGTGATTTAAACTGTTCTACTAAATAAGGCAGTACTTGATTTGGAAAAAATATAGTAATCATTTCATATTAGATCGGTGTTTTATAGTTTATAGTTTAAAAAAAGCACAGGTGTGTATTCAGATGTAATTATAACTGTTAACGCTACAGTGCTTTGTTTGAAATTGAAAGAAAGACTGATATCAACTGATTGTTGGTAAACAATTTTTATTTTGTTTCAGCGGTTTTTTCAAGACAGTACCGTTGTGAAGGATGAAATTGATTTAGAAGAAGTGAAAATAGAAGAGAATGCACAAGAGGTAAAGTTTTTTTTTAACATACAAACAATCTTCCTTCTGTAGAGAAGTAAGATTCATTTGTAGTCTTCCATCAAAGGATGTCACATAATTAGCAAATAATTTTTGAAATTGAACATTTGTAGTCAGTCGTTTGAAGTCAGCATTTGTGTAGTCATTTGAAGGTTAGATCGAGTCCTAAAAAAAAGATAAGACACCTGAAAATTCTAGCATGTGTTGTGTTACTTATTACTACTCTTAAATGAGATATGGGCCCCATGATTCTGGCCAAAGACAACATGACTATATTTATTTACATAATTTTCTTTATTAAAATAAAATTTAATTGTGTTTGTTTTGCTGAAAGACCAATAAAAAGGTACTGGTTATCTCCAGCTAAGATTCATGTGCCTTGAAGTTAACTCAAGTGCAGAGATGTTATCTCATCCCTGGCCTGCATCTTAAGATAAACAGAAAGAGGAAGAATATTTTATAGTCGAACTTTTTGTTTTTTTAATATCTATAAAAATTTTAGCAAAAGAGGGGTCTGACAGATTAAACCAGTGACCTAGTTCACTGTGCTAGTTCGCACTGATATGACCAACCTAGATATGGGAAAACAAAAGCTTTCTATTAGAAAAGTGGATAAGGGAGGGGAGATAATCCTGTTAAATACTTCTGATTATTATGATAGTATAATAGGAGACGTAAAATTGAATGAATGTATTTCACTAAACAAAAATCATACCTCCCAAATAGAGAGGAAGGACTGAAAGTGTTTAGTTAAGTATAAGTAGTGTGTTCCTTGTAAAATGGCTTATCATATAACATAAATTAACGCCTCGTCATTTAATCTTCCACACATTTATGGATTATCTAAGGTGTACAAAGTAAATATCCCACTGAGACCAATAGCTTTTGGTTTGGTCCTGAACTTTCAAAATATTTGTTACCTATCATTACTCCCCTTGCTGAGAGTTACAGTTACATTGTCAAAGATTCAATGCATTTTGATAACATTATAAGGAATTCTGTACTAGATAATGACATATTAGTAAGTTTTGGTCAATGTCTTTACAAGCATGAAAACAAATAAGTACTGTTCTTATATACTCAACACTCAGAATGCACCTGGTGGCATGTTGATTCAACTATTAATATTCTTTATTCATTCTTTCTACATCCATTCTGACATCAGATAAAAATTATAAAACAATTTGTGGGTCCCAGATTCAAGGTGGTGGCAAAAGAAGGCAATTGTTAAGTGGCGTATATGGAGGGCACATTGGATGGATGCCACAGTAAATGCAACTTTTAAAAGTTCTGGTGCTGGACTGAAAGTTAAGTGCGCGTATGTGTGTTGTAACGATTCAATTAAATCAGGCCTAAAAATAAAAGTAGAAAAGAAATGAAGGAATTAAGCCCCATTACTACTTTCTTACATACTTACAGAAGATTCCCAAAAACACCAAAGTCCGAGGGTCACCACTACATTTTTATAGGAGGAAATGTGGAAACCGTATCACTTTACCCATGAAACCAATTTAAAACAAAAACTTTCCCTCACAGAAGATCTAGGCCCATTAGACGGACCGTTGGAACACAGATCATAGGTTAGGTGGATGACGTAAAATTAATTTAACACATATTTATCATAGTTTACTAAAATGTATTAATTGATGTCACTATTGTCGATTTGTTCATTAATATAGCTTCTACAAATGATAATAATTCAATACGTGTTATATAATATATCGTCCTGTAAAGGGTAACCTATTTAAACGGTTACTCTCTTTGGTGCAATCACTGTTACATGAGATAATTTTGGAAAACTACATTTGAATTATTAACAACATGGTCTTAACTAAATACATATAATTATTTTATCAAATTATAATATAAAATCAATACAAAATCAGTACTTTAAGTCCGTCTGAAAGTCGAAAACTGGTAATGGTGAGTAACTTTGTAAAACTTCACTGAGTAATTAGAGTACCTTATTGTAGGCCTACATCTTTTACACCCACAGGCACCAAATTACCGTAATTATGATGCATGTTTGGTGAGTGTTTTCACCACTTTTTAAAACTGAAAAATTAATTTGTCCTAAGGCTTTCACGGGCGGTGTCCTAATGGCTGCCATCATCAGTGGAATTTTTAAAAATCCTGAACGTAGGGTGTTCATGTCAGGCCCACAGCCTGGATAACTTTAATCATGAAAAATTAATTATTCATAATATTTTCACAATGAGCACAGCTTGCTTGAGTCACTGCCATCTGTTCTACTTGGTGTGAAAACTGTGACTGCTTTGTATATCAGACGCTGTCTGCTCTCTCCGATGTATTTTTCCGCGACTGACTGATGCTATTGCTGAATTGTCCTACCCCTACCTCTCTCCGTGTCCTGCATTAACCAATTTGGTCTGCTTTCCTGGTGATGTGTAATAGTCCAGTTGGCTGATCCAATGATCCTTGGGCATGTGGAATTCGTTTAAAAGTCACGTACACCAAATTCCATTCTCTCGCTTTCTGATCTCACTCACACACGAAAATAGGTTTTTACGTTACTTCAGGAAATGTAATTCATGAAATCAAGCATTACATCTTGTTGGAAGAAAAGCCAATCATATCAAATATTGGTATTTTCTGCAGGCGAGCATAGAGGCCATAAAAATTTACAAATATAAGAATAGTTCTAACAAAGGTAGTAGTTAGAAGTTGCTGGGTGTTTGAAAACTGCTTTAAGTAATATGACAGGATCAGTATAATAATTAAAAAAAAATTTGTGTTGTAACCATGATAAATGTTTTGTGTTCAAAATGTTTATGTGCAATATGTTCGTTTTTATATATGATGCAATGATGTAGCTTTATATATGATGTCATATATCATATATATAATGATGTAAGAGTTACTATTCTAATGATGATTTGTACCGCAATAAATTGTACTCTAAAGATATATAGACGGAACTTAATTTTTGCAAGCTGAAAGATTCACAGATTCTAGTTTCTAAGGTAAATTTCCGACTAGAAGCAGTAATAACTGGTGATTTATTATTAATGTTGTGTATTCATTTGTTTCAGTTATATTTATTTACACACATGAATAAGATGATGTGTGAAAAAGTGGATTAAGCATGTGAACTATATACAAGAAATTCCCTTCAAAATAAGTCTCTCTCGCCTACACCTGTGCCGTTACAGCAGTGCACACCAGTTCACAAAAACAACCGTCAGTGTGATATTTGTACAAAGTCATTTACACGATCAGACAGTTTGGCAAAACATAAGTTAATACATTCTGGGATTAAGCAGTACCAGTGCGATGTTTGTACAAAATCATTTACACAACCAGGCAGTTTGGCCCGACAAGTTAGTATATTCTGGGATTAAGAAGTACCAGTGCGATGTTTGTACAAAATCATTTACACAATCAAGCGGTTTGGCATCATAAGTTAGTACATTCTGGGATTAAGAAGTACCAGTGCGATGTTTGTACAAAACCATTTACACGATCAAGCGGTTTGACATCACGTAAGTTAATAATACATTCTGGGATTAAGCAGTACCAGTGCGATGTTTAAAAAAAATCATTTACACGATTAGTTTGACAAAATAAAATACATTCTGGGATTAAGCAGTACCAGTGCGATGTTTGTACAAAATCATTTACACAATCAAGGGATTTGGCATCACATAAGTTAGTACATTTTGGGATTAAGCAGTACCAGTGTGATGTTTGTACAAAATCATTTACACAATCAAGCGGTTTGGCACAACATAAGCTAGTACATTCTGTGATTATGGAGTACCAGTGCGATATTTGTACATCTTTTACAGAAATAGACTCTTTGGCACAACATAAATTCAGGCATTAAGAAGTACCAATGTGATATTTGTACAAAATCATTTACACAATCAGGCCATTTGGCAGAACATAAGTTACTACATTCAAGGGATTAAGCAGTACCAGTGCGATGTTTCTACAGACATTTACACGATCAAGCAATTTGGCCCGACATAAGTTAGTACATTCTGGCATTAAGAAGCACTAGTGTGATATTTGTACAAAATCATTTACACGATCAGGCAATTTGGCACAAGTTGGTACATTCTGGGCAGTACCAGTGCGGTGTTTGTGTGACGATTTCATTAATAATAAAAATATAATAAAAAAAAAGAAGAGAAAATTTAGATTTAAATAAAATCGCACATTTTAAACCAACTTTAAATCCCTAAAATAACGCAGAAATAAGACATAATAAAGAGATTTAAAAAACCAAAAGGAATGCGAGTATAAAAGTAAGAAAACGCCCTAAATAATTAACCATGCATTGACAGGCAGTAACCGGCATCAACACGCATTTTAACCCATAAACAAAACTAATGAGTAAAGTGCAACTCAATAAAAATAAACAAGGAAAAAACAGTAATAGTATATCTTTGGATAATAAATGTGTCAAAGATTAAAACGGTAAATATCAATTAAAAGGCGGAACTATTTTTCTGGTAAAGCGTAAACTCCGTGAAGTTACTTTACCTCTCCCAAAAATAAACGTACAGTACTAGTGATGAAGCGCTCACGCAGTAAACTAGTCGCATCCGAACAATGCCACAAAGCAAAACAATATTTTGTTTCTTTTAAGTTCAACTAAGAACAGTGTGCAATGTAATGTAGTGGTAAATAGTGAGTCCTATATAAACATGTAATATAAAAGAAAAAGGAATGAATAAGTGTGCGTGATGACATCTGTACAGACTAATTTGTAAGAAAACAATGTATTTAAAATAAAATAGGTACTAGGTATCTAAGGTGAAAACCCCTTATCAATAATTATGTAAAGTGCATATCTGTGGAACAAACATTAACATGAGTTATACTACTAATGACGTTTTCTACCAGACATCCGAGAAGAGAGTACCAGCCTCAGAATCACCGAACTCACTTCAGGAACCTCAACGTCAACAGAAACTACAATAACGACAGACCATCAGTAGACACCCCAAGGACCGAGGAGCCTAATCTGAATCAACATCAGGATACCATAAGGTGACACGGAAGCCAGTCTTCTGTGATTAAGTAATAAAATAAAAATGTACCAAAAACAATTTAAATAACACTTCAAGACTTTTAAGAGTAGTCACTAATTGTAACCAGTAGTATGTAATATGCTTAAAAATATTGTGTAGTAGAAAGTAACGCTTAAATTATGGAGCGTCTCTGTTTCTAAAGTTTAAATAAAGTCCATTCTTCAAATGGCAAAAGCTAAATAAAGTCCATTCTTCAAATGGACTAAGTTGAAAGATAGTATATGAGTAAATGAGCATTATTAACAAACAAGTTTAAACCCGGGTCCGTGGAGAATTCAAACACAAACTTTCTTATTTAAACGGCCCTTCTGAAATATATGTTGTAAACTGTAATCTGTAAATTAAGAATCACCTATGTTGAAAACCTTATGTAGAGATTTTAAGGTTATAGAATAATAAAGAGATGTCATTATATAACACACAAAACTGAGTGAATACATCAACAGGAACCCATGTCCATTTTCATTCAATTCTAGGGATCATATATTATGTATAGACATTATTAAAAATATATTTGTTTAATTAGAAGTTGGGTAAGTCTATGGCAGCCTGTGTAATTGACCAGAGCCAATGAAGCACAGGTTCCCGGTATTATAACATAGGTACGTTATAAAATGCATGACTCTGCTTTTATATAAAATGTTTGCGTACATAGTGACACAGATAAAATGTGCCACTCTGTAGATCTATTCACTCAGTTACTTTAACATATTCCAGTAACTTACAAAAATAATAAATAAGAGTTCAAAAAAAAAAAAATTAGAATATAATATAATATAGGTAAGGATAATTGTGAATTTTAAATGTGTAAGCCCATGTACGTGCTTGTCTGAAAATTTCAGTCACCAATGTGTCGATTTGACAACAATCCCAGACCGGTAGATATCTTCTTCTCTCCTGCATAAAACGGTACCTTGTCACCCTATTGTCACGGCGAGTTAAACTATTGTCCGTTTCCCCTTATTGTTATTCAAAGCGTGCGACTTCCCGTGCCTAGTAACAACATATTTCCACCATATGTTTTAAATTAAATGACGTCTGTGTGAGATTTCTCTTTCTCTGAGACGAGATTCAATTCTCATATAAACTATGTAAATATTCCACAGCTAATTAAAATTATTTATTTTAGTAAACAAAAGAGTAGTAACTAGTCTATAGAATTTAGTATTAGTAGAGTAAGTACTTATAGTACTTAACATCAAGGAAACATGGCTTTATTTAACCCTGATTTGTTATTAAAAGATGAACTGTGCTACGAAGCACTTTTACGCGGTTTACCTCATGCGAACATAACAGTCGCAGAATTATGCAAAAAATTACGCGAAAGTAGATCAGATACACCCGAACAGTTAGGTAGATTAAGCGAACTAGATTATGAGAGCGAAAGAGAAACGTGTTATGCGAAGTACCGGGAATTGACGTTATTATCTCAAACACTACACGACGAAAAATTACCTGCAGTAATATTGCGTACCACGCAGAGAATAGAGCATTTAACCCGTCGGATGAAGAGTTTATTAAACTGGCCCAACGTTACTGTAATCCCACCCGATGTGCAAAAATTTGCGGATGAGGCATTACAGCAATTACCCACAATAATCAAAATGTAAACTTTAATCATTTTACATTGGTAGTGAGAGAGAGAAATCTCACACAGGCGTCACTATACGTTCAACAAGGGGGGAATTCTCGGTTACTAAACACAGGATAATACACGCTTCTTATAACAATAGAACAATCGAAGAGGGTTGCGTATTGTCTAACTCAACTTTGCGGGAGGTAACTATGACAGTTTTACACAGACGTGGACAAGAATTTAACCGGTCAGATTTTGTTTACAAATCGACATGTTGATGAATGAAATTTTTGACAAGCAAGTACCTGATGTTGTTTCGTATTCTTGTGGCGTGTTAAGTTAACATTATGTACATTTCTATATCTAAATCATAATTAAAATTACTTATTTACTATACTATTATAATAATAATTATCATTTTATTTTATTTAAAATTTTAGACACATATTAGAGTAAATGAGTGAATAGATCAACAGGGTGTCCCTAATATTACACAATTACTTATTGAACAAAACAAAGTGGCGCATGTTAATAATAAAATTAATTACTTTTTTTTACAAAAAGCAAAAGCAGAGTGGCGCAATTTATAACATCTTTACTTGCGTTATAACAGGGAACCCGTATTAATTGGTTCTGCTAATTAAGCAGGCTGCCTTCGTTGTAACAAGCTGAAAATGAATCAAATCACTAAAACAATTAATATACAAGGACCTTGGGGGGGGGGGTAGTCTGCTGATTTATGCACTCAATTTAGTATTGTACTAAAGATGACATCTCTTTATTTATGTCTATTTGATTACACATAACATATCAACTTTTAACTTACAGTGAAAATTGTAATGGGTTTTCTACATTAAGATTTATAATACAGTTAGCGCATTTTACCTCGGATCCGAGTTTATATGTATTACTTAGGAATTTAAAATTTACTCTACTCCATTAATGAATTACTTTATTACTCTTTATACCATTTGAGGAATGGTTTCATTTAGTAGTGCAATGTTCCAACGCTACATCACACGTGTTACTTTACAACTTAAGGATACGGAAATTACTTGTTACAACATTTATTCTTAAACTTTAGAGATTGTCATTTTAAAGTCTTTTAGTTTACAATTACTTCTATTTCAAAAGATACATATCCACGGAAGACAAGCCTCCGCGTCACCTCTTAGTTAAGGGTTTTAGTCCTAGTCCTCCACGAGTGTTTCTTCGGTCCTCTCCCTGTAGTGGGTTGTCATCGTGGTAGTCTTTCTGGTGAAGGTCCTCGGACTTAACTAATGTTGATTCGCGGATGTTACGGTGTCATGAAGTCGTCCTGTTTCTCGGTGGTATTGTAAATACAGTCGAGGTCTTCGTCTTCACATTTTACAGTTATGCACATCACATTTGGTAATACAGTAGAACTTGGCTAATTCGAACGTGCATAATTCGAATTCGTGGATAATTCGAACTTTTACCGTGGTCCCTTGAATATCCTATGTAAAACCATGCAAAAACATCGTCTGTAATTCGAACTTTTTTTGGTTAATTCGAAATAAAAATTTTGCTCTAACTACAAAAAATCGCCTGCTGCATGGGCTAGACCACGTAACAATAGAGACACGACTGGAAACAGACAAGCAGGCATCGCCCTTTGTGAACAGACGCTTGTCCTTTGTGTCAAATTCGTGGAATTGCCGTCAGTATCTGGCGATGACACATGACTGGCTCGTGTAACGGTACCGTCCACCATTGTCCCTTGTTGCACGCCTCGTCAGTCAGCCACCCTCACCGTTGCTTTCAGTTCAGTCGCCTACATTCGTGGAAGTGTTAAGTCTTTTTGAGTTTCTACTGTGCGAGCTGTGTCCCGTAGTGAGAGACCGTTCCTTTCTTTATACAGTACTGTATATACAGACTGGTGTGTTTTAGTGACGCTTATTGTGCAGTTTTATTGTGTTGTGTGTTCATCATGGCCCTTTCAAAACCAACACGGACCCAATACAAATCATTGACATTTGCCGAAAAAGTGGCCATTGTACGGGAAGTGGAAAAGGGACAAAAAAAAGAAATCTGAAATTGCCAAGGAATTCGGGATACCGCCAAATACGCTGTCAACGTATCTAAAAAATAAAGAGAAGATTTTGAATAGTGTGTGTAAAGCCAGCGACAAAGATAGGAAAAGAGCGCGAGGACCAGAAAATCCTGACGTGGATGAATGTGTAGTGAAGTGGTTTAAGCAAGCAAGGGACAAAAAAATTCCAGTCAGTGGGCCCCTCATCAGAGCCAAAGCTGAGGAATTCGCATCTAGCTTAGGGAAAAATGATTTTAAGGCCAGCACTGGTTGGCTCGGTGGTTTTAAAGAAAGGAATGGCATGTCTTTCAAAACTGTTTGTGGGAAAGTGGATCTGTTGACGTTGAAGCTGCAAATTCATGGAAAGACGATTTGTTGCAAATGATTTCTGATAGAGACGCTAAAGACATTTTTAATGTAGACGAGACGGGCTTATTCTTTAAATGCACCCCCGACAAAACACTTGCTTTTAAAGGAGAAAGTTGTAGTGGTGGCAAACACAGCATGGAGCCCATAACACTTTTAATCGGAGCAAACATGGAGGCTCGGAAGAACTGCCTTTGCTAACGATAGGGAAGTCAGCCAACCCACGTTGTTTCAAAAATGTAAAAACGAAACCAGTTGAATATGAATCAAACAGTAAAGCTTGGATGACAGGTGAAATTTTTGAAAGATGGCTTTTGAAAATCAACAGGAAATTTCGGAATCAAAACAGAAGAATCGTCTTGTTTATTGACAACTGTACAGCCCACAACACTATTCCTGTGATGGAAAATGTAAAGGTTGTGTTTTTCCCTCCAAACATGACTTCAGTAGTTCAACCTATGGACCAAGGTGTAATAAAAAATTTTAAGCATTTTTACAGAAAGCTTGTGGTCCAAAACATTCTGTCAGGTGCTTATGTAGATGAGCACGAAAATATCAAGATTAACATCCTTCAAGCTGCCCGCATGTGCAACAGTGCTTGGAACCAAGTTACGCAAAAAACAATTGCTAATTGTTTTCGTAAAGGTGGTTTCTGCCACATTGAAGGTGAAGAGAAGAATAAAGCTGCTAGAGAAGTTGTACCTACTACGGATAACTGGGAAGATGTTGGACATGACGCAGGTATTCGTTACGAAGAGTTTGTAAACATGGATGAAGACTTGGCGGTGTGCGGTGAACAGACAGATGCGGAGATTGTGGCTGATGTTATGAACAAAAGAAATGATGGTACATCTTCAGATGAAGAAGGGGACCAGCTAGAACTTCCAGAGATACCGTTTCCAACGGCTTCACAGGCATCAAATTATATACAAGACTTGAGACGGTTTGTTGAAGGACAGCAGAACGTAAGTGACGCTATTTTCCAAGCACTTAATAAACTTGAAGAGTTTACTACAACTCAGTGTATTAACTGCAAAATGCAATCAAAAGTTTCTAGCTTTTTTAAAAAACTGTAAATGCTATATTTTGTACTGAAACCTGTTTATATGTTTGTAATACATATGTATAAGGAAATTGTTTAATAAAATAACATATTGCTTTACTGAATTTCGATTTTTGATTTGATTTTTCTACCGTTATCAAAAGTTTTCCTAATTCGAATTTTTGGATAATTCGAATTTTTTACTGGTCCCTTCAGCTTCGAATTAGCCAAGTTCTACTGTAGTACGGTTGTATCTGAATTTACATATACAACACTAAGATAACTTTAACTATATTTCTTACTGGGAGATGTCACCTTACGCACTTAATTTTCTACATTACTTTTTTCTGTTACTACATTCTCATTATATAACTCTTCACACGGTTATTTGAAACTAATAACCACATTTAACAAAAAGTACATATTTTGTGCAGCGCTCTGCTTTGAGCTGCTTACTGGTTGAACGACGCATCATCTCTGCTCTCTAACTAAGTAGGAAGGGTCGGTTAATCGCACGGAGGTTATGCGTCGCAGCGAAATAGTTCCACATTTCTCCTTTATTTAAATGGTTAAAGTTTGGCTTTTTAATTATTCAGAGATATTCTTAATTACAAACGTTATTAAAGTACACTACTGTGGTCTTGTTGAATTATTTAAATAATGTCAAATTTACAAGTATTATTAGTTTGTTTAGGGGTCGGAATTCAAGTTAATTCCGGTTAGCGCATGTCTATGCAGGGTTAATTAACAAGGTTTACCCTATCTGTACACTCGTATTCCTTTTTATTTTCTTATTAAAACTTTATTAAATATTATTATAATTTTATGATAGCGATAAAATTTAGTTTAAATGTGTGATTTTATTAAAATTAAAATTTCTCAGCCTTTACATTACCTATTAATTACTATATTTTTTTATTAATGAAATCGTCACATACTCCGCCGCTTAAAAACAGACTCCGGCTTATTTGGTCAGCAATGTACTGGGAGTATGCTTGGGATTACCGTGGGAAATTTTTAGTTTATTACTGGTTTTCTTTTCTTCCGTGAACTTCCCTTTATCTCGTTTCTTAAAAGCTAACTTAATTTTATTTCTACTACTAATTTTTGTAACCTCACAACATTGTGGCCCGACTGATTACATTTTGCATACTCTAACTCTAGTAGTTAGTTTTCTGCATTTTCTTTAACCCTTGTAAAGAATTTTTCAGTTCGGCGCCATTGTGACTGTGTTACGTTACATATATAATTCTTAATTACCTCTAATATAACCTAAAGCGGATCCCATACTCCACTTTAGATTATTTCTAATCCTAATTTCTTAATCTACTGAGATAAGCGGAACTTCACGAAGGGGAATCTTTATTTACTTTTAAAACGAACAGCGGTTACAAACTAGCAGGAAGGGGACAGACACTTTACACAATGAGCATTGTAGTATACACATGGTCACGGCTATTTTTTACTTCAGTACCACTTTAGCATTTCATAACAATTGGTGTCGCTTCCTACAATTCTTAACACGATTATTTTCTGCACGAACGAGTTTGTCTTATATACTGGCACGCTGGTGAATTATTTTCACCACAACCGGGTGTTTACATTATTCACATATACTTTTATTATTATTTCCTTTTACTTATTTTACTAATACACTTTTATAACACGTTATTATAGTTTAAGATATTATTAAACTTTTATTTAAAGGACTTATCATTTACATAAAAAAATTTTATAATTTATATTTTTTTTATTTAGGACACGTTTATATACTTCGATTTAATTTTACTTTGTTACGGGGTAAGGGGTAGAACACTTTATTCAACAATAGAGATAGTAGTTTTCGCACACTAAAACTTATTTTACTATTCGCATTAAATTCTTTACTACTCTTTCTTTCTTTTTACACATAAACGATTAAAATGTGAACTTTAATCATTTTACATTGGTAGTGAGAGAGAGAAATCTCACACAGGCGTCAATATACGTTCAACAAGGGGGGAATTCTCGGTTACTAAACACAGGATAATACACGCTTCTTATAACAATAGAACAATCGAAGAGGGTTGCGTATTGTCTAACTCAACTTTGCGGGAGGTAACTATGACAGTTTTACACAGGCGTGTACAAGAATTTAACTGGTCAGATTTTGTTTACAAACCGACATGTTGATGAATAAAATTTTTGACAAGCAAGTACCTGATGTTGTTTCGTATTCTTTTGGCGTGTTAACTTAACATTATGTACATTTCTATATCTAAGTCATAATTAAAATTATTTATTTACTATACTATTATAATAATAATTATCATTTTATTTTATTTAAAATTTTAGACACATTAGAGTAAATGAGTG
Source organism: Magicicada septendecula (assembly GCA_034769895.1). Lineage (NCBI taxonomy): Eukaryota > Metazoa > Arthropoda > Insecta > Hemiptera > Cicadidae > Magicicada > Magicicada septendecula. The sequence continues at coordinate 29,772,131 of CM068373.1, forward strand.
AATAGATCAACAGGGTGTCCCTAATATTACACAATTACTTATTGAACAAAACAAAATGGCGCATGTTAATAATAAAATTAATTACTTTTTTTTTTTACAAAAAGCAAAAGCAGAGTGGCGCAATTTATAACATCTTTACTTGCGTTATAACATAGGGAACCCGTATTAATTGGTTCTGCCAATTATACAGGCTGCCTTCGTTGTAACAAGCTGAAAATGAATCAAATCACTAAAACAATTAATATACAAGGAACTTGGGGGGGGGGTAGTCTGCTGATTTATGCACTGAATTTAGTATTGTACTAAAGATGACATCTCTTTATTTATGTCTATTTGATTACACATAACATATCAACTTTTAACTTACAGTGAAAATTGTAATGGGTTTTCTACATTAAGATTTATAATACAGTTAGCGCATTTTACCTCGGATCCGAGTTTATATGTATTACTTAGGAATTTAAAGTTTACTCTACTCCATTAATGAATTACTTTATTACTCTTTATACCATTTGAGGAATGGTTTCATTTAGTAGTGCAATGTTCCAACGCTACATCACACGTGTTACTTTACAACTTAAGGATACGGAAATTACTTGTTACAACATTTATTCTTAAACTTTAGAGATTGTCATTTTAAAGTCTTTTAGTTTACAATTACTTCTATTTCAAAAGATACATATCCACGGAAGACAAGCCTCCGCGTCACCTCTTAGTTAAGGGTTTTAGTCCTAGTCCTCCACGAGTGTTTCTTCGGTCCTCTCCCTGTAGTGGGTTGTCATCGTGGTAGTCTTTCTGGTGAAGGTCCTCGGACTTAACTAATGTTGATTCGCGGATGTTACGGTGTCATGAAGTCGTCCTGTTTCTCGGTGGTATTGTAAATACAGTCGAGGTCTTCGTCTTCACATTTTACAGTTATGCACATCACATTTGGTAATAGTACGGTTGTATCTGAATTTACATATACAACACTAAGATAACTTTAACTATATTTCTTACTGGGAGATGTCACCTTACGCACTTAATTTTCTACATTACTTTTTTCTGTTACACACTACATTCTTGTTATATAACTCTTCTCACGGTTATTTGAAACTAATAACCACATTTAACAAAAAGTACATATTTTGTGCAGCGCTCTGCTTTGAGCTGCTTACTGGTTGAACGACGCATCATCTCTGCTCTCTAAGTAGGAAGGGTCGGTTAATCGCGCGGAGGTTACGCGTCACAGCGAAATAGTTCCACATTTCTCCTTTATTTAAATGGTTAAAGTTTGACTTTTTAATAATTCAGAGATATTCTTAATTACAAACGTTATTAAAGTACACTACTGTGGTCTTGTTGAATTATTTAAATAATGTCAAATTTACAAGTATTATTAGTTTGTTTAGGGGTTGGAATTCAAGTTAATTCTGGTTAGCGCATGTCTATGCAGGGTTAATTAACAAGGTTTACCCTATCTGTACACTCGTATTCCTTTTTATTTTATTACTAAAACTCTATTAAATATTATTATAATTTTATGATAGCGATAAAATTTAGTTTAAATGTGCGATTTTATTAAAATTTAAAATTTCTCAGCCTTTACATTACCTATTTATTAATTACTATATTTTTTTATTAATGAAATCGTCACACTATCTGACTTCCCCTAATTCAGAAAATTCCCCGGAACGTTAGACGAGTTTTTCAGCACAGAATAGGAAATGGTTCACAGTGAAATAATTATTCTAACAAATTTTTTCTATCAAATCAAATTTTATTTTATTTTATTCAAACGCAACAATTAGAAACATGATTTTATTCCAACTAAATTCTGTTATCGACTACTTTTTATCTACAAGCCAGTACTTTTTCTAATGATTTCTCCCTTTTACCATCACACATTCTCTCACGCTCTTTATATTTTGAACACCCCCCGTTGTATTAATTGAGCTCTTGTCTTATTTATTCTTTTACTTGATTTTTGGGCCAGCTAAATTAGTTTAGTAATTGTACTCGCTACCCGCGGTACCCGTTATACGCACGGCATCGCTCCAGTCTTCTTCACTAAGTTACAAAAATACACATGTTAACTTTTTTTACACTCTCTGTTCCATGATAGTTTAACTGCACTCTTTGGTAGGCCGACTATACTATTTTCGGCCTACCCAAAACTTTCCTGAGGCACCAGTTAAAATTACAACTGCGCTGTCTGATGATTAGTCTTGAGCTGCTCTGTACTGCTTGATGACTGCTATCCAACTGACTTAAGGTGTTGGGCGTGGGTTCGGCGGTGCCCCAGCGTATGTAGGTTTTATTTGCCTTCTCTGATTGGCTGGAATGGCCAGACGCTCAGCCTGGGAATTCTTATAATTTTTACCGCCTGGTGAAATTGGTGTTTTCCGTGATTCACGGACAGCACAAACTGTAGGTGGTTGCGTAATGCATCTAGCCAGACTGACTCCAGACGCAAACACAGACTGGTGTTTCACAATAACATGGTATTCACTTTGGTTAAAAACGAGGTTCCCCAAAGGGTGAACACTGTCTGAGTTAGCATTTATTAAAATTATTTATCCCCCTAATCTGTCCCGTTACACTTTCTTCAGCCTTAACCACAGTACTGTGGTCACTAACATATACCACCTCACGTTAGTGCAATCAATTTTCACTGATGATGGCAGTCGATAGCACTGCTGAAACGTCTGCTTTTGTAGAAAACATTGTATCAATCCCAAACAGCCCAGGAAGGAGTTTTAACAACAAACTACTTCTTTGTTGCCGATAACGTAGTACACATGACAAATTAAAATTATCCCCACACCCTTTCAACTGTCATTTTCATTTATAGAAAATTACCCCCACCCCGTTCAACTAGACTCTTCATTTATAGATATTTCATCTAATTTTTACAGTGGATTATTATGATCTTCTTATCAGGATACTTTATCAAAATTAAGTACTTTACTAGTTTAAAACATAAAACGTTGCAGGTAAACTACCCTTTCCCCGTAACCGATCTTCACCAAAATCAATAGGCCTTGAATCCTCTACAACTCAGAAACATATGTAAAAAATTATTTGGTTCTGTTTGAATTTATGGCAGTTATTGTTCATCATGAAAAAATTACTCTTGTTAAAACATAAAATGTTGCAGGTAAACTACCCCTTTGTTTTAACTGATCTTCACCAAAATCAAAAGGCCATGAGCACTCTACAATTTAGGGATGTATGCAAAAATTTACCTGATTCTGTTTGACTTTACAGCAGTTATCGTTTGTCATAGAAAAAATTACCCTTCTTAAAATAAAACATTGCAGGTAAACTACCCATTTCTTTTAACCGATCTTCACCAAAATCAATAGGCCTAGAGTCCTTTACAATTCAGGATGTATGCATAAAATTATTTGATTTTGTTTGAATGTGCGGCAGTTATTGTGTCATAGAAAAAATTACCCTTGTTAAAACATAAAACGTTTCAGGTAAACAACCCTTTCCCTTAACCGATCTTCACCAAAAACAGTACGCCTTGAGTACTCTTCAATTCAGGACTGTATGCAAAAATTATTTGATTCTATTTGAATTTGTGGCTGTTACCGTTTGCCATAGAAAAAATTCTACAGACAGACACACGCACACACACACTTTTTGAAAAATGACTTTTCTTCATGTTTTGAAGGTAGTACTATCTGAATCAGCCATTATCTCGATCAAGATTTTTGTTGCCATGATCATACTTCCATTTTCTTATGGAACATGGAAGTAAAAGTAGTAATAACTTTAAATGTTTTTTTTATACTGAAGGAGCCGTAGTCCTAATTGTGAAATTAGGAATATTTTTTAATTCATTAACTTCCATTAATGTAAACATATGTGCCTAACTTCATTAAGATATCTCTTTACCCCTTGATATATAGTTTTCTTTAAAAAGTGCAAAATGGCAGCCAGACTGAAAATAAGGTTTTCGGACCTGTGTGTATGCAAACTTTTTTCTTGTATGGACACAAAACATTCGAATCTGTATAGTGAGGACACCTTTTATGTTACACCCTTGCACGCGCGTGCTTGTACTTACTTACTAGCCAACCCCCACCCTTGGCTGTTGGGCCATTAGGCGGCGCGCTGACCAGTAGAGACGTGAGAGCCTTGTCGTACCATCTTCGTCTTGGACTTGCGTGTCTGAGATCAAGGCTGGACATGCAATTAGGTGATCTGCATTCATGGAAGCATATCCACAGAGAACACATTCAGGAGACGACAACACGCCAATGCGGTGCAGGTGGGAGGCCAGGTAGTCATGACCGGTTGTAGTTCTAAAAAGAGCAACACTAGTTGCTCGGGGTAGAGTTCTGTTGATGGGGCCGTCCGTAACCAATGTTGCCCATCTTTTTCCCACACAGGCTCTTAATTGTTTTTCTTTTAGCCATAGGCTTATTGAGAAGTTTATTCGTGCTTTCGCAGATGCATATGAGCTGGGGGTCTCTGGCTGAGGTAGTGCTGCGCCCATTTTGGCGAGGATGTTGGCTTTTTCATTTCCCATGATGTTGACATGGCTGGGTACCCATTGCAGTTCAATCTGCCAGCCTAATTGTACAAGGTTCTGCAGTTCTCGCCTACACTCAATTGTCAGGGAGCAGTTTGTATCACCATTTGAGGTCACGTTTTGAATCGCTGCAGTCGAATCTACGAGGAAGACGGCTTTGTTAGGTGGTGAGATCTTGGCAAGCTCAATAGATGCTGCCTTTATGGCTGCTACCTCTCCGTCATAGTTGCTTAGCCGGCCTCCTACAGCGAGGTGGCCTTCAAATAGAGAGCTGTAGAACCCTGCCCCTGTAGATGGTATAGAGGATCCGTCTGTGTAGATTCGTATCCACTGCTCAGCGGGAAAATGTTTTTGTACAGTGTGTAAGGCTGCTTGACGAAGCTCGGCTTCATTCGACTCTGTTTTTGTCTTATTATGGTCGACGAGTTTCAAGTTAGCATTTGGGAGTTGGCTAAAGAATTCACGGTGATGTATAAATAGTGCTGCCTCATTTGGTTCTATGTCATATTTGCGTTGGAGTTCTTCATAGATCGCAATCGGGCATTTCTGAGTTTTCAGCCTTTCTGTCGCTGTTTTATAGTTATTCCACCGTTGTTGGTAGGCTCTTTTACATCTCTCCCAGGATATGAGGCAGAGCTTTTCCCGTCTTACTTGGATAGGTTCGACTTGCAGTTGTGACTCCATGGCAAGTATAGGAGTTGATTTCGGCGCACCAGTTATCGTTCTAAGGGCTGCATTTTGGACCAAGTGAAGTTTCTGGCATGCTGCATTGGAGGCAATAATAGTTGCTTCTGCGCCATATTCCAATAGCGGCCGAATGTAGCTCTTATATGCAGTTGTCAGAACATCTTGATTTGCTCCCCATGTAGTCGCAGTGAGTCGTTTAAGTAGCCGGCAGCGCCTAGACGCACTGTTCGCGGACTGTTCTATATGGTGCTTCCACATCATTCTGGTGTCTATATTAACACCCAGGTATTTAGACATGTTCACCTCTTCGAGTTCCGATCCACAGTAGCGCAGATTGACCGTAGGCCGCCTTGTTGATAGAGAGAAAAGTTGGTATGTCGTCTTGGTGGTATTTACCATCATGGCATTTAGTTTGGCCCACTCTTCTAGTTTAACAAGTGCACTATTAATAGTTGCTTCAAGACCCATGATATGGCTGCTAGTTGCCCAGATGATAAGGTCATCGGCATACAGGAGCGCTTGTACTCCCGGCACACACCGAACAGCCACCAGAATGTCATTGACCATAAGGTTAAATAGGCTGCAGCTGATAACGGCACCTTGGGGTAGACCTTGGTGTTGAATTCGGTACTCTGAAAGGCAATCATTATAGCGGACACGAATTTGTCTTTGACTCGGGAAGGATGCTATCCAGTCAAAAAGGTTACCTGCGACGCCACTCAAAGCAAGTTTGTGAAGCAACATGGGTCTCCAGACTGTGTTGTACGCGTTTTTTAGGTCAACCATTACTGCCAGGGAGGACATTTTCTTGTGGTACCCATCCTTAACACTTTGTGCAAAGTAGACGACTTGGTCCATGGTGCATCGGTGCGCTCGGAAACCTGCTTGGCATTCATCAATAACCGCATTCATTTCAAAGAACTGGTTCAGACGCCGCACAACCATTCTTTCGGCAACCTTGCAGCAAGCACTTGTTAATGTGATGGGGCGGTAGCCCTCAGGTGTATCACTTGGCTTTCCTTTCTTGGTAATAGGTATAATCTCCCCTTTCCTCCATTGCTGGGGGATGCGTGTTTTCCATGTTAGATTAATGAGATTGAGCAAGGCTAGTTTCTCTGTGTTACCAAGATTTTTTAGGAGCTCTGGGTAGATTGCGTCGGCTCCTGCTGCCTTCTTGCCCTTTGTGTTTGATAGTGCAAATTCAAGTTCGGAGAGGCTAAAATCGCTTAGGCAAATTTTTTGTTCGGTTTTGTTAAGGCATTGCATTAGAGGTTTTTTATTCAGGTGTCTGTGTTCGTTTCTTGTCTTTCGGGTTCGGCTTATATTTGCGTAGTACTTGCAAAAGGTGTTAGCTATTTTTTTGGGATCTGTGATAAGATTGAGTCCGTTTTTGAAAGGTTGTTGTCCTCTGGCTTCAGTGTCATTATTTAGCCTCGAGACAAAACGGTGTGCTTTTGCTCCATCACGCCGGAAATCCAGCTCCGATAAGAAGGTTTTGAAGGCCGATCTTTTAGATTGTTTAATTTCTTTACGTAGTATGGCCTGGGATTTTCGGAGTTGGATACAGTCAGATAGTTCTTTAGATTTCTCTGCTTTCCTTCTCAGAGAGTCTCTTGTTTTCTTGAGGGATGAAAGTCTTTTATTCCAGAACGGTCGAAAACCCTTTACTTGACCCCTTGGTACACATAATAGAGCAGATTTCAGTATAGCATCGTTCAGGGACTCTATAGCTGTTTCAGGTGATTTCCAATTTATTTCGTGTGGTATAATATCATTTGTTATCTTGCCGTATTTGCTCCAGTCGGCTTTTCTAAAGTTCCACCGGGGGGCACGTTTGTTAATGTATGTGGCTTTTCCTGTCGCACATTTGATGAGAATGGAGCGGTGTCCACAGCCTCCTGCGTCATCCATCAAGTGAACTTTTGTCTTCTGTGCGATGTTAGGGTGCGTAAGGACGAGATCTGGTCGGGAAGTCTGTCCAGCAAATGACAGGAAGGTTGGTGGCGTGTCTTTCAGGTCAAGAAAATTTTCGTCGATGAAAAGTTCTATGCGTCTTCCTGCGGGTGTTAACCTGTCATATCCCCATCTCGGTGATTGGCTGTTAAAATCACCTATGATTATGCTATTTGCTTGGATCATTGATTCAATTGCATCAAGGGATGGAATATTGCCAGGAGGGTTGTATAATCCTATGACTGTGAAATGTTTGTTATTTTTCCATATATGGGCTAGAATTATTTCCACTTTGTCATCGTCTTGCATCTCGTGGATTATCTCAAATTTAGAGCAGAGATTATTTTTAATTCCAACAATTATCCCCGAGGCGACTTGTCGTGATTGAGGTAAAATATGGCTGCAGTATCCGGTAGTTTGGTAAAATTCAGAGAATTCAGTCGCAGCGCCTGCTTCTACGCGCGTGCTTGTGCGTATGTGTAATCCCATAGTATATAGTATAAATTGTATAATACTTTTAACATCATGTATTTTTTTTAAGAGTACAATATTTTGCAGATTTACAATTCATAATTATTATTTTAGATGATCGCCTTTCCTGTAATACAAATGTTTCGTCCCTGCTTAGTTACGTGATAGTTTATATTGATTGTCTACACTGCTTGTTCATTAAATAATATAAACACACTTCCAATTATAGGTAAAGTAAAGCTTTATTTGGTAATTAATGTCATGTTATTTTCATACATAGAACTGAGTGATACTGATCACGTAACTGTTAACACGTAAGTATTTACATCATAAGTAAAATACTAATAAAACTGTACAATAATGTGTAGTCCTTCAGTGATAAAATTCACTCCATGTAGCAGTAAATCGACGTCGCTGTTGTAACGGTACATAACCCGGTCCCAATAAAGTAAATCATGAGAATAAAAGTCAGAAATGGGTAAAACTAAAGCTCGCTCAAAATTTAATTATATCACTCAACATAATAAACAATTCGAGTGGTATATAGTGCGAAGTGAGTTCTAGTGTACCCATTGAGGTGAAAAACCAAAGTGAAATTAATGTATTACCAAACTGTGCTGTATGTTTTAGATAGGATAAAACTATGGAAGTAGTATGTAATAATACTAATTGATTTTTGTAATTTTATTTATTTATTGTAATTTATATTGTATGAACCACAATTTGTTATACCCAAGTTAATATTATATTGTTTCAAATAATTGTGTTAGATTGTAAGAATACCCAGGGTTAGTTTTAAAAGACATAAAAATTTAAATACCAAAGATAATATAAAATTAAAATAATCCTACGAAGGAAATGGCAACAGGAAGTAGTACCGGGTATGAACACTATTCGAGACTAAATAAATAATATATAAATTTATTTAATGATAATAAAATGATAAAATATTTATATACAATGTCATAAAAAAAATTAACCAAAACATATTATGTAAATTAAATTAGTAAAGAAACCGGAATGGAAGGGAATTATTTTTCCATAAATAAAATATAAATTTATAATAATCACAAACTGCCTACATAATAAAAATACTATGTGTTACTAAGAGTGATGAAAAATAACAAGTATTGTTAGAATAAGATAAAAAATTTTGAACTAAACCGGAGAGTTGAAGAAACGATGCGACAAAAATTATAAAAAATAACCTTTTTTGGACGTTGGAGGAGGTGAAATTCACGCAAGATTAATAAACAGAGTGACTACTAACTAATTATACCTGAGTAATCCAAATTAAATGGTGATATACATTAAAAACCAGTGGATGAAAACATTCTGAGGATCCAATATAGTTCAGCCTACTTCCAGTAGACAATTAGAAAATACTCCAAACGAAAAGGAAATAATAACGCAAGACGGACCTCATCACTGAATAAAACTTCAATCCAGTAAGAACAACACGGAGCGAGGTAATGTCAACATTTTTTCGTAATAAGTCCAGAAGAAAACTCGTTTTTTAACAGTGAAATAGAACAAAAATATTCATTTTATCATATGTTTTTTTTCAAAGTAAACAAACACATGCTGCTCTCTTACGGCAATTCCGGAAACTACGTAATACTTGAAAAAATAAACAAAATTATTTATTAATTTTTCGGTATTTGTAAAGCGTAGCAATTATCCATTTCTGACACTCTCATAACACAAAGAATTCACCCTGAACCCTGGGGAATTATTAAGGATTATGTAATAATCGATGTTTTTTATTATAGCGTAATATTGGGTAAATAACAACATATATGTTTTGCTCCTTAGACAGATCTATGTTTACTCGGTAAAGTCGAGATGATGTTTTTTTTTTCAGATAAGATTAATTGTGATAACTATATTTTTGGTGGCAGGAGACAAAGGTCAATAATAAATAAAGCAATATTATTGAAAATTAATATTGAATTATAACGTGTTATAATTTATTGTAGTGGGTAGTTAATAAAAAATTTCAGCACAACATACAGAAGAAATCGTCACAACCGAGGGGCAATAATGATACTTACTCTCTCTTCTGCATAAGGCTGAACAAATTACCTCCTTGACCCCAAATCACACACTCTCGATTTCTTTTTAGATTGAGTAAAACAAGATAAACAAAATCCTTTATTTATACCTTTTAAAACGTCAGTTAGTATAATTCAGAAGTGACGCATACTGCGTGAGGCATATAATAACACTTTCGCAAGTACACATCTCAAAAGTGGTACGTTACAGATTTGGCGAACCCAACATTTGGGGCTTGACTAAAGGTGTACGTTTCGCAAGAACCTCACATAAAGTGGTACGTTACAGAATTGGCGTTCAACGTAAAAGGGCGGTAATTAGAAAAGAAAAAGAATTTCGATATTTAATAAAAAAGATATATCAAAAAATCTAATTATCGTTGGCAGTTATGAGAAAACAAGAAATGCCTAATACCCGAGGAAAATCGAAGAAGAGGGCAGAAGAAAAGGAGATTGAAGAAGGTGGACAGGAACAAGAAATAGAGTTAGTCACGGACAGTGAAATGGACCAACAGACAGGTGATACAGAAGAAACCGAAGTAGTTATGGATACGGAAAAGGAAATAGTGGAAGAGGATGCCCAAGGGGACCAACCAGATAAATCCACCCAAAAAGAAGACATGAGCATGCAGGAGATGTTGAGAATTATTATGGAAAGCAATAAACAAACCAATGATAAAATAGACGAAAAATTTAGGAAACAGGAGGAACAAAATAAGGAGAATTTTAAGAAACAGGAGGAACAAAATAGACAAACCAATGAGGAAAATAAGGAGAATTTTAAGAAACAGGAGGAACAAAATAGACAGACCAATGAGAAAATAGATAGCATTCAGGAAAATTTAGTCAAACAACTAAATGAAAAAATAGAAACCATTCATGGAAATATCAAACAAACCATGAATGAACAATTTAGGTTGTTTTAGATAGATATTCATTAGATTTCAAATAGATAGCATTCAGGAAAATTTAGTCAAACAACTAAATGAAAAAATAGAAACCATTCATGGAAATATCAAACAAACCATGAATGAACAATACAATGAACTGAAAGAAGCGGTTTAAGGGCAAAGAGAAGAGATGAATGCAAAATTTGAAGAGAATAATAGGAATTTAAAACAATTTGAGTGTAAAATGGAGAATGTCAATAAGGAGATATGGAAAACTTTCGGAGAGAAGTTTGAAAATGTTAATGCACTTAGCCAAAAAGCAGATACATACAAGGAGGAGACAAATAAACAAATGGACCATAGTGTCAAGAATTTGGATGAAACATCAGACAGCACTTCAGAAGGTATTAAAGTAAGTCCGGAGAGAGAAGAGAGTAGGAAGGAAATAGAAATTACAGAATACCAAGGTGTAATGCCATCTGAAAATAAAAATAGGCACAACAAAAAGGATATTCAAACCGTGGAAAAGAAGACCAAGGAAATAATAAAAACAAGTAGAAAGAAAATAATAAATACCAAGGAAGAATGGGAGATGACTACAGGTGGATTAATTAATGTATTCAACCTTCCAATTAACGAACAGAGGGAGTTAATTAAGTTTACATCCCAGTTAAATGTGTCAACGATGGAAGTGTATCAGACAATATCAGCCGTATCTTCAAGACGGAAGACAACATGCAAATATTGGGCAAATAATCTAGAGGTAAACGGGAATGAAATGAGATTAAATATGAGCAACTATGTTATGTTAGAGGAGGTACAATACTTATTAGTTAAAAAGGAACAAATTATGACGGAAGACCGGTACTTAAGTGAAAGTTTCATAGCAGCAAAGTGGGAGAGCCGGATTGTAAGAAGATTATCAAGGAGAGAATTAATTACGAACACCCCAGCAATCCGAGAACATGGAGTACCTGAAATAATGGACCACGGTTAAACAGACTCCAAACAAACCAGAAAAAAGGGACGGATTTTATGGATACAGGACCAAGCAACCCATGGTAATAAAACCCCAAAATTCTAAAAGTACGTAAGGACAACTTACTCAAGGTATTTCGAACATATAATTTAAAATGAAGAAACTAAAAAACCCCAAAATTCTAAAAGCATGTAAGGACAACTTACTCAAGTTATTTTGAAACCATATAATTTAAAATAAAAGACTAAAACCCCAAAATTCTAAAAGCACGTAAGGACAACTTACTCAAGTTATTTCGAACAATATAATTTAGAATGAAGAAACTAAAACCCCAAAATTCTAAAAAACGTAAGGACAACTTACTCAAGTTATTTCGAACAATAATTTAAAATGAAACTAAAAAACCCCAAAATTCAAAAAGCATGTAAGTACAACTTACGTAAGATATTTTGCAACCATTAGAATTAATAAAAAGCATGTAAGGACATCTTACTCAATTTATTTAGAAACATATAATTTAAAATAAAAAGACAAAACACTAAGAAAATGTAAGAACAGATTAAATAATATTTATAAATAACTGATTTAAACTGAAATAATAGGAAAAGTAATATTTTTAATGGTAACAAACAGAAAAAGAATTATATGTTGAATGGTAATGTGCTCAGATGAGAAGAATAACGAATAATTTAATGACTCCAATGAAACTGAAGGAGGATGATAATTAGTACAATAATTAGAATTTCTCGGAATTGAAGATTAGATAAGAAGAAATGATACGGAGAAATATGTCACAAGAAGTAAAGTCAGAAGAATTTTAACATAAGGCCTATCAATGATGTTATATGCTATTAATTAATGATAAAAAAGAAGGAATCAAGGAGAAGCAGAAATATATAAATAAATACAAACAGCTACAGTATGAAGAATCCCAAAAGTGTTTGGTACTAGTCGCTAATTGACTACTACTTATAATTTTTTTTATTTTTATGTATTGACCGTAGAAATGTTCCGGCAATAATTTTTATGAGCAGGGATGATGTTCCCCTGGTCTCAGAAGGTGTAAGGATGGACAGCGGTGTATGGACCCAGAGTGGCCACCCGACTGGAACCACCGCACAGGATAGGGAAAAATGTTAGGGAAATTGAATATTTAAGGGATAATAATTATAAAATAGCTGAAAAGAGTGATATTAGATTCCAGAAGTATAAATGAAGAAAATAGAAGGAAGATAGCAGACTGAAGCTTAATTGATAAAGAGTTTATAGAAGTAAATAGAAATGAGTGTTAAAACAAGTTTAATATAATTAGTGTGACCAGTCCTTATTAAATAAAATGTGGAAGTACCACTACCCAGAAATGAATAATTAATGAATTTGCCTCCAAGAGTGAGAGAGAGTATAGTAAGAAAATAGCAATTACCAACAGTCGGAATTACCAGAGAGTATAATCAGTCAGAAATGAAACACTATTATGAAAACAAAGTCAAGACCATTAGAAGACTTGAACCAATCAACAATTTATTTCTATCAACAAGTTGAACTAAAATAAATTTGTTCTAGTGGGGGGGCTTTATGTAACGGTACATAACACGGTCCCAATAAAGTAAATCATGAGAATAAAAGTCAGAAATGGGTAAAACTAAAGCTCGCTCAAAATTTAATTATATCACTCAACATAATAAACAATTCGAGTGGTATATAGTGCGAAGTGAGTTCTAGTGTACCCATTGAGGTGAAAAACCAAAGTGAAATTAATGTATTACCAAACTGTGCTGTATGTTTTAGATAGGATAAAACTATGGAAGTAGTATGTAATAATACTAATTGATTTTTGTAATTTTATTTATTTATTGTAATTTATATTGTATGAACCACAATTTGTTATACCCAAGTTAATATTATATTGTTTCAAATAATTGTGTTAGATTGTAAGAAAACCCAGGGTTAGTTTTAAAAGACATAAAAATTTAAATACCAAAGATAATATAAAATTAAAATAATCCTATGAAGGAAATGGCAGCAGGAAGTAGTACCGGGTATGAACACTATTCGAGACTAAATAAATAATATATAAATTTATTTAATGATAATAAAATGATAAAATATTTATATACAATGTCATAAAAAAAATTAACCAAAACATATTATGTAAATTAAATTAGTAAAGAAACCGGAATGGAAGGGAATTATTTTTCCATAAATAAAATATAAATTTATAATAATCACAAACTGCCTACATAATAAAAATACTATGTGTTACTAAGAGTGATGAAAAATAACAAGTATTGCTAGAATAAGATAAAAAATTTTGAACTAAACCGGAGAGTTGAAGAAACGATGCGACAAAAATTATAAAAAATAACCTTTTTTGGACGTTGGAGGAGGTGAAATTCACGCAAGATTAATAAACAGAGTGACTACTAACTAATTATACCTGAGTAATCCAAATTAAATGGTGATATACATTAAAAACCAGTGGATGAAAACATTCTGAGGATCCAATATAGTTCGGCCTACTTCCAGTAGACAATTAGAAAATACTCCAAACGAAAAGGAAATAATAATGCAAGACGGACCTCATCACCGAATAAAACTTCAATCCAGTAAGAACAACACGGAGCGAGGTAATGTCAACATTTTTTCGTAATAAGTCCAGAAGAAAACTCGTTTTTTAACAGTGAAATAGAACAAAAATATTCATTTTATCATATGTTTTTTTTCAAAGTAAACAAACACATGCTGCTCTCTTACGGCAATTCCGGAAACTACGAAATACTTGAAAAAATAAACAAAATTATTTATTAATTTTTCGGTATTTGTAAAGCGTAGCAATTATCCATTTCTGACACTCTCATAACACAAAGAATTCACCCTGAACCCTGGGGAATTATTAAGGATTATGTAATAATTGATGTTTTTTATTATAGCGTAATATTGGGTAAATAACAACATATATGTTTTGCTCCTTAGACAGATCTATGTTTACTCGGTAAAGTCGAGATGATGTTTTTTTTTTCAGATAAGGTTAATTGTGATACCTATATTTTTGGTGGCAGGAGACAAAGGTCAATAATAAATAAAGCAATATTATTGAAAATTAATATTGAATTATAACGTGTTATAATTTATTGTAGTGGGTAGTTAATAAAAAATTTCAGCACAACATACAGAAGAAATCGTCACAACCGAGGGGCAATAATGATACTTACTCTCTCTTCTGCATAAGGCTGAACAAATTACCTCCTTGACCCCAAATCACACACTCTCGATTTCTTTTTAGATTGAGTAAAACAAGATAAACAAAATCCTTTATTTATACCTTTTAAAACGTCAGTTAGTATAATTCAGAAGTGACGCATACTGCGTGAGGCATATAATAACACTTTCGCAAGTACACATCTCAAAAGTGGTACGTTACAGATTTGGCGAACCCAACATTTGGGGCTTGACTAAAGGTGTACGTTTCACAAGTACCTCACATAAAGGGGTACGTTACAGATTTGGCGAACCCAACATTTGGGGCTTGACTAAAGGTGTACGTTTCGCAAGAACCTCACATAAAGTGGTACGTTACAGAATTGGCGTTCAACGTAAAAGGGCGGTAATTAGAAAAGAAAAAGAATTTCGATATTTAATAAAAAAGATATATAAAAAAATCTAATTATCGTTGGCAGTTATGAGAAAACAAGAAATGCCTAATACCCGAGGAAAATCGAAGAAGAGGGCAGAAGAAAAGGAGATTGAAGAAGGTGGACAGGAACAAGAAATAGAGTTAGTCACGGACAGTGAAATGGACCAACAGACAGGTGATACAGAAGAAACCGAAGTAGTTATGGATACGGAAAAGGAAATAGTGGAAGAGGATGCCCAAGGGGACCAACCAGATAAATCCACCCAAAAAGAAGACATGAGCATGCAGGAGATGTTGAGAATTATTATGGAAAGCAATAAACAAACCAATGATAAAATAGACGAAAAATTTAGGAAACAGGAGGAACAAAATAAGGAGAATTTTAAGAAACAGGAGGAACAAAATAGACAAACCAATGAGGAAAATAAGGAGAATTTTAAGAAACAGGAGGAACAAAATAGACAGACCAATGAGAAAATAGATAGCATTCAGGAAAATTTAGTCAAACAACTAAATGAAAAAATAGAAACCATTCATGGAAATATCAAACAAACCATGAATGAACAATACAATGAACTGAAAGAAGCGGTTTAAGGGCAAAGAGAAGAGATGAATGCAAAATTTGAAGAGAATAATAGGAATTTAAAACAATTTGAGTGTAAAATGGAGAATGTCAATAAGGAGATATGGAAAACTTTCGGAGAGAAGTTTGAAAATGTTAATGCACTTAGCCAAAAAGCAGATACATACAAGGAGGAGACAAATAAACAAATGGACCATAGTGTCAAGAATTTGGATGAAACATCAGACAGCACTTCAGAAGGTATTAAAGTAAGTCCGGAGAGAGAAGAGAGTAGGAAGGAAATAGAAATTACAGAATACCAAGGTGTAATGCCATCTGAAAATAAAAATAGGCACAACAAAAAGGATATTCAAACCGTGGAAAAGAAGACCAAGGAAATAATAAAAACAAGTAGAAAGAAAATAATAAATACCAAGGAAGAATGGGAGATGACTACAGGTGGATTAATTAATGTATTCAACCTTCCAATTAACGAACAGAGGGAGTTAATTAAGTTTACATCCCAGTTAAATGTGTCAACGATGGAAGTGTATCAGACAATATCAGCCGTATCTTCAAGACGGAAGACAACATGCAAATATTGGGCAAATAATCTAGAGGTAAACGGGAATGAAATGAGATTAAATATGAGCAACTATGTTATGTTAGAGGAGGTACAATACTTATTAGTTAAAAAGGAACAAATTATGACGGAAGACCGGTACTTAAGTGAAAGTTTCATAGCAGCAAAGTGGGAGAGCCGGATTGTAAGAAGATTATCAAGGAGAGAATTAATTACGAACACCCCAGCAATCCGAGAACATGGAGTACCTGAAATAATGGACCACGGTTAAACAGACTCCAAACAAACCAGAAAAAAGGGACGGATTTTATGGATACAGGACCAAGCAACCCATGGTAATAAAACCCCAAAATTCTAAAAGTACGTAAGGACAACTTACTCAAGGTATTTCGAACATATAATTTAAAATGAAGAAACTAAAAAACCCCAAAATTCTAAAAGCATGTAAGGACAACTTACTCAAGTTATTTTGAAACCATATAATTTAAAATAAAAGACTAAAACCCCAAAATTCTAAAAGCACGTAAGGACAACTTACTCAAGTTATTTCGAACAATATAATTTAGAATGAAGAAACTAAAACCCCAAAATTCTAAAAAACGTAAGGACAACTTACTCAAGTTATTTCGAACAATAATTTAAAATGAAACTAAAAAACCCCAAAATTCAAAAAGCATGTAAGTACAACTTACGTAAGATATTTTGCAACCATTAGAATTAATAAAAAGCATGTAAGGACATCTTACTCAATTTATTTAGAAACATATAATTTAAAATAAAAAGACAAAACACTAAGAAAATGTAAGAACAGATTAAATAATATTTATAAATAACTGATTTAAACTGAAATAATAGGAAAAGTAATATTTTTAATGGTAACAAACAGAAAAAGAATTATATGTTGAATGGTAATGTGCTCAGATGAGAAGAATAACGAATAATTTAATGACTCCAATGAAACTGAAGGAGGATGATAATTAGTACAATAATTAGAATTTCTCGGAATTGAAGATTAGATAAGAAGAAATGATACGGAGAAATATGTCACAAGAAGTAAAGTCAGAAGAATTTTAACATAAGGCCTATCAATGATGTTATATGCTATTAATTAATGATAAAAAAGAAGGAATCAAGGAGAAGCAGAAATATATAAATAAATACAAACAGCTACAGTATGAAGAATCCCAAAAGTGTTTGGTACTAGTCGCTAATTGACTACTACTTATAATTTTTTTTATTTTTATGTATTGACCGTAGAAATGTTCCGGCAATAATTTTTATGAGCAGGGATGATGTTCCCCTGGTCTCAGAAGGTGTAAGGATGGACAGCGGTGTATGGACCCAGAGTGGCCACCCGACTGGAACCACCGCACAGGATAGGGAAAAATGTTAGGGAAATTGAATATTTAAGGGATAATAATTATAAAATAGCTGAAAAGAGTGATATTAGATTCCAGAAGTATAAATGAAGAAAATAGAAGGAAGATAGCAGACTGAAGCTTAATTGATAAAGAGTTTATAGAAGTAAATAGAAATGAGTGTTAAAACAAGTTTAATATAATTAGTGTGACCAGTCCTTATTAAATAAAATGTGGAAGTACCACTACCCAGAAATGAATAATTAATGAATTTGCCTCCAAGAGTGAGAGAGAGTATAGTAAGAAAATAGCAATTACCAACAGTCGGAATTACCAGAGAGTATAATCAGTCAGAAATGAAACACTATTATGAAAACAAAGTCAAGACCATTAGAAGACTTGAACCAATCAACAATTTATTTCTATCAACAAGTTGAACTAAAATAAATTTGTTCTAGTGGGGGGGCTTTATGTAACGGTACATAACACGGTCCCAATAAAGTAAATCATGAGAATAAAAGTCAGAAATGGGTAAAACTAAAGCTCGCTCAAAATTTAATTATATCACTCAACATAATAAACAATTCGAGTGGTATATAGTGCGAAGTGAGTTCTAGTGTACCCATTGAGGTGAAAAACCAAAGTGAAATTAATGTATTACCAAACTGTGCTGTATGTTTTAGATAGGATAAAACTATGGAAGTAGTATGTAATAATACTAATTGATTTTTGTAATTTTATTTATTTATTGTAATTTATATTGTATGAACCACAATTTGTTATACCCAAGTTAATATTATATTGTTTCAAATAATTGTGTTAGATTGTAAGAAAACCCAGGGTTAGTTTTAAAAGACATAAAAATTTAAATACCAAAAATAATATAAAATTAAAATAATCCTATGAAGGAAATGGCAGCAGGAAGTAGTACCGGGTATGAACACTATTCGAGACTAAATAAATAATATATAAATTTATTTAATGATAATAAAATGATAAAATATTTATATACAATGTCATAAAAAAAATTAACCAAAACATATTATGTAAATTAAATTAGTAAAGAAACCGGAATGGAAGGGAATTATTTTTCCATAAATAAAATATAAATTTATAATAATCACAAACTGCCTACATAATAAAAATACTATGTGTTACTAAGAGTGATGAAAAATAACAAGTATTGCTAGAATAAGATAAAAAATTTTGAACTAAACCGGAGAGTTGAAGAAACGATGCGACAAAAATTATAAAAAATAACCTTTTTTGGACGTTGGAGGAGGTGAAATTCACGCAAGATTAATAAACAGAGTGACTACTAACTAATTATACCTGAGTAATCCAAATTAAATGGTGATATACATTAAAAACCAGTGGATGAAAACATTCTGAGGATCCAATATAGTTCGGCCTACTTCCAGTAGACAATTAGAAAATACTCCAAACGAAAAGGAAATAATAATGCAAGACGGACCTCATCACCGAATAAAACTTCAATCCAGTAAGAACAACACGGAGCGAGGTAATGTCAACATTTTTTCGTAATAAGTCCAGAAGAAAACTCGTTTTTTAACAGTGAAATAGAACAAAAATATTCATTTTATCATGTTTTTTTTCAAAGTAAACAAACACATGCTGCTCTCTTACGGCAATTCCGGAAACTACGAAATACTTGAAAAAATAAACAAAATTATTTATTAATTTTTCGGTATTTGTAAAGCGTAGCAATTATCCATTTCTGGCACTCTCATAACACAAAGAATTCACCCTGAACCCTGGGGAATTATTAAGGATTATGTAATAATTGATGTTTTTTATTATAGCGTAATATTGGGTAAATAACAACATATATGTTTTGCTCCTTAGACAGATCTATGTTTACTCGGTAAAGTCGAGATGATGTTTTTTTTTTCAGATAAGATTAATTGTGATACCTATATTTTTGGTGGCAGGAGACAAAGGTCAATAATAAATAAAGCAATATTATTGAAAATTAATATTGAATTATAACGTGTTATAATTTCTTGTAGTGGGTAGTTAATAAAAAATTTCAGCACAACATACAGAAGAAATCGTCACAACCGAGGGGCAATAATGATACTTACTCTCTCTTCTGCATAAGGCTGAACAAATTACCTCCTTGACCCCAAATCACACACTCTCGATTTCTTTTTAGATTGAGTAAAACAAGATAAACAAAATCCTTTATTTATACCTTTTAAAACGTCAGTTAGTATAATTCAGAAGTGACGCATACTGCGTGAGGCATATAATAACACTTTCGCAAGTACACATCTCAAAAGTGGTACGTTACAGATTTGGCGAACCCAACATTTGGGGCTTGACTAAAGGTGTACGTTTCACAAGTACCTCACATAAAGGGGTACGTTACAGATTTGGCGAACCCAACATTTGGGGCTTGACTAAAGGTGTACGTTTCGCAAGAACCTCACATAAAGTGGTACGTTACAGAATTGGCGTTCAACGTAAAAGGGCGGTAATTAGAAAAGAAAAAGAATTTCGATATTTAATAAAAAAGATATATAAAAAAATCTAATTATCGTTGGCAGTTATGAGAAAACAAGAAATGCCTAATACCCGAGGAAAATCGAAGAAGAGGGCAGAAGAAAAGGAGATTGAAGAAGGTGGACAGGAACAAGAAATAGAGTTAGTCACGGACAGTGAAATGGACCAACAGACAGGTGATACAGAAGAAACCGAAGTAGTTATGGATACGGAAAAGGAAATAGTGGAAGAGGATGCCCAAGGGGACCAACCAGATAAATCCACCCAAAAAGAAGACATGAGCATGCAGGAGATGTTGAGAATTATTATGGAAAGCAATAAACAAACCAATGATAAAATAGACGAAAAATTTAGGAAACAGGAGGAACAAAATAAGGAGAATTTTAAGAAACAGGAGGAACAAAATAGACAAACCAATGAGGAAAATAAGGAGAATTTTAAGAAACAGGAGGAACAAAATAGACAGACCAATGAGAAAATAGATAGCATTCAGGAAAATTTAGTCAAACAACTAAATGAAAAAATAGAAACCATTCATGGAAATATCAAACAAACCATGAATGAACAATTTAGGTTGTTTTAGATAGATATTCATTAGATTTCAAATAGATAGCATTCAGGAAAATTTAGTCAAACAACTAAATGAAAAAATAGAAACCATTCATGGAAATATCAAACAAACCATGAATGAACAATACAATGAACTGAAAGAAGCGGTTTAAGGGCAAAGAGAAGAGATGAATGCAAAATTTGAAGAGAATAATAGGAATTTAAAACAATTTGAGTGTAAAATGGAGAATGTCAATAAGGAGATATGGAAAACTTTCGGAGAGAAGTTTGAAAATGTTAATGCACTTAGCCAAAAAGCAGATACATACAAGGAGGAGACAAATAAACAAATGGACCATAGTGTCAAGAATTTGGATGAAACATCAGACAGCACTTCAGAAGGTATTAAAGTAAGTCCGGAGAGAGAAGAGAGTAGGAAGGAAATAGAAATTACAGAATACCAAGGTGTAATGCCATCTGAAAATAAAAATAGGCACAACAAAAAGGATATTCAAACCGTGGAAAAGAAGACCAAGGAAATAATAAAAACAAGTAGAAAGAAAATAATAAATACCAAGGAAGAATGGGAGATGACTAGAGGTGGATTAATTAATGTATTCAACCTTCCAATTAACGAACAGAGGGAGTTAATTAAGTTTAAATCCCAGTTAAATGTGTCAACGATGGAAGTGTATCAGACAATATCAGCCGTATCTTCAAGACGGAAGACAACATGCAAATATTGGGCAAATAATCTAGAGGTAAACGGGAATGAAATGAGATTAAATATGAGCAACTATGTTATGTTAGAGGAGGTACAATACTTATTAGTTAAAAAGGAACAAATTATGACGGAAGACCGGTACTTAAGTGAAAGTTTCATAGCAGCAAAGTGGGAGAGCCGGATTGTAAGAAGATTATCAAGGAGAGAATTAATTACGAACACCCCAGCAATCCGAGAACATGGAGTACCTGAAATAATGGACCACGGTTAAACAGACTCCAAACAAACCAGAAAAAAGGGACGGATTTTATGGATACAGGACCAAGCAACCCATGGTAATAAAACCCCAAAATTCTAAAAGTACGTAAGGACAACTTACTCAAGGTATTTCGAACATATAATTTAAAATGAAGAAACTAAAAAACCCCAAAATTCTAAAAGCATGTAAGGACAACTTACTCAAGTTATTTTGAAACCATATAATTTAAAATAAAAGACTAAAACCCCAAAATTCTAAACGCACGTAAGGACAACTTACTCAAGTTATTTCGAACAATATAATTTAGAATGAAGAAACTAAAACCCCAAAATTCTAAAAAACGTAAGGACAACTTACTCAAGTTATTTCGAACAATAATTTAAAATGAAACTAAAAAACCCCAAAATTCAAAAAGCATGTAAGTACAACTTACGTAAGATATTTTGCAACCATTAGAATTAATAAAAAGCATGTAAGGACATCTTACTCAATTTATTTAGAAACATATAATTTAAAATAAAAAGACAAAACACTAAGAAAATGTAAGAACAGATTAAATAATATTTATAAATAACTGATTTAAACTGAAATAATAGGAAAAGTAATATTTTTAATGGTAACAAACAGAAAAAGAATTATATGTTGAATGGTAATGTGCTCAGATGAGAAGAATAACGAATAATTTAATGACTCCAATGAAACTGAAGGAGGATGATAATTAGTACAATAATTAGAATTTCTCGGAATTGAAGATTAGATAAGAAGAAATGATACGGAGAAATATGTCACAAGAAGTAAAGTCAGAAGAATTTTAACATAAGGCCTATCAATGATGTTATATGCTATTAATTAATGATAAAAAAGAAGGAATCAAGGAGAAGCAGAAATATATAAATAAATACAAACAGCTACAGTATGAAGAATCCCAAAAGTGTTTGGTACTAGTCGCTAATTGACTACTACTTATAATTTTTTTTATTTTTATGTATTGACCGTAGAAATGTTCCGGCAATAATTTTTATGAGCAGGGATGATGTTCCCCTGGTCTCAGAAGGTGTAAGGATGGACAGTGGTGTATGGACCCAGAGTGGCCACCCGACTGGAACCACCGCACAGGATAGGGAAAAATGTTAGGGAAATTGAATATTTAAGGGATAATAATTATAAAATAGCTGAAAAGAGTGATATTAGATTCCAGAAGTATAAATGAAGAAAATAGAAGGAAGATAGCAGACTGAAGCTTAATTGATAAAGAGTTTATAGAAGTAAATAGAAATGAGTGTTAAAACAAGTTTAATATAATTAGTGTGACCAGTCCTTATTAAATAAAATGTGGAAGTACCACTACCCAGAAATGAATAATTAATGAATTTGCCTCCAAAAGTGAGAGAGAGTATAGTAAGAAAATAGCAATTACCAACAGTCGGAATTACCAGAGAGTATAATCAGTCAGAAATGAAACACTATTATGAAAACAAAGTCAAGACCATTAGAAGACTTGAACCAATCAACAATTTATTTCTATCAACAAGTTGAACTAAAATAAATTTGTTCTAGTGGGGGGGCTTTATGTAACGGTACATAACACGGTCCCAATAAAGTAAATCATGAGAATAAAAGTCAGAAATGGGTAAAACTAAAGCTCGCTCAAAATTTAATTATATCACTCAACATAATAAACAATTCGAGTGGTATATAGTGCGAAGTGAGTTCTAGTGTACCCATTGAGGTGAAAAACCAAAGTGAAATTAATGTATTACCAAACTGTGCTGTATGTTTTAGATAGGATAAAACTATGGAAGTAGTATGTAATAATACTAATTGATTTTTGTAATTTTATTTATTTATTGTAATTTATATTGTATGAACCACAATTTGTTATACCCAAGTTAATATTATATTGTTTCAAATAATTGTGTTAGATTGTAAGAAAACCCAGGGTTAGTTTTAAAAGACATAAAAATTTAAATACCAAAGATAATATAAAATTTAAATAATCCTATGAAGGAAATGGCAGCAGGAAGTAGTACCGGGTATGAACACTATTCGAGACTAAATAAATAATATATAAATTTATTTAATGATAATAAAATGATAAAATATTTATATACAATGTCATAAAAAAAATTAACCAAAACATATTATGTAAATTAAATTAGTAAAGAAACCGGAATGGAAGGGAATTATTTTTCCATAAATAAAATATAAATTTATAATAATCACAAACTGCCTACATAATAAAAATACTATGTGTTACTAAGAGTGATGAAAAATAACAAGTATTGCTAGAATAAGATAAAAAATTTTGAACTAAACCGGAGAGTTGAAGAAACGATGCGACAAAAATTATAAAAAATAACCTTTTTTGGACGTTGGAGGAGGTGAAATTCACGCAAGATTAATAAACAGAGTGACTACTAACTAATTATACCTGAGTAATCCAAATTAAATGGTGATATACATTAAAAACCAGTGGATGAAAACATTCTGAGGATCCAATATAGTTCGGCCTACTTCCAGTAGACAATTAGAAAATACTCCAAACGAAAAGGAAATAATAATGCAAGACGGACCTCATCACCGAATAAAACTTCAATCCAGTAAGAACAACACGGAGCGAGGTAATGTCAACATTTTTTCGTAATAAGTCCAGAAGAAAACTCGTTTTTTAACAGTGAAATAGAACAAAAATATTCATTTTATCATGTTTTTTTTCAAAGTAAACAAACACATGCTGCTCTCTTACGGCAATTCCGGAAACTACGAAATACTTGAAAAAATAAACAAAATTATTTATTAATTTTTCGGTATTTGTTAAGCGTAGCAATTATCCATTTCTGACACTCTCATAACACAAAGAATTCACCCTGAACCCTGGGGAATTATTAAGGATTATGTAATAATTGATGTTTTTTATTATAGCGTAATATTGGGTAAATAACAACATATATGTTTTGTTCCTTAGACAGATCTATGTTTACTCTGTAAAGTCGAGATGATGTTTTTTTTTTTCAGATAAGATTAATTGTGATACCTATATTTTTGGTGGCAGGAGACAAAGGTCAATAATAAATAAAGCAATATTATTGAAAATTAATATTGAATTATAACGTGTTATAATTTATTGTAGTGGGTAGTTAATAAAAAATTTCAGCACAACATACAGAAGAAATCGTCACAACCGAGGGGCAATAATGATACTTACTCTCTCTTCTGCATAAGGCTGAACAAATTACCTCCTTGACCCCAAATCACACACTCTCGATTTCTTTTTAGATTGAGTAAAACAAGATAAACAAAATCCTTTATTTATACCTTTTAAAACGTCAGTTAGTATAATTCAGAAGTGACGCATACTGCGTGAGGCATATAATAACACTTTCGCAAGTACACATCTCAAAAGTGGTACGTTACAGATTTGGCGAACCCAACATTTGGGGCTTGACTAAAGGTGTACGTTTCGCAAGTACCTCACATAAAGGGGTACGTTACAGATTTGGCGAACCCAACATTTGGGGCTTGACTAAAGGTGTACGTTTCGCAAGAACCTCACATAAAGTGGTACGTTACAGAATTGGCGCTCAACGTAAAAGGGCGGTAATTAGAAAAGAAAAAGAATTTCGATATTTAATAAAAAAGATATATCAAAAAATCTAATTATCGTTGGCAGTTATGAGAAAACAAGAAATGCCTAATACCCGAGGAAAATCGAAGAAGAGGGCAGAAGAAAAGGAGATTGAAGAAGGTGGACAGGAACAAGAAATAGAGTTAGTCACGGACAGTGAAATGGACCAACAGACAGGTGATACAGAAGAAACCGAAGTAGTTATGGATACGGAAAAGGAAATAGTGGAAGAGGATGCCCAAGGGGACCAACCAGATAAATCCACCCAAAAAGAAGACATGAGCATGCAGGAGATGTTGAGAATTATTATGGAAAGCAATAAACAAACCAATGATAAAATAGACGAAAAATTTAGGAAACAGGAGGAACAAAATAAGGAGAATTTTAAGAAACAGGAGGAACAAAATAGACAGACCAATGAGAAAATAGATAGCATTCAGGAAAATTTAGTCAAACAACTAAATGAAAAAATAGAAACCATTCATGGAAATATCAAACAAACCATGAATGAACAATACAATGAACTGAAAGAAGCGGTTTAAGGGCAAAGAGAAGAGATGAATGCAAAATTTGAAGAGAATAATAGGAATTTAAAACAATTTGAGTGTAAAATGGAGAATGTCAATAAGGAGATATGGAAAACTTTCGGAGAGAAGTTTGAAAATGTTAATGCACTTAGCCAAAAAGCAGATACATACAAGGAGGAGACAAATAAACAAATGGACCATAGTGTCAAGAATTTGGATGAAACATCAGACAGCACTTCAGAAGGTGTTAAAGTAAGTCCGGAGAGAGAAGAGAGTAGGAAGGAAATAGAAATTACAGAATACCAAGGTGTAATGCCATCTGAAAATAAAAATAGGCACAACAAAAAGGATATTCAAACCGTGGAAAAGAAGACCAAGGAAATAATAAAAACAAGTAGAAAGAAAATAATAAATACCAAGGAAGAATGGGAGATGACTACAGGTGGATTAATTAATGTATTCAACCTTCCAATTAACGAACAGAGGGAGTTAATTAAGTTTACATCCCAGTTAAATGTGTCAACGATGGAAGTGTATCAGACAATATCAGCCGTATCTTCAAGACGGAAGACAACATGCAAATATTGGGCAAATAATCTAGAGGTAAACGGGAATGAAATGAGATTAAATATGAGCAACTATGTTATGTTAGAGGAGGTACAATACTTATTAGTTAAAAAGGAACAAATTATGACGGAAGACCGGTACTTAAGTGAAAGTTTCATAGCAGCAAAGTGGGAGAGCCGGATTGTAAGAAGATTATCAAGGAGAGAATTAATTACGAACACCCCAGCAATCCGAGAACATGGAGTACCTGAAATAATGGACCACGGTTAAACAGACTCCAAACAAACCAGAAAAAGGGACGGATTTTATGGATACAGGACCAAGCAACCCATGGTAATAAAACCCCAAAATTCTAAAAGTACGTAAGGACAACTTACTCAAGGTATTTCGAACATATAATTTAAAATGAAGAAACTAAAAAACCCCAAAATTCTAAAAGCATGTAAGGACAACTTACTCAAGTTATTTTGAAACCATATAATTTAAAATAAAAGACTAAAACCCCAAAATTCTAAAAGCACGTAAGGACAACTTACTCAAGTTATTTCGAACAATATAATTTAGAATGAAGAAACTAAAACCCCAAAATTCTAAAAAACGTAAGGACAACTTACTCAAGTTATTTCGAACAATAATTTAAAATGAAACTAAAAAACCCCAAAATTCAAAAAGCATGTAAGTACAACTTACGTAAGATATTTTGCAACCATTAGAATTAATAAAAAGCATGTAAGGACATCTTACTCAATTTATTTAGAAACATATAATTTAAAATAAAAAGACAAAACACTAAGAAAATGTAAGAACAGATTAAATAATATTTATAAATAACTGATTTAAACTGAAATAATAGGAAAAGTAATATTTTTAATGGTAACAAACAGAAAAAGAATTATATGTTGAATGGTAATGTGCTCAGATGAGAAGAATAACGAATAATTTAATGACTCCAATGAAACTGAAGGAGGATGATAATTAGTACAATAATTAGAATTTCTCGGAATTGAAGATTAGATAAGAAGAAATGATACGGAGAAATATGTCACAAGAAGTAAAGTCAGAAGAATTTTAACATAAGGCCTATCAATGATGTTATATGCTATTATTTAATGATAAAAAAGAAGGAATCAAGGAGAAGCAGAAATATATAAATAAATACAAACAGCTACAGTATGAAGAATCCCAAAAGTGTTTGGTACTAGTCGCTAATTGACTACTACTTATAATTTTTTTTATTTTTATGTATTGACCGTAGAAATGTTCCGGCAATAATTTTTATGAGCAGGGATGATGTTCCCCTGGTCTCAGAAGGTGTAAGGATGGACAGCGGTGTATGGACCCAGAGTGGCCACCCGACTGGAACCACCGCACAGGATAGGGAAAAATGTTAGGGAAATTGAATATTTAAGGGATAATAATTATAAAATAGCTGAAAAGAGTGATATTAGATTCCAGAAGTATAAATGAAGAAAATAGAAGGAAGATAGCAGACTGAAGCTTAATTGATAAAGAGTTTATAGAAGTAAATAGAAATGAGTGTTAAAACAAGTTTAATATAATTAGTGTGACCAGTCCTTATTAAATAAAATGTGGAAGTACCACTACCCAGAAATGAATAATTAATGAATTTGCCTCCAAGAGTGAGAGAGAGTATAGTAAGAAAATAGCAATTACCAACAGTCGGAATTACCAGAGAGTATAATCAGTCAGAAATGAAACACTATTATGAAAACAAAGTCAAGACCATTAGAAGACTTGAACCAATCAACAATTTATTTCTATCAACAAGTTGAACTAAAATAAATTTGTTCTAGTGGGGGGGCTTTATGTAACGGTACATAACACGGTCCCAATAAAGTAAATCAGGAGAATAAAAGTCAGAAATGGGTAAAACTAAAGCTCGCTCAAAATTTAATTATATCACTCAACATAATAAACAATTCGAGTGGTATATAGTGCGAAGTGAGTTCTAGTGTACCCATTGAGGTGAAAAACCAAAGTGAAATTAATGTATTACCAAACTGTGCTGTATGTTTTAGATAGGATAAAACTATGGAAGTAGTATGTAATAATACTAATTGATTTTTGTAATTTTATTTATTTATTGTAATTTATATTGTATGAACCACAATTTGTTATACCCAAGTTAATATTATATTGTTTCAAATAATTGTGTTACATTGTAAGAAAACCCAGGGTTAGTTTTAAAAGACATAAAAATTTAAATACCAAAGATAATATAAAATTAAAATAATCCTATGAAGGAAATGGCAGCAGGAAGTAGTACCGGGTATGAACACTATTCGAGACTAAATAAATAATATATAAATTTATTTAATGATAATAAAATGATAAAATATTTATATACAATGTCATAAAAAAAATTAACCAAAACATATTATGTAAATTAAATTAGTAAAGAAACCGGAATGGAAGGGAATTATTTTTCCATAAATAAAATATAAATTTATAATAATCACAAACTGCCTACATAATAAAAATACTATGTGTTACTAAGAGTGATGAAAAATAACAAGTATTGCTAGAATAAGATAAAAAATTTTGAACTAAACCGGAGAGTTGAAGAAACGATGCGACAAAAATTATAAAAAATAACCTTTTTTGGACGTTGGAGGAGGTGAAATTCACGCAAGATTAATAAACAGAGTGACTACTAACTAATTATACCTGAGTAATCCAAATTAAATGGTGATATACATTAAAAACCAGTGGATGAAAACATTCTGAGGATCCAATATAGTTCGGCCTACTTCCAGTAGACAATTAGAAAATACTCCAAACGAAAAGGAAATAATAACGCAAGACGGACCTCATCACCGAATAAAACTTCAATCCAGTAAGAACAACACGGAGCGAGGTAATGTCAACATTTTTTCGTAATAAGTCCAGAAGAAAACTCGTTTTTTAACAGTGAAATAGAACAAAAATATTCATTTTATCATATGTTTTTTTTCAAAGTAAACAAACACATGCTGCTCTCTTACGGCAATTCCGGAAACTACGAAATACTTGAAAAAATAAACAAAATTATTTATTAATTTTTCGGTATTTGTAAAGCGTAGCAATTATCCATTTCTGACACTCTCATAACACAAAGAATTCACCCTGAACCCTGGGGAATTATTAAGGATTATGTAATAATTGATGTTTTTTATTATAGCGTAATATTGGGTAAATAACAACATATATGTTTTGCTCCTTAGACAGATCTATGTTTACTCGGTAAAGTCGAGATGATGTTTTTTTTTTTCAGATAAGATTAATTGTGATACCTATATTTTTGGTGGCAGGAGACGAAGGTCAATAATAAATAAAGCAATATTATTGAAAATTAATATTGAATTATAACGTGTTATAATTTATTGTAGTGGGTAGTTAATAAAAAATTTCAGCACAACATACAGAAGAAATCGTCACAACCGAGGGGCAATAATGATACTTACTCTCTCTTCTGCATAAGGCTGAACAAATTACCTCCTTGACCCCAAATCACACACTCTCGATTTCTTTTTAGATTGAGTAAAACAAGATAAACAAAATCCTTTATTTATACCTTTTAAAACGTCAGTTAGTATAATTCAGAAGTGACGCATACTGCGTGAGGCATATAATAACACTTTCACAAGTACACATCTCAAAAGTGGTACGTTACAGATTTGGCGAACCCAACATTTGGGGCTTGACTAAAGGTGTACGTTTCGCAAGTACCTCACATAAAGGGGTACGTTACAGATTTGGCGAACCCAACATTTGGGGCTTGACTAAAGGTGTACGTTTCGCAAGAACCTCACATAAAGTGGTACGTTACACTGTTCAGGAGAAATGCATTTCAAATGCCTTCAATGCGCCGAATGCGCATTTCCACACACAAAACCCGGCAACAGCATAGCCCATATAACCAATGATGTAAATTAAATGTGGGATGGCCATTAGTGATTATTTTTCTTGTTGTTGACATTGTTTATTTTATTTCGTGTCTTGTTACAGTAAATTAGCCATCTGGGTTTTGGCCAGTGGGAGGGGCTTGTTCGTTATTTTGGGTCACAAAATTTTGATGTAATCAATACCAATTGTGAAGTCAAAAATCGTTTTGTACATCATTGCACATCCATTAGCTTCTGTTTTATTCTCAGAGAATTTTCGGTTACATTCAAGTGATGTTTGAGCAGTCATTTTAGCAATAACTGTACAATGCAAGTAAACCCTATATACATGTAGTTTTAAGTAAATGTTTTGGGAAAAAACAGGTTTTAAAGTATTTTATTTCCTCAACATTATTATGTTAACGATTGTTATTGTATCTTTTGTGCTATTGAAGATGTGTAAAATGGAAATTTAACTGTTGTTTTGTTTGAGAATATTTAAAAATTGTAAACAATTTTACAATTAAGAAAATTAAGGATATGCATGTAGTATGAAAATTAAAATGATGTGTTAAACTGATTATATACAAATATTTTGTGTGTATGTGAACAAAATTGATTCACTGTATATAATACTACTGACATGGATCACAAATTGTTATTGATAAAATGTTAAATTTTTAATGAAAACTAGTTTTTGCTTCACTAGAGCTCCATCAGACGCTGCCACTATGAGTGCTGTCCATCCTGCTTTGGTGATGGCACCGTTATTTGGATAATGATTTGTGATCCAAGTTAGTATAGTGTTTTATATAGTTAACTAATAACACCGGACACGTCATGGACAACAAAATCCAGGAAAAATTAATTCATCATTATTTAGATTGTTAAGAAACACCCAAATTATAAATAAATAAATAAAATAAAAACTGCCAGAACCTTAACCTGCGAACGTTTCTCGCTGACTTACCTTTTTATAAATTCCAATCAGAAGTTCAGAGTCGCCACCAATATCTTTGCAGGTCAGATATGGAAACCTTTATACTCTACCTTAATTAAAACGGGATAATTTTGCAATCTGACTTCCTCCCAATTCAGAAGATTCCCGGAAACGTTAGACGAATTTTTCAGCACAGAACACTAGGAAATGGTAATGACGTAATAACTTACAACTAACATATTTATGACGATTAAAACATTGTTTTATTTATTATAACTAACTTCTTTACTTTTCCAATATTTTGGTTAATAGGGTTACAATATTATAAATACTATAGATTATACAACCAGTAACGTTTCTTTCTCTCCCTTTTTCCCTTTCTCTCTCACACACATGCTCTCACTCTCTTTACGTATTCGAATAAACCCCCGTTATTGAGCTCATTATGAATTTACTGTTTACTATAAACTTTTGGCCAATTATTATAAATTTGACTTTTACTTAACTTTATGAAGTCCTCGGTATTGCGCACTATGTGTACTCCATCTTCTTCACTTAACTCCCAGTTTTCATTTACTCCACTCTTTATACACTGTTCCTCCAGTTGAACCACTGTTGTTTTATTACGATACACTCTTTGGTAGACCTACTGTCAACTTTTTCGGTCTACAAAAGTTTTTCCGAGGCTACTGTGAAATTACGTCTGCACCGTTTGATGAGTTGTAGAGAACTGCCCTGCTATGCGATGACTGACTGACTGTGTGCATTGGTTGCCTAACCGCCCAGGTGTTAGGCATCACCATCAACGTATATTCTGTATTGCTTTGTTCCCATCACAGGTTCGGCACTGGAATGTATGTACGTGCTGTTTTTGTGAGAAACCTGGCCAATCGGTGCGCGCGCTTGTTTGTGAAGTCGCACCCTAGTTGCTAACTTCAAATTCCTGTGCCGGGCCACGACAGTCTTGACGCTACAGTTGGTTCACAACATGTACTTGGTTGAATAATATTGAAAAGATTTAGTTTACAAATCTCCATCGGTTTGTACCATTACAATACCCCCCCCCCCCCAATGAGAGGTTTTCTGCCGAAACAGAAAAACTCTCATTGCCTAAAAGAACCTAAGAGGGCCAGCTAGGATATGGTGCCAACAACCCCCTTTAATCCTTAACACATCGTGAGTAACTTACACCCTAGTCGGGCGACTGCGGCGGCACCTGCATGACTCTACTGGACTTCTCTGTTTGAGATCCCAACACCATAAAAATCAGTCAGGCACCCGCCACAGTATCACCAAACTCTGTAACATTCAATAAAAATATCAGTTACAGGCTTTTCAACATACCACATCCTTAACTGACTCGTTTCCCCTTAGTCGTACTGGTTCGCCTTTTAGCAAAGTACTGGTTGTATCTCAATGTATTCTATTTACAAGATACACTACATATACTTATATTAAGTTAAACATTTAAAGTTTCACATATATGGCAAACACAATTCACCCATATATAAACATCTCAATTTGCATGAAATTTCCCGCATTACACAACTTTTAATTCCAATTTTCACAACAATTCACCTTCAAATAATTTGTATAGAAAATTATAAACATTACAACTCGAACATTCTATTAACTCTTTTTATATTAACCTTTAATTATTTATCATTTATTGCACCATTAAATTCTCTCAAATTTATTATTAACATTCATTATATATAACATTTCAAATTCAGATTTTATCAAAAAATTTACACAACTTACAGCTTATTTTAGCTTTAAATTCTATTAACTCTTTAACTTATTACATTTATTATTACGTTTCAATTGTGAATTTCTATTAATCATTTTCATCATCAATTTGTTTGGGTGATTCTCAGTCATTCACAATGATTCGATTTATTGAATGGGCATTTGTATATATAACCTTACTCACCTTCTTCCTTCTAACCACCATTTACAGATTTGCATAGGGTGACACCAATCTCTCAATAATAACCCCCTTCAACACTAATTCCACTTAAATCATTTTCCTCTTAAAATAAAATACCTAATACCGTCTTTGTAACTAGGATGTGTGTTCCCTAACCAGCAATTCCATTCATATCCTTTTGCCCTTCCCCCAAATATCGGCAAACACTCTTCGACCCTTCTCAATTACCTGCCCAACGACGCACATTGATCACTCCCTACACCAGACCCTCACTACAAAATATCACCATCACCTATTTATTCTTCATTTACATTACTCACTTTCTCTACATATAGGCACTCTCTCTACTGTGTCCCTACTACTACCCTGTTTCTGTATTACTTTTACTCCCAAAATTCTTATTTTCTCTAACACCCATTTAAAATTAACTTGACTGACTCAGATGCCTTATTGAAATAATTATTATCACCCAAACTTTAACTTTTACAACATTTTACATAAGTTAACCATTGAAAACTACACTAGAAAACTCATAACTACCTCAACTTTAATTTTAACCTTTGAAACTCATTTAAAATTTATTATTCAAACATTAAACATTTTATTTAAATTGCATTACAAATTTAAATTTCATACTTACATTACATCACTCAATTGAATAAACACATGATTCCTGTCATAGACACAAAATTATAAACATTCATTACCACAAATATCACGTACAACCATATGTACCTTCTGAAACATAACAATCATATGACTCCACAACTAAACACATTTTACATTTATTCATTTACTATTTATTTTAAAGTTCAAATCTTAGAAAGATCATTTAAATTCATTATCAAAATTTATCTCTACCACATTAATTAATTAATTAATCTCAAATTCTTTAATTCAATCAATTATTTAAAACACAACATTACTTTAATTACAAGTCCAATCAATTACACTTCATTTATTACAAACTCTCATTATTTATTTAATCTGATAAAATATTATTATTATTAAATCAATTTCTACTACAGACACACATTATTACATAAAATACATTTTACAACACAAACAATTTCTCTATAAATTTATTTACAATTCTTCGTCATTAATTTTCTGTTTACCACACCTCATTTCATAAGTTAGCTAGGTCATCACCATAAACTAAAATAATTAAATGTCCATTCACTGATTTTTTATTTAACCCCCATCATCATACATTAGTCTTACTTTTACATAACAATTATCGTCTTT
Organism: Magicicada septendecula; assembly: GCA_034769895.1. Lineage (NCBI taxonomy): Eukaryota > Metazoa > Arthropoda > Insecta > Hemiptera > Cicadidae > Magicicada > Magicicada septendecula. The sequence continues at coordinate 29,806,606 of CM068373.1, forward strand.
AATTATACTCCTTACATCATTGTTATTTATATAATAACCCGTTAATATTTCACATTGTTCCGTAAAACCCACATAATAATCTACTGGATTATCCCACATTATTATTAAATCATATAGCCTGTCTACATTATTAGTTTTGGTCTTGTCACCGTCTGTATTATTATCTATCACCCTTAAGTATCTTAACCTCTCAATTTCAAAATCATTTGCTACTAATACTCCACGTCTAAGCACAGGTAAGCTTCCCATATAATTATCAACGTTATCGTCATTTATTTCTGCCCTATCTTTGTTAATATTCAAATTGTATACTTATTTTTGTGTATTTACTTATTATGGTAATCTTACAATAATTATGGTACTTACCATAATTGTTCGAGCACATGTCAGCATAATTATCTTTGTTTCTTGCTGGGTCCAAAGTTCGTATTAAGCGTAAATAGAGACAGTTTTGTGATTGAAATGAAGTTATCAACATCGATATTGTGGTGAATCAATTTAGTTTTATTATTTCGACTTTGCAAGATTAAATTATTATACAGTACAATGGCTTCTTTATCGTGACCAAAACAAAATGGCGGTCATATGCTTACTCTTAGACTCGTTAGTCATGACTTTAAGTACTTCGTTATATTCTGTGATTAACTATAAAATTTCTTTACCCTGCAGAGAATAATATAAGTAAATGATTCCATTTGATTTATTTTGCACTAATACTAGACACAAACCAACGCTTCAGTTTGGTTGCTGGCATTATTTCATACACTCTTTCACTTTCACTCACTCTCTCTCATTACAATATTATTTTAGGTACATATTATGATCTGAATAGTTTTGAGCCCAAGTAATTAAAAGAAATATGACTGCAATTTTGACTTTCCTGAATGTCAGTGTTTTCCAATGTGTGCATTCCTCATCGTCCGGGCAGGTGTTCGGCATATTTTCCAAGTTTTCTAGTCGTTTTTTCCACTGAATTTACTTTGTTTACTACATTACTATTGTCAAGCACTGATTCTGTTGAATTACATTTTGTCACTCTTTAAAAACTCATTTCGCTGGCTAAACTTTTGCCAGCAAAATTGATGTCTTCATACTACAATGGTGTACAGCAGAATGGGGCTGGATGCTACGCACATTTTGCGTAAGTGTGTGTGCATTGACGTCATTGTCTTTGTCTCGAAGTAGGAAACGCCCTGGTTTTGCATTATTGTTATTACGTCATTTATATTTTTTAATGACGCCTCGCGTTGTTGACCAATGAAAAGTATATGAAGAGCTTGTGTTGACCGTCACGTACGCTTGACCTTGGAATCGTCCCGCACCAATGTAATTGTGTTGTTTCGTTATACAAAGGGAAAATTGCCCTACCCATTTACATGTGTGCAAAATACAATAAAATAATTCCTCTTGTACCATAAATATGAAAACAGGCTTTTGTCCTGTTACAAAACGCCCTCAATGAAAGGTTTTATGCCGAAGCATAATAACTTTCATTGACCCATTCAGACTTCCTAAAGGGATCAGCCCAGATATGTTGCCACAACCCCCTGTAGTGTTAATATAAAAAGAAATACAATCACTTACCCTTGGTCTGATGATGATGATCGTACCTATCCTGACCTTACTGGACTTCTCTCTCGAGATCCCAACACCATAAGGCCATGAGGCACTTAACGCTCCTGCTGTGACGCACCGGTCAGCTCAGGACCGCCGTCACAACACCATCAAACTCTGAAACATGAATACAAAATTTAAAATAGTGGCCTTATCCATTCCCATATCCACAACTGATATGGCTCCCCTTAGATGCATTGGTTTGTGTTTTGAGGCATTGGTTTTCTTACTACAAAATTTTCAACAAGTAACAAGATTTAAAAACAGAATGGCCTTCTCCTTTTATCTTACCATTTTTACCAAAACTGGCCTTCAGTCATTACTAATTCACTCTTTCCATCACAAGAGAAAAATATATATTCTTATAGTAAAACCCTAACATGTAAAACAAACTTTATATTTCAAAACAACAACTATTTATTTCTCCTATATAAAATTCAAAACATAATTATTATGGCGGACAACCTGATTACTTAGATTTTATTATTTAACTTTCTGATCATATTATTTCTTTGCAACAGAATCAAACTATATTTGTATAACCAACACCAATATCGACATTATTTCTTTACTTAACATTCATTACCGTTGCTACTAATAACAATAAAACATAATAAAATATTGAACATTACACATTAACATTGTTACATTTACATTACACAATTCACATTTACACAACTTGTATCAAAACTTTATGACATTACTATTATCAACTCTCTATTCAACTTTTAGTATTTAACATTTGTTATATCATTAGATTCTATAAAAAATTTCAAATTTATTCTTAACCTTTCTGTTACCTTTCTACTATGAATTTTCTTTTTCCAACCTTTTCATCAATACTCATCTAATTTGGGTGACTCTCTATTATTCATTATTATCTATCTCATATTTTGGCATTTATCTATCTAACCTTACTACCCCTTTTTTTCCTAACAACCACTACTAACCATTACCATATTATGACACCGATCTCTCAATTATAATCCCCTTCACATTTTATCCAATTCCTCTGGCACCGCTCGTCTTTGTACTAGGATGAGTGATCCCAAACCTGGCCATATACATACCTAACCATATGCCCCCCAAAATATCGGCAAACACTCGCTTAATCTACTCTATCCCCTGCCACAACGCCGCATGCTGGTCTCTTGCCACACCGCACGCTGATTACTCCTTACACCACTACCCTTACTACAGAATATCACCATCAATAAATATCTTTACCATTCACATTACTCACTTCTCTACATATAATCACTAACACCACTGTGTCCCTAAATATCTAACACTCTTTGTGTATTATCTGTATTTCAAAATTCTTATTTATCTAACTCCCATTAACTTTAATTGACTAACTCAAATGCCTTTATTTTAATCATTATCACCCAGGCTCTATCCCTCTTCAACACTTTACATTACTGTGATCATTGACAATTGTATTAGAAAATTCATCCCTCACCTACTAATAGCAATACATCTCAATATCCAAATATATTACATGCTTAATCATTTATTATCCATTAGAATCTAAATCTCATAATTAATTAAATTCATCATCAAACTTTCTTCGATTATTTAAAATTCTACAGTACATGGTTTACATAAAAAATACATAAAATACACAACATCAAGAATACACAAATATATTGACATTAACACATAAAAAATATACAATCCAAATTATCATTTAATCATTTACCATAAATCAGTTTATAAAACAGTCCATTTCAAAAACACTGTCCACATAATTAAATGTTCATTAACACAATAAAATAATTATCCTCCATCGTCAAACAATAATCTTATCTTAGGTCTATACAACTTATTTATTATTGGATACCTTATATTATCATTATAAATGTACCAACTATTCAAATTTTTATCATTTTCCGCAAACTCATATAATTTATGATCGGGTATGGTTCTGTCACCTTCAGTATAATCGGTCACAATCAGATAAGTTACTAAGTCATTATTTTCATTATCACCTCCTACTATTTCAGTTTCACTACAAGGTAAGTTCTTATTTTTATTACTTCCCTCTCCACCCAATCTTTCGATAAATTCTTCATAAGTTCTATTTATTTTAAAAATCTATCTCCCTCTTTCTCTCACAATAACTCTCCCACTTCTCTCTCTCACACCAGGCTACATTCTCTCTATATATATTTGCATAGGGCACTACTACTTCATAAAAACACCCCTGGCTTCACCAGGTACACCAACACAAAAAACTAAAGGATCATTTGGAGACCACATGTCTCCCACATAAATTCTAGAGAAACCTTCGTCCTCAAACAACAATTTTGGAGTCTTTACTCCACTCCTACCACTGGGAAAATTTGCCCTCTGCCCACCATACTCACTTAAACTCTCTTTACCCCCTCTTTCAATCTCATCAACAACTATCTCCTCACCATTAACCTGTGCTCTCATTAAAATCTCATTATCACTACCAACATCCACACTATTATCTCCTATTACCATATTTTTATTTATTTTATCATAATCTTGTATTTTGCTCATCAAACTTAATACTCTGTTCGTTAAATTTTTCATCAAAAAGTAATCTCATCATTTTTATCACATCATTCTCCTCAACTCTTTTGTTGGGACTGGTGTCGAGTGAATACTTTCACCCATTATTTCTGTTTCTGTTACGCTTATTTCACTATTGTTTGCCATTGTTACAAAATTTTAATGAACTGTTGCTTTCTACAGACGTCACAACATAACCTACAATTGTAATACCCCTCACTTCAATACCCACTCTGTCTCTATATTTGGGCTTATTATATAAAAAATATTTTCTTTTTTATATAGTCACCAGTTCGGGCACCATTTGTTAATATACAAATTGTATACTTATTTTTGTGTATTTACTTATTATGGTAATCTTACAATAATTATGGTACTTACCATAATTGTTCGAGCACATGTCAGCATAATTATCTTTGTTTCTTGCTGGGTCCAAAGTTCGTATTAAGCGTAAATAGAGACAGTTTTGTGATTGAAATGAAGTTATCAACATCGATATTGTGGTGAATCAATTTAGTTTTATTATTTCGACTTTGCAAGATTAAATTATCATACAGTACAATGGCTTCTTTATCGTGACCAAAACAAAATGGCGGTCATATGCTTACTCTTAGACTCGTTAGTCATGACTTTAAGTACTTCGTTATATTCTGTGATTAACTATAAAATTTCTTTACCCTGCAGAGAGTAATATAAGTAAATGATTCCATTTGATTTATTTTGCTCTAATACTAGACACAAACCAATGCTTCAGTTTGGTTGCCGGCATTATTTCATACACTCTTTCACTTTCACTCACTCTCTCTCATTACAATATTATTTTAGGTACATATTATGATCTGAATAGTTTTGAGCTCAAGTAATTGAAAGAAATATGACTGCAATTTTGACTTTCCTGAATGTCAGTGTTTTCCAATGTGTGCGTTCCTCATCGTCCGGGCAGGTGTTCGGCGTATTTTCCAAGTTTTCTAGTCGTTCTTTCCACTGAATTTACTTTGTTTACTACATTACTATTGTCAAGCACTGATTCTGTTGAATTACATTTTGTCACTCTTTAAAAACTCATTTCATTTGGCTAAACTTTTGCCAGCAAAATTGACAATGTCTTCACACTACAATGGTGTACAGCAGAATGGGGCTGGATGCTACGCACATTTTGCGTAAGTGTGTGTGCATCGACGTCATTGTCTTTGTCTCGAAGTAGGAAACGCCCTGGTTTTGCGTTATTGTTATTACGTCATTTATATTTTTTAATGACGCCTCGCATTGTTGACCAATGAAAAGTATATGAAGAGCTTGTGTTGACCGTCACGTACGCTTGACCTTGGAATTGTCCTGCACCGATGTAATTGCGTTGTTTCGTTATACAAAGGGAAAATTGCCCTACCCATTTACATGTGTGCAAAATACAATAAAATAATTCCTCTTGTACCATAAATATGAAAACAGGCTTTTGTCCTGTTACATCTTCACAACAAGGTAAGTCATTCATATTATCTATTTTTTCAAATTTCAACTTCTCTTTTAACTCCTTATAGCTTCTACTCAACGTAAATAACTCTATTTCCTCATCTACTCGCAACTCTCTCTCTCAATATCTCTCACCATAACGCCATATCACATTTTCTCTACCATCCCATACAGAGGGTACTGCTATATTAAAACACCTCCTGGTTCCTCCAGGAACAACACAAAAATTCAAAGGACAATTATTGGTAGAACACTTATCTACCCAATACATTCGTGAAGACCTTTCTTCACCCCCCACAACACCACGGGAACATTTTACCCTCTACAACCCCTCCACCTGTAAACTCTCTTCATACTCTCTCTCTAACTGATAAACATTTGTTTCTACCCATTTACAACCCATTACTCTCTCACTCTCACTAACTATCTCTACATCATCACTATCTATTTTCATTATATCACCTTTAAATACCCCGTTTTCAACTATCTTACCACTTACCTTGTTAATTATGTCTGCGTTATTATTCGTAATTATATCACCATTTTTCTCACCTGTTTTTACACCAACGTCGTCTGTTACTTCGTTATTTTTCATAATTATCTCCTCATTATAATTAACAACATTATTACCCCTTACCTGTTTTAATTCGACTTCTGTATTCTCTTTTAATTTACGTCTATCTCCTTCCCACTTCTCGTCTCGTTTATTCATCTTTATGTTTAACTCATCAAAATGTTTATCCATCATATCAAAACCCTTGTTCATAACACCCCTTAGTTCATTAAAACCCTTCTCCATATTATCATACATTGTTTTCAAAAGATTCATCACATCATCCAATGAACGCTCTTTTTCTGCGGTTTCCTTTACCTCAGCCATGTTTAAACAAAATTATTTATATAATACCCCTTATATATTAAAAAAAACACTATTATCCTTCTATTATTCAATAATTACACACATAAAAATACAACACCTAACACAATCGTTATCAAAAGTAAAAGTAAACACAATAACACTACCAAAACATAACCTTATTCAACGTAAATATATGGTAATTTCACAACTTACGCCATTACCCATATCCTATTTTCTGTGCTTAAAATAGGTCTACCTCATATAAAGTTATACTCGGATCCTGGCAGCGAGTCGCCAATTGTTAAGAAACAATCAAATTATAAATAAATAAATAAAATAAAAACTGCCAGAACCTTACCTGCGAACTTTTCTCACTGACTTACCTTTTTATAAATTCCAATCAGAAGTTCAGAGTCGCCACCAACATCTTTGCAGGACAGATATGGAAACCTTTATACTCTACCTTAATTAAAACGGGATAATTTTGCAATCTGACTTCCCCCCAATTCAGAAGATTCCCGGAAACGTTAGACGAATTTTTCAGCACAGAACACTAGGAAATGGTAATGACGTAATAACTTACAACTAACACATATTTATGGCGATTCAAACATTGTTTTATTTATTATAGCAACTAACTTCTTTACTTTTCCAATATTTTGGTTAATAGGGTTACAATATTATAAATACTATAGATTATACAACCAGTAACGTTTCTTTCTCTCTCTTTTTTCCCTTTCTCTCTCACACACATGCTCTCACTCTCTTTACGTATTCGAATAAACCCCCGTTATTGAGCTCATTATGAATTTACTGTTTACTATAAACTTTTGGCCAATTATTATAAATTTGACTTTTACTTAACTGTATGAAGTCCCTCGGTATTGCGCACTATGTCTACTCCATCTTCTTCACTTAACTCCCATTTTTCATTTACTCCACTCTTTTTATACGCTGTTCCTCCAGTTGAACCACTGTTGTTTTATTATGATACACTCTGGTAGACCTACTGTTAACTTTTTCAGTCTACCAAAGTTTTTCCGAGGCTACTGTGAAATTACGTCTGCACCGTTTGATGAGTTGTAGAGAACTGCCCTGCTATGCAGTGACTGACTGACTGTGTGCGTTGGTTGCCTAACCGCCCAGGTGTTAAGCGTCACTGTCAATGTATATTCTGTATTGCTTTGTTCCCATCACAGGTTCGGCGCTGGAATGTATGTACGTGCCGTTTTTGTAAGAAACCTGGCCGATCGGTACGCGCGCTTGTTTGTGAAGTCGCACCCTAGTTGCTAACTTCAAATTCCTGTGCCGGGCCGCGACAGTCGATGCTACAGTTGGTTCACAACATGTACTTGGTTGAATAAAATTGAAAAGATTTAATTTACAAATCCCCATCGGTTTGTACCGTTACAAGATTCTCTACAAAGGAATATAAGAAAAATATAAGCAAACTTTTAATTAATGGGCCGTTAATACAATTTTTCATACATATTAAAAAATTGTAATAAAAGCCCTGAACCCATTGTTGTCATTGCCATCAATCATAAGTCATTAATATATAAAATACTTTCATTGTTCCTCAGTCCTCATGTTTTAAACTGGAAAATTCTGTTTTGCCAAAGACTTTAATCCTCCTTAGTGTAATACCTTGTCTTTACCTCTCTGTCTATAACACCAATACTTTACCTGATGAATTACATATCTCTTCAGAAATCGGCACGAGAAACTCACAATAAAAAGTTGTGGCTTCATCAGGTAAATCACAAGCTTATTTTTAAAACAGCTATAATTCTGAGACATTATTGTCCCTCTTCCATACATGGCAACCCCGTATGCCCACTTTCATTGTGTGGAGACCCTACTTCACACAACTCATAAACGTTTGCCCTCTGTCCCTCACTTCCACCTAATTTGTCTTCACTCTCTTGCTCACACATTTGCCTGCGTAATGTACTTCATCAATAGTTTCTACCCAATAAAAGTTTTATCTTCCTCAATAATAACTTTGTATCACTCAGTTTGTATCACTTGGTATACTGCCATTGTTAGTACTTTATACATTAATATCTCAATCTGGTCAGTTGTACTTGCTAATCCGTTGCCACACTAATATATTTTAGTGACTGCATTTCTTTAAGTCACTAAGTTGTACTTCAGTTGTGTTTTGATGATACAAAACTGTTCATATGTAACACTAGTTTGTTGTTAAAACAGCACATTCAAGTTACCGAACACTGCACATAAAAAGTTCATTATCCCTTTACTTATTTGCCATGGTCAATTATTTTTTGTATACAGCCTATCACATAACATCTGTAATTGTTCATACAATAAAACGGCCTTGATACTAAATCTCTTACCTTACATCTTCAGGAGATTCCGAAAAAATACTAAAAGCCCTGGCAGCCATCATATTTTGACAGGTGGAATGTGGAAAACGCAACACTGAAAACAACTGAGAAATCACAAAACTTATGTTCGCTTTGTTCTCTTGTTTACTGTGCACTTTTTATTCCATTTATTATTCTGTTTAAACTGTTATTATTGGATGGCAACTGTTAATAATACTATCAAAACTTTCAGTCATATGTGACTGAGACATTACAGCCGGTATTCCACTCCGCTTTTTACATTTCTTTTACTGAGGCACAGCCTTAGTGATCTAGACACATTCACTGGCATCTACTCTCTCTGGTGTTCTGATTGCTATCACTAATACACTTTAAAAACTCTTAATTACATTTTCTAGCTGCGACACTACTCACAGTATTTTACTCAGCTGTTTATATCTTAGTACCAAAGCACAGCCTTTGTGATCCCGATGTGGTCGCTGCCGCCTGTTCTCTTTGATGTTTATCTGGTGACTGCCTACCGCATGGTTTAGTGTTACTCACTCCATTTCCACACTAAATTGGTTTTTTCCAGCTCTCCTGTGAGAATATTGGCAGGTGCGACCTCCTTTTCGCCTGGTACAATACTACAAAGTGTGTGAGCATGTACACCTGTCAAAAAATTATGCACTTCCCAGGCCAAAGTCACATAAAAAAATTCCACTAAAAAAAAAAAATTCTAACCAAAAAAAGCCCCCAAGAATAAATCCCCAGTCACCATCTGTATGTGGAAACTTATCACTATCCCAGTTATTCACAAATTTTCTCTTAAAAGAAATCCCTCCCCTACCTCCACTACCACAGGACTGGTTAGGTGTATCCACTGACCACAGAGTAGAATATGGTAGGGTGATATCTGAAATAATTCATAATTAATTATTCTAGCAGACATTTTAGTAGTTATAACTAGTTCAAGCAAATAAATTTTTTTAAGTTTCACTAATAAAAATATTTAAATCAATTATTAAACAAGATACAAACATGGAAATTCATTGTTAATAAACATAACTGCAACAATTTTAGTAGTATGTAACTTGATATATGATTATCACCAGTTAAATTCATAAATCCATAAAGTATTGCCTAATCATTTTCTTCAACAAGAAATTTGTGGCTTCTATCAGTAAAATGGGAATTTATTGTCCCTTCAAATAAAAAAATCTCGGAAGTTTCAATAGAATTTTACATACATCGATTGCCACCACATTCCAGCAATAATAAAAGCTCTGATCATTATTAGTACACAGCTCATCATAATGTTTAATCATCTTAATAGTCACATACATTATCTTTGACAAGACAGGTTTCACTATGTAACGCAAGCAGTGCAAATAACGTTACTTTTGTTTTTGCAATAGTCACAAGTATACAAAGGAAATCATACAAATATAATAATACAGACACGATACAAATTCTAAATTATACTATTACGCAAAATCAGGAAAATCAGTAAATCGGGGATTTTCTGTTAGCAATTTATCTTCATGTTAACACTTTCATGTTATGAATTATTTTCAAGTTTAGGCCTTTGTAACTCACACATTTAGTTAATTATTATACTTTTCTACCTTTAGTACTGTTGTACATATCTGTGGTTTCTCCTTACTTCACCACATTATATAACCACAGTTGACATGTCTTTACCATGTGTGACAGGCAACTCACTCACTTTATCATGTTGATAATATTTCTCCGCAGAACCTTGTTACATCTGGCTGTAAATGGTTTTTGTTCAGTTTACAGCATACCATTATGATTACTTAAGATCTGTTTCTATGGCACATATAATTGATAATGTGCAATTCTAATATTATGTCCTTTACTATATTTGATTATACAATTCCCGTTAAATAAATTGGCATCCCAATTATTGTATACCAACCCTATAGAAATCCCATACAATAAGTAGATATGCTGTCATTGACTCTTAGCGCTGTTTGTACATCTGACCAATCTTTCTCTACCATATCAATGTGTGTGTGATTTAAACTGTTCTACTAAATAAGGCAGTACTTGATTTGAAAAAATATAGTAATCATTTTGTATTAGTTCGGTGTTTATAGTTTATATTTTAAAAAAAAGCACAGGTGTGTATTCAGATGTAATTATAACTGTTACACTACAGTGCTTTGTTTGAAGTTGAAAGAAAGACTGATATAAACTGATTGTTGGTAAACAATTTTTATTTTGTTTCAGCGGTTTTTTCAAGACATTAGTACCGTTGTGAAGGATGAAATTGATGTAGAAGAAGTGAAAATAGAAGAGAATGCACAAGAGGTAATTTTTTTTTTAACATACAAACAATCTTCCTTCTGTAGAGAAGTAAGATTCATTTGTAGTCTTCCGTCAAAGGGTGTCACATAATTAGCAAAAATTTTTGAAATTGAACATTTGTAGTCAGTCGTTTGGAGTCAGCATTTGTGTAATCATTTGAAGGTTAGATTGAGTCCTAAAAAGAAGATACTGTGGTATTACAGGCTGTGCTACCGAGACGCCTGAAGAGCGGGGGGTCTACTGAATGATAACGCGTGCTTGTTTTGGTGCGATATTACTGGTTCTGTAAACATTGTTCAGTAAGCTATATGCAATTAGAAATACCGTGCGAGAGGCAGTGTTAAACGTATTTTAAATGTGTAGTAGTACCATGATAAGTTCAGTGGAATGGCAAACGTCACCGCATTCCTTGTTGGGTTGCAAAGCTTAACACATGATAGTAGACACCTGAAAATTCTTGCATGTGTTGTGTTATTTATTACTACTCTTAAATGAGAGATGGGCCCCATGATTCTGGCCAAAGACAACATGACTATATTTATTTACATAATTTCCTTTATTTAAATAATATTTAATTGTGTTTGTTTTGCTGAAAGACCAATAAAAAAGGTACTGGTTATCTCCAGCTAAGATTCATGTGCCTTGAAGTTAACTCAAGTGCAGAGATGTTATCCCTGGCCTGCATCTTAAGATAAACAGAAAGAGGAAGAATATTTTATAGTCAAACTTTTTGTTTTTTAATATCTATAAAAGTTTTAGCAAAAGAGGGATCTGACAGATTAAACCAGTGACCTAGTTCACTGTGCTAGTTTGCGCTGATATGACCAACCTAGATATGGGAAAACAAAGAGCTTTCTATTAGAAAAGTGGATAAGGAGGGGAGATAATCTTGTTAAATACTTCTGATTATTATGATAGTATAATAGGAGACGTAAAATTGAATGAATGTATTTCACTAAACAAAAATCATACCTCCCAAATAGAGAGGAAGGACTGAAAGTGTTTAGATAAGTATAAGTAGTGTGTTCCTTGTAAAATGGCTTATCATATAACATAAATTAACGCCTCATCATTTAATGTTCCACACATTTATGGATTATCTAAGGTGTACAAAGTAAATATCCCTCTGAGACCAATAGCTTTTGGTTTGGTCCTGAACTTTCAAAATATTAGTTACCTATCATTACTCCCCTTGCTGAGAGTTACAGTTACATTGTCAAAGTTTCAATGCATTTTGATAACATTATTAGGAATTCTGTACTAGATAATGACATATTAGTAAGTTTTGGTCAATGTCTTTACAAGCATGAAAACAAATAAGTACTGTTCTTATATAATCAACACTCAGAATGCACCTGGTGGCATTGCGATTCAACTATTAATGTTCTTTATTCATTCATTCTACCTCCATTCTGACTTCAGACAAAAATTATAAAACAATTTGTCGGTCCCAGATTCAAGGTGGTGGCAAAAGAAGGCAATTGTTAAGTGGCGTATACGGAGGGCACATTGGATGGATGCCACAGTAAATGCAACTTTCGAAAGTTCTGGTGCTGGACTAAAAGTTACGTGCGCATGTGTGTGTTGTAATTATTTAATTACATCAGGCATAAAAATAAAAGTAGAAAAGAAATGAAGGAATTAAGCCCCATTACTACTTTCTTACATACTTACGGAAGATTCCCAAAAACACCAAAGTCTGAGGGTCACCACTACATTTTTATAGGAAGAAATGTGGAAACCGTATCACTTTACCCATGAAACCAATTTAAAACAAAAACTTTCCCTCACAGAAGATCTAGGCCCATTAGACGAACCGTTGGAACACAGATCATAGGTTAGGTGGATGACGTAAAATTAATTTAACACATATTTATCATAGTTTACCAAAATGTATTGTGTAACCCCTCTTTTTATTTTGGGTGTTTATACATTTTTTTTATTTAAGAGGTCACTAGATATTTAGGTCTAGGCCGAAGGCCTAGAAGAAGCATAAAGTGAGCTGGGTCCAATGCGACAGGACTTGTAATGAATACTCGCTATTAACAATAGGATAACAACTTTTTATTATTGCCTTTATCATAAATTATTATAGACACAATTTTTTTCAACATTATAAATCTCCGAATATTTCAAAAATTAATATATAAATATTATTCCTGATTTCAAAGTACCCTTTAGGGGACAATATCACATAATTCAACATACATACATATATACATATAAATCACAGACAAAGTACCACATAAAGCCTGGCAGACAGCCTGTATATTTTTATCACCACCCCATTTAGAAATTTCACATGCCTGTATAGTTTTATAAAAAAAAATACATTCACAAGTTTAAACAAAAACTGGATTGGCCACAATAACAAGAAAATACCATTATAAATTTAAAGTGCCAGTACAGCATGTATAGTTTTGTAAAATGTACATTTATAAATTTAAAGAAAATCTGGATTGGCCGTAATAACAGGAAAATACAATTACAAATTCAAATTCAAATGTCAGTACAGCCGGTATGGTTTTATCGAAATACACTATATATAAATTTAAAAGGCTTGGAGACAGCCTGTATCATTTCACAAAAGTACAATTCATAAATTTAAAATAATCTGGCTTGACCATAATAACAAGAAATACAAGTTATAAATTTAGAATGCCAGTTAACAGCCTGTATGGTTTTATAAAAAAAAATACATATTGAAAGAAAATGAACTGGATTGGCCCGGCCGCAGACATGTTCCAAGCGGCATCCAAAAAAACAATTAACTGTTAAAATAAATTATTTTAGAAAAAAACCTGCTCCAAGACAGACAGGGTAGTAGAAAGCTGGACAAGAGCCAGACCCGACAAAAGATGACATGTCCGGGAGCTTGCATGGATTTGCACCAACAGGTGACTACACCTGATTTTGTGAAATTTTAAAGGTAACCCGACCTGATAGCAGAATAATGAAAACCCCTAACCCTATTGTGAAATGAAAAAAAAATAATTAAAAGCAGAAAGACCCAAGATTGTAATAGAAACTAGACCAGCCGGTCTAGCCCCAGCATGTACAAACAGCACCCACCTACTTCACTAAAATACAGGTTCCCCACAAACATTTACACCATTCAGTACCACAAAAGGTAAAGCATAAAAATATTGATGACCGCAGGACACATGCCGGCGAGCGGGCCTACAATTGATCTCGAGATTCCTTACTTATCAAACCAAAGTTATATGAAAAATTGTCCAGCCGGGCACGCACTCAATTAAAACAGTTTAATAGTGAAGAAAGTCAATTTAAATGGATGTTAACTGCACGGTACAAGTTTCTGTCTCTAGAGGCCCCATTATGTAAGAAATGGTTAAATGTCACCTTAATTGGTCCAAATGGTTCCCGGGTGGTTACAGTGGCGTGCTTCCCAGTGTATCTCCTCCAGCAGCGGAGGACAAGAGTCTAAGTGTGTTCAGTCATGGTGGACGGTGGAATCACCACCAAGCTGCAGTCAGGTCTCCAACTACATCGAGAACCCTAAGCATTCATAATAATTAATTTTCTGACCACTAAACCATAACATACACATGCCACCCCAAACCAATTCCACAATGTTCATTATAAATCCCATTAACATTTTCTCTTTGTTTTTAAATTATAACATTTTCTCTTTAAATTACTAGGTCACACACAAGGCCTCAATGCCTCATAATATGATATAAATTTATAAAGCCCCCTTACATACGTATGAAAAGTTAACATTCTCAGACAGGTATCAAGCTTATAACGGCCACGTGCCCACACAGAAAATTCATCAAAGTTCCCCAGTTCCACAAAATTACATAATTGTTTACAATTATAATTAACATTTAAACCTTTTACCATAAAATGAGTACTATATACATTTAATTCACTTACCGGAGTCTGTGCGCGCTTACTCAAGATGAAGGAGAAAGGAAAATACAAAATTTTAACCACTCAGACTGCCAAAGGAGAACAGCTGTGCACAGGCTGCACTAGACTGAACTTTTGCAACTCAGCTTGGGGCAGGCCAACGCGGACTGCCAGTGACAGAGGTCGCTTTCCTGCGTAAATGCCCACTTCACGAACAGATTGTACGGGAATTTAGTAAACCCAAAACCACGGTAATACAGAACGACGATGAATGAATAAATCGCATATATATTAACAAATTCTCTTTTTATACATGTGCCCGATTTCCTTGA
This sequence comes from Magicicada septendecula, assembly GCA_034769895.1. Taxonomy (NCBI): domain Eukaryota; kingdom Metazoa; phylum Arthropoda; class Insecta; order Hemiptera; family Cicadidae; genus Magicicada; species Magicicada septendecula. The sequence continues at coordinate 29,821,962 of CM068373.1, forward strand.
GAAATCGCAGCACAATTGATGTCACTATTGTCGATGTGTTCATTAATATAGCTTCTACAAATGATGATAATTCCATACGTGTTATATAATGTATCGTCCTGTAAAGGGTAACCTATTTAAACGGTTACTCTCTGTGGTGCAATCACTTTTACATGAGATAATTTTGGAAAACTACATTTGAATTATTAACAGCATGGTCTTAACTAAATACATATAATTATTTTTATCAAATTATAGTATAAAATCAGTACTTTAAATCCGTCCAAAAGTCGAAAACTGGTAATGGTGAGTAACTTTGTAAAACTTCACTGATGTAATTAGAGTACCTTATTGTAGGCCTACATCTTTTACGCCCGCGGGCACCGAATTTGCCGTAATTATGATGCGTGCACTGTTTGGTGAGTGTTTTCACCACTTTTTAAAACTGAAAAATTAATTTGTTCTAAGGCTTTCACGGCCTGTGTCCTAATGGCTGCCATAATCAGTGGAACTTTAAAAAATCCTGAACGTAGGGTGTTCACATCAAGCCCACAGCGTGGATAACTTTAATCATGAAAAATTAATTATTCATAATATTTTCACAATGAGCACACCTTGCTTGAGTCACTGCCGTCTGTTCTACTTGGTGTGAAAACTTTGACTCCTTTGTATATCAGATGCTGTCTGCTCTCTCCTATGTATTTTTCCGCGACTGACTGATGCTATTGCTGAAGTGTCCTACCCCTACCTCTCTCCGTGTCCTGCGTTACCAATTTGGTCTGCTTTCCTGGTGATGTTTAATAGTCCAGTTGGCTGATGCAATGATCCTTGGGCATGTGGAATTCGTTCAGAAGTCACGTACACCAAATTCCATTCTCTCGCTTTCTGATCTCACTCACACACAAAAATAGGTTTTTACGTTACTTCAGGAAAAGTAATTCATGAAATCAAGCATTACATCTTGTTGGAAGAGAAGGCAATCATATCAAATATTTGTATTTTCTGCAGGCAAGCATAGAGGCCATAAAAATTTACAAATACAAGAATAGTTCTAACAAAGGCAGTAGTTAGAAGTTGCTGGATGTTTGAAAACTGGTTTAAGTAATATGACAGGGTCAGTATAATAATTTAAAAAAAAATTTGTGTTGTAACCATGATAAATGTTTTGTGTTCGAATTGTTTATGTGCAATATGTTCGATTTTATATATGATGCAATGATGTAGCTTTATATATGATGTCATATATCATATATAATGATGGAAGAGTTACTATTCTAGTGATGATTTGTACCTCAATAAATTGTACTCTAAAGATATATAGACGGAACTTAATTTTTGCAAGCTGAAAGCAGGTTCACAGATATTAGTTTCTAAGGTAAATTTCTACTGATTAGAAGCAGTAATAACTGATGATTTATTATTAATGTTGTGTATTCATTTGTTTCAGTTATATTTAGTTACACCCATGAATAAGATGATGTGTGAAGAAGTGGATTCTATTGAAGCATGTGAACTATATACAAGAAATTCCCTTCAAAATCAGTCTTTCTCGCCTACACATGTACCGTTACAGCAGTGCACACCAGTTCACAAAAACAATAACTATCAGTGTGATATTTGTACAAAGTCATTTACACGGTCAGACAGTTTGGCAAAGCATAAGTTAATACATTCTGGGATTAAGCAGTACCAGTGCGATGTTTGTACAAAATCGTTTACACAACCAGGCAGTTTGGCATGACACAAGTTAGTACATTCTGGCATTAAGAAGTACCAATGTGATATTTGTACAAAATCATTTACACAATCAGGACATTTGGCAGAACATAAGTTAATACATTCTGGGATTAAGCAGTACCATTGCGATGTTTGTACAAAGTCATTTACACGATCAGACAATTTGGCAATACATAAGTTAATACATTCTGGGATTAAGCAGTACCAGTGCGATGTTTGTACAAAATCATTTACACACTTTAGCAATTTGGCACAACATAAGTTAATACATTCTGGGATTAAGCAGTACCAGTGCAATGTTTGTACAAAATCATTTACGCAATCAAGCGGTTTGGCACAACATAAGCTAGTACATTCTGGGATTAAGCAGTACCAGTGTGATGTTTGTACAAAATCATTTACTCAGTCAAGCGGTTTGGCACAACATAAGCTAGTACATTCTGGGATTATGCAGTACCAGTGCGATATTTGTTCAAAATCATTTACACGATCAAGCAATTTGGCCCGACATAAGTTAGTACATTCTGGCATTAAGAAGCACTAGTGTGATATTTGTACAAAATCATTTACACGATCAGGCAGTTTGGCACACTATGAGTTAATACATTCTGGGATTACGCAGTACCAGTGCGATGTTTGTACAAAATCATTTACTCATGCCTGCTATTTGTCAAAACAAATTAATACAGCCAGGCTTTAAGAATTAATTCAGACACAATCAGACAGTTTGGCAAAACAAAAGGTAATATATTCTGGGATTGAGCAGTACAAGTGCGCTATTTGTACAAAATGTGTACACAATCAGGCTATTTGGCACAGCATAAGTTAGTACAATCTGGCATAAAGTACAGTGCGATGTATGTACAGAATCATTTACTCATGCCAGCTATTTGTTAAAACATAAATTAATACATTCAGGCATTAAGAAATACCAGTGCGTTGTGTGTATAAAGTCATTTACATGATCAGACAGTTTGGCAAAACAAGGTAATATATTCAGGCAAAAAGAAATACCAGAGCGATGTTTGTAAAAAACAATTTACTTATGCCATCTTTTTATCAGCACATAATAAAACATTCTGGTGCAAAGAAGTACCAGTGTGATGTGTGTACAAAATCATTTATTTGTCGCAGCTCTGTCAAAACAACGTAATACATTCTGGTATTAATAATTACCAATGCGATGATTGTACAAAATCATTTAATCATGCCAGAAATTTGTCACGACAAATGAATATATTGTGGCATTAAGAAGTAGTAGTGCGATGTTTGTACAAAATCATTTACTTGTGCAAGCTATATTTGTCACAACACAAATCAAAATATTGTGCATTAATAAGTACTAGTATGACGTGAGGACAAAAGCATTTACTCTGTCAGAACACAAGATAATGCATTCTGTTATTAACAAGGACCAGTGCGATGTCAGTACAATAAGGGGGATTGTAGTGAAAAGTCGACAAAAAAATCAAATTTGAGATTTTAATCTTATACAAATGTTTGATATTCCCGCTTTCCAGCAATGCCTAAATCACGTTTCTGTGACAACTAGGAATATTTTTATTAATTTTTTTAACATGATGTTTTGCCACAATTTGACTTCCTTATGTGTAGTATATTACTAAGTGCTTGTTTTGTACCGGTAATAGATGTACTGTATTTGTGTATTTGAATTAGTTTTTTTTATTACATTTTACTAACATCTTTTTGTAAGTTGGCCACACTGAGTGTTCATTGCTACACCTTTCTGTTTACATGCTGAACTGAAATAGAATTTTGTTTTGTTATTGTTTTGGAAACAGTGCTGCGGAAAGTTTTTGTTAGTTTTTTACTGTGATAAGTTTATAATAATATAATATAATAATAATTATGCCACGATCTAATAAACTGTTTAAAAAGCACAAATTTGTTCATAACCAATACATAAAAATAAAAGACAGGCCTAACCTAAATGACAAACCAGAAAACATTCCAAGTCAGAGTGAAAGCAGTTTTACAGAACCAGAAACTTCAGCATCATTTCAAAAACTAAGTAAAAGTTTAACTAAAGACTATGAAATTACAAATTATAATAGCAGCAAGTACATATTTGCAGATTTAGATATTCTTTCTAAAGCACTGTCTGAATTTGTTACTTGCAAATCCTGTGGCATTGGAACTGTGACTCTTAGTGACACTGCGCAAAAAAGAAAAGTATGCATCTAATTTGCAACTTATTTGTAATGATTGTTGTGCACAAAAATCATTTATGTCAAGTGAAAAAGTAGATAATATTTATGACATAAATTTAAGGTTTGTATATGCCATGCGTTCTATTGGTAATGGAACAAGTGATGCCAATATTTTGTGCACAATGCTAGATATACCAGGGCCACCTACGCGGTTTCAGTTTTATAATAAAGTGATTATGTCTAGTATTGAATAAGTTGCAGAAGCATGTATGACTGAAGCCACCCAGGAAGTGATCCAAAAAACTGGTTCAACAGATTTGGCCATTGCAATTGATGGCACTTGGCAACGCAGAGGATATTCCTCACTCAATGGCGTTGTTGCTGCATCATCGATTGAAACAGGGAAAATAATAGATGTCCACTGCTTGTCCAAGTATTGCCATGGATGTGTATTATCCAACGACGACGATAAGAAGACAGAAAACCATGAGAAAGAATGTGAGCTGAACTACGAGGGACATAGTGGTGGCATGGAGGTCAAGGGAGCACAAGCTATTTTTAGTAATTCCCTCATGAAACATGGTGTTAGATATTTGACATACTTAGGAGATGGAGATTCTAAGGGGTATTCTGCTGTAAGTCAAAGTTCCCCTTATGGTCCTGATGTAATTGAAAAGGCAGAATGCATTGGCCATGTGCAGAAGAGAATGAGGGCTCAACTGCGAAACATTTGTAAGACACGTAGAGGTGTAAAACTATCAGATGGTAAAACATTACGTGGTAAAGGAAGAGTGACCGATTCTGAAATTGACAATATCCAGCTGTACTATGGTAAGGCAATACGAGAAAATTGCAAGGACGTAGACCAAATGAAGAAAGCTATATGGGCAATATATTACCATAAATTTTCAACCAATGAAAACCCCACTCATCAACTATGCCCAACTGGTAAAACATCTTGGTGTGGCTACAATCGCTTTCTTGTGACTGGAGAAGATTACAAACATAAACATTCTTTACCACCTGCTGTTTTAGAAGAAATAAAACCTATTTTTCGAGACTTATCCAATGAAAATTTAATAAAAAGATGCACTCTTGGCCTGACGCAAAACCCCAATGAGTCGTTCAACTCATTAGTGTGGAAAAGAATTCCGAAAACCATTCATGTTGGTTTTGTTACTCTGAAACTTGGGGTATATGATGCTATTTTAGCATTTAACAAAGGTGCCTTAGGCAAAGCTGATGTTTTAAAACATTTAGGATTGAAGATAAGTGACTGTTGCCTAAAGTGATTGCAAATAATTGATAGCCATCGAATTGCAGCTGCTGAGGGCAAACTAAAGGAAGGCACAAGAGAAAGAAGAAAAAGAATTGGACATGAAAAAAAGAAGCTAGAAGATGCTGAGGAAGACCCACAATATGGACCTGGGATGTTTTAAAAAGCTATTTATAATTTTTTGGTAATTGTAATCACTAATTATGTAATTTTGACATTAAAACCCGTTTTTCCGAAAATTGATTTTTTCTTCACAAATGTTCCTTTTTCTCAGGAACCACAAAAGGTATCAAGCTGAAATTTTTACAGTAGCTGAAACTCGTCAATGTACATTGGACCACTTTCATACAAATATGCTTATTGTAAAAAACAATATTGCCAGAAGTCTATTAAAAAAATGCACTTTTTTTAAACCTTGTAAACATTTTTTTTAGGGGGTCAAAAATATTAGAACCATGAAAGTGGTCCAATAAAACTATAACATGCATACCTATACTGTGTAATAATTTCAGGTTATTTGGTCAAATAGTTTTTGAGAAAAAGGAACACAAAGTTGGCCAAATTAACATAGCCAGTATAGGGACTACAATCCCCCCTTAAGAATTACTAATGTATCATTAGTACATAAACATTAACTGTGGCATCCCCTTTGTCATGAATAATAAATGCTACATTAAAAAAAGCAGTGTGATATTTGTTACAAATTCTTTTCTGCATTGATTTACCAGAGAAAATATTCCAGTGATAATTTTTCTGAGATAAATTGATGTATTCTACTATTTCAGATGCATCAGTGTGAAAAAATATGTACGAAAATGTTTAAATACCGAAGACGATTTAAAAAACAATGAACAACAAACTTGCCATTCTAAAATGTGTAAAAAAAATCCTCACAAATAAGAATATTAACACAAATAGAATAATACATGCTCTAATAAGTGGTAGTGCAATACTTGGCACAGGAAAACGTGATATTTGTAATAGAGTTTAATGTATGAGTTAAAATCATATGTTGTATTATAGTGGGAAATTGTTCATAAATGTTTTAGTCTGTAATTTGGTTTATCACAGCATGAATAAATTGATAGTTGTATTTTTATTGGTATATTTATAATAACACCTATATTTGCTGTTGTGTTTCACACCTTTGTTGTTGTTGGAAGAAATGTAGTGACTAGTGGATATAACAGTAATCTGTATTTACAGTTTCAGTTTAAACATACACATTTTACTAATCATCAACAATGTCCAGTCTTAGTGTATAGTTACCTGTGCAGTCCTTCCAGTCTAACCAATTTTGCTTACTTCCTTGTACTGTATTTCTTAACATTTTTTGACATGTATTACATATGAAATGAAAATTCAAACATTACTTCATTAAAATATAACATCAATATGTACATAAAGTTGCAAATAAAATAACACTATTTTTTCATAACATCAAATTTTTATAAAAGAAAAGATAAGCATGCCCAGGTTCTAGAGGCAATTGGCAACTGTGTGGCACAATTGGAAACATTCTGGCATACATGAGGGTTTTACGTTAATTGCGATTAATACTTTATTCACTGTATTTAGAAAAACAACGAACATATGCTAATGATAAATGTAAAACAAAACAGGTTGGAAACGACACTGTAAACAAATTGTATGAACTGTTTAAAAGTTGATTGTCTTTAGTAAAATTAAAACCAGAGTGCATTGTACACAATTGTATAAAGTGATCTACCCTACACCCCAGTGTTGGCCAAATTTTTGTGTTCGCATGTGTTCTGTAACTAAACTTTCCAAACTATATTGTAACTGATTTTTAAGCATTTTTACTTACCAGTAATCAACCCTTGTTCATAAACAATGAATCCACAATATTCTATGTCTATCATTTATCACTTTTGTCACTTAAAATCCTAATTTATTAACAAACTAATAAACTTAACGTTTCACTTCACTGTATTTATATTTCACATATACACTAATTCACACTTCTAAATTAAAAAGTTATGTGTATTATTATTAAATATATTGTGTTTTTAATTCAGATTAGAGAGATGTAGAAGCCAAATTGTTTATTTCATCTACACTCTGACATGATTCACTCTCATCACCAAAATCGTCATATGAAAAACTATCATTGAGAAGTTCATCATCATGTGATTGATAAATAATACCTAAAATTTCTTTTTCAGAAAGGGTTACACGATTAGACATATTCAAACAGATATAAAAGTGTAGGGCCAAGAAAATCTTGAGTACGCAGTAAATAGCAACAAAATACATGAAAAGCTATTAACAAAAATTAAAAACGAATTTATACACGCAGAAACTAAACACTGAATATGGTCTAAAAATTAACCAGTTAATACTTTACAAAAATAACAAATAAAATAGTTATTTTAAAAAATTCGCCAGTACTTAGAATTTGACGTTTTCATGAAATCTAACCCACTAAGAAAATGGCTGGCAAACTGATCGGATGCTGACAGAGCTGCATCCTAATGGTCAAACGGTGAACTACTACTACCCAAGAGACTATCATGAGCATGTGAGGCCAGTTTTACTACAGTGTTAAACCCTTAAAACATTTCTAAAAACAGGTCTTCGACCCTCATGATCGTGAGAGTCAGGTCGTAAGGGATAGATGGTGCTTGTATGAACACCCAGCAAGTGGTAATAGGAGAGTGGCCTGCTGATGATGCATAATCAGGTTCTTCTGCTGCAATCCAAACCACTGTAGAACTTGATATACAGTATCATAGAAAACAACAGGCACAGTGGCATTAATATGTTTCTTTAAGGTTTATTAACATTTACACACGTATGTTGTACTACTAGGAAGGAGACCTCAAATAGAACATATAATTAGTTGTTTTTGTATTGTGTACAGTATCTCACATGTTATTAGGTAGCCTGATATCTACCATCTGTATACACCGCAATAACCAACCAGTTATTCAGACTTTCTGATTATTCAGACTTTAAAATGTGAATTGTTTGTAACACATAGGTTTACCTTTCCAAGAGTTATTAAATCTTCAAATTTGTTTCATTATTGCTTTCCATATAATACCAGGGAATCATTAAGCAACCAGGGAACTCAAACTAAACCTTTCAGTACCATGGGTAGATCATATCAGCCCTGCAATACATGCTGAAGGTGCCAGGGCCAATTCAATTTGCTGCCAAGTTACTCAATGTTGTAGTTTCGTTATTCACTAACAGATGGCATTTAGTTTTATACCACTAGAATGAGGCATTATTAGTTTACACTGAAAATTGTACCTTTTTATCCAAGAGGCTTTGGTTTAACATGAGACTGAATAGGCTGTTGGTTGTTTACATTTTTGTTTGTTGTGGTCTCATGTGTGCTGTCGTGTTGTGTTTGGTAATTTCATGTTTATTCAAAAATGTGTTTGTATTAGAAAGGGAAATAGAACGATTTATTAACTCAAGTGAGAGTGGAAGTTATGTAACCAGTGACAGTGAAAATGATTTTGGTGACAGCAAATTGCAAAACAGTAACAGTAATATTTATAACCCGTCAACACATGAGCTTTTGATACATTCTGCTGAAATTATTGAACAGAAGGAATTTGTAAGCACAGAAAAGGATGTGAGTTATCATATTTTTGATATTCATTAACTCTCATGAACAAAATGTGTTCCTTCAAATATCCAAGCCCCAATCGATTTCTTTCATTTGTTTTTTATAGCCCAATACTTTCCATAATATCAAGAGAAACAAACCAATATGCCAAACAGTTTCAAATAAAAAATGACTCCATTATTTATGACAACACTAGTAAAGATACGGCAGTACAAAAAATACAGGCTTCATAGGCTGTTTCATTAACACCTGATTAGAAAACCTTCAATGTATTCACATTGGTGTGGAGGCAGTAACTTATCAACACCATTGGTTTCGTAAAATGTTTCCTAGAAACAGATTTCAATTATTATTAACATTTTTCCTTTAGTCAATGATGAAAAAATTTAGTCCTACTGGGCAACCAGGCATGTTCCAAGTTCAACCCCATAATTCAACATGCTCATGATGTGTTCTGCCAATAATATTATGGTCCTCATCAACAGCTAAGTGTGGATGAAAGTTCGATTTGAATAAAAATCACACCCGTCTAATGCAATACCCAATAAACATAATCAGCGAGATATCAAACTATGGATGCTGTGACTCAAAATACTGTGGCATTTTATGTTTACTATGGTGCACAGTATGATGGAGACTAAAGTGAAATAAAAACTATGGACTCCCTCATACTATTGTCACTAAATTGTTAGTAATAGAAAAGTACACAAGTAAAGGACACCACATTTTCACTTGTGTCCTTGTAGCAAAACACCTTTATGACAAAACTTTCTAACTGTTACCATTATAAAAAACTAAGAAATATTGTTCTGCTCCACTTACATCTACAAAATGTAACTCTGTGCAACAAAATTTGTTCACGGTGATTGTACATTTCTGGCTGCATTCTGAGAAAATGTCTAAACCCTAACTAGTGGTTGATGGAATGATACCTTATCACCTACGCTAAATTGTTTTTCACAAACGTTAAATCTACTGCTGCATATAGTCTATCGCCTTTTGGTTCACTAACTGAATTCACCATTGTATTTTTTGGATCAGGTCATCCTCGCTTAGAACTTGCTGTATCTCTTCTCGTATCCAGTCCGTTGGTAAGTGAATTTCTCATCAAGGTAACAAATAATAATCACATGTCCCAACTTATTTGATCGTTATTGGTGTACTGGACTCAATCCTGCAATTATGGTTTGACGACTTTGTTTCATAATTCAATTGATTCTGGGTGATAGGCATTAGTTTGGATTTTATGGATAACTGAAATAACACACAAGTGAAGTTCATTCCTTGGTGGTAAGTAACATTTTATAGATTCCATGTCTACAGATAATTTTTTCTATAAGTATTTTTGCTATAGTAATTCCTTTATGGTCGGGTAAGAAAAAGGTTCAGTGTATTTGGAAAGATGGTCTTGGAATGTAAAGATGTATTGGTTTGGTTTTGATGCATCATTGAATGAATTCTTCTTATTCAGTAAAAATATTTTCGAATACTTAACTAAAAATGAACTTTTTTCATGTGAAAACTTACTAATTTTATTGGACGCGTTTCGGCTTAGTATCCGCCTTCTTCAGCTTTGGTAACAGACTGCCAGCATTTTGTAACGGTTGTGTGGAAGGTGAAGTGGGGGTGGTGTGTGGCGGAAGGGGATTGGCGCGGGGATTCACTTACTGTTTGTTTTCTGTATAATTGTGTCAAAAAGTGAATGTGATTTATATTGTAATTGATCGTTGAGTATGTTGTTTGGTTGTGTTGTGTGGTGTTTATATATTTCGTATTGTTCAGTTGTGTTGAGTTTTTGACCTTTGGGTATGTAATGTAAAATTTCAAGATTAGTGTCCATGTTGGTGTAACTGTGGTTTTCTGTGTGTATGTGTGTGGCAAATGCAGAGTGTATATTGTTGTTGGTTAAAGCTTTTAAGTGTTCAGAATAACGGGATGAAAAAGATCTTCCCGTCTGGCCTATGTTCAGAATCCCCGCGCCAATCCCCTTCCTCCACACACCACCCCCACTTCACCTTTCACACAACCATTACAAAATGCTGGCAGTCTGTTACCAAAGCTGAAGAAGGCGGATACTAAGCCGAAACGCGTCCAATAAAATTAGTAAGTTTTCACATGAAAAAAGTTCATTTTTAGTTAAGTGTTAGTGCTGTGAAAGAAGAGATGAATAATCAAGAAAACTATTTTCGAATGTCTGTAGTACCGGTACACATATCCTAAAACTTTTGTGCATTCTTCTTTCAGCACAATTCAACTATCTTACTATATATACCGGATTTGCACAGAGCTATAACAATTAATGCACTAACATTTCTATTCTATCAGCAAAATGCTGGATAGATTCACTGTATTTCTGTTCCATACTAATCAATTTTTCTTCTAAAAAAGAGTCACTTTGGTGTTTATCCCACATAGTTCTTATGAATTCTTTTTAACTGTTCCATGTACCTAACTCTGATCTGTGGATGGCAGCTCTTATCACACCCCTCAATCTAATTTTAGAAATTTTTAAGTAATTCACTTCTGCTGGTGTAACATTACATAAAACAAAATTAATACAGTCAATGTATGCTTGCAAATCTGAATTCCTGTTGTCGCCATCACTGGTATTAATTTTAAGGCACTATCTTAACTAATTCCATCATCATAATTAGTCCATACGGGTTTTACTCTTTCAAACTGTAGTCCTATGCTAACCTACTTTTGTCACTTACTTGTATATCTTTGCTACTGGCCTTCAGATTGTCTTCTTTCTTCTTCACTTTTTCAGAATACCTTACATGTGTACCCAACACCTGACACAATAAATGTTATAGCTGAATATAACACACGCAACTACTTCTCCCAAGTGGCTATGGAAAGCAGTCTGATTGGAGGTGATACAGTGCCCAAATAAAGAACTAGAAGTTCAAGAAATTCAGTGACAGGCAGTTGGCAGGCAACAGGCATTTTCCACCTGTCCTCAGGCTAAATACTAATTAAAATATTACAACTGAAATAATAATAATAAATACTCTATGAATTGAGTGATAGACAGTTTTTTTAAAGTTTCACATAATGTATTTTAAGTTACTTATATACTCTAAGGTTCTATCTATTTTTTTATAAATAAATCTAAAAAATACCATTCCTTGATGTATCCGTTAGTCAGGAGGGCATACACATAAGCAGTACTCGGGAAAGCAACTCAAATAGGACCAATAGATTCTTAGATTTTCCACACGGGTAACGTAAAAAGGGAAATAATCCAAGTTAACCTTCACTCCTCTAGGTTCAATTGGAATGATGACGTTAACAACATTTTCAATTATTTCCAGGCTAATGGCTATTCGAAAAGTTCATTAAAATGTGTTGGTGACATTACAAGGGTAATAATCACAAAATGGAAGTAAATGCAACATAATCATCCCTTATGGCCATTGTGTGCCAGAAAAAATTATCAAGATGGGGTGTGTACATTTTGTGTGGTGGTGTCACTCTCACCAAACGTTAGGTAAATTATTGTCTGTTAGAATAACTTCTGACTCTGTGTTTGGTGCAAAGAACATTACACTGATCGAACGGTCTCTTGGCATTTGGTAGAATATTTTATTAATACTTGAATTAAATAAATAAACATTTGCTATAGTTCTAAAGATAATTTTTATTTTCCTGACAATTGTTCAACCAGTTACGGCAGCTCCCGAGGTTAGAGTTGAACTGACAGATTTTAAATGTCTGTTAGGCGGGAGATAGTTGGAGTTAGTTTATGACCAAGAGTGTACTGGAAAGACCCAGGTAAGAGGTTTGACAATGGTGTGTGTTCTACTGTTGGTAACAAAAAGTACCAGTACTGGCTAATTATTGAATTGTGTACAATACACTTTTGTGTGAAGAAAATTACAAGTCAACTACTTGTCACTTAAACTAATGTCAGTCTAAATATATATGAAATGTGTATAGGACAAAGGTGATTACAAATAGATATACCATACAATAAGCTTTAGTGTCTGATTGACATTAAAACAATACGAAATTCCCAGTATAATGTAAACTATATAAAAATGTATGTTATGTAACTATGGGTGGCTGTGTTCTGGGCAGTGTGGAGACTATGTGGAAATTAGTTAGGTGCCAGGTGGTGTCTGTCACTTCTTGTATATACGAAGGTGACATTTGGCGTAAACTGTTGTACTGCTAAATTGACGTTTGTGCTGTACTGGTGTTCAGTTAACGAACAGTTCGGACTATAAACAAATCAGACAGCGAACAATTTTGGGAAAGACTTTTATGTTCGGATAACAACACCTCACAGAACTGTATTTTATTGCCATTTATGTATGGTTTATGGAAGAGACTGACAGTTGTATATATAACCTTTTTGTGTGCTAGTTGATTTGTGTTCTCTGAATTTTTGTAAGTCCTTTTCTGAACTTTTTATTACAAAAAATGATAACAATATGGGCCTAAAAAGAGTTGAGTGTCAAGAAATGTGCTCACCATAGAAACCAAGCAAGAGATGATAGCCAAGTTAGAGAGTGGGCAGATGTGTGATGTTGCTAGGCAGTATGGCTTGAACAGGTCTACAGTAGACACAATCTTAACTAAGAAAGATATAACGAAGAAGACTCAAGCAGCTGAAGCAGTAACGAAAATCACATCTGAGAAAGAAAGATGTGCCGTCCATGAAACAATGGAGAGATTACTTATAGTTTGGATAAAAGAAAGGGAAATGAAAAGAGTTGTAACTATACTCCAGGCCACCTTTTGAACAGACTAAAGCGGAAGTGATGTCGTCGCCTCGTCACACTCGACTTGGTTGCCAAATGAACCGGCGCGCGATTCAAAGTTGTGCTCTAGCACTACAATACAGCACAGCTGTCAACGTGGTCAAGATATTCACAGAGTAAGTAAGTGCGGCAGCTCCGCCTTGGCAACAGCATTGGCATAACTCGTGCTGACAGGCGTGCGCCCCCCTGCCCCTCTCATACCATCTGACAACACAGTGAACAATATTGTCATGGACACTTGTAAGATAATAACGGAGAATCTCATGAGTGAAATGCTGCCAACTCCTACAGTAGAGATGTGGAAATCCATTGCTAATGACTTTTATACACTTTGGAACTTTCCTAACTGTTTGGGAGCTCTGGGTGGTAAACACGTTAACATCCAAGCTCCCTCAAATAGTGGTTCCCTATACTTTAACTATAAGAAGACGTTCTCAATTGTCTTGTTGGCGCTCGTTGATTCACATTACAACTTTATTCCTGTCGATGTTGGTGCGTATGGCAAAAACAGTGATGGCGGAATTTGTTGCAAATTCTAATCTAGGCAAAGCCCTTCAACGAGGTACTCTATCAGTACCAGGTAATGTTGCATTGCCAGGCACATCTAATGAAGCTCCACACGTAATTGTAGGTGACGAAGCATTCCCTCTAAAAACTTACTTGATGCGACCATACCCAGGACAAGACTTGGATATATCTAAACGTATTTTTAATTATCGTCTATGCCATGTCAGAAGGATTGTTGAAAACTCATTCGGCATTTTGGTTCAAAAATTTAGAATATATAACAGGCGAATCCAAGCAAAACCAGAAAATGTAGATTATATAATTCTTGCAACCTGTATTCTACATAATTTCATTAAAAAATATGATGCAAACACGTACGCATACAAAACAACAAGTGAAAATGTGAACAAAAGTGCAGGACAAACAACATTTGAGAATCTGGCTATGCAGGGTGGAAATGCAACAAGACATGCATTTCGTGTGAGAGAATTGTTCAAACATTACTTCGATTCAGATGTTGGATCTGTACCATGGCAACAAGAGAGAATTACAAAGTAAAGTTATATTCTGTCGAACATTGTAATCTGTTTAGAATTTCAGTTTGTGCGAATCACTCTGTATGTCAATGTCAACTAATAAATCAATAAATGTTTGTTGCTACGTAAATGTAAAATAAATATGTACATATATGTATAGTGTAATATAAATAAAATAAAATAATATAAAAAATTATCTACTGGCAACAGAAAAAGATTATTCAACATCACAATTCATGTATGTATAAGTAATTCTAAACTGTAACATTTGTTAAATGCACGAGCTTGTTTCACATAGAAGAGATGTATAAATAGCGCGCGCGCGTACACACACACACACACACACACACACACACACACAAAATTCAAACGCATATTGAATTAATGTATATAACAGATCTGTTCAACACAAATGAACTGATGTTAATTGCCTAATTAACTTTAATTCATGTTTAGCAACATATAGATGTACAAAAAAAAACAAAATACATGAAACAGTACTTACCATCTGCGTTAATTTCTTTTCCTATTTTGTTCCAAATATCGAGTTTGAAGCTACTATCCATATACTTTTGATGTGACACATCATAAAGAACACTGTAATTTCGAACCAATTCTATAAGTTGTTCGTCATTCATTTTTGTTCAGACTCAAGTACAAACAATAGGCAAACCACACTATCAGGCGTCAGTGAAAAGCGAAAATATCGTTGGCGAGTATACAGAAAATCACGGTACGGACACTGAAGTAACACTGAATGCTAAAATACGGCACTGAGCCGGACTTGTGTAGACGACGTCAGTCAAATTCATAGTAACGATATTATTTATCACTGGCACGGACAGTATTTCACGGAACTGAGCGGACACGTCACTGACATGTGTGAATCGACCTTTAGTATTCTTGTCACAGTTTGTTGTTGTTTAATGACGTAAATATTAACTAAGATATAATAGGCTTAACTCATGCGCTTAAGGGTTTTCCACTCGTAAATTCTGTCTGTCACTTAGACGATAACTCCAGCTGCGTAACATGACTTGAGTTTTTGTCCGATCTCAGCCTCGACTGTGTAGGTTGTGATTTGAATTTTGCTTTCGAAAAATGTTGAGTTGAAATAACCATAGGTAAATGACAACAAGAATACAGTAACATTGAAACATACAACTATTCAACAGAAAATTTAATATTACTGTTAGTTACATGTAGAATATAGATTGCAACAAATTGGAGACGAGAAATATATTGTTTACAATACAGTAATTATTATTTCAAATGAAAACAAGAAAATAATATCATGCTCAGTATATTATTATTGAAACCATTTATTATATAATTTGTATTGAACTGAAGAATAAAATAAACTTCCAATTTTTGTAAACAAACAACACTTTCAGATTCTGTACATAGTCATAGTTATTTTCAGTATATGTTTCATGTATACCTACTTTTACTTGAAGAAGTGTTTGTAATGTAAAGGCAGTGCAGTTCATCTTGGTTAGGATCAAACTGTATCAGTAAATAAACATTAATGGAGCCATGTTATGTTGTATATGAAATAGCTTTATAGTTTTTGAGGAGAATTTTATTTGTGGAAGGGGTTGTATGTAATATTATTGGTTTGGTCAGTGTTGTATTGTATTAACGCAGTTCATGGCATTTAATATTATTAAAATACACAGTGTAAACTAAAAATCTAATACACAAATGCACATGTTAACCTTCTCAATCACTGTCCACCTCTTGGACCGACCACTCATATACTATAAAACAAGGCAACTCCAACCTTGATATATGAGTGGACAACACCCCTACATCAGGAAGGCCGGCCCCGACAAACTAAGCAGTGGAAGATCGACCGAAGGCACGCGAACACCAATCCCAGATCGCTCTATCTACTAGTTAAGCTTAATACGTGAGGGGGGTAACTTCTCTACAGCACTGCCTATACTCACTATATACCACCTGAAAGGAAAAACTGGAGTCATCAACCCCTGATTGAAGCATGTCCGGACCATACACTAAAACAACTGGGAAATTATTGACCAATTTCATCACGGATAACATCATCACCTATTTGCACCACAAACAAAACTGTTCAAGAAAAGAAAAGTCAACACAGCGCCCGACAAACGACTTTACAATACTTTCCATCCGAGCAAAGTTGCCAAATTGTTTTCAAATGAACAACTACTACCAATGAACATCTCTTGACCGACGCTCCATCAAATTTCCCTAATTAGAACAACACAAACAACAACAATCAAACACAACATATCGTAGAAGAAGAAAGGAAAAACTTGAGTAGCATCAAGCGGTTTCAGGGTCCTCTAACGATGCAAGAGAGAAGAGGGGTGAAGAAGGGCAGAGCAAGTTTCTTAATTCATCGTACAAGAAAACATCTAGCAACATTAATACCACTAACGAATACCATGAATAAAGACACACAACACAATATAACATTTTGAATAATATAAGTACAACACTCAATAACTAAATATCATTTAATAATTCCTGTTCAAGGAATCCACAAAATCCAGACAATTCTATCCAATCAAATCTCACTTAAGGTCCATAACAAGGGTGTATGGTCCGACCATAACCGCATTCAAAAATTTAAATAAGTAAAATTTTTATTATATATACCGTGCAGACTAATTCCCTTATTTTCTTAATAACTCATAATTAACTCAAAAACCTCGATACAGTGCTCTTAATGAAGTCACTTACTACCATTCAATGTTTGGGATCATTCCCCAACAAGGTTGGGCAGGTTACGACCAACCTCAACGAGGTCTGACGGAACCAGGGGCATGCAAAAATTCTTTTATTTTTTATACATCAACTGGAACCGTACCCAGATTGTATTTACTTCATAAACCATATTTTAGATCAAAGCTGGGAACTAAACTCGAGACATCCCCACAACTAAACCTGAAAAATATATGACCACCTACATTTATGAGTGTGTGTGACCCTACAAACTCCCACACGTTGCTTCCGGTTTACAATTTAATATAATAACATTTAGTATCATAGAGCACTTGTAACCTTAAGACATGACATACACATAACAATTGTAATACACAAACACCCTAAAATTTTCATCAACAATTAATATTCACAACTACACAATAAATTCCAAACAAAGAGGGAAAATGCCGGTTCTAACGCACAAAGGAATGCCGCCTTTCCCACGGTCCAAGATTTTTTCCCACGCTCTCCCCACCACCGCTGGACCCGCAGCATCCCAAAGGACCACAGCATCCGCGAATAAAATTTTTAATTTTTTTAATTAAATTGATTTGCATATCAAGGGGAGGGTGGGGGTGGGGAGGGGTTCAATGGACCACCCGCATCCGTGAATATAATTTTTTATTTTTTTAATAAAGCTGATTTGCATATCAGGGGGTGGGTGGTGGGTGGGGGGTTCCAACTTGATGCATTATAGTGTATATATTAAAATATATGATCAGAGTTACCAACCTTTGCATGAGTTCAAATTTGTTGCGTGTTATAATGTATATTAAATCTATATGATCAGGTTTACCAACCTATGCATGGATCAAACTTGATATGTGTGTGTGTGTGTGTGTGTTATATAGTGTATATATTAAAATATATGATCAGGGTTACCAATCTTGCATTATTGTGTATAGAACAGATCTGCCAACATTTTTCTGTGGTGGGAAATTCAAACTATATGATCATGATTGTTGTCGATATCAATTCTCTCTTTGAATGTAAGTAACTCTCCCTCCCTCTCTCTCTGCCTCTAAACATAGTTATCCATCACGATATAAACTCTCTCTCTCTCTCTCTCTCTCTCTCTCTCTCTCTCTCTCTCTCTCTCTCACATTTGAATGTAAGTAAAACTATCTCTCTCTCTCACTGTGTACATTGAGTAGAGTAGTCGGTGTGATGGTTAAATAATTTTAGCTCACAGCCTCTCTCTCTCTCTCTCTCTCTCTCTCTCTCTCTCTCTCTCTCTCTCTCTCTCTCTCTCTCTCTCTCGTTAGTGGTCATTACCGCGCATGTATATGATTTTAGAAATTTTATATATTCGACAAATATTAACTGTGTACGTTGCCACAGAGTATTGAACTACTTACAAGCGTCCTCTCCCTCTCTCTCTCTCTCTCTCACTCGTTGTCAAAACGTCGACTTCATTTTTCAATGTATTAAATAATTAGTTAATAGTTTTATAATGCAGGATGTATCAGTCAGTGTGATTGATCCTTGTTAGGGGGGTCTGTATATGATTTTAGAAATATATATATCTGACAAATACTAACTGTGTGTGCGTGTGTGTTGTTGTCATTGAGTATCAAACTACTTACATGTGTCCTCTCTCTCTCTCTCTCTCTCTCTCTCTCTCTCTCTCTCTCTCTCTCTCTCTCTCTCTCTCTCTGCGTCCATTGTACAGGTTTAATGTAATTGTATGTATATTGTTACAAATGACGAGTAGAAATCCAATCCTTGAAGTGTTTAATAAGTAAATTGTATGTATATATCACTGAATAATAATAATATAATCGTTCTAGTGTTAACGTTTGCTGCAACAGTTCCTCCACAGGTAACGCAGTGTACAAAATAATTACACACATAGGTTCAGAGGTGTATAGTGAAATAAATTAAAATTATACACGCATGTTGTTACAGATGAAAAAAAAATAGAAATTAATTTCTTCATGTCGTTGAGAGCTTCACAATAATGCTGGTCTATTGTGTACATGTGTTTAGTAAGTAAATTCTATGTATATATTGCTGCAGACAGCGGTGGTTGAAATTCATACAAATCTTCTGATGTAACGGTTCCCACAAGTAATGCAGTTCACAAAAAAAAAAAAATTAATTGTACACATGTTCAGAGGTGTATAGTGAAATAAATTAAAATAAAGCCATAATTTGTTTAAATGATTAAATATATTAACAATATTTTAAAATTCACAATATAAAATTAATTTTTTTTTTGAAAAGTTTATAAATTCACAATTCATAAATAAATACATTATAAAATTGATATTTTTTCGAAAAGTTTATATATAATTGTGTCGTACTTGTAGGAGAAGCAACCTGCACAGATCCTGTAACATACCAATACAATCAGCATAAAAATTATGTTAAATATCACACACACACACACACACACACACACACACACACACACACACACACACACACACACACACACACACACACACACACACACACACACACACACACACACGCACGCACGCACGCACGCACGCACACATGTATAGTTGGCGGAATGCAAGAATCAACGCTTTACGTGAGTAACTTCTTAAATTATGTGTCATTCTCTCTCTCTCTCTCTCTCTCTCTCTCTCTCTCTCTCTCTCTCTCATAAGTTAATGTCCTTTCAAATATTATTCATCAAAACTTTGTAAATTAGAATCTGCGCTACATTCAAACACACAAGCGCGTGCACACACACACACACACACACACACACACAGTGATAAAAATTGTTTATTAAAAGTAGTAATGTAGGTTGTTACCTTAACAAGGTACTATTTCCACCTGCGTTGTTTGGTTCCTCATTCCTCGAAACACGAGATGTAGGTCTTTAGGGTTTATATGACGGAGCTCTTCATCTGTAAAGACGCCGGCATATCTCTTAGGTAGATATACACGATAGCGGTACTCACCATCTTCCAGCGTTACAAGCACAGACTTCCCGTATCTCGCGTCCACATTCGCCATGTTAACGATTGGATACTGCTTGTTCACTGTTAATTCTGCACAGCGTTTTTACTCAATAGCAGAAACTGCATTGAATTTTGTGATAAATGACATTATTAGAAGTGAAGACGTCTGTATCAAACGAAGTGGAACCAAACAATGACAGAATATTCGCTACAAAGAAGACCAGTAGAATGTAATGGTGGTGGTGGTGGTCATCAGGAAAGTTCGCTTTTTCATCGCCTGAAGCTTTGCATGTACATACATACAGAATTAGCGCTGTTACAAAATATATATTAGGAAAGTCCACAGACTACTTTCATACAGAAATAGTTATCGCCTGCAGCCATGTACAAGTTTCCTAAACGAAATTAGCAATGCTAGTAAATTTTGTTTTTACTATGAGACACTCAAATTAAAAATGTTCGTATAACAGAAAAATCATTAATTATCCACTCTCTAAGTGCGTACACCTTATGGTTTGTACATCGTGTAGAAGAAGAATTGCAATGTGTAAGGCATAACGTCCCGGGAAATAGTATGGTATGTTTTTAGGGCAGCCAATGTCATCAAGATTTATTATATGATGATGGATTATTTTCGATTCTAAAAAACGTTTTTTCTCAAGACCCTTCACAAACACATATTTATATATGTTCGTATACGTTGTTAACACTGAAACAAGATTGTCGTACGGTGTCACTCCTTCACTCCATCTGAGACCATGATAATTTGTTGTTAACCAGTAGTTGGTTCTAGTGTATTTCGAATTCGTGACGGTTGTAGCAGGCGGGGCGAAAATCCAATGTCTGCTTGCAAAACGTGTTACGTCCATGACTGACAATTCTTTTATTATATAATTGCCGTTGTCATCATAAAAGCAGTGAAAGTCAATTATTACAGCAACGTTTTCCATTATACTATAAAAAAAAAGAAACCACACATTACAAACTAATATGTATAAACACAAATATCGTTACGATAATAATAATAATAATACGCAAACTTACGTTTACTGCCGTCCGAACTGAAGCGTGGAGTGACAATAACTAACGGTAGAAACCAAAAGTGTCTGTGGATATCACAGTGGGAATTTTTTTGTTTTGTTTTTGTTTTTAACAGGCGGTGTAACGCGGAATTTTAGCAGGTGAGGGAGCGGAGTCGTCGTCGTCGTCGTCGGCAATTAATTTGTCACGTATCCGATAATGACTGTATGCAAGTGTATCACGGCCATTGTCTAGTATATAGCGCTTATCATCATACGGTGACAACGCTTGCTTATTTACGCGCATCGTGTACAGCGTATGATGATCGCTACGTAAACAAAGCGCACTGACAGAAAACTGACAATGATCAGTGAGACACTGTAACCCCTCTTTCCTTTTTATGCTTTTTATCTATAGAAAACCAACTCCCCCTTTTTTCCTTTTTTATATTTATTTATTTATTCAATTTTTTTTTGAAAGAGAGGCCACAAGTTATTTAGGACTAGGCAAGAGCCTAGAGAAGCTAAAATTGTGCTGGGTCCAGTATGATGGGACTTGCAAATGAAACTCTGATCTCAGATAACAATAACAGTATTTATTGTATTCGGCTTTTATACAAGCTATATATCCCCTTAAAAAAAGCACAATAATTGCAAGTATTTTATACTCAAAACAGCTCACTTCCAAAACCCCTCAATCGTTATTATAAGTCCAGTAACATATGCATCGCCAAATAGTTGAGTTTGAGCATTAGTGGCGCATAAATAACAATAATAATATGAAATGGCGCACAGTCTCGACCCTCCCAGTAATTATACAAATCCTAACATGATATAAATATATATATCTATACACATATGCACAATCAAGTATAATAATGTAACAATCACATAAGACACAACACACACATACAATTGACATAGAAAGACATTTACATATAAGTAGCACATCACATGTTCACCTGGTTAGCAGCGTATATTTTGTCATCATACACCCTCAACCCCCCTTATTCTGACCAAGTATCCGGCCCACCTTAATTTTCAATTAATAAATAGCTAAACCCCAAAACCTCAATTAATATCCCAAAAGAGTAGAGTCGACATGCCCCAAAATTCTAATTAGATAATAAGTAAATCTAAATGTTCTAAGTAAGCATGGTGGCCTGCGCACAAATACCACGCAGATGTTTAATTACCAATTTCGGATCTCGTTAATGATAATGATAAGAGTGCCATCACTAGGTTAACATGGATGCCCGGTTGCCTAACTGCATTGCCCATTTCTTTTATATTCTTGCCAGGATTTATAAAAAATAGTGGAACGTGACCACCCATGAATACTTATAACTGATACTGATTAGTCTTGTATTCTTTAACATTAATTAAATGGTATTGTGAGCAACAAAAGGTTAACCGTTACAAAATATAAACTATGACAATATTTAACTGGCTATGGCAAAATTTAAAGTTTACAAAATTAGCTGAAAAGTGGAATTGAATTTCGCAAAACAGAATCTATGTCATGAAGGTACTGTGAAACATGCTTACAGTGTTCATAAAAACTTGACTTCAGGCATGGTCATGCGTCCGGACGAGATCCAGCAAAATATGACATGATACAGTCCTGCAGTGAACGGCCCCTACGGGAGTCGCCCACATGTTAAAACACCTCCCAGATCTTTAATTAATAATAAAACACAACCGCCCCATTAACTGAAAATAATTAACTGTAAAATCTCCCCACGTGGACAGCTACATCCGTCCATACATGGTTAAGACAGAAACAATTTATTGCCGACCCTTTTTACAGAAAACTCCCCTCGACCCGGGTGATGCATGACCCTGGCCGAGTTTACTATTCTCAGAATGAGATAAACATGATATATTCATGAGGCGTAAGCCTTACAAAAAATTACAAAGCAACATATAACCCCCATTGTCCGGAACTAATTCTCAAAACTGGAGCGTCTGCACAAGTGTCTCAAAAGAGTTTATCGTCCACAACATTTTGGTTTAATAAGCTTAAATTTCACCTAGTTAGCAGCGTGTCCGGTTGAGGTCCGATTGAGTGTATTTGTCCGTCCTATCCGGCTGACAGCTGACGGAAGTGTTTGAATCTACATCATCGGAGGCAGTTGTTCGGCCTTCCTTCTGGAGCGGGACAGATTCCCGTCTACATCGGAAACCCTGCACAATTATATCTGTGATTACTTACAAGTTTAATAACCCACACTACCACATTTACCAGCTGACATTGCATGGCCTGCCCAGTTTATAAACTCTAAAAATTCACTAAGTATAGAACACCATTGAATCTAATAAATCGCTTCAAAATAACACTTTTAAATATTCTAATATATAATACATCCAAATACAGTCATTCCATAATAATAATCATTTCAATTAATAATTATGCACAAGTTTTCATGAAGCACTTAACTCTCCCTTACTGGAATTAGCAAACTTTAACAAGTCCGAGAGGTACACTGATTTCAGAAAAATAACTGACTTACGCCCCATTCTGGTTTAATGAATTGAGTATGATTATTACTACATTACTATAACACATTATGATATTATTACTGCTAATATCTGTTAACCAGCGTTAAGACTGAAACATACATAAAACAAATTTTAACCTGGTGGCTGCCACGTGGTGATCGATCACTGCAAAACCTATCGCACTGCATCGGAGTTAATATCAAATAAATACAATTTGTTTTTATGAATAATTAATTTATATATGTTAACACACTTACCGGAGGTCGCGTAGACTTCTACTTATCCATAAGTAGAGCAGCTAGACGACGAAAACCTTTACATTTACTCTGTCAGCCGGACGCCAGACATTAATACGCTGAAAGCAAAAGTTGAACTGGCGAAACCGGCTACTGAAAAAACAGTACGGAACCTCGGACCTAGAGCGCGCACGGGTCGGCCGGGAGGGAGATAATTCATAACGACAAAGTCCGATAAACGTACGTAAATTTTTACGCAACCCCTCGCGTAGTCAAATACGTAACTTTTAATTATTCCGCTATATAAAGGAACAACGCCGCGTTTTTCCTAAAACACGGCACAACACTTGCGATACATATCGTGTCGCAGACTCCTCTTAATAGCAACTCGAGGTACACCTTTACACACACGTATTTGACACTCATTGCTAGGTTCTTCGTGGGCCACAAGGAACGAATAACATTTCGCTCTGAGACCTACGAATTCTCTAATAGGACGACCACACGTTTCATCCTTGAACAGTCCGACAAACTTTTTGTTCTTAAGGCTATAACAAGGATGAGACGTAGGGTAATCCGATGTGTCAAAAACGTGTAGGTCCTTCTTCATGTCTGCATACAAGTCAGATGTTTGAATACTATACATCAGACTGTCTGTATCTGTCATTAACAATCTAACGTTACGACCGTACTTGGCGACAGCATAACGATAATGAAAGTCGTACATTATTGTTTTGCTAACGTCAAGCACCGTGAAGCCGACATACACGGGACGGGAAAGAACGATGGATTTTTTACGGAGTGAGAGCCCCACCAGATCGTTCGTATAACGAATCATACGTTTTAGCCTAGGTGTGGAAACTAGTTTTTGAAGCTGTCGTTCATCTGAGACTAGTTCAAAGTCTATATGTTTCCGTACGTTCTCCAGCGACTTGCCGTATACGGCGTTGTTCATCAGTTTGAAAAGGTCTTTTTCAAAGCTGTTGACGGCTGCTTGCCTCTTGCGGGTGTTAAAATCGATAAACGGTTTCAACCAAGCGCTTTGCTTAAAACACAACACCCTATGAGTCGCTTTCAGCTCTAAACCAAGACTTAAATACAATTTCAAATTTCGATAATGGAGAACGTAATTTTGTTTGTCCTCCAAAGTCGTTAACAACTTCTATACGGATGACCCTGATTCGTTATACGGTGATATGTATATACTCTCGTGTAAACGTTTGGAAAAGGGAGAAAGGATTGTAACCTCTCTATGCTTTTAGTATTTATTTTATTTCTTTTTAAATTTCTGTCTCCTTGCTTGTTGGTTTTGGAAAGAGAGGTTACAAGTTATTTAGAACTAGGCAAGAGCCTAGAGAAGCTAAAATTGTGCTGGGTCCAGTATGAAGGGACCTGCAAATGAAACACTGGTCTTGAGCTAACAACAACAATTTATTGTTCTTGGGTAGTACAACATATGAGCCTCTAAAGGCAAGATAAATAAGTCTTTTGATCGTTAAATATAATTTCATTAATATGTGCCTTGCCAAAAGTTGAACAAGGAATAATAACTATTAACAGCACTAAGTATTGAATGAGTATTAATAGCTGAACCATCATTGACTAACAAATCGTGGAATGTTACATAAATGACAAATTATAGTTATAAAATAATACAATCATAAAATGGCACACAGTTTCGACCTGCAAGTAATCACTTTTTATAACAAGGCATGAATATACAGAAATATACACAGGCATAATCAATATGACAAGTAACAATTATGTAAAACAACACACACATATAATTAACATCAACAAACGTATATTTAAATAACCCATCACATGTTCACCCTGGTTATCAGCGCATATAATAATCTTGTTCAACACCCATAACCCCCTTATTCTGACCAAGTGTCCGGCCCCCTTCGGTTTAATTAATAGGTGACTAAAACCCCCTCCCCAAAACTTCAATTAAAACATCCCAGGAGTGGAGCAGACATGCCCCCAAGTTCTAACAAGATAAGTGTTAACTGAATGTTCTCCGTAAGCCACGCGGCCAGCGCACCAATCCCATACCGATATTCAATTATCAATTCAATCCCATCAATTACCATAATGAAGAGTAGCATCACAAGGTCAACATGGATGTCTGGTTGCCTAACTGCCTTTTATGTTTCTTTTTACTTTCAAAACAGAATATACAAAATAGTGGAACTTGACCACCATGAGTATTCATACTGGCATTGATCAATCTTGTGTGGTCTTATGGTTAACTAATTGTTATAGGAGCAATTACAATTATCGTTACAAAGTTTTTTTTTTTTTTTTTTTTTTAGTAAATACAAACTGTGACAATGGTAATTTTAAAGTGTGCAAATTAGCTAAACAGTGAAACAGAATTTGTAAAACGGAATATAAGTCATTAAAGTATTAAGTCAGCTCCCAGTGTTACAAAACTTGACTACCGGCAGGGTCAGGCATCGGACGGGATCTAGCAAGATCTGACACAGACAGACTTGTAGTGGACGTCTCCAACGGGAGTCGCCCACGGTTTAAAACCACCCCCAGATATGAATGAATAATAACACACGTGTCCAGATGGAGGAAAATCGCCAACATAAATATCCCAACATGCTTAAAACAGAAATAGAATGAGATTCAACTCTATCTACCGAACTCCCCTCGACCCGGGCGGTGCGTGACCCCGACCGAGTTTTCACTCTCAGAACGAGATATACATGATAGTTACAGAGGAGGCGTAAGCCTTACAAAATGCAATTAAAACATTCCACCCATTATCCGGAAATAACTGTCCACACTGAAACGTTTCATGAAAGTCTCACAGAGTAATTCGGCCACAAGATTTAGGATAAAAAAGGTTAAATTTCACCTGGTTTGAAGGGTGTATGTTGAGGGCTCAGTAGCGTGTGTCCAGTCCATCCTTCCGGCTGACATAGCTGACGAAGGTTTTAAAATTACATCGTCGGAGGCAGTTGTTCGGCCATCCTTCCAGAGCGGGGCAGATTCCCGGCTACCTCGGAAACCCTGCACAATTATATCTGGGATTACTCATAAGTTCATGAAACACACACTACCACATTTACCCACTGACATAGCATGGACTGTCCGGTTTATAAACTCGAAAAATTGCCTAAGTCAAGAATCCCATTGAATGTGGTAAATCACTTCAAAAAAAATAACTCCATTGAATATGTTAATATAGAATATGTCTAAATATAGTCACTCCATAATAATGATAATTTTAATTAACCTTTATGCAAAGTTTTCATGACGCACTTACATGAATTGGCAACTTTTAACAAGTCCGTGACATATACAGATATCAGAAAATTACTGACTTACGCCCCATCTTAGTTTAGTTAATTTAGTAGAAGCATTACTAGATTAATATAAAACATAATTATATCCCTAACGTTACAATCAATTAACCAGGGTTGAGATAAAGCATACATAAAACTAATTATAACCTGAAACTCGCCATGTGCTAAAGGATTCACTGCAATGTATATCTCAACGCATCCACCTTAATATTAAATAAAACCAATTTGTTTTTATAAATAATTAAAATACATATTTTAATGGACTTACCGGAGGTCACGTAGCTTTCTACTTATTCATAGAGGGAGCTGGGAGACGAAAACTGTTCAATCTACTCTGCCAGCCGGGGACTAGAATGTGAGGCGCTGATAGCTAAAGTCGAACTGAATAGACCGGCTGTTGAAAAAACCGTGCGTAACATCGATAGGGCGCGCGCGAGTCGGGCGGACAAGGGGCAATACAGCATGACAAAGTCCAACTGACCGTACCCAAAGGACAACTTCTGTCGCGTCGACAAATACGTAAATTCCTTAATTAATCACAATATAGACATCGGAACATCGCCGCGTTTTCCAAAACACGGCACAGGATATCGGGTGTTACGCGCTGGCGTACAGGTGCAAGCGGGTAGTCGGAATGCAGGTCGTGTAGTGTATTAGGATAGTGTAGGTCGACTTCGAGGATGTACCCGATGTCGGAATCATCACTCACATTACGTACGTCCAAGGACTCGATTTCGTTACGATCGAGCCATCGGAAGTCTGCGTAAGGGAGTGGTTGCGACATGGCTGCACCGTATAGATTGTTACAGTCCGTATACAGAATGAAGGAGGTCGGTTTCGAAACATCGTACTGATCTGGGATCAAAGGGTTGTTAGCGACAGCATGACGGTTGGATATCATCGCGGTGCCTCCGCGGACCCCAGACTCTACAAACAGATGTTGATTTATCTCTGTCTACAGCTCTAATTCGACCCCTGTCATTTTTAGCATCGCGTTCCAAGCGAGTCCGGGAAGCGAGTAAAAATGACATGGGTCCAAGCAGTAATCGCGTAAGGCCATGTCTCGAAAACTTTCAAAGACATCGGCCAGCAGCATTACGTCTGTCAACAAATACAAATCATGGTAATCTCCAAACGTACGCAGATTGAATGCACTCCACACGTTTTGTGCGTGCTCGTAATCTGCGTCCGAAATAGACGATTCCATCAACCGGTTATCAAAGTGTTCACGAGCGGGTAGACTTGTTTCGTTGAACCGATCAATACTGTCAACGTACGTGTAAGGGTATAACCCTTGCGTACGAGCAGATTGGTCTGTTCATCGAAACCCCGTCTAAGTATTTCCTCTCTAAGCAAAGGAAATTGGCTCCCGGACGTGGACAGATTGGTAACGAGTGTGTCCAGAGAGCGATTAAGAAATTGAAAGGAGTCTACGAAACGCAAGGGACCCAGGGAGAACGACACGTAACGCTCGCTGAATGTTGCGATGCAGGATACGCGTTGGTCGTTGTATTTCCCCAAACCCTGCATTAAATGGTGACAGTCGTAGCCACGAAGGTTATGAAAGAAGACGGAGATATGACGAGGCATCTTATAATTCAGATTGCAGCTATTGTGGGCTGCTCCCAAGAATTTCCCCGTAAGATGACAATGATTGCGTACCTTGTCATCGTCTGTCAAAGGGTGCTCACACAAATGACAAACGGTGGCGTTAGTGAACGCAACATTGTCATCATCGGTCATAATTAATTGTACGTTATGTCGTACTACCTTCATCATATCCTCGACGTCTTTCATCAACCACGAGAAGAAAGTGTCTACAACGTTTTCACCCCGATAAACTTTAGCCTCTCTCCAGAGGCTGTGCGTGTGATCGACGATATCATAGGAGAAACCTGACGGAATATGCATCGCTTCGTATGATGTGGACGATACAGGAGGAGAAGTTATTTTCTGACGGGTACCGCTGCTATCAACTGAGTAGAATTCACCTAACTCTTTCACTGTCGTCGGGACGTTGTTACCAGGTGAACACGATTGAAGCGGAGTGATGAGGGACTCGAAGTCGGCGTAGACGGTGAAGGGTACTTTAAGACAGTGTGTGTAATTTTTAAAGGACATAAACTTCTCCTCCTCCGTGGGCATTTTGGTTTTCTGCTCGCCGTAAGGTGTGCAGTAGGGGAGATGATCGGACAGACCATGTTCTGTGGAGAAACGATGCAGGCAGTAGTCACAGTAAAATGATTTATGAGCGTGTTTTGTAAGGGATGATAACAATCTACTCATGTTACTGATAAGACAGTAATGTTTTCGGCTATTTGTATCGGACAAAAGCAAAAGATTAATGTGATGCGACCTGTCCTTATTCGAGGTAATTCTCAGAGGGTAAACCTCATTTTTTTTATTCATTTTTGATATTGTCTTCTATATCATAGCCGAAAACGTTTATAGAAATGTTAGGATTCTGTGCTTCAAATTTGGAAATGGACTTTAACGCAACAGGGTACTCGATACCGGTCATAGTTAAGGTGTTTATGAAGGGGATGCATTTTGAAGCACGTTCTTTATCTCTTACTTGAGGGTGTATGTGAGCTAGTACGGACCATAGAAAACACATTTCATCTTGGGGGTTCTTGATGTTGACTACTGCCTTGGTGAGTGAGAGTTTTCACGGGGTTGGAAGGTAGGAGGACGTTGCTAGAGGCTGTTACCGTCCAACAACCAGTTCCAGCTTCAGTACAGTGTCCACCGACCATCCGCTCCCGTCACGGGTAAAATTGGATATGCTATTGAAGATTTTATCGTAGGATTCATCGAGTAGACAACTCAACTCGTCGCTGTCGTCCGTGAGCAACGTGCGACAACGTCCGTGGAAGAGGCGTCTTTCGTTACCTCTTTTTCTTCACCACAGTCACCATCTACCACGGTTTTAGTAAAACGTATCCTGCACGCAATATGCCACTTGATATTGCGTAAACGTACCTGCTTTGCCTGAATATCCTCATGCAATAAAGGACGTGCCTCAGTCATTACGAATACTATGTCATGATCCGACGTGTCGGCGTTCACTGGAAGGTAGTCGAAGGTTGTGATATATCCTCGGACACTACTGTTCCTCTCGATATAAAATCGAGTCACAACTGAAACAATAGAAACATGAGTATTATTAACCAATAAGAATGATAAATAACGTGCACACAAATTCATGTTTGTAGTAAATAAATAAATACATAACACTCGTCGGGGGTAATATGTCAGTTTATTACAAGCCGTGAAGATGCCGGCTACTCCTGATTTTAGTATTGAAAGTGAAAGAATAAAATCGTTCAAGTATTGGGAAGTGACGTTTATCAGGCCTGACGAGTTAGCGTTTGCAGGGTTCTACTTCTACCCTAGAAATTTCGATGTTTATGGGCATAGTATGTCATTTGTAGACGATAGAGTTAAATACTTTTGTTGTGGAATTGAATTAGTTGATTGGAAAGAAGGTGACAAACCTATGAAGGAACATGAAAAATTTTCATCTACATGTCAATTTCTAAACGATGTTAAGAGAGAGAGACTTTTCGTACACACCAATAGACATAGTATGACTCAAACGTTAATTCGCATCAGCAAGTTTGATCGCTACATAATTACAAAAATAATTTCTTAACTGTGACAATTGGTATTGAACTTTACATTGTTCAGTCTGTTCCTGTTGCTCCTGCCCACGTTCCTGCTGAAGGTTGGCCATGATCTTCAAGAGAGAGAGAATGAATACTGAAAAACAAAAGGAACTGTTATAACGCTGGTATTATGTTAGTGTATCTTAAACGTTTTATATCAATTTGTAACATACAATTTGTAGCGCAGCAGTGCTCAACAACATGAACGAGTGGTAAGTAAGACGCTGTTGCGAAGTTCATCGGTTATATATATAGTGCGAGTGTCGATGTGTGTGCAACTGTACTAAAAAAACTGTTATGCGCATGCGCAAATAATTCAAATGCACTTACGTAGATGACTGAAAAAGAGATGATTTACATAATAAATGTACGCTTAGACCAACTATTTGTTAGATCGAGAAAATTAAGTTTATTTTCGCGCGCACACACACACACAC
Source organism: Magicicada septendecula (assembly GCA_034769895.1). Classification (NCBI taxonomy): domain Eukaryota; kingdom Metazoa; phylum Arthropoda; class Insecta; order Hemiptera; family Cicadidae; genus Magicicada; species Magicicada septendecula. The sequence continues at coordinate 29,853,395 of CM068373.1, forward strand.
ACACACACACACACACACACACACACACACACACACACACACACAGACCCACACGCAACGTAACCACACACACACGCAACGCGCGCACACATTGGGTTGAATCCTGTACACGTTAGGTTCAATGCAAATCCAATTAGGTTTGTTACACGTTGTGTCGCACTGACCTGATATTTATAGATGACCTCCATACAAAAACAGATAACAGATTTAAATAATAATAATTTCATGCTTGCAATATACAACCTATGTACACAAACTTATAAAGCATCAAACTATATATCCTTCGTTGGGTTGTAATTATTACTAAACAGTAATACATGCTTAGAATGAAAATATTTGCTATGATTTTAGTAACATACAACACCGCAACAGCGTCTTACTTACCACTCGAATCTATATAACGTTCTGTTTCTGTTTCAGATAATAATAATAGTTTGAATATAAAAAGACTGTATATGAATACAAAGAAATATCAAACACAACAGATCAATTATTTGAGTGAACGTGATTGTGTATGTGAGCGCTCACGTGTGTGTGCGTGCGTGTGTGTGCATGCGCGTGCATGCGCGTGCGCGTGTGTATCATTGTATATGTGAATTAGTTGAAGCAATACGAGGTAGAGGGGTCATTGTCTGTGTTGGAATGTTTTTATTTTCATACATTAGTCAAATTAGGAAAACAAACGAACCGGTAAACATTATGAATTTCCATATGATTACAACAACAGCTTAACTCAAGAAGTCGTTGTCTGTTCTAAAATGCTTTTTCAACGATTATATCTTAAGAAATTAGCGATATGAAAGTATTTCATACATAGCTAAAATTATGAATCTTGTCACATATCAAATTGTTTCTTTACGTTTGTATTTTGTCTAAACCATGTTAACTTCACACACACACACACACACACACACACACACACACACACACACACACACACACACACACACACACACACACACACACACACACACACACACACACACACACACACACACACACACACACACACACACACACACACACACACACACACATGTATTAAATTCAATAAATAATGTGCTTGATAATGTTTTAATGCAAATAATTTTTACGTTTTAATAAAATCTGTACATACAATAAAATTATGTAGTGTAATATATATATAAATTACGTTTAAATAAAATCTGTACATAAAATAAAATTATGTAATGTAATATAAAAGCACGACAAGAATTTTTGTAACAGACATAGTAATTTGATCACACACCCATATATACTTATTTGAACGAGTCATGTATTAAATCAATAAATAATGCACTTGATAATGTTTTTAATGCGAATAATTTTTTACGTTTAAATAAAATCTGTACATACAATAAAATTATGTTGTACACTTACCAAACTAGCGTACGTTGTCTACACACACTTAAAAAAATGACGAACGTTGTGTGTATATTGAAGCTCACACGCTAAATTCAGCTATACCTAAAATATATATCTTCAATTAGAAGTGTAATATAAAAGTACGTTAAGAATATATTTCAGAAAATTGTAACAGATATAATAATTTGATCATACATACACGCACACACATGTATTAAATTCAAATATATATCTTCAATTAGAAGTGTAATATAAAAAATACGGTAAGATATATTTCAGAAAATTGTAACAGACATAATAATTTGATCATACACACACACACACACACACACACACACACACACACACACACACACACACACGCATACACACACATGTATTAAATTCAATAAATAATGCGCTTGATAATGTTTTAATGCAAATAATTTTTACCTTTAAATAAAATATGTACATACAATAAATTATGTTCACTTACCAAACTAGCATGTGTTGTCTACACACCCTTAATGATGGAAGTTGCGTATACTGAGACGTACAATAATACAAACAGTCTTTCAACTATTAAAAATGCAGTGATAGATTTCACGATGTATCACCACACGCAGGCGGTCAATGAGAAATTGCCGCTGATTTTCTGTGCATATATATTGTACTCTGGTAGTGGGAAAGCTTGTGTGTCTGTCTGTTTTTGGAGTAAATACTTTCTAATCCATAATTACTGTCAGCGCTGCTAATGATTGCCTTGTGTCAAATTAGAAAGTAGAACGCTCCGATTTAGACGATGTACACACAGTCAAGGACTTCTGGTTTAAGTTAGCGAATACACAATGGTTTATTTTAATTTATTTCGTTATAAACCTCTGAACATACATGCAATTATTTGTGTAGTAATCAGAAATATGTGTGAGAGAGAGAGAGAGAGAGAGAGAGAGAGAGAGAGAGAGAGAGAGAGAGGACCTGCATTATAAAACTAATAATTAAATATTTAATACATTGAAAAATGAAGTCGACTTTTTACAACAAGTGAGAGAGAGAGAGAGAGAGAGAGAGAGAGAGAGAGAGAGAGAGAGAGAGAGAGAGAGAGAGAGAGAGAGAGAGAGGAGAGAGAGGACGCTTGTAAGTAGTTCATGCGCCAGCGCGTAATACCCGATATCCTTTCTCCCTTTTCCAAACGTTTACACGAGAGTATATACAGATCATCGTATAACGAATCAGGGTCATCCGTATAGAAGTTGTTAACGACTTTGGAGGACAAACAAAATTACGTTCTCCATTATCGAAATTTGAAATTGTATTTAAGTCTTGGTTTAGAGCTGAAAGCGACTCATAGGGTGTTGTGTTTTAAGCAAAGCGCTTGGTTGAAACCGTTTATCGATTTCAACACCCGCAAGAGGCAATCAGCCGTCAACAGCTTTGAAAAAGACCTTTTCAAACTGATGAACAACGCCGTATACGGCAAGTCGCTGGAGAACGTACGGAAACATATAGACTTTGAACTAGTCTCAGATGAACGACGGCTTCAAAAACTAGTTTCCACACCTAGGCTAAAACGTATGATTCGTTATACGAACGATCTGGTGGGGCTCTCACTCCGTAAAAAATCCATCGTTCTTTCCCGTCCCGTGTGTCGGCTTCACGGTGCTTGACGTTAGCAAAACAATAATGTACGACTTTCATTATCGTTATGCTGTCGCCAAGTACGGTCGTAACGTTAGATTGTTAATGACAGATACAGACAGTCTGATGTATAGTATTCAAACATCTGACTTGTATGCAGACATGAAGAAGGACCTGCACGTTTTTGACACATCGGATTACCCTACGTCTCATCCTTGTTATAGCCTTAAGAACAAAAAGTTTGTCGGACTGTTCAAGGATGAAACGTGTGGTCGTCCTATTAGAGAATTCGTAGGTCTCAGAGCGAAATGTTATTCGTTCCTTGTGGCCCACGAAGAACCTAGCAATGAGTGTCAAAAACGTGTGTGTAAAGGTGTACCTCGAGTTGCTAGCAAGCGTTGTCACCGTATGATGATAAGCGCTATATACTAGACAATGGCCGTGATACACTTGCATACAGTCATTATCGGATACGTGACAAATTAATTGCCGACGACGACGACGACGACTCCGCTCCCCCACCTGCTAAAATTCCACGTTACACTGCCTGTTAAAAACAAAAACAAAAACAAAAAATTCCCACTGTGTTATCCACAGACACTTTTGGTTTCTACCGTTAGTTATTGTCACTCCACGCTTCAGTTTGGACGCAGTAAACGTAAGTTTCCGTATTATTATTATTATTATTATCGTAACGATATTTGTGTTTATACATATTAGTTTGTAATGTGTGGTCTCTTTTTTTTTATAGTATAATGGAAAACGTTGCTGTAATAATTGACTTTCACTGCTTTTATGATGACAACGGCAATTATATAGTAAAGGAATTGTCAGTCATGGACGTAACGCGTTTTGCAAGCAGACATTGGATTTTCGCCCCGCCTGCTACAACCGTCACGAATTCGAAATACACTAGAACCAACTACTGGTTAACAACAAATTATCATGGTCTCAGATGGAGTGAAGGAGTGACACCGTACGACAATCTTGTTTCAGTGTTAACAACGTATACGAACATATATAAATATGTGTTTGTGAAGGGTCTTGAGAAAAAACGTTTTTTAGAATCGAAAATAATCCATCATCATATAATAAATCTTGATGACATTGGCTGCCCTAAAAACATACCATACTATTTCCCGGGACGTTATGCCTTACACATTGCAATTCTTCTTCTACACGATGTACAAACCATAAGGTGTACGCACTTAGAGAGTGGATAATTAATGATTTTTCTGTTATACGAACATTTTTAATTTGAGTGTCTCATAGTAAAAACAAAATTTACTAGCATTGCTAATTTCGTTTAGGAAACTTGTACATGGCTGCAGGCGATAACTATTTCTGTATGAAAGTAGTCTGTGGACTTTCCTAATATATATTTTGTAACAGCGCTAATTCTGTATGTATGTACATGCAAAGCTTCAGGCGATGAAAAAGCGAAATTTCCTGATGACCACCACCACCACCATTACATTCTACTGGTCTTCTTTGTAGCGAATATTCTGTCATTGTTTGGTTCCACTTCGTTTGATACAGACGTCTTCACTTCTAATAATGTCATTTATCACAAAATTCAATGCAGTTTCTGCTATTGAGTAAAAACGCTGTGCAGAATTAACAGTGAACAAGCAGTATCCAATCGTTAACATGGCGAATGTGGACGCGAGATACGGGATGTCTGTGCTTGTAACGCTGGAAGATGGTGAGTACCGCTATCGTGTATATCTACCTAAGAGATATGCCGGCGTCTTTACAGATGAAGAGCTCCGTCATATAAACCCTAAAGACCTACATCTCGTGTTTCGAGGAATGAGGAACCAAACAACGCAGGTGGAGATAGTACCTTGTTAAGGTAACAACCTACATTACTACTTTTAATAAACAATTTTTATCACTGTGTGTGTGTGTGTGTGTGTGTGTGTGTGTGTGTGTGTGTGTGTGTGTGTGTGTGTGTGTGTGTGTGTGTGTGTGTGCACGCGCTTGTGTGTTTGAATGTAGCGCAGATTCTAATTTACAAAGTTTTGATGAATAATATTTGAAAGGACATTAACTTATGAGAGAGAGAGGGAGAGAGAGAGAGAGGGAGAGAGAGAGAGAGAGAGAGAGAGAGAATGACACATAATTTAAGAAGTTACTCACGTAAAGCGTTGATTCTTGCATTCCGCCAACTATACATGTGTGTGTGCGTGCGTGCGTGTGTGTGTGTGATATTTAACATGATTTTTATGCTGATTGTATTGGTACTATTGGTATGTTACAGGATCTGTGCAGGTTGCTTCTCCTACAAGTACGACACAATTATATATATACTTTTCGAAAAAATATCAATTTTATAATGTATTTATTTATGAATTGTGAATTTATAAACTTTTCAAAAAAAAATCAATTTTATATTGTGAATTTTAAAATATTGTTAATATATTTAATCATTTAAACAAATTATGGCTTTATTTTAATTTATTTCACTATACACCTCTGAACATGTGTACAATTAATTTTTTGTTTTTTTGTGAACTGTATTACTTGTGGGAACCGTTACATCAGAAGATTTGTATGAATTTCAACCACCGCCGTCTGCAGCAATATATACATAGAATTTACTTACTAAACACATGTACACAATAGACCAGCATTATTGTGAAGCTCTCAACGACATGAAGAAATTAATTTCTATTTTTTTTTCATCTGTAACAACATGCGTGTATAATTTTAATTTATTTCACTATACACCTCTGAACCTATGTGTGTAATTATTTTGTACACTGCGTTACCTGTGGAGGAACTGTTGCAGCAAACGTTAACACTAGAACGATTATGTTATTATTATTCAGTGATATATACATACAATTTACTTATTAAACACTTCAAGGATTGGATTTCTACTCGTCATTTGTAACAATATACATACAATTACATTAAACCTGTACAATGGACGCAGAGAGAGAGAGAGAGAGAGAGAGAGAGAGAGAGAGAGAGAGAGAGAGAGAGAGAGAGAGAGAGAGAGAGAGAGAGAGAGAGAGGACACATGTAAGTAGTTTGATACTCAATGACAACAACACACACGCACACACAGTTAATATTTGTCAGATATATATATTTCTAAAATCATATACAGACCCCCCTAACAAGGATCAATCACACTGACTGATACATCCTGCATTATAAAACTATTAACTAATTATTTAATACATTGAAAAATGAAGTCGACGTTTTGACAACGAGTGAGAGAGAGAGAGAGAGAGGGAGAGGACGCTTGTAAGTAGTTCAATACTCTGTGGCAACGTACACAGTTAATATTTGTCGAATATATAAAATTTCTAAAATCATATACATGCGCGGTAATGACCACTAACGAGAGAGAGAGAGAGAGAGAGAGAGAGAGAGAGAGGACGCTTGTAAGTAGGAGAGAGAGAGAGAAAGAGAGAGGCTGTGAGCTAAAATTATTTAACCATCACACCGACTACTCTACTTAATGTACACAGTGAGAGAGAGAGATAGTTTTACTTACATTCAAATGTGAGAGAGAGAGAGAGAGAGAGAGAGAGAGAGAGAGAGAGAGAGAGAGAGAGAGTATATATCGCGATGGATAACTATGTCTAGAGACAGAGAGAGAGGGAGGGAGAGTTACTTACATTCAAAGAGAGAATTGATATCGACAACAATCATGATCATATAGTATGAATTTCCCACCACAGAAAAATGTTGGCAGATCTGTTCTATACACAATAATGCAAGATTGGTAACCCTGATCATATATTTTAATATATACACTATATAACACACACACACACACACATACACACATATCAAGTTTGATCCATGCATAGGTTGGTAAACCTGATCATATAGATTTAATATACATTATAACACGCAACAAATTTGAACTCATGCAAAGGTTGGTAACTCTGATCATATATTTTAATATATACACTATAATGCATCAAGTTGGAACCCCCCACCCCCCACCCACCCTCTGATATGCAAATCAGCTTTATTAAAAAAATAAAAAATTATATTAACGGATGCGGGTGGTCCATTGAACCCCTCCCCACCCCCACCCACCCGCTTGATATGCAAATCAATTTAATTAAAAAATAAAAAATAAAATTAAAAAAATAAAAAATTTTATTCGCGGAAATTCGCGGATGCTGTGGTCCTTTGGGATGCTGCGGGTCCAGCGGTGGTGAGTAGAGCGTGGGAAAAAATCTTGGACCGTGGGAAAGGCGGCATTCCTTTGTGCGTTAGAACCCCCATTTTCCCTCTTCTAATGTAAACTCATTTCGTGAAAAGGTAACTGGATATATGTATATGTGTGACCACTCCACGTTCCTCAGAACAATTATATCGACCGCTTACACCCCTTAAGACTTCAAATAATTATATCACCCCGAAATTGCATGGCAAGTTCTGCCACATACCTTAAAAACCACGCTCTCAGCTACATTTCTAACGGCTACTGCCGTTATGTAAAAATTTAAAACTAGACCACTGGCCTAGAGGAAGCAAGAAATGGCTGGAGCCCATTGTGACAGGACTTGCAATAAAACGGTTGTTTAACAATAACAACTTTTATTGAGTTTCCTCATATCAATATTATACAGTTTTAATACACCATCTGAGTATAGAATAATATTCAATTCAAAACCAGCTCATAATTTTCCTTTTGTTTTAAATATCTTCACATATACTATATACATAGAATATGTGTTCTTAATAATAATAATGTTATTTAAACAAGAATTCATCAAGCACATAAAAGGTGGATCCTTTAGCAAGTAATCATATAGTTCACAAATATAAGTGTGTAATCACAGGGTTGGTTCTAACCAAACATTGATCATTATAATGTACAACAAATTACAGTTCATGGATATAATTTTATATTAGCAAATATATATATATATATATATGTATATATATATATATATATATATGTATATATATATATATATATATAGATCTATAGGTATTCTGTATGAATGATCATTAGCAGATGCAGTTAGCAACAGTTTAGTTAAATAATGAAAGAATGAATCCTTATAAGTTTAAACGGAATATGAATTATAGCAGTAAGATATAATTAATTATTTGAAAGTATAAGTACAGCTTTAAACTATTAAATGTTTCTCATAAGTTACAACCTTAGATCTTACTTTAAATTCTGAACTCTTTCAGATTCCTTTTAAACATTACAAAACTCTAATCAGTCCTCAACATGGGTTTCAGATAATAATTACAATCAAATTATTTGAAAAGGTTAACTGCAGCTTTCAGCAGAATCCATTTTGCTCTCTCATTACAATATTGATTTTGAAAGTTAATTAAACTGTTAAGGAACCAAACACTGTACTTCTGATATGTTATAGCAATGTTTTTATAAAATTTAGAGTTTCATTTAAATCAATTAATCATCTGTGCACTGCTGCTCACTGACTTGCCATCGAAAACACTCTGCTTGAAATGTGGTTTGTTTCGGAGGTCTTGAAGTCTCATTGCTCTACAGGGTCGGCGATGCTTCAGGATCTTAAGATGTAAGCTGGTTCACCTGACGGCTTCGAGGAGTGGCATTTTCCTTAGCTCGCTCTGTCCATGGTGACGGCTGGTCTTGTCATCATGATCGAAACTCCTCTCCCTTGTCTAAGGCGAGGACCCTGAAACTACTTTATCGGTTACTCCCACATAGTGGATAGGATGTTACATGAAACACGAGGCACCTGGACCGTCAGATGTATTCTTTTGAAGTGTCGTTAGCGAAAAGAGAAAGAGAATTCGTTTCTTTTAACCGAAGTCATTTTGCAGAAAAAAACAAGTACAGAATTGCTATTTGGCAGGGGTCACCTGACCAAACAGCCAGCTGAATTAATTCATCACAGCGGTGATGCACTGCCTGACTAAATGATGTCGCGACTCAAGGTCGCTACGGCTGGTTTACAGTAACACGTGGCTCTGAATGCAGCGGTGAAAGCAATTTAGGGCGCCTAGACTCACGTGGCGGCAATTCGAATTCTAAAATCTGCCTGGGCTCGTTTAACCACGGCACAGTGATGTGAAGCTTAAACCGATTCTTGTCCATCACTCTGTGAATCCGAGAGCATTAAAAAAAATCCATAATTAAAGAAAGACTGGTGATGTGGTGATGGAATGAAAGGCATTGAGTCACACAGGTCATTTTCAAAAAATGGTTATTAAAGAGTCTGTACCAAGCATGAAAGATTACCTTGAGACCAATTAATTGCCATTGAAAGCACTGTTTCTATTGGGCAGTGCACCAGGACACCCAAAAGACCTTGAAGATAATTTGTTGGCAGACTTTCCCTGGCAGACATTCAGTTTCTGCCGCCAAATACCAGTTTGTTGATTCAGCCAATGGAACAGGCTGTTATTGCAGGTTTCAAGAAATTGTAGACTTGTGCTCTGTTTTGTCAGTGTTTTGAAGCATGTCAGTTCTTATCAACGATGACATTAAAAAAAATTGATATTCTCGAAGCTAGGGGTCTTTCAAAAGTTGTGGTCAGAAGTGCCAAGGACAGTTGAATTCTGCTTGGCAAAAGCTGTGACCATCCTCCATGTCCATGTCCAGTGACAATGTTATTAATCACTTCCGAAAAATCTCTACTTAGAGAGAAAAGCAGTCGACATTGGACAGATTCTTTAACGCCCCACAAACGGAAAAAAGCATGTCCTATGAAAATGCAAAACTGTGTATGTATGTATTATTGTTTTTACATATAAAAAAACGAAGTAAGAAATTATATAATGTTTTATTTATTTATTTTATTTATTTTCAAGTAGAATAGTTATATGTTTATTGTTAATTATAAGAAAACTATGTACGATAGGATAAAACAAAAGACACAAAAGTGTGTAGAAATTATAGATAAATAAAATGTTTAAAAAACCATACAGAGGTGACGAAAAGTGCAATTACTGTACGTAAAATATGAATAACTCTTTTTGTGAATACCATAAAGAAGTGCAATTTACGTATAGTAATCGCATAAAAATTAGTGATCGATTGAACATCGAGTGAGGTGAAACAAACTGCGTAATTCACGAAAATAGGCGAAAATAGTGAATTGAGCCAGAGTGGGGGTAGGAACGCCTCGACAGAATCTGACAAGTTGAAAAGTGTTCAGACAGGAATTTTTGCACGACCTGACTATAAATACCAGGTCGCGCTGATAAAGTTTCTTCTTCTCGATTCAACCATTGCCGCAGGAGGCTATGTCAGTCGACGAGACAAATTCACAATTATCGTAAGAGTCACCGGATCAACTAGCTATACAGCCAGAGCTGCAAAATACATACGAAGATGTCTATGGACACACCGGCAGCATATGACGTGAGACGAGACGACTATTAATCAGAAACACATGCAGAGGACGCGACCAGAGGACACGACCCGAAGGACACGGAGGACGTACAGATGAATAACCACGTCAAACGAGGTGATAAAAAAAACATTTAATTACAGAAAGACACTAATTAAAGCTTGAAAGACATTTGAAAGACACTAATTAAAGCTTGAGTGGAAGACATTCAAGCAATATTAAAATAAATAAATGTAAAAGCAGTAAAAATCAGAATAATATTTCTTTTATCAAATTTAGAAATTAGTAACGTAAATGATAAGAGAAATAAGTAATTTTTAAATTAACGTAATTAGTAAAGTCTTTGATGATAATGAAAAAAAATGCATATGCAATAGAAAGTAAAACAAAGTAACATAAAAGAAGTTTGAATAGAAGTAAATTCATTTTTTGAAGCTAATGAATCAGCAATTGCAAAAATATGAACACACCATGAGTAAGCCGAGAGCAAAATAAACATTTTAAAGTAATTACAATTAGATAATAAGAGTTGTATATAACTTATATATGTAATTTGTTAGCAATAAGTTATGTACGAAAACTTCGTACAAACGATTTAATAATGAGGTATTATTTAATATCCGATATGAGAGATGTTGTTTAAATAAATAAATAATGGAACAATTTTAAACTGAAATAACGTATCATCTTCGTATTACGATTACACCCATGAATTCAATACACAATATGTAAATGCATTTAAATTGGTTAACTTGCGTTGTATAAATAATTGTCTCCCAAAAGCATGAGGCTCCACGAATTTAAATCAACATCAATTTGTCATGTTGTAATTGGCGCTCCAAAATCGTGGGGCTATACAAATAAAAACAACAAATTTGTAATGTTGTAATATGTTAGTGTAGGACAACTGATATCATTATTAATTAATTTATTCACGAACTGCTAGTGCTAAGTAAAAATAATTATCGTAATAAACGGAATAAATAAGAACAGTGATAACAAAATTTATCAGTAAAGAGAAAAAATATGGCAGAACAGGCTGAGATTGCGCGTATGTTGCAGGAACTCAAAGCGGAAATGCAAAAACGTGACACCGAAAATAAAAAGCGTGACGAACAACTGAAAGATGTGTCACGTTTTTGACGCTCTCGAATGATCTTGAGTTGGTCTTACAACGTTAGGTGATGAGTTGGCTGGTATGAAGTGAAATAAAGTAGTGGGCTGTATATTTTCTTTGAATTAACTGTTTATTGAATGTTGTAAGAAAATGATTGCATGCCACGTGCAGTGCAGCGCGGCATACATTGCCTGAGAAGTAAAGTTGAATTAAATATTGAAAGTCATGATAATGAATTGAGGCCGAGATCGCCAAAGTATTAATGCATTAAGCACTGAAAATCATGCTAATAATTTGAAGTGGAATATTCCGAATTGAAAATAATTATATAGCCGCGGCTGGCGAACTGAAGGCTTGTTGCCCGTTCGGTGTTTAGCAGTTAACTTAACTAGACTGGCTTGTTGGGAGCGTGCAGGACACGCTGGCAGCAGTTAGCGAGGAGAATGACGTCACTGCACGCACACACGGCGTTACATTACAGATATTATAAGTACAAAGTTTAAAATACTGCCCGCACAAAATCGGGCGATTTTGCAGTTTAAGTCATTAGGTGAATAGTGCATAATAATTGACATTACATAACAATAGAATAATGACACCAAAATTCAATAATACATAACAATATGATAATACAATAATAAAAGGCATAATAATTGACATGCATAATATTAGAATAATAACACCAAAAAATTCAATAATACATAACAATATGATAATACAATAATAAAAGGCATAACAATTTACATGCATAATATTAGAATAATGACGCCAAAAAATTCAATAATACATAACAATATGATAATACAATAATAAAAGGCATAACAATTTACACGCATAATATTAGAATAATGACGCCAAAAAATTCAATAATACATAACAATATGATAATACAATAATAAAAGGCATAATAATTGACATGCTTAATATTAGAATAATGACACCAAAAAATTCAATAATACATAACAACATGATTGACATTGAACGCTAATGTAATTAATCTGAGGCTACTGGAAGTGGACATAATTTGTGAATGGGCCGACGTAGGATGCTGTTTGCGGTGCAAAATCCTGACCCAAATGGACCTGAGTGACTACCCCGCGCTTCCACTGCAGGGGGGTAGGAATTATCTTCCAAAATAAGGACGAGTTGTCCGGGAGCCAAATTTTTTGACTGGAGACGCCATCTGTTGCGTTGTTGCAACTGGTGCAAATAATCCTTTGACCACCTCTTCCATATAGAGTGGGTGAATCTTTGCAGCAGCTGCCATCTACCCAAACGACCAATTTTGACTTCGGAATAGTCAGGTTCCGGGAGTGAAGTGAGTGGAGAACCAACCAAGAAGTGCGCTGGAGTCAAAGGCTCGGGATCCCTAGAGTCATTTGAGATGGCGAACAAGGGGCGTGAGTTAAAGCAGGACTCTATTTGAGTTAAAATAGTGTAATACTATTTGGGAGTCTTCAAACGTAAGAATGGTTCTGCCGACAACGCGACGCAAATGAAACTTGACGCTCTTGACTCCACTCTCCCACAGGCCACCGAAATGAGGTGCTGACGGGGGAATGAAGGACCATTTGATTCCTTGGGCACTGGTAAAATCCTGGGTAGTCTGTTCAAATCCGTTAGATTGGAGAAATTTGTATAAGTCGTGAAATGTACTGCTAGCACGACGAAAATTTGTACCATTGTCGGAGAATATCTGTGAAGGGATGCCTCTGCGAGCTATAAACCGTTTTAAGGCTGCTATGAAAGCGTCTGAGGTGAGATCTGAAACTAATTCAAGGTGAATGGCCTTAGTGGCCATGCATATAAATAGAGCAATATAAGCCTTTGACATCGATTTGGAACGCTGCCCGCCATGACGTATAAATACAGGACCGGTGTAGTCGACTGCACATTGAGAAAATGGCTTAGCAGGAGTAACTCGGGAAGAGGGCAATTGTCCTAATAATTGGCTTGAGCCCCTAGCATGGAATCGAAAGCAAGTGAAACATTTGTGTATTACTGAACGTATGTACGATTTATCATTAATTATCCAGTATTTCTGCCGTAGAGAGTACTGAGTCAATTGTACCCCAGCATGGAGTAGACGAAGATGCTCGCCTTCTATGATTAGTTTACTGAGATGAGAATGCGGGTGGAGTATGATTTGGTGTTTGCTATCATAGGTAAGCTGGGAGTGCTGAAGGCGTCCGCCCACGCGTAATATCCCCGTATTGTCCAGAAAGGGGTTAAGTGAAAGAATTTTTCTATTATTAGGGATAGAGCGTTGTGCCTCAATTTCCTTGATTTCGATGCTAAAGTGCGATCGCTGGGACTGGCGAATAAAAATAAAAACTGTACCATGTAATTCATGGGAAGTTAAAAAAGAAGTGTTTCTATCAACTATGGGAAGCCTAGAGTTCCGAATGAATCGAAGGCAGTAGGAAAATAGACGAAGGAGTTTTGAAAGCGAAGAGTAGTTTTCAAAATAACTAGGCGTAGATGAAGCGGCAACCAGTGAGGTTTGGACTTGCTTACATTGTTCTTGCTCAAGATCGGGATGAGTGCAGGGCGAATGGGCATCGAAAGCACTGGTGGGCCATGATGATGACTCATTGGACAACCAGGATGGACCATACCACAATTATGGGTGACCGTGTAAAACACGGGGTAGACAACCACGCGACAGAATGTCGGCTGGGTTGTCATGTGAAGAGAAATGATGCCAGGTACCTTTTGCAGTAAGTCGCTGTATCTCCGCAACGCGGTTGGAGACAAATACCTTCCATCTGGAAGACTCCTGGTGAATCCAGTGTAAGGCGATCATTGAGTCGGAGTAAAAATACAAGTCGTCGAATTTGTAACTCACCGCGTTTACAACCTTGGAAACCAACTGAGCCAATAAGAGACAGGCGCAAAGTTCAAGTCTGCGTAATGTTACCTGCTTTAAGGGAGCGACTCTAGGTTTAGAGCATAACAAGTTTGATGAAATGCTGTGGTTTGAATACACCGTTCGCACATAAATGCAGCACGCGTAACCCTTTACTGACGCGTCGGCAAACCCATGGAGCTGAAATGAAATGATTTGGGAATTATTTAAATTCTTTACGGACCTTGGTATCTTAAAGTAAGTGTCGGCTATCAGCTGAGCATAAAGCTCTACCCATTGATTAGATAATGAGTCAGACAGGGGGTCGTCCCAACTTGTTCCGGTTAACCACAATATCTGCATGAAAAGCTTGCACCAAAATGTAACCGGGCCAATGAGTCCTAATGGGTCGTAAAGTCCGGCGGTAACTGATAATACCCTTCTCATGTTAAATACCTCCACTTCGAAATTTCTATGGAAACCATATATGAAACTATCATCGTTAATGTCCCATTGAATACCCAAAGTACGTACAGTTTGATTCTTGTTAAAGTCAAGGGAAGAGTTGGCGTGCGAAGTTATAATGGTTTGACCATTGGAAAACCAATTGTGCGAAGTAAACCCGTATTGACTTAATAAATTTGTAATGTCGGACTTCATTTGCGATAAGATGTGTGGGTTATCTGAGCCGGTCATGAGATCGTCCACATATAAATCGTTTGCGATAGCAGAACAGGCTATAGGGTGTTGAGTTTTGTTTTACTGAGCTATTTGTGACAAACATCTTGTGGCCAAAAATGAAGCGCTTGCAGTCCCATATATGACTGTCCTCAAGGCGTAGTGTTGAAGTTCCCTATGGGGGGCGTCGCGCCAAACAATTCGTTGTAAATTAGAATCCCTGGGAGTGACTAAAATTTGACGGTACATTTTCTCAATGTGCGAAATGAGGACGTATCGGTGCGTACGAAACCGAGACATAATCGAAAAAGGATCCTGCTGGACCGTGGGACCAACCATCAATGTGTCGTTCAAGGACAAATATTTGTTGTTTTGGCAGAGCCGTCGAAAACAACTCGCAATTTGGTGGTTATACCAGAGCCCTTAAAAACCGAATGGTGCGGTAAGTAAAAGGTGTCTGACTTATTGACTGACAAATCGTAAGAATCAAGCAAAGACATGTGACCCAGAGTTAAATATTCCTGCATGAATTTACTATAGTCTTTATGAAGGGCAGGGTTCTGCTTGAACTTGAGTTCCAGTGATTGAAATCTGCGAATAGCTCCGGGAAGAGAATCGCCCAAATGAGAATTGTATACCCTGCGAGGTAGGGACACCACAAATCTACCACTGTTATTGCGGAAAGTGTTAGCGACAAAATGACTTTCGCATTCTGAGTCCTCAACGGAGGGAGCACGAACAGCAACGTCCTCCAATTGCCAGAAGTCTTTTAATTGCGATGAAATGGCATTATAATCTTCGCATGCTATGAATGATGAGACAGGTTTTGTCATGTCGACATTAAAAGGCAGGTTGCCAGCGAGGATGAATCCCAATTTTGTCTCCTGTATTATGGGAAAATGTGGGCTGCGGATGAATTTGATCGGTTCAATCAATTGTAAGTAGTACTGGGCACCAAGTAATATGTCGATTTGTGAAGAAAAGTTCAGTTGCGGGTCAGCTAGGAATATGCCCTTTGGTATATTTAGGGATGAGATATCAAACGATTCTGCAGGGAGATTATTCGTAATACTGGGAAGCACAGCGCAATGCACGTTCAGATTAAAATCCTTGTAACGAGAATTCAGCCTTACCCTTGTACTAAAGTCAGCTTGAATAAGGAATTGTTTATACCAGTGATGGGTAATTGAGACTTGGTTAATTTTAGACCCATGCGGCGTGCGAAACTCACGGTACAGAAGTTTGCTTGAGATCCTGAGTCTAATAAAATCCTTACTGGATGCTTCCTACCGGCCTGGTCCGTTGTCATGCAGACAGCGGTGGATAATAGAAGAGATTTGTTTGTTTGTAGTTTGAGTGAAAATTGATTGTTGCCCCTACTTGCAGTGTAACTGCCTGATATGTGGATCATTGTATGATGTCGTTTAGTACATGTCCTAAAAGCAAATTTGGAAGGGCAGTGTGAGGGCTCATGGCCTGGACGCATGCAATTTAAGCAAAGTTTGTGTTTGAATAAAATGTTTTTTCCCTCAAAGGGAGATATAGCCACGAATTGGGGGCATTCAGAGAGTCTATGTTTACCGCGACACAGCTGACAAATGTTATTGTTGATATGAGTATGAAATGTTGACCTAGTGAGATCAGCGGGTTTAATAGTCTTGCGATAGGGAATCTTATCGCTAACTTGTATTCTGTTTACTGATCTGGTCGAGGCGCCGACGTTTTGCATTAATTGCCTTCTACCATTTAAAAATTTAATAAAATTGTTGAAATTAGGGAATCGCTCATCGGATAGACTTTCCTTCCATAGTCGGCATGTCTGGTTATCGAGTTTCTGCGTTAAATATTGAACAAAAATATTTTCAAAAGTATTTACCGGTAAACTTAATGAATTTAAAGCGTTTATATTTGCGGTGATTTCGTCAATAAATTTTGAAATGCCAACCATGGACTCTTGCTGAATGGACTTCATGCCCAAGACATTCCCTATATGATACGCTGAGACAATTAATTTACTATCATACCTGGCCCCCAATAGATCAATGGCTACCGCATAATTATCATGGGTGATTGGGAGAGACTTTATTACATTTAAAGCCTCATCCCTCAGTGAAGAATGTAAATAATGCAATTTCTGAAACGGACGTACGTATCAGCTGTCCCTTAACGATAACAAAGTAAACAAAAGCGAACAACCTACTTATAACCCGATTGAGATACAGCGGCCCAGCATATCGATTAAAACTGACCATACAAAGGACATTAATAATTGTTTAAACTGTGCCGAGTCACGCAGATTCGGCGAAAATTCAGTAATTAACAATTAGAGGTTGGGCCGATCTCTAGTGGAGAGACAGCGCAAAAACCACTGAATATACGGCCTGTAGTTATAGGCAGTACAGAATTTAATGCGGTAATTAGTGCTTCACCCTACCCGTGGATATAGGAAAGACTACCGGTGAAGTTAGAGCTTGATCGGTGCTGGCATCTGGTGCCAGACAATGTAGATAGGCAAGCAGGCCAGAAACTGTATCAAATAACTTTGTCTCTCTGGAATGGTGGCTTAGATCGGCAGCTTATTAAGTACTCCGGGAGATGAAGAGAATTGGGTCTAACTTCTTCATACTATGTTAGGCTAGGACAGATACACGACTGCGGTAAGTCTCGCTTACTTTCATGTTAATAGAATGTAATATTTCACTAGAGAAAACTGTTTTTTAAGAGAAATTTGTATAAGTCGTGAAATGTACTGCTAGCACGACGAAAATTTGTACCATTGTCGGAGAATATCTGTGAAGGGATGCCTCTGCGAGCTATAAACCGTTTTAAGGCTGCTATGAAAGCGTCTGAGGTGAGATCTGAAACTAATTCAAGGTGAATGGCCTTAGTGGCCATGCATATAAATAGAGCAATATAAGCCTTTGACATCGATTTGGAACGCTGCCCGCCATGACGTATAAATACAGGACCGGTGTAGTCGACTGCACATTGAGAAAATGGCTTAGCAGGAGTAACTCGGGAAGAGGGCAATTGTCCTAATAATTGGCTTGAGCCCCTAGCATGGAATCGAAAGCAAGTGAAACATTTGTGTATTACTGAACGTATGTACGATTTATCATTAATTATCCAGTATTTCTGCCGTAGAGAGTACTGAGTCAATTGTACCCCAGCATGGAGTAGACGAAGATGCTCGCCTTCTATGATTAGTTTACTGAGATGAGAATGCGGGTGGAGTATGATTTGGTGTTTGCTATCATAGGTAAGCTGGGAGTGCTGAAGGCGTCCGCCCACGCGTAATATCCCCGTATTGTCCAGAAAGGGGTTAAGTGAAAGAATTTTTCTATTATTAGGGATAGAGCGTTGTGCCTCAATTTCCTTGATTTCGATGCTAAAGTGCGATCGCTGGGACTGGCGAATAAAAATAAAAACTGTACCATGTAATTCATGGGAAGTTAAAAAAGAAGTGTTTCTATCAACTATGGGAAGCCTAGAGTTCCGAATGAATCGAAGGCAGTAGGAAAATAGACGAAGGAGTTTTGAAAGCGAAGAGTAGTTTTCAAAATAACTAGGCGTAGATGAAGCGGCAACCAGTGAGGTTTGGACTTGCTTACATTGTTCTTGCTCAAGATCGGGATGAGTGCAGGGCGAATGGGCATCGAAAGCACTGGTGGGCCATGATGATGACTCATTGGACAACCAGGATGGACCATACCACAATTATGGGTGACCGTGTAAAACACGGGGTAGACAACCACGCGACAGAATGTCGGCTGGGTTGTCATGTGAAGAGAAATGATGCCAGGTACCTTTTGCAGTAAGTCGCTGTATCTCCGCAACGCGGTTGGAGACAAATACCTTCCATCTGGAAGACTCCTGGTGAATCCAGTGTAAGGCGATCATTGAGTCGGAGTAAAAATACAAGTCGTCGAATTTGTAACTCACCGCGTTTACAACCTTGGAAACCAACTGAGCCAATAAGAGACAGGCGCAAAGTTCAAGTCTGCGTAATGTTACCTGCTTTAAGGGAGCGACTCTAGGTTTAGAGCATAACAAGTTTGATGAAATGCTGTGGTTTGAATACACCGTTCGCACATAAATGCAGCACGCGTAACCCTTTACTGACGCGTCGGCAAACCCATGGAGCTGAAATGAAATGATTTGGGAATTATTTAAATTCTTTACGGACCTTGGTATCTTAAAGTAAGTGTCGGCTATCAGCTGAGCATAAAGCTCTACCCATTGATTAGATAATGAGTCAGACAGGGGGTCGTCCCAACTTGTTCCGGTTAACCACAATATCTGCATGAAAAGCTTGCACCAAAATGTAACCGGGCCAATGAGTCCTAATGGGTCGTAAAGTCCGGCGGTAACTGATAATACCCTTCTCATGTTAAATACCTCCACTTCGAAATTTCTATGGAAACCATATATGAAACTATCATCGTTAATGTCCCATTGAATACCCAAAGTACGTACAGTTTGATTCTTGTTAAAGTCAAGGGAAGAGTTGGCGTGCGAAGTTATAATGGTTTGACCATTGGAAAACCAATTGTGCGAAGTAAACCCGTATTGACTTAATAAATTTGTAATGTCGGACTTCATTTGCGATAAGATGTGTGGGTTATCTGAGCCGGTCATGAGATCGTCCACATATAAATCGTTTGCGATAGCAGAACAGGCTATAGGGTGTTGAGTTTTGTTTTACTGAGCTATTTGTGACAAACATCTTGTGGCCAAAAATGAAGCGCTTGCAGTCCCATATATGACTGTCCTCAAGGCGTAGTGTTGAAGTTCCCTATGGGGGGCGTCGCGCCAAACAATTCGTTGTAAATTAGAATCCCTGGGAGTGACTAAAATTTGACGGTACATTTTCTCAATGTGCGAAATGAGGACGTATCGGTGCGTACGAAACCGAGACATAATCGAAAAAGGATCCTGCTGGACCGTGGGACCAACCATCAATGTGTCGTTCAAGGACAAATATTTGTTGTTTTGGCAGAGCCGTCGAAAACAACTCGCAATTTGGTGGTTATACCAGAGCCCTTAAAAACCGAATGGTGCGGTAAGTAAAAGGTGTCTGACTTATTGACTGACAAATCGTAAGAATCAAGCAAAGACATGTGACCCAGAGTTAAATATTCCTGCATGAATTTACTATAGTCTTTATGAAGGGCAGGGTTCTGCTTGAACTTGAGTTCCAGTGATTGAAATCTGCGAATAGCTCCGGGAAGAGAATCGCCCAAATGAGAATTGTATACCCTGCGAGGTAGGGACACCACAAATCTACCACTGTTATTGCGGAAAGTGTTAGCGACAAAATGACTTTCGCATTCTGAGTCCTCAACGGAGGGAGCACGAACAGCAACGTCCTCCAATTGCCAGAAGTCTTTTAATTGCGATGAAATGGCATTATAATCTTCGCATGCTATGAATGATGAGACAGGTTTTGTCATGTCGACATTAAAAGGCAGGTTGCCAGCGAGGATGAATCCCAATTTTGTCTCCTGTATTATGGGAAAATGTGGGCTGCGGATGAATTTGATCGGTTCAATCAATTGTAAGTAGTACTGGGCACCAAGTAATATGTCGATTTGTGAAGAAAAGTTCAGTTGCGGGTCAGCTAGGAATATGCCCTTTGGTATATTTAGGGATGAGATATCAAACGATTCTGCAGGGAGATTATTCGTAATACTGGGAAGCACAGCGCAATGCACGTTCAGATTAAAATCCTTGTAACGAGAATTCAGCCTTACCCTTGTACTAAAGTCAGCTTGAATAAGGAATTGTTTATACCAGTGATGGGTAATTGAGACTTGGTTAATTTTAGACCCATGCGGCGTGCGAAACTCACGGTACAGAAGTTTGCTTGAGATCCTGAGTCTAATAAAATCCTTACTGGATGCTTCCTACCGGCCTGGTCCGTTGTCATGCAGACAGCGGTGGATAATAGAAGAGATTTGTTTGTTTGTAGTTTGAGTGAAAATTGATTGTTGCCCCTACTTGCAGTGTAACTACCTGATATGTGGATCATTGTATGATGTCGTTTAGTACATGTCCTAAAAGCAAATTTGGAAGGGCAGTGTGAGGGCTCATGGCCTGGACGCATGCAATTTAAGCAAAGTTTGTGTTTGAATAAAATGTTTTTTCCCTCAAAGGGAGATATAGCCACGAATTGGGGGCATTCAGAGAGTCTATGTTTACCGCGACACAGCTGACAAATGTTATTGTTGATATGAGTATGAAATGTTGACCTAGTGAGATCAGCGGGTTTAATAGTCTTGCGATAGGGAATCTTATCGCTAACTTGTATTCTGTTTACTGATCTGGTCGAGGCGCCGACGTTTTGCATTAATTGCCTTCTACCATTTAAAAATTTAATAAAATTGTTGAAATTAGGGAATCGCTCATCGGATAGACTTTCCTTCCATAGTCGGCATGTCTGGTTATCGAGTTTCTGCGTTAAATATTGAACAAAAATATTTTCAAAAGTATTTACCGGTAAACTTAATGAATTTAAAGCGTTTATATTTGCGGTGATTTCGTCAATAAATTTTGAAATGCCAACCATGGACTCTTGCTGAATGGACTTCATGCCCAAGACATTCCCTATATGATACGCTGAGACAATTAATTTACTATCATACCTGGCCCCCAATAGATCAATGGCTACCGCATAATTATCATGGGTGATTGGGAGAGACTTTATTACATTTAAAGCCTCATCCCTCAGTGAAGAATGTAAATAATGCAATTTCTGAAACGGACGTACGTATCAGCTGTCCCTTAACGATAACAAAGTAAACAAAAGCGAACAACCTACTTATAACCCGATTGAGATACAGCGGCCCAGCATATCGATTAAAACTGACCATACAAAGGACATTAATAATTGTTTAAACTGTGCCGAGTCACGCAGATTCGGCGAAAATTCAGTAATTAACAATTAGAGGTTGGGCCGATCTCTAGTGGAGAGACAGCGCAAAAACCACTGAATATACGGCCTGTAGTTATAGGCAGTACAGAATTTAATGCGGTAATTAGTGCTTCACCCTACCCGTGGATATAGGAAAGACTACCGGTGAAGTTAGAGCTTGATCGGTGCTGGCATCTGGTGCCAGACAATGTAGATAGGCAAGCAGGCCAGAAACTGTATCAAATAACTTTGTCTCTCTGGAATGGTGGCTTAGATCGGCAGCTTATTAAGTACTCCGGGAGATGAAGAGAATTGGGTCTAACTTCTTCATACTATGTTAGGCTAGGACAGATACACGACTGCGGTAAGTCTCGCTTACTTTCATGTTAATAGAATGTAATATTTCACTAGAGAAAACTGTTTTTTAAGAGAAATTTGTATAAGTCGTGAAATGTACTGCTAGCACGACGAAAATTTGTACCATTGTCGGAGAATATCTGTGAAGGGATGCCTCTGCGAGCTATAAACCGTTTTAAGGCTGCTATGAAAGCGTCTGAGGTGAGATCTGAAACTAATTCAAGGTGAATGGCCTTAGTGGCCATGCATATAAATAGAGCAATATAAGCCTTTGACATCGATTTGGAACGCTGCCCGCCATGACGTATAAATACAGGACCGGTGTAGTCGACTGCACATTGAGAAAATGGCTTAGCAGGAGTAACTCGGGAAGAGGGCAATTGTCCTAATAATTGGCTTGAGCCCCTAGCATGGAATCGAAAGCAAGTGAAACATTTGTGTATTACTGAACGTATGTACGATTTATCATTAATTATCCAGTATTTCTGCCGTAGAGAGTACTGAGTCAATTGTACCCCAGCATGGAGTAGACGAAGATGCTCGCCTTCTATGATTAGTTTACTGAGATGAGAATGCGGGTGGAGTATGATTTGGTGTTTGCTATCATAGGTAAGCTGGGAGTGCTGAAGGCGTCCGCCCACGCGTAATATCCCCGTATTGTCCAGAAAGGGGTTAAGTGAAAGAATTTTTCTATTATTAGGGATAGAGCGTTGTGCCTCAATTTCCTTGATTTCGATGCTAAAGTGCGATCGCTGGGACTGGCGAATAAAAATAAAAACTGTACCATGTAATTCATGGAAGTTAAAAAAGAAGTGTTTCTATCAACTATGGGAAGCCTAGAGTTCCGAATGAATCGAAGGCAGTAGGAAAATAGACGAAGGAGTTTTGAAAGCGAAGAGTAGTTTTCAAAATAACTAGGCGTAGATGAAGCGGCAACCAGTGAGGTTTGGACTTGCTTACATTGTTCTTGCTCAAGATCGGGATGAGTGCAGGGCGAATGGGCATCGAAAGCACTGGTGGGCCATGATGATGACTCATTGGACAACCAGGATGGACCATACCACAATTATGGGTGACCGTGTAAAACACGGGGTAGACAACCACGCGACAGAATGTCGGCTGGGTTGTCATGTGAAGAGAAATGATGCCAGGTACCTTTTGCAGTAAGTCGCTGTATCTCCGCAACGCGGTTGGAGACAAATACCTTCCATCTGGAAGACTCCTGGTGAATCCAGTGTAAGGCGATCATTGAGTCGGAGTAAAAATACAAGTCGTCGAATTTGTAACTCACCGCGTTTACAACCTTGGAAACCAACTGAGCCAATAAGAGACAGGCGCAAAGTTCAAGTCTGCGTAATGTTACCTGCTTTAAGGGAGCGACTCTAGGTTTAGAGCATAACAAGTTTGATGAAATGCTGTGGTTTGAATACACCGTTCGCACATAA
Source organism: Magicicada septendecula (assembly GCA_034769895.1). Classification (NCBI taxonomy): domain Eukaryota; kingdom Metazoa; phylum Arthropoda; class Insecta; order Hemiptera; family Cicadidae; genus Magicicada; species Magicicada septendecula. The sequence continues at coordinate 29,877,069 of CM068373.1, forward strand.
ATGCAGCACGCGTAACCCTTTACTGACGCGTCGGCAAACCCATGGAGCTGAAATGAAATGATTTGGGAATTATTTAAATTCTTTACGGACCTTGGTATCTTAAAGTAAGTGTCGGCTATCAGCTGAGCATAAAGCTCTACCCATTGATTAGATAATGAGTCAGACAGGGGGTCGTCCCAACTTGTTCCGGTTAACCACAATATCTGCATGAAAAGCTTGCACCAAAATGTAACCGGGCCAATGAGTCCTAATGGGTCGTAAAGTCCGGCGGTAACTGATAATACCCTTCTCATGTTAAATACCTCCACTTCGAAATTTCTATGGAAACCATATATGAAACTATCATCGTTAATGTCCCATTGAATACCCAAAGTACGTACAGTTTGATTCTTGTTAAAGTCAAGGGAAGAGTTGGCGTGCGAAGTTATAATGGTTTGACCATTGGAAAACCAATTGTGCGAAGTAAACCCGTATTGACTTAATAAATTTGTAATGTCGGACTTCATTTGCGATAAGATGTGTGGGTTATCTGAGCCGGTCATGAGATCGTCCACATATAAATCGTTTGCGATAGCAGAACAGGCTATAGGGTGTTGAGTTTTGTTTTACTGAGCTATTTGTGACAAACATCTTGTGGCCAAAAATGAAGCGCTTGCAGTCCCATATATGACTGTCCTCAAGGCGTAGTGTTGAAGTTCCCTATGGGGGGCGTCGCGCCAAACAATTCGTTGTAAATTAGAATCCCTGGGAGTGACTAAAATTTGACGGTACATTTTCTCAATGTGCGAAATGAGGACGTATCGGTGCGTACGAAACCGAGACATAATCGAAAAAGGATCCTGCTGGACCGTGGGACCAACCATCAATGTGTCGTTCAAGGACAAATATTTGTTGTTTTGGCAGAGCCGTCGAAACAACTCGCAATTTGGTGGTTATACCAGAGCCCTTAAAAACCGAATGGTGCGGTAAGTAAAAGGTGTCTGACTTATTGACTGACAAATCGTAAGAATCAAGCAAAGACATGTGACCCAGAGTTAAATATTCCTGCATGAATTTACTATAGTCTTTATGAAGGGCAGGGTTCTGCTTGAACTTGAGTTCCAGTGATTGAAATCTGCGATTAGCTCCGGGAAGAGAATCGCCCAAATGAGAATTGTATACCCTGCGAGGTAGGGACACCACAAATCTACCACTGTTATTGCGGAAAGTGTTAGCGACAAAATGACTTTCGCATTCTGAGTCCTCAACGGAGGGAGCACGAACAGCAACGTCCTCCAATTGCCAGAAGTCTTTTAATTGCGATGAAATGGCATTATAATCTTCGCATGCTATGAATGATGAGACAGGTTTTGTCATGTCGACATTAAAAGGCAGGTTGCCAGCGAGGATGAATCCCAATTTTGTCTCCTGTATTATGGGAAAATGTGGGCTGCGGATGAATTTGATCGGTTCAATCAATTGTAAGTAGTACTGGGCACCAAGTAATATGTCGATTTGTGAAGAAAAGTTCAGTTGCGGGTCAGCTAGGAATATGCCCTTTGGTATATTTAGGGATGAGATATCAAACGATTCTGCAGGGAGATTATTCGTAATACTGGGAAGCACAGCGCAATGCACGTTCAGATTAAAATCCTTGTAACGAGAATTCAGCCTTACCCTTGTACTAAAGTCAGCTTGAATAAGGAATTGTTTATACCAGTGATGGGTAATTGAGACTTGGTTAATTTTAGACCCATGCGGCGTGCGAAACTCACGGTACAGAAGTTTGCTTGAGATCCTGAGTCTAATAAAATCCTTACTGGATGCTTCCTACCGGCCTGGTCCGTTGTCATGCAGACAGCGGTGGATAATAGAAGAGATTTGTTTGTTTGTAGTTTGAGTGAAAATTGATTGTTGCCCCTACTTGCAGTGTAACTACCTGATATGTGGATCATTGTATGATGTCGTTTAGTACATGTCCTAAAAGCAAATTTGGAAGGGCAGTGTGAGGGCTCATGGCCTGGACGCATGCAATTTAAGCAAAGTTTGTGTTTGAATAAAATGTTTTTTCCCTCAAAGGGAGATATAGCCACGAATTGGGGGCATTCAGAGAGTCTATGTTTACCGCGACACAGCTGACAAATGTTATTGTTGATATGAGTATGAAATGTTGACCTAGTGAGATCAGCGGGTTTAATAGTCTTGCGATAGGGAATCTTATCGCTAACTTGTATTCTGTTTACTGATCTGGTCGAGGCGCCGACGTTTTGCATTAATTGCCTTCTACCATTTAAAAATTTAATAAAATTGTTGAAATTAGGGAATCGCTCATCGGATAGACTTTCCTTCCATAGTCGGCATGTCTGGTTATCGAGTTTCTGCGTTAAATATTGAACAAAAATATTTTCAAAAGTATTTACCGGTAAACTTAATGAATTTAAAGCGTTTATATTTGCGGTGATTTCGTCAATAAATTTTGAAATGCCAACCATGGACTCTTGCTGAATGGACTTCATGCCCAAGACATTCCCTATATGATACGCTGAGACAATTAATTTACTATCATACCTGGCCCCCAATAGATCAATGGCTACCGCATAATTATCATGGGTGATTGGGAGAGACTTTATTACATTTAAAGCCTCATCCCTCAGTGAAGAATGTAAATAATGCAATTTCTGAAACGGACGTACGTATCAGCTGTCCCTTAACGATAACAAAGTAAACAAAAGCGAACAACCTACTTATAACCCGATTGAGATACAGCGGCCCAGCATATCGATTAAAACTGACCATACAAAGGACATTAATAATTGTTTAAACTGTGCCGAGTCACGCAGATTCGGCGAAAATTCAGTAATTAACAATTAGAGGTTGGGCCGATCTCTAGTGGAGAGACAGCGCAAAAACCACTGAATATACGGCCTGTAGTTATAGGCAGTACAGAATTTAATGCGGTAATTAGTGCTTCACCCTACCCGTGGATATAGGAAAGACTACCGGTGAAGTTAGAGCTTGATCGGTGCTGGCATCTGGTGCCAGACAATGTAGATAGGCAAGCAGGCCAGAAACTGTATCAAATAACTTTGTCTCTCTGGAATGGTGGCTTAGATCGGCAGCTTATTAAGTACTCCGGGAGATGAAGAGAATTGGGTCTAACTTCTTCATACTATGTTAGGCTAGGACAGATACACGACTGCGGTAAGTCTCGCTTACTTTCATGTTAATAGAATGTAATATTTCACTAGAGAAAACTGTTTTTTAAGAGAAATTTGTATAAGTCGTGAAATGTACTGCTAGCACGACGAAAATTTGTACCATTGTCGGAGAATATCTGTGAAGGGATGCCTCTGCGAGCTATAAACCGTTTTAAGGCTGCTATGAAAGCGTCTGAGGTGAGATCTGAAACTAATTCAAGGTGAATGGCCTTAGTGGCCATGCATATAAATAGAGCAATATAAGCCTTTGACATCGATTTGGAACGCTGCCCGCCATGACGTATAAATACAGGACCGGTGTAGTCGACTGCACATTGAGAAAATGGCTTAGCAGGAGTAACTCGGGAAGAGGGCAATTGTCCTAATAATTGGCTTGAGCCCCTAGCATGGAATCGAAAGCAAGTGAAACATTTGTGTATTACTGAACGTATGTACGATTTATCATTAATTATCCAGTATTTCTGCCGTAGAGAGTACTGAGTCAATTGTACCCCAGCATGGAGTAGACGAAGATGCTCGCCTTCTATGATTAGTTTACTGAGATGAGAATGCGGGTGGAGTATGATTTGGTGTTTGCTATCATAGGTAAGCTGGGAGTGCTGAAGGCGTCCGCCCACGCGTAATATCCCCGTATTGTCCAGAAAGGGGTTAAGTGAAAGAATTTTTCTATTATTAGGGATAGAGCGTTGTGCCTCAATTTCCTTGATTTCGATGCTAAAGTGCGATCGCTGGGACTGGCGAATAAAAATAAAAACTGTACCATGTAATTCATGGGAAGTTAAAAAAGAAGTGTTTCTATCAACTATGGGAAGCCTAGAGTTCCGAATGAATCGAAGGCAGTAGGAAAATAGACGAAGGAGTTTTGAAAGCGAAGAGTAGTTTTCAAAATAACTAGGCGTAGATGAAGCGGCAACCAGTGAGGTTTGGACTTGCTTACATTGTTCTTGCTCAAGATCGGGATGAGTGCAGGGCGAATGGGCATCGAAAGCACTGGTGGGCCATGATGATGACTCATTGGACAACCAGGATGGACCATACCACAATTATGGGTGACCGTGTAAAACACGGGGTAGACAACCACGCGACAGAATGTCGGCTGGGTTGTCATGTGAAGAGAAATGATGCCAGGTACCTTTTGCAGTAAGTCGCTGTATCTCCGCAACGCGGTTGGAGACAAATACCTTCCATCTGGAAGACTCCTGGTGAATCCAGTGTAAGGCGATCATTGAGTCGGAGTAAAAATACAAGTCGTCGAATTTGTAACTCACCGCGTTTACAACCTTGGAAACCAACTGAGCCAATAAGAGACAGGCGCAAAGTTCAAGTCTGCGTAATGTTACCTGCTTTAAGGGAGCGACTCTAGGTTTAGAGCATAACAAGTTTGATGAAATGCTGTGGTTTGAATACACCGTTCGCACATAAATGCAGCACGCGTAACCCTTTACTGACGCGTCGGCAAACCCATGGAGCTGAAATGAAATGATTTGGGAATTATTTAAATTCTTTACGGACCTTGGTATCTTAAAGTAAGTGTCGGCTATCAGCTGAGCATAAAGCTCTACCCATTGATTAGATAATGAGTCAGACAGGGGGTCGTCCCAACTTGTTCCGGTTAACCACAATATCTGCATGAAAAGCTTGCACCAAAATGTAACCGGGCCAATGAGTCCTAATGGGTCGTAAAGTCCGGCGGTAACTGATAATACCCTTCTCATGTTAAATACCTCCACTTCGAAATTTCTATGGAAACCATATATGAAACTATCATCGTTAATGTCCCATTGAATACCCAAAGTACGTACAGTTTGATTCTTGTTAAAGTCAAGGGAAGAGTTGGCGTGCGAAGTTATAATGGTTTGACCATTGGAAAACAATTGTGCGAAGTAAACCCGTATTGACTTAATAAATTTGTAATGTCGGACTTCATTTGCGATAAGATGTGTGGGTTATCTGAGCCGGTCATGAGATCGTCCACATATAAATCGTTTGCGATAGCAGAACAGGCTATAGGGTGTTGAGTTTTGTTTTACTGAGCTATTTGTGACAAACATCTTGTGGCCAAAAATGAAGCGCTTGCAGTCCCATATATGACTGTCCTCAAGGCGTAGTGTTGAAGTTCCCTATGGGGGGCGTCGCGCCAAACAATTCGTTGTAAATTAGAATCCCTGGGAGTGACTAAAATTTGACGGTACATTTTCTCAATGTGCGAAATGAGGACGTATCGGTGCGTACGAAACCGAGACATAATCGAAAAAGGATCCTGCTGGACCGTGGGACCAACCATCAATGTGTCGTTCAAGGACAAATATTTGTTGTTTTGGCAGAGCCGTCGAAAACAACTCGCAATTTGGTGGTTATACCAGAGCCCTTAAAAACCGAATGGTGCGGTAAGTAAAAGGTGTCTGACTTATTGACTGACAAATCGTAAGAATCAAGCAAAGACATGTGACCCAGAGTTAAATATTCCTGCATGAATTTACTATAGTCTTTATGAAGGGCAGGGTTCTGCTTGAACTTGAGTTCCAGTGATTGAAATCTGCGAATAGCTCCGGGAAGAGAATCGCCCAAATGAGAATTGTATACCCTGCGAGGTAGGGACACCACAAATCTACCACTGTTATTGCGGAAAGTGTTAGCGACAAAATGACTTTCGCATTCTGAGTCCTCAACGGAGGGAGCACGAACAGCAACGTCCTCCAATTGCCAGAAGTCTTTTAATTGCGATGAAATGGCATTATAATCTTCGCATGCTATGAATGATGAGACAGGTTTTGTCATGTCGACATTAAAAGGCAGGTTGCCAGCGAGGATGAATCCCAATTTTGTCTCCTGTATTATGGGAAAATGTGGGCTGCGGATGAATTTGATCGGTTCAATCAATTGTAAGTAGTACTGGGCACCAAGTAATATGTCGATTTGTGAAGAAAAGTTCAGTTGCGGGTCAGCTAGGAATATGCCCTTTGGTATATTTAGGGATGAGATATCAAACGATTCTGCAGGGAGATTATTCGTAATACTGGGAAGCACAGCGCAATGCACGTTCAGATTAAAATCCTTGTAACGAGAATTCAGCCTTACCCTTGTACTAAAGTCAGCTTGAATAAGGAATTGTTTATACCAGTGATGGGTAATTGAGACTTGGTTAATTTTAGACCCATGCGGCGTGCGAAACTCACGGTACAGAAGTTTGCTTGAGATCCTGAGTCTAATAAAATCCTTACTGGATGCTTCCTACCGGCCTGGTCCGTTGTCATGCAGACAGCGGTGGATAATAGAAGAGATTTGTTTGTTTTTAGTTTGAGTGAAAATTGATTGTTGCCCCTACTTGCAGTGTAACTGCCTGATATGTGGATCATTGTATGATGTCGTTTAGTACATGTCCTAAAAGCAAATTTGGAAGGGCAGTGTGAGGGCTCATGGCCTGGACGCATGCAATTTAAGCAAAGTTTGTGTTTGAATAAAATGTTTTTTCCCTCAAAGGGAGATATAGCCACGAATTGGGGCATTCAGAGAGTCTATGTTTACCGCGACACAGCTGACAAATGTTATTGTTGATATGAGTATGAAATGTTGACCTAGTGAGATCAGCGGGTTTAATAGTCTTGCGATAGGGAATCTTATCGCTAACTTGTATTCTGTTTACTGATCTGGTCGAGGCGCCGACGTTTTGCATTAATTGCCTTCTACCATTTAAAAATTTAATAAAATTGTTGAAATTAGGGAATCGCTCATCGGATAGACTTTCCTTCCATAGTCGGCATGTCTGGTTATCGAGTTTCTGCGTTAAATATTGAACAAAAATATTTTCAAAAGTATTTACCGGTAAACTTAATGAATTTAAAGCGTTTATATTTGCGGTGATTTCGTCAATAAATTTTGAAATGCCAACATGGACTCTTGCTGAATGGACTTCATGCCCAAGACATTCCCTATATGATACGCTGAGACAATTAATTTACTATCATACCTGGCCCCCAATAGATCAATGGCTACCGCATAATTATCATGGGTGATTGGGAGAGACTTTATTACATTTAAAGCCTCATCCTCAGTGAAGAATGTAAATAATGCAATTTCTGAAACGGACGTACGTATCAGCTGTCCCTTAACGATAACAAAGTAAACAAAAGCGAACAACCTACTTATAACCCGATTGAGATACAGCGGCCCAGCATATCGATTAAAACTGACCATACAAAGGACATTAATAATTGTTTAAACTGCCGAGTCACGCAGATTCGGCGAAAATTCAGTAATTAACAATTAGAGGTTGGGCCGATCTCTAGTGGAGAGACAGCGCAAAAACCACTGAATATACGGCCTGTAGTTATAGGCAGTACAGAATTTAATGCGGTAATTAGTGCTTCACCCTACCGTGGATATAGGAAAGACTACCGGTGAAGTTAGAGCTTGATCGGTGCTGGCATCTGGTGCAGACAATGTAGATAGGCAAGCAGGCCAGAAACTGTATCAAATAACTTTGTCTCTCTGGAATGGTGGCTTAGATCGGCAGCTTATTAAGTACTCCGGGAGATGAAGAGAATTGGGTCTACTTCTTCATACTATGTTAGGCTAGGCAGATACACGACTGCGGTAAGTCTCGCTTACTTTCATGTTAATAGAATTGTAATATTTCACTAGAGATAGAGAAAACTGTTTTTTAAGAGAAATTTGTATAAGTCGTGAAATGTACTGCTAGCACGACGAAAATTTGTACCATTGTCGGAGAATATCTGTGAAGGGATGCCTCTGCGAGCTATAAACCGTTTTAAGGCTGCTATGAAAGCGTCTGAGGTGAGATCTGAAACTAATTCAAGGTGAATGGCCTTAGTGGCCATGCATATAAATAGAGCAATATAAGCCTTTGACATCGATTTGGAACGCTGCCCGCCATGACGTATAAATACAGGACCGGTGTAGTCGACTGCACATTGAGAAAATGGCTTAGCAGGAGTAACTCGGGAAGAGGGCAATTGTCCTAATAATTGGCTTGAGCCCCTAGCATGGAATCGAAAGCAAGTGAAACATTTGTGTATTACTGAACGTATGTACGATTTATCATTAATTATCCAGTATTTCTGCCGTAGAGAGTACTGAGTCAATTGTACCCCAGCATGGAGTAGACGAAGATGCTCGCCTTCTATGATTAGTTTACTGAGATGAGAATGCGGGTGGAGTATGATTTGGTGTTTGCTATCATAGGTAAGCTGGGAGTGCTGAAGGCGTCCGCCCACGCGTAATATCCCCGTATTGTCCAGAAAGGGGTTAAGTGAAAGAATTTTTCTATTATTAGGGATAGAGCGTTGTGCCTCAATTTCCTTGATTTCGATGCTAAAGTGCGATCGCTGGGACTGGCGAATAAAAATAAAAACTGTACCATGTAATTCATGGGAAGTTAAAAAAGAAGTGTTTCTATCAACTATGGGAAGCCTAGAGTTCCGAATGAATCGAAGGCAGTAGGAAAATAGACGAAGGAGTTTTGAAAGCGAAGAGTAGTTTTCAAAATAACTAGGCGTAGATGAAGCGGCAACCAGTGAGGTTTGGACTTGCTTACATTGTTCTTGCTCAAGATCGGGATGAGTGCAGGGCGAATGGGCATCGAAAGCACTGGTGGGCCATGATGATGACTCATTGGACAACCAGGATGGACCATACCACAATTATGGGTGACCGTGTAAAACACGGGGTAGACAACCACGCGACAGAATGTCGGCTGGGTTGTCATGTGAAGAGAAATGATGCCAGGTACCTTTTGCAGTAAGTCGCTGTATCTCCGCAACGCGGTTGGAGACAAATACCTTCCATCTGGAAGACTCCTGGTGAATCCAGTGTAAGGCGATCATTGAGTCGGAGTAAAAATACAAGTCGTCGAATTTGTAACTCACCGCGTTTACAACCTTGGAAACCAACTGAGCCAATAAGAGACAGGCGCAAAGTTCAAGTCTGCGTAATGTTACCTGCTTTAAGGGAGCGACTCTAGGTTTAGAGCATAACAAGTTTGATGAAATGCTGTGGTTTGAATACACCGTTCGCACATAAATGCAGCACGCGTAACCCTTTACTGACGCGTCGGCAAACCCATGGAGCTGAAATGAAATGATTTGGGAATTATTTAAATTCTTTACGGACCTTGGTATCTTAAAGTAAGTGTCGGCTATCAGCTGAGCATAAAGCTCTACCCATTGATTAGATAATGAGTCAGACAGGGGGTCGTCCCAACTTGTTCCGGTTAACCACAATATCTGCATGAAAAGCTTGCACCAAAATGTAACCGGGCCAATGAGTCCTAATGGGTCGTAAAGTCCGGCGGTAACTGATAATACCCTTCTCATGTTAAATACCTCCACTTCGAAATTTCTATGGAAACCATATATGAAACTATCATCGTTAATGTCCCATTGAATACCCAAAGTACGTACAGTTTGATTCTTGTTAAAGTCAAGGGAAGAGTTGGCGTGCGAAGTTATAATGGTTTGACCATTGGAAAACCAATTGTGCGAAGTAAACCCGTATTGACTTAATAAATTTGTAATGTCGGACTTCATTTGCGATAAGATGTGTGGGTTATCTGAGCCGGTCATGAGATCGTCCACATATAAATCGTTTGCGATAGCAGAACAGGCTATAGGGTGTTGAGTTTTGTTTTACTGAGCTATTTGTGACAAACATCTTGTGGCCAAAAATGAAGCGCTTGCAGTCCCATATATGACTGTCCTCAAGGCGTAGTGTTGAAGTTCCCTATGGGGGGCGTCGCGCCAAACAATTCGTTGTAAATTAGAATCCCTGGGAGTGACTAAAATTTGACGGTACATTTTCTCAATGTGCGAAATGAGGACGTATCGGTGCGTACGAAACCGAGACATAATCGAAAAAGGATCCTGCTGGACCGTGGGACCAACCATCAATGTGTCGTTCAAGGACAAATATTTGTTGTTTTGGCAGAGCCGTCGAAAACAACTCGCAATTTGGTGGTTATACCAGAGCCCTTAAAAACCGAATGGTGCGGTAAGTAAAAGGTGTCTGACTTATTGACTGACAAATCGTAAGAATCAAGCAAAGACATGTGACCCAGAGTTAAATATTCCTGCATGAATTTACTATAGTCTTTATGAAGGGCAGGGTTCTGCTTGAACTTGAGTTCCAGTGATTGAAATCTGCGAATAGCTCCGGGAAGAGAATCGCCCAAATGAGAATTGTATACCCTGCGAGGTAGGGACACCACAAATCTACCACTGTTATTGCGGAAAGTGTTAGCGACAAAATGACTTTCGCATTCTGAGTCCTCAACGGAGGGAGCACGAACAGCAACGTCCTCCAATTGCCAGAAGTCTTTTAATTGCGATGAAATGGCATTATAATCTTCGCATGCTATGAATGATGAGACAGGTTTTGTCATGTCGACATTAAAAGGCAGGTTGCCAGCGAGGATGAATCCCAATTTTGTCTCCTGTATTATGGGAAAATGTGGGCTGCGGATGAATTTGATCGGTTCAATCAATTGTAAGTAGTACTGGGCACCAAGTAATATGTCGATTTGTGAAGAAAAGTTCAGTTGCGGGTCAGCTAGGAATATGCCCTTTGGTATATTTAGGGATGAGATATCAAACGATTCTGCAGGGAGATTATTCGTAATACTGGGAAGCACAGCGCAATGCACGTTCAGATTAAAATCCTTGTAACGAGAATTCAGCCTTACCCTTGTACTAAAATCAGCTTGAATAAGGAATTGTTTATACCAGTGATGGGTAATTGAGACTTGGTTAATTTTAGACCCATGCGGCGTGCGAAACTCACGGTACAGAAGTTTGCTTGAGATCCTGAGTCTAATAAAATCCTTACTGGATGCTTCCTACCGGCCTGGTCCGTTGTCATGCAGACAGCGGTGGATAATAGAAGAGATTTGTTTGTTTGTAGTTTGAGTGAAAATTGATTGTTGCCCCTACTTGCAGTGTAACTGCCTGATATGTGGATCATTGTATGATGTCGTTTAGTACATGTCCTAAAAGCAAATTTGGAAGGGCAGTGTGAGGGCTCATGGCCTGGACGCATGCAATTTAAGCAAAGTTTGTGTTTGAATAAAATGTTTTTTCCCTCAAAGGGAGATATAGCCACGAATTGGGGGCATTCAGAGAGTCTATGTTTACCGCGACACAGCTGACAAATGTTATTGTTGATATGAGTATGAAATGTTGACCTAGTGAGATCAGCGGGTTTAATAGTCTTGCGATAGGGAATCTTATCGCTAACTTGTATTCTGTTTACTGATCTGGTCGAGGCGCCGACGTTTTGCATTAATTGCCTTCTACCATTTAAAAATTTAATAAAATTGTTGAAATTAGGGAATCGCTCATCGGATAGACTTTCCTTCCATAGTCGGCATGTCTGGTTATCGAGTTTCTGCGTTAAATATTGAACAAAAATATTTTCAAAAGTATTTACCGGTAAACTTAATGAATTTAAAGCGTTTATATTTGCGGTGATTTCGTCAATAAATTTTGAAATGCCAACCATGGACTCTTGCTGAATGGACTTCATGCCCAAGACATTCCCTATATGATACGCTGAGACAATTAATTTACTATCATACCTGGCCCCCAATAGATCAATGGCTACCGCATAATTATCATGGGTGATTGGGAGAGACTTTATTACATTTAAAGCCTCATCCCTCAGTGAAGAATGTAAATAATGCAATTTCTGAAACGGACGTACGTATCAGCTGTCCCTTAACGATAACAAAGTAAACAAAAGCGAACAACCTACTTATAACCCGATTGAGATACAGCGGCCCAGCATATCGATTAAAACTGACCATACAAAGGACATTAATAATTGTTTAAACTGTGCCGAGTCACGCAGATTCGGCGAAAATTCAGTAATTAACAATTAGAGGTTGGGCCGATCTCTAGTGGAGAGACAGCGCAAAAACCACTGAATATACGGCCTGTAGTTATAGGCAGTACAGAATTTAATGCGGTAATTAGTGCTTCACCCTACCCGTGGATATAGGAAAGACTACCGGTGAAGTTAGAGCTTGATCGGTGCTGGCATCTGGTGCCAGACAATGTAGATAGGCAAGCAGGCCAGAAACTGTATCAAATAACTTTGTCTCTCTGGAATGGTGGCTTAGATCGGCAGCTTATTAAGTACTCGGGAGATGAAGAGAATTGGGTCTAACTTCTTCATACTATGTTAGGCTAGGACAGATACACGACTGCGGTAAGTCTCGCTTACTTTCATGTTAATAGAATGTAATATTTCACTAGAGAAAACTGTTTTTTAAGAGAAATTGGTAAGTTGATTTCTGTTCACCTGTATGCGACATCATGCGGTTGTGCAATATACAATTTGAAGGTAAAATTTTTAAAACTTTATAAAACTATATTTCATTCACGTGACCGAACATCGGCACGATAAGGTTAAGTAAATTAAATACAAAAGTTTAAGTTTAAAATATATCTTAACATGGATGTTACCAGATTCGTGTTACGTACCTAAGTTATTGCACAAGGCGTAGTTGGGTTAGATGGCATACAAGTTTTGCTACAATTAATAGTAAAACTTTATTAATATCTAGAAACTTATTGAGGCACGTTTTGAAAGTAAATAATCACCAATTCATATTAATTACGATAGTAAAGACTATGTAATCTGAAGTAAGCTCTCAACCACGTGGTAGCTACATATTCACACTATGTATAAAGTCTATGAAATGGTACAAAGCCATAATTAATTGTCAAATTGCAAACATGGTAACCCGCATTGGGTGAAGTTAATATTATGAAGAATTACTGTTATAAAGATTTTCAAATAGGGCATGTTGGCCATATAAATCTGTCAAGTTATATTTAAGTGGCTCTAAAGCTATGTTAGCTTATATATGTATTTTGGGGGGGTGTGCAAACTTTAGTGGGGCATTGTGTTGTGTACTCTGGCTAATATATATAATGGTGTGTAATTAGGGTCCACCGCATAGACGAGAACAAGACCTACAACATGGCTGAACTATTAACACCTTAAAGCTCTCCTCTTTCGCTACCGGAGGAATCGCCAGAAGGCCACACCAACACCTATAATGTCGACCACGAGATTGCCACCTTAAGAAAAACTCTCATGGACAAAATCAGGTGATACAAAACCAATTATTATGTACACATAGAGTCAGCACTCAGTAATACCCAGTGACCGGTTCTATATATATCTATCAACTACAACATTTCAAGTTTTAAACATTTAATTGGATCCCCAATTCATGGGAAAGTTTAGTGTGTGAACTGGGTGCAAAATTAATTTTAAATTTTATTAAATTTCTGGTAAAATTGTCAGCTCAGAGACTGGCATGTCTTAAACAGTTCAACATTCAACATATAATTTCCTCTTATTTCATTATATGGGTTTCTTTACAGATTTTAAGTCATTCTTTCTATTGGTAATTTATCGTGTTCAATTTAGTAGTATATATATATATATTCTTAATTTTAAAATCAGTTTAATACATATTGTATAGAAATTTCTGGGGGGTAGGTAGGTGCATTTTCCACAAGTTTCAACCAGAAGGAATGCATGTTGATACAGTTTTGAACTTGTTGATTGAGACAAGTTAAGAGATGCATCAACTGGCAATTAACATTTCGGTCTCTGGGCCAAAAGTATTTTCCATAGGGTTATAATATTATGCAACATTTCTATTTTTATTACTTGGCAATGTTTCAGTATATATAAATTCTGTAAATTATTTATGATAACTGGGGGGTGTTCATTATTTTAAATATTTTTTATTTCTCACAGTAATAGAGCCCAGTGGGGCTGAATTAGATAACAGCATTAGGCACTTAGCCCAAAATTTTGAAAGTTATTATGTCCTGGGGACTACTGAAGGCTTAAGCATTCTCTAATACACGTGAAGTGTAATCAACCAACATCATGGGGGTAATAAAAAAGTAAATTGTAATCCTAACAGGGATAATTATAAAAGAAGTAAGAATTTATATACACCATGGGGGTAATATAAAAAGGGGCGTGGCAAGAGATCCTTATATATATTGTATTGTATGGTATTGTATAATGTATTTGTATTGTGGAACATGTTATGTTTGTATATTTGTGTGTGCATTTTGGGGGTTATAAGTATTGTGCATTTAGAGTATTTTTGGTGGGGACTTTGGATATAGGGTTTGTTTGGTTGTCTTTTTTATAAAAGAAAGTTGATACATGGAATTATGTAGGTATATCCTTTTCATTTTTTATAACAGGTATTCTATCTCAATTAATCATTGCTGATCATTTCTTTAAGAAAATAATCTATTTTATTTAACTTTAATAACAAGTATATGAATTGTCACCCTTTAAAATTTATTTAATTTGTTGGAGAATTTATTATTATAATTAATATTAGCAAGGAATCTATACCATTTATCTTCATTAAGTTCAATGGAGCATTCTAAAAGGAACATATAAAATAAATTTTATATTTTATTAATATTTTAATGGAAACTTTATTTCAAGGTTAGTAATGGTTTTAAATTTCAATTCATTTGTAAAGAGACATAGCCAATTATTTTCTTGGTTTTAATAAATATTTTCAGGTGGCCTTGTTGAGAAAGTATACTTTATTTAATTGACTATTTAAGGGAATTATAGATTATGATTGTTGGGTTTATTTATTTTTTTATTAATTTGTTTACTGAGATAGAATAATAAAAGGGATTTGTTAATTGTTTAATTCATGAGTTTTCATTGCAAGTCCCGTCTCACTGGATCCAGCGCATTTTTGGCTTCTCTAGGCTTTAGCCTAGTTCTAATTAACTTGTGGCCCCGCTTTACAAAAAAAAAACCTTTTATTTTACTGCTTAAGTTAAAGAGAGGTTACATTTGGTAGCAGAGCGTGGTTGGGATTAGGGTCAACCCGTGGGTCCTGTGGGTGTGACGTGGCTTGCAAACTTAGGAAACATTTTGGGAGTTCCAATGGAACTTAGAAAAATTTTAAAAGGCCCTATATCTAAAGGTGAAAATATTTTTGTTAGGTCTAAGGTTTTGAGATATATATATATGTATATGTACTTGCCCGCCTTGAATAGTTGATAGTGCCACGTGGTGAGAAATTTTAGAAGGGGAAATTCCTTGGGAAACGGGAGTTATCGCAGTTCGGTGCCTGGTTGGTGATGGTTGCAGTTTTACCTTCCCCATATTTGGGGAGGTGTTGTCTTTTTAATTATGCGGTATGGCCCGATCGGCAGTCGGTTTCTTCCGATATACGGTAGCCGAAGTAACATTGAGAAATTGTTTAAATAAATTTCGCTGGTCGGTGTTTTTGTCGTGTTGTGTGTTTGTGTGTGTGTGTCGCGTTCCATTTGTCTAGAGTCGTAGAGTGAGAGCAGTTCAGTTAGTGGGCTAGTTTCTCGCAACGGTAGGTGGACCCGCAGTCTACTCGAAGGAGAATTTTGTACTCGAGTTTTTCTGATTCCTGTGTTTTTGATTGTCATTATTTTTATAGGTGTTAGATTTTTTTTTTAAAAGACCAGTTACATAGGTCAAGGATTTGTGATGCCTTGTTTTGCAGCATATGGCTGGTTAGTCCAGATGTGGACAGTCGTGTTATGGGCACTCACATATCGAGGTATTAGTTACCTTGTTTTGGTCTTCGGACGCGTATGTGAGTGGCAGCAGGAGGAGTAGGTGGTGGTCACCAGAGAGTGTGACGTATTGGGGCGGTCCTGTGGGGTTGGCCTGGCGGAGAGGGTCGCGTGGGGATGGTTGCATTGGCGTTGAGATTTTCCAGTCCTGTGAGAGGGGGGGGAATAATTGTTGCCCTGAGTAGGTATTAGTTTGGGTCTCAGTTTGGGGAGGCCTTGGGAGGTCAGAACTCAGAGGGTGCTCTTGATAGGGTCCGTAATCTTTCTTTAGTCCTTTTAGCTGTCTATCTCTTGTGCTGTATGCTGACTCTGATCAAGCCAGCATGCAGTACCCGCACACTTACATATTACATACCTTCTTTCGTCTCCTTCGTTTTCTTTCTGAGCCTCTGTTCTCCCAAGAGCGGTTAAATTTCTGAGATTTCCGAGGACTAGCCAAGGGGCTGTGAGTTAGCCTTGGGGCAACTATGTTGCCCTTTTGGGGTGAGGGTGTGCCGAGTCACGCAGATTCGGCGAAAATTCAGTAATTAACAATTAGAGGTTGGGCCGATCTCTAGTGGAGAGACAGCGCAAAAACCACTGAATATACGGCCTGTAGTTATAGGCAGTACAGAATTTAATGCGGTAATTAGTGCTTCACCCTACCCGTGGATATAGGAAAGACTACCGGTGAAGTTAGAGCTTGATCGGTGCTGGCATCTGGTGCCAGACAATGTAGACAGGCAAGCAGGCTAGAAACTGTATCAAATAACTTTGTCTCTCTGGAATGGTGGCTTAGATCGGCAGCTTATTAAGTACTCCGGGAGATGAAGAGAATTGGGTCTAACTTCTTCATACTATGTTAGGCTAGGACAGATACACGACTGCGGTAAGTCTCGCTTACTTTCATGTTAATAGAATGTAATATTTCACTAGATAAAACTGTTTTTTAATAAGCCTAGGTAAGTTGATTTCTGTTCACCTGTATGCGACATCATGCGGTTGTGCAATATACAATTTGAAGGTAAAATTTTTAAAACTTTATAAAACTATATTTCATTCACGTGACCGAACATCGGCACGATAAGGTTAAGTAAATTAAATACAAAAGTTTAAGTTTAAAATATATCTTAACATGGATGTTACCAGATTCGTGTTACGTACCTAAGTTATTGCACAAGGCGTAGTTGGGTTAGATGGCATACAAGTTTTGCTACAATTAATAGTAAAACTTTATTAATATCTAGAAACTTATTGAGGCACGTTTTGAAAGTAAATAATCACCAATTCATATTAATTACGATAGTAAAGACTATGTAATCTGAAGTAAGCTCTCAACCACGTGGTAGCTACATATTCACACTATGTATAAAGTCTATGAAATGGTACAAAGCCATAATTAATTGTCAAATTGCAAACATGGTAACCCGCATTGGGTGAAGTTAATATTATGAAGAATTACTGTTATAAAGATTTTCAAATAGGGCATGTTGGCCATATAAATCTGTCAAGTTATATTTAAGTGGCTCTAAAGCTATGTTAGCTTATATATGTATTTTGGGGGGGTGTGCAAACTTTAGTGGGGCATTGTGTTGTGTACTCTGGCTAATATATATAATGGTGTGTAATTAGGGTCCACCGCATAGACGAGAACAAGACCTACAACATGGCTGAACTATTAACACCTTAAAGCTCTCCTCTTTCGCTACCGGAGGAATCGCCAGAAGGCCACACCAACACCTATAATGTCGACCACGAGATTGCCACCTTAAAAAAAACTCTCATGGACAAAATCAGGTGATACAAAACCAATTATTATGTACACATAGAGTCAGCACTCAGTAATACCCAGTGACCGGTTCTATATATATCTATCAACTACAACATTTCAAGTTTTAAACATTTAATTGGATCCCCAATTCATGGGAAAGTTTAGTGTGTGAACTGGGTGCAAAATTAATTTTAAATTTTATTAAATTTCTGGTAAAATTGTCAGCTCAGAGACTGGCATGTCTTAAACAGTTCAACATTCAACATATAATTTCCTCTTATTTCATTATATGGGTTTCTTTA
Organism: Magicicada septendecula; assembly: GCA_034769895.1. NCBI lineage: Eukaryota > Metazoa > Arthropoda > Insecta > Hemiptera > Cicadidae > Magicicada > Magicicada septendecula. The sequence continues at coordinate 29,894,950 of CM068373.1, forward strand.
CAGATTTTAAGTCATTCTTTCTATTGGTAATTTATCGTGTTCAATTTAGTAGTATATATATATATATTCTTAATTTTAAAATCAGTTTAATACATATTGTATAGAAATTTCTGGGGGGTAGGTAGGTGCATTTTCCACAAGTTTCAACCAGAAGGAATGCATGTTGATACAGTTTTGAACTTGTTGATTGAGACAAGTTAAGAGATGCATCAACTGGCAATTAACATTTCGGTCTCTGGGCCAAAAGTATTTTCCATAGGGTTATAATATTATGCAACATTTCTATTTTTATTACTTGGCAATGTTTCAGTATATATAAATTCTGTAAATTATTTATGATAACTGGGGGGTGTACATTGTTTTAAATATTTTTTATTTCTTACAGTAATAGAGCCCAGTGGGGCTGAATTAGATAACAGCATTAGGCACTTAGCCCAAAATTTTGAAAGTTATTATGTCCTGGGGACTACTGAAGGCTTAAGCATTCTCTAATACACGTGAAGTGTAATCAACCAACATCATGGGGGTAATAAAAAAGTAAATTGTAATCCTAACAGGGATAATTATAAAAGAAGTAAGAATTTGTATACACCATGGGGGTAATATAAAAAGGGGCGTGGCAAGAGATCCTTATATATATTGTATTGTATGGTATTGTATAATGTATTTGTATTGTGGAACATGTTATGTTTGTATATTTGTGTGTGCATTTTGGGGGTTATAAGTATTGTGCATTTAGAGTATTTTTGGTGGGGACTTTGGATATAGGGTTTGTTTGGTTGTCTTTTTTATAAAAGAAAGTTGATACATGGAATTATGTAGGTATATCCTTTTCATTTTTTATAACAGGTATTCTATCTCAATTAATCATTGCTGATCATTTCTTTAAGAAAATAATTTATTTTATTTAACTTTAATAACAAGTATATGAATTGTCACCCTTTAAAATTTATTTAATTTGTTGGAGAATTTATTATTATAATTAATATTAGCAAGGAATCTATACCATTTATCTTCATTAAGTTCAATGGAGCATTCTAAAAGGAACATATAAAATAAATTTTATATTTTATTAATATTTTAATGGAAACTTTATTTCAAGGTTAGTAATGGTTTTAAATTTCAATTCATTTGTAAAGAGACATAGCCAATTATTTTCTTGGTTTTAATAAATATTTTCAGGTGGCCTTGTTGAGAAAGTATACTTTATTTAATTGACTATTTAAGGGAATTATAGATTATGATTGTTGGGTTTATTTATTTTTTTATTAATTTGTTTACTGAGATAGAATAATAAAAGGGATTTGTTAATTGTTTAATCCATGAGTTTTCATTGCAAGTCCCGTCTCACTGGATCCAGCGCATTTTTGGCTTCTCTAGGATTTAGCCTAGTTCTAATTAACTTGTGGCCCCTCTTTACAAAAAAAAAAAAAATTCAAAAAAAAAATCTTTTATTTTACTGCTTAAGTTAAAGAGAGGTTACATTTGGTAGCAGAGCGTGGTTGGGATTAGGGTCAACCCGTGGGTCCTGTGGGTGTGACGGGGCTTGCAAACTTAGGAAACATTTTGGGAGTTCCAATGGAACTTAGAAAAATTTTAAAAGGCCCTATATCTAAAGGTGAAAATATTTTTGTTAGGTCTAAGGTTTTGAGATATATATATATATATGTATATGTACTTGCCCGCCTTGAATAGTTGATAGTGCCACGTGGTGAGAAATTTTAGAAGGGGAAATTCCTTGGGAAACGGGAGTTATCGCAGTTCGGTGCCTGGTTGGTGATGGTTGCAGTTTTACCTTCCCCATATTTGGGGAGGTGTTGTCTTTTTAATTATGCGGTATGGCCCGATCGGCAGTCGGTTTCTTCCGATATACGGTAGCCGAAGTAACATTGAGAAATTGTTTAAATAAATTTCGCTGGTCGGTGTTTTTGTCGTGTTGTGTGTTTGTGTGTGTGTGTCGCGTTCCATTTGTCTAGAGTCGTAGAGTGAGAGCAGTTCAGTTAGTGGGCTAGTTTCTCGCAACGGTAGGTGGACCCGCAGTCTACTCGAAGGAGAATTTTGTACTCGAGTTTTTCTGATTCCTGTGTTTTTGATTGTCATTATTTTTATAGGTGTTAGATTTTTTTTTTAAAAGACCAGTTACATAGGTCAAGGATTTGTGATGCCTTGTTTTGCAGCATATGGCTGGTTAGTCCAGATGTGGACAGTCGTGTTATGGGCACTCACATATCGAGGTATTAGTTACCTTGTTTTGGTCTTCGGACGCGTATGTGAGTGGCAGCAGGAGGAGTAGGTGGTGGTCACCAGAGAGTGTGACGTATTGGGGCGGTCCTGTGGGGTTGGCCTGGCGGAGAGGGTCGCGTGGGGATGGTTGCATTGGCGTTGAGATTTTCCAGTCCTGTGAGAGGGGGGGAATAATTGTTGCCCTGAGTAGGTATTAGTTTGGGTCTCAGTTTGGGGAGGCCTTGGGAGGTCAGAACTCAGAGGGTGCTCTTGATAGGGTCCGTAATTTTTCTTTAGTCCTTTTAGCTGTCTATCTCTTGTGCTGTATGCTGACTCTGATCAAGCCAGCATGCAGTACCCGCACACTTACATATTACATACCTTCTTTCGTCTCCTTCGTTTTCTTTCTGAGCCTCTGTTCTCCCAAGAGCGGTTAAATTTCTGAGATTTCCGAGGACTAGCCAAGGGGCTGTGAGTTAGCCTTGGGGCAACTATGTTGCCCTTTTGGGGTGAGGGTGTGCCGAGTCACGCAGATTCGGCGAAAATTCAGTAATTAACAATTAGAGGTTGGGCCGATCTCTAGTGGAGAGACAGCGCAAAAACCACTGAATATACGGCCTGTAGTTATAGGCAGTACAGAATTTAATGCGGTAATTAGTGCTTCACCCTACCCGTGGATATAGGAAAGACTACCGGTGAAGTTAGAGCTTGATCGGTGCTGGCATCTGGTGCCAGACAATGTAGACAGGCAAGCAGGCTAGAAACTGTATCAAATAACTTTGTCTCTCTGGAATGGTGGCTTAGATCGGCAGCTTATTAAGTACTCCGGGAGATGAAGAGAATTGGGTCTAACTTCTTCATACTATGTTAGGCTAGGACAGATACACGACTGCGGTAAGTCTCGCTTACTTTCATGTTAATAGAATGTAATATTTCACTAGATAAAACTGTTTTTTAATAAGCCTAGGTAAGTTGATTTCTGTTCACCTGTATGCGACATCATGCGGTTGTGCAATATACAATTTGAAGGTAAAATTTTTAAAACTTTATAAAACTATATTTCATTCACGTGACCGAACATCGGCACGATAAGGTTAAGTAAATTAAATACAAAAGTTTAAGTTTAAAATATATCTTAACATGGATGTTACCAGATTCGTGTTACGTACCTAAGTTATTGCACAAGGCGTAGTTGGGTTAGATGGCATACAAGTTTTGCTACAATTAATAGTAAAGCTTTATTAATATCTAGAAACTTATTGAGGCACGTTTTGAAAGTAAATAATCACCAATTCATATTAATTACGATAGTAAAGACTATGTAATCTGAAGTAAGCTCTCAACCACGTGGTAGCTACATATTCACACTATGTATAAAGTCTATGAAATGGTACAAAGCCATAATTAATTGTCAAATTTCAAACATGGTAACCCGCATTGGGTGAAGTTAATATTATGAAGAATTACTGTTATAAAGATTTTCAAATAGGGCATGTTGGCCATATAAATCTGTCAAGTTATATTTAAGTGGCTCTAAAGCTATGTTAGCTTATATATGTATTTTGGGGGGGGTGTGCAAACTTTAGTGGGGCATTGTGTTGTGTACTCTGGCTAATATATATAATGGTGTGTAATTAGGGTCCACCGCATAGACGAGAACAAGACCTACAACATGGCTGAACTATTAACACCTTAAAGCTCTCCTCTTTCGCTACCGGAGGAATCGCCAGAAGGCCACACCAACACCTATAATGTCGACCACGAGATTGCCATTTTAAAAAAAAACCTTCATGGACAAAATCAGGTGATACAAAACCAATTATTATGTACACATAGAGTCAGCACTCAGTAATACCCAGTGACCGGTTATATATATATCTATCAACTACAACATTTCAAGTTTTAAACATTTAATTGGATCCCCAATTCATGGTAAAGTTTAGTGTGTGAACTGGGTGCAAAATTAATTTTAAATTTTATTAAATTTCTGGTAAAATTGTCAGCTCAGAGACTGGCATGTCTTAAACAGTTCAACATTCAACATATAATTTCCTCTTATTTCATTATATGGGTTTCTTTACAGATTTTAAGTCATTCTTTCTATTGGTAATTTATCGTGTTCAATTTAGTAGTATATATATATATTTTCTAAATTTTAAAATCAGTTTAATACATATTGTATAGAAATTTCTGGGGGGTAGGTAGGTGCATTTTCCACAAGTTTCAACCAGAAGGAATGCATGTCGATACAGTTTTGAACTTGTTGATTGAGACAAGTTAAGAGATGCATCAACTGGCAATTAACATGTCGGTCTCTGGGCCAAAAGTATTTTCCATAGGGTTATAATATTATGCAACATTTCTATTTTTATTACTTAGCAATGTTTCAGTATATATAAATTCTGTAAATTATTTATGATAACTGGGGGGTGTTCATTGTTTTAAATATTTTTTATTTCTCACAGTAATAGAGCCTAGTGGGGCTGAATTAGATAACAGCATTAGGCACTTAGCCCAAAATTTTGAAAGTTATTATGTCCTGGGGACTACTGAAGGCTTAAGCATTCTCTAATACACGTGAAGTGTAATCAACCAACATCATGGGGGTAATAAAAAAGTAAATTGTAATCCTAACAGGGATAATTATAAAAGAAGTAAGAATTTATATACACCATGGGGGTAATATAAAAAGGGGCGTGGCAAGAGATCCTTATATATATTGTATTGTATGGTATTGTATAATGTATTTGTGTTGTGGAACATGTTATGTTTGTATATTTGTGTGTGCATTTTGGGGGTTATAAGTATTGTGCATTTAGAGTATTTTTGGTGGGGACTTTGGATATAGGGTTTGTTTGGTTGTCTTTTTTATAAAAGAAAGTTGATACATGGAATTATGTAGGTATATCCTTTTCATTTTTTATAACAGGTATTCTATCTCAATTAATCATTGCTGATCATTTCTTTAAGAAAATAATTTATTTTATTTAACTTTAATAACAAGTATATGAATTGTCACCCTTTAAAATTTATTTAATTTGTTGGAGAATTTATTATTATAATTAATATTAGCAAGGAATCTATACCATTTATCTTCATTAAGTTCAATGGAGCATTCTAAAAGGAACATATAAAATAAATTTTATATTTTATTAATATTTTAATGGAAACTTTATTTCAAGGTTAGTAATGGTTTTAAATTTCAATTCATTTGTAAAGAGACATAGCCAATTATTTTCTTGGTTTTAATAAATATTTTCAGGTGGCCTTGTTGAGAAAGTATACTTTATTTAATTGACTATTTAAGGGAATTATAGATTATGATTGTTGGGTTTATTTATTTTTTTATTAATTTGTTTACTGAGATAGAATAATAAAAGGGATTTGTTAATTGTTTAATTCATGAGTTTTCATTGCAAGTCCCGTCTCACTGGATCCAGCGCATTTTTGGCTTCTCTAGGCTTTAGTCTAGTTCTAATTAACTTGTGGCCCCTCTTTACAAAAAAAAAAAAATTTCAAAAAAAAAATCTTTTATTTTACTGCTTAAGTTAAAGAGAGGTTACATTTGGTAGCAGAGCGTGGTTGGGATTAGGGTCAACCCGTGGGTCCTGTGGGTGTGACGGGGCTTGCAAACTTAGGAAACATTTTGGGAGTTCCAATGGAACTTAGAAAAATTTTAAAAGGCCCTATATCTAAAGGTGAAAATATTTTTGTTAGGTCTAAGGTTTTGAGATATATATACATGTATATGTACTTGCCCGCCTTGAATAGTTGATAGTGCCACGTGGTGAGAAATTTTAGAAGGGGAAATTCCTTGGGAAACGGGACTTATCGCAGTTCGGTGCCTGGTTGGTGATGGTTGCAGTTTTACCTTGCCCATATTTGGGGGTAACAAAAGTTAGAGCTTTTCTCGGGTTAACTGGATAGTATCGTCGTTCCTCGCCGAATTATTCTAAAACAATAACACCCTTATTGGAATTACTTCAAAAGGGGCATAAGTGGAAATGGGAAGATAAACATCAAATCGCATTTGATAATATTAAGGACCTATTTCAAAATAATTTGCACTTATTTCATCTGAATGACGAAGGAACTTATGTGTTGCAAACTGATGCGAGTGATACTGCTATCGGTGCTGTGTTATATCAGCGTGACACTAGGGGAGAACATCGTGTTATCTCGTATACAAACCGTACACTTAAGGGCGCCGAGAAAAAATATTTTACATCGGAAAAGGAAATATTGGCAGTTATCTATGCTTTGAATAAATTCCGGTACTATCTTTGTGGCACACATTTTGAGATTCATACAGATAACCAAGCATTATCCTTTCTTCTAAAATGTAGACTAACCAACGCCCGGATGACTCGCTGGATAATGACGATTCAGGAATACGACTTTACTATTAGATATATTAAAGCTAGCAATAACAAAATAGCGGATACGCTGAGTAGGTACGCTCCTGAATTTGTTGAAGAGCATGAGTCTGATCCTAATAATGTAAAAATATTAGCTATGCAGTACGAGATAACACCAGAGTTACGTCAACGCTTAGCTAATGTCCATTTAGAACAAGACACCGACCCTAAAATCAGAAAAGTAAAAACAAGCATACTCCGTAAAGAAAAGCCGCGGTACTGTTGTAACAATAATATTTTATATAAATTGATGGAGGAAAATGGATAATTGTTCTTCTTATTAGCATGTTAGAGCAATTAACATGGGCATGCCATGAAAGCTTAGCACATGCTGGTTCATATCGGTGTTACTTAGCACTCAAGGAGGACTTTGTGTGTAACAATATGGTGCAGAGGGTGCGAAATATTTTGAAGACATGCCATGAATGTCAAACTGCAAAATCTCCAAATATTCACAAATATATTGAGCAGCAGGGAATTGTCACTCAAGAGAAAAGTGAGTTACTATGTATCGACTTCTTAGGTCTACTTCCGCGAGATCTTCGCAGATTGAGGCAGCTGATTGTATGCATCGATGCCTTCACCAAGAATGTCAGACTCTATCCTGTAACCCGACCAACAACCAGAGCGGTGTTAACAGCTATTATCAAAAAGTATATCCCAGAGAATGTGACCGTTAAGAGGATACTTAGTGACCAAGGAAAGCAGTTCCAGAATGTGCTGTGGTCTACTACCCTCGAAACAAATGGTATCCAACCTATCCTTACGGCTATTCGGCGACTGCAGGGTAACCTTGCCGAAAGAGTAAACAAGGAGCTGGGACGACTGTTTTGGACCTACTGTCATAACTCACAGGACATGTGGCCAGATCACATACGGTTCTTCGAGCAGTCACTTAATGAAAACTATAACACCACTACGGGCTTTACACCTAAAGAGCTGAAGTCAAGTAAGCAACCTACCAAATTTTGGGAGAGACATTTAAAAAACTAGAGACACAGAACCTACCGCTACCGTTGCACATAAAACAGAACATCGCCAAAACCCGGATAGAGCAAACGGCTGATCAACGGGCACGGGTGTTCAATGACACTTACAAAACTCTGAGGTTTCAGGAAGGATAAATGGTCATTCTTAAGGCAAATCCTGTAGGCCGATCTGAAGACAACACGTCAGCTAAGTTTTTTAGATTGTTTAATGGTCCATACAAATTGAGAGAACGGGTTGGCAGGAATACTTTCATCGTGGTGGATGAAGATCAAAACAAAGTTATTGGAAAATATCATGGCCCATCCTTGAGGAAATATTACCCTCGTGAACTACCGAATCCTTAAAGAAAGACCCTGAGTTATAACTTTTAATTACTTTACTTTTATTATTTATTTACCTTAATTGTTTACGTCCACATTTCGGACGCCATCTTGAATGGTTGCTAACTTTACTTACCAAAACTCAACCAAGGTCCGTGAAGGCGTACTTGGGAGACAGAACAAGGTTATTTCAGTAAACAAATCGATTAGTTGTGTTCACAGATTACTTTCTTTTATTCTCAATTACTTAATGGATTTAATCATCTCACCATGGAACAAGTTATCGTGTTTATAAAAAAATATAAAACCCGTCAATATTAGTGAACAAACGTTGACATTTTACATGTATATAACCACAATTAGGATTGTCTATTTAAACATCATCTTAATTCATCAAAAATAAAAAATAAATATATATGTTTTAGTTTATTGAAATTTATTTTATTGGTTGTATTATGTTTTGGGTTTTATTATTTGTTTAGTATGTTGAATTAGGAGAATGTTTTAAGTATAAAAGAAAAGAAAAAATAATTTTCGAGGAAAATAAATTTTGTTTTATTAACCTGGAGGCTTATGCAATGTGACAGGCAGTCACACTATATGTGAGTGTGTAGAACATAATTATGACCAGCTGTAACGAGTGTCCAGGACAATTGGGGTATGTTTGAAAGTAAGAATATTGCTAAAAATTAAGAATAATTGTATAAATTAATAATAAGACGTTATAAAGACTATGAAGCTATAGTTTTATATTTGAGCGAAGTGTTGTGTTGTGCCCGTATCTAAACGAAGGTTAAGGTAATTTATTCATATATAGTGAAACGTGTTCTAGAAAAATCGAGAAGACGGATGTACAATTTGCTGCACGTGGCTTGTCCAGAAGGTTCTCTAATATAGCATAGAATGTATTGGAAATGCGTCGGTGCGCAGGTAGTGGATGACGTCACACTATATCGTTGCAGCTTCATTGTACAGCAGTCTTCATATAGCACTCAGCGGGAGCAGTCGCAGTAGTCTTCGTTCAGTGTTACATCCAATCCAGGCAGTCCTTGGGGCTGCAGTCCGTGGAGTCGAGGAAGCAGCGAGTGTCGGCAGGGAACAACCACGGTGTAAGAGATATTCTACTACCGTTCCTGACCTTCGTGTGCTGATCGTGGCGACTGAAACGGACACCTAGAGCGAGGCAGTTCCTGGAGGCGGTGGCTGGAACGTGGAACACGGACGACGGATCGCTGGAGACCGGGACCGAGATCTTCGACCGGGACGACAACGAAGACGACAAAGCAGGAAAGCAAAATTTAAACTAAATTTGTTTTCAAAAATATAAAGCTTTCAAAAGAAAAAAAGAACTTGTTGAACTTTAAAATTCTATCACTGTTTTAAATAAAAGAGAACATTTATTTAAAGTATATTTTGAAAGAAGATTTTGAACTTGTTAAGTTGTAATTGTTTGAGTCACAAGAAAACATTTTAATACGAATTACTGTAAAAAAAAGAGACAATAAATGTATGTAAATCACTAATGGAGCATTCTTTTCTGCAAGTCTGGTTCGGCTAACAACCTGTTACCTTGCAATATATATATATATATATATATATATATATATATATATATATATATATACACCACTGTTATGTTAGACCTATAAATACTGGTGGTTGTGCAACCTTAAAACCTTAACCACAGCCGCCACTGACGCCTAGTATTTGTAATATTCGTTTACTTGTTGTTCCTTGTGTATCGGTGATACCCCTAGTATTTGAAATACTCGATTACTTGCTGTTCCTTGTGTACCAGTGATACGCCTAGTATTTGGCCTTGGCGTATTCGTTTACAATCACGTTAATTTACGGTGGCCTCTCCATAGCTGCGCGAAAAGTGGGGATAGTGGGGAGATCAGTGAGCAAAGTTGTAACACTTCATTTCAAAAACGTCCGTCTTACTGTTGCTACAGCGGGTGCCCTTAACTATTTAATTATTACAACTCGAGTTTTACACATTGTTGACATTTCCGGATTTCATTCAACTAACTACTATTTATAATTCTACTCAGTATTACTCGAAATTGTATCAAATATGTATGTGTAGTACCACAACAATGTTATTTGTTACATAATGTAAATAATAAATAATTACTAGTGTAAAGCAAGCAAGTGGAATACTAATAGAAGAAATAGAGAAATATAAATCTAAAATGACCATAAATATGCTTTATGCAAGTGCTGCTAAAATAGGACCTAAACGAAACAAGTGGGTAACCACGCATAAAAATATGCATACTTTATATAAAATATCACATAAAATCGAGCCCATTAATTTTTCTTGCATTTAATACAATTATTAATACAAATTTTAAAATTAATATGTAAGTAATGAGTGTAAGTAACTTACCGACTTATAAAGAAGTATATACGAAGTCAGAATGAACTGGGAATTCAATACCATTCTCCAAGTCCGGCGATGTTTCTCTGTCCAAAATTGCTTCAACACCGGAGATATAGCTGCCATCATCTGAAGAAGATTCAGCGCTTGATAGGTCATCGTCGTCGTCATCGTCATCATCATCTTCGGCTAAGTTAATTACAAGCCCATCTTGCACTTCATCTGTTAATCCTTCTCTTTCCAAATATTCGTCTTCAATTTTAATTACATGTTCACACACTGATGTCCGTTGTTGTTTTTCTATTGATTGGCATGCTTGCCTAGTTAAATCTATTATGTTTTTATTATTAAAAGCCATGTTGTTTTTTGCAACAGAGTGTTTAAGTTGAGCCCAAATAAGTTCTATAGGGTTTAGGTCAGGATGATACGGAGGTAGACGAATAAGAGTGTGGCTGTGATTTCCTAAAATACTATCTATTTTATAGGGTTTTCTAACGGTTTATTTATTTTTACTAACTTATATAGCTCTGTTCCTTAGGCTTTCACGGCCGGTGTCATTTGAATTATGCAAGATATCCGGGCTGTTTGGCCGTGGTCCCTGGTTTAAAACAAAACCAAACGTTTCGGCAGCTCCACTGGCTGCCATCATCAGTGGTATAAAATTTTCTGCACTTTGGGTGTCTACGTGCATTTTATACCACTGATGATGGCAGCCAGTGGAGCTGCCGAAACGTTTGGTTTTGTTTTAAACCAGGGACCACGGCCAAACAGCCCGGATATCTTGCATAATTCAAATATATAGCTCTGGTTTAAACATATTAGGTGTAAAAGGAACTTTTTTATTAGACAACTACTGCATTAACTCACTTTTTGAAGAATTTGATGTGGGACATTTTTCAGATTGGTAATTGTGGTATGGCGCATTATCTAATATTAACACTGAGTTTTTTGGTAATCTCGGAATTAGCTTTTCAACTACCCATTTCTCGAAAGTTGTACAATGTATATCCCCATGATAATCACCCGTTTTATGTCCCGATTTAAAAACCAATAAGGCAGCATCGATGAACCCTTGATCTCTACCCGCGTGAACTATTATGAATCTGTCTCCTTTATTTAACGGTACACTCGCTCCTTCACCACTTTCGTCGTACCACGACTTTTTTACTGCATGAGACGTGTGTATAAGTTATACGTCTCATCTGTGTAAACGATTGGCCGGTTTTCTGTCTTGAATTGTTTTATTTTCCTAACGTATTCAATTCTTTTTGCCCTTATCTCTTGACGTTCATTTAATACACTTCTATTATTTCTAATCTTCTTCCACTTAAACCCCAAGTCTATAATACCTTTCCTTAAACATGATAAGCTACCTTGAAAGTTTACACTAGACTTCAGAAGTTGACGAAGTTTTCGTAGCGTAGGATATGTTTTTTGTGTTGTCGTAAAATTGTAAATTGTTCGTCTTATCACACATTTATCAAAATCATCAATATTAGCTTTTGTTGCCTCCTCTTTCTTTCTTTATGAAGTGTTATAAAGGGTGGTGACTGTTCATTTTCTATTGTTATAGTCTACCCTCACTTTTAATACGGCGAATCGTTCTTTCAGAAACTCCTGTTGCTGACGCTATTCGTTTTTGAACCTTTTTTAGTGGAATACTAATTCCATTTTTTTCACTTTCCATAAATTTACATACATTAGAAATGACTTCCCGAGCTTGGCTAGGCACAATCTTTTTACCTAACTTCGATTTAATAGGAGGCATTTTTTTCTGATTACGTAATGAAATAAAATGTACTGTAAAAGTAACAATACGTTAAGCAAAATAAAATTCAGTTTAACTTAACGTGATGGGCGTGATGTCTGAAAACACAACCACAGACAATATTAAATGATATTAAAATGTAATTAGATTATTTATCACATGTCACAGTCCCAAAATAAACACTAGTAACGATACAAACTAAATAACTAAATGAAATACAGGCCTACACGGTAAATGTTTTTGAAAACGCATCAACACTTATGCACTCAGTGAGACATGCCGTTACACTGATAAAAAACAGGATTCTGTGCACACTGCTTTCACCAAGGTTGGCGGCCGTCATAAAGTACACAAGTTGTACTTGTTACTTGTGTATAGTTGCGTAGGGGCGTGCCTCGACTCGGAACAGCGAGGCCGCGAATAAAAGGGTACCGGTATTTCAACATTTCAGTCACTGTTACATCCGTTCCACAAAAATATCGTTCCAAAATACCTGTTACAGATATATCGGCCCACCTCTAGTTTTCAGTACTGTTAACGAAAACTATTTGATTTTTGGTAATAGTTCCGATGGACACCCTTGTCTGGAAAAGCCACGAAACCTTAAAAAAACTGGTTTTTTGTGTTTCTACGTAAACTACAGGTCAAGTCTAGGTGCGGCAACGAAAAACATGAACTTTTTATTTGCAAGTTGCTAAAAAATGCAAACTTACTTATAGCAATACAACACTGAAACACAATAACGTACCTTACATAGTGTATTCTATTAGTCATATTAAATGCAGAATAACGTTACAATTAATAAATATTTACTCTCGTAGTCTTCATGCTGTTTGTAAATGCAAATACCACATGAAAACTCGGTTGTGCAGAACATCACATCAAATTTTCTGTTACTTACTGAGGTAGTAAAAATACTGAAAAGTTACTGTTAAAAGTAGCCAAAAGAGCAGTGTACACATTCAATTGATATTTATAACCAACAGTAAACTCATTTTTTAAATAGTCATGTACATTTAGGTTAGATGCAAATTACCGCTTTTTTGCAACATTTTATTTCGCAGCCTACTAGATTGAACATCGCCACAAACTGACGACACAAAAATCTGACGACCGCTAGAAATTATAATATGGCTTTACATTGTATATAATACAACAGTATATAATGTTTTAACATATATATAATACATGGTGTATTATTTAATTGTGCTCCAACTAAAAATCAGTTATCCAACTAAAGTAGTATATAAATGGGAACGACGGGACAAGGTCATCCCCCTCCCCCTCCCCCTAAGTACCGTTAGATTATTCACCCCCACAATGTTATCAAAACAAACATACGTCATCAGGTCATCGTCCCCTTGTAAACAAACATACGTCACCGTGGGGGTCATCATCCCCCCCTGACATCATCGGTTCAACGTAACAACATATACGTCAAGTATCGTGTACGTCATCGCATCATAAACGTAACGTATACGTTGAGTAACGTATTCGTCATCGCACCGTTGTCCACGTGATCGTAGCATGATTTTATTTCTTGCATAGTTGTTGCAACATATATCGTTTCATCATAGTGATTTACCTTGAAACACACTTTCCGCATACTTGGAAAGTTACATGATTACCTTGAATGCACGTGTTATCGATTAGATATTATATTTTTCCTAGTAACATCCGCTTTTCCCACACGACTTACCTCGAGAATATCCACTACTTAAGTACGATGATTGTATATATATTCGTTCTATCGTAACAATGTGTCCTGATCGCTACTTTTTCGAAAACAAAAAACGTTTAAGTCATAGAAATAAAAATATAGTGAATAATTTATATGAAACACAGATATCCGGTGTTTTTCATTTCAATTTATGTTATTGTCGGCTCGGTCGATTTCATAAACATAAAATAGAAGAGTATTATTGTTTATATTGTTATAGTGCTGGTGTTAAACGATCTTTTGAAGAAAACGAGTCAAATTGGCGTTTACAGTCTACTCTCAACAACAATAAAAACAAAGATAAGGCATATGAATTGTGGTAGTTACATCTTTCTCAGTCTACTCGCTGTGCTCAACTAGAAGAGGCTAATCTATCCGTTTGGAGAACAACTAATCGTTTGTTGAATACCGAATGTATTCACACCAACGGATGTGATTTTTATGAAGAGCCAGAGACTCATTAAAGTGTTGACTACTATCAGGGCCGTTCCTGGGGCTGCAGGCGCCCGGGGCGAGACGTCTCACGGCCCCCCCCCCATCAATAATGCAACAATGACTTTTTGCCAAGATTTATGCTAGATAGTACCTTCAGTTTCAGACATTCAACATCTTACCTTAAAAATTTTCCGATAGTCTCTGCTCGTTGCTTTGCTGATACTGGAGTTCATAAAAAACAAACATAATCACCTACAGAATACGGATTTTTTGGGTTTATTCTTTTTTACGAGTTTTAATAATAGGTATAAAAGCATTAAACCCCATAAAATTCCCACCCTTATGGCTATTCTTTATATGTAAGGAAATAAAACGCCCAACACACATACTATATTACTTTAAAAAAATTCTTTATAGTGCCTTAAAGAACTACATACATTATACGATATTGTTGTTGTTACAGCTACAAAATAATACGTTGAATAATAATATAAATGAATAATTCAAATTTTAATTAATTAGAAAATCGATTACCTTATAGCTCTAAGTAAACTTATTGTTTAACAGAAGAAAATGCGTCATTAATAACGTTATTATTATCTGTGTGGATGAAGTATTTCGTAAAATTAATTGTAACAGAAAACATAATTAAAATTATGAAAAACAGATTGGAACTCGTTTTAAAAGTTTACTAAATTAACTCTAGGATTTACATTCCCAAAGGGATTTTTCTCACTTTTGCATTAGCATACGACCTTACAATGTCTTTGAAGTCCAACTTCTTTGCCTCTTCATTTTCAATTGATAAAATTGCTAATGCAGTTAATCTATCCTGAGTCATTGCAGATCTAAGATACGTCTTGATTAGCTTCAGTTTGCTGAAGCTCCTTTCTGCACTTGCTACGGTAACTGGAATTGTGACTAGGATTCGTAAGGAAATCCATAAGTTCGTTAACAGATCCTTGTGGTCGCCAGATTTAATTTTTCTTAACAGTTTGACTGGGGTTAGTTCTTCATTTGATTCACAAAATACGCTTTTTACTTGTTGAATCTCATTAAAAAGTTCTCTACCATTAATGTCACTTACACCACCAACGGTAAGAAAATCTTCAAGTCCAAGACAACACTTTTTCAGCTCGTCTTTCGTTGGTAGACTGTTCAAGTTGAAAACGAACCCCCACACATCTTGATGGTGTTTTAGTTGTTTGGTTCTTTCATTTAAAGATATAGTTACACTGCCAACTAGACGTAAAAACACCTCTCTCCTGTAAATAACTTCTGCTGATTCCTCTTCATGGTTAGAGTCTTCCTTAGAAACCTGCTTCATTCTACCACTATGCTTCTTTGGGAAAGATGTCTCCATTTCTAGTTCTTTGGCAATCTCCTTTGCACTGATGATTGCATCAGCTAACCCGTTTTCCCTAAAGGTTTTGAGAAAGTCTTCACATCGTTGAAGCAGCTTCATTGTCGAAGGAAGGTCTGCTGTTTTACTTTGCAATGATTTGCTTACGATGTTTACTTGAAACAAAAGGTCATACCAAAGAATAAGAGAGACGAGGAAAGAAAAATCCTCCATGTGACTGACCAATGAGAGGGCCTCTGATGATACTTTTGAGTCATCGACATTTTCAGACAGTTCTATGAGAGATTCTCTGATCTCAGAATACTGATATCTGACCGCTTGGAGTGAATTTATCCTCGCTTCCCAGCGTGTTTCACATACTTGCTTTAAGGAGAGAGTCGTAACGTGTTCACTGATGACACAATATCGCTTTGTTGATGCTGCAAAAATTGTATATAGGCGCTGGAGTATTCCAAAAAGTAAGGTCGATTTAACAGATGATTTTGCACCATCACTTACTACCAAGTTTAAGCTATGGTAACTGCATGGAGTAAAAGACGCTCTTGGATATTCTTTCAAAACCCTTGTCTGTACACCTTTGTGGGCTCCCGCCATATTGGCCCCGTTGTCATAGGCTTGTCCTCGGCAGTCATTCATGTCCAGGTGGCAAGCTTCGATCTCTTCAAATAGCAACGTACTAAGAGCTTCACCTGTGGGTTCGTGAGCAGCTTTAAAGCTAATAAAACTCTCCTCTACCTTAATTGCTTCACTAGTCTCGTCTTCTTCAGATACAGATACATATCTGATTGTGAGGGAGATTTGGTCCCTATGACTTATGTCTGGTGTACTGTCCATTATAACAGAAAAGTACTTAGCATTTTTTACTTTCTGAATGATTGACAGTTTTACCTTTTCTCCTAGAAGAGTAATTATCTCATTTTGAGTTTTGGGGCTTAGTAGACTAATTGTAGGGGAGGTAACACTTTCCACCCGCCTCAAGTGATCCATCATCACAACATCGAACTGTCCTAAAAGCTGTACTAAGCCTAGAAAGTTTCCATTGTGCTGTGTAAAAAGCTTATCTGATGAACCTCTAAACGCAATATTGTGTTCTGCTAGGTACATTGTTATTGCAATGCAACAATACGGTTTAGCACCTCCTGCCACCGTTCACTTTCTGTTCGGATTTGATTCAATAATTGTTGTTTTATAGAAACATTTCCTTTCAAGCGCGTTTCAGCTTCAACCCACAGTACCATGTACTTGAAGTGTTCCGGGCTCGTCTCATGGGCTCGTAGCCGCTCTCCTAGATGTTTCCAGTCATTCAGGCCTGATTTTTGACCGAGTTGTGATTTTGATTTGTATTCAAAAATTTCGGCAGCAGAAACAAAATACTGCGTCACTTTCATTAGAGGGTGCCCAGAACCTCTGCCCACTCATCCGCCCTCCATGGACTGGAATACAAACTAAAGCAACTCCTTCCAAAACAGTATAGCTCACTTCTAAAGTCATACATTAGCGGAAGAATGTTCAGAGTGAAAAGTGAAGATCAATACTCAGAATTGAGCCCAATCGAGGCTGGTATTCCACAGGGCAGTGTTCTGCGTCCGCTGCTGTATTTGATATACACCTGTGATATACCACAAACAGAAGAAACAACGATTGCTACATTTGCGGATGACACAGGTGTCTTGGCAGTCGGGAGTAATGAGCTGGAGGCTAATAATAATTTGCAGGAAGCAATAGAAAAGATTAGTGCATGGACAAAACGCTGGCGCATTAAACTTAATGAGAATAAATCAGTTCATGTCAACTTTACCAATAGAAGAACTGAACAAATACCAATCGTTTTAAATAATCATACTATTCCGTACGCAAACACAGCAAAGTATCTAGGCATGAACCTAGATGCTAAGGTTAGATGGAAAGAGCACATTAAAAAAAAACGTGAGGAACTGAATCTCAAATTTAAAAAAATGTATTGGCTCCTTGGTGCAAACTCCGAGCTTGCAATACATAATAAAATTATGCTGTATAAGCAGGTGCTCAAACCAGTTTGGACCTATGGAGTCCAGCTGTGGGGGTGTGCCAGTGCGAGTAACATCGAAATCATACAACGATTTCAAAATAAAGTACTGAGAAATATTGTTAATGCCCCTTCGTACATAAGCAATAGTGACCTGCACAGAGACCTGGGTGTGGAAATGGTTGCTGACGAGATTAGGAAATTTCCACAAAGCATGAAGACCGGCTTCATAACCACGTTAACGTAGAGGCAATTCAGCTGCTTCACCAACATGGGATATTGAGAAGGCTCAAGAGGACTAAACCTTTTGACCTGGTTTAGTGTGGTGTGTGTAAAGCAGACTACAGTGTGAAGTGTTGTGTATGTGTATGTTTTTACCATTAGAGTAATCTGAGGGATACCAGTGGGTAAACCCAGTAAATAGACATTTAGTTTTAAGATATTGATAGAGTCAAATTGCTCGTTAATCTATCTAAGATTAGTTGCAATGTAAAATTAATAATAAATAATAACTTTCATTAAAATATACTAACCAACGACTCTCTCGCCGTTATCTGCGCACCTATAAAAAAATTCATTTGAAAAATGCCTCATCTGGTGGTTTTTTGGATATTCATGGTCCTGTTTTGCTTGGCGAAGGGGTCCTTTTAAAGTAATATCATCATTTACAGATTGTTGAAAAAATTCAGGCCAAGTTGAAGGGTCGGCTGATAATATTATGGAGCTAACAGTCTGACTTTCGTCACCTAAAAGTAATTCATTTTTATTGTCGGTACTCGAGGACTGTAAGGGATTGAAATTGTTAGAAGTACATGCTTTATCAAGATCAAGTCTGCTTAAGTCCGATATCTGCGACGCCGTTTTACAAGGCAGAACTGAGCTAAGAGTTAACGATTTGTTTTCAGCTTCTTCAGTTAAAGTAAATTACTTCGTGTGGTAAGATTTTCATCTGGGCTACTCACCCCTTCGGCGGCTACATTGGATGAACATCGAGGCGAAAAGAAGGGTGTGAGTTTTGGCACCTTTTTGAGGAATGCTTCTTTTGCAGCCTCTTCTTCTCGTGCTAATTTGCGCCGTTGTGCTCCAGAAAGGTTTTTAGACATTGCGGCCTAGCAGCTTCAGTTCACTTATAGTTTTATACACACAACACACTCACGCTTTCACGCACTGTCTGCATAATAACAAGATCACATCGAGATGGGAAACGCACTTGACAGGTGTAGTATCTGCACTGCACTGATCAGTGATCAGAGAGACGGGCGCGGAGAGGGTAGAAGGGCGCACGGCGCACGCGCGTCAAGAGAGGGAGGGAACGAAAAGCGTGGCGACTGGCGACGGTCGACTTTATTGCGTTCTTTTGGGACGTCTGCGCTGCGACAAGAGATATTTGAGTAAACAACGATGGCATGACAGGTCAAAAGGATCGCATCCCGGTAGCTAAATATGAATGACACAAGATTACCTGCAACTGCAATGAATGGTTTAGAATCTTAAAAATGTCTAAGATAATACTATTATTGAATCTGTGTTAAATTCAATATTATTGTTGAACTTGTGTGTAATTCCAATATTCTTCTTCTGTAAATTGGTTTTACAAGAGTTATAAATGGCAAATATTTTATTTATTTTCTTTGCGGAGGTAAAATAAATAAAAAAATATTTTGCAATTTTAAAAAATCCTACTTCGTGGCGCCCCCCTAGCCACGGCGCCCGGGGCGACCGCCCCACCCTCGGAACGGCCCTGACTACTATGCACCGCTAATCCTTATTCCGGCCTTGTAGGTATTCTAATCATTTGATATCATTAGTTTTTTACTCTATTTAAAAAAAATCAGAATGAATTCAATCAGTTGTGATGATAATACCCCCGCAACTCAATGGTGTCTATCTTATTTAAATGGTTATTATTGTTTTGAGGAACTCTGTAAATTAGTGATAACCAGATTTCCTGATGTCGACGTTATTCTAATAAATAACATTGAAAGGACAATTATTCTTATGCGTGCAGATGTAAACTTTACTCGTCGACAATTACGCGAAAGATTAGTAGGATATTCACGTCAATTACTAATTAGTCCTCCCACTTACTACCTGACGGAGTCAACAAAACATGCAGAAAAAATGTGAACTAACTGAGTTCAGAGACAAATGCGCATGCGCGTCTCACCCAACCAAGCAGTTTACAGTCATACTCAAAAGTTTGTCATTTGAATGTATGTACTCCCAGCGGTGAATATCGTGAGGTCTAATATTTGCGCTTGTTCGTGTTACAGAGTTTGTCATTTGTATTTATATTTACTAATTGTGAGTATCATTGATCTGGGGTATAATTAATATTTGTGTGTGTGTTCGTGTTACAGAGTTTGTCATTTGAATTTATATTTACTAACTGAGAGTATCGTAGCATTGATCTGCGGTATAATTAATATTTGTGCGTGTTCGTGTTACAGAGTTTTTTCATTTGAATTTATATTTACTAATTTTGTGAGTATTGTGAGTGTAATTTTTATACTGTTCTTTTTATACAGCTTAATTTCCAGACTTCAACACCACACTTTTAAAATTCATTAACTGTAGAATTGAAAGATGACAAGTAACAAACAAAGGCCTACAATTCGCAGTCAAGGACGCCAAATAGTTGGGCGAGTTATTGAATTTTTTGATGAAGAAAAGAACAGTGGTTGTTATAAGTACCCAATAAATAACGCGACAAAGCGAGCAGCAGCTGCAACAGGAAAGTCAGAAACCACCATTTGTAAGATACGGAAAGAGATAAAAGTGTCAAAATCTACTGGTAGAAAACTGAGCACTCCTGGAAAGACACGTCAGCAGAGTACAAGAAAAATTGTTTTAGATGATTTTGATTTATGTGCAGTCCGCCGTACGATACAGAATTTTTATACTATTAAAAAGCAGGTTCCTACGTTGCAATCGGTTCTTTCTGAATTAAAAAGTGACATACATTTTGAAGGAGGCAAGGAAACTTTACGCAGAATTATACATAAGCTTGGATTCATGGCATGGCGATTAGGAGGAATGACACCTGTGACAATAAGCGACCTGTTATTTTTCTCGACGAGACATTCATCCATCCCACTTACACAGTGAACAAGTGTTGGCAGGATCCTACGACTAGTGGAGTTTTAAAAAATAATAGTACTGGACAACGCTGGATTATTGTTCATGCAGGTTGGGAGAAAGGTTTCATTCCTGAAGCCTTTCTTATGTTCAAGTCACAAACTACAAGTGGAGACTACCACCACGAGATGAACTTTGAAAATTTTTCCCGGTGGGTTAAGGAAAAACTGTTGCCAAACCTTCCAGAAAAGTCTTTAGTTGTTATGGACAATGCACCATACCACAGTGTACAAGAAAACAAACCGCCGACTACAGCTTCTCGAAAAGCGGAAATCCAGGAATGGCTAAGAAAAATTGGAGTCAGTTTTTCAGAAGATATGACGAAAAGTGAATTATTGGAAATAGTTCGTTTTCGAAAGCCATCACCAACATATAAAGTAGATACGATTTTTAAAGAAAAAGGGCACGAAGTGATAAGATTACCTCCATACCACTGTAACCTGAATGCCATTGAGTACGTATGGAACATAGTTAAGGGACAAGTAGCAAAATTCAACGTCGATCAGAAAGCAGGTGATATTAAAAACTTCACCGAAAATGTTATTGCTTCTATTTCAGAAAGTGACTGGAAGAAAGCTATACAGCATGTAAAAAGTGAGGAAGATAAATACTGGGAAACTGATGCTTTGATGGAAGACGAAATAGAGAAGATTATAATATCGGTTGGGGGAGAAGAATCTTCTGACACTTCCACTGATACAGACGACGACAGTGAATTTCTTTAGTAATTTATCGGATGGATGTGAAATGTCTGGTGTTGAAGAATTAGAATAGAATACCACTTAATATGAAAACTATATCAGTGCTTTCACAACATTAAAATTTGTGTTGAGAGAAGTGAATTTGAGTGAATAGTCCAACTATTTTTTTTTTCCTACTAATTATTGACAATGTTATGTTTTTCCGGTACAAATTAGCATGTGCGTTTTAATTTATTTCTCGCGGTATTATGTTTTAAAAAATAAGACAAAGTTATAGTTTTAGTGATATAATTGTTTGAAAGACACGTGAATGCAACTTCTCAAGATACGCTTCTAAAAATTTCATCAAGGTAAGATTTTTTCCATTATTTATTAAAAGGTAATTTAATTCATAACCACGAATCAGTAGTGATAATAATTCTGTCTTTAATACTAACGAATAACACACAATAATTAGTATATGGGCATTAGCCAAACTGAGGATTACAGAAAACTTAAAAAGCAAAGTGTCATTACTTCATTGTTTACATCGAGTTCCAAATAAATACAATTATGACTTACTCAGTGATACTGATCATTGTTGTTTCGTACGTAAAACCTGTTCTGTTGGAGACAGAACAAAATCAGTCATTTTGTTTGAAATATTTCTCTTATATATCCTACCATAAAAACTATTATGAAAGTACCTTTGTAAATTGTCTTTGACAGAAATAACTTTACCTGATCCACAACAATAACGGCCTACCCTTTACCAATATACCGTTATTGCTTTGTAAAATTAGCCACTTTGTTCAGACTTATTAATACCTACCGACTTGTCAACCTGTCCTTTGTAAAATATTAGATCTTGTTGTTCATAACGTCCTGAAGTATCAGTAATAGGTAATTCATTATTTCCTAGTATGGAACACTTATTTGTAAATTAAATACTAAATAGAATAATACAGTGATAAATTTAAAGAATAATTAAAGTTCTCTATAGACTCATTAATTACATATTTTAATCCGATTTTAATTATTTCAAAAATCTAAGTACTTTACTCAATAAAAATAAAACAAAAAAGCAAACCAAAAATGGTTTAACTTTTAATCAGTTAATTTTGTTTTAACTTTAATCAGTTAGTTTTTTTAACTATTAACTGTAACTTTAACTTAGTTAGTTTGTTTGGACAGTAACTTTAACTTTGATCAGTTAACAATTATTATGATCTTTCCCAAGTCTGTTTATAAACTTGCTAATTGAATAGAAATTAAATTCACTTGTTCCACATAATTTCACTCGTTTATAGAACTACTATTTGTAATAGCAAAACCTTTCTCTACCAGCTAACGTTTCATGTTGTAATTCGAAAAAATCATGAGCAAAAGTAACATAACTTTATACATTTATGAAGAGTACAAAAAAATTAAACATTCAATAGCCTTATTGACATATTAAGCTCCAAACTGAAGTAACAATAATCCATTTATATTGATCAACAACGGAGACAAGACTAGTTATATTTTACAGATCAACATCTAATTGAAATTGTGGAGTTTATTGCTCATATTGTTTATGTTTATGGTCAAAGTAATTTAATAATTTTTGAAACGGTGTAGAATAACATTGACACCATACGCGTACAGTGTAAGTATTATAATGCTCTAACTTTAATTTTTGGACGTGTAAATTTTCTTGTCGCGAATGAGTTTTACTTTGACTGTACAAACGTCAAGCAGCGTAGGAGAACGTACTGAACCCCCGTACAACTGGCAGTGCCAGTGCTGCTACGCTTCCCCTCTCTAGATTCTGTGTTAACGGAGCCAGGTAATAAGTTAAGAAATTCTAATCGATTAAAAAAGCTTATTTTCAACAACAATATTTTTTCATTAGTCAGTTTGTCTACAAGCTTTGTCAGGATAACATCAGTCTTAACTATATATTTACAATGGATTTCAGCAGTCGTGATTGGTGTTTACATTACGAACCATCATTTAGTGAGCAACTAACTTATACAGATCTTTGTTTCATGCTTGCAGTAGAATTTTATGATGCTCAAATAATAACCAGCAGCATTCATTCAACAATTAGAATTATTTCACCATGTGCTATCAGTTTGGAGAGATTGAAGGATAAACTGAAGAACTGCTACGATGTGATTGTAACAAATCCTTATTCTGATGAGATATGTACTATAATTAAAGCAATGTAACAATGTATTTTTTGTATATTGATTTCAGATGAGTCAGATGTTTTTTTTCCTTTAATATACCTTATTTTTTCTTTTTTCTTTTATTTCATTATATGCATTAGAGGATGACAGATATAAGAAAACATATCGCTTATGAATTACATAAGCCGGCTCGTAGAAATTTTAAAACTCCTTATGTTGAGTTGAAAGGTATTAATGATTTATACCAAGCCGACCTTGTAGAAATGATTCCGTTTGCAAAGTTGAATAAGGGTTTTAAATATATACTAACTATGATTAATTGGTTTTCAAAAATCGCGTTCGCCATTCCTCTGAAAACAAAAACAGCATCTGAAATTGTAAAAGCTCTTACACCAATATTGAAATCTAATAAAATGAAACATTTTCAAACGGATCAAGGTAAAAAATGGTTTAATTCATCAGTGAAAAAGTTACTACAGAATTACAATATAAATCATTATTCAACTTTTCCGGAAAAGAAAGCGTCGATTGTTGAACGTTTTAATCGTACATTAAAAAATTTAATGTGGAGAAAAATGACAGAATTGGGGAGTTATGTATGGGTGAATATATTACCGGATTTGATTAAATTCTATAATAATTCGCCTCATAGAACTATTGGAATGAAACCAATTGACGTAAACATGAGTAATGAAAAAATCATATTAGACAAGATACATTCAAAGTTAATACAAAATCGAAAGTTAAAACCTTTAAAATTTAAAGTTGGTGATAGAGTAAGAATCAGTAAATACAAGAAAACGTTCACTAAGGGGTACTTACCTAATTGGACTAACGAACTTTTTACTGGTTACAAAATTAAAGCTACTAACCCAAAAACATATATATTGAAAGATGATAAAGGTAATATTTTATCCGGTGGTTTCTATGAACAGGAAATTAATAAAACAAAATTTGGAGATGTATATTTGATTGAAAAAGTATTGAGACGTAAAGGAGATAAATTACTTGTGCGATGGAAAGGTTATGACAAATCTTATGATAGCTGGGTTGATAAAAGTACTGTAATATAAAGCTTAACAAAAAACTGAAATCTTTATTAATGGAGTTTGTGCGTCAGAGGAAAAGGCTGCGAATTCGTAACTTCGATAAAATAGTTTGTAACGATAAAGTAATGGAAAATAAAAAACATGGTGATTTATTACCTGATAATATTAGATGTATAATATCAGGACCGTCGTTGTCGGAAAAACCAATTTAATGTTTAACCTATTATTTGATATTAATGGATTATATTTTGAACATGTTTATGTGTTTTCAAAATCATTATATCAGTCAAAATACGTGTTTCTAGAAAAAGTGTTATCTGAAATTCCACTGATTGGATACTATACGTTTACTGAAAATGAGCAAGTTATCCATCCCAACGTTGTTAAACCGAATTCAGTTATGATATTTGATGATATTGCGTCTGAACGTCAGAATAATATCACAAATTATTTTACAATGGGCAGACACAATAATATAGATGTTTTTTATTTATGTCAAAATTGCGGGCGTTATCGTATTGATTTTGATATCTATATTAATAATATTTCAACAAACATTTAGTTATTACTCAGGATGGCGTCGAAGGTGAATGAACGTCAAAATCTTGTTAAAGAAATTAGCAAGATAAAGAAAAATATACGTCAAAAACATTATGCTTTAACACAGGATATTATGAATGTAGAACAACAGATGGAAAAATCATTGAAACCCATTACAGAACCTTTAAAACTGTTAATAGAGAAGGAGAAAAAACCAAAGGCAATAGAGAAAAAGATAAATGATTGTTAAGATATAGAAATGGATGATATAGAACAACGAATGAAAAATAAAAGATCGCATGAAGATTCGGTACTACATGAAAGTGAAAAAATAAAACGACCAGTAATAGAAGAACCTAATAAGGATTCTGTTATGTTCACCGAGGAAATACCGATAGTGAACGAGGAAACTGTTTATGAATCTCCACCATCAGTACAAGAAGCGTTGTCAACATCAGATGAACGAATACGAGTTGATTATATTGATAATCTTTTTAAAGGAAATCTCGTACGACGTTATATGCAGACATTTTTTAACGATGTAAAACATGAAATCGATCATGTCTTTGGACCATATTATAACGATAATGAAATATTAATGGTTGGAAAAGAACCCATCACGTTTGACGATGATGATATTGTAATTAATAATAACACATATGGAGGAACGCCGGGGTTATACGAACTTCTTTTTATGAAGAACCCGGATAGTTATACTTATACACAAGAGGATTTACAATCATATGCGGATATACTAAAAACAACTAAAGCTCATATTCATTTACCGTCGGGACGAATAAAAAGTAGTAAGAGTGCAAAATATAATAAAATAATTAAACCAGCCCTTAAATCATTTAAATTACAACAATACTGGTGGGACCATATGGACGGTCGTGGAATGATGAAAGTAACTAATACTAAACCAAACTATATTTATTGGGACAATGTAAACGAACTTTGCGATAGATTACGATTGTTGATAGCATCACAAAATGCGGGTCATACAGGTCACGATAATGAAGTATTATCTATTATTGAGGAATTACACGAAGCTGGTATAATAAATGAGAGTGCATCAATGGTTAGATATATATTTGGAAAATGAGTGTTGATAAATTCGGGCATCACAGCACCTCCTCAAAATTAAAAGTTATTCGCGGTCCTCCAGGAGAAGGTTTTAGTCTTACAGAAGACGGAAATTGAGCCTCCAGGTGGTCTAGTGGCTAATGCGGGCGATTGATGCGCTCGTGGTCCCGCGTTCAATTCCCGGCGGAGGTTCCGTACGGCGTGCACTCAGCGTCGTGAGGCAAACTGAGTAGGCGCTGAAATAACAGCGCCGCCTCCTGGCTGTGAATACCGCAACTAGCGGCTGGTGGCGCGTAGTACTAGCCATACACCGTCACACTAACACAAAAGCCGCGCGGTACGCCTTGGTCCTTAACGGACTGTTGAGCGGAGGTTTTTTTTTTAGAAGACGAAAATTATAATATTCACAACAAAAGACTTTGTAACGTTAGTGACCCGAAATCACCTCTAGATGCGGTAAATAAATCACACTTAGATAAACGATTAATTATTAATTCAGAAAATAGTTTATTTTTTAATGGATACCGATTGGCAGAAACAGGACAACCTATCAACGAACAGGATGCTGTAAATTTAAAATATATGAAAGAAAATACTCTTATATTAGACAAAGACGGGTTTAACGCTAATGATAACTTTATACGAGGAATAAAAATACCTGAGGAACAGTGGCATGTTGCTAATAAAACGTATGTTGATAATAAATTACCAATTTTTGAAAATAGCGAGTGTGGTTTTCAACAAACGAGATTAATTAACATTAATGATCCAATAAATAGTAACGACTGTGTAAATAAAAGAACTATGATCAAAACGATGAACGAATATAAACACGATTTAGAAATTTATTGTAATGATAAAATCCATTATGCAAAAAATAAATATGGATTAGATTTTAAAAACTTAAAATTAACTAATATAGGTAAACCTCTAAACGCAACCGATCCTGTGAACAAGGAGACATTAATTCACGTGATGGATACTTATAAGGAAGATTTAGAAAATGAATTTACCAGAAAAATTCATTATAAAAAAACTAAAAAAGGGTTGGATTTTAACAATGAAAGATTAATTAATATAGGTAGACCGGATAATGAAAATGGCGCTGTAAGTGTACGTTATCTTATCGACATATTAAGTACAATTGATGAAAAAATTCTATCAATTGTGTACAGAATATAGTGAATTAACTAAAGATGAGCGGGTTAAAAATATTGATGAATTTAATAAGTTGTTGATATCACAAGATTTGTTTCCGCTTTACGAAAAATGGAGATATGCTACAAATTAATTTTCTGTAAAAAGAACGTGATTATATATATATTGGAGAATAATATAAAAGAATGTGTATTTAACGTTACAACATCATAAATGCGTGTGTATTCAAAGAAGATAGAAGGTAGTGGTTTACTAAGTGATATAGCCGGAACCGTTATAAATAAATCAATCGATTTACTACCAGTAGAGCTACATATACCAGGTTATCAATATTGCGGTCCCGGTACAAAACTATCAAAACGGTTACAAAGGGGTGACCCTGGTGTTAATAAGCTTGATCAAGCTTGTAAAAAACACGATATCGCATATTCGAAGTATTCGGATAGTACAAATCGTGCAGTAGCCGATCGTCGATTAGCGGAGAGAACTTGGGAACGTGTAAAAGCAAGCGATTCTTCGATCGGGGAAAAAGCAGCGGCTTGGACTGTAACAAACATAATGAAAGCAAAAAGTAAATTTGGGGTGGAATGAGGAAAAAGAATAAAGGAAGAAAAAAATCCGTTTCCTCTAAAATAAAATCATCTCTCTTAAAATGTATTAAACAAGGAGAGGGATTATATTTAAAATCTTATAAACAAACGGGGGAAGGTATTAAAAAAAATTGAAAAAAGAAGGAAAAACAAAAACGTTAATGGAAATAATTAAAAAAATTCCTATCCACCCACTGTCAGCTGGTGAATTACTAAAATACGCTAATCTTTTAAAAATCCCAAATTTTAGAGGGGTATTTATGCGTGATACTTTACCAAACAGAATTTGGTATAGCGAGACAGGAGTTGTTAATTTAGATAGTATTTCTGATAGCGGAACACATTGGGTTTGCTATTCAAAAAATGGGAAAAATATATGTTATTTCGATAGCTATGGTAATCTTGGACCACCCTTAGAGTTAGTCGATTATTTTATTACATCCTCACAACAACCGCTTAATATTGTTTATTATTATGAGTGTAGACAGAATATGAACACAGTTATTTGCGGACATCTGTGTTTGATGTTTCTCTGCTATGTTCTGTTTAAGTGGTAGAAGTTCTGCTTTGAGCTGTGATATTTTTCCGCCGCTCGAACTCGATAGAAAATACAAGTGGGAAATTGCTTTAATAGATCTAACGACGTATAATTCAATTCCAAATATAAAAGAGAATGTTAATAACGTATTGTATTATGGTGATGATGAAGAAATTAAATTACCTACAGGTTCCTATGAAATTGAAGATATTAACAGATATATAAGCGATTACCTTGAAAAAGAAAAGAAAAGTAATATTGTAGCATGACAGATATTCCACCAATAATTAATTCATTTAAGATCATAAAAATAATTAAATTACATATACTCAAAGAATGTCAAATGAAATTCAATTACACTTCAAAGGAAAACACCACTATAAAAGAAAAACAATAATTAAATAATAAAAATACAACCATAAAAGTTAAGGAAAATAAATTAAAGGAAACTCATATTAAAAAATCAGGAGATTACCCAGGAGGTTAGGAGCAGGTGATAAATATAATACCCCAAACACAAGAAGAAACAAGAAGAGGAAGTTTAGTATCAGGTGATAAACAAGATATCCCGAAACAAGAAAGAAGAGTAAAGTTAGTATCAGATGATAAAGAAGATACTCCAAACCCAAGAAGAAAAAAGAAATTTAAAAGCAGATAATAAAGAAGATACTCCGAACCAACCATCGGACAAGATAACACTGAGTACCTTGGTTTACCCAAGAATGAACACAAGAAGGAAGACGAGAAGAAAGGAAGAAATAGGATGGAAGAACCACCATAAAAACCTATTATTAACTACCATTAACCCCAAACCAAATGATACCATTAAAGAAAGTATAACACCCCAAAACCTTATGAAATTGTAATTATTTATAAACAAAAGTATTGTGTAGTATGATAAGAAGTGCACCAACTAAAGTTATTATATGATAAAAATAAACAAATCTTCACAGTCCATGATGACTAAAGGTCTGGTCTGAGAATAATAAAACTCAAATATAAGTCAGAACCAACAGTGAAAGTATACTAGTGGAAGTGTTTTGAAATGTAATAAACTTCAAGTTGTAATGTATCTATAACTTAAACAATGTGCTATAAAATAACTTTTATATTTTATAATTAACAAGAAATGAAATATTAAAATGGAAAATATTTCCAATATTTCATTAAATAAGCTCACTTTGTTATCTCTAGACATTCAAAGGAATGCCAATAACAAAGAAATTGTGGGTGGAAATGTTTACTGTACAAGGGGATGTTAGATAATAATAGTAAAAGCAGAAAGGACTGAAAATAATTTAAGTTTTAATAGAGTTAAGAAGTTTAAATGGCTGATATTGTTCAAAGCCATGAACTCCATATTTTAAAAGAGTTCCAATAGAATAAGGTACCTATATGTTTAGAGTAAGCTGTTTTAGTCATATAACAGCATACATATTAATTAAAATGTTTAAGTATGGATGCTGTATTAATTTATAAAAAGTGTTAAATGTATGTTCAAAACAGTTTAAGCAAACATGTCTAACTTTAAAGACTGCTGAATAATGTTAATTATAATTTTAGTAACAGTAGCATGAATTAGATGCTACACATATCAATAATTATGTAAACAATTTTATTTCATGTCATGTTAACTTTTAAGAGTCAGAGGAGGAGTAGAATTAAATTTATATGAAAAAACCATATATGTAAAATACTAAACTCTAGGCCAAATAATGAATTTACAAAAATTAATATAAACCAGTTAATTCACCAATGAACCATGTAAACTAACAAGATTTATGTAAGGTAGGTCAATTAACAACTACTGTAAATGAACCTATGATTTAAAAGAGTAATATAGAAAAATATCTTAAATTATTGAAAATTTTCGAAATGTATAAAATAACTATTTTTAAAGAGGAATGGTAAATTCAGAAATTATCACTAAAAGACAGTTCAAATGTTAAATTTATAAGTAATTAAGGAAAAGAAAAGATTTGTGACCATTTGAAATTTATTATAATTATATTAGTAACACGTAAAATGGCAGTAATTGTGTACAAGAACGGAAACAGGTTTTTTTGGGCCTAGATTTCCAAAAAGACAGAAATATGTTAATTTTAACAAAAATCTCAACAAATATGGACTATGACATATCAAATTAAACAGATTGAGATAAATAAACCAATTATATGGTTAATAGTTCATGAAAGCGAACAATAAACTAAAAATATTCCATATATATAATGTACTTTGGAATTATGTACATGGGAAGTGAAAATTATTTTAACAATACTTTTCCAATATTAACTTGGCAAGATATTTCCTAAGGTGAAGGAAGTTAGTTAGTTCTTTGTTAACATTCAAACGGAACAGTCGATGCAGAATCGCGTTCTTAAAACCGTATAATGGAGTGAAATGGTTAAAGCCTAGAATCAGTGGAAAACGGGAGTTACATAAATTAACACTTTTCGAGTTAAAACTTATGAAATACTCTACGACAACGGTGAAAACGAACAATACACCACATAATACAAGTGATTTAAACAATTAAAACTACCTACTATTAATAATTCACTCTACAACATATTAACAATTCTTCGTCACGAACAGACATAAAGTGAACACCTCTAACAGAAAACAATTAACACCAGTGGATACTGAACACTCATCCAGGATACCTCAAACAACATAATAGACAGTATACACGATTTCGGAGATCCATAAAACAGTTATAAAAGTGAATTTATTGTGAGATTTTCCAGTGACCAAATATACGTATAACCTCATCAATTCAGCTAGCCGCCATGATGGTCCCAAGATGCACTGCAACCTTCTCCGACTGATTTCATAGAAGCAGCATTGGTTTGAGAATTCAAATATATTAAACATGATATATTATTCACAATTTGTTAAATATTAATTATTAAAATTATTTCTTGTATATGTTATACTTTCTAGGCCTGCCCTTCTCTGACTATTATAAAATAATCGTTGAAAGAACCTTTTTTAAGACTTATATAAAATGTTAACCTGTAATCACATATCGATATATCCCTGTGACGGAGTCGAATAATTGCTCTACATCGATTTAACATCGATTATTATTAATTATTGTTAATAAATCAATTTATTTCAACCATTTGGATTGTAAAATTATTTCACATTTTAATTTAAGGGTTTAATTAATTACAAGACTTCCTGGAAGACGAGAAATATTAACTAAAAGTGAGATACTGGAGCAGCGCTGAAAATCATTAATCGATTGCTGAAAGGAGATAATCTGATTAACTCCAGATTTTGTTAAGATCTACCAGAAGTGTAAATTAAACCAAAATAATTCACAGAATTTCGAAATTTTCAACAAAATACAAAGCCAGGATTAATTCTAAATTTTAATCATAACAAACAAACATAAAATTATTTTTTTGAAAAAAATTTTTTTTTTAATAAAAATTTTTTTTTATTTGTAACCACAGTTAACAGGTCTAGTTACAATATTAAAATATCGATTAAAGCTAATAATAATACTCTAAAAAGTGAAATTTTTTCAAATGTTTGGATTAATTTTGAAAAACCTGATTCACTAGCATCGGTATTAGGATTTCAAAAAATCAAATTAAAACCGAATATATTACACAGTTCTACATCACAAGTATCTATTATTAGAGTCGAGACCATCAGAGTCGTATGCAGTATTGTTTATGGATCATATATTAACGGATTCGAAAGTCACGTATTACACGAATTTTATCCAGCTGTAGCACCAGGGTTTAAAATTATAGAAATTCCAAAAAACGTGATATATTTACCAGTAAACACATTTAACATTCGAAATATTAGTATAAGGTTAGAAGATCAAAACGGAGAGTTAATTAATTTCAGAGACGAAGCAATAACGTTACGATTGCATTTGAGAAAACAATAATGGGTTTACTTTTTTCATATGGAGCCGATAAAACATGTATTAACACCTCAATCAACGTTAGCAAAGACAAACACTAAACGGTTAACATCGTTGAATAAACATTTTTTACAATCTCTAGGATTAATAGTAATAAGAGAATATCCAAAAAGAAAATGAGTGGAAGTATCTTAAAATAACGTGTTAAATAAATCAGTATATGAAGATGATACTATAATTAGATATGATTTTCATACACATACACCCTACGCCTCTACAACGTTTAATATCAATGATGAAATTCGTATTCCAATTCATCAGCAAGATATTTATACATTACCGAGTGAAAGCTTTCTGTATATTAAAGGTGAATTGGTTGGGGCTAATGATGCGGCTGATAATACGATTCAAATGGTTTCAAATGGAGTACGACATTTATTTGATGAAATTCGATACGAAATATGTGGAACTGAAGTGGATCGTGTTAAAAATGTTGGACTAACATCGATAATGAAGAACCTACTAACTTTTAAACAGCAAGAAAAGAATATTCTCACTACTGCGGGTTGTAATGAAAATTTGCATATACATAAATAAATTCTTTATTGAAAAATATTGTTTACATTTTACAACTTTTTTTTTACAATTTGAATTCATTACTTTCTAATAGCTTGTAATGACCATAGGGTAGAGTATTTATTTTATTTTATATTCATGTTTATCGGTGTCCAAGCAACTTATTTATATTGATAGAATAAAGTATTTACCTTATTTTGTTTGTCCGTCTGGTGGCTTTATTTCTTCTTTGTTATTACGACGCGTTTCGGGACATATGTCCCATCCTCAGGTATTGTCACTCAGCAGAGGTCGTCATTTAAGTAAAAATATCAACACATAAAACATATAACATAACTTACACATAATCAACAATAAAAACGTTTAAACTTTGGAGCACGTACAAGTCGAGATGCGCATCCCGGACTACAACGGTCGACTGCCGAGTCTATGTTATTGCTCGCCGCGCACTGTGGACTTTGTCTGTATTTGTATAGCCGTATCGTGTAGCGAATTTGACTGAAACTGTAACTGTTCATTTAGGAAGATTTCTTTTGTGTTTGTGTCCTTAAATGCCTTATATATTTCAAATTCCTCGACAGCACTCATGTATCTCCCTTTCTTGCATATGTGTAGGGGTTGAAAATTACTTGCAAAGTCTGTATAATTATGATTATTGTCAACTAGATGACGTGCATAATTTGATGTTATTCTGCTAGGATCTTTTTTGGGCAGGTGTTCTCTAAAGCGTTTTTTAAACGCTCTACACGTTTGTCCAATGTAGAAACAACAACAGTCGCTGCACACAACCTTATAAACACCTGTCCTGTCTTCAACTGCTTTTGGGGGGTATTGTCGAAGTATCTTACCAACGTTGTTACTGGTCCGGAACCCCATCCTAATGTTTACGTCTTTAAACGCGCTATATAAAATTTTTGGTAGGGTGTTACCATAGTACGATGTTATGTACCTAGTCCCATTTTCACTACCTTTGCGTATTTCTTTGTTACCTTCCTTTTTTCGATGTTTTATAATTAGGTTGTGTATGTACCTGAGGATGGGACATATGTCCCGAAACGTGTCGTAATAACGAAGAAGAAATAAAGCCACCAGACGGACAAACAAAATAAGGTAAATACTTTATTCTATCAATTTATTTCATCATTACAAATCACACGTTTATCATCAGCATTGTTTAATGCAAATTTGTTACATGAAATCGTCTTTATTTCGTGTTTTTTTGATTGAAAAAGTCGCATTAATCTGTACATATTTCCACTAGTACCTGGTGAAAATAAAGATATTTTATAATCTACAAATTTTATGTTTTTTCAATTGTTTTTCTTAATACCTTTCGCTTTCTTTATAATATTCTTTTTTTCTTTTTTTATTCTGAACGAATACAATTTTGGTCTTAATCCAACGAATTCTATTATTGGAAGACCGCTACATTCATCTTTAAATTTAGCTAAAAATTTTTATTTTTTTAATGAATAGCAAAAATGATCTTTTGTATAATCAGATGTATCGAAATAATCTATTAATTCCTCACTAAGCATATCATGATAAAAATCATTCGTTTTAACTTCATAAAATAAACTATCAGTATCTGTGTATAAAAGAGCAATATTGTTTTGGTATTTTCGTTTCATTACATCATAATGAAATGAATACATCAATGTCTTACTCAATTCTAGTACAGTAAATCCGACATAGATCGGTTTATTAAAACAAATCGATTTATTATTTAATATACAGCATAGTGTTTCATCATAAATAATTCTATCCTTAAAACAGGTTGTGCAATAAGTTTTTGTAATCTTTATACATTGCTTACAAGTTCGAGATTTGATCGTTTTCTTAAATTTTTCATACACTTTCAAAAACAGAATTATTTGATAATTTAAAAAATTCAATTTCAAATTTGTCTTTAGCATTTTGACGTTTTTCAGTGTTTAAATCAATATATGATTTTAACCACTGACTTTGAAAAAATTGAAGAACACGATGTATTTTTTAAGTACTAAACCATAGTTAAGAGCCTGTTTAAGTTTACATAATGACAAATATAGTTTTCTTTTAATTCTAGTGTTGTTAGTAATTTACTTTGTTTACTTTTATTTGTACATTTATTAACTGGTAAAAAAGGAAGATCGCTGTGATTATCATGTAAAAACTGACGATATTCAATATCTACTTCTAATATAAATCCAACCGGAGAATCGTCCGGTATATTAAGTATATCAATATCTGTTGTACACCAGGTAAACCCACCATAAGGTATATATCTACTCATTGCCGAACCATATAAATTGTTTGCGTCTAAATAAGCTAAATAAGTGTTGGGAAGATTAATATTATAAGTGTTGTCAATATACTTATTATTTGCAACCACATGTCTTTTAATACAGATACTAATCCCTCCTCTTATCCCTTTTCCAATCATTAAATATTTATCATAATCAGATAATAATTCCAATTCTACTTTAGTATAGGATAACATAGCATCAAATGAAAACCTGTGCAGTTAGGTGATGAGCACAATCTAGATTATATATTGATAAGCAGAGTTTGCGAAAATTTTCAAAAACATCACATAATATTAAAACATCAGTTTTTAAATATAAATCGCTATATTCACCAAGCGTATTTATTTGAAAATGATTCCATACTTCTACCGCGTGTTGATTTTTTTCGTCAGATATGTCATCATTGTTTAATTTACTAAAAAACTCTTTTTTTGGTGGTAGCTGTTTTTCTTCTAATTTTTTCCAAGAACCCGTATATTCATATGGATATTGTAGCACAACGAAGTTTTGCCTTATTCTATAATTTAATATCACATAGAAAAAGAAGGGAAGAATCAATCTGGAAGGAGTAAAGTAAACTTAAATAAAAGTAACAGAAAAAAAGTAATCACAATCATAAATAAAATGCCTTAACAGAACTAGAAAAAATCTCGATTCAACGAAATTATATACATTCAATTTATAGCAAAATGTGTTAAAAACAAATAGTATTATTATCATCCGAGTAAAATAATCAGGATACCCAGTAAGATACGGAGTAGTGAGGAGGAGTTACAGCCAGGAACAAATTAGTTGAAATGAAAAATCTTAAGATACGGAGTAGTAAAGAGTTACAGCCAAGAACAAATTAATTAAAAGGAAAAATCTCGAGATACCAAAAAACCTACTTTAAAGACAGAATACTCTGTCTCAGTAACCACACAAAGGAAAGAACTTAAACTATAGTAGTTATACAAATTTAGAAAAAAACAAATAACCAAGTAAGAGAATACAATACCAAATAATCAGAGCCAATGTAAAATTAGGTATAAATAAAATAGTGTGTGATTGAGGGGAACACCCCAAACCAGTCTTAAAAGGACAATGAAAGACAACCACTAGGCTAAGACCTTAATTTGTTTAGTTATTTAATTATTATGTTTAATTATTATATGTGTATACAATACAGACCATGTTGATAGTAGTAGATACTAGATGTTAGTATGTAAGTGTTTATTGTATTTAAATAATGTTAATTAATGTCAGAATTTTGTAAAAGAAGGAAAGGCAAAATATTAATTCAAACGACCTATAAATAGTGAATCAGAAAATATAATAATAGTAATGAGAATTGATTATAACATTGATAGGAAAATTGAAAATTGATAATCAAGCCAAATTCAACTTTGACACTGTAAATCAAATCAGAGGAAATAAGTAAATAGAAACTAGACCAACTGATATAAATTATCCCATTCATAATACAAATACTTTATCATTATTATAACAACAACCTATAGTAGTGATTAAAAGAATCAGAGTGTAAAATTGACTTAAATTGTGATTGTACAAGATAATGCCATAATCAGTAAAGCAAGTACTAGTAAAATACAAATAAATTATTAAATGTTCAGAATAATAGGCAGGTAGAAAAAGCTAATTACAATAATTTAATTAGTAATTGTGTTTGAGGAAAATTGTAACATAAAACCTATTGTAAACCATTTAATGTGTAATTATGTGAATCACAATAAGGCCTAGAAGTAAATTTCAAGGAATGTAATTTTTGAAGCTTAATTCAAACCAAAATAGGTCAAGTTTAGTATTAACTTGTATAAAATAAAAGCAGGAATATCGTTATGTAATTAGAATTCCACAAAAGTACTAAACAAATAATTTATAGCCAGTATAATATAAACAATTATACAATTATAAAGCTAATTATACTGGCTTGTTGCCAAATATTTTAAAATCTGTTTTTAAAAGTAAAGGTTATACTATTTCATTCAAAACCTGTAATAATTAAAAAAAATTTTTCAAAACTAAAATAAATATTCCTTTAAAAAATAAATCAGGTGTCTATAAAATTAAATGCGATAATTGTGCAGC
Organism: Magicicada septendecula; assembly: GCA_034769895.1. Taxonomy (NCBI): domain Eukaryota; kingdom Metazoa; phylum Arthropoda; class Insecta; order Hemiptera; family Cicadidae; genus Magicicada; species Magicicada septendecula. Next base: position 29,932,366 of record CM068373.1, read on the forward strand.
ATTCTACATTGGCCAATCCGGCAGAGATTTTTACACAAGATTTTTAGAGCATATTCCAAAAACAAATAATAATAATTCCAGTTATGCACAACATTTAATAGAAAATGATCATAGTTATACTAGTTTCGAAAACAATTTCGTGGCGTTGCATACTTGCAAGAAGGGTAAATTAATGGATAGTCTAGAGGAGTTCGAAATATACAAAGCTACAAAAAACGCAATGACCAAAAATAACTTATTAAACGATCAAATGAACTTCGGTTCTAATAACCTGTTTGACACTGCTATGCGGTTGAGTGATAAGTATAGCTAGTCGTGAGGAAGTCGTAATACAGCGTGCATGCATGCGGACGCTCTGAACGATTCCGTTGTTACGTTTTTGTTTATATATATTTTATTTAAAAGATTTTAAATATTTTAAAATTATGACAAACCACAAATTGTGGTATACATTTAAAGTTTGATAATTGTGTATCTGAAGATGGGATTTTATCCCGAAACGCGTCATTAACCGACAGCAGCTAGTGTCACTAAGGTGGACCGAATAAGGTAATTTAATTATATTAACCATATAGTGACTCGGTACGTTAAACATGAATAAATTGAAATTGGAACCTTACCAGGTAAAAATTGCGTATACACTTCAAAATCAAAAACTAAAACTATTTAAAACTAATTTAAATATTAAATTTAATAAAATTTGTCTATATAAAAATCTTATCCCAAATTACGCTAAAATCAAAATTAACGAAACCTCTAGAATGGCCAGAAAAACTGAGCAATTTGCAAGTAAATACAGGATAAAGGAAGAAATTAAATTCTTATATAGGAAGAAAATCACATTGAACTCAGCTGTATATAAAACACATTTAGAACTATATAATAATGTTCACCCTGCTCTATGCGATACAATCATGCAACGTATTAATCAGTACATTAAGGATAAGATTAGATTCCAGAAGAATAAACAAACTAATAAAATTGGCCGTCTGATAAGCAATCAAAACAACGATAAATTCAATAATGAAAAACATGCTTTCTACCCTAGACTGATAAACATGACTAACATGATTCTCACGAACACAGAGGAAAATCTTATCAATAAGGGACTGAATTACAATTTTCCACCGAATCTTAAAAATAAAAATAACATAATTAAAGAAATAGTTGAAGCCGAATCTGTAATTAAGTGTGTTCCTGACTTAAATGAACGAAATGAACTACGTATATTAATAAATAATAAATTCAATAAAGCAATTAATAATAATTATCATAAACAAAAGAAATTAAATTATATAACAACAAAACATGAACAACTAACAGCTATACAGCTAAATAAAAAACTCATACAAAATAACATTTACTTAACGAAGGTTAATAAAGGCAATACTATAGCATTGTTAGACTTAGACGAATATAAACAAAAGGTATACAAATTCATTAGTAATAATAACATAACAAAGTTAGATAATGATCCCACCAAAAAATACACATTAGATTTGAATAAAACAATAAATAAATGTACAGATCTATTTGAGAAACATATATGCTATTCACTGAAACCAATAAAAGCTAGTGCACCATGCTTAAAAGGTCTACCCAAAGTACACAAAAAAGACACACCAATTAGACCTTTAGTAAATTATACAACCGCTCCAAGCTATAAAGTAGCAAAAACCTTGGTTAAAATAATCAAAAAACATATAAGCTTAGATAATAATCAGAGTATAAAAGGTTATAAAGATTTTATTGAAAAATTACGTCATATTAATATTAAGCATAGTTACAAGCTAGCTTCATTTGACATAGTGGATCTGTATACCAATGTCCCAATAGCTGTAACTTTAAAAATACTCAAACAAAATTTAATAAATAATAATACCTTAGAAATAAAGAAAATTAATCAGCTAATGTTACTACTAGAAATAGTACTTAATCAAAACTATTTTTCGTTTGATGGTTCATACTACAATCAAAACGAGGGCCTAGCAATGGGTTCTCCACTCTCAGGTATTTATTTGATATTTATTTGAATCATCTAGAAAATACTAAAATTTTAAAAAACAATTATTTTGACAAAAAAAAATAGTATATTATTCAAGATATGTGGATGACACCTTTGTTATTTTCAATGGTAACAATAGACAGCTCGAGTCGTTTAATAATTATTTAAATAAAATACATAAGACAATAAAATTCACTATGGAAATTGAAAATAACAAAAATATTAATTTCTTGGATCTAACCATAACGAATAACGGTAATGAACTGACATACAAAATATACAGAAAGCACACTTACACAGATACGGTTATACATGCTAAGTCATTTCATCCTCCAGCCCAAAAAATGGCTGCATTTAACAGCTTTATTGACAGATTACTTAGTGTTCCCCTTAATAACGAAGACTATGATCAAGAAGTAAATATTATAAAACAAATAGCTCTACATAATGGTTACAGGCCAGTAATAGTCGATAAAATGATGAAACATAAAAAACGTTTAGAAAATAAAAATACCAATATTATTAACCAACATAATAAAAACAATAAAAAATTCATTTCAGCTAATTATACTGACTTGTTGCCAAATATTTTAAAATCTGTTTTTAAAAGTAAAGGTTATACTATTTCATTCAAAACCTGTAATAATTTAAAAAAAATTTTCAAAACTAAAATAAATATTCCTTTAAAAAATAAATCAGGTGTCTATAAAATTAAATGCGATAATTGTGCAGCATTCTACATTGGCCAATCCGGCAGAGATTTTTACACAAGATTTTTAGAGCATATTCCAAAAACAAATAATAATAATTCCAGTTATGCACAACATTTAATAGAAAATGATCATAGTTATACTAGTTTCGAAAACAATTTCGTGGCGTTGCATACTTGCAAGAAGGGTAAATTAATGGATAGTCTAGAGGAGTTCGAAATACACAAAGCTACAAAAAACGCAATGACCAAAAATAACTTATTAAACGATCAAATGAACTTCGGTTCTAATAACCTGTTTGACACTGCTATGCGGTTGAGTGATAAGTATAGCTAGTCGTGAGGAAGTCGTAATACAGCGTGCATGCATGCGGACGCTCTGAACGATTCCGTTGTTACGTTTTTGTTTATATATATTTTATTTAAAAGATTTTAAATATTTTAAAATTATTACAAACCACAAATTGTGGTATACATTTAAAGTTTGATAATTGTGTATCTGAAGATGGGATTTTATCCCGAAACGCGTCATTAACCGACAGCAGCTAGTGTCACTAAGGTGGACCGAATAAGGTAATTTAATTATATTAACCATATAGTGACTCGGTACGTTAAACATGATTAAATTAATATAAACAATTTATTTATTTCTATAAAATTGAATTGGTAATTAGGAAAACAGCTGATAATGAACAATGAGAAATGAGACCAAAATCTTACAGAATTTTCTATATGAAGAAACAAATATAATTAGTTGATTGTTAAACGCCAAGCAGAATGGACGTGTCAGAATATATTTAAGAGACAAATGAATGGAAATTTTAACCAACTCGAACTTTGAATATATTATGAAATTGTAAAAGGATAAAGAAGATACAGTAAATTAATGAGTACGATTAAAACAGTCATTGGAATCACAAAGCTAAATTAAACAACACTAAATCTATCTGTCACTATGTATGGACACGATTGAATAATAAATTTAACCTCATACAACAAGCAATTGATTGGAAAGAACATTCGACACTATACACCTATTACCGAACAAAATCCAGTGGAGGACTAAAACTAAACACTACAACTTGTGGATATTCCAATAGCGGCATCACAGAAGAGGAATTAATTAACTGCTACGTTTATTTGAAGGAAATCTCGGAGCCTGATTATCAGCGTAGAACAACTCGTGAAGGCAGCCATCTTGTCATTTCGAGTCGAACGAAATCCAACCTGGAAGGGCGGAGTGACGTCAGAGCAGTCAGCTGGTTTGGATCTTAATTTTCTATATACTATATTTTAATTATTATTGTATGTTAATGAATAAGTTTTTATAATATTGTAAGTATTGGATTCTCTTGCCTTTCCTGACTATTTCTACAGTTCAAAGAATCCTTGTTATATAATAATTTAATTTGAACAATTTTGGAATATGTAATAATCGACCTGGGATCTAGTCTCGACTCCGACTCGAATTAGTCGACGCAAGTCGAATCATTATTTTGATCATAATAAATATAATTCTTGTTCTAATTTTAAATAAAAAAATATATATAAATTTTCTTAACCATTTATTATACTTATTTGTAAAATAACTTCGTTTATTTACAATATACACCTTTTTTGTAACTAAATTAGTATCGTTTAATGAGAAAAATTTTCTTGAATGAATAAAACAATCTTCTGGAATAAAACTACATAAATCCGCTAAGGAGAAATTTTGAAAACGATATGTATCAACAAATCTAATTATTATCCCACTTCGTGTTTTTTTAGAAAAAGAAATGTATTTTTCAGACGAATTTGGAATTACATAGATTTGTTTACTATCATATCCTAATTGTCGTATAATAAAATGAGAATCATAATTAGAATTTCAATGAATTAAAACTGGAATAAAACATTGTTTTCTCCTCTTTAAATTACAATTATTACATAGTGCTGCACGATATCTACCCGACAAGTGACAATGATCATGAACTGGTTTTTTTATCATAGTAAATTCGTCTTTACACATTTCACAGTGAGTGGTTGTGCGAAATTTATATTTATCTCTATCAGCCATCTTCAATGGTTTTATCTCCTTAGTAAGCTTTCCTATGGTATTAATGACTTTAACAAGATACATCATAAATTCTTTTGCAACATTTTTATCCCGATATATATAAGGTACTTTTGGTAACTGACATCGTATACTATAGTGCATTTCTTCATCAATAAGAAAATAAATACAAAAACTCATGAATGTGTAACTCATTAGCTACTGTAAAAGATTTTGTTGATTTTGGAAATCACCCACTAATAGGTTTCAGAATACACTCAAAGTCAGCGTAAGCTACAATTGGGATACGGAAAATAAATTGATAATTTTGAATTTTAAAACAGTATCTTCAGGCATTACTACACGTGTTGGTTGAAATTTACCACAGTATTTTTTATGCGACTTTAATTTTGAAATATTATAAAAATGCATAAAACATCGTTTACAAATTTCAATTTTTCCATTTTTTTTTTTAATTGTTTTCTAACTAAAATATTAAAGTTTTTAATATAACAATAATGTTGTTTTCCTGTATTTCCATCATATAATAATAACAAATCAAAATCATTGTTTTTGTTTATCACAAACTTTTATTGGATAAATATTTTTTCCTCATCTATAGCGTAAACGTTTATAGAAACATTATTATTTTTTTCAAAAATTCTATTTTCTTTAATAGGTGTAGGAAATGAAATTTTAGAAAAATCAAACTTTGTCTCCAAATCATTATATCTATAATTTATACGTTCAACATGTAAACCACTTACATAACGACATAGTATTGCCCATTAAAACATTTTTCATCATTCAAATTTTTTGGATTAATAATACAATTTCTTGAAATTAAAAAATTTGGAAGAGTAATATATGACGAACCTTTCAAAGGTCAATATTTATTTATACGTAACAATATTCCATCTAATTTGTGAAGAGCCCATCCAGATTTATGACTTTCATATGTTTGTTCTTCATAACAAATATTTTTTATTGAATTATCTAACATTTTACTCACATCAGACTCTCGAAATAATTCAGTGTTTTTAGTTTTAAACGCTCTACCTTGTTTTTCATTTATAACATGTTTTATATAAGTGCAATCAACAACCATATTAAATTTTATAGGTCCAAATTCGGTAAGTAGGGCGTTTAAAATATTTTCTAATTTTGTTTTTATATGAATTAATAATAGACAAATATCTTTAATATTTTTGTTGTGGTTCTTATAATAAAACGTTTTTAGATTACCTCTAAAAGCGTTTTCAATTTGAATAAAATCATCCTCGGCTTGCAAGTTTTTTAAGCGGTTGGCTTTCCTCTTGTACGTCATGCCCAGAGCGGGTTCATCCTCCATTTCATCAGAAGAATCGGTTAGATCAGAATATGATGATGATGATGATGATGACAAATACCCCATCTGTTGTGTTTCGTTTGAAGTAGATGGTTCAGCTGTATTATTCTCCAAATCATGATGTAACGCTTCTGATGAATTTGTTAACTCAGTGTCTTAGTTTGTATAGCTGTTTGTATAGTAGTAGTTAGTTTGTATAGCTGTCTTCTCTAACGTAGATCCGTTTTTTAAAAGATAAATTCTTATCCATAAGTGAAATAAATGTCGAAACTGGTATCTAAGAACAGAGAAATATTTCGAACCATTCCCCGGTTAGGTTTATACTAGAAATAGATATAAAAGCGATTGAAAAAAAACACGTTACATGCTCCTATTTATATCGATGATGAAGGCTTGTCTTTAGCAATCACGTTATTAGTGGTTATCTCAAATTTATCCTGGTTCCATAAACATTGATTATATATTTATATCGATGATGTATGTACCATTATCATACTGGTTGCACAAACACGGATTACATATTCACCTTGAACACTTTTCCGTCTTTCATTCAAGTATGATAATTACTCAACTACCTTGAATACACATGTTGCTGATTAAAGCAAGATTTATCCTGTTTCCCAACATTACTCTTCTGAACTATATAAACCCCTGAGTTTCAATGATTGGACACACACAACCCAATACCGAACTCTCTTGCTTCAATCAGCTTCGCAGTTACAGCTTCTAAGTTTGTAAATCGCTACTCTACAGGTAAATATTTTTTATATTAATTCGCTTTATTAGTAAAACTCTAATAATAATTCATTAGTAACGTATTTTTTTCTTTTTTAGATCTATATTTATTAAATAAATCATGTCTGAAGTAACGCCAGTAGCCGATCAAATGCCAGAAGAAGTTTACTCAATTGAAGAGATAATCAAATTATTTTACTTTTCTGGAATAACTACATTTGGCTTGTGGGAGGATTTATTTAAAGAATTAACAGAATTATTCATTGAGAATACTGATTTAGCTATTTTTAAATTATATGAACAATTAAATTCAATTATTAATTCCTATAAAAGTGAACTATCATCAGAAATAAATTCTCAACTAAAAATGATACAATTACAAAAATACATATTTAGTTTGGACGAACTTATGAACCATATTAAATCACTCTCTGAAGATTTTAGTATAAAATCTTATAAAAAGAATATCGTATTAATTTTTAAATCAAAAATTCTAAGCGTTTTACCTACTGCTATTGATAATGTAACTGAAAAAAGTGAGGACGAGGATAGTGATAATAATGATTCTGATGATGAATTCAGTAAGATTTTTGATTCAATTGCTGATGATAGTAAGAAAAAAAGCGATACCTCAAGTAATTCAAATTTTTTCGAACGATAAACAGAAAATTCTCACCACACCCGGTGAGTGGGGTAAGAATTTTAGTAAAAATTGAACTCACTGATACTCGTGATTTAAAAGGGGTTTCAAAAAATGACCATTAAAAAAATTGGTCAAAAAACTGTTTTTCTGATTAAATCATCTGATGATGATAATCTCAAAATTTTAAATAAAATTTTGCATGAAGCGGGGAAAAACATCGCCTCAACACCGGGTGTGAAAAAAGAAATTTAAAAAATGTATAGAAACAGACCCTATTAATTTTTAGAAAAAAAATTAAATATTAAAACTTATATTGCTTTTTTTTAGAAAAAAAAAATGGAAACCATCAGTTTTGCACGTCTATCTCCTTTTGCTTTTGCACCAATTAGAAGCACTTCACAGTCGGCTGGATTAGACCTCAGAAGCCTTAGATATACTTCTTTATTACCATTTTCTAGAGAACTGATCGCAACCGACTTACAAATATTAATACCTGCTGGGTGTTATGGTAGGATAGCATCACGTTCAGGCTTAGCATTAAACAGCTCTATAAATGTAGCTGGTGGTGTAATTGATAGAGATTATATGGGGAATATTGGGGTTATATTAGTAAATAATAGTCCTCGACCATATTACGTACATAGAGGGGATAAAATCGCACAAATAATAATTGAAAGATATGTTAAACCAAAAGATGTTGAATTAGAAACATATATTTCGGTATATTTTAATGATTTTAATGAGCACGGAGATAGAGGTTTTGGGTCGACCGGTAAGTAATATATTTTTTATTTTCTTTTTTCTTTAGATCAAATAATGGACAGAGCAGTACTAGATGTACAGTGGTTTAAGGAAGCGAAAAACCAATATATTATAAAAGAAATATCTTTCATTAAATTTAATTATGATGAATTATTAAAAAAATTTAAGAAATGTATCGTATTACTCCGAAATATTTGGAAATGACGAAGCCAGATTGTTAATGCTGAAAATCGATAAAAATTGTACTATATGCAAAAAAGAGTTTAATATGATGGACAAACCTGTGTACTATGAGACAGAAGAAAAGAAACGGAAATTTGATTTATGCAATAAATGTTTTAATGTATTATATCCAAAAAGAAAATTTAATGTAAATCACTATTTGTTATTATGACCCTTTAATTTTGAACAGTTGTCACGAGATCAGTAAAAACAAGCGCTTTGGGTGAAAATAAACATTCATGGTTTTTCATGGTCTGACGGTCTCGAACAGTATAATAAATTATACGAAATATATTTTGAATTATCTTAACAGTGTAACACTATCTATGTGAAAGGTAGTGAAAAGAAAAAATTTTCAACAACATTTTTAGTCGACCGGGGTGTATGAAAATTATAAATATTGATGACTTGGGTGGTAGTAATTTGGTTGAATTAAAAGAAAAACTGAAAGATAATCTTGATGATTGTTCATTTCCACATAATATAGAATATTGTGCTAAAAGAAATGAGCAAATATTTCTTGAATTTATAATTAAGTATTGGCATAGTAGCTGTAACTGTAATAACTATCATTTCCTCTGTCCTCTAGTAACTAAGCTCGAATGTTCTATCTGTAATAAAAATTTCTAGTGAAATATTGTAGTAAAACTGAAATATGTTGAATGTTATATTTTGTTTAACAAAAGATAAATGTTATACATTTACAATTATATTATATATATTGTAACATAACTCAATAATTGTGTTACAATTTGAAATAAAAAATAATTTTAATTCAAAAAAAAAAAAATTTTGTTGTTTCTGAAAAATATTTTTGTGTCGTTCTTATTTGCTAATATTTAAAAAATAATCGTGTTTATTGTTTGGGGTTAATAATTTAGTGGTATTATGGTTATTAGTGTAGTAGTGTCACTTTCTGTAAATTACTTTATGATAATCTGGTTAACTCCAGTGCTAGTCGAAAAACGGCACTTCTTCTTCTTCGATGCTATCTTTAAATTCGTATATACCGCCTTTCGGTTAGTCTGTGTCCTTGATCAACTTATTCCTTAAGTATATTAAAGAAAAATTAAACCCAAATTGCATAAATATAAAGTTTATTAACAAATTATTTAAAGTTTATCGATAAGAATCGATATATAACAGCAGTATCGACTCTACTCAGGGCCGGTCGATAAAAAACTTTACATTGATCGTATATGAAAAAATAGTTCTTTGAACGGTTAGTTAAGAATAGCCAGAGAAGAGTAGGGACAAGAAAGTATAACACTTACAATTATAAATGCCTTAATATTAACAAATACAAAGTTATTAATTAATAAATGAAGTTATATAATATTTATTTCAAACCAGTGCAGACGAGATTCGTTTGCTTCACAGCTGGAGTAGGTTGATGACAAATCAAAAATGGCCGACCGGATCATGCGCAGTGGAACGTCTAACACCTCGACGAAATATTTGTTTCAATAAAGATGTCCTTTCTCCGTTTATTGGTCTCAGCAATTGAGTATAATGGTTCTGGAGTTAATTGAGTGTTACTGGTGTATTGTTTAATAGTTCACTTGGTGTAAATGTTAGTGATTATGTCTATCTCACTTTGTCACACGTGTCGGGTTTAACCTTGTTCGTTCGTCTGTAAAATTTATTGTAGTAGTGTTATTTTAAGTAATCAGGCGTGTGTGGTTCTGTTTATTGGTGATGCACTGTTCACTGTTTATTTCCACCGTTTCACAAATTAAAAACTCAAAACAAAAATTTATAACATTTTTTTACCGAACTCGGTTCAATTATAAGACGCCATAGTTAAGGTTATGCAGAGCAAAAATCCCGTTTAAGTAGTTGCTTCAACGGATAATAATGAACTGTTCTCATTTCCTTCGTCTCCTGAAAATCTTAGCCAATTTAATATATATTATACATTGTTTCAAATTATCTTAGCTTCCGATACATTTTATTCGAATACATTATACACGGAAAATATTTTCGTTATTAATTAACTGTATGAAATACTAAATACATATTCGGTTTCTTTATTCTATTTTGCTTATTTTGATACTAATGAATATAGTTTTATAAAGTTTTCATTTAAAAAAGTTATATTTCTTACATTTTGGAAAGTAGGTTCAAATATGTGTTTCCTGTTCTTTACCAGATAATAGCCATTTTCTCTGATATAATTATTATTATATTGAATCTGAAATTGATATAATTGTCTATTTTTACTTAATTTCTTGCAATTTAGTTTGTTAATTATTATTTTTAAAGATAATTCATTTATCTATGACTCCTCCTCTGAAATGTTAGTTAGTACATTACATTTTTATTTATAATTTTACTTATCTTCTGACAATATCTTTATAAAGAATTAGTTACATTGTATTACTATATTGTGGGTTTATCTTACATAAATATTATCAGTTTAGTTGGTTTATAGGACTAGACTTGTCAATTATTAAGTAGTCTAAATTTACTATCTGGCCTAGATTTTATCTGTTGCTATTTGCAAAGTTTTTAATAATATAGTTAATTTGTACCCTTTTCTGACCTTCTGTTCTAGTATAACATTTATTAACTATTTGTTCCTTTACTATTATAACATTGAATATTGATTTTAAATAATTAAAATATAACTCTTATTTACTATTAAATCTGGTACTTTGAATCATACCTTTTTTGTGTACTGATTACACACAGTAACTTAATAAAAAAATTTTATAATATAGGAATGGTATCTACATACAGATATTGCATTCCTAATTTAAATTACTAACAAGAATAACATTTTATAACTACAATACTGCTCAATACTAAATCTTATTTATGTAGTTAATATCTGGAACTAGGAACATAACAATTTGGTTCCATTATATGTTCAACACTTCCTTAAACTATTTATTTACAATCTTATTTGTACTTCCCAATTTTAGGAATGTATTCCCCGTCACTTTGTACTAAACACAAGCTATCTGTTTATATTATTCATTCTATGGAATGTTCTCATATAAACAGGGGCATTCTATTAGCAAGAGTATTCCTTGCTCCTTCACCATATTACTTTATTAACTATTATCATGATACTGTTTAAAAACACTTAAAGTTATTTATTTGCATGGTAATTCATGTACCTCTTCAATTTATTATAATTTAATAACTTGCACTTGTCCCTGGTTATTTCTTGATATTATTACTAGTCCTTTTATAGTTTTATAATATGAAATATTTAACCATGGGGAACTGTTAAGGTTTGTCTATATAAACTATACAATAACTTTTTTGGGTGCACTGTTACTTAACACTTTAAATACTTTTTGTTTTTATCAGTTTTACATAATTAGATGGTTTGTTGGGGTGTTATACTTTCTATTGTGACCTTCATTTATTTTTGAGGTTTTTTGGGTTTTCTCCCTATGGGGTTTCTATTTACTATTGGTCGTGTTTCACTTCCTTTATTCTAGTTGATCTTCACTTGTCTCTGATTATTCAGTATATTGGTTTATTTTCTATTTCTTCTTTCTTCATTCTTAGTTCTTCAGTACCATTTCGTTTTATACTCTTTTGTTTACTCTGGTCTGTTTTCTTTGGCGGTTTACTTGTTCTGGGTATCTTCATTGCCTGCTTCTATCCTACCTGGGTATTATGGTTATTTTAAATTTTATTTTCCTGGGTTTTTAATTTGTTGTACCATTATATTAGTTGCAGATTTTTTCTTTAGGTTTACTTTTTCTTGTTATTATAATAATTTATAGTGCTTTTTAATTGATTTTCATTTGGATCTTTTTGGATATTCCATATACTTGAGTTTTATTAATGATCATCTGATAATTGATTTAAGTGGATTATCTGTCATGCTACAATATATATATATATATATATATATATATATATATATGCAATGTTATAAACTACAATGTTAATACATTGTAAAAACGATTTGGTTGGTATAAGTATCGGCATAGAAGCTGTAACTGTAACTAAGCTCAAATGTTTTATCTGTAATAAAAATTTCTAGTGAAATTTGTAGTAAAACTGAAATATGTTGAATGTTATATTTTGTTTAACAAAAGATAAATGTTATACATTTACAATTATATTATATATTGTGACAGGACGAATAGTTACAATATGACAACCGTCACATATGCGTATAGCAAAAATAGAAAATACAGTGCATAAAGCAATGCTCTGCTTTAGTATAATAAGAAACAATGTATAAGATTAAGTAAATAGAGTTAAGAAAATATAATAATAAGAATTGTGTAATTGTGTATCAATATTTCAAATGTAAAAACAGTTTGAAAAGAACCTATCAGAGCGTGAATGATAACCCGTGACAGTGATAAACACCAATAAGGGTAGAGTGTCATTAAACTAGCGGGAAAATACAGGGCGACGTCGCTAACGCGCTCAAAGCAAGTCAGTCTACATTATACCACCGGTTCGAGTAGTCCGCTTTAAAACACTAGTTCGGAAAGTCTATGTTAAACAAACCAGTTCGAATAGTTCGCAGTAAAACACTAATACGGAACATCGGTTATGAATTACTAGCCCGAGCAGTGCGTAGTGAGAAAAATCACGCGACAAGTTAAACGTAAAAACACTCGAACTTAACGTGGAAGCGACTCCGTTCATAGAAATCAACCATAGTGTAAAAAATTAGCATCTGAACGTAAAAATTCCACATCAGGGAGGCAGTACAATTCCACATCAGGGAGGCAGTACAATTCCACATCAGGGAGGCAGTACGATTCCACATCAGGGAAGCTGAGAACACTCCACATCAGGGAAGCTGTACACATATCCACACCACGGAGACTGGATGAACAAGAAGAGGAACAATTGGAACATTCAAACCCAGAAACGCTCATGAGATAGACGCCGGAACTACAGTAACAAGTAGAGTATTAAATATTTAAGTTTGAATTCAAAAGACAGTAGACAAGAAAGAGAACAATTTCAGAGACTATAAAAAATAAATTTATGTAATTAGTAAAGTAAGATAACAGAGCAAATTGAAGTAGAGTCATTTAAAGAGTTAAAGTAAAGTAAAATAAAAAGACAAACATTAAACACAATTTTTATAATAACTAAAGAGTTAGAAGTAATTATTTCAAAAATAACACCCATCCATCACATTCTCACACAGAGGTCTACAGAATATAAGTATAGCAGAGAAGTAAAAGTAAATTCAGTTAAGGTAAGTCTAATTAAAATTGCATTGGTCTTTGTGTGTGTAAACTGAACAGTATTAATACTCGCTGTTGCCCAAAATTGGCGATACCAGTAAAACACACCAACAAAGTCCAGTTGCAATATATATATACAATGTTATAAATTACAATGTAAAAACGATTTGGTTGGTATAAGTATCAGCATAGAAGCTGTAACTGTAACTAAGCTCGAATATTCTATCTCTAATTCAAAAAAAAATCTAGATATTATAAGAAGAAGTGAAAATATTGTAGATAAAAATATAATAGTAAAAACTGAAGTTAAATTATAACAAAAGACAAATGTATTGTAAAAATTATTATAACTAATAAAAACCTAATTTCATAAATTTCTATTGTTTTATTATTTTTTTCTTCCTGTTTGGTTGGTTTTTTTTCAGATGTCTGTAAATAGAAGATATGGAAATAAAAAATTCGATAGGTTTTCAAGAGGAACAAATAAAAAACGGTGTTGGTTTGGAAAAAAATGTGGGGTGAAGCAGGCCGTTGTGATGCGGTTTGTTTAATTACAGGGAAGCAGGGCTATAAATACACAAAATATAAATATTGTACAACGCATTATAATATTTTAAAACAATTTTGTAACAAATACCACCTTCTAAACCTAAAACATACGAAACAATATAAACACACTTCACTACATACACAAGCCTTAGTTGAATACATCATGCGATTCAAATTTTTAAAAATGTTTAACATGAAAGATGATGTGGGTCATACTAAATGGATGGAATATCTAAAATCTCTTATAAAAGAAAAAGAGTATGGTTTTGTTAATAAAATTAAAGAAAATGTAAATGTATTCATTTCATTTTCTAGATCTATAAATTTTAATCAAAAATTATTCAATCTAAATTTAGAGTATTTAAATTTGGAATTTAATATATTGAAAGATTCATACAATAATTTAGATTCAAATTACAGATGTAATACAATTAAAAAAATTTCAAAGCATGATTTATTCAATTATTATTTTTGACAACTATTAGACATTACATAACAGAATTGTGTAAATATTAAAACCGAAAATTTACAAATATTTTTCCCCCTCTCCAAAAAATAAAATGATGCAATATCTTCTATATATTAAACGACAAAAAGTTGATGTGTTCAGTAGAGATATCAGAATGTGGTTAGTTAAAACTCTAATACCTCTTTTAATTGCTATTTCCAGTGTTCGACCCGAGAACGAGACCGACTTGTAATATATTACTAATTATTTTTAAAATTTTGGATATATAAACAATGTTGATGAACTTTCTGTGTTAAACGAGTCGTCTCTATCCTCATACCTTACAATATTTCAAGAATACTATGATTTACCGAATGATGGTAAATTAAACAATAAACGTTAAATCTAATTAAGAAACCGAGATGTGGAAATAAAGATCTAGGATAATTTCGTGCAACATCGAGGTGGAATAAAAGAATATTAAGCTGGGATTTTATATCTCCCATAAAAAAATATTATTGAACTTACGACAGAAGCTTTCCATTATGGGAGAAATACTCAGCGTTAAAATTTTATCGAGATCAACAGAAACCTGACATACTTATCTCGTTTCGATGGTCTCACCATCGCTGTATAAAAAATTCGTCTTCATTTTGTGATAAAAAATTTTGATGGTAGAGGAGAAGTACTTGGTCATGCCTTCTATCCTCTCCCCCACCGTGCAAAAGTTGAAATTCATTTGGATTTTGAAGAAAAATAGTATTATAACGACGATTCAAATTTAGCTGGTGATGATATTAGTTTATTTTTCGTTTTAACGCACGTAATTGGTCATGCGTTGGGGCTCGGGCATTCGAGCGATAATACTTCAATTATGTTCCCATTCTACATATTGAATAATGGTCAAAATATTGATTTAGGAAAGGATGATGTACAGGGTATACAACGCTTATACGGATTACCACCACCATTACCTCCACCCTCACCATTTCCATCGGTTATTCCAACTACGAAAGTTACAACGTCTTCTACAACTGTAAAACCACCGCTTCATAAAAAAAACAGAGACAGATTCACAATTTGATATTTGCAAAGTTAATGGATCCCATTTATTTCTAGTAATCAACAATCATCTATATATTTTGCAGAATAAACTATTTTGGATGTTTAATATTAAAGAAAAATCCTATGTGTGAATACATTGTATCTGCTTACTTGCTCACGCGCAATCAGCCCACGCACTTACGTCATTCGTCGCAGTACTGCACGCGTCGCTAGCTACTGCGATCAGTTAGTTAAGACTCAGCCTTTCATCTGTGCACTGCACTCTTCCTTTTTTGTTAGCCGCGGGAATGTAAATTTATTAATGTAACTTCTCATACAATTGTTTCTCTCATCTATACATTTTGTATCTTGGCAATTTACGCCACACGTATTTGTATTTTGGCTATGTACGCCGTACGTAATTGCGTGGGCCTGCGCTTCTTCATAATATTGCAATAAACGCTGCTTAACTCAGATCATACAGTCCACTTATTCATTCAAAAACATGTTCTGACTCCTATACCACCATCATTTAGCTTGCCATACTAACTCAAGAAAAATTCGAGAGCGTTAAGCAATCAACATGTGGTCCTCCGGGCCGGATATAATTCATTTTATGGATGTACAACCCACACACAATGTATTTCACGGATATGACTCATTTCATGGACAATTCGTTTCATGGATCAGTTTATTAAGCAGGCCTATCAGCATTTTTTCTTCATGATTTAAGTCAGCAACTCCTTAATTATCACTACAATTGGAGCTCGTATTGCACGACTTGGGGACGTCATATTTCGCAAAACGGAGCATTTGAAGCATCATTACAGCAGTTGAGCACCATCAGCACGTGGCATTCAGCATGTGGGAAAATCCAGAGCAGCCTATCTAGACAGGATTCGACCGCATCGGACATCGTCTGACAGGCAGCGACCGTGTCTGCATTATCAATTCATGGGTACCTGACAGGACCACCAAGGTTTCGACAAGCTTTGATGCCTTCTAGAACATGCCGATAACTATCATGTCAAGTGACTATAAACTCATGTCTCATATTAGTTTTCAATTTGCATGATTTGCATATTTTTTTCAATGTCATTAAGGTAAAGGAAGCAGTATTAAAAATAACAATATAATTTTTTAAATCAGTTTCATTTGAATATGAACTTGTAATTTTTTTTTTTGTGAACTCAACAAGCATTTTTTAATTGTAAGTCATACCTTTCAAAGGCATTCACATCATTAGTGATTATACTGCTATATTGTTTGTACTGCCTAGATCAGTATTTATTACCATATAGAACTAGTTTAAGATGTGTTAAGTAAGAGTTACCGTGTAATTGCGTGACTTTATAATTTGGATTTCCTGCCTGGTCTTGCTCATCCCTTTGCATTCACTTGGCTTCTTTCGTATTATCATTTAAATTTTCTCTCCTACCCAATCATGATGGATATGAAGGCGCAGATCAAGAAACGTGGCACGATCAAGGCCTCTATATCTCGCATAAATACATACGCAGACAATTTCGATCACGATACGCATGACCATCATGCACTAAAAATAAAGCTTCGCCACCTTATGGAGCTATCAGCCAAATATGATGAAATTCAAACACAAATTGAGTCTGAGGACTCTGACTTTGCATCCGCGAGCGATAGGGTTCAGACCGAAGATGATTTACGCAGCATAGAATGCAAGCTGCAAAATTTAATAGACCATGCCGAGGAGATGAGCAGGAGGGCAACAAGTCAATCCGAAGTAGTCACATTCAGCACGCCTCCCATTCAGTTGCAACCGATTAAGCTACCCTGTTTCGCAGGTGATATAATTGAATGGCAACATTTTTATAATATGTTTTTGGAGTTAGTTCATGTCCGAACGGACCTGACTGGCATCCAAAAACTGCATTATTTGCACTTATCATTAAGGGATGAGGCGCTGAATGTCATAAAGTCGCTCCCTATCACGCACGAAAATTACACGGTGGCCATTGACTTGTTAAAGGCCCGGTATGACAGTAAATTGATTGTTACCACGTATCATGCGGCTAATGTCTTGGACATGAGGCACATGCAGCAAGAGTCCTTGCTCAGCATTTATAAATTTATAGATGAGCTCACCGCTAATATAAATGCGCTGAACTCATTGAACCTATCAGTAAACACATTTGAACTCATTTTTGTACATTTTCTCGCCCAAAAGCTTGACGAGCGTACGTGCAGATTGTGGAAGGAAACTTTAGGTGAAAAACAGCTTCCGATTTACGATAATTTATTAGATTATTAAATGCAAGACGTCAGCTGTTGCAAAACGTAAATGTCCCGACTGGTTCGTCTGGCGGCAGACAAGTTAGCGATAAGACTTCTTATCGCAAGCCGGCTAAACGCGCGGAGTTCACTGGGTCACTCATACACACTCAAACAAACAATAAATTTTGTCAGCTGTGTCGTGGTAATCACAAATTGCTCGAATGCCCACAATTCATAGTTTTACAACCTATGCAACGTAGAGAGGTTTTAATAAGTAACAAACTCTGCCTGAATTGCACACGCCCGGGCCATGAAAGCTCGCGTTGCCCTTCTGAATTTTCCTGCAAAGCAAGCTCGAAAAGGCATCACACCATGATCCACGCTTCAATAAATAACTCGACCAACAGGAGCAATAAGCAATACTCCCTGAAGCTACAAACTAACAAATCGATTTTATTGTCCACCGCCGTATGCATCACCACCGATCATGCCGGTAACAAGCGCCCGGTAAGAATCCTGCTGGATTCAGGGTCGCAAGCGAATTTTTGTACTGGGTTTCTCCCGCCGCATGTGCTTAAAACTAAACAAATCCGAGCTGCCTATCACGGGCATAAATAACTTACTATGTCAAGCCAATTTTAGCACACGGGTGCGCCTAAACTCACGCTATAAGGATTTCACTTTAAATGTCCACTGCGCTGTTCTACCCAGAATCACAAATAGCCTCCCAACAGAATCCTTTGACATGGCATCGTTGAAAATTCCTAAGGGGATATTTTTAGCTGACCCGCAACTTAATCATTCGTCACAAATTGACATTTTACTCGGGGCACAGTATTTTTTGCAGTTGATTGAGCCGACTAAATTTGTTCGCAGTCCGCACTTTCCGATAATACAGGAAACTAAGCTAGAGTTTATACTCGCCGGGAATTTACCCTTTAACGTAGAGATGACTAAGCCGGTCTCTTCGTTCATAGCACGCGACGACAATAATGCTATCTCGTCGCAATTGAAAACCTTTTGGCAGTTGGAAGATGTTTCGTGCCGTACTCCCTCAGCTCAGGACACGGAGTGTGAAGATCATTTTCTTGCAAACACCTATCGTAACGATAGTGGTAGGTTCGTTGTGTCGCTGCCCCGCAGTACAGAGTGCCTCGGCGATTCTCTTCCCGGAGCGGTTCGTAGGTTTCAAACCCTTGAACTCTAGTTTAGGCAAAACCAGTCTTTGCACAAAGAGTATACTAGTTTTATGCAAGAATATTTAAATCTTGGCCATATGTCTCCGCTTGATTCATATGATTTATCAATTAACAAGTCAAACATTTTTTATTTACCTCACCATGCTGTCTTTAAGACTACTAGCACTACCACCAAACTTCGCGTTGTTTTTGACGGTTCGGCCAAAACGTCCAACGATTTGTCGTTAAACGACACCCTTATGGTTGGCCCTACGATCCAGCAGGATCTTTTCGCCATTATGGCCAGATTTAGAACCCATCGTTACGATTTCATTGCCGACATCGAGAAAATGTATCGCCAAATTTTGGTATCCCCGAGTGATTCTAACTTACAAAGAATTGTTTGGCGTGACGCTCCCCACAAGGAACTCAAACACTATGCTCTGAGAACAGTCACATACGGGACTGCCAGCGCATCATTTTTAGCCACTAGATGTTTAAAACAAATCGCCCAGGAAAATAGTACTCAGTACCCCCTGGCCTGCTCGGTCATTGCTAACGATTTTTACGTCGACGATCTCCTTACCGGTTCCGATAGCTCACACGTCCTAACCCAACTGAACACTGACATTTCTGAGTTGTTAAGCCGTTACGGCTTCACTCTTCACAAATGGTCTTCTAATGACCGGAATATAACATCCTCACATACCAACTCGTCCCTGGACTTCAACAAGGACCAAACCGTCTGCACTTTAGGCATTCAGTGGGACGTTCATGCTGATAGCTTCGTATACAATATCCAAAGAAATTTTAAAATTGATGTATTCAACAAAAGAAAAGTATTATCGGTCATCGCTGGAATCTACGACCCATTGGGTCTGATTGGGCCTATTACGTTTTGGTGCAAGCACTTTATGCAAACGCTTTGGTCTTCGGGTACAAACTGGGACGACCCGCTTTCTGACTCATTGTCAATTAAATGGGCCAAGCTTTACGCTCAATTGATTTCAGACACTCATTTTAGGATCCCGAGAGCTATAAAAGATTCATGTAATTCGTCAATCATTTCCTTTCAATTACACGGGTTTGCCGACGCGTCAGTAAAAGGTTATGCATGCTGTATTTATGTGCGCACGGTATATTCCGACAACAGTATTTCATCTCACTTATTGTGTTCTAAATCAAGAGTCGCCCCTTTAAAGCGGATATCTTTACCTCGCCTTGAACTTTGCGCCTGTTTATTATTAGCGCAGGTGGCTTATAAGGTTGTCCACGCTGTGACCTACAATTTCAGCGAGCTGTATTTTTATTCTGATTTCACGATTGCCCTACACTGGATTCACCAACAGTCGTCGAGGTGGAAGGTATTTGTAGCCAACCGCGTTTCGGAGATTCAGCAGCTCACTGTCAAGGGCAATTGGTATCATGTCTCGTCGCATGATAACCCCGCGGACATTTTATTCCGCGGCTGTTTACCCCGTTTGTTACACCGCCACCAGCAATGGTGGCATGGTCCTTACTGGTTGTTAAAGGAGCCTCTTGCCTGGCCCATCCGTCCTTTTGATTCCAATTCCTCCTACGCTCATCCGGATTTGGACAAGGAAGAACGTAAACAGGCTCTACTCGCTCTGGCTGCTGCTTCGTTCTCTTCAAGCTACGTGGAAGATTACTCTTCTCTCTCCAGGCTTCTCCGCGTCTTTGCTTACTGCCTGCGTTTCATTCGGAACGCTAAGTCTCCCGCTTCTAATAGAAACACTTCCTTTTTGACTGCGCAAGAGCGACAGAGCGCGCTTTTGGTTTTTATACGCCAAGCCGTTTTCGAATTTCAATATCGAAATTAAAGAATTCCAGGCACATCGCCCTGTACCTACTAATAGTAAAACCTTTTCACTCAATCCATTTATAGACAACGCTGGTATACTACGTGTAGGCGGACGCCTTCAACAGTCTCAGCTAAACTACAATAATAAGCACCAAATCATACTTCACCCTCAGGCTCACCTTACTAGACTAATTATCGAATATGAACATATTCGACTACTCCACGCTGGAGTACAACTAACTCAGTGTTCTCTGCGCCAAAGATATTGGATTATCAACGATATATCTTACATACGCTCAGTGATTCACAAATGTATCACTTGTTTTCGATTTCGCGCAACTGGTTCAAGCCAACTTTTAGGTCAACCCAGGGTCACTCCCGCCAAGCCATTTTCACAATGCGCCGTCGACTCGCCGGTCCTATTTTTCTACGTCAGGGCGGGCAGCGGTCCAAATCTTTTACAAAGGCTTATATTTCTCTTTTCATTTGCATGTCCACGAAGGCAATTCACCTTGAATTGGTTTCAGATTTGTCTGCAGACGCCTTTTTGGCTGCCTTGAAACGCTTCATATCCCGCAGGGGCATCCCGCACAAATATTTTCCGATAACGGAACCAATTTCCGTCGTGCTGGCACTATATTACACGAACTGTACAAGCAGGACGAATTTCAAAAGGTCGCTCAAGGCTTCGCCAGTCCACGTGGGATTAAGTGGTCTTTCATACCTCCATCAGCGCCTCACTTCGGCGGTTTGTGGGAGAGCGGTGTTAAAAGCGTTAAGTTCCACTTGCGGCGCGTTATAGGCAGTACGCCCCTCAACTTCGAAGAGTTTTCCACTGTTTTGGCTCAAGTTGAAGCTTGTTTGAATTCGCATCCCTTGTTCACTATGTCAAATGATGCTGGGGATCCCGAGCCTTTGACTCCAGCGCATTTTTTGGTAGGTTCCCCCCTTACCGCGCTCCCGGAACCCGACTACTCGGATGTAAATATGGGTCGCTTGGGGAGATGGCAGCTTTTGCAGAGATTTACCCGCTCTATATGGAAGAGTTGGTCTAGAGACTATCTGCATCAGAGAAATAAATGGAAAAGGCATTCTAAAAATTTGTCTACAGGACAGCTAGTCCTCATTCTAGAAGACAATACACCACCACTGCAGTGGAAACGTGGTATTGTCACGCAGACTTATGTAGGGCAGGATTCGTTAGTACGCGTCGCGGACGTCCGTACTGCTCACGGCATCCTGCGTAGACCTATTCACGAGCTGTGCCCACTTCCGGTGGCATCAGACTAATTGACATTTCGGTGCTTCATGCCCGGGACATTTCCGGACGAGCACATGCTCTACTTTCTACTAAGTACAATGTTAAATGTACTTATTTATGCATTTGTATTTACTTGTATCAATTAATGTACGCTATGTATCTGTGCATTAGAGTGAACATTTAAACGTTTCTCTTTTTCTTAGTGTGATGTCAGTTATTGTGTACTGTTTGGTGCAGTGTCTATTATTATAATAAATTTTTTGGGTATATTTCTAGTGTCTATTATTATAATAAATTTTTTGGGATATATTTCTATTGTCTATTATTATAATGAATTTTTTAGGTATATTGCCTTTTGTATTATTATGTAATACTGCTTATTATGCACTAAGTGTCACGCTGTTATTGTTAAATTTGTTGGATTTCTTTAATTATTGTACGATGCTACTTACGATGTCCTTATTGTCATGTATTATTGTTATTATTCTTACTATGTTTTATCACACATTCAAGCCTTTGGACTATTATTATATATCATTCGGTGAGCATTAATTAATAATGTATTTACATTTGGTTATGTTGTATTTGTATTTATGCCAATGTTCATGCATCATATATTATCACATCTTTCACATTTGCAACTTATTGATGTATACTTGTGTGTTGTTGAGTAACCTTGTTTTTTACTGTAAACTATTTCAAAATCGCCCGATTTTGGGCGGGCAGTATGTTAATACATTGTATCTGCTTACTTGCTCACGCGCAATCAGCCCACGCACTTACGTCATTCGTCGCAGTACTGCACCCGTCGCTAGCTACTGCGATCAGTTAGTTAAGACTCAGCCTTTCATCTGTGCACTCCACTCTTCCTTTTTTGTTAGCCGCGGCAATGTAAATTTATTAATGTGACTTCTCATACAATTGTT
Organism: Magicicada septendecula; assembly: GCA_034769895.1. Lineage (NCBI taxonomy): Eukaryota > Metazoa > Arthropoda > Insecta > Hemiptera > Cicadidae > Magicicada > Magicicada septendecula. Next base: position 29,955,486 of record CM068373.1, read on the forward strand.
TCTCTCATCTACACATGTATCTTGGCAATTTACACCACACGCATTTGTATTTTGGCTATGTACGCCATACGTAATTGCGTGGGCCTGCGCTTCTTCATAATATTGCAATAAACGCTGCTTCACTCAGATCATACAGTCCACTTATTCATTCAAAAACATATTCTGACTCCTATAGCAGCATCATTTAGCTTGCCATACTAACTCAAGAAAAATTCGAGAGCGTTAAGCAATCAACACTATGGAAAATCTCAAAATATTACAAAATGGTTAAAGTTTCTACCGCCGAATTTTGCTAATATATCAGCGATGTACCAGAGACCGTCGGGAGACGTTGTACTATTTGTTGATAATAATATTTATATGTTTGATATAAAATCATTACGTTTAGTTAATAATTTTCTTGTTTCAACAACTAGTATTGGTTTTGATTCGACAACCAAAATAAATGGAGCTGTTAACACATATACAGGACGTACTTTTATATTTTATAATGATGAATATTATATTGAACTGGATGAATGTTCTTTCTCAGTTAAAAAACATGGATATACATACGACGACTTTCCTGGTGTTCCAAAAAATATTGATTCTGTGTTTAGATTCATTGACGGATTCCTTTACTTCTTTAAAGATGGTAATGTGTAAAAATATTGAATTTAAAAATGTTGTTGAACAAACTGAAAAATATAATTTAAATCTTTTTGGAATAAATTGTGCAAGTAACCGATTAATTTATAAACTAGTGGAATTATTAAAAAGTTTCACTAAATAATTGTATTTATGTATAAATAAAATTAATTAAAAAAAAACTTCTATTTTTTTATTTATACCCAACCTCTCTCACTTGTGAGTAGTTGTGAAGGGGGAAAAAAAGTACAACTATATTGAAATTATACATTTTATTTTTTAGTTATATCTTTCCTCACATTTTACATTAAACAGATTTAACAATCAGTGTATACAACACTCACATTAATATAAACTCATCTTTTTTCTAATTGTTTTTACAATCAAATATCTTCTTACATTTACAACCATTCATATCAATATTTCTAGAGTTTGATTTCCTGTGAAAGATACACATTGATTTATATGTATCACCTGTATTGTTAGGTGAATAAATAGATATCAATTTCATCATACCGTATTTTTAAATTTAATTTTATTTGATATCCAAGATTTGATATATTCGTACAGTTCTAAAAAATCTCTCCCCTTTATATCTATAATTGGAATATCACATAACTCTGCGATAGTCCTAAAATAATTATTTTGTAATAAGAAATATTCGTTCGTCGCTAAATGAACATCAAACCCACCCCTTTTTACTAGTCGTTCTTTAACAGCTTTAAAATCTGAATCGATTAAGAACATCACATTTGTCGATTTAAAATAATCTATAATCCAATGAGGAATAATTTCTACCAGCTCCTTATCAGTTAATTTATTCTCCTTCTTATTGATGATGCCGTAAACGAACGATGCAAATGGTGATCTGTCACAACACATTACTGTATATTCTGCACCCATTTTCCCATCCAAAATAATTGAGTTTGATACATACTATACCATGCAATAATATTAAACTGTACACCATCCTTACGTGTATATAGCGCTGGAAACGACTGTCTCAAATCTGATAAATCCGACTAAGATGTGTAACAAACGCCTTCTTCATTAAGCCTATATAAGATGCTAGACTTAAAGCAGGTGGCTGTACCGTCTAAATAAAAAACTCGCTTCTCAGTTTTATCACACATAATTAAAGTAGCTTATTCTTCGTTAGAAGTAACTGTGATTGAGTTAACAATAGTTTCATGTTATATAGTAAAACTATCAATGTCATCAGGAAAAGGAAATAACACAATTAATTTCCGTTCCGTGTGTAGATTTGTTATACAATGTTGTTAAGAAGAAGAAATAGCAAAACTCATTATTTTCAAACCAGTTTCCGTATGTAATCAATTGCAACTCTGAGCGCGTGACTTGATCAAGGTGAAGTATGCAATTATCGTTAGTTATGTTGTAGTTCCGTCTCTACTTCATGGTTGAGTAATTGCAGCCATCTTTCCAATTCTCATTATAAATAATGACACTGTTTTTATCTAAAACTGATAACTGATTATTGTATAATTTAACTAATAAACAATTCGGTGACGCTTTTTCATGTTCAATCCACGGATCATCATTAAGAGTTCCAATCATATAGAAGAACTTTACACTCTACACACATAACCTCGTCACTGGTTCCTGTATAAAAAAATCCGGCTGACACAAGTTTATCAACTGATGGTGCATGTTTTGGCCAAGCATAAAATGTAGACACCATCATTTCTTCAGTTATAGCAACACACTTTTTCGCTTCTGAATAATTTTCAATAGATTCTTTTGATTTGGCAAAGTTTTCGTATTTGTATGGTATATAACGAACATTTTTACATTTCGGGTGTAAAAGTTTGTGAATAAACTGAATATGTGTTATAGTATGATATGTTTTCATTACAAAACCACATTTATTATTATTACACACAATATCACACTAATCTTCTGTAAAATCAAAACCTTCGTTTTCGAAAAAATCTTTTAATAACTTCGCTGCTGTTAAACACGATAATCGATCCATCTCGACGCGGTGTTACTGCTCAACTAAACCAATGAGAAAATCTAAACCATTTCTTAAAAAAAAAAAAAAGATTTAGTCGAATGGGGGAATTGAACCTACGAAGGGGATACACTTAATACCTGATATTATAGGAAGTTATTTTACCGCGCTCGACTAAATCATATTTTCAAGATAATAGTCGTGCGATGACGTATACGTTACTCGACATATACGTTACGTTTATGATGCGATGACGTACACGATACTTGACGTATGTTTGTTTACAAGGGGACGATGACCTGATGACGTATGTTTGTTTTGATAACATTGTGGGGGTGAATGACCTAACGGTACTCATGGGGGAGCGGGAGGGGGGATGACCTTGTCCCGTCGTTCCCATTTATATACTACTAACTAAAAATCAGTCGGTATTATAAATTCCAAGAAAATTATAGTATACTGTTAGAAGAACTTCATAATTTCAGTTGTTTCATTGTTAATACAAATTTGGTGTACTATAGATCGGTAATTCATCAGTTCTATTAATTTTAAAGGTAAATTATTTATAATTTCATTTTATACAAATAATTGTTAAATGAAAGTAGGAAGAGAAAGGAGGGGGTAGAAAATGGTACATATAATAAGGTAAGTGGTTGTAATGGTGTTAATGATAATTATGAGAGTATAGTGGGGGTAGAAAGTGGTGATATGATGATGAATAATAATGAAGAAATAATTAACGAGGTGATAGTTATAGAAATGAGTTACAAAGTAGTAGTGGTAAGATAGTTGAAAACGAGATATATAAAAGTGACACAGTGAAAATTAAAAATAGTGATGAGGATAATATAGAAACAGTGAGAGAGAAATGGGAGTAGGGGTGGAGAAGGAGTAGAAATGAGTGTTTATTAGAGAGAGAGTATGAAGAGAATTATTTTGTGGATATGAGGGAGAGGGTAAATTTTCCCCGGGTTTATTGTGAACTAAGGTGTTCACTGTTGTTGTTGAAGGGCGAATGTCCCTTAGTGGAAGACATGGTGTCTTCAAGTTGTTCCCCGAGTTTTTGTGGTGTTCCTGGAAAAGCCAGGAGGTGTCCTCCTGAATGCAGTACCCTCTGCATGGGATGATAGAGAAAGTGTGAAATGGCGTAATGATGAGAGATATTTTGAGAGAGAGTTGTATTTAGATGGGGAGATAAGAGTTCTTTACGGTTAATAGAGGTTATAAAGAATTAGTAGAGAGGTTACAGATTGAGAGAGTTAGTGATATTAAGTACTTATCTTGTGATGTAATTAGTGCAGTTGATGATAGTGTAACTTACCTTATTGTGACAAAACATACTAAGAGCGACTTGACTATACTCGATGGTGACAAATTATATGATGTAATAGTATGGAATAATCCTGTTGATATTGTGGAAAAATATGAGAATTTAAATAGTCGGTATATTGATAGAAGTAATATAATGTATTTAATAAAAAATGAATTGTGTACACATAAGACCAGACTATTATTCGATGATGGTGGTTAAACATGAAGTGTTCATGAACATTTAATTATGTGAGTAGGGGGTTCTGAAATGGATTGTATTGTGAAATGATTTGTGATAAACAATAACGAATAATAATGTGGATTGTATATACTTTTGTGTTGATGTCAAATGTATTTATGTATTACATTATGTTGTATTTTGTATTTTAGGTAAACAATGTATATAGGTAGTAAGAATTGATTTAATAATAATAATAATAATATTTCACCAAACTAAATACATAACGAGAACAACTGTGTTTATAATGAAATTAACTGATTTGGAATTGTTTTGACTATTGTAATTAAAAACTTAGTGTTTTAAGAAACTGATTGAGTTAAATAATTGGAGATTAATTAATTAATTTGAAATGTTGTATAAATAGATTTTGGTAATAGTCAAATGATTTTTCTGAGAGTTAGACTTTATAATAAATAGTAAGTAAGTAAACGTAAAAGTGTTAGGTTGTTGGGTCATATGGTTGTTATGATGTATCAGAAGGTACATATGGTTATGTACGGTATATTTGTGGTGATAAATGATTATAGTGTAGTGTTATATGTGTAGGTAGGAATTTTATAACGAAATGGAAGTAAAATGTTTTAATGAAGAAATTAAATGAATTTGAAAGAATTAAACTTAGGGAAGGTGTGTAATTTTTTAGTAAAATTTGAATTTAATGTGTATGTTAATGTAACAATGATAATGGTCATGTTGAAAGTTGTATTATGTTGATTATAAATGTCTCGTTGAGTAGTATGTAATTAAGTATAGATGCGTAACATGTATTGTATATTTTAAAGTGATTCCCCATTTTCGGGCGTCACCGAACCCTGACCGTGGAATTGGCTCAGCTTTGACTGGCTATGGCCAGGGCACATTACGTCACGTGCTGCCTAAGCCTGGCCATAGCTTATCGTTGTAAGAGGTGAATTTAGAAATTAACCAGGGGGTAAATACGGGGAATCACCATAACTATGGAACAGCGGCTATCCATCGAATGGGATGGTAGACCGTATAGGGGCATATGACTAAATTTTAGTAGGATTACTGGTGTCCTCGGGCATCAGTAATGCCGAATGTTTTGTAACGCTGAAGCAAGAACGGTGTAGGCAGCGTCTGCACCTTAATTAAACCTCAGTTCTTGTGGAGGCAACTGGGCGCTACAGTCCAGGGGGCCACAGTGTGTGTGTGTGGAAGGTTTTTAAATTGTTACTAAATAATTTCTGATTGAATAAAAGAAGATAAAATTGATGATTATTGTAATGGTGCGATAACAGTGAAGTATTGAAGGAGGTTGTTTTGATTATCCATGTATCTGTTGTATCGAATAACTTTGTATTTTTTATTAATTATATTCTGTATTAGTTAATGGTAGCAGTAGTCATCTGCGTTAACAATGGTAAATTGCGATGTTGAAATAAAAAAATAAGATGATGTAGTTGATTTAAAGATGTTTAAGAGATTTTTGATAATGAATTTAAATATTTGAAATTTAAATGTTATATATCATGTTAAGTATGTAACCATATATATATATGTTACAAGTTAAGGAAAAACCAGTGCTTCTTAACGCAAACCAGCACAGCTAAGGGGAACCAGATCAGTTAGGGATATGGTATTTAAACAAGGCCACTATTTGATATTTTGATGTGTTGTTTCAGTGTCGGGTGATGCAGTGGTGGCGGTCCTGTGCTGGCCTGCGCATCAGCAGGGGCGTCAAGTGCCTGTCTGGCCTTGCGGTGTTGGGATCTCAAAAGGGAAGTCCAGTAAGGTCATTCAGGTGCGACCACAGTCACTGGACCAGGGGGTAAGTTAACCATGATTTTAAATAAAACGTAAGGGGGTTGTGGCGACATACGCTTCAGCATAAAACCTCTCATTGAGGGGATATTGTAATGGTACAAACTGATGAGGGTATATAATTTAAAGCTTTTCATTTTTATTTCACAAGAGTATATTTTTGGTCACTGACTATAGCTCTGTGTGATGTATGAAACGGTACAGGAATGCAGATTATCAGAAAGGGTGCGTATTCATGCGTACGAGCATACATGTGGGCCAACGTTCACACGTAAGTCACGTCAAAAAATTCCTTCTCGCCAGGTGCGTAGAGAACAAAGGCAATCGGCCATGAACATCTAAATAATACAGACATGAGCCGTTCGCGCGTCCGCCGGCTGAGCACAGTTTTCATCTCGCCCGCACGTATAAAATGTAAAAATTTGAAGTATAAAATGTAAACCATAATCAGAGTGGATTAACAGTTAAATTGTTTTTTCAAAAACATGTAAAATCAGTGGAAAATACGGAATAATCTAGGTAGTGTGCGTGCACAGGAGTCATCCCATGGACGCACCTCTAAGGATCCTAAAAAGGGAAGTAAATTAACACAGAATCAATAAAATCTTGCAAGTTCACTAAATAATATGAAATGAGCTCATTGAGGGGGATATAAAAATGTAACGCATGAATGGGGGTGTGTGTGTGTGTGTGAATAAACAATATATATTTAAGAAGTGCTGAGTTGCGATCAATTAGATATAGAGTTTAAATTGATGATTTAGTATAATCCATTTTTGAGGAGAGAGGAAAATGTTGCTGGTAATGACTGTACTTGTTTTTATCAATGGCATCTTGTGGCCGAATATGTATCATTTTTTTAAAGAAGGGTTTAAATGTACAAGTATATGAGAAAAAATAAAGGGTAATGTCATTTGTAAACAAAAAATAAACGAGTTATTTCCTGAAAATAACCCATTCTGTTCTTCCGTTCGCCTAAATCGAACCTGGCCCAGTGGTAAGTAAATTTTATGCTTCATAGTTGGTAACAAAAAAAAAGATGGTATCCGAAATACGGACAAAAACAGTGAACGAAATTTAAAAGTAATTAATTATAAAATATTTTAAAACTTTACAATGTCAAGTGTTTAGCCTGAAATTAGCACTTAAGATGGCCGCCGAAGGTAGAGCTGAAACATCTGTTGCAATCAAAAGCTTTGGACGATGGCCAAAGAGCCCGGAAACCAATCATTTTAATAACATTGACTCTGGCCATGTAAGCCTCAGACAAGTCATAGGATTGGAAATGATTAAGTTGTTGAGAGGGAGACAAACAGCATGAGTATGTAAGAAGATCAAATGAAGACAGCTTTTACTGACAATACAGCTTTAACTTCTTCAAAAAAGTTGTTTTATAATTTCTACAAATCTTCATTAGACGATTTGAAAACTGTAAGATTAGTTTGACAAAAATTATACGACTATATGGAAAGCAAAATATATATTATTTAAACTACAGTGATTCATAAAATCCGATATTGACATGAAATATTCTGATTTTCAGTGGTTAGCTCCTATTAACTTCAACTGTCTTGGCTCTCAAATTGAACAACAATTTTGAGATGTAACCTAATTCTATACAGTGTCAACATCTAAAAATTGGATTTGTTCTCCCATCTCAGTATTTTATTTGTTTATAGCTGACTGGATTTCCCCCACATACCAGTGCCAATGAAAACTTCATCAAAAACATTATAACAGGAAACAAGACGTGGGTGTACGGATACTATGTCAAAACAAATGTAGTCTTCGCAGTGGATGGAAAAATGACCACCTTAACAAAAAAAAGCCTGGATAAGTCAGTCAAACACAAAGGTGATGGTGCTGTTTTTGATTGGAAAGGATTGCTTCATCATGAATTATGTTCCACATGGTCAGAGAGTAAATAAGGAGTATTATAGGGAGTTTTGTGTTTATGGAAAGGAATACATAAGAACATACCAGACCTGTGGAAAGAACAGACTTGGGTGTTACATTATAATGCACCAGTTCACGTGTCACCCTTGTCATCAATTATCTGGTAAAAAACAACATGACTGTTCTGCCCCACCCATCCTACTCTCCAGACTTAGCCCCTGCAGACTTTTTCTTGTTCCCAAAACTGAATGAGACCTTGAAATTGTCATTTTTACACAATAGAGGAGATAAGAAAAAATACACAAAGAACAGCCGTGCGCCATTCCAAAAGGTGCATTCCAAGAATTCTTCCAGAATATGAAGAAATGCTGAGAGCGGTGCATTGGGAGCAGGGGGGAATACTTTGAAGGGGATAAGAATACATAAAGTTGTAAGTACATTAATAAAGTTTTTGTTGCAAAAGGTCTTTTTTTGAATACACCTCATATGTTACCTTATCTGTAGTTCTGATCTACAAATTTCAATTGGTTATCAAGTTTATATCTCCTTACTTAAACCATGTAATGCTTTTTTAAAATAGCAATTAATATTTAAATTCATATGTTGACTGCAACATGTGTTGTTTTCAATATGAGGTCTTTTTTGTTTTCTTCTTTTAAGATATATAGAACTTTAATGTACTGTATGGCCATGCAAATAATTCTCACATGGAAGAAGTGTGATATAAACTAGCTATTTTCTAACCTGTGAACATTAGTTTGCACAACTTTGTTCTGTAAGAGTAGGCTTCACTGACAGCTCCTATTTTGTCATCACAAATGTGACGTGAGCATATTTGTTTTGAATTAAAAAATTAGTTTTGCAAATAATGAAGATTTTGCCTTGACACCATGTGGTCTAAGCACTTGATGTTTCATGTTTAGAATAATGACTGGCATGTGCACAGAATGTATGTAAAGCTGTCTTCCAGCATGAGAATTCTGTGTGCAAACCACCATGAACTACCCCTTTAAAAGTTACTGGTAAGGAATAACTTTTTCTTGTTGGCTAAATTTTCTCTCTCCTCCATCCTATAAATCATAATTTAATATGATCTATTTTTAATATTATAATTAAAATTTATTATTCAGTTTATTTACTATCTCTAATACACTAATTACAAGCCTTAATTAAAGTACTGTTAACAGTATATCACAGTTCATTACAACACACAATGAATTCTACTAAATCAAGCTTACCATACTTACATAGACCGTTATCTATGGCAATTAACTTATTTTTACAACACAATCTCTCTGCTTACATTAAAACACCTTTATATCCATGAACTAATTTTAATTTTTTGATCCTTTTGCTGTTGTTTAATTTACAACCTTACACAATAAATATTTCTAAAGAGTCTTTCACTCACTAACACACACCACTTAGTTTTAACATCACTGTCAGATATTTATATATTTTGTGCTGTAACAATTTATAATAAAGAAATCCTTGCAATATAAATGTAATACAGAAAGTTTCTTCTAATTATGAAAAAGGTGAGCTAATTTTTAAATGCTTACAAATAAATTTTTGACTTACATTTTACATCACACCATATACAGGTTATCATTGTTAGTAAATATTTGATAATTCAAAACAATTATAGTTTCCTATATACTACTCAACTGTTTTTTTGATTTGAGATGTTTAATGGCAGACCTATGGGCTGACATGTGTTTTGACAAAACCCGTTTATTAGTGAACAGTTTATGACATGTATCACATTCATATGGCTGTCGTAAACTACTGTGACGTGATTTATGCAATTTCAAACCGTCTAACCTAGTAAAAGCTTTATTACATTCATCACATTTATAATTTTTAATTCCAGAATGAACTAATAAGTGTTTTTTCAATATGCTTTTGTAAGCAAAAGCCCTATTGCAAATGTCACACACGAAATTTTTTATTCCAGTGTGGGTTAATTTATGTTCTGACAACCTTGCTGATGTGGTAAATGCTTTGTTGCATATATCACATTTATACTTTCTCATGCCAGTGTGAGTGACCATATGAGTTGACAACGTACCCGAATGCATGAAAGCTTTACTACATATGTCACATTTGTATTTCTTGACACCAGTGTGGATTTGTTCATGTTTTCGCATACTTGACCGTTGTGTGAAAGTTTTCTCACACAGATTACACTTAAATTCCTTCCTAACATTACTATGAGCTAATTTATGTGTTGACAAAGTACATGGACGTGTAAACTCTTTATTACATATGTCACAATGATAATTCTTGATACCACTATGTATTAATTTATGTCTTCTCAAACCAGCTGCCTGAACAAAACTTTTGCTGCATATGTCGCATTTATATTTTCTAATTCCACTATGTATTAATTTATGTAGGTACAATTGGCCACTTACAGTAAAAGCTTTATTGCATATATCGCATTTAAATTTTTTAATACCAGTGTGTATTGCTTTGTGTTGGTAGAGAGAACTATTCTGAGCAAAAGCTTTGTTGCATACATTGCATTTGTATTTCTTAAAATCACTGTGCACTTGTTTGTGCGTTGATAGAACGTTCCTTGAAGAATATGATTTATTGCATACATCACACTTATACCTTTTAGAAATCTTTTTTGTTTTCGGGTTTAAAAATTGGTAGTTTGATGAGCTAATATGAGGCTTCACTGATATTTGTTTTTCACTAAGCTGTCTTCTTTGACGATCATGTCCAATACTTCTATTTCTACGCAGCAAGATGTGCTGTAAACAAATATTTGAATACAAAACAAAATCATACATTTGTTTTATTGGACACAAAAATTCAGAACATATACTATCTGCTTTCATAAACATCTAATGTATTACGATTTAAAAAAAAAAGTTTACATAGACAAAAGAAAGTATTCTCTTGTCAAGACACTATTTTTAAAATTTTTTTACTAACAAACACACCATGATAGTAGACTCAAACCTGTCCTATCCTACTTTAAAAATCCTATAAACATTTGAATGTTGATGCAATGTTTCCAGGTATCAAAATCATACTAATATAACTTTGATACCAGGTATCAAAGTAATATAACTTTAATTTCTAAGCATAAAATATAATGAAATAACTTTAATGTAAACCTTCACAGAATTAAGAAGATTCTACAAAATGTTAACAATATTTTTGAAACATTTTCTAAAAAACAGGAGATACCATGCACATAAGTTGTTCTAATAATAGGTTGACACCGGATAATAAAAATACACACATACACAAATAATAAAAAAGTGTTGCTTAATTTATTGCTCAAAACAAGTTTCACACAACTTATAACTGTCACACCGGTATTTGCAAAAAACATGGGCAGTTATGAGAAAATAATTTTACATATTTTTCATAACCCTGAGTTCACTGAAGTCAATCATGTTTTTAGTGCAGCCAAACTAAGAGGGTGAAGAAAGTAACGATGTTGGCATTTTGGAAATTATGATTCTAAAATTTCTATTTCTCATACTTACTTACAGTAATATTTTTCATTAATTTGCACTGTGATGCACAATACTTCATCACACACAATGTGGATGATACATGGGTACCATGTATCCACAAGTTTGAAAGTGTTACCGTATTACTACAATGAGGTGTAACTATAAGCTGTTCCTCCTAGGGGGAGGGAGGCTAGGTTGAAGACTGAATTTCCAATTTTCGCTAATGACAAATGAGAAATTCTGGATTCTTCCTAAATTATTTTATAATTTACAAGTTTGAAAGTGTTACCGTATTACTACAATGAGGTGTAACTATAAGCTGTTCCTCCTAGGGGGAGGGAGGCTAGGTTGAAGACTGAATTTCCAATTTTTGCTAATGACAAATGAGAAATTCTGGATTCTTCCTAAATTATTTTATAAATTCTTTATATCTCAACGGTTTAGAATAAACCAATGTGATGTGTAAGTGGTGAAAAAATATGGAAAGTTGCTAACCTCAAAATATTCTATACCGCTTCCATTCTTAGCTTAATCCTGATGTAAACAAACAGGCGTGTCACATCTGGAACGCTATTTGCTACTTGAATTAGATTCGTGTCACTCTGGCAGGAGTACAGACATGGTACATATAACGTTGACACTGTATAAACACAAGTAAACTATCATAATTTGTCATGACCAAAGTAATATTTGTGTGACTGTGTCAGAGTGTCAATGACATAATTTTATAAGATGGAGTGGATAAGAATGGCTTTCTTTTATTCACTGTTTGAATATCACGAGAAAAAAAATAGGCCTATACTCGAAGCAAAAGTAGAAGCTGTGATAATTGCCAGTGTACTGTATATTATCAGCTGGTCTCAGAGAGTAATTCAATGGCTTTCACGTCTGTGTCGGAACTTGAATCATCACTGAAGTCAGCAGTGTGAATGATAAGATTGTCCATACGGCATCTGTAATGTGGCCCAATTCCCTTATCTTCTTCCTTGAATACTGCTCGACACAATGACTCCAATTGTCCATCATTATTTCATTTACCGTCTTCTCTATCAGTTGTTTTACATCATGCAGCTTATATGTTGTGCTGTGATGGGCTAACATATCCTTTTAACTGGCTTTATAATTAATTAATTATTCAATGAGATTCAGAATACAGTGATAAGGAGGAAGTTTTAAAACGGCGTGCCCAGACTTTTCGTCAATATCATTTACTAAAAACTTTGTAAATTTATGTTCATTTTGCTAGCAGCGATAAAGTTCTACTGTGTATTCATAATACCAAAACCAAAACTACATAATCAAAACCACTCATCGCAGTAATAACAACTCTCACATGCCTATACAGACATTCTGCACATGCGTGTAACAGACTACTGTGTGAACAATGTCAACGCCCCTGACCAATAGTGCTTCAGATGAGCCACGTGGGTTTGTTTACATCAGGATTAAGCTAAGAATGAAAACAGTATACCTTGATTAACTATTATTCAAATTAAAGGTAATAAATCTCAGGCCATTATGAATCAGTTTAATTCTAAATTTGTATTCTTAGTGAATGTTACGAAAATGAGTTTTTCTTACGATATTTCTTACCTGGTTTTATTACCCATTCAGACTGCAACAACAAGTTTGTTGCCAATGTTTATTAGTTATTCTGTCCTCTTGGACTGAAAATTTTTTTTTATTCCACTCAATATAATGTTGATTCTCAGTCATAATAATGAATATGGTGAGACTGGTTTGACCCATTTTCGGTCATTATGATTAGTACAGCAGAGAACATGTTAAATTGTTCTAGGAATGTTTTAAGCAAATTATCGGTTTTTTTTTAAGAATTATTTTAAAACTAAAAGCAAGTAAAAAAAACTCATTTCTCCAAATTAAAGTCAAGAAACTCCTAGTTTACATGTGGAAAGATATTGCACGTTCATACCACTGAGATTCATGACATAGACAACCCCGTAAGTGGAAGTGTGTCTGAAGAAAAAAAAAAGAACGGTAGATTAATAGGCTCTCACTTTATTTCTGGCACATGCATAATTGTTGTTTAATGCTGCAAGTACATAAGTTCTTTTCCAAATATTGCGTGATTGTTATTATTAAGCAAACTTCATTTTATTATTTACAAATATTGTAATTCCTTTTATTTCAACAATTATTTTTCAGTGTTCTTTTCACACACACACACCTGCCTTTAAAATATGCCTACATTAAGTGATTATGGAATTTCACTGAAATTTTTAATAGCTCTGGGGAGGGGCATTCTAGTCCCCTTGTAGTATGACACTGACACTACACACACTATTCTCCTTTGACTGAAAATTACTGTCAATTCTATTTTTTTTTTGATATTTCATGAAAATATTAAACTTTTGGAACTGTCCCAATATCTGTACCCACACTACATTTTCGATGTTTCGAATATGCGATTGTATCGATACACTACAATGTGAAGAGGTGTACTATTTGTAAATTGTTCTATTTCTTAATCTAAAGCAAAAACACATATTGTTTTCAATTATGAGTTTGAGATAATAATGATTTTTTTGTTTTTACCTTACTGTTTAATGTGAAATATATAAACACTTGGTACATTTCACTGTTTTTAAATATCACTATTACATTAACGACTCGGAACACTAGGTTTTTTATATGTAAAAGCATAAAGTTTTACCTTACAGCCTAAAACTTTATGCTTTTACTTATAAAAAACCTAGTGTTCCGAGTCATTAATGTAATAGTGATATTTAGTTAAGTAACAGACACATCATGGACAACGAAATCCAAGAATTCACAGTTTTTATTTAACTCTGACAGCTGTTTCAGCTTATCAAGCTATTGTCAAAGAGATTAGTGAACAACAATTTTTTATATTTTCCATTCAGATTTTATTTAGTTTTTACAGACACTTGACCTCCCTTAGCTTCTCCAAACCCCCTCATCACACCCCACACATGTCCGGATACATGCCCTAAACAGATGTTCACCACCCTAACATCCTTTGTTTAGTTGTTCACTGATCCTTTTGACAATAGCTTGATAGGTTGAAACAGCTGTCAGTTAAATAAAAACTGTGAAATGTACCAAGTGATTATATTTTAAAAACCTTTGTATTGTATAGTACATTAACTATTTTCTATATAACAAATTAATAAATTATTAAAATGATAATATCACTTTTGACAATAGAATTGTATCAACGTATTCCACATCTTACAAAAAGAAAACTCTAGTACACCAACTTACACAGTTAATTCACTTACATATGGTCTATATTGGTAAAACATGAAGCTCTATTTGTAACAGAAACAAAGATAATCCCATAAATTTATCTACTATATGCAACAAAAAAGTATGCTAATTTTGTCAATTTTGTAGGTATATATCATATGTATATATATATATATGATGTATACATTATATATGATGTATACATCATATATATACTGTAACGGTACATACGTCCGTATAGGAATTTGTAGGTACATGAAGATTTAATTTTATTGTAATCCAATGTATTAAACGACATGAGGTTAAAAGGTATTCAAATATATCATACCACGCAGTTTGCCAGAACGAGTTGACGCCAAGGTCACTGGCGTACATGCCGATCGACAGCTAGTCAGACAAAATGACAAACACACTGCTAAAACGTCATCAAAGTACGAAAGACGTAATAACTGAGCCGTATAACAATGCTGTCATCACCAAAATACAATAGATTTGATGACGAATTATCCCTTCCACCTGGAAAATATATGCCATGATCTCGCTCTCAGTCGACAAAACACTGTCCGTGCAACAGCACGTTGTAAAATCTGCTGGCCAGCAATTGCCAGCAAGGAGTATTAACAAGTGATAAAACATGTAACTAAAGTGTAACAAATTCAAATCAGTTAAAAACCAAGAGTACAAAATATAAATTAGAGTCAGTGTCAGTAAAAGAACAGATAGAAACAGTTAACGTTCGGCCGAACACCTGCTACACTGTGTGGAACGTCTGACGAGAACTTCGATCCTCAGAAATCAGGAAAGTCCAAATTTTAATCAGTACCTATTAATATTTTTGAGCTCAAAATTACAAATTATCAAAATGTGCCATTGAATTATTGTATGGGGAGAGAGGTGTGTGAGAATGCGTGCCGGCACATACAGGCAAAGCCACGAGGCATTGGTTTATGTTATATAATGCAAGAAACGTAACAAATAAATAAATGATAACTGCAGTATATTAGAAATTCACTTGAGTATAAATTAGAAAATGAAGATAAAAATATGAAGGTAATTACGATGTGCTTAAAATTAAGGCAGTGGAAGTATGTCACCGCCATTTTGTTTTATATGTAATGAGGACTCCATTTTGTTTTGTTCGTGCAATTATTTCAATATTAATGCCAGTAAAAGCAGGTTTTATTCACCGAATGGTATCTGAGTCAATTATTTCAACAACCATCCTGTCTCTGCGAACGCTTATAGAATCCTGGATCCCTTAGGTAAAATTAAGATATTATGTTGGCAGTACAAGATGGCGCCTGAACCAGCATGGTACATAAAAATAAATGTGACCACATGGTTTCCAAAGGTAAGTTATTAAAAAATAACAGAAAAGAAAAAGGGTGTTAGTTAACAAATGCCGACCCGAAGTGGGACTTTAATAATTTCATTAGATGGGAAAGTTAACAAATGGTGCCCGAACTGGCGACTTTATATAAATAAAAATTTTATATAAATAAGCCGGATACAGAGACGAATGGTTGCTGAAAAAAGAGGAATCAATACGTAAAATGTACCTAGTACGTAAGTAATAGGTTATATCATGATTGTTAGGTTATGTTGTGTTTAATTGTATGTTAGATATACAACATTTAAAAATGGCAAACAATAACGAGATTGTAGTTGAAATGAGCGAGTCGGCTGGTGTGGGGGAACCAGGGGTTCAATCAACCCCAGTCAATCGGTCTCAAGAATACAGCTTAACTAAGTCAGCTATAGATGACTCGGATACTCAATCAACTCCAACCTCAACGAGATGTAACAGTCAAATCGACAATGATATAATGAGTTTTTTACAGAAACAATTTAATGCAATAAATAGTCGTTTTGATGTTAGCGATATTAAATTTGATGAGAAATTCAATGCACAGAGTGTAAAGTTTGATAATTTTGAGGAGAAATTCAATGCACAGAGTGTAAAGTTTGATAATTTGATGAGAAATTCAATGCACAGAGTGTAAAGTTTGATAATTTTGATGAGAAATTGAATGTACAGAGTGCAAAATTTGGCGAAAAGTTTGACCAATTTGATGAGAAATTTAATGAAGTGAAAAACGAAATTAAGAGACAAAATTGTAATTTTGATAAACAGATTAACGAAATAAATGCACGTTACGAAAATATTCATGAACGAATCATAGAAGCGTTTGATCAGGTGTTTGATAAACAAATAAACAGAGTAAATAACATAATTGATAAATTGAAAATGAATAAAATAGAGGACAATTGTGAGATAAAAATGGGGGTAGAGAATAGTAGAGAAACAAATAAATTAAACGAAGATGAAAATAAAGACGATAAGGTAAGTAGGGGTGAGAATTATGACAATATAAGTAAAAATATGGTGTTAGAGAATAATGGTGTGAATATTGAGAGTGGTGATAAAATTATAGTGGGAGTAGAATTTGATAATGAAGTGATAAAAGTGTTGATGAGTTAGAGAGAAAGTATAGAGAGAATTTACAGGTAGAGGGGTTGCAGGGAGTAAAATTTTCCCGTGATGTTGTAGTTGGGGGGGGGGGAAGAAAAGGCTTCATGAGCGTATTTGGAAGACACATGGTCTGGAAATAGCCGTCCCTGGATTTTTGTGTGCACCTGATAGGTGGTGCAGCAATAAAGTTGTAGTGTCCCCTGCATATATTGAGAGAGAGAGAGAGTGAGTGTGACTTGGTGTTATGGTGGGAGAGATTTGGAAAGAGAGTTGTGTGTTAATTGGGAGATAAAATTATTTAAGATGAATAGAAATTATAGAGAATTTGTAGAAAGGTTAGGAATAGAGAGGGTTAATAATTATAGTGAATTGAATACAGTACAATACAAGTACCTTGTATTGAAGCTGATAGCAGCAGCAGATGATGTTATTAAAGATGATAATATAACTTACCTGATTATGACAAATTATACTAAAGGCGACAGGACCATACCCGATCGTGACAAATTATATGATATGGTAATATGGAATGATCATATTAATTATAAGGATATAGTGGAAGAATATGACGATATAAATAATTATTACATTGATAATAATAATATAATGTATTCGATAATAGATTATATGTGTAGACCTAAGATTAGATGGTTATTTGATGATGGTGGATAAGTGTTTTATTCTGTTATGAACATTTAACTATGTGAATAGTATGGTTTTGAAATGGATTGTCTTATGAACTGATTTGTGGTCAATGGTAACAAATAATAAGTTGGATTGTATATTCTTTTGTGTGTTAATGTCAAGGTATTTGTGTATTACATTATGTTGTGTATTATATGTATTTTATGTAAACCATGTAGGTAATAGGAATTGCTTTAATAATACTTATAACATTTTTTTGTAATCAGTTGAAAGTAATTGAGATTTTCAATTGTTTGAATTAAATAATTGAGGAATAATTAATTAATTAATCAATGTTGTGATGAATTTAAATGATTTTATGAGATTTAGATTATCTAATGATTAGTAGATGATTAAACAGACAATATGTTTAGACTTGAGATACATCATTATGAGATAAGTGATGAATTTTCTATGGTAATTATTAATGATCATAGTAATGTAAAAGGGTTTGGGTGATAATGATAAATAGGGCATGTGAGTTAATCAGAGTTAATTTTAATGGGAGTTAGAGAGAATAAGAAGTTGAAATACAAATAATGCAAAGAGGGTGTTAGTTATATTATTTTAAAGTGGAAGGATTTAAGTGGAATTAGTATTGAAGGGGGTTATTGAGAGATTGGTGTCACCCCATGGAAATCTGTTAGTGGTTGTTAGTAGGAAGAAAGGTGAGTAAGGTTAGCTATATCAATGCCTATTCGATAAATAAAATCCTTGTGAATAATGGAGAGTCACCCAAACTAATTGATAATGAAAATACTTAAAAGAAAATTCATAGTTTAAAGGTAACGATAAATGAAATGCGATGTAACATAAAGGTAGATTATAAATTTGAATTTTTGGAAAATTAAATGGTAGTAAATGTTAAATAAATAAAGAATTGTTAAGAGTTAATAGAAAATTCAAGTGGTAATGTTTATAATTTCCTGTACAAATTTAAAGGTGAATTGTTTATTTAATGTAAATGTAGCAATATTAATGTTTAATGTTCAATGTTTTATTATGTTGTATGGTCATAGTGTGTGTGGTAAGGAGGTTGCTACAGGGGCAGTAACGTTAATGGAAGATTAAATATTAAGTATATGACATTGATAATGGTGTCAAGCATAAAAGATAATTATGATTTTGCTTGGAAGAAGTAGTAGTATCAGGAAAACTGATCAATGAAATTTAAATAGCTAGATTGTTTGCCATAATGAATTTGTGTTTTGGATTCTATATAATAGATACATAGATAAATTGTTGTTGATTCCTTAAACTTAATGAATTATTTTACATGTTATTGCCTTAGTGTAAGAGTATATTTTCTTGTGTTGGAAAGGGTTAAGATATTATCGACTGGAGTCAAAAAAATTTGATAAATGTAGGAATGTAAAAAGAGAAAGAGACATTCTATCGTAAATCTTATTTATTTGGTGTTTGAGAAATTAGGAATTAAGAAAACCAATGCCTCTTAACATAAATCAATGCTGCTAAGGGGAGACATATCAGTTGTGGATATGGCATTATACAAGGCCACTATTTGATTTTTGTATTCGATGTTTCAGAGTTTGGTGATGCTGTGGCGGCGGTCCTGAGCTGGCCTGGGCGTCAGAGCAGGAACGTCAAGTGCCTGAATGGCCTTGCGGTGTTGGGATCTTGCAAGAGAAGTCCAGTAAGGTCATGCAGGTACTGTCACCATCATTAGACCAAGGGTAAGTTTGCAATTTTTTTATATAAACACTACAGGGGTTGTGGCGACATATCCTAGCTGATCCCTGTAGGAAGTATGAATGAGTCAGTGAGAGTTTTTATGTTTTGACATAAAACCTCTCATTGAGGGGGTTTTGTAACGGTACATAAGTCCGTATAGGAATTTGTAGGTACATGAAGATATAATTTTATTATAATCCAATGTATTAAACGACATGAGGTTAAGAGGTTTTCAAATATATCATACCACGCAGTTTGCCAGAACGAGTTGATGCCAAGGTCACTGGCGTACATGCCGATCGACAGCTAGTCAGACAAAACGACAAACGGACACTGCTAAAACGTCATCAAAGTACGAAAGACATAATAACTGAGCCGTATAACAATGCCGTCATCACCAAAATACAATAGATTTGATGACAAATTATCCCTTCCACCTGGAAAATATACGCCATGATCTCGCTCTCAGTCGACAAAACACTGTCCGTGCAACAGCACGTTGTAAAATCTGCTGGCCAGCAATTGCCAGCAAGGAGTATTAACAAGTGATAAAACATGTAACTAAAGTGTAACAAATTCAAATCAGTTAAAAACCAAGAGTACAAAATGTAAATTAGTCAGTGTCAGTAAAAGAACAGACAGAAAGAGTTAACGTTCGGCCGAACACCTGCTACACTGTGTGGAACATCTGACGAGAACTTCGATCCTCAGAAATCAGGAAAGTCCAAATTTTAATCAGTACCTATTAATATTTTTGAGCTCAAAATTACAAATTATCAAAATGTACCATTGAATTATTGTATGGGGAGAGAGTGTGTGTGAGAATGCGTGCCGGCACATACAGACAAAGCCACGAGGCGTTGGTTTATGTTGTATAATGTAAGAAACGTAACAAATAAATAAATGATAACTGCAGTATATTAGAAATTCACTTGAGTATAAATTAGAAAATGAAGATAAAAATATGAAGGTAATTACGATGTGCTTAAAATTAAGGCAGTGGAAGTATGTCACCGCCATTTTGTTTTATATGTAATGAGGACTCCATTTTGTTTTGTTCGTGCAATTATTTCAATATTAATGCCAGTAAAAGCAGGTTTTATTCACCGAATGGTATCTGAGTCAATTATTTCAACAACCATCCTGTCTCTGCGAACGCTTATAGAATCCTGAATACCTTAGGTAAAATTAAGATATTATGTTGGCAATACAAGATGGCGCCTGTACCAGCATGGTACATAAAAATAAATGTGAACACATGGTTTCCAAAGGTAAGTTATTAAAAAATAACAGAAAAGAAAAAGGGTGTTAGTTAACAAATGCCGACCCGAACTGGGACTTTAATAATTTCATTAGATGGGTTAGTTAACAATACATCAAAGCTAGAAACTGTACTGATATGACTGATGTAATCATTAATTTGTAAATGTTAATAAGTATTAGGCTTTGGTAAATATATTTAAGTTATTTAGAAACCTTACTGCATGCTTATAAACAACACCTCAGTTCACGGAAAGGCTATAAAAATTTAAGGTTCCTATTTGCAATAAATGGAATGTAAAACACAAAAGTGCTGTGATGTGTAATTTTTTTTTTTATTATCTAAATACGCAAGAGATTATCTTCAGTTCATGCAGCCTGCAGATTTTATATAACTAAATGTCTACACACACAAGTACACACGTGTGCAGGCAATGTGCCAATGGGAGAAAAATGCCTGCCCACACTTTTTACAGGCAATGTAGCCAAAGTGTTAAACTCGAAACCCCACTTACAAACCACTGATTTTGAAGGTGCAGCATCTCCTAATGCATTTACTATTTCATTGTGGATTTCTATTGGTGCTCGACTTTTTTTAATAAAGAATTAAGTCACAGATTGATGTTTGATTTTGTCCATTTTTAAAAACACGTGAAACATACATTTCAATCAGTTGGAAAACAATGAAAAAACTGACATAGAATTCGAAACTAACAAGTGTTTATATGAGATATGACTCTTAAAACAGGTGTTTATATGAAATATGAATCTTACAATATACTAATAAGTATAGTTTTGCTGCTCAGCTACAGAGGCCGCTCTACAATCTTTTTAAATAACCCTTGTAACATTTGCTTATACAATCACGGTATGATTCATTGTGAAGTTTTGAATTCAATTTTGAAAACAGAGTTCAGTGTACCGTATTAATTTATGTTTATTGATTATTGTAATCACTTATGACAGTCAGTTGTACCACATTTCAAATTAAAAATATACCAAACTACTGTAAAATATACCTTAACAGCAGGCAGTTCATCTTGTGATTCTTCCATGGTACAGTCTTCTATTTCATTATCGCTAGAAGAATGTGCTTCTAAAATACATCTTTCTTTCACTGAAGTACTACCATTTAGTGCGGGAGTCTAAAAAAAAAACATACAAACATAGAAATCATGTACTATTGTACACAATGGTACGATGTAAAAATCTGTATAGGTCTATTCTATACAAGAAAAATGAAAAGTTTCCACAAACCCATTATTATAAGCCATTACTGTTAACACAATACAGGTACTACACATAGTCAGTATTCACAGAGTACTAAACACAATGAAACTTTAAAAAATTTAACACTTTAACGACTGGCAGGCATATACACCCGCTTCTCATTCCTCCATAGGGACTGAAGCGGGTGTATATGACCTCTCAAACGGTGTACAGAGAAATTGGCTTTGTAGCCCACACAACCGCTTTTTGGGCCAATTTCTCTGTATGATGCACCTACTGTAATCACTGTGAACACAAAAATGTATTTGGGCTCACATTTTAGATCATCATCATCACCACCATCTTGACGGATTAAATCAAGGATGGTTTGTTCCGGTCTCAAATAGGCAAAGATTAGAGCTGGTCACTCCACCGCTTCCTCGGACGTCCCACAGCTCTCCGTCCCCTTGGCTTATAGTTCCAGAGTTGTTTGGGGATGCAGCAGTCATCCATTCTGCAAGGATGTTCACACCAATTCAGCCGTTTAGACCATCATAAAATTTGTATTCTAGTCTTCTGTTGGTAACAAGCTGTTTTCATTTCTGAATATTATTTTCTCTATCTTTCATTTTAAGTATAAAATGGTCATCTCTTTACACCTTTAATTATAATTGTAAAGTTATTCCTTTATAATTTTGTAAAGTCATAAGTAAGCTAATAAATAGCTTTACCTGAAATTGAAATTGATTTCTTTTTCTCAAACGGCAGATGTCTCAGCCTTAGAATACGACAAGATAAATTCGGTGCTTTGTTTTAGAAAAATGAAACTAGGCAAACAACAAACTAAAATAACGGAAAACGTTTGACAACTTGGAACTATGATCTAATAACTGCAGTGATACAAGTTTCATGACTAAGTGAAAACTTTTTTTTTGCACAATGAAGTGAACGCAACAATATTCAAAAAGCGAAATAAAGAAACATGTTGGAAATAATATACGTATACTGAAAGGAAACACGAATGTCAGAAAGAGAAAATGACTATGCTATTTTTTTTTTACAGCAATGTTAATCAGTTTGTTGTCGATAGACTGCATTGCTACTGATATTACATAACGATATCGGGTGGCATCTGCCACTTAATGTTTTTCAAAAGTCTATCCATGAGGCAAACATC
This sequence comes from Magicicada septendecula, assembly GCA_034769895.1. Taxonomy (NCBI): domain Eukaryota; kingdom Metazoa; phylum Arthropoda; class Insecta; order Hemiptera; family Cicadidae; genus Magicicada; species Magicicada septendecula. Next base: position 29,978,523 of record CM068373.1, read on the forward strand.
AAACACACACAAATGCATACAGGAAGCTATGTGTAATATTCTTCATTTCATATTCCTTCAACAGGTTCCCATGACTGGGCAAGAGCTTGGGTAGGATGGAAGCTATTAGACATCGACACAAATGAAGTGGCCGTATATGCCTGCCGCGGTCCAAACATTGCAAAAGTCTTATCAACCATCTACACAGGACCACAGTGGGCGTATATGACTGCTTCAGGTTTTCTTACATTATTAGACTCAAAAAGGCAAATAAGTGACTGAATACAATCTTTTACTTGATTACAAGGCTGATGCAACTAAAAAATAGACTTGGTCCCTCGGGAGGAAAAACTAATTTCACCGTGGTCGTTAAACTGTTCATCAATTCCTACATTTTTTGGTAACTGCTTCAGGCTTCTTTGAGTTAACATTATTACAGATTACATAAGGGTACAATATTCTCGTTTAATAAGGGTAGAACCACAAGCATACTATAGCTAATAAGCATATTACAGCTAATATACTGTAGCAGGATACAGTAAATACTGGTTATTTCAATTACTGGCTAACTGAAAGATCCATTATATTGGATCAAGTTCTCTGATCTCAAAATATTATATATGTAAAAACCACCTAATATATGAATCAATTATTTTGTATCACAAACCAAAGTTCTCAATATTCAATGTAACCTTATTTATAGTGAATACTGTTGTTAAATTATGAATCTTTTTTTTTAATCAGAATTTGATAGTTATATTGTTTGTTTAAATACGTTTTATGCAATGAGCTTTTCACAGGATACAAAAGCTTGAATTGTCAGTTTTTGTCTACAGCTGTGTGTTATCACTCTACATATTATACTATACTCTATTATATTATACTACTCTATATTATACTATATCTCTCTCTTTATACTCTATTACCCACTCTACAATAATGGATAGTGGCCTTTAGGTTTTCTTTTTCAAACAATGTCCTACAAATATTACACAACAATGCTTAACAGTGCATTGTTTATTACCTCTGGTTGCAATGTTAGTTGAAAACGACTCTCATCATTCCTTTAAATATGCTCACAACTAAAAGTTTCAGTTAAAGTGACCTCTTATGCATTACAGTAAATATAGTATTGCCATCTTTCTCATATTTTAATTTATTAAGTAAAAGTAGATTTAAATTTAACTGGAACATTATGAATATTATGCAGTCGTCCCAACTATTACTACTTGGGAGAAAGACAAAAGTTAGATTATCTTTACACAATCTATGCATTATAATTTAAATAATCTACTTAACATGCTAGAAGTGCTTGCCTCCTGTGCTGTTAAAGTTACTACAATGGTCTTGCTTCAATGTTAGAATATTAGCTTATATGTTATCTGGCTAGTTACATACACCAATGGACAATTAATACACACTATAATGTTATGGACGGGTTTAAAACACAGTATTTGACCTATAAAAGTCTGAGGTTGTCTTCTGGTGTAAGACAAAAGTCACTGTTTTCTACTTTCATGTTCCATAAGGGAATGGAAGTATGGTGATAATGAAATAAATCATGTTCGAGATAAGGGCTGATTATGATTGTACAAAACAAAGGGCCCTCAACGAAACATGAAGAAAAGTCATTTTCTAAAAAGTATATGTGTGTCTGTGTGAAGGATTTTTTCTATGGAGAATAATAACTGCTGCAAATTCAAATAGAATCAAATAATTTTTTGCACACGTGCCTAAGTTTTAGAGGACTCAAGGCCTATTGATTTTGGTGAAGATCAGTTAAGGGGAAGGGGTAGTTTACCTGCAACGTTTTATGTTTAAGCAAGAATAAAGTACTTAATTTTGATAAATAAAGTATCCTGAAAAGAAGGTCACAATAATCCACTGTAGAAAGGTAGATGAAATTGTAATGGTACATTTCCTTCAGCATTTTCAATGTAACGCAAAAACCTATTTTTGTGTGCAAGAGACATAAGAAAGCGAGAGATTGGAATATTTTGTATGTGACTTTCATTGGGAAAGCGTTGTCGCGGTCGGCTAGTGTAAGTGCCTGATAATGAATTCTGCACATTCATGGAGTGTTGCATCAGCCAAATGGACGATGTTCTCACCAGGAAAGCAGATTAAACTGGTTTTTGTTGAAGAGTGGGAAAAAGAAGATGCTATGGTCTAGCGTTAGCATCAGTCAGTCAGAATGTTAACAGCAAACAGTTCGGATGGCAGTGGCAGTGACTCCAGGAGACCGTGCCTTCATAAAAATGTAAACAATTCAGTAACAAAGTGTCAGCAGTGCCTCAGATGACATGTAGTTAAAGTGTAATTATATTATTAACAAACTTTTATAGTCGCACGTAAAAAGTACGACTCGGCGGTACTACGTATGTGATAAGTGCGAAGTAAATTCGGCCACGTGGTGCTCGCGAGAGAACTGGGATATGAAAGACAGATAAGTACTAAAACAAAAAGAGTGTGGGAAAAGTATTTGGCCAATTTAGTGTAATGAACTATAAGTTTTGTTTCTACTAGTAATTTTGTACAAACCACTATGTTGTCTTTGGTATTGATGAGCGCTTTCAGCAGTCCAGCCAACATTGGTAAATGACCTCAAGATGGCTTGACTGCCGAAAGCGCTCGTCAATACCAAAGACAACATAGTGGTTTGTACAAAATTACTAGTAGAAATATTCGAGACCACTAACACTCCAATACAACAATAAAAGTTTTTAACTGAAGTTATATATAATCAGAGACAGAGAGAGAGTGTGTTAGAGAGTGAGAGAGTGAAAAAGGGGGGCGAGAGTAGAGACAGAGAGATCTCCATTCCAACAGTTCGTCTAACAGGCCTAGAATCTTCTGTGAGGGAGCATTTTTATTTTAAATTGATTTCTTTGTGAAAGTTGATATGGTTTCCACATTTCATCCTATAAAAATGTGGTGGTGACCTGGGGCTTTTGGTGTTTTTGGAATCTTCTGAAGGTAAGTAAGGTATGTAAAGTTAGTAACGGGGCTTCATTTCTTCTTCTCTTCTTTTTTACATTAATGCTAATTATTTTGAACAATTACAAAATATCTATAAAATATCGGTATGGAGAACCATACATGACTTCCATGTTCTAAGATTTATATTTAAAATCATTTACGAAATGAAACGTTTCCATAGAAACTACTTCTTTCCACTTATTGCTTCAGCCTTAACCACAGTACTGTGGACACTAACGTAACCACCACACGTTATCGCACTCGATTTTTACTGATGATGGCAGTCGACGGCACTGCAGAAAAGTCTGGTTTTGCAGAAAACATTGGACTATGGTCAAACAGCCCGGGAAGGAATTGTAACAACAAACTACTACTGTGTTGCCGATAACATAGTACACATATAAAAATTATACCCTCCCCCTTCAACTATAATTTTCATTTATAAAAAATTACCCCCACCCCGTTCAACTAGCCTCTTCATTTATAGATATTTCATCTAAGTTTCTACAGTGGATTATTAAGATCTTCTTATCAGGATACTTTATTTATCAAAATTAAGTACTTTACTCTTGTTACAAAAAAAAATGTTTCAGGTAAACTGCCCTTTCCCCATAACCGATCTTCACCAAAATCAAAAGGCCTTGAGTCTTCTACAACTCAGGCACATATGTAAACAATTATTTGATTCTGTTTGAATTTATGGCAGTTATCGTTCGTCACGAAAATATTTCTCTTGTTACAACATAAAATGTTGCAGGTAAACTACCCCTTTCCCTTAACTGATCTTCACCAAAATCAACAGGCCTTGAGTTCTCTACAATTTAGGGATGTATACAAAAACTTATTTGATTATGTTTGAATTTACGGCAGTTATCTTTCGTCATAGAAAAAATTAACCTTGTTATCACATAAAACGTTGCAGGTAAACTACCCCTTTATCTTAACTGATCTTCACCAAAATCAACAGGTCTTGAGTTCTCTACAATTCACGGATGCATGCAAAACATTATTTGATTCTGTTTGAATATGCGGCAGTTATCATTCATCATAAAATAAAATTACCCTTTTAAAACATAAAATGTTGAACGTAAACTACCCTTTTCTCTCAACCGATCTTCACCAAAATCAACAGAACTTGAGTACTCTGTAATTCAGGAAGGTGTGCAAAAAAGTATTTGATTCTGTTTGAATTTACGGCAGTTATTGTTTGTCATAGAAAAGATTACCCTTGATGAAACATAAAATGTGGCAGGTAAACTACCCCCTTCCCTTAACCGATCTTCAACAAAAACAATAGGTCTTGAGAAGTCTACAATTCAGGGCTGTATGCGAAACACTATTTGATTCTGTTTGAATTTGCGGGTGTTATCGTTTGCCATAGAAAAAAATTACCTTGTTAAAACATAAAACGTTGCAGGTAAACTACCCCTTCCCTTAACTGATCTTCACCAAAATCAACAGACCTTGAGTACTTAGAACTTCAATCATAAAAATAAAATACCCTTTTAAAACATAAAACGTTGCATGTAAACTATAATTTTTTGCATAATGTTCATTTATAGAAAATCCCCCTTCAACTATAATTTTCATTTATAGAAAATTACCCCGACCCCGTTCAACTAGCTTCTTTATTTATAGATATTTCATCTACGTTTCTACAGTGGATTATTAAGATCTTCTTATCAGGATACTTTATTTATCAAAATTAACTACCTTACTCTTGTTACAACAAAAAATGTTTCAGGTAAACTGCCCGTGTCTCTTAACCGATCTTCCCCAAAATCAACAGACTTTGAGTACTCTATAATTCAGGAAGGTTTGAAAAAAAGTATTTGATTCCGTTTGAATTTATGACAGTTATCGTTCGTCATAAAAAAAATTACCCTTGTTAAAACATAAAAAGTCGCAGGTAAACTACCCCTTTCCCTTAACTGATCTTCACCAAAATCAACAGGCCTTGAGTTCTCTACAATTTAGGGATGTATACAAAAACTTATTTGATTATGTTTGAATTTACGGCAGTTATCTTTTGTCATAGAAAAAATTAACCTTGTTATCACATAAAACGTTGCAGGTAAACTACCCCTTTATCTTAACTGATCTTCACCAAAATCAACAGGTCTTGAGTTCTCTACAATTCACGGATGCATGCAAAAAATTATTTGATTCTCTTTGAATATGCGGCAGTTATCATTCGTCATAAAAATAAAATACTCTTTTAAAACATAAACTTTGCAAGTAAACTACCCTTTCCTCTTAACTGATCTTCACCAAAAACAACAGACTTTGAGTACTCTATAATTCAGCAAGGTGTGCAAAAAAGTATTTGATTCTGTTTGAATTTACGACAGTTATCGTTCATCATAGAAAATATTACCCTTGTTAAAACATAAAATGGGCTGGTAAACTACTCCTTTCCTTTAACCGATCTTCACCAAAAACAATAGGTCTTGAGAACTCTACAATTCATGGCTGTATGGGAAACAGTATTTGATTCTGTTTGAATCTGCGGCTGTTATCGTTTGCCATAGAAAAAAAATTTACAGACACAGACACTTTTCAAAAAATGACTTTTTTTCATGTTTTGAGGGTAGTACAATCAGAATCTGCAATTATCTCGAACATGGTTTTTTTTGCCATCAGCATACTTCCATTTCCTTATGGAACATGGAAGTAATTACCCTTTTAAAACATAAAACGTTGCAGGTAAACTAGCCTTTTCTCTTAATCGATCTTCACCAAAATCAACAGACCTTGAGTAGTCTATAATTCAGGAAGGTGTGAAAAAAAGTATTTGATTCTGTTTGAATTTACGGCAGTTATCCTTCGTCATAAAAAAAATTACCCTTGATAAAAAAATGCAGGTAAACTACCCCTTTTCCTTAACCGATCTTCACCAAAAACAATAGGTCTTGAGTAGTCTACAATTAGACTACTGTATGCACAAATTATTTGATTCTGTTTGAATTTGCGGCTGTTATCCTTTGCCATAGAAAAAAAAATCTACAGACAGACACACGGACACTTCGAGAAATGACTTTTTTTCATGTTTTGAGGGTAGTACAATCAGAATCTGCAATTACAGTAGTCTCGCTAATCCGGACCCCGCTAGTCCGGACATCTGGTTAATCCGGACAGACCTCAAAAAAAATATCGTCAAAAAGCGTGCATACATTTTAAAACCTACTTTACTTTAAACTGTATTTATGTTCCGTTTTAACAACTCGTAAACAAACTAGGGCTACTACTACTGTATAGAGTACGCCTACATTAACGTTGTGAAACGTGCGGCGCTTATGTTGGCGCGCAGCCTGTTTTCCAGGAAGTGACTCACTTATGGGAGCCCCGCGTGCCCACAAACTTCTTGCGCCATCGGCATCAGCCAAATTAGCTGTAAATACGCCTTCATATCGGCGCGCAGCCTGTTTTCTGGGAAGGGACTCGCTCTACCTGCACAGTTGATTGTCATTTTGTTTTGTTTCCTTGAATTGATACTAGTACTGGTAACCGTACAGTCCGTTTTAAGGCCGTGTTTTTATTCAGTGCGCTTATTCAGTGCATGTGTTTTATTGTGTGAGCATATTAAGAGCAACGTAAAATGGCAACTAAACGTAATAAAGTGACTGTAACAATGGAACAAAATCTCCAAGCTTTGTTTCGTATTGATGCTGGTGAATCATTAACTAAAATCGCGCAAGAGTTAGGAGTGGAAAAACAAACAGTTTCTGACTGGAAAAAAAATCGGAAAATTAAAAATTTTTGTGCGAAAATGGTGAGCAAGGACAGTTTGGGTAACAGAAGCACATTAAAAAACCCAAAAAACGAAACTTTAGATGAGGCTTTGTACGTTTGGTTTTGCCAACAACGTGAACAGGGCGTTCCGCTGTCGGGCGTAACGTTACAAGCGATCGTGCTCAAACTCAATGAAAAATTAAATGGTGACCCTGCTTTTACTGCCAGTGTGGGATGGTTGTCTCGGTGGAAAGATCGACATGGCGTTCGTGAACTTGGTGTAAGTGGTGAAATTTTGTCAGGAGACAATGTTGCAAGTGAAGACTTTAAAGTAAAATTTGAAAAGTTTGTTAGCGATGAAAACTTAAAGCTTTGTCAAGTGTTTAATGCTGACGAAACTGGGTTAAATTACAAAATGCTTCCAAAAAAACATTAGCCTCAAAGCTGGATTCTGCAGCCAAAGGTCATAAGGTAAAGAAAGAACGAGTGACTTTGCTTCCTTGCAGTAATGCTTCTGCCAATTTAAAACTTCCACTTTTGGTGATCACGAAATCGGCTAAGCCTAGGGCCCTTAAAAATGTATGTAAATGCCCTTCCAGCCCAGTACACCTCACACAAATCTGCATTGATGAATGGAAAAATGTTTAAAGATTGGTTTTTTGACAAATCTGTGCCTACAACAAAGAAGTTCTTTAGAGAGAAAAAACTCCCAGAAAAAGCTGTGTTATTCATAGACAATGCACCGTGTCACCCTAGTGAAGAGGAATTACGAGATGGTGAAATTTCTGCCACCGAACGTGACCGCTTTGATACAACCAATGGATCAAGGTGTGATTGAAGCAACCAAACGGCGATATAGGAAAAAGTTGATCTTGTTTCTTTTAGAGCAACAAGAAGCAGACCCGCTGGCTAACTTCATGGATCTTCTTAAAAAAGTGACAATAAAGACTGTCATTTATTTAGCCGCAGAAGCGTGGGAAGAGATTAAGCCGTCAACCCTTCAAAAAAGCTGGAAAACTGTGGCCTAGCATCCCACAAAAAAACCAGGGACAAGATGAAAATCAACCAACTGCAAATGATGACGCTGATTTCGTTCACGTTTTTCAACAGTTGGAGGGTTGTGCCGACATGGAAGTAAGTGACATTTCAGAGTGGATGAACAGTGACAACAATATTGGTCATCAGGTGTTAAGCGAGGATGAAATCGTGGAGGCGTGCATTGCAAACACGGCAACAGAAATTGACAGTTCGGAAGATGACGATGACGGTACGGAGGAATCAGCTAGCACAACTCATGGTAAAGCGACTACAATGCTGGAGGGTTGATGACCTACTTCGAGAAACAAAGCGACACATTGTTAAGAAACAGACATTTTGATAAATTTTAAATACAAAAATACTCTGCCAGAACCTTACCTTGCGATCTTTCACTCGCTGACTTACCTTTTATAAACACCAACAGAAGTTCAGGGCCGCCACCAATATCTTTGAAGGACAGATATGGAGACCTTTATACTTTACCTTAATTAAAACACTGGACAATTTTGCAATCAGACTTCCCACAATTCAGAAAATTCCCCGGAACGTTTAGACGAGTTTTTCAGCACAGAACACTAGGAAATGGTAACGAAATAACTACGCTAACACATGGTTATATTCTGTTAAAACAAATCTTATTCATTTATTCAAATTTAATTACTTCTTTCTTTCTCTTATTTTTATACTTCTTTCTACTGACATCTATTACATAATATCTTATTATAATAACCCCTACTTATAAACCAGTACTATTACGTTATATTTTCCCCTGTTATTTTCACGTACACACTCTCTCACTTAATTTTACCTCCTTTTATTTATGAGCTCATTAATGATTTATGTTTTGGCCAAATGAATTTGCCTTTACACTTGTTACCTATTTGCGTAATATCCAAATGTTGCACGATGTTGTCCGGAACCGTTTTCACTGAACACTCTCCACTCCGACCAAAGTTTAACGTCATTTAATCGTCACTTCATTATTTACCACTGGTTGTACATTTTATACTCCTAGGTAGAGGCCTACTTCAATACTTTTTCGGCCTACCAGGAACTCATCCGAGATTATGGTTGAACCAATGACTGTACTGGTTGAAGACTGGTTTTCAATTGCCCAGCGTCAAGCGAAGCGTGGGTCCGCTCAGCAGCCCGTCTCGCGGGCCACGTGGTCGTAAACTCGAATGCTGATTGGCTCTTTCCATCTCATGTGCGGCTATGGAATGTATCTACATGATTTTCATGTTGTGAAAAAGGTGGCACACTCGCGCGCTCGTACACATTCCCTGACGCTAACCACTTTTGTGCCTCGTACGGCTTGGCGTTTGTGAAGCGTTTGTGATCAAAACGTTGTTCAGTTTGGGTTGCTACTGCTTTTTACAGTTATTATGAAAAATAACATAAACGCCTGGGTTTTGCCCCATTACAACATCGTCTGCTGAGCTACTGACCTTGAGGCGCCTACAAGATCGCACGGCGAAATGACGTCAGTGTTTATTAAAACAAAAGAACATTACGGACTTTTCAAATGAGTTCAAAGACTTAATTCTTGTTTTCAGTTGTACAGTACATACATATGTACATATACATAGTTTCATTTTATCTTACAGTCTTGTACAGAATTTAAACTTTATTTCGTTTTTACACTTTTTAATTACCTGTATGTAACAGTAATGTACTGCAGTTTTCTTTAGTACTGTACAATCAATAAACTTTGAAATTCAATCAATAAGATGTGTTTTTTATCCTAAATCAATTCGTACGTTAAAAAAGTGGGCCTACGTTGTAGTATAAAGACTGAAAAAGTCATTTTTATGATAAAAACATCGATTTTAATAGTTTTAACCATCTAAAACTTGTTTTACAGACATTTTAAAGCTGATTCCGTTTAATCCGGACTTTCAGTGATCCGGTCCCATCAAGTCCGGATTAGCCAGACTCTACTGTATCTCGAACACGATTTTTTTTGCCATCACCATACTTCCATTTCCTTATGGAACATGGAAGTAATAAAAAGGGTAGTTGAAGGGGGTGGGGGTAATTGTCTATAGATGAATGATAGTTGAAAGGGGATGGGATAATTTTTTATATGCACTACGTTATCGGCAACAAAGAAGTTTGTTGCTAAAATTCCTCCCCGCGCTGTTTGGCCGTGGTCCAATATTTTCTGCAAAACCAGACATTCTCGGCAGTGCCATCGACTGCCATCATCAGTGAAAATCGAGTGCGCTAACATGAGGTAGTATACATAGTGACCACGGTACTGAGGTTAAGGTTGAAGAAAGAAATATTTCATTTCGAAAATGATTTTAAATATAAATCTTAGAATATGGAAGTCACGTATGGTTCTCCATACCGATATTTTTGCGACCAGATATGGAACACCTCCTACTCTGAGAGCTGGCCTTCTTGGCAAGTACAATTTTTGTTTTCATGATTTAATAAAATACTTTTGTTATATTGTGATAATATCTCTCTAGTATTGATAAATATGAAGTTGTAGTAGTTTATCTTACACCTGAAGATGACCTCAGATTTTTAGAAGGCTAAACTTTGTTTTGAATCTGTTTTTAGTTCATTAAATTCTGAAAAATAACATGTTTACATTTTAAACTACACTGTGCTTTCAGCCATTTAAAAATTATTTCATTAAAAAACAAAAATAACAAAAATTTAAATTTATAAAACTTCTTATAGTAGATATAAGATTAAAGATTATGTAGCAATATGTTTAATGTGTTTATAACAAAAAAGACAAAATTATAACTTTGTGAGTTTTTAGTAACTACACGTCTTGGCTATTTTTTATTTTTCCTAAAATATTGGTTTTCTGAAAAGTAATTAGAGCCAACATAGATACTTAACCCTATACAGCATATTACATTGTAAATAGGACATTTAGATCTATAGAATGATACATATAACACATATTTTTACTGTGTAGAAGCTACAGAATTTTTAGTGAATAAAAAAAGACCCTGCCTGGGCAAAGGACAGACATTTTTATGACCCTGGTGTCTAAGTGCTAATGGCTTGACTGATAGGTTTCTTTACATGACTAAAACAAATCACCATATTGTAACGGTACATGACCCCTATAGACTGTAAATTCAAAATCCCGTGCCAAAAAGGCAGCCAATTATATACAGATTAGGAAGGTAGTGGTGCGAGTGTGTGTGAGAACTTATGCATTGTAACGGGACAAAATGCGTTGAACCATTGTTTTCATAATTTTCTATGTAACCATTCTATGAATATGAACCATTGTATGTAATACTTTTGTGAAACCCAGTGTTAGGTACGCATTGGAAGTTAGAACGAAATATGTGACTCATGTCTTGAGTCGACAGACATTACCTTATAAGGTGAGGTATTTCTTTAATTATCATACGTCACGCTTGGATCATGAGAGAGAGCTACGTGTTTTTCAATGTTAAAACGCATTTCCGAGTTCCAGAAACGCCCAGAAGCTTCGATGTGTATAGGCAGGGGACGAAGTGGGCATCCGGTTGAGCCACATGGCGATACGCACAAAGGCTTGTATAGTATACAACTGCGAGCCCCAGTTCGCGGCAGTCTGCAGAACACCTTGATACCGTACGGTCATGTTATAAAGTGCCCGCAGGCAAGTAAAGGTAGGCCTACCAAATGTTATGAATATAAATCTAATACAATAGTGAATAACTCTTTTTAAAGAAAAAAATGTAATATTGAACTTTATTTAACAGCTTGGGACAGTTTAAGTGGAGTGTTTCAGTGGAAAAGTGTGACTTACAAGTGATGGTGTAACATTTTGGATATCCTCTGCAGCTAAGTATCGAGAACGCTTGACAAACAATTTTTTAACATCAATAAACCTTTTTTTTAATATCAAAATCAATAATTAAAATAGAAACGAGATCTCAAAATTAAGGGGGCATAAAAGGGAGAGAGAGAGAGTATGTTAGATACTAAGGGGGAAGAATTTCAAAATACTGGTTTGTCGATTAGAAATAGTCTTTTATAATGTTATCTAAATAATTTTGGATTTTCAATGCCTGAATAATTTGTTAAAAAAAAATTAATTAGTTTATTATTCTTTGATTCACATACAAAGAAAATAAAATCAGACTCATAATAACCATGTGTTGAGAGTGATTATTACGCCAAAACCTAACCTATTTTCTGTGTCGACATCTCGCCTAATCAAACCTGTTTTTTGAATTAAGGGGAAAATAAATTACCTAAATTATTCAAAGGGAAGAGTCTTATGGTTTCGATGTATAACCTCAAAACATCGTGGCGACTTTGAGTTTGGGATCTTCTGATGGTTTTGTAATAAGGTCAGTTTATCAGAGTCGGGGTAAGTAGTAGGTTTGTGAATTTGACAAGATTAGTATAGTTACAATTGGCAGTCCCTACCAGGATTACTCATATAAATCTTTATAGGAGTTAGGCCTGAAGTTTGGCACATGGAAATAGGGTTGGCGATGGCGGCAATTTTTGAATAATTTGTAGGTTATAAGATGTTTAGAGTAGCACGTGGTGTTTAAAAAGTTTTGTTGTTGTTTAGTATATAAGCAACTCTCATTTATATAAATATTTAATTACATTAATTGTTTAATTACAAATAATTAAAATGGAAGATAATGAGTATGAAGTTAGTCTGACTGAATCAGCTATGATGAGTGAGTCTAGAGTTCATTCAACTCCAATTTCAACAAAAGAAAGTAGTAAGTCAAAAGATGATATAATGAGTGTTTTACTAACAATATCTAGTAATATTGATAATATTAATAAACCTTTTGACAAAAATGATGAAAAGTGGGATAAGCGTTCGAACGAATCACAAAAACATTTTCACGAATTAAGGGGTGATATTAATGAAGTGAAAGAACACCAAAATGCAATGTCTAATGATATTAGAGATGAAATGAAACAACAAAATATTAAAGGTGAAAGTAATTTTAATGAGCTACACAAAAAAAATCAACAATTCACAAAAGAGTATCGATATTAAATTTAATGAAATGAATACTAATTTGCTACAACAGTTTGATGAGCGTATGAGCGCCATTAATGAGCAATTAGATACGTGTGGGACAAAGGAAGGGGGTTTTATTTTATCACTTTTATGTTACCACTTGACAGTGAACCATTTGGATGACCTTTTTTTAGTTACCCAGTGTGTACTTCTGGTCACTGACTGTAGCTCTGTGATAGGTCCGGCACAGTACAGGAATGTTCATTATCAGCAAAGTGTGTATTTGTGTGTACAAGCGCGCGTGTGCCACCTTTTGCGACGTAGAAATTACCACGAGGCGATGGTACTGAACTGATTTCTGTTACGTCATGCTAATTATGAAATTTTACAACCAATTACGATCGAGTATGGACCTGTTTCCGGTTGAGAACGGGAGCAGGTGTACTGGTAGAGACGCTTGGCCATTTTTGAAACGCTGGAGTTGGCGTCACCCCTTTGAACCGCGCAGTTCCATATATTAGTGCTCACGAGCCGAAGTATAGTCAACTATCAAAATGTGCTTATAACTATCAGGAAATCATAGTGGAGTGTGAGAGATCGACAACAGAAAGACAGTGTTAAAATTCCAAAACAATTAAAACCATTTTCGGAACATTTAAACATAAAACAGTGGCGAACAACAGGTGGCGTAACAACGGAGCACGTGTAGGATGAGTAACTAATTTAAATATTTGGCCAAATACAAAAAATAAACCCATTTCAAATTTATAAAACTTATCAATTATAATGAGGAGGAGATAAAAGGGGGTGATAAAGAGAGAATGTGTGTGTGAAAAGCAAATACTGGACTGCCTTCCATTATAGTTATATATTCTATAAATAAGTTAACTAATGTTTTTGGAAAATGTGTAAGAGATAAGAAGAAATAACCTTTTATAAAGAACGCAGAGAGTAAGAAAGTATGTTACAGTTATTTGAATAAAAGAGTTTGTTTAAATTTGGTAAATGAGAGTTAGTAATTATTACGTAACAAACCCCAGTAACCACTTCTAGAGGTCACGAGTTCGTATATAGAATCCTGAACTAACGTGTAAAGGTAAGGACTAAACTTAAATATTGGAAGTTGTGTTTTATGTTTCAAAAATTTATTATTAAGAGAAATGTTACAAATGGTGCCGCGAACTGGGACGGTCTGTATAAATTTATTTTGAACAGGCTGTACTTACTTGTGGATGTAGAAGGAGGTTACTTGGGGTGAGGGCAGTTTACGAATAAGATACGTGTAAAATAATATTTGGAAAATTAATTTACCAACTGGTAAAATAATATTGAGTTTAGTGTGAGATTGTTTTATTGTACATGAAAATTTTATAATTTAAAAAAATGGAAAATACAGAGAACATAGTAAATATAACTAATGTAACTGTCATGAATGAGTCAGAAATTCAGTCAATGACAGAGTCAGCGGTTATGAGGGGGGTAGAAGTTCATTCAACTCCGACAGTAGTTCAAGACAGTAAATTAAATGAGTCAGATGCTATAGATGACTCGGGAATTCAGTTGACCCCAACTTCAACTAGTAAAAATAAGCAATCTGATAGTAATGATATAATGAGTGTTTTACGAGCAATATCGAGGGATATTAATGAAGTAAAAAGTAATTTCACTAATCGTTTTGATGTAAACGATGGCAAGTTTGATGAACAAAACAGTAAGTTCGATGTAAAGTTCAATGAACTAAGTAGTAATTTTGATGAAGTAAATGTCAAATTAAATGAACAAAATGGAAAGTTCAATGAAATAAGTAGTGATATTAATGAAGTAAATACCAGATTCAATGAACTAAGTAGTAATATTAACAAAGTAAATACTCTCTTCAATGGAGTAAAGAGTGAGATTATAAACGAAATTAATGAGCGTTTCCATACATTTAAGGAACAAGTAATAGAGTCAGTAAATACCAAGTTCAATGAACAAATAAATGAGAATAACAAAAAGTTAGTAAGTAAAATAAATGAGTACAACAATGAAATAGAATGTAAAATAAATGAATGTAAACAGAACACTGTAGTTCAGATAGACAAAATAAGTAAGAATATTCAGCAGTATAAAAACAATACTAACCTTAAATTTAAAGAAATAGAGAATACATATAACTCAGAGATACAGTCAATACAAGAGAATGTGAATGTTATGAACAAACATAGCATTCAGTTCGAAGGTATTAACAATAACAAAATTATGTCAATAGAACAATGTATTATCGAGGTTAAAGACGAGTTGCAAGTGGTAATAAGCCAGAAAATAAATAATATTACAGAACGGGTAATAGTTACTCGAGATATAAACAATGAAATTGAACTAGAACAATTTAGTTGGGACAATCGGGGTGTGCATCCTATGCATTTTTTGAATTGGGTCCGAGAGTTTAATCGATTTAACAATAACAGCTGGGAAGTACAACTACTAAAAATTAGTAAATGCTTTAAGGGGAGTTCCGCAATCTGGGCGTCGGTTCATAAAAACGAATGGGAGAGTTACGAGAAGTTTGAACGAGCTTTCCAAGACAAATATTGGTTGTAAGAGGATCAGGAGGTGTTGAGAAGATAATGGGAACGGGGAATTTTGGGATGCATAGTGACAACGTGACCATCTATGTGATGAAGATTTTTAATGAAGCTAAATACCTTGAACCTCCACTACCATTTAGATCGTTCGTGAGACACATTAGCAAACATTTACCCCGTGAGGTACAGATATTGTTGATGACCCGAGAAATAGCAGAGATAAGTGAATTGAAAAAAATGTTGGACATTCTCCAAAATATAAGAGACCGGGAGATGGGTAGGCATCTGAACCCACCAGGGACCCAATATAACGGAAACCATAATCAAACAAGGGGGCTACCACACGTACATCGAGATGCGAGGGGAGAAAATAATAGTCGAAACGAATATTGGACATGTCAGGGGTATAAATTTGAAAATTTTGCTCAACGCATATTCTGTTATAGATGTAAACAGGTGAGGAATGGTCAGAGGCACGGAACACTACCACAACACACCAATCCAAAGCAGCGAGGAGAGGATGGCCGCAACGGAGCGCCGAGGATTAGCGGGAATATCACCGGTAACGGAATTGGGTACGTGCAGGGTGGTGCAACAGCTCAACCAGGAAACTAGAGAGGACAATGGAGGAAGGGACCCACCCATTGTCACTAAATAACAGCGTGGTTCAGGATGACAACAACAGCTATCAGAGTCACCTTGTATTAACTGATATATCCCAGGAATTAATAGAAGAGGACAACTTCGACGTGATGAAACCAGAGGTTGGATTGACTGAGGTAATGATCACCATAGAAGGTAAGAAAGTGAAAACCTTGGTAGATACGGGGAGCGAGGTGTCAGTAATTTCAGAACATATTTTAAAGGAATGAAAGTCCTCTTTGGACACTGAATTGCTGGCAATATCAGCTGCTCTACAGCATTGTCTATCCTTGGAATATATGAAGATCTGTATTCTTGCAGACTCAAAATCAGCACTACAAACAATTATACAGTATAACCCTACAGATTATTATTTTAGAGCTAAAGAAATTTTCCATCTACTTCAACTTCTGAAAAATAAAATTATCACCTTTCAATGGATCCCTGGTCATTGTGACATATTTGGAAATGAGACGGCTGATGAAATAGCTAAAATGGCATCTACACTTGGACCGAAACCTCCAGCAGTACGGTCACTTCAAAGTTGTGTTGCAAAAAGCAATAAAACTTTTAAAAGCCAATGGACAAGGAACTGGAATCAGGAAACTACTGGCCGCCAACTCTTCAAAATACAGAAAATACTAAACGACCTTAGTATATACAGAAATATTAGTAGAGCAAGTCAGACATTTGGAGAGAGATTAAGAACTGGGCATTTGGTGACAGAAAGCTACCTAAATAGATTTCACCTTAGCGATTCACCAATGTGTAAGATGTGTAATGAGGAGGAGGACATCATTGAGCATACCCTATTAAATTGTATTGGACAGTGTGAAGACAAATACCGACTTAAAGAATTGGTAAAGGAACATGGAAAAGAGGAGTTAGCACTGGCAAAAATAACCACCAATCCACTTCTCTGGGATCTGGCGCATAGAGTTTACACGAGACATCGAGTGATTGGCGCTTCGGGGCTGGAAACTCGCTAACAAGAAGAAGAAGAAAAGGGGTAAACAAAAATATTCCGTCATTACCCGTAGTGGGCGTTACTATAGTAGGGATTACCGTGGTCAGAAGCAAACGGGTAACGAAACAAGTACAACTGAACATGATAATTAACGGGGGAGAATTTGAGAACACATTTTTAGTCGTACGTGGTTTAAATTTGGAGGTTATTTTAGGTATTGATTTTTTAATAAGGCACAAAGTGGTGACTGATTTCCATAAACGGTTATTTGAATTAGATAATGAGATTGAGCCAATCAAAATTAGTTTTGAACGGGTAGTGGGCACAATAAGAGTTTCAGGTATAAAAGTGATACAAAATCGGGTCGGTGATGTGGACACAGTAGCGAGAGTGGATGTGTGTGTAGAGACAGTGAGCATGTTGAAAGTGAAGAATGAATATGGGAGTATAAATTTTGTATTGAGGGTGGCATTGTAGTGAGTCTCCAACATGAGGCGTTGTGGCGGGTTGTGAAAAGTTCTAAAGAGGTGTTCGCAGAGTTGTCTGGTCGAGCCAGGAACTATGAGTGTGTGCTAAAGGTAAGGGAACACGCACCCTACGTACAAAGAAGTTATCCCGTACCATATTCGAAAAGAAGAGCGGTTCAAGTAGTTGGATAAAATGTTGGAGGGAGATATTATTGAGAGATCGGTGTCCCCATATTCTAACCCACTGGTTGTAGTTATCAGTAAAGACATGGTAAAGAAAGTGTGACGAAGGGAAATGAATGGTGCTAGATAACACATTGCATGTGTTGTAAGTTTTACATAACTAGTGTTATAAATTTTGTGGATTTATATGTAACTATGTAGACAGATTAAATGTAAATAGATTCCCCACTTTCAGGCGGTTACAGCCTCACCGAACCCTGACCATGGAATTAGCTTATCTTTAACCGGCTATGGTCAGGGCACATTACGTTTCGCGCTGCCTAAGTCTAGCCATAGCTGGTTATTGTTGTAAAGGTGAATTTAGAAATTGAACCTTTTTGAAAATTTTGGGGAATCCCTAAGAAACTATGGAACAGCGGCTATCCATCGAATGGGATGGTAGACCGTTTAAGGGCATGTAACTAATTTTTAGTAGGATTACTGGTATCCAGGATACCAGTAAGGCCGAATGTTTTATAACGCCGAAACAAGAATGGTGTAAGCAGCGTTTACACCATAAACATTTCAGTTCTTGTGGAAGCAAATGGGCGCTACAGTCCAACATAAAAGTCAATAGAGTTTGTGGAAAGGAGCTGGCCGTTACAAGCCAGGGGAATAAATACAGCATTTATGCAATGTGTAGATGCCTTGCACGGTTTACCCGTGAGGTTATTTACCAAATTGTAACGGGGTTAGGGGGGATATTATAAAATGATGTGGAAGGAGAGTTGTTTGTAAATGATTATCATGATCATAATTATGATAAAGTATCGACAGAGATTGTCCTGGTACTATATGCATCTGTTGTGTTACATAATTTGCGATTCTGTATTAATCCTGTTTTGCATTGTATCAAGTTAACCGAAGTAATCTGCCTCATAAGGGAGACATTAAATATATATTCTAATGAAAAAGTAAGATGGAAATATTGATAAACTGAACTCATAGTTGAACTGTTAAATTAATTTTTGTTTGAATTCTATCTTGTAAAAGTATCATTATATGTAGTTTCAATCAAATGTACCCTGTTAGATTAAGGGTATATAGTAAACCAAGTATTTATGTATTAGTGGATAAATAAGATGAGCAACCAGTAATTTGCTAAAGGCAATCCAGTACGTATAAGAGGGAACCATATCAGTTAAGGATATGGTATTGTGAAAGGCCAGTTATTGACGTTTTTGTTGAATTGTTACAGAGTTGCGTGATACTGTGGTGGCGTGCCTGTCTGACTTTATGGTGTTAGGATCTCAACAAGGGAAGTCCAGTAAGGTCATGCAGGTGCAGCCGCAGTCGCCGGACTAGGGGGTAAGTTACCCATGCTTTGAATAAGGAATTATGGGGGGTCGTGGCGCCATATCCTTGCTGGTCTTCTTAGGATTTAGGCAATGAGTTTTTATGCTTCGGCATAAAACCTCTCATTGGGGGGGTATTATGACGGGACAAAGGAAGGGGGTTTTATTTATCACTTTTGTTACCACTTGATAGTGAACCATTTGGATGACCTTTTTTTAGTATAGCTGGAAGCCGAAGTATAGTCAACTATCAAAATATGCTTATAACTATCAGGAAATCACAGTGGAGTGTGAGAGATCAACAACAGAAAGACAGTGTTGAAATTCCAAAACAATTAAAAACATTTTCGGAACATTTAAACGTAAAACAGTGCCGAACAACAGGTGGCGTAACAACGGAGCACGTGTAGGATGAGTAACTAATTTAAATATTTGGCCAAATACAAAAAATAAATCTATTTCAAATTTATAAAACTTATCAATTATAATGAGGGGTGAGGGGGAGAGATAAAAGGGGTGATAAAGAGAGAGTGTGTGTGTGTGAAAAGCAAATACTGGACTGCCTTCCACTATAGTTATATATTCTATAAATAAGTTCACTAATGTTTTTGGGAAATGTGTAAGAGATAAGAAGAAATAACCTTTTATAAAGAATGCAGAGAGTAAGAAAGTATGTTAGAGTTATTTGGAATGAAGAGTTTGTTTAAATTTGGTAAATGAGAGTTAGTAATTATTACATAACAAAACCCAGTAACCACTTCTACAGGTTACGAGTTCGTATATAGAATCCTGGACTAACGTGTAAAGGAAAGGACTAAAATTAAATATTGGAAGTTGTGTTTTATGTTTCAAAAATTTATTATTAAGAGAAATGTTACAGATAGTCGTATTAGCAATTTAAATAAACAAATGTCAAATACCGTAAAAGAACAAGTTAGTGAACAACTTAATGAAATAAAAAAAGATTTTGAGATTAAAATAAATAAATGTAATAGTGACACTGAATATAAATATAGTGGTGTAGTTGATAAGATTGAAAAGATTAATCAGAATATTGATGAAGATGAAACTAATACCAATAGTAAAATAAATGAAATAGAGAATAATTGTAAGATAGAAATACAATCAATGCAAGATACAGTAAATATCATTGACAAACGTAATATTCAGTTTGAATGTGTAAGTAATTATAAATTGGTTGCTATTGAGCAAAGTATAATTAATGTTAAAGATGCGTTGAACTCATAAGCCTTAACTCATGGATAAGCCAGAAACTAAATAACGTTACTGAACGAGTAATGATTACTTGTGATGTAAATAACGATGTTGATTTAGAGTCATTTAGTTGTGACAGTAGGGGGGTACACCCCATGCAGTTTTTAAATTGTGTGAGGGATTTTAACAAATTTAATAATAACAGTTGGGGGGTTCAGATGTTGATGATAATTAAATGTTTTAAGGGGAGTTCCACAATATGGGCGGAAGCTCACAGAACCGAATGGGCAAATTATGAGAGTTTCGAAAGAGCGTTCAGGGATAAATACTGGTCACAAGAAGACCAAGAGGTGCTACAAAGTAGAATTACAGGGTCGGGCAATTTTGGAACCCATGGTAATAATGTAACGATATATGTAATGAAAATACATAACGAAGCAAAATACCTCGAACTGCTGTTACCGTTTCGGTCGTTCATGCGGCACATAAGTAAACATTTACCACGGGAGGTACAATCACCTTAATGACACGGAAGGTAACGGAAATTAATGAGCTAGAAAAAATATTAAGACATATTTCAGAATATAAGGGACTGGGAGATGGGTAGACGTCAGAATCAGCCAGTATCGCACACTAAAAAAATTCCTCACCAATTGAGGGGGTCGACGACCGCACATAGAGATGCGAGGGGAGACAATAATAGAAGCGAGGGGTGGAAATGTCCGGATTGTCGGTTCGAGAATTATTCTGTAAGAACAGTTTGATATAGATGTAGCAGGGCAAGGAATTGCCAGCGAAATGAACCAGCATCCAACCAGCATGGTCAACACCAAAGAGGAGAAGACAGCAGCAGAGGGGCGCCTAGAGGCAGCGGGAATACAACCAGAGGTCGCGGTGGTTACTCACAGGGCAGTGCTGCTGCCCAACTGGAAAACGAGTGAGGACAATGGAGGAGGGGACCCAACCATTTTCAGGAGGTAGTAGCGGGGTCCAGGAAGAAGGTAGTTATAGAAACCATCTTATAAAAACTGACATCTCAAAGGAGTTAATGGAAGAAGACAACCCAGAGGTAGATGAACCGGAGACAGGGTTGACAGAGGTGATTGTCGCTATTAAAGGTAAGGATTTTAAAACATCAGTAGATACGGGTAGCGAAATATCAGTTATTTCTGAAAACATGTTAGAAGAATTAAAGGCGTTAAATAAAAAAATTCCGTCTTTACCAGTTGCAGGGGTTACAATAGTAGGGGTTACTGGGGTTAGAAGTAAACGAGTAACCAAACAGGTTCAATTGAATATGATAATAAACGGGGTTGAGTATGATAACACGTTCTTGGTAGTCCGAGAGTTGAATTTAGAGGTTATTTTGGGTAATGATTTTCTGAAAAGACAAAGCAATAATTGATTTTAATAAATGGGTGGTAGAACTAGATCATGAAGTTAAACCAGTTAGGGTTAGTTTTGAAGAAGGTAAGAACTTCGCTTAGACAAGGTAAGAATTTCGGGAATAAAAGTAATACAAAAACAGGTCGGTAGTGGGGACACAGAAGCAAGAGTGAATATATGTAGAGAGAGAGAGAGAGAGAGAGAGAGAGAGAGAGAGAGAGAGAGAGAGAGAGAGAGAGAGAGAGAGAGAGAGAGAGAGAGAGAGAGAGAGAGAGAGAGAGAGAGAGAGAGAGGGATGAAAGTCAGGGCACATACATTTTTTAGTGAGGGTGGAGTTGTAGGGAGTAGTGGAAAGTTTTAAAGAGGTGTTTGCGGAGTTACCTGGTAGAGCCAGTAACTATGAGTGTGAGTTGAAGGTAAGGGGACCCACACCCTTTGTACAGAGAAGTTATCTGGTGCCCTATTCAAAAAGGAGAGCTGTTCAAGAAGAGTTAGATATAATCGAGACGTCGGTGTCAAACTATTCCAATCTGTTGGTAGTTGTAATAAAGAAGGATGGGAGAGTGAGATTATGTCTAGATGCCCGCAGAATAAACCAGATAATTATTCCTGTCCGGGAATCACCTGAACCGATAGAGGAGATATTTCAGAAATTTAGTGGGGTAAAATATATGACATGTTAGATTTAGCAGGTGCCATTAGCTTTGGAAAGTAGAAAATATACTGCTTTTCTTTTTAATGGTGAGCATTATCAGTTTAAGAGACTACCATTTGGACTTAATACCAGTGTTGCAAGCTTTTTAACCCGTTTTAACCACTCAATGTACAACTTTTGGGGAATGGCCTGTAGCGGTACTAGGTACACGCTGGTACCAGCACGTAAATTCACAGAAAAATATACATTGGAAATACGTAGAATTGACCACGTGGGAAATTAAAAAGAAATTCCAGAGCCGAACATTCGATGGACCAACCAATGAGAAAAGTCGTTAAAAAATTTGAGCGCCATGCGGTCAACACCCAAGGCATGCTATAGTATACACTTTGAACGACGGTTGCAGCCAGTTGGACATCACTCACGATACAGTAAAGTCAACAGATCGCCGTTGCATTGAACAGCCGTGAATTTAAACGCAGCCTCAGAATTTCGGTAGACCGACGCGAATACAGTAGCCAAGGTCTACCGAAATAAGTAAAAGTGCAGAAGAACATAAGGAAGAGAAAGTGTCAGTGAAATCTAAATAATATGTAAACGTGAAGAATTAGAACAGTGTTTGGTGAGGAAAGTGAGGGTGAAGTAAGAAAGATGGTGGAATAGCACGTGCAGGTACAATTTACAAACAATCAGCTGCGTAAAAGTTAAAATAAGATAAATAACTAAAAGAGCTCAGTAAACGGGGATTATTAGAGTATGAATAAGTAAAAGAATGAGAGCGTGTGTATCATGAAAGTACTGGCTTGTCGTAATAGAAATATATACCTAATGATGTAACGCATAATAGTTTTGGAAGCATTTTATGAAAAAGTAAAGATATAACGTATTGTGAAGGTCCTCGCCTTCTACCCTTTATAATTACATAATACACTCATCATAAAATAATACTCACCACTGCCAGAATTTTACTTACCGTCATAGTCCCCGTAAAACTTACCTTTAAAAATTACCCAGGTCGCCACGATATTTTATGGTTTAATATCGAAACCATTCTACACACTTGCCCTTATAAAATCCCGCTATCTGACCATAATAAAACTCAGAAAATCCCAAATTTCGTTAGACGAGTGGTCAACACAGAAAACTAGGAAATGGTTTACGGCGAAATAACTACACTAACACATGTTTATAGAAGAATGAACCTTTTAATTACTCTTTTTATTATTTTAATTAAATACTCTATCATTGATTATTACGTTTTCTTTATATTTAAAATGTTTACTAATTTTAGTCCAATAATTTTGTATAGACTACTACTACATCTTTCTAGTTGAGCCAGTACTTTTGATAACCCATACACACACTCACTCAATTTACATTTCTTTTTAAAACTTCCTATTTAATTAATGAGCTCTTTATTAATTATAATGTTTTGGCCAAATGAAACTGTCTTTACACTTGTTACCTATTTGCGTAATATCCAAATGTTGTACACGATATTGTCCGGAACTGTTTTCACTAGTCACTATCCACTCCGAATACAGTTTATTATTACCTTACGTCATTTTATATTACTTGGTAGGCCTACTTTTGTATTTTTCGGCCTACCAAGAACTCGTCCGAGGCTACCGTTTTTGTTCTGGTAACTGTTTGCTGATTGTCTGGCCGCTCAGCCGTGCGTTGCAATGGAACTGGCCGCACGTTATTATTTGTACACTTTTAATACTTTTAAATGTTTACACACTTTCTTAGATAGGCCGAATTTGTTTTAACGGCCTATCTTGTAAACCCGAGGCCACTGTTTTTTAATTAACAAACTTTACTGTCTGATACTACTTACTGTTGTTCACTCTCTAATGACCCACTGCAGACTGGGATTCACAAAGAGCCTGCTGCTGGGCGGTTACGCAATACGTCTGGCAATTGTTTTGGCTAACAATGTGCATTGCTGTACTGGAGGCTCCTCACAGGTGAAGTCTGGCAATTTGAAAGTGATTGAATGGGTGATTTGTATTAATATAAAATTAAACTGGGGTAGCTCACATATATGAAGTGAATTTAAAATCTTTATAAAATCGAGACCAAAATCAATAAAATAAAAAAATCCTCTAATTCGACCCATTACAGTATAATAGTTTTTGAAGCATTTATAAAAAGAAAAGAGAAGTAGTTTTGAATCTATAGAAAATAAATAAGATGTGTTTTAACTGAAAAATGTGTTAAGCAAATTATTGCATCGAATTACCATAACCTGTATTGTGTTGAAAAGCACACCTAAAACGAACCTGGTAAGTATTAGATTCAAAAAGGTAAAGCGTATAGAGGTTTCCATATTTCCCTATAAAAATATAGGTGGCGACCTGTAAGTAATTGTGGAATCTTCTGTTCGAGTCAAGGTGAGTGAATGTTGAAAAGGCGTCAGAAGCGGGGGTAAGTAGACACGTGGTAAAATCTGTGGCGAGTTTGGCGTATAAAAGTTTGAATAGTTACAAATGGTGTACACCTGCCAGGATCTTGTACAGAATTTCGATATGAGTTAGGCCTCCTTTGAAATACAAGACAGGTTGTGGTACGGCACAAATTTTGAAAGTATCGTATATATTTATGTTGCATATGTGTGATTACGTTATGTTTTGGTAGTGTGATGTATTTGTGAGGTTATTATTTGTTCACGTTTATATACTAGTGACTATTTTATTTAGTGGGTATTTGAAGTTAATATGAATAATTATTGAGTAATATAAAGGGTATTAGATAAAAATTTTGTAAGCATGACAGAGGTACAAGAAACCGAAATAGGTTTCTCATGGGAGGCATGGGAGAACGAGTTCAGAGGTATTGTGAATAGAATGACGGATGATGAGTGGCATAAACTGGATGATAATCTGAGACGAATGGAAGAACAAGAAGAGGGAATATTTGCTGAAATGGAAAAGCATAGTGATGTGACAAATAATAATGGTAAAATAGTTGAAGAGGTAGTATTAGAGAACAAAACATTGAATAATGATGATAATAATGATAGCATAGTGATGGTAGAAAATGGTAGAGAGACAGATCAATTAAACGAGAATAAAGGCGCTCAGGGAACAGATAAGAAGGTAAGTGATGCTAATATAAGTAATAGATATAATAAGGATAATATAATGGATATTTTACGAACAATATCTAGGGATATTAATGAAATAAAAAGTAATTTCACTGAACAAAGTGTAAAACTGAATGAATTAAATAGCCATTTTGATGTAAACGATAGTAAGTTCGATGAACAAAACGCAATATTAGATGACATGATTAATGATATGAAAGAACAAAATGGAGAGTGGGAAAGAGACAAAGAGAAATTAAAAGAGAATAAAGAAAGTGACCTAAACCAGGTAAGTAGTTCTGATAGTGGAGGTAATAATGATGATGATGATACTTTTACAAACAATGGCGTTAGTTTAAGCGCAAAACATGTTACAGTAGACAAGGTAAGTAATAGTGTTAATTATGATGATGTTAACAATGGTGAAATAATATTGAATAATAATAAAGAGGCAGTTGAAAATGGGGTATCTAAGAATGATACAGTAAATAATAATAGTGATGATGGGGGTATGAAGTTAGTTGAGGTTCGTGGGGTGTTAATGAGTGTTGATGAATTGGAGAGCGAGTGGAGGGCAAATTTTTCCCGGGTTAAATGTGAAGAAAAGGCTTCACAAGTGTTATTGGAGGAGAAGAGTTCCTCGATAGTTTCTGTAGAAGACAAATGGTTTTCAAAATGTCCCTTAGTTTTTTGTGTATCTGGTAGGGCCAGTTGGTGGTTAAATAATGTAGTGTTGCCCTCTGCGTGGAATGATAGAGAGAAAGTGAAATGGGGTTGTGAAAGAGATTTTGAGAGAGAGAGAGAGAGAGAGAGAGAGAGAGAGAGAGAGAGAGAGAGAGAGAGAGAGAGAGAGAGAGAGAGAGAGAGAGAGAGAGAGAGAGAGAGAGAGAGAGAGAGAGACAGACAGACAGACAGACAGAGACAGAGTTGTTCAAGGTTAATAGGGGTTATGGAGAGTTAGTGAAGAGGTTAAATAGTGAGATAATTATTACTAATAATAAAGACTTACCTTATGAAGTAAATAGCACAGTAGCACATGATGATTATTTTGAGCGTATTGATAATAATTACTTACCTGGGTATAAAATGGGTATACTAATAGCAGATGATGGCTATAATGATAAAATGGTAAACTATTTAAGTGTGACAAAAATTACTAATGGAGACTGTAACATACCTAACGTTGACAAGTTTTATGAAGAAACAATAAGGAGTAATCCTGTAGGTTATTGTTGTGGTGTAATATAGAATGAATTCAAATGGTTATTATATTAATGGTAATCATAATGTATGTAAATAAAACGGAAATGTGTAATGTGGGTATCAGATTAATTTTTGACGATGGAGGTTAGACAGTTATTGTTAATGAACATTAAATTATTTGAGTTAATGGTTTTAAATACTGGACTGAATAAGGTAATGATTTTTTGTGGTAAACAATGACATTTAATGAAACAGGTTGTATATAAAGTTGTATTGTATTTACATGTGTTAGATGTAATTATGCAGTAAGGTTATGTTGTTATGATAAGGTATCAGCTGATACATGGTGTTATGTGCAGTCAATTTACAGGTTTAATTGAGATCATGTCAGTAATAATATTTTGTTTGAAGTGAATAATTAACAGTATGTAGTCATGAATCTTTATACTGAAAATTAAATTAATGTAAAATGTTTAAAAGATGGAAATCTTTGTAATCAATTTGAAAGTTTTGATTTGGAGGTTATAAGAAATGGTACATGAATTTTATTATGAAATTAAAGCACATTGAGAGGACATAATTAATGTAAAATATTTTAAATAATGTAATTAAATAAATTTGAAATGATTTAATTAATTTGAGATGTTGTAAAAGTTGGATTTTGGGTAACGATTTTTTTTATAAAGCAGTAACTGATTTCAATAAACGGGTACTAGAGACCATAAGAACTTCTGGAGGTAAAGTGATACAAAAACGGGTCAGTAGGGGGGACACAGAAGCGAGAGTGAATGTATGCAGAGGGAAAGGGAGGGATGAAAGGAAAGAGCGAATATGGGATATAATATAACAAATATAGGCACATACGTTTTGTTGTGAGGGTGGAGTTGCAGGGAGTCCCCAACGAAAGGCGTTGTGATGGGTCATGAAAAGTTTTAAAAGGGGGTTGGCGGAATTACCTGGAAGGGCCAGGAACTAATAAAGCCATGAGTATAGGGTAAGGGAACACACATCCTACGTACAAAGAGGTTATACGGTGCCCTATTCAAAAAGAAGAGGTTCAAGTAGAGTTAGAGAAAATGTTGGAGGGAAATATATTTGAGAGAACGGTGTCATCCTATTTCAAATCCGCTAGTTGTTGATATAAAGAAGGTGAGAGTGAGGTTATGTCTGGATGCCCGTAAAGTAAACCAGGTTATTATTTCTGAGAGGTAATCACCCATTTATTAGTAAATGAAAATATAAAATAGAAATTCATAGTTGAAATTATAATGTAACAATTGGAAGATTTAGTTGAAAATTGAAATTAAAGTTGTAATGTTTGTAATTTTGATGCAAATTCAAAGGTGAAAGATTTATTTCAATGTAATAATGGTAATGTTTATTTGGAATGTTTGTAATGTTTATTTTAATTCAGGTTTGAAACGTTTGTCTTAATGTAATATTGATAATGTTCATTTTGAGGGTTTATTATGTGGTATTATGTTTATTATATGGGAAACATAAATTGTTTAATTGAATATTATACAATTGTATATCGAGGTAAACAATGTATTTATAGTTGTCTTGTTTGTTCCATCATCTTCTTTCACTGCACTACACTTTATATAATATTGAAAACTTTCTCATGTGAAACTTACTTGTCTGTTTTGTATGTAGAACGCGTTTCGGCGTCGTGTTCGCCTTCTTCAGCTTTGCGACAGACTGCCAGTACAAAAATAACAAAACACAAAATACCAATAACACACAACACAAGAAATACATCACACTCACATACCATAACTCCAGCACACACAAACTTGCCAACACATTCAGAAAACACAATTACAAAATAACATTCAGAACCAACAATACCATCAAAAAACACATCAACGATACAAACAAGGACATAGACAAATACAATAGAACAGGTGTCTACAAATTAAATTGTAATAACTGCAATAGTTTCTGCATAGGCCAGACGGGAAGATCTTTTTCATCCCGTTACTCTGAACACTTAAAGGCCCTTTCCAACAACAATACACATTCTGCGTTTGCCACACACATACACACACATAACCATAGCTACACCAGCATAGATACTAATCTTGAAATATTACACCTCTTACCCAAAGGGCGAAAACTCAACACAGCTGAACAGTATGAAATATACAAACACCACACAACACAACCAAACAACATACTAAACGACCAATTACAATATAAATCACATACACTTTTTGACACAGTTATACACAAAACAAACAATAATTTGGATCCCCACGCCAATCCCCTTCCTCTATACGCCACCCCCCACTATACCTTCCAACCAACAAACGTTACTAGGTACTGGCAGTCTGTCGCAAAGCTGAAGAAGGCGAACACGATGCCGAAACGCGTTCTACATACAAAACAGACAAGTAAGTTTCACATGAGAAAGTTTTCAATATTATATAAAATGTATTTGTGTTAGTAGATGAATAAGATAAGAAAACCAGTACTTTGCAAAAGGCAAACCAGTACAGCTAAGAGGAAACCAAATCAGTTGAGGATATGGTATTGTGAAAGGCCAGTTATTGATGTTTTTATTGAATGTTACAGAGTCTGGTGGTACTGTGGGGGCATACCTGGCCGGTGCGTCAGGGCAGGGGCGTCACGTGCCTGTGTGGTTTTATGGTGTTGGGATCCTGAGCAGGAAGTCCAATAAAGTCATGCAGGTGCAACCGCAGTCACCAGACTAGGGGAGTAAGTTACCCATGAGTATAATAAGAAATTAAGGGGGGTCGTGGCACCATATCCTTGCTGGTCCTCTTAGGTCTAGGCAATGAGAGTTTTTATGGTTCAGCATAAAATTTCTCATTGGGGGGGTATTGTAACAGGGCAGATTAGGCAACCCGTTTTAACCACTCAATGTACAACTTTTGGGGAACGGCCTGAAGCAGTACTAGGTACACGCTGGTACCAGCACGTAAATTTGCAGAAAAATACACCTTGGAAATACGTAGAATTGTCCATATGGGAAATTAAAAGAAATTCCAGAGCCGAACATTCGATGGACCAACCAATGAGAAAAGGCGTTATAAAATTTGAGCGCCATGCGGTCGACGCCCAAGGCATGCTATAGTATACACTGCGAACGACGCTCGCGGCCAGTTGGACATCACTCACGATACAGTAAAGTCAACAGATCGCCGTTGCAGTGAACAGTCGTAAATTTAATCGCAGCCTTGGAATTTCGGTAGACCGACGCAAATACAGTAGCTGAGGTCTACCAAAACTGGTGAAAATTTAAAAAAAAAGTGGAAGTGATATCGGAAAAGGAGATATAAAAGTGAATGAATAAGATGGTGTTCGTAATGACAAAGATGAAAGTGTGGTAAGAAAGATGGCGAGATTTTGGGAATAACCCGGACAGGTACATTATAAAAACAATCATTTTAATTCGAAGGGAGGTAAATAAATATTAAAAGAGCTCTATAAAAACGGGGGTTATAAAAATAATAAATGTAAACCGAATGAGAGTGTGTGTTGTAAAAAGTACTGGTTTGTATAGAAGTAGTTCATAAAATTTATTGGCATAGTTTCATATTTCAGAATCATTACAATAACAGATATAAAGAAAGAAAGAAAGAAAGAAAGAAAGAGAAAGAAGTAAACATTGAATCTGAATAAAATAATATTTGATTTTACATAACAATGTGTTAAGTATAGTTATTTTGCCATAACCATTTCCTATACTCTGTGCTGAAAAACTCGTCTAACGAATCGGGGATTTTCTGAATTAAGGGAGGTCAGATAGCAAAATTATCAAAGCATTGTTTAATTAAGGGAAAGAGTGTTAAGGTTTCCATATTCTCCTTAAAAAATATAGGTGGCGGCCCAATAAATTTCTGATGATGATTGAAGGTAAGTTACGCAGGCAGATCGTGTAAGGTAGGTAAGATTCTGGCAAGCAGTATTTATTAAATTTGTTTATTTGTTTATAGTATATGTACTAAATAAATTGCAAAGAGGGAGGTTAACTGTGAACTGGGAGAAGTCTAAATTTTTGCAAGAAAAAATATACTTTTTGGGCTTCATTATCTCACCTACAGGGTGTCAAGCAAACCCAGAGAAAGTAGAGTCAGTCATGAGATTTCCCGAGGCTAAGAACATAAAGCAATTACAGAGTTTTTTGGGTTTGTGCAACTATTATCGGAAATTTCAAAAGAATTATGCCCAGGTAACCTCGAAGTTGAGTGCTGTATTACAGAAAAATAAACAATGGAAATGGAGAGAAGAAGAAAGAATGACGTTTCAAGAAATAAAAGACAAATATATGGGTATGATTATGATGAACCATCCTAATTTTTAACAAAAATTTTATTTGCAGATGGATGCTACCAATATAGCTCTGGGCGCAGAACTGTAACAGGAGGACGAGGACAGGGAACGCAGGACCATAGCTTTTGCAAGCAGAACCTTGTTGGCGGCTGAAAGAAATTACACCAAGACGGAAAAAGAGTTATTGAGCATTGTCTTCGCTGTTAAAAAATTTAGGACGTATCTGCTGGGGAATCAGATGATCATTCGAACAGATCACAAGGCGCTGTCTTTTCTAAACACATGTAAACTAACGCATAGTCGACTAACCAGGTGGGTGTTAGCGTTACAAGAATATAATTTTTCTTGGGAGTACATAAAGGGGGTAGAGAATAAAATACTAGACAATCTATCTAGGGTAGATTTTGAGGGAAATAAGACAGGGAGGGTTTTCGACTCAGCCGGGAAGATAGGTTTTTTTTGGGGAAGAATTGACAGACCTTAAAACGATGCAGCGATCATATATGAAATTGGGGAAAGTAATGGCAAGTTTAGAGTCCGATATAGATAATTCTGCATATAGCCGGTATTTTTAAATATATCAAGAGATTTTATTTAAGAAGGTAGAGGGGGTGAGCATGACTGGAGGTTAGTTATACCGGAGGGGCTAGTTGATAAAATAGTATGGGATTGTCACATTAGATACGGGCATTTTGGGGCGAAAAAAAATGTAAATGTATTGAAGGAGTCATGTGTATTTAAAACTATGGAAAGGCGTGTTAGAAAATTACTCCGGGGGTGTGATTTGTGCCAGAAATCCAAAGTAGTTAACTAGCGGGTGGAGGGGGATCTAAAGTACATTAAAGTTGAGAGACCTTTCGATTTAGTTGCCGTAGATTTGTACGGTCCATTACCAAAGTGTAGAGGGGGAGTAGCATATATATTTGTGATACTTGATACATTTTCAAAATTCGTAAATCTGTATAGTGTAAAGTGGGCAACGAGCAAAGTGTTAAGTGAAAAGATAACGCAGGATTACATGACCAAATTAGGAAAACCCAAAGTAATACTCTCAGATCATGGGCCCCAGTTTATTAGCAGGAAATGGCGACAGACTTTAGGTTGGGAAGGCATTATAACTAAGCACACAGCGGTGTACCATCCCCAGTCCAATCAGGCCGAAAGAATAATGAGGGAGATAGGTAGGATTTTTCGAGCGTATTGCCATGCCAAGCACAGCGAGTGGCATATGTTTGTAAGTAAGACTGAAGACTGGTTAAACTGTACTACCCATGAGTCTACGGGATACACGCCATACGAGTTAATAAAGGGGATGCACCCACCAAGAATATTAGAGCAGCTTTCTGACTATCCACCAGAGGGTAATACCATAGGTATAGACATAAAACTGAGACTAGTGAATGAGAATTTACTAACTAATGGGGAAAGAAGGAAACGGCGGCACGACTCGAAAGGTAAATGGACTAACTATGAAGTAGGTCAACTAGTATTGGTAAGAAAGCATGATTTATCGAACGCACAAGAAAAGGAGATCAAAAAATTCTTTTTATTATATGAAGCTCCATATGAGGTAATAGAGATTAAAATGGACAACGCTTACGTGTTACAAAATCCGGTACCAAGGGAAATAGTGGGTACACACAATGCAACAAATTTAAAAAATTTATTGGTCAAAATAAAAATATAACAAATGTATTGTATGTTACAAATGTTTTCAGAAGGGGCTCTCCTCCATTTTCGGGTGGTCACGGCCTCACCAACCCTGACCGTGGATTTTGGCTTTTGAGGGGCGGACCATGGTTGGAGTAAACCTCAGACATGGGGTGGGACAACGATGGTCCTCCTCTACAAAAATTGGTGTAAGTAGAAATTATTGATTTTGAAGAACAGGGAGGAGGACCCCTAATAATCTTGAGTAGACTTTATGGTCATGGGTGCACTGTTTTGCAGAACTCAAGATTCAATAAAAAAAAGTTTTGTATTTTTTTTCAACAGTATTTATAAGTCAAAATTTTCTATACTAAGGGCTGTGATTTTCAGTTAAATTTTACCTATTTAAAAAAAATTATAAAATGGAAGAGAAAACAAAAATAAAAATATTTTTTTGGCCCTGTCAGCCACCACAAAGATGGCGATACATATTAATTGGAGAGTTGGGGGCCCACCATGGAGGGTACAGGTGTAATTAAAAAAAGGTTTACTGGGTGGAAAAAGAAAAAAAAAATTAAAATAACATTTTTGAAGTTATACTTCTTTTGGCGCGTTTAGTAGAGGGTAAAATTGAGAGCTGTGCGCGCACCCTGTTGCGGAAGTGCGACATGATGATGTTAGCCATCAATGATAAATAACAGTGTAAATTCATTTTACTCCATAGTTCCAGATTGTATTTGTATTTCTACGTATCTTATTGGTAAACATATCCAAGACCACTCACCTGAATTTACATAAAACTAAATTAAAGGTTTTCACGTGCAATGATAAATTATTAAACTGATTTTCACGGTTAATTTGTATTGTTAATTAAGGTTTTGTTGATTACATTGCTGTTAAAAACAAAAGAGAAAGAGAAATGCTTAAAAAAGAATTTTGACGAAACCGAAACATCGAAGCATGATAATGTTTTTAGGCTTTAAAAATAAGATTTCTAGGCTGTGGGGAATCGAAAATGTGGAAAAAATATAGTGTCTGTGAACGTGATAGGGGTATACCTAACGCGCATGTGCAGATCAGTCACCTGTATACAAACGCCACGTTCTCAGTATAACACATGGTTATTGTTGAAATTGATAGTGAAGCAGTGCATATATTACATTTTATTTATAATTTATAAATTATTATTAATTATCGATATCCACAGAGAATATATATATATATATATACATATATTATTAATCCATTTTTCCCACATTGTGTAGTGAAAAATTTATCAGTGACAAAACTTGTGTTTAAAAACTTTAAAAGTGTTTTTAAAAATTAAGGTTAAGTTTTGTAAGTAATTTTTTATTAAATTATATATTTATTAATTTAATAAAACTTGTTAAATCTAATAATCTTATATAAATCTCTTCATTTCATATTATAGATTATTTTTCATTATCCGGATTTTAATTGGAAGGTGAATCTACTGTTGTATTACAATATTTGTAAGTATTTTAATTTTTTTAATAAAAATTAACCTAAGTTGTAAAAGTTGAAAAAATAATCTAAAAAATAAAAATAAAATCTAATTTAAATAATTAAATATTTTCTTAGAAATATTTATTTTCAATAAATTATTACAGTAGACTCTTGGCTATCCGACTCCCGACTATTCGACCTCCGGGCCTATCCGACCCGACCCGCTACTCAAAAAAAAAAAAAAAGTACGGTACGTATGCAGTATTCCGATCCGATTACTAGCGCCTTCAAACGTCATGTGAGCAATCCTGCCACGCGGGTGAAGGCGCTTGCGCATGAATCACCAGTTACCAATACAGTACGCCAATTGATTCATGTTGTGACAGGAAAGTTTCGTGTTCCTACTTGAGTGTGTAACAGGTGCATCAGTCAGTCTGTATCCAGAAGTCAGTCCGTGCGGTTCAGTCATTCATGGATTGTTAATTTGTTATAAAGCGTGTATACAGTATTGTTGGTGGCTTTTATTTTTAAGTGAAATATGGGTGACAAACGAAAGAAAGTGGTAGTAACTTTGAAAGAAAAACTGCAAGCAATAAAAAGAATGGATTCTGGTGAGTCGGTAAACAAAATTGCTCTGGAGTTAGGAGTTGGAAAAACTACTGTGGGTGATTGGCGAAGAAATCGCGCAGAGATTGAAAAATGGTGTTCTAAGCAAGCAAGTGGCAGTGGCGTGAAAGTTAGAAAAACTATGCAAAAAGGAAAACATGTGGAAGTTGAAGAGGCTTTATATCTGTGGTATGAAAATGTGAGGGGGAAAGGATTGACGGTTTCAGGCCCCTTGCTCCAAGAAAAAGCGATTCAGTTTAAAAAACAGATCGAAGGAGACGATGGTGAGTCTACTGCCAGTGACGGGTGGCTTGATCGCTGGAAGAAACGTTTTGGTGTTCGTCAGATGACGATTAGTGGTGAAGCATTGTCTGCTAATAAGGACCCTGTCCCTGACTTTAAAAAACACTTTTTTGACCTGCTTGATAAGGAAGGTATTTCCGGAGAACAAGTGTACAACTGTGATGAGACGGGTTTGAATTACCGTATGTTGCCGTCTAAAACACTAGCGTCTAAACAGGAAAAGCCCACACCAGGGTTCAAGAAGAGCAAGGACCGCGTTACAGTTTTAGCTTGTAGTAACGCAACTGGAAACCACAAGTTGAGAGAACTTGATTGGAAAATCTCGCAAGCCTAGGGCTTTTAAAAATCTTAAAGATTTAAGTTCTTTGCCCCTGCATTATACCCATCAAAAAAAGGCGTGGATGAATGGAGAAATTTTCAAAAATTGGTTTTAACAGGAATTTGTGCCACAAGTTGAAAAACATTTAGCTGAAAACAATTTAACAAGGAAAGCAATCCTAGTTTTGGATAACGCTCCTTCACATCCAGCAAATGACCAATTAAAAGATGGAGACAAAAGCTTTGTTCTTGCCTGCAAATGTTACATCTATATGTCAGCTAATGGATCAGGGAGTGCTCCAAGCTTTGAAAAAGAAATATCAACGTAGGCTACTAAGCTATATCATCGCGATAATTGATAATACAGAAGTTGCGACGGCACTACAGTCAGTAGACATGCTTGACGTCATCAGATGGGTGTCCGAGGCATGGGATGAAATTCCATCTTTAACACTTGTGCGATCGTGGAAAATTTTGCTGGATCACAGAGCCAGTGATAAGTGGGAAGAGGTAGAACAGCAATGTGATGTGGAAAATGCAACTGATAACACTGCGCTTGTATCGCTGTTAGAAAAAGTTCCCGGATGTGAGGAAGCTTCATTGGAAGACATCACAGAATGGTTGGCAAAGGACGAAATCGAAGAAATTGCAGACGAAGATATTGTAGCGATGGTATTAAATGAACAGCCGATTGAAGAGGAACAAGGTGATGAACCCTCCTATCGTATAACCCACTCCGAAGGCCTGAAGGCGATCGAGACGGCAGTGGAATACATTGGCCAGCAAGAAGAAGCAACACCAGCAGACATCATATTGTTACAACGGTCTACTCGATCGTCGTAGGTACAGTGGAAACAAAATAAGTACAAGACACCAATTAAGTCACTAATCACACCTTTAATTGTTACAGTAAAACAGTTCGTAATTAACAACACAGTCTACAGTAAATCAAATGAAAATTGTACACACGCAATAAAATGTCCACAAATATTAAAACTCAATTTTATTACAATTATTCTACTTGAACGTACACAGTAATAACTCGAACCGCTCTGGAAATATATCGCACTAATACTCTCGAACTGCACTATCAAATATCTCGCATTGAACTGAAAAACTAAGGCCGCTACCCGATGTATTTATAGTCACGCTCACACACCAGAAGCTTCCAAACTGCGTCTTATCTCTCGTGAACTACGTAATTACTACGCCCTTGACACAGTCCGAGCGCCCGAGCGAAGCCCAGCACAGTCGAGAAAATTCTCGCAAAATGCGTCTAGTAGAACGTACACCACACGCTTACATCGAGATCTTCTGGCATATTCGATAAACGCGTACATTGTTCTGTGCTGTCGTAGCTATATGTTTATGTAAGTGGAAGGATATAGCGGTGAGGAAATTAATGCGAGGAAAGAAGCAGGTCTCAATTACAGACTTTTTCAAACCTTAGACAATGTAAGTTTCACTTGTTCTTTCATTATACAGTACGTAGTTTTAGGTTATTATAATTTGATTTATATTAACAACTAATTTGGTTGAAAGCTTTCGTATAAATTAAAACTCATAGTAAAACTCATTCAACTTATTGTTAACTACACATTTTGTTTCGTCCTTCAAATAAAGGTTTTGTGAAAGATACTGTAGTTGCGAATTCTTATTTCATTTCTTTCTAATTCATTTATTACTGTACGTCATTTATAAGGACAAACTGATATGACGTACGCATCCAAATAGCAACAAGTACAGTCAACGCAATAGGGTGGCGGTCATTGACCTTACAGAGGCTGGTATGCCTACGGCTCTGGTGTATCCGACTTTTTTGCTATCCGACCCGGCCGACCGCCACATTAGGTCGGATAGTTGAGAGTCTACTGTATTTTTATTTTCAACGAGTAGTTTCAAAAAATTTTCAATTAATTGTTAAAATATTTTAGAATTATTACTTATAATACATATAATTGCCTGATGATGTTAACCTTTGGTGATTAACAAAACGTCATACTGTATAAATTAATTTAAAAATAAAAGAAACGTGATCGGTGGGCCAAGAAAAAATTGAAATTCTTTTAAAATAACTACAAGCCGGTCGGATAATAAAAATATTATTTATATTTTTATTCACTCAATTATATATTTATTTTTATTTTCATTCTAGTTTTTGCGATGCCGAAAGACTAACGTGGAAGTATGTCAGCGCTATCGACAGCGAAAAATGTCTGAAAATGCAGCTCAAGCTCAACCAGGAGTTTCTGTACCAATTAAAAAAGCCATGACAGCAGTAGAACGCATGTGACTTCATAGACTATGAAAGAAAAATATAAAAATGGCTTTGAATGAAAATGAGTCATTAAATCACGGATCTTCTAGTGTTTTAGGAAATCCAGATATGCATGCTACAACTCCTGAGCCGTTATCTGATTCTATTAATACTATAGTGGATCAGGTTAATGAAAATGTACGCAATTCATCTGTGTCTCCTATAGCACATGATAATCGTAATTTCATTATTGTTCAAGCTCAGGTACATGAACATGAACGTTCTTCCATGTTTGATAATTGTCATACATCATTACATACTGCTCCACTAACATCACCGGTTTTGAGCTCAGAGAAAAAACCAACAACCAACTGACACGTCACAGATACATGTTTTATCTAGTCAAGACGTTGCAATTGATCAAGAATTACCTCAACTGAGTATATCTGACTCACATTTAAACTCTCCAGGACTACCAGTAGTCAATGATTTTGTTACTGATCAAGTTGCTATGGACCAAAACTCATCTTTGCCATACAGCGGTTATAATCGATTCAGAAGGGCCCATGATGAGTTTAAAAACAAATTCACCAATAATTCATTTGGACATGCGTGTTCCGTATGTGATAAGTTGTGGTTCAAAGATGATTTAAAACTTCCATCTTCTGGACATGAGGAAATTTTAACCAAAATTATACCTAATATACCTAAATCAAATATTAAAGTATGCAACACATGCGTTCAAGCTTTAAATAAAAATAATATACCATTAATGTCAACGTAGAATGGTTTCAAATTTCCAGAAATACCTCATGATCTACCAGAGCGTTGGATCTAATTTCGGAAAGACTTATATCACCACGTATTCCTTTCATGCAGATCAGAAGACTGAGACATGTGAATGGTCAATACAGTATTTACGGTCAAATAATTAACGTGCCTGTTTCAGTTAATACGATGGTCAAATCTCTTCCAAGAAATACTGATGACGACTATTGTATAAATGTACATATTAAACGTAAGAAAATTCATCGATACAGTTACTTACATGGTATTGTTAACAAGCGTACAATTAAAACTTGGCTACGATTTTTGGTACAGTCTCCGTTGTATATGATGTACGATATTAAAATTGATGATTCATTTTTTAATGATAACCAAATTCACGATCAAGTTCAACAAAATGATATCAGTGAACATATTCCTATAGAAGAGAGTCTTACGGCGCAACAACAGACATTAATGTGGGATGAAGAACAATATTTATGTATTGCACCTGGTGAAGAAAATTTACCCGAAAGTTTATTATTCAATGAACATGCAGAAGAACTTTCTTTCCCGGCTATTTATCTGGGTCAGTTCCGTAATTTCAGAGATGACGTTAAAGTAACACCATTCATCATGGCTTCTAGTGAGCTAAGAAGATCTGATCGTCGTGCAGTTACACCGTATCATTTATTGTATATGGGGATGAAGATTATGAGGATTCGAGTTCGTGACTCTCTCACAGTTGCTTTTAAACACGTTGGTAAGGATACCAAAATTACTAGAAAACAAATTGAAGATGAACAGTACATTCACAATTGTATTGAAACCAATCTTGCATTTCTAAGAGCTATTCCAAATTCAACATGGTATTGGATGGATCGTAAAAAAGATCTTTTTGCCATGATTAGACAGTTCGGGAAACCAACTGTATTCCTTACTGTCAGTGCCAATGAAACTGGTTGGAATGATCTGCTCCAAAAGCTCTATAAATTCAAACACAACGGCGAAGATATTTCAGAAGAATTTGCTGAACTTTTACATTATCTCGAAAAAACGACACTTGTCAACGAGGATGCAGTTACGTGTGCTATACATTTTAACAAATTGGTCAATATGCTGTTAAATATTTTAAAATCACCAAAATTCAGTCCTTTTGGAAAATATTATGTTGTTCATTATTTTAAACGTATTGAGTTCCAGCATCGTGGTAGTCCACATGCCCACATATTATTGTGGCTGGCTAATGCTCCAATAGATGCACTTGATAAAAATAAGTTGGATGCTATCGCATTAATTGATAACTTAATATCTGTTTCATCTCAAGAAGCATCAAATAACATTACTCTACAAACACACAAGCATACGTTTACTTGTTACAAACAAATAGTGGCAAATAAACCTCAGCAATGCAGATTTGAAGCACCTTTTATGCCTAGTAGGTCTATTACCATACTATCACCCATGCAAAAAGATGAGCCGTATTTTAAAAATTATCTTCAACGTTACAAAGCTATACGGATTAATCTCGAAAATAATGATTACTCTGATATAGATTCTTTTTATGAAAAAAACAATATTACTTCTGATGAAGATTATAACAATGTACTTCGAGCTGGAATTAAAAGGCCAAGAGTTTTTGTCAGGCGTCAACCTTGTGAAAAGTGCCATAACCCGTTTAATCCGTTTATATTTAATATTGTTAAATCCAATATGGACATCCAGTTTATCACCGAAGAATATTCATGTGTCAATTATGTCGCGGAATATGTGAATAAAACCAACCGTGGTATTAGTCATCTACAATGTCAGATTATTGAAATTATGAATGAACATCCTGAATTTGACGTTGTCGAAATCGCAAGGAAAATAGGCGTAAATATGCTAAACAGTGTAGAGATAACTAGTCAAGAGGCTGCTTGGTATTTACTACGGGAACCAATGTCAAAAAGTTCTACTATTGTTACCACCATTCCAACTATGTGGCCAGTTGATCGTCAAAGAATAAGAAAGACACAGAAAGAATTAGATGCGATAGGTATTGGAGAAGATTCTACAAATAGTTGGAAGGAAAATTGGTTTGATAAATACGAACGCAGACACCAGGACTTGGAAAATGTTACACTTCGTTGCTAATTACACCATTAAACCCGACGGGACGGTACTTACACGAAAAGAAAAGTTTCACGTGTTATTCGTTATCGAAATTATGATATGGGACAAGATTTGAATGAATATAAACGTGAAATGGTAACTTTACAGTTTCCATTTCGAAACGAAGATGAAGAAATACTCGCTGAAATTAAATTCATTGAAATATACAACAATAATGAAGATATAATTTTAACTAGACGCAAAGAATTTGAATCTAACTTGGATATCCAAAAAACTATTGAAATTTGTCGAAATTTATGTCGAGATGGTATTCAAGATGATAATGAAATGCAAGATTTCGCTAACGTTATGCCTGATCCTAATCCATTTCAAAATTTATATGACGATCTTATTTCCGATATAAACAGTGATCTTCGCTTAGCTGTACTCAACAAACTTGGTCCTATTGCTAAAAAACGAGAAAATGTAATGTCTAATCTTGAATTTTATGAGTTGATGAGAATGGCTAACGATAAGCAAAAAGAACTTTTGCTACATGTTATTTCAAATCTATTAACCTCAGATCGTGATCCATTTCAAATATTTTTTACGGGCCCAGCAGGATGTGGTAAAACTTTCGTTATAAAACTTCTCATAGAGATTTATAACCGATTTACTGATAACGATGGATATTGTAACTCTTATATTGCCTGTGCTACAACAGGTAAAGCTGCTGTCGCTATAGACGGAACAACTGTGCATACTGCTTTAAAAATATCTTTGTCAAGGTTACTTCCATTAAGTACCGAAGTAGCTCATCAATACAGAGGATTATTCAAATATGTTAAAGTCTTAATCGTCGATGAAATCAGTATGATTGGTGCTGAATTACTTGCTCAAATTGATTCACGTTTAAAGCAGATAACAGGAAATTTCAACACTAACTTTGGTGGTATAGATGTCATTCTGATTGGAGATTTACGTCAGTTGCCACCAGTTAGAGCTACTCCAATATATAAACAACAAAAACAAAGGATTGTTGGACCTATTTTGTGGCGTGGATTAAAATTTTATGAGTTAGACCAAGTAATGAGGCAAGCGAATCAACAGTTTTCTACGATATTAACTAAAATTGGAAGCGGTGAACAACTTGGTGATTTGGAATTAGCTTTATTAGAATCAGGTTTTGTAACTACTCAAGAAGCAGAAACTAAATGTCCGCATGGAATTCGATTATTTAATACAAATGAAGCTGTAACAAGATATAACAATCAAATTTTAAGTCTTGCACAAGAAAAAACCACTTCAATAGTGAAAGATGTATTCACCGGTTGTACATCGGCAGAGCAAATTGCTTCATTCCGCCAAAAGCTGCACAAAATGTCATTAATTGATACTGGAGGATTGCCTTACGAAACTATATTTGTGAAGGATGTCTTCTACATGATAACGACAAACATAGACGTGTCTGATGGTTTAGCAAATGGGGCTGTAGGTAAACTAGTTCATACTGAATACAATGAAGATAGAGAAGTAAATGTTGTGTGGCTTGAGTTCCCGGACTCACTGAAGATTGGCCAGAAAATCCGAAAAAAAAGTTGCTGGACATGTAGCTACTATTCAGATTAGTAAAACAGCAGTGCCGATCGGACGAAGATCTTCAACTATTTCTCTTAACAACAATAAAACTATTAACGTTAAGCGTTCACATTTACTTCTAGTTTGCGCTTGTGCAACGGCTATTCACAAATCACAAGGGACCACGTACCCCGAAATTGTTTATGAATACGATAAAAAACATCCTCTGTCATTAGTTTATGTCGCTTTGTCACGCGTAACAAGTATTGAAGGTTTATACATTACAACAAAAGACAATGATAAGACTTTTTTTCATGGCCGAAGACCATCAACTGCAGTAACTAGTCTTCAAGAAGAATTTAAGAGACTCTCGGTTAATCGTTTAGTGACAATTAGTAAAGACATTCTACATTTTATCAACCAAAGGAAAGGATTGACAGTGTATACTTTCAATTGTCAAAGTCTGCGGGCCCACTCCAGTGATCTGATTGATTCAATCATACAAAAGTCTCAAATTTTAATGTTGAATGAAACTTGGTTATACAATAATGAGTCTGTTAGTATACCAAATTTCAATTGTATAATTCAATACAAATGATCAAATGTTCGAGCTGGAGGAGTTGCTATCTATCACAATGCGAACGATACAACTAACATTGTGACTGCGGCTATCGACATGACTGTGAGACAGTCCGACTTTGTGAGTTCAGCGATGTCATCAGTGGGTGAATTTTGTGTAGCGGAGTGTAAAGTAGAAGATGGTAAAAAAATTGTGTTAATAGCAATTTATATTTCCCCGAATCAAAAAATTGAAGATATTATTCATTTTTTAAAACGGGCATTATTTCCATACACAACAATTGGAGGGGCATATATGGGTAAAGGTGAGGATAAGTTACCGATGATTTTAAGTGGAGATTTTAATGTTAATTTCAACTTAGAAAATTCTGGTCTACTTATCAACTTTTTACGTGAAGATTTAAATCTATCAATAAATAATGACCCTACAGTTTCTACAACACGACATGGTACCACTATTGATGCTGTATTTGTACGATATTTAGATAACGTTTCTACTAGACAATTTGTATCATATTTTAGCTACCATAAGCCTCTTCTAACTCACATGCCCATTGAATCACAACCAGAACAACCAATGGACATGGATTAATTAATTTTCAATATATATGAATTGTGTATATAGTAATAAATATTTTTTTATTTTTTTTAATTGTGTAAAAATAATTTAACGGTGTATAAATAAACATTATTTTAATTTGATTATGCTTTTTGATTAAACCTTTATTAATTGTATTTAATATCTTTCTTCTATTATTTTATCATCCTTTCTACTAACATAGAGTATTGGCACGCGGGATAAAATTTTTGGAGTTATTTTTGTTTTGTTACGCCAAAGAAGTATAAATTCTTACGTGCGTACATAAGTTCACACACGGTTTTTTGTGTTTTAGAAACTATAAGTATGTGTATGTACTGGTAGTTATATATTTGGGATTAATAATTATTGACATGTGAACGCTAACAGATAATTATCTTATGCAAATAGAGTAAAGTCATTGTGAATCAACTAGATAATTATTTTGTACCCGCTATTTTTGATGCTTAGTAAGGACATAGTGGTGAGAATGTGAGGAAAAAACTGTATGGTATTAGATAACACTTTGTATGTGTTGTAGAATAAATACAAATAGTATTTTAAATTTTTTGTTTTATATGTAAATATATCAGTAAAAAGGCGATTCCCCATTTTCTGGTGGTCACGGCCTCACCGAACCTTGACCATGGATTTGGTTTACTGGTAACCAGCTATGGGCAGACTTATTGTACCCTGACCATGGTTTGTTATTATTGAAATTGGTGGACCTAGAAATTTAACTGGGGAGGAATTAGGGGAATCTAAAATAACTTTGGAACTACGGCTATACACCTATGGAAAGGTGATGGACCGCTTAAGGGCTTATAAATAAATATTTTACTGCGATTACTAGTATCCTATATGCCAGTAATACCGAACCTTTATGTAAGGCCGAAGCAAGGACGGGGTAAAATAAAAGAAAAAATGTTTACTCCCAGCAGCTACAGTCCTTGTGGAGGCAACTGGGCGAGACAGTCCTGCCATTGGGGGGAAATAGAGTAGTGGATAGGTGGTAGCAACGTTACAAGCTACGTAAATAAATTTCATAATTTTGAAATTTGTGTAATGTCAAAATAGGGAGCGGCAAATAGTCCAATGCCTTGAAATTATTACACCAAATTGTAACAATAGGTTAAGGGGGTTATGAAAGGGGGTCTTAAGACTTGATGTGAGTGGAGAATTTTAAGATGAATTATAAATAAGTGAAAGTTGATAA
The DNA here is from genome assembly GCA_034769895.1 of Magicicada septendecula. Lineage (NCBI taxonomy): Eukaryota > Metazoa > Arthropoda > Insecta > Hemiptera > Cicadidae > Magicicada > Magicicada septendecula. The sequence goes on from CM068373.1 coordinate 30,022,627, forward strand.
TTACAATGTTACAATACTCCTAGTAATGGAGTATTGGAGTATATTTTTTTGGGTGTCTTTGTATTTGTTGTATTGAATCATTTTCTGCTTTATATAACCATATTCTGTATTGTGTGTACATGACAATAGTAATCTGCATTGGTAATTGAAATTAAAATGGAATTTTTAATTGGAATCAGAAAGTTGAATCTGTACTTGAATTTGAGTTATTTTTGGAATTTGAAAAAAAAAATTTGTATGACTTGCCTAGGTATGTTAATATGTAAGTGGACTAAATAAAATGTATTGTGTCAGGTTAAGGATATATATTACAATAATGTTATTTGTGTATGAGTTAAGATAAAAAAAGCCAGTACTTTGAATAAGGCAAACCAGTACGTCTAGGAAGGAGGAACCCAAATTGGTTGAGGATATGAAATGATGAAAGTCCATTTGTTAATATTTTTATTGATTGTTACAGTCTGGGTGGTACTGTGGAGGATGACCTGTGCTGGCCAGCACGTCAGGGCAGGGTTGCCTAGTGCCTGTATGGCTTTATGGTGTTGGGATCCTGAAGAAGGAAGTCCAGTAAACTCATGCAGGTGCGGCCACAGCCACCAGATTAGGGGGGGTGAGTAACCCATAGTTTAATAAGGAAATAAGGGGGTTAGTTGCGTTATATCCTAGCTGATCCTCTTAGGTTTAGTCAATGAGAGTTTTTGTTTTTACGTAAAACCTCTCATTGGGGGGGGAGGGGGTATTGTAACGGACAAAATGGGTTGTACCATTGTTTTCATAATTTTCTATGTAACCATTCTATGAATATGAACCATTTGATGTAATACTTCTGTGAAAGCCAGTGTTAAGTACGTATAGGAAGTTAGAACGAAATATGTGACTCATGTCTTGAGTCGAACAGACATTACCTTATAAGGTGAGGTATTTCTTTAATTATCATACATCACTGAGAGAGCCACATGTATTTCAATGTTAAAACGCATTTCTGAGTTCCAGAAACACCCAGAAGCTTCGATGTGTAAAGGCAGGCAACGAAGTGTGTTAACTTATTAACTAGTCGCTATTCTGGGCGGCATTTGTTAACTCTCCCCTTCAACTCTATTTATAATAATAATTTTATATGTACTTACCGTATGATTCATTACAACATCCGGTTTGCACACGTGGCTCTATAACCAACATTATTCTCTCACTAGGGTCCAAGGTTCGTTTTTAAGCGAGACCAGAAACAGTGTGGGATTTCGAAATAATGACGCTAACAACAATTGTGGTGACATAAAACTTTTAATAATTCTGAATTTCCATTATTCACACTTACAGAATCAAAATGGCGTCTTATATAACCAAAGACAAAATGGCGTCTATATACTTCCGCCCATACTAATTACTCATTACTTTCAATTATTTCTTTCTTGTTTTTAATTTTATTACAAGAGCAATTTTAAATAGACTGCAGTTCTTATAGAATCGATCTACTAAGTTTCAGATCATTCTTATGCCATAAACCAATGCCTCAATTTGTTTTATAAATGCCGGCATATACATGCTTCCATGCTCTCACACACACACGTTAACAAAGGTACATTTTTAATTTATAGTAATTTTGAGCTCGAAAGAATATTAAAATGTAATGATCTGAATTTTGACTTCCCTGAGGGTGTAGGATTGAAGTTCTCATCAGGCACTCCACATTGTCTGGCAGATGTCCGGCCGAACGTTCCTTTTTTCTTTTATCACTGACGCTAATTTACATTTTGAACTGTTAGTTACTGACTGGTTTTGAATTTTCACTGACTGTTACATTTTGATTACATTTTTATAACTCCAAAACACTTTTGCTGGCAATAATCTGCCGGCAAATATTTTAGCGTGCTAACGCTCTGAGTGTATGTTGCAGACTGAGAACGAACAACTAGTGCCGTTTACCCATGTGGAAGGGTTTATTCCGTCATCGTTCTATTGTTTAAAGCGGATGACAACATTGTTCTGCGTCACAGTCGTTACGTTTTTTGTAGTATTCATGACGTTTCAACATTATCCGAGTATTGCTTTGTCCAAAATATGTGTTGAAAGTCACGTACGCCCATGACCTTGAAGTTGAGTCATTCTGGCAAACTGTTATATGTAACACATTGGGAAAGTTAACCTAACCATTTTTAGATACAATAAAAACACAATAAAATTTGTTTTCTTGTACCGATATATCCCTACGGATTTATGTACCGTCACAAAATCCCCTCAATGAGAGGTTTTATGTCGAAACATAAAAACTCTCATTGACTCATTCACACTTCCTAACGGGACCCATTGGGATATGTCGCCACAACCCCCTGTAGTGTTTACATAAAAAAGAATGTCAATAACTTACCCTTGGTCCAATGATGGTGACCGTACCTGCCTGACCTTACTGGACTTCTCAGGTGAGATCCCAACACCGCAAGGCCATCAGGCACTTAACGTCCCTGCTCTGATGCGCCGGCCAGCTCAGGACCGCCGTCACAGCATCACTAGACTCTGAAACATCGAATGCAAAATTTTAAATAATGGCCTTGTATAATCCCACATCCACAACCGATATGTCTCCCCTTAGCTGCATTGGTTTATGTTACGAGGCATTGGTTTTCTTTATTCCTAGTTTTCCAAAATCAATAAACAAGGTCTTTATGACAGAAGGTCTTTCTCCTTAAGCATTCCTACATGTATCAGCTTTCTGACTCCAGTCAATATTACTTTACTCTTTTCACCACAAGAAAAATATACTCTTATACTAAAATATTAACACGTAAAATAATTCCTTAAGTTTTCAAAAGCAACAACAACTTATCTATATCCCAATCATATAGAATTCAAATACAACTTATTTCTGGCAAACACTTTAACTACTTAAACTTTACTTATTCAGCTTTACTGATACTCATATTTCTTTACAACAGAATCAGAACTATATTTTTTATGTTCAACACCAATATCAACAGTATTTCTTTAATACTTAATGTTTGTTACCGTTACTACCCCTGTAGCAACCTCCTAGCCACACACTCTATGACCTTACAACACAATAAACATTATAAAACATTAACATTGTTACATTTATATTACACAATTCACATTTAAATAACTTGTATAATAATTTTCAACATTACTATTATCATTTCCATCAACTCTTTTGTATCAAACTGTTAATTATTTCACATTTATTGTAACATTAGATTCTATAAAACGTAACGTTCATGTTACATGCCTTTCATTTATCATTACCTTTCTACTATGAATTTTCTTTTTACCATTTCGATCATCAATTAGTTTGGGTGATTCTCTATTATTCACCATTATTCGATTTATTAAATTGTCATTTATATATCTATCTAACCTTACTCACCTTCTTTCCTACTAACAACCCCTAACAGAATTCCATAGGGTGACACCAATCTCTCACTAATAACCCCCTTCAACATTACTTCCACTTTATACCATTCTCCTCTTATAATAAAATATCTAATACCCTCTTTGTAACTAGGATGCGTGTTCCCAAACCTGGCAATATACATTCATAACCCTATTGCCCTCCATGATCTCAGCAAACACTCCCTTAAACTGCTCAATCACCTGCCACAGCGACGCACATTGATCACTTCCTACACCACTACCCTTACTACAAAATATCACCGTCAACTATTTAATCTCCATTTACATTACTCACCTTCTCCATATATAAACTTTTTCTACTGTGTCCCTATTACTACCCTGTTTCCATCTTATTTACTTTTATTTCAAAATTCTTATTTATATCTAACTCCCATTAAAGCTACCTTTGGCTACCTCAAATGCCTTATTAAACTATTACCCAAACATTTTACAATATTTCACCATTACTTTCCTCACTTATTTAGTTTGAAACATGTTATAATTATTATTAAATCAATTAAACTATAACTTCCTGTTACATACATGTTTTACATAAAAATATATATAATACACAACATCAAGAATACATCCTAATGTAATACACAAGTACATTGACATTAACACACACAAAAATATACAATCCAACTTATTATTTGTTATTGTTGACCAAAATTCAGTTCATAAAACAATCCATTTCAAAACCACACTATTCACATAATTAAATGTTCATACACAATAAAACACTTTATCCACCATTATCAAATAACCATATAATCTTATATCTATACAAATCATTTATTATTGAATACATTATATTAGTATCATTAGCATAATGCTTATTTGATTTTTCATATATTCCCACAATATCGTTTGAATTAATAGGTTTCTTCCATATCAATTTATCATATACCGTGTCGTCATAGGGTATAGTCCTGTCTCCCTTAGTATAATTTGTCATGATTAGGTAAGTTATAAAGTCATTACTATCGTCATCATAGTTATCTACTACTACACCCGTTACTTCACAAGGTAAGTGCTTGTTATCATTATTATCCTCATCTACTATCGCTATCTCAGCTTTAATGCCAGGTAGAATTTCAATATAATTATACACCATCTCTACACCTAACCTTTCCACAAATTCTCTATAATTCCTATTGACCTTAAAAATCTCTATCTCTCTCTTTCTCTCTCTCTCATCACAATACCTCTCACAACCCCACTGACCTTTTTCATACCACGCAAAGGGTAACACAACGTTATCATGACTCATCTGGGCTTTTCCAATGAACTCATGACACACAAAAGGGGACACTACAATTTTATCATCGCATCACCTATCAGGTGCACAAAAAATCCAGGAATGACTATTTGTAGACCATGTGTCTTCCAAATACGAGCGTGAAGCCTTTTCTTCACCCCCGACTACAACATTACGGGAAAAATTTACCCCCTGCAACCCCTCTACCTGTATATTCTTTCTCCACTTTCTCTCTGACTAATCACCACACACTAACATTCCATCATTATATTCTACTCCCTCTAAAATGTCATCATCACTATCAATATTCACACCATTATTTTATAACACCATATTCTTAATTCTATTTTCATTGTTATCACTTGTAAACTCATTATTCAAATTATCATTATTACTCACCTTGTTATTAATTATTTCTTCCTTATTTATCGTCATATTGTCACTGCCACTTACCTTCTTATTCCTTATTTGACTTAATTTCTCATCTAACCTTTTATTCACTTCGTCAAATTGTTTATCAAAATTGTCATTTTGTTTTTTGATTTCATTTTTCAGTTCCTCAAATTTTACATTCTGTTCATAAAATTTATCGTTAAAACTATTTTTGATTTCTCTAATTTCACTTTTTTGCTCATTGTTCTGTTCTTTCAATTCGTCAAACATTATATTCTGTGTATCAAATTTCTCATCAAGTTTACTAAATTTCTCATCAAACTTATTATTCTGTGTATTAAAAAGCATTTGCATCATTTTCATTATTTCATTATCTTCGGCCCTGTTAGTCGGGACTGGCGTTGAGTGAATAATTCCTTCACTCATGATTTGTGACTCAGTCATGCTCATTTGGCTTTCATTTACAGTGAAGCTGATATTTTCATTATTTTTTGCCATTTTAAAGAGAGAAAAAATTCTGTTTCTTTTAAACTGTTGCTTTATATCTATTTAACTTAACAACAACATAACCTAACAATCGTAATACGCATTATTTACGTGTTATGCTATATACTATTTCGACACCCACTCTGTCTCTGCTTTCTGGCTTATTTATATAAAAATTGTATACAAAGTCGCTAGTTCGGGCTGCCATTTGTTAACTTATTAACTAGTCGCTGTTCTGGGCGGCATTTGTTAACTCTCCCCTTCAACTCTATTTATAATAATAATTTTATATGTACTTACCATATGATTCATTACAACATCCGGTTTGCACACGTGGCTCTATAACCAACATTATTCTCTCACTAGGGTCCAAGGTTCGTTTTTAAGTGAGACCAGAAACAGTGTGGGATCTCGAAATAATGACGCTAACAACAATTGTGGTGACAAAACTTTTGTTTAATAATTCTGAATTTCCATTATTCACACTTACAGAATCAAAATGGCGTCTTATATAACCAAAGACAAAATGGCGTCTATATACTTCCCCCCATACTAATTACTCATTACTTTCAATTATTTCTTTCTTGTTTTTAATTTTATTACAAGAGCAATTTTAAATAGAGTGCAGTTCTTATAGAATCGATCTACTAAGTTTCAGATCATTCTTACGCCATAAACCAATGCCTCAATTTGTTTTATAAATGCCGGCATATACATGCTTCCATGCTCTCACACACACATGTTAACAAAGGTACATTTTTAATTTATAGTAATTTTGAGCTCAAAAGAATATTAAAATGTATTGATCTGAATTTTGACTTCCCTGAGGGTGTAGGATTGAAGTTCTCGTCAGGCACTCCACATTGTCTGGCAGATGTCCGGCCGAGAACGTTACTTTTTTCTTTTATCACTGACGCTAATTTACATTTTGAACTGTTAGTTACTGACTGATTTTGAATTTTCAATGACTGTTACATTTTGATTACATTTTTATAACTCCAAAACACTTTTGCTGGCAATAATCTGCCGGCGAATATTTTAGCGTGCTAACGCTCTGAGTGTATGTTGCAGACTGAGAACGAACAACTAGTGGCGTTTACCCATGTGGAAGGGTTTATTCCATCATCGTTCTATTGTTTAAAGCGGATGACGACATTGTCGTTACTTTTTTTGTAGTATTCATGACGTTTCAACATTATCCGAGTATTGCTTTGTCCAAAATATGTGTTGAAGGTCACGTACGCCCATGACCTTGAAGTTGAGTCGTTCTGGCAAACTGCGTTATATGTAACACATTGGGGAATGTTAACCTAACCATTTTTAGATACAATAAAAACACAATAAAATTATTTTTCCTGTACCGATAAATCCCTACGGATTTATGTACCGTCACAAGTGGGCATCCAGTTGAGCTGGCGATATGCACAAAGGCTTGTATAGTAAACAACTGCGAGCCCCAGTTCGCGGCAGTCTGCAGTACACCTTGATACTATATGGTCATGTAATAAAGTGCCTGCGGGCAAGTGAAGGTAGGCCTACCAAATGTTGTGAATATAAATATAATAGCCTAGAACAGTGAATAACTCTTTTTAAAGAAAAAAATGTAATATTGAACTTTATTTAACAGTTTGGGACAGTTTAAGTGGAGTGTTTCAGCAGAAAAGTGCGACTTACAAGTGATGGTGTAACATTTTGGATATCCTCTGCAGCTAAGTATCGAGAACACTTGACAAACAATTTTAACATCAATAAACTTTTTTTTTGTAATTTCAAAATCAATAATTAAAATAGGGGACATAAAAGAGAGAGAGAGAGAGAGAGAGAGAGAGAGAGAGAGAGAGAGAGAGGAGAGAGAGAGAGAGAGAGAGAGAGAGAGAGAGAGAGAGAGAGAGAGAGAGAATGTGAGATACTAAGGGGGAAGAATTTCAAAGTACTGGTTTGCCGATTAGAATTAGTCTTTTATAATGTTATCTAAATAATTTTGGATTATCAATGTCTGAATAATTTGTTAAAAAAAAAAGAATTAGTTGAATATTCTTTGATTCACATACAAAGAAAATAAAATCAGACTCATATTATAATAACCATGTGTTGAGAGTGATTATTACGCCAAAACCTAACCTATTTTCTGTGTCAACATCTCGCCTAATCGAACCTGAGTTTTTTTAATTAAGGGGAAAATAAATTATCTAAATTATTCAAAGGGAAGAGTCTTATGGTTTCGATGTATAACCTCAAAACATTGTGGTGACCTTGAGTTTTGGATCTTCTGATGTTTTGTAATAAGGTAAGTTTATCAGAGTCGGGGAAAGTAGTAGGTTTGTGAATTTGACAAGATTAGTATAGTTACAGCATGTGCAAAAAGAAAATAGAAAATTTAAACAAAAATGTAAGTAAATCAATTTACAAGATAGCAAACAAAATTTATTTGGATGGGCAAGAGTTTTTGTGATAATTTCGGATGAAAATGTAATTAATGGCATGTGACAGGTAGTAGTGATGTAGACACAGATAGTTAAGGACAGTACTTCCACGGGACGAAGTAGTTCACCGATTATCACCAGAACAGTACGAGGCTGTGAACAATTACACTACTCACGTTTATCTGGCCTTCGTTTATCTGGAATTCTGGCTTATCCAGAATAAGTTTCCAAATTTTTTTAACGACTTTACCAGTGAATTTTAAGATACGATTTGTACTAAAAACAACCTGTTTTATATAAATTCAATGTTATACCCATTCAGAGCTCATCAACATAAACATAATTAATCTAAACTGCAAGGGTAAAAATAATACAGTGCTATTATTACTATTATTAATAAGTATCAATAATACTTTGATCATTCATGTATGTGTGTTTATTATTGTTTTTTCTCCCTAAATTAAACATGCTAATTTTTAGAAACGTTACTACCGTACTGTACTGAATTTAATATAATGTATATATAATGTCTAATGCTAAACAAATTTTTTCTTGTTTATAGAGTATAATATTCTGAAATAGATTTCGTTTTTCCTTAAGATTTACTTATAAAATACAGTAAAGTAGGCTATTACAGTTTGAATGAAGTCTTCAAAATAAAAAACGCAACTTTTCTATATAGAGCTAGGTAAACATTGCTAATACTGGCATTTTTGCCATTAGTTTGGTTTATCCGGAAAGGGTCCGGTCCCATCAATTCCAGATAAATAAAAGTGTAGTGTACTGGTTTGAAACTTGGAAAGATATCATAAAATTTGTAACAAAGCGATAATATTAGTAACTAAAATACTTGAAAAGGGCTTTTAACACATTCAGGACTATATGAAAAATGCATTCATTTACCGTACAGACTGGGCTTTTTTGCATTTTTTCAAAAGCTTATACTTCTAAACCATATAATATTTAAATATATGAAGCTATATTATATTATAAAACCAAGCATTCTCATTAATTTGGTGCAAATTTTGTCAGTAGCTTGTAAAATAAATAAAATATTAATTTTTAAACTTACCCTGTTTTTCGTGGAAGCCATTTTCCTCACGCCGACCATGTGGCTTGGTTACGTACAGTGTGTTGTGTACAACATACAAAAAAAAGCTACTGTTGTGTTCAGACTCTGATTGCTGCTGCCATCTACATTTGAAAATGTTAACTACTAATACTGCTATCGTTTCATTGTGACTAACAGCGAGCGGGAGCCGTATTACATTTATTTCGCAGTTAGATACGCGACTGCGAGCTATGCCCGCACTTCGTCTTTATGGGACTCTACGGTACTGCAGGGCAGTGCCCCGCAGCTCGTCTCGAATGTGTTAATGAAGGCCACCAGACTAAACAAGGCATCGTAAAAAGGTCACGCCATGTGATGACCAAGCCTCTGAACAATGCGTGGTTGGACGTCTATCTGATTGTAACATAAAGTGAAATTAAGCTCCAAAAAAACTACAGTCAGCTAGTGTGCTTAAAGTTTATTGAAAGCATGTAGTTGTTGACGAGGAACAAACTGAGTGACAAACTGGAATGGTGAATGTCAGTAAAAGCAAATGAAATGTAAAAAATCCTAGTATAACTTGAAAGCGTGCATGTGGCGTCGTCGTGCTAATATGAAGTTGATTTGGTGAACATTCATTAGAACAACAGGTATACAAATTTGAAATCTGCACAAGGAGTTATGTAAATTAAGCAAAATTCGGGGTGAGAGGGAGGGAGGGAGTTTTAAGGGGGGGAGAGGGAGAGGGAGAGAGAGAGAGAGAGAGAGAGAGGAGAGAGAGAGGAGAGAGAGAGAGAGAGAGAGAGAGAGAGAGAGAGAGAGATGTTCGACACTGGCATCAAGTAATATTAAATTTGTGTGTATAAAGAAAGTAAAACAGTATGACTAGTCATTAGAACACATTCAGCAAAAATATAATGGCCATTCAAAAGAACATAAAATATTTTAAACACAAAAAGTTGGTGTGCGTGTATGTCAATGTGTGAGTGAGAGGGAACAAATAGCCTTCAATTATAATTAAAGTGTTTCTGTTATTCTGGGGTTTTGGGGATAAAGATTTTTTACTTTTGCATTTTGGAGAATAATGTACAGTAGAGAACTCAGTTTATCCAAACTAATGATTCCCAGACGTAATTCGGATATGCAGAAATGCTGTATGCCTCACTTGCTGTAGGTTCCTTTTCCAGTTCAACTGAAGCAACGTTGTCATCGTCTTCGTCCAACTGCTGAGATTTATCGTTACACTTGGATAATTTCATCATCATCTAAACTTGATATCCAAGGTCCGGTGAATCACACTACAACCACTCATTTATGTCGTCCACGTCACACGCGGAGCAGCCACAAATTTTTATAATTTTCTGGATGTCTTTAGTTGATAGAGCTACATTTTCTTCGACACTTTATTTTGCTCTTTTTTACTCTTCCTTCATGTTAATTGACTTTTTTTTTCATTCTGATTTTGTTGTTTCGTCGAAAGTCCATTAATTTTATTAAATGCCATTTCCTGATATCGATTCAGATAATTGGTGATTCGGATAACTGGAGTTCGGATAAATGGATTTCTACTGTAGTTACATACGTTAGAGTAAAATGTTGAGAGTTTTGAAAATCCAAAGACAGATCAAAAGAGAAATAGACAGAATGAGTTTTCTATTGTGAATTTAATGGTTGCAATGATTTCTTATTGTCAATTAATTTGTGTGTTATAATACAAAGTCAATAATGCTGCCTTAATTGTTTTTACTTGTCACCTGACCCCAACCTAACCTGTACTCGGGGACTTGCCTAAACGGATTTGGGTTTTCCATCTTCTGGTGAGTACAGTGGAACCTCTATATAATGTCCCTGCGATACAACATGACCCTTGATGTAACACTCATTATCACGGTCCTGGCAAATTCCCCATATAAACTTGAAATCTTTATATAGAGCGACCCTTGACATAAAGCGCTTTTTGGTTGGTCCGCAGAAGAGCATTAAATCAAGGTGTCACTGTAGTTAGTTTTTTCTTTTGTGTTTCCATTATTAGTGGGGATTGTGGTATGGCTATGGCTCTCGCACACCGTCTGTCAAGTGTGAATGGCGGAGCCAGGGTTTCTGTTCCTTCACAACATTTCAATTTAGGGTTTAGAAGTTTCCATTGCTTCTACAATTAATGTATGTCAGGTAAGTTGGTTTACAATTTTACAACCTTGAAATCAATTAAATTATATAAGTATTTAAAAAAAGTTCAAAACAAATGTCACGTGACATCTTGTGAGCATCTGGCCTTTCCTACCGTTCACAAAATATTTTTCTATCAGAGTTTCACTAATCTAGACTCAGCAATATCAAACCCATAGATGTAAATACCCATCAGTTTTTCAGCTGTATCCACAGCATCTACAGAATAATTTATAAATTGTTCTGAAAACACCTTTTGTCAAAATACACAATGCTAGTTTACAATATCTGCTTTGCATAAACAAAGTTTACGGTAACCATATATATGTTTACAAGTATTTATGTTAATAGGTCCAAATATTTATTTCAAACAAAAAAAACTGAAAATTATTATCAACTGAAACAGTGCAGAGGAGGCCGCACAACACTCATTTATGTTATCAGTGTATCCCTTATGTGAAGGGGCATTTTAATCTTGCTGTAACCTACTAGCATGTTTACAAACTACATGACCCTAATAAATAATTAAATTCCAACTGTAACAACAGCATAATGCAAAACTACATAGAAAATACCTTATCATTCATATCTTCATCTTGTGACTCTTCTACTGACAACTCTTCATCTATGTCATGTCTTACATCCGATGATGTACACTGTAATTCGTCTGGATTGACTTCTCTTTTTACTACAAAAATTCTGCACAATATTACATAATTCTGTTTTCATAAATTCATTCTTTATAGCATCACTTGCGTCTGATAAACAAAACTGAAAATAAAAAGCCAATCTTATAATTTTGCAATTCACAGAAATATTAAATTAGATATTCTATGGTAGCAGTTGTAATAATTCAGAAGAAGAGACTTACTGGAATAGATGTTCTGTGTAATGTGATTGTACTCTGTGTGTGTGTGTGTGTGTGTGAGAGAGAGAGAGAGAGAGAGAGAGAGAGGAGAGAGAGAGAGAGAGAGAGAGAGAGAGAGAGAGAGAGGAGAGAGAGAGAGAGAGAGAGAGAGAGAGAGAGAGAGAGAGAGAGAGAGATGAATTAAAAATAACTTAAACATCTGAAATCTAAAAATTTAATTTACTTCTTCTACGTAAGACTTATGTTAACACATTGGGCCCTTGGAGAGCTGACTACTGCTGTGGCCTGAGCATTTTTACATAAATTTACATAATTAATTAAATTTTAGCTATGGGGTTATTATAACTGAAGACTTTATTAATGCTGAATACATACAATGTTCATGACAAAAAAAGTTGTATTATTCTTATTACTTTATATAAATATATAATATTCTTGTAAAAGTTTTATTTTTAATAATAATATAAAATATATAACAAGACAAATTTGAGCACTTATGTCCTTATTACTGTATATTAACCTTGTAAGTTAAACAATATTATCTTCTTCACTGTTGAACAACACGTAGACACTGTTTTTGTCATGTTTATATAAAAAACCTTCATACAAAATTTAATATGTTATTAAAAATCATTTTGTACCAAACATAGTATTAAAATTAGAAGGAATGCTGCATGTTATATTCCACTTAAAATATTTACTTATATAACATCATGTTATAAAGTTATACAAAATAATTAAATAATTTACAATCAGTAATTATTTTAAGATAATCCTTAAATTTGTAGTGACCGTTAATCAATTAATTTTTCAGTGAAGGGTTAGTGAGGATCGCACAAATGTTTAACTTAGTTGTGTCAAAACATCAACACAAATAAATTAAAAATGTGCGTTATTTTTTTAGCGATCCTCACTAACCCTTCACTGAAAAATTCAGTTTAGGATAATACTGTACTGTTTCTGTACTGTACTGTTTGCTTTTTTTATTGACCGTTTAAATATCGCAACAAACAAAAAAGTAAAGTTTATTTAAAACGAAAATAGAAGCTGTGATAATTACCAGTGTACTGAATACTATCAGTTGCTGTCAGAGTAATTCAATGCCTTCCATATCTGTGGTCTGAACTTGCATCATCACTTGAGTAAGCGTTATTATTGATATAAGATTGTCCATTCCCCCACAACGACATCGGTAATGTGGGCCATTTGCCATAGCTTATCATCTTCCTTGATTATATGCTACATAGTATAATGACTCCACTTGTCCGCCATTGTTTCATTTATCACCTTCTCAATAAATTGTTTTATATCAAGGAGTTAATGTTGTGTTATGACAGGCAACATATCCTTTCAACTAGCTCCATATTAATTCAATACGATTCAGAATACAGTGATAAGGAGGATGTCTTAAAATGACGTGCCCCGATTTAAGTGGCAAGGTAACTCTCACATGACTTATACAGACATTCTGCACATGCGCATAAAACATTTACTGTGTCATCAGTGTCAACACCCCTGACCTATAGCGTTTCAGATTTGACACGTGGGTTTGTTTACGTCAGGATTGAACTAAGAACAGAAAGAATATACATGATTTACTAGCATTTTAGAATGCTACATGTATTCAGTTGTAAACAATAAGTATACAATAACTCGGATTTTAAAGATATCAACATGTTTGGTAACATGAAAATATAAACTTACTAGCAACTACTGAATATGAGAAAATTCTTGGATAAGATTTTGTGCTTTATTTTGTATTCATGCTATTATTTCTTTGTGTTTATTGTTTGTTCTCTGTTAATTTTATTAAAAGACGTACATATTACCATAAAGGTAATGCTTTTGTAAGTTCTACTCGGACTACTCCGCATCCACCTTTACTCTGTATTTATTAATAGACAAATATCAAGGGATGCGGAAAAAATGTGAACTACAGGAGTCCAGAGACAAACGGGCAAGCGCGTCTCACACCACCAAGCAGTCTAGTCATACTCAGAAGTTTGTCATTTGAATCCATGTTTCTCAGCTGTGAATATCGTGAGCATTGATTTGTATAACGAGTATAGGCGTGATTTGTATTTGTGCGTGTTCATGTTACAAAGTATGTCATTTGAAATGATGTAGCATAACAAAGTACAGTAAACCAGTCTTTAGCGGGCCACCCTTTGGGTCTCCGTAAAATGTGGCCGCTCAGAGAGGTGGCCGTTTAATAAAAGAGTTGGCGGAGATAATAACAATACAGAAAATAAAATATGGCTGAATAACTATATCACTGTATTATGCACTTGTTGTTTGCAGTGAAAATACTTATATTACAACAGACTGGGTAAAGATTATACTTTTGAAAACAATCTTTTAAAGTGGTTTGTTTAGCCTGTAGCAGTTTTCTTGTAAATAGCATAATTTTCTATGTAATACTACTGTTTCAACATTATGGAAATTTCAACAGAGTATTGTCTACAAATAAATTTTGTAAATTTAAAAAGTTCACAGGTACATACCTTTAGGTCGTTTCAATTGCTCAGGTATAAACACTACTTGAGTATTTTTAGAAATCTGTATTACCAAACTATTCTGTCTGCTGTATTGTATTCAAGGTGACTGTTTAAGCAGGTGAACGAACCTGTTATGGGCTGACCGCTGGCCGAGGGAGGAGGTAATTGGTCCCTTTAATGGAGGGGAAATTTATATGGGTCAGACAGAAAATAAAATCCGTTCCTCAGAAAAGTGGCCGTTCAAACAGGTGACCCCTGAATAAAGGTGCCCATTAGGTCAGGTTGTAACGGTACAGAATTGTGAGCTACCCCAGTTTAATTTTAATTTTATATCAATTCAATCACTTTCCAAATTGCCAGACTTCACCTATAAGGAGCCCCAGTAACCAGCAATGCACACAGTTAGCCTAAACAATTGCCAGACGTATTGCGTAACCGCCCAGCAGCAGGCTCTTTGTGAATCACAGTCTGCAGTTTGTCATCAGAGAGTGAACAGTAGTAAGCAGCATCAGACAGTAAAAAGGTAGTGGTTTAAAATTAAACGGTGGCCTCGGGTGCAATATAGGCCGTAAAATTAATTCGGCCTATATTTTAAAGCACAATAAAAAAATTAAAGTGGTATAAACAGTATAACGCGTGGTCACATAGTAAAAAACATAAGAGTTCAAGTCATGTATGTCGGCCGACTTTTGTTGTGAAGCTATCCGACAAAATGTTACAAAAGTGTAATTTAAAACTAAACTCAAATAAAGTGAATTAAATAAGACGGAGTGTGTAGTGGTAGTGCGGAAGATTATGAACTGTGGAAATAACCTTCGTGACCAAAAACAGCCTACAACACAAGGTGGTAATGGAACGGATTAACGCCGTGGGTTAAGTATTCTACATATAACTATCAGAACTATTCCCTAAATACAGACATTAAACATAAATACAGAGCTCTATTAACAGGGGTTTAAAAATAAAAATGTAGAAAAGAATGAAAGAGAGTGTGACAAAGTACTGGGTCATTATTAAGGTTAAGTAAATTGTTATAGCCATTTAAGAATAATAATCATAAGAACTGTTTCATTATTGTTTGATATACCGGTACTGATAACTTTATATGTTGTTTACGCTCAACAAAACCAAAAAAAGAAACTTTTAACCAATGTAGTAACCAAACAGCATAAAATTTGATTCGTTATTGCATAACTGTAAAACATTATATTAAATAAAATCCAAATAAGTTGTTTTAGCCAGAATAAACTGTGTTATTATATTTCGTAACGCCAACCTAAGTAACCTGTCTGCAGCTGGTTTCGTCTGAACGACTTTGGACCCCGAAATTCGAAGGTAAGACTAAGATTATATATTGGCAATTAATTAATATTGTCTCACTGGCGCCCGTAACAGTGACGCGAGTATAGGGTTTATAACCTATATTCGCCAGACCTAATTAAGCTGCAGAACAGGTTATTTGGAAGTGAGGGCGATTATTGGGTAGTTTGCTAAGCATACATTTATAAGCATACATTTACTCAAAATGGAGAGTAACAGTGATAAAGTCAACAATATTGATTTGACTAGTACAAGTACAGACAATCAAGTAAATACAATAATAACCGAAACGCTCATAAATGAAATAAGTTTAACAGAATCAGTGACAATGGAGGGCGCTAAGATTCATTCAACATCTATCCAAAACAAGCAAGATGACAATAATGATATAGTTAATATGATACAACTAATGTGAGAAAAACAAAATATAATGTTAGAAAAACAAAATATAATGTTAAGCAATAAATTTGATGAACGAAGTAATCAACTCGAAACCAATTTTAATGAATTTAAGGGCGAAATTAACAGTAATTTGAATGCCTTAAATAATCGCTTAGATAATAATAAGAAAAAATTTGAGAATAAATTCGATGTAATGAGTATCGATATAAACAAACGTTTTGACACTAATGATGCTAAGTTTGACGTATTAACTAATTCATTGTGTAGTATTGATGAACGACTTAACGAAACATGTAGAGAAATAAAAAGAGAAACAGGTGAGTTAAGAGAGAGTGTGTGTGTGGTAGACAATAAATGTGAAAACATGGTATCAAAAAGTGATACAGCAAATAGTAGTAGTGACCTTGAGGATAAAAATGTTGTTGATCATAATGAGAGGGAGTGTGAAGACAGTTTAAATGAAGAGAGTGTACAGAGGGTAGAATTTTCCAGTGATGTGGTTGGGGGTGAAGAAAATGCTTCACCAGTATTGTTGGAGGACAAAGGTTCCTCCGTAGTTTTTGTAAAAGACAAAAGGTCTTTAAATTATTTTTGTGTATCTGGTAAAGCCAGAGGTTGTAATAATGTTGTGTTGCCCTCTGTATGGAGTGAGAGAGAAAATGGGAAATGTTGTGGTGATGAAAGTAATTATGAGAAAATTAGAGAGAAAGAAACAGAAATATTCAAGTTAAATAGAGATTATAGAGAGTTGAGAGAGAATATGAATATTAAGAGAATTATAATAAACACTGAGTATATTGTAGTTGATGACTGTAATAATGATGTAATGGTAATAATAAACACTGACGGAGGCTTTATAAAAAATACTGATGTCGACCTGATTTATGATAAGATAATTTTGGGGGGTAACCCTATAGATTATTGGTTTGGTACAATGGGAAAAATAAAATTTTATGGCCATAACATACAAACTAGCCATATGTTGTGTATCAATAAAATTGAAAAATGTCATATACCAAAAAGACTAATTTTTGACGATGGAGGTTGAACTAAAAAAGCAGTGTATGGACATTTTAAATACTTTAGTATATGGTAATGACCTTGCTGAATTTAGGTATTGATGTGTGGTATATAAGAAAATTAGTACGGAAATCTGTAAATAACCTGTATTGTGTTAATATTATTTTGCTGCAATGTACAGTATAGCTTATAGGTAACGTATGTTTGTAATATGAACAAATGGCATAATAATATTGAAGTCTATTTTGTATGATGTGTGTATATTAAAAATGTTTTAAATAATAAGGACAGCTAAATTGTTTTGAGTGGAGGTTATTAGATAATTGTCAAGTTAAAAATAATTTAAAAGGGTTAATTTTGTTAATGAAGCAAAATTCTGGTTTGAATTGTAATAAATAGATTTTGATAAATATGATCTATAGAAAAGTCCAGGTATTAGAGGTGAGGTAAGCAGAATGTTTAGACTGAAGGAGTGTTTATAACTGTGTTTATAACACCAGTCTGGCAGACAACTGTTTATGTAAACAGGTGTGTTGTAGTTGTATGTTGTGACTAATGTCTACAGGCATGCTGAATAGACAATAACAAAATGTGGCAGTCTGCTGAATCATTGCTATGAGCAGATTCTATTATGAAATAAAAAGAAATACCATATGTGAAGAAAGGAATGTACATTTTTTGAATAATGTATGGAATGTTTTTGTCGGATCATTTTGCGAAATGTAATTAACACTTATACACCATGGGTTAAGAATTCTACATATAACTATCAGAACTATTCCCTAAATACAGACATTAAACATAAATACAGAGCTCTATTAACAGGGGTTTAAAAATAAAAATGTATAAAAGAATGAAAGAGAGTGCGACAAAGTACTGGGTCATTATTAAGGTTAAGTAAATTGTTATAGCCATTTAAGAATAAGAATCATAAGAATTGTTTCATTATTGTTTGATATACCGGTACTGATAACTTTATATGTTGTTTACGCTCAACAAAACAAAAAACGAAACTTTTAACCAATGTAGTAACCAACCAGCATAAAATTTGATTCGTTATTGCATAACTGTAAAACATTATATTAAATAAAATCCAAATAAGTTGTTTTAGCCAGAATAAACTGTGTTATTATATTTCGTAACGCCAACCTAAATAACCTGTCTGCAGCTGGTTTCGTCTGAACGACTTTGGACCCCGAAATTCGAAGGTAAGAGTAAGATTATATATTGGCAATTAATTAATATTGTCTCAAGGTTTTACTGTATAAAGTTTAAGTATTCTAATGCTCTTACTGTAATTTTTGGATGGGTAAATTTTCATGTCACGTATGAGTTTTACTTTGAATGTACAAACGTCAAGCAGCGTAGGGGAATGTACTGTATCCCCCACGTAACTGGCAGTGCCAGTGCTGCTATGCTTCCCCTCTCCGGATAAAATGTTAACGTGGCCATATAGTATCTCTAAAATTTGTTATCTTACAATATTTACACAAGACTTGTATTTGTTTCAAATATAAATGGTTTGCTATTATAATATCTAACCAATATACTGTATTTCTATACTTTTTTATATAATAGTTTCAATCCATTTTTCTATTCTTATAATCCATTACTTAGTTCAGGGTCTGCCTTATTTCTATACTTTCATTTTTAAGTTGTTACTGTATTTCTTTCATTCATATTAATATATTTACAACATAACACAAACTTTATTCAATTATACAATCTGGTTCTCTTATTCTTATACTTTCAATATAGTCTTAATTAATCAGTTGTTTATTTAATTACAATTAATTTTTTACAGTCATTACAAATTAATTTATTACACTTCATATTATATTTTAATTAATTAATGAGCTATGAAACTATCTAAATATCAGTAAAAAGTTATTCCTAGTTTAATGTTTATTGACATTAATTTGTGTATTTTTGCATTTACATACTAACATACCACTCTTTCATTCTTTGCATTTAAAATTGTTTTATGAAGTTCTTTCAGTTTTCCATTAACATGTGGATGGTCAGCAGCCCATTCTGTAGCAGTATACTTCCTAACATATTGTATTTAAATGTAATTACATAGATTAAAAAGAAATGATCATTTACGTATAATATGAAAGTATTATTTTCAAATCTAACATAAGTTTTCTCTGTAGAGTTACTTATTTCATGGAGTTATTAGTTATTTCAAAAAATGTTTATTTTATACATATTTTTAGAATGTCATTTCCCTTTCTCATTAAAAAAAGTAATTATTATAATTTACAGTTAAATTTGGATCATTTTAATAATCAAAAATCCTTTCTAAAACCAAGACTCTCCCATTCTCTCAATAACCAATATACTATTAAAGCATAACACCTTCGACTCGACTTTCATTCCAATAGGATGCAAAAACACAAATTACTAGTACTTCAGTGGTGTTCATGTTCCCAATAATTTTAACGCGTAATTTTTAGATCAGTATTTCTCAAGCTCAGGCACCGACAAGATCAAGCCAGAGAGTGATCCAGCCTCTGTCTGCTATTTTCTATATTCTTCAATCTCTGAAGAGTAATTTCCATATTAGTTTGACAATTTCTTCCTAGGTAAGTACTGATGAGAGTATGTACTATTGTCTCATCAACATAAAAAAAATTAGAACATATTTACAGTTTGCACAAGAATTTAATGTTTATTGTCTATAACACTGATTAAAACTAGCAAAATACCTTATCTTCATGATCTTCATCTTGTAATTCTTCTTCTGGCAACTCTTTTTTTATACTACCCCCTATACTAGATGAAGTACTCTGTAATTCTTCCACACTGACTTCCCTTTTCAATACTAAATTCGTCAGGATAGGATGTGATTCGATTTCCATAATTTCACACTTGATGGTACCCTGTATGTCTGAAAAACTGAACTGAAAATAAGAAAAAATAATTCACAATAATATTGTAGGTGAATAGCAATACAATAATTCAATGAAGGTCAGACATTCAATGATCACAAGTTTCAGGCTGTTATGCCTTGCATCATACTTAAAGTATATCCAATTTCATCACAGCCAATTCTTCCTCCTGTTCCAAATGTTTCAGCAGCAGCAGTCAACCTCAGTGTACATTTTGTTCAGTATTGTTTTAGAGGCAAAGTTAGCAAACCTACTTTACATATTAATCTGCCATACATAAGCACCACTGCTGATGAGGTAAGCTGTAACTCCTTGTTGTCTTCACGAGCATCTGTTTCAAATTCTGTAAATCCATTACATCAATACTTATTATTTGGTTGACTTACGGTTAGGTTTTGAGCTCTTATACAGTATTACAATAACTGTTTTACATGTATTTGTGGTCAGTTTGCAAAATAGTAAACAGTATAACAGTAACATTTTGCTTGTTTTCATTTTGTCAGTGGCTATCTTCAGCCGTCCTCTTGTCAAATGATTCATTTCTTGTAGTTGGTTGTCTAACTGCAAAGAATAATTCTTCCAGTTCTTGGACATAAGAAATCCACACATGTTCCCAGGAAGATGAATCTTTTATCCAAATACTACTAGTTTTGCTGGAGTCATACCGGTTGTGTCATACATGAAAAATCACCTATGCGTAACAGAAATTAATTTCTTATTCATATAAAGCAAGGCTTCTCAAACTTTTCCGCTTGGCAACCCTCTTTACCGAAACAAATATTTTCATGACCCTGGGTATAGAGGTATATAAACTAGGAATACGAATTAAAACAGTTCCTGATAAATCATCATATATTTGCTTAAAACATTTCCTTTACAAATCATAAAGAAAATTTATCTGAAAACAATTCTTTGGTATACATATGAATATAACTTTACCACATATTAAAGACAAAGCCAAACATTCATACTAATGAGCTGGGTGTGCTTGTTTATTACTCTTACATAAAGACTTAAATCTTGGATGAATATTTGATACTGCAGGATGTAGAGCTTCTTCAACGTTTTGCAGAGTTGACCACTTTTTTATTTCATGAATGTTAATGTTCAAATGCTGCTTCCCATAAATATGTAGTGCAAAATGGTAGAAGTACGTTTATGGCCATTTCAGAAAGTGTTGGGATTCTGACCTAATCCCAAGCCAAAATTCATTTAACCATTTTTTAGAAAACTCAAGTTTTAAGCTTATGTCACTCGAAACACAGCATATTCTTCTACAGTGTTTAACGGTAAATTATTGACATTAATTATTCCAACAACTGAGTATGGTTTATGGTCCCAATTTTATTTTTCCATATTAAAATTTGAACGAAAGTATTTTTGAAACTGTGTCTCCAGACACTTCAAATGTCTACTGAAAATTTGTATGACTCGGTGAAGAATTTATTGTAACAGATGCGTGTTTGTGTGTAAGAGGTAAATGACCCGAAGATAATTAGTACAGCATAATAGTGCTAAGTACAGCTAAATAGTAGCAGCATAATATATTTTGTGCATCAGAAGAGTGCCACACAACATATCTCTACTATACTTGACTTCACTTCTGATAAACTGGAAAAATAAAACACTGATCAATAGAAGCTACTAATATAGGAAATACCAACAAACATACAAATGTTGCATAACGAGCTGTTGGTGTTTCCAATACGTTTAACATATTAAATTAAACTTCGTTTCTCTTTTTGTACCCAAGTCACTTTTTTGATAATAAAATAATTACCTTTACCCATTTTGACTTGTTTCCAACATATATTTCTGAACAAAAGTTCCATCATCAGATTAACACTCCTTCAAGGTAATTAGCTTTAAAATAAAATTATTTAAAAACACATAATACACATCACTATTTAAAGGCACATGTGATGTCTGGTGTGCACCTTGAGTGATTGAATAATGTTGTCTAACATGATCTGATTAAATATGTTTACTGTAAAATCCCCTTTTATTTATACTTACAGGGGTTATTTCATCCACTCGACTTCCTCATCTTCCTGTTCCAAAACATTATTATATAGTACAGGGGTTCCCAATACTACAAGGACTTAACGATGGAGGACATAATGATGAAGTCCTCACTTAGCTGCTAATTCTAAAACATAGGTTTAAACTACCAATTTATCTCAAATAGGTTCCAATGTCTGCTATATCCTCTTACATTCTTAATCGCTTTAATGGTTCTAATGGGTTTTCTCATTAATTTTAATTTTGTGACAGTAATATACAAAATTATATGACAAAATACCTTATTTTTGCAATCTTCATTTTGTGATTCAGCCTCTTCTTCATCAAATACACCAGATGATGTACTCTGTAGTTCTTCTGAAGTTATTTCTTTCTTTACCACTAAATTCGTTACAACAGAATCTGGCACTATGTTCTTAAATTCACTCTTAATGCCGCCCTCCGAATCTGATCCACTGAACTGTAATACAAAAACAAACCTTCTAATTTATAATTGAAAGTTATTGCATTTTCTTATAGCCATGCATTTATTTAGAAGAAGAAATCTAGTGTAACAGATGTTCTGCTCACTGTGACTGTACTGTGTTTACACACACAAAGTTGTGCAGGGGATCTTGTGCCCTGAAGTGTTTACTTTGTCCAGGTCGCAGCCTGAAGAACGTGAGGTTCTTTCAATGCTTCACAGTCATCTGTTCACACGACAAGGTTGCGAGTCACCTTGGCATGCAGGAAAGGAATCTAATGACCATTTGAGAGTTGAAAATACAAATTCTAAAAATGTATTCCAATTCAGACACAGAGCATTCAGTACGAAAGTGAATAATATTCTTATGTTCAAAACAATGACATCTTTGAAAATATATGCTACCTGATTTAAATTTATCTCAACAGTAATACTCGAGGCCATACAAATGGGGCTCCAAAGGAGTTATTGGCCACACTGATAATGTGACAAAGTGCATTTGCATAAGTTAAAATATGTTTCTGTGTTAAAACATGTTAATTTAGTAGTGTTACTGAAAAAGCAGAATCAAGACATGACAGCAACATCTAAATTTAAATATTATTTTTTACTCTTTATTAACCTTCTTAGTGATGTTTTAAGTACTGAAGAATTATGACTGCACACACACGAGGCCACACAACATAAGTTTATTAAACAAATTTTAGGTGGAGGCAGCAGAAAAGAAGTGAATCCTATGTCTCCACATGCACATAAATTGCATGTTTACTTTAAGCTGACATAATGGGATCAATAAATTTATTTTAATTCAGTTTCTTAATACTGACTGTGTTGATATTCTGTGTTCATTCACTTATATTTTACTTTAATATACTTGTTTTTCATTAAAAATACAAGCTCTTGATCAGTAGTTGCAGCTTAATATCTGAAAGGTCATCTTACATAAAAAAAATATTACATAACATCCTTGACTTCATTTCTGATAAACAGCCAAACCATAATAAAAAAAAATTCAACATGAAACCATGTAATCTACAAAAGAAAAAAAAAAATACTAGTACACAGTGGTGTCATCCAGCCGGTTCGCACCGGTTCAGCCGAACCGGTTGTTAAATTTAGGATAGTTCGGTGAACTGATTGTTACTTGTTACGAACTGTAATTAGAGTTTTAGTAGTGAATCGCTGAATCACGGAAAATGGCTGACGATTTCGACAACATATGATTTCGGCGCTGAGCAGTTTCGATGTTGTGGTGTTCCGTCGTTCTGCAACAATATCGATCTTCGCAACTTTCGAGACACTTGCCGTTACGCGCCAGTGCCAGTGACCTTCACGCCATGTTTGGAAGTTTTTAGGTTGTGTTTGAATTGTTTTTTTTTTTTTGTGGTGTACACCGTGTACTGTACTGATTAGTGTAGTTTTGAATTCTGTGTTTGTTTATAACTCGAGTCTTTTAAAACATTCATTCAACATTTTATTATGAAACAACAGTCAAACCTGATTAGTTTTTTCAGTAGGCCTGTTTGTTCCAGCCAAAAACAGCCTAAACTTGTTTGTGTTTGTGATGACAGCACTGAAGATTCAGAGACTTCGCTATCGCTACCATCTGATGACAGGGCTGTTTCTAATTTGCTGATATGGTCAGAAAAGCAGCGTGAATATTTTATGGGTAAGTACTCTTGGCTTAATATTACTGAAACAAACAGTGTAGGATGCAAAGTATGTTCCCAAATAAATTCTTTAAATGTTGAAAGTGCTAAACACATTCACATTTCAACTGAATGGAAAAATTCAAAAATCGTCCCAAATGGATCAACTAAGGAAATACAACAGGCATCTATCCGCAAAAAACTTAATGAGCATGCATGTTCTGAATCGCACAATAAAGCAATTCAAATAATTGAAGAGTCTAAACAAAACAAAATTGTTGCATCTGTTGATAAATTCCATGAAAAGCAATTACTTTCCACCAGTCATGTATTTACTACAGTGTACAGTCTAGTAAAACGTAACAGACCCATGCAAGATATTGAGGCAGAAATAGAATTACAAGAAAAAAATGGCGTAGACCTTGGAGTTTCTTTACACTCAAGGCAAACTGCAACGGCCATTGCCCAACATATATCTATTGAGTTAAGGAATCAGATTTTTTCTAAAATTATTGAACAAAATTCCAAAATTTGTATTGTAATTGATGAAGCCAGCACAGTATCAAAAAAAAGTGCATTGGTCGTTATATTGAGATGCGATATTTTAGGCTCAGATGAGCCAATAAACATATTTGTTGATTTAAAAGAACTGGACTCTACAAATGCAGAGACGATTTCTCATATTTTACTTCTTCCATTAGAAAGTTATGGCTTTAATGATCCCTATCTAAAGAAAAATTTGATTGGATTTTGCTCTGATAGTGCCAGTACTATGTTAGGTTGTAAGTCAGGAGTTTCGGTTAGATTATTAAGTAAATACCCTGGTATAATAATTTGGCATTGTTTAAGCCACCTAGTACAACTGGCTCTTGATGATGCTATCAAATCCATTTCACAAGTCAATCATTTCAAAGCATTTCTTGAGAAGATCTATTGCTTGTACCACACATCAAACAAAAATCAAATGGAGTTAAACAATATAGCCAATGATTTGGAATTGGAAATCATAAAAATTGGTCGTGTTTTAGGCCCTAGGTGGGTAGCGTGCAGTGTAAGAGCAACAAAAGCTGTATGGAAGGCCTACCCAGCCCTATATAACCTGTAGCGTGTCAATTTTGGGTCATTTTATTTTTCTTTCAGTAAGGGGCATTTATGTTTTTATTTATTTCGTGTTCGTGCGGGATCTTATAAAATATTGTGAAAGCTTCATAGTACAACAAATTCATTCCATTATAACAGAACACGTGTTGAGAAACAGTGGTGCAATCAAGGCGAGGCGCAGTTACTGTATTGTGTCATTCGGCTAAGGAATTTGCACCTCCACGAAATTCTAAGAACTCTGTACTTGTGTGGCGGTGCACTCACGCCACTACGCAACCACGCGCCTGAGGGACGCACTCAACTAAAAACCCAAGATGGCTAGAGAGCAAATTTATTCATCATCTCTTCAGCGGTCATCCGGAAACGCCGTTAAACCACGCCCACTGCTAGTGACGTCAATAGAGCAGACGCCAATATCGTGCTCTGGTATCCTGAATATAACTCTCATATTCCATGTATAAACGGAATATGCCTCAACAACTGAGCATGAACGACGACGCAAAGTAGGTGGCCGTGAATGCGCTGTTCCTCCCTCTTAGAGAAGTACATTACCAGTTCGTCACTGATCGTGTCTGCGCAGACACAGAGCCGAGTGGGCTCTACAAAATTTTATAAGTCTAATATCAAGAGTAAATTCAATTTCAACTAAAATGTGTCAGTGGTAGTAGTGAACATGTGAGAACCCTTAAATCAGTTTTATGTGACGGCGACACAGTTGTTTACGGAATAAAACGAGTTCGAATGGTCACCGCGTGCCGGCGGGGGTTATTATTTTAAATGTTAAGGGCATTGTAAAATTTTGTGTGTGTCTGTGAGAGTGTGTAAAAAATTGCAGGCTGGGCTCTGTCTGTGTCAATATTGATATGTAACAAGTAAGGTAAGATCATAGGTTAAGTTAACTTGTAGCAGATGACAAAGAGAACAAAGAGAAAAAATGTAATTTAATCTGTAAAACCATGAACAACAAATTTTGGACAAAATTTTAAATGATGCTAAAGAATTAAATTATCAATTCTCTTCATGCAAAAAAGGAGTCGAGTCACTTATTTCACTAACCCATGAAACACGTTTGTATCTAACGTACATGTGATCGGACTCTTGGACCCTATAGAAGCGATCGTGACGGTAGGTAACAAACAAAATTGATTTGTATTTTGTGTTAATAGATTTTATCATTATTAGAGCAGCACAAATGGCGCCGCGAAACAGGCACGAATTATAATAAATCATAATTAATTAATTAAATTCCACATCTACAAAGATACAAACATGTTTTAGGTTAGCATAGCAAAATAATGTTACATTACAAAATTTAATTAATTACATTATTTAGTTAATTAATTTCTTTAATTTAGTTTAATCAATTATAAAAATGTCAGATCACGAAAATAACGTAAATGAAACGACGAGTGTCGAAGTTTTTGATGAGTCAGATATAAGTAAGTTTGAGTTACATTCGACTCCAAGTGCGAGTCAAGAGAAAGCAGAGATAAATTTAAGTGACCAGAATAACGTAACTGAAGATTCGGGGGTACAGATAACCCCGATCTCAACAAAATGTAATAGGTCCGATAACGATATGATGAGTATCATGCTTAGTCAATTCGAGAGAATGAATAGTAATTTTGAGACTAAATTCAATGTAATAAATAATCGTTTTGACAATAACGATACAAAACTGAATGAAATCAAAAGTGAATTTAATTGTAAATTTGACGTTCTTCTTAAATTTGACATTGATGAAGTAAAAATGAAATGCGAAAATAGTTGTAACGAATTGAAACGAGACATTGAGAAAATAGTAGTCAGTAGAACAGAGTAAAAGTAAAAATAATAATGATAGTAAACAAGTAACTAGTGAGAAAAATAATGTCGAAAATGAGAACATAATTAAAGATGTGATAGTAGAGAGTAAGACAACAATTGTTAACAATAATATTGAAAGTGGTAATGTAATTGAAAAGGTGGTATCAGAAAGTGATACGTTGAAAATAGATAGTGAAACAGTGAGTGAGAGAGAGAGAGAGTGATATGTAATGAAGTAATAATTAGTGTGGTTGAATTAGAAAAAGAATGGAAAGAAAGAGTAGATGAATGTGTAGGGCAGAGGGTAAATTTCCCCTTATTTGTGATGAACCAGAGTGTTCAAAATTGTTATTGTTGAAGGGCAAGAGACCCTATTTAATGGAAGATTTAAGTTATATCCCTTTGTTGTATAAATTAGTACCCTCTGTGTGGAATGATGTTGAAAGTATGAGATGGTGTTATGATGGGAGAGATTTAGATAGAGACTCGGGTGTTGATAAAGAAATAGAATTATATAAGTTGCAGAGAAATTATAATGAGTGAAAGAGATGAAATACTTACCTGTTAAAAGAGAGAGTGAAGATTATTTGGATGATACATGTTTAAACAATAATAATTTACTTTATGAAGAAAAGATAACTGACTCGATAATGAATATTACTGATGGAGACTTAACCGATGTACTCAATGTTGACCTGGTATATGATTATTACGGTAAAATGAATAAACAGAAATTTTATGATTACTATACACAAGATAACCGTATACGGAATGTAAATAAAATTGAAAATTGTTATGTGAAACCCAGGCTAATTTTTGCCGATGGTGGCTGAGCCTTAAATTCACAAATGAACAATTTTAAACAGTTTGTTTATTGGTCCTGACCTCGCAACCTTGGACAATGAAGTGTGATATAACTGAATAATTATTGCTGAAGAGTTGTAAATACATGTGTAGTGAAATTAATTGTATGTATTATAAAATGTTAAATTGTTTGTATGAAATAACATTGTTGTTAAATGTTTCAGAGGTTACACGGAGATATTGGTGTGTGTGTGTGGTGTGTATTTTGTATTCATGTCAATAGGTGGATAATGTATTGTAAGTATAAAGTTCATTATACCAGTCAGATAGAATAAAACGCTTACAGGTGTGAAAAGAGTGTAACAATAATAATAAATGAATTGCGATAATGCTATTAAAGTAATTGTGGTGAATTAAAATATATCTGATCTGAATTGGAATAAAAAATTTAGGAGACAAATATGTTATCTAAAAGATTTATAAAATTCGAAAAGTGTAGTAAGCAGATATGGCAGTATATGATGTAACCAGAGTGTTTAGACTATGAATGCTGAAACTGAGAATGTTTATAACTGTTGTTTATGAAAACAAGTCTGGCACACAACTGTTTACATAAACAGGTGTAGGATGTTGTGACTCAAGCCTGTGGTCATGCTTGGTGACCATAACAAGAAATGTTGTAGTCTGCTGAATCAGCATCTTGAGCAAAACCCTATTGTGACATAAAAGTATTAAAGTAAATTTTTTGTTAAAATAATAATGAGGTAATTATTGTAACCTAGAGTTTGAGAAATTAAACACCATTAAATTAATTTGGTAATCAAATTAATAGAAACAATGATTTTTAACAATGAACTTAAATTTTTTTTTTAATTTTAAAATTTTTGGAAATTTTAATTTGTTGAAAAAAAAAAAAAAAATCTTGATTTTTCGCCTGCCAGCGTCTGAATATTTTAGGTAATGATTATTTTCTTATGTGTGTACCCAACATGTTTATTTTTATTGATTGATTGTATTGCATTGTACTGTTAGACTATAAGTGATTACATATTAGATTAAGGATGTTTTGATTAGAAGAAATGTTTAACGTAATTCATTTTAAAGAAAAAAAAAAAAAATTAATAATGAAGAGAATTTTTTTTTGGTAAAATATATTATTTTGAATTTTGAATTTTTTTTATTTTCTGTAAATTTTAAAGAATTTGTCGAGGTAATGTTATGTAATGTGAGTGTGTGTGAGCCCAGTATCTGCTAAAGGCAGCCCAGCTTGCATAAAAGGGGAAACATATCGGTAGAGGATCTGGAATAATTTAAGCCAGGGATGGAGGATTTTGGGGGTAGCATGTTAGGAGGTGAGGTGGGCTGTGGTACTTGTCGGTTCGATTTCTCGGTGTTGGGATCTCTTACGGAGAAGTCCAGTGATCTCGTTCAGATGAGTCCATGGTCGCTGAGCCAGGGGGGTCGTGTACCCATGTAGATTAAGAACAAAGGGGTTGTTGGCACCAGTTCCTCACCGGTCCTCTTCGGGGTTTATCGATGAGATTTCTTCTGTTGTGAACAGCAGAATTCTCATCGAGGGGGTATTGTAGCGTGTCAATTTTGGGTCATTTTATTTTTCTTTCAGTAAGGGGCATTTATGTTTTTATTATTTCGTGTTCGTGCGGGATCTTATAAAATATTGTGAAAGCTTCATAGTACAACAAATTCATTCCATTATAACAGAACACGTGTTGAGAAACAGTGGTGCAATCAAGGCGAGGCGCAGTTACTGTATTGTGTCATTCGGCTAAGGAATTTGCACCTCCACGAAATTCTAAGAACTCTGTACTTGTGTGGCGGTGCACTCACGCCACTACGCAACCACGCGCCTGAGGGACGCACTCAACTAAAAACCCAAGATGGCTAGAGAGCAAATTTATTCATCATCTCTTCATCGGTCATCCGGAAACGCCGTTAAACCACGCCCACTGCTAGTGATGTCAATAGAGCAGACGCCAATATCGTGCTCTGGTATCCTGAATATAACTCTCATATTCCCTGTATAAACGGAATATGCCTCAACAACTGAGCATGAACGACGACGCAAAGTAGGTGGCCGTGAATGAGCTGTTCCTCCCTCTTAGAGAAGTACATTACCAGTTCGTCACTGATCGTGTCTGCGCAGACACAGAGCCGAGTGGGCTCTACAAAATTTTATAAGTCTAATATCAAGAGTAAATTCAATTTCAACTAAAATGTGTCAGTGGTAGTAGTGAACATGTGAGAACCCTTAAATCAGTTTTATGTGATGGCGACACAGTTGTTTACGGAATAAAACGAGTTCGAATGGTCACCGCGTGCCGGCGGGGGTTATTATTTTAAATGTTAAGGGCATTGTAAAATTTTTTGTGTGTCTGTGAGAGTGTGTAAAAAATTGCAGGCTGGGCTCTGTCTGTGTCAATATTGATATGCAACAAGTAAGGTAAGATCATAGGTTAAGTTAACTTGTAGCAGATGACAAAGAGAACAAAGAGAAAAAATGTAATTTAATCTGTAAAACCATGAACAACAAATTTTGGACAAAATTTTAAATGATGCTAAAGAATTAAATTATCAATTCTCTTCATGCAAAAAAGGAGTCGAGTCACTTATTTCACTAACCCATGAAACACGTTTGTATCTAATGTACATGTGATCGGACTCTTGACCCTATAGAAGCGATCGTGACGGTAGGTAACAAACAAAATTAATTTGTATTTTGTGTTAATAGATTTTATCATTATTAGAGCAGCACAAATGGCGCCGCGAAACAGGCACGGATTATAATAAATCATAATTAATTAATTAAATTCCACATCTACAAAGATACAAACATGTTTTAGGTTAGCATAGCAAAATAATGTTACAATACAAAATTTAATTAATTACATTATTTAGTTAATTAATTTCTTTAATTTAGTTTAATCAATTATAAAAATGTCAGATCACGAAAATAACGTAAATGAAACGACGAGTGTCGAAGTTTTTGATGAGTCAGATATAAGTAAGTTTGAGTTACATTCGACTCCAAGTGCGAGTCAAGAGAAAGCAGAGATAAATTTAAGTGACCAGAATAACGTAACTGAAGATTCGGGGGTACAGATAACCCCGATCTCAACAAAATGTAATAGGTCCGATAACGATATGATGAGTATCATGCTTAGTCAATTCGAGAGAATGAATAGTAATTTTGAGACTAAATTCAATGTAATAATCGTTTTGACAATAACGATACAAAACTGAATGAAATCAAAAGTGAATTTAATTGTAAATTTGACGTTCTTCTTAAATTTGACATTGATGAAGTAAAAATGAAATGCGAAAATAGTTGTAACGAATTGAAACGAGACATTGAGAAAATAGTAGAGTCAGTAGAACAGAGTAAAAGTAAAAATAATAATGATAGTAAACAAGTAACTAGTGAGAAAAATAATGTCGAAAATGAGAACATAATTAAAGATGTGATAGTAGAGAGTAAGACAACAATTGTTAACAATAATATTGAAAGTGGTAATGTCATTGAAAAGGTGGTATCAGAAAGTGATACGTTGAAAATAGATAGTGAAACAGTGAGTGAGAGAGAGAGAGTGATATGTAACGAAGTAATAATTAGTTTAAACATATTTAAAGCAGTCCAGGTCACTGTATGATAATTATATATAATTTACCTTAATTTCCGTCCAGTGACGTCAAGCGTAATTTGTATTTGGGTTACGCGTTTCAGGCCATGTGGCCCATCCTCAGACCATCACTCCAAGAGGAGTTCGTTAAAAAATAAAAAATCCACAATAAAACAAACACATAATAAATAAATACAAAAATATATTAAAACATATAAAGGCGTTCTATTACACAAACACGGTGCCACCGCGTGTAGCATGCCTGAACTGCGTCAATGAACCTTGTTATCTATTATTATCTGTAATCGATCGCAGCGCGGTATCATACAGTGGGTTGGACCTGAAGTTAAGTTTATCATTAAGTATGTCGTCACACACATCTGGGTTATTATGACCTCTATATATCTCGAATTCTTCAAGCGCATCCATATAACAGCCTTTGGCACATAATGTAGGGGTATCAAGTTATTGTTGAAATTTGTATAAGAATGATTACATGAAATCAGATGCCTTGTAAAGTTAGATTTAATATTATCTATGGAAAAATTACCCCTGTTAAAATGCTTTGTGGTTTGTGTTCGCGGAATCTTTTGATGAACGGTCTACCCGTTTGGCGATATAAAATCGGTCACAATCGTCACATATAGCTTGTAAATACCAGTTTTGTATTCAATTGTTGTCTGAATGACTGGGCGAACTAAGTTCCGTAGACGGTTATTTGTTTTAAAATGACAGTATAACCTAATTTATTTAAAGTGGATGTAAGGATCTTGGGCATCAACTCAGTATATGTTGTTGTGATGTATTTGTTGTTAGGTGTAATATCATGTGTCTGTTTGGAACGACGGATTTGTGTTTTCTAAGAATATTGTCGATCATTTGGGATTCATATCCGTTGGCCAGAGCTATGTGTTTAATTATGTTGAGTTCACACTCGAAATCATCATTATTTAGGGGGATCATCAAAAGTCTGTGAATTAAAACTGTTGTAAGGCCGCTAATTTTTGAGAGAAGGGGTGGTGTGAGTCTGCATGTATGGTCACGTTTGTGGTGGTAGGTTTTCTGTAAATTTTAAAGTTTAAGCTGTTAAGTTGCCTGGTGACAGTAAGATCAAGAAAGTTGAGTTCATTATTGATTTCAGTTTCCATAGTAAATTGATTATTGTGGGTAACGGTATTCATATGATTTTTAAGATTACTGATTTGGCATAAAGTACCGTTAAAAATTAGAAAAGTATCATCAACATATCGGCCATAAAAGATAATATTATTGGCGAAGATATTATTGTTAAGGATATAATTGTTCTCATAAAAGTCAAGATATATATCAGCCAACAGGCCGGATAACGGTGAACCCATGGCCAGGCCGTCTGTTTGAATATAATAATTACCATTGAAAGTAAAATAGTTTTGCTGAAGGATGAGTCTTAGTATGATAATTAGTTCTTTAATGAGTTGTGTGTCCAATTTGTTAGTATCATGAAGATTGTCATTCAAAATATCTAAAGTTTGGTTCACGGGTATATTTGTGTATAAATTGATGATGTCAAAGGAGGCTAGTTTGTAACTGGCTTGTAATTTTATGTCGTTGACTTTATTTATGAAATCAATATTGTTGACGATAATATGGTTGTTTTTGAGAAAGATGTTATCTTTAATTAGTGTGACGAGTTTTTTGGCCGTTTTGAAACCCGGGGCCGTAGTAAAATTGACTAATGGCCTGATAGGAATGTCATCCTTGTGGATCTTGGGTAAGCCGGTAAGTTTTGGGGCGCGCGCGTTGATAGGTTTTAAGGAACGTCGAGTGCGATCGTTAAATAAATTGGTACAATTGTTGATAGTACTATTTAATGATTTTACATATGAGTCAGTGGGATCGTAATTTATTATCTCGATATTGTTATCAGAAATGAACTTGTGTACTTTCTGTGTGTATGTGTCGTTATGGATTATTACCAAAGTATGACCTTTGTCTGCCTTAGTAATAAGTGCGTTGTTATCATGCAACTTAGTTTTTTATCTTTTTAAGTGTCTTGCGTTCAGCCTGTGCTCTTAACTGTTTCTGTGTTTTACAACCATTAGTATTAGGGTTATTTAAAATTTTATTAAATTTATAGTTAATATGTGGCGTGACTGGCTTTGGAGATTCGAGTCATCAATGGCCTTGACTGCAGTCTCGGCATTAATAACTTCATCAACAATATTATGTTTGTTATCAGGTGGAAAGTTATAGTCTAAACCCTTATTAAGTAAGTTCATTTCATCGTTATCAAATGCTATATCGGTGAGGTTGACCGTGTGCGGGGTAAAACGTATGTTTACATTCGGGAATATGATGCGAACATTGTGCTGAAATTAAACGTTTAAGTTTCATAGTTTGTTTTTGTCGTAATGTACGCATTGTATCTGAAATGTATGTGTTTACTTTGTCTAATATATTATCTATAATTGCAGGATGAATCTGGTTATGAATTAATAAATGCCAGTTTGAATAAAGCTTTGTTAAGAGTGGCCTTTTTGGCATATAATGATTTAATTTCCTGTTTAACACGATAAATTTCAGCGTGTTTTCTTAGTATTTATTGCTGCCTTAGTATTAGAATTAATGTGTATAATGGCATATTTAGGAATGATTTTATTTTAAACATATTAAAGCGGTCCAGGTCACTGTATGATAATTATATATAATTTACCTTAATTTCCGTCCAGTGACGTCAAGCGTAATTTGTTTTGGTTACGCGTTTCAGGCCATGTGGCCCATCCTCAGACCATCACTCCAAGAGGAGCTCGTTAAAAATAAAAAATCCACAATAAAACAAACACATAATAAATAAATACAAAAATATATTAAAACATATAGAGGCGTTCTATTACACGAACACGGTGCACCGCGTGTAGCATGCCTGAACTGCGTCAATGGAACCTGTTATCTATTATTATCTGTAATCGATCGCAGCGCGGTATCATACAGTGGGTTGGACCTGAAGTTAAGTTTATCATTAAGTATGTCGTCACACACATCTGGGTTATTATGACCTCTATATATCTCGAATTCTTCAAGCGCATCTATATAACTGGGTATATGGACATATGGGTAATTTTTCCATAGATAATATTAAATCCAACTTTACAAGGCATCTGATTTCATGTAATCATTCTTATACAAATTTCAACAATAATTTCATACCCCTACATTATTGTGCCAAAGGCCGTTATATGGATGCGCTTGAAGAATTCGAGATATATAGAGGTCATAATAACCCAGATGTGTGTGACGACATACTTAATGATAAACTTAACTTCAGGTCCAACCCACTGTATGATACCGCGCTGCGATCGATTACAGATAATAATAGATAACAGGTTCCATTGACGCAGTTCAGGCATGCTACACGCGGTGCACCGTGTTCGTGTAATAGAACGCCTCTATATGTTTTAATATATTTTTGTATTTATTTATTATGTGTTTGTTTTATTGTGGATTTTTTATTTGTAACGAGCTCCTCTTGGAGTGATGGTCTGAGGATGGGCCACATGGCCTGAAACGCGTAACCAAAACAAATTACGCTTGACGTCACTGGACGGAAATTAAGGTAAATTATATATAATGATTTTATGTTTTAGACAAAGAACATTAAATTTGATGTGCGTGTTAGTTTTAAAAAGCTGGATTTTAGTATTTTGATATTTGAATACCGCGCTTGCTTGATGAGCTTCTAATTTAAACATATTTAAAGCGGTCCAGTTCACTATATGATAATTATATATAATTTACCTTAATTTCCGTCCAGTGACGTCAAGCGTAATTTGTATTTGGTTACACGTTTCAGGCCATGTGGCCCATCCTCAGACCATCACTCCAAGAGGAGTTCGTTAAAAAATAAAAAATCCACAATAAAACAAACACATAATAAATAAATACAAAAATATACTAAACATACAAAGGCGTTCTATTACACGAACACGGTGCACCGCGTGTAGCATGCCTGAACTGCGTCAATGGAACCTGTTATCTATTATTATCTGTAATCGATCGCAGCGCGGTATCATACAGTGGGTTGGACCTGAAGTTAAGTTTATCATTAAGTATGTCGTCACACACATCTGGGTTATTATGACCTCTATATATCTCGAATTCTTCAAGCGCATCCATATAACGGCCTTTGGCACAATAATGTAGGGGTATGAAGTTATTGTTGAAATTTGTATAAGAATGATTACATGAAATCAGATGCCTTGTAAAGTTAGATTTAATATTATCTATGGAAAAATTACCCCTGTTAAAATGGCTTTGTGGTTTGTGTTCGCGGAATCTTTTGATGAACGGTCTACCCGTTTGGCCGATATAAAATCGGTCACAATCGTCACATATAAGCTTTGTAAATACCAGTTTTGTATTCAATTGTTGTCTGAATGACTGGGCGAACTAAGTTCCGTAGACGGTTATTTGTTTTAAAAATGACAGTATAACCTAATTTATTTAAAGTGGATGTAAGGATCTTGGGCATCAACTCAGTATATGTTGTTGTGATGTATTTGTTGTTAGGTGTAATATCATGTGTCTGTTTGGAACGACGGGATTTGTTTTCTAAGAATATTGTCGATCATTTGGGATTCACATCAGTTGGCCAGAGCTATGTGTTTAATTATGTTGAGTTCACACTCGAAATCATCATTATTTAGGGGGATCATCAAAAGTCTGTGAATAAAACTGTTGTAGGCCGCTAATTTTTGAGAGAAGGGGTGGCGTGAGTCTGCATGTATGGTCACGTTTGTGGTGGTAGGTTTTCTGTAAATTTTAAAGTTTAAGCTGTTAAGTTGCCTGGTGACAGTAAGATCAAGAAAGTTGAGTTGTGCCATCCATATTGTGCCAAAGGCCGTTATATGGATGCGCTTGAAGAATTCGAGATATATAGAGGTCATAATAACCTAGATGTGTGTGACGACATACTTAATGATAAACTTAACTTCAGGTCAAACCCACTGTATGATACCGCGCTGCGATCGATTACAGATAATAATAGATAACAGGTTCCATTGACGCAGTTCAGGCATGCTACACGCGGTGCACCAAGTTCGTGTAATTGAACGCCTTTATATGTTTTAATATATTTTTGTATTTATTTATTATGTGTTTGTTTTATTGCGGATTTTTTAATTTTTTAACGAACTCCTCTTGGAGTGATGGTCTGAGGATGGGCCACATGGCCTGAAACGCGTAACCAAATACAAATTACGCTTGACGTCACTGGACGGAAATTAAGGTAAATTATATATAATAATAATTAGTGTGGTTGAATTAGAAAAAGAATGGAAAGAAAGAGTAGATGAATGTGTAGGGCAGAGGGTAAATTTCCCATGAACCAGAGTGTTCAAAATTGTTATTGTTGAAGGGCAAGAGACCCTATTTAATGGAAGATTTAAGTTATATCCCTTTGTTGTATAAATTAGTACCCTCTGTGTGGAATGATGTTGAAAGTATGAGATGGTGTTATGATGGGAGAGATTTAGATAGAGACTCGGGTGTTGATAAAGAAATAGAATTATATAAGTTGCAGAGAAATTATAATGAGTTGAAAGAGATGAAATACTTACCTGTTAAAAGAGAGAGTGAAGATTATTTGGATGATACATGTTTAAACAATAATAATTTACTTTATGAAGAAAAGATAACTGACTCGATAATGAATATTACTGATGGAGACTTAACCGATGTACTCAATGTTGACCTGGTATATGATTATTACGGTAAAATGAATAAACAGAAATTTTATGATTACTATACACAAGATAACCGTATACGGAATGTAAATAAAATTGAAAATTGTTATGTGAAACCCAGGCTAATTTTTGCCGATGGTGGCTGAGCCTTAAATTCACAAATGAACAATTTTAAACAGTTTGTTTATTGGTCCTGACCTCGCAACCTTGGACAATGAAGTGTGATATAACTGAATAATTATTGCTGAAGAGTTGTAAATACATGTGTAGTGAAATTAATTGTATGTATTATAAAATGTTAAATTGTTTGTATGAAATAACATTGTTGTTAAATGTTTCAGAGGTTACACGGAGATATTGGTGTGTGTGTGGTGTGTATTTTGTATTCATGTCAATAGGTGGATAATGTATTGTAAGTATAAAGTTCATTATACCAGTCAGATAGAATAAAACGCTTACAGGTGTGAAAAGAGTGTAACAATAATAATAAATGAATTGCGATAATGCTATTAAAGTAATTGTGGTGAATTAAAATAAATCTGATCTGAATTGGAATAAAAAATTTAGGAGACAAATATGTTATCTAAAAGATTTATAAAATTCGAAAAGTGTAGTAAGCAGATATGGCAGTATATGATGTAACCAGAGTGTTTAGACTATGAATGCTGAAACTGAGAATGTTTATAACTGTTGTTTATGAAAACAAGTCTGCCACACAACTGTTTACATAAACAGGTGTAGGATGTTGTGACTCAAGCCTGTGGTCATGCTTGGTGACCATAACAAGAAATGTTGTAGTCTGCTGAATCAGTATCTTGAGCAAAACCCTATTGTGACATAAAAGAATTAAAGTAAATTTTTTGTTAAAATAATAATGAGGTAATTATTGTAACCTAGAGTTTGAGAAATTAAACACCATTAAATTAATTTGGTAATCAAATTAATAGAAACAATGATTTTTAACAATGAACTTAAATTTTTTTTTTAATTTTAAAATTTTTGGAAATTTTAATTTGTTGAAAAAAAAAAAAAATCTTGATTTTTCGCCTGCCAGCGTCTGAATATTTTAGGTAATGATTATTTTCTTATGTGTGTACCCAACATGTTTATTTTTATTGATTGATTGTATTGCATTGTACTGTTAGACTATAAGTGATTACATATTAGATTAAGGATGTTTTGATTAGAAGAAATGTTTAACGTAATTCATTTTAAAGAAAAAAAAAAATAAATAATAATGAAGAGAATTTTTTTTTGGTAAAATATATTATTTTGAATTTTGAATTTTTTTTATTTTCTGTAAATTTTAAAGAATTTGTCGAGGTAATGTTATGTAATGTGAGTGTGTGTGAGCCCAGTATCTGCTAAAGGCAGCCCAGCTTGCATAAAAGGGGAAACATATCGGTAGAGGATCTGGAATAATTTAAGCCAGGGATGGAGGATTTTGGGGGTAGCATGTTAGGAGGTGAGGTGGGCTGTGGTACTTGTCGGTTCGATTTCTCGGTGTTGGGATCTCTTACAGAGAAGTCCAGTGATCTCGTTCAGATGAGTCCATGGTCGCTGAGCCAGGGGGGTCGTGTACCCATGTAGATTAAGAACAAAGGGGTTGTTGGCACCAGTTCCTCACCGGTCCTCTTCAGGGTTTATCGATGAGATTTCTTCTGTTGTGAACAGCAGAATTCTCATCGAGGGGGTATTGTAGCGTGTCAATTTTGGGTCATTTTATTTTTCTTTCAGTAAGGGGCATTTATGTTTTTATTATTTCGTGTTCGTGCGGGATCTTATAAAATATTGTGAAAGCTTCATAGTACAACAAATTCATTCCATTATAACAGAACACGTGTTGAGAAACAGTGGTGCAATCAAGGCGAGGCGCAGTTACTGTATTGTGTCATTCGGCTAAGGAATTTGCACCTCCACGAAATTCTAAGAACTCTGTACTTGTGTGGCGGTGCACTCACGCCACTACGCAACCACGCGCCTGAGGGACGCACTCAACTAAAAACCCAAGATGGCTAGAGAGCAAATTTATTCATCATCTCTTCATCGGTCATCCGGAAACGCCGTTAAACCACGCCCACTGCTAGTGACGTCAATAGAGCAGACGCCAATATCGTGCTCTGGTATCCTGAATATAACTCTCATATTCCATGTATAAACGGAATATGCCTCAACAACTGAGCATGAACGACGACGCAAAGTAGGTGGCCGTGAATGCGCTGTTCCTCCCTCTTAGAGAAGTACATTACCAGTTCGTCACTGATCGTGTCTGCGCAGACACAGAGCCGAGTGGGCTCTACAAAATTTTATAAGTCTAATATCAAGAGTAAATTCAATTTCAACTAAAATGTGTCAGTGGTAGTAGTGAACATGTGAGAACCCTTAAATCAGTTTTATGTGATGGCGACACAGTTGTTTACGGAATAAAACGAGTTCGAATGGTCACCGCGTGCCGGCGGGGGTTATTATTTTAAATGTTAAGGGCATTGTAAAATTTTTTGTGTGTCTGTGAGAGTGTGTAAAAAATTGCAGGCTGGGCTCTGTCTGTGTCAATATTGATATGTAACAAGTAAGGTAAGATCATAAGTTAAGTTAACTTGTAGCAGATGACAAAGAGAACAAAGAGAAAAAATGTAATTTAATCTGTAAAACCATGAACAACAAATTTTGGACAAAATTTTAAATGATGCTAAAGAATTAAATTATCAATTCTCTTCATGCAAAAAAGGAGTCGAGTCACTTATTTCACTAACCCATGAAACACGTTTGTATCTAATGTACATGTGATCGGACTCTTGGACCCTATAGAAGCGATCGTGACGGTAGGTAACAAACAAAATTAATTTGTATTTTGTGTTAATAGATTTTATCATTATTAGAGCAGCACAAATGGCGCCGCGAAACAGGCACGAATTATAATAAATCATAATTAATTAATTAAATTCCACATCTACAAAGATACAAACATGTTTAGGTTAGCATAGCAAAATAACGTTACATTACAAAATTTAATTAATTACATTATTTAGTTAATTAATTTCTTTAATTTAGTTTAATCAATTATAAAAATGTCAGATCACGAAAATAACGTAAATGAAACGACGAGTGTCGAAGTTTTTGATGAGTCAGATATAAGTAAGTTTGAGTTACATTCGACTCCAAGTGCGAGTCAAGAGAAAGCAGAGATAAATTTAAGTGACCAGAATAACGTAACTGAAGATTCGGGGGTACAGATAACCCCGATCTCAACAAAATGTAATAGGTCCGATAACGATATGATGAGTATCATGCTTAGTCAATTCGAGAGAATGAATAGTAATTTTGAGACTAAATTCAATGTAATAAATAATCAGTCTGTTACCAAAGCTGAAGAAGGCGGATACTAAGCCGAAACGCGCCCGATAAAATAGTAAGTTTTTCACATGAAAAAAGTTCATTTATAGTTAAGAATAAATAATCGTTTTGACAATAACGATACAAAACTGAATGAAATCAAAAGTGAATTTAATTGTAAATTTGACGTTCTTCTTAAATTTGACATTGATGAAGTAAAAATGAAATGCGAAAATAGTTGTAACGAATTGAAACGAGACATTGAGAAAATAGTAGAGTCAGTAGAACAGAGTAAAAGTAAAAATAATAATGATAGTAAACAAGTAACTAGTGAGAAAAATAATGTCGAAAATGAGAACATAATTAAAGATGTGATAGTAGAGAGTAAGACAACAATTGTTAACAATAATATTGAAAGTGGTAATGTAATTGAAAAGGTGGTATCAGAAAGTGATACGTTGAAAATAGATAGTGAAACAGTGAGTGAGAGAGAGAGAGTGATATGTAACGAAGTAATAATTAGTTTAAACATATTTAAAGCAGTCCAGGTCACTGTATGATAATTATATATAATTTACCTTAATTTCCGTCCAGTGACGTCAAGCGTAATTTGTATTTGGTTACGCGTTTCAGGCCATGTGGCCCATCCTCAGACCATCACTCCAAGAGGAGTTCGTTCAAAAATAAAAAATCCACAATAAAACAAACACATAATAAATAAATACAAAAATATATTAAAACATATAAAGGCGTTCTATTACACGAACACGGTGCACCGCGTGTAGCATGCCTGAACTGCGTCAATGGAACCTGTTATCTAATATTATCTGTAATCGATCGCAGCGCGGTATCATACAGTGGGTTGGACCTGAAGTTAAGTTTATCATTAAGTATGTCGTCACACACATCTGGGTTATTATGACCTCTATATATCTCGAATTCTTCAAGCGCATCCATATAACGGCCTTTGGCACAATAATGTAGGGGTATGAAGTTATTGTTGAAATTTGTATAAGAATGATTACATGAAATCAGATGCCTTGTAAAGTTAGATTTAATATTATCTATGGAAAAATTACCCCTGTTAAAATGGCTTTGTGGTTTGTGTTCGCGGAATCTTTTGATGAACGGTCTACCCGTTTGGCCGATATAAAATCGGTCACAATCGTCACATATAAGCTTGTAAATACCAGTTTTGTATTCAATTGTTGTCTGAATGACTGGGCGAACTAAGTTCCGTAGACGGTTATTTGTTTTAAAAATGACAGTATAACCTAATTTATTTAAAGTGGATGTAAGGATCTTGGGCATCAACTCAGTATATGTTGTTGTGATGTATTTGTTGTTAGGTGTAATATCATGTGTCTGTTTGGAACGACGGGATTTGTGTTTTCTAAGAATATTGTCGATCATATGGGATTCATATCCGTTGGCCAGAGCTATGTGTTTAATTATGTTGAGTTCACACTCGAAATCATCATTATTTAGGGGGATCATCAAAAGTCTGTGAATAAAACTGTTGTAGGCCGCTAATTTTTGAGAGAAGGGGTGGTGTGAGTCTGCATGTATGGTCACGTTTGTGGTGGTAGGTTTTCTGTAAATTTTAAAGTTTAAGCTGTTAAGTTGCCTGGTGACAGTAAGATCAAGAAAGTTGAGTTGTGCCATCCATATTGTGCCAAAGGCCGTTATATGGATGCGCTTGAAGAATTCGAGATATATAGAGGTCATAATAACCCAGATGTGTGTGATGACATACTTAATGATAAACTTAACTTCAGGTCCAACCCACTGTATGATACCGCGCTGCGATCGATTACAGATAATAATAGATAACAGGTTCCATTGACGCAGTTCAGGCATGCTACACGCGGTGCACCAAGTTCGTGTAATTGAACGCCTTTATATGTTTTAATATATTTTTGTATTTATTTATTATGTGTTTGTTTTATTGTGGATTTTTTTATTTTTTAACGAACTCCTCTTGGAGTGATGGTCTGAGGATGGGCCACATGGCCTGAAACGCGTAACCAAATACAAATTACGCTTGACGTCACTGGACGGAAATTAAGGTAAATTATATATAATAATAATTAGTGTGGTTGAATTAGAAAAAGAATGGAAAGAAAGAGTAGATGAATGTGTAGGGCAGAGGGTAAATTTTCCCCTTATTTGTGATGAACCAGAGTGTTCAAAATTGTTATTGTTGAAGGGCAAGAGACCCT
This sequence comes from Magicicada septendecula, assembly GCA_034769895.1. Taxonomy (NCBI): domain Eukaryota; kingdom Metazoa; phylum Arthropoda; class Insecta; order Hemiptera; family Cicadidae; genus Magicicada; species Magicicada septendecula. The sequence goes on from CM068373.1 coordinate 30,065,569, forward strand.
ATTTAATGGAAGATTTAAGTTATATCCCTTTGTTGTATAAATTAGTACCCTCTGTGTGGAATGATGTTGAAAGTATGAGATGGTGTTATGATGGGAGAGATTTAGATAGAGACTCGGGTGTTGATAAAGAAATAGAATTATATAAGTTGCAGAGAAATTATAATGAGTTGAAAGAGATGAAATACTTACCTGTTAAAAGAGAGAGTGAAGATTATTTGGATGATACATGTTTAAACAATAATAATTTACTTTATGAAGAAAAGATAACTGACTCGATAATGAATATTACTGATGGAGACTTAACCGATGTACTCAATGTTGACCTGGTATATGATTATTATGGTAAAATGAATAAACAGAAATTTTATGATTACTATACACAAGATAACCGTATACGGAATGTAAATAAAATTGAAAATTGTTATGTGAAACCCAGGCTAATTTTTGCCGATGGTGGCTGAGCCTTAAATTCACAAATGAACAATTTTAAACAGTTTGTTTATTGGTCCTGACCTCGCAACCTTGGACAATGAAGTGTGATATAACTGAATAATTATTGCTGAAGAGTTGTAAATACATGTGTAGTGAAATTAATTGTATGTATTATAAAATGTTAAATTGTTTGTATGAAATAACAGTGTTGTTAAATGTTTCAGAGGTTACACGGAGATATTGGTGTGTGTGTGGTGTGTATTTTGTATTCATGTCAATAGGTGGATAATGTATTGTAAGTATAAAGTTCATTATACCAGTCAGATAGAATAAAACGCTTACAGGTGTGAAAAGAGTGTAACAATAATAATAAATGAATTGCGATAATGCTATTAAAGTAATTGTGGTGAATTAAAATATATCTGATCTGAATTGGAATAAAAAATTTAGGAGACAAATATGTTATCTAAAAGATTTATAAAATTCGAAAAGTGTAGTAAGCAGATATGGCAGTATATGATGTAACCAGAGTGTTTAGACTATGAATGCTGAAACTGAGAATGTTTATAACTGTTGTTTATGAAAACAAGTCTGGCACACAACTGTTTACATAAACAGGTGTAGGATGTTGTGACTCAAGCCTGTGGTCATGCTTGGTGACCATAACAAGAAATGTTGTAGTCTGCTGAATCAGTATCTTGAGCAAAACCCTATTGTGACATAAAAGAATTAAAGTAAATTTTTTGTTAAAATAATAATGAGGTAATTATTGTAACCTAGAGTTTGAGAAATTAAACACCATCAAATTAATTTGGTAATCAAATTAATAGAAACAATGATTTTTAACAATGAACTTAAATTTTTTTTTATTTTAAAATTTTTGGAAATTTTAATTTGTTGAAAAAAAAAAAATCTTGATTTTTCGCCTGCCAGCGTCTGAATATTTTAGGTAATGATTATTTTCTTATGTGTGTACCCAACATGTTTATTTTTATTGATTGATTGTATTGCATTGTACTGTTAGACTATAAGTGATTACATATTAGATTAAGGATGTTTTGATTAGAAGAAATGTTTAACGTAATTCATTTTAAAGAAAAAAAAAAAAATTAATAATGAAGAGAATTTTTTTTGGTAAAATATATTATTTTGAATTTTGAATTTTTTTTATTTTCTGTAAATTTTAAAGAATTTGTCGAGGTAATGTTATGTAATGTGAGTGTGTGTGAGCCCAGTATCTGCTAAAGGCAGCCCAGCTTGCATAAAAGGGGAAACATATCGGTAGAGGATCTGGAATAATTTAAGCCAGGGATGGAGGATTTTGGGGGTAGCATGTTAGGAGGTGAGGTGGGCTGTGGTACTTGTCGGTTCGATTTCTCGGTGTTGGGATCTCTTACGGAGAAGTCCAGTGATCTCGTTCAGATGAGTCCATGGTCGCTGAGCCAGGGGGGTCGTGTACCCATGTAGATTAAGAACAAAGGGGTTGTTGGCACCAGTTCCTCACCGGTCCTCTTCGGGGTTTATCGATGAGATTTCTTCTGTTGTGAACAGCAGAATTCTCATCGAGGGGGTATTGTAGCGTGTCAATTTTGGGTCATTTTATTTTTCTTTCAGTAAGGGGCATTTATGTTTTTATTATTTCGTGTTCGTGCGGGATCTTATAAAATATTGTGAAAGCTTCATAGTACAACAAATTCATTCCATTATAACAGAACACGTGTTGAGAAACCGTGGTGCAATCAAGGCGAGGCGCAGTTACTGTATTGTGTCATTCAGCTAAGGAATTTGCACCTCCACGAAATTCTAAGAACTCTGTACTTGTGTGGCGGTGCACTCACGCCACTACGCAACCACGCGCCTGAGGGACGCACTCAACTAAAAACCCAAGATGGCTAGAGAGCAAATTTATTCATCATCTCTTCATCGGTCATCCGGAAACGCCGTTAAACCACGCCCACTGCTAGTGACGTCAATAGAGCAGACGCCAATATCGTGCTCTGGTATCCTGAATATAACTCTCATATTCCATGTATAAACGGAATATGCCTCAACAACTGAGCATGAACGACGACGCAAAGTAGGTGGCCGTGAATGCGCTGTTCCTCCCTCTTAGAGAAGTACATTACCAGTTCGTCACTGATCGTGTCTGCGCAGACACAGAGCCGAGTGGGCTCTACAAAATTTTATAAGTCTAATATCAAGAGTAAATTCAATTTCAACTAAAATGTGTCAGTGGTAGTAGTGAACATGTGAGAACCCTTAAATCAGTTTTATGTGACGGCGACACAGTTGTTTACGGAATAAAACGAGTTCGAATGGTCACCGCGTGCCGGCGGGGGTTATTATTTTAAATGTTAAGGGCATTGTAAAATTTTTTGTGTGTCTGTGAGAGTGTGTAAAAAATTGCAGGCTGGGCTCTGTCTGTGTCAATATTGATATGTAACAAGTAAGGTAAGATCATAGGTTAAGTTAACTTGTAGCAGATGACAAAGAGAACAAAGAGAAAAAATGTAATTTAATCTGTAAAACCATGAACAACAAATTTTGGACAAAATTTTAAATGATGCTAAAGAATTAAATTATCATTTCTCTTCATGCAAAAAAGGAGTCGAGTCACTTATTTCACTAACCCATGAAACACGTTTGTATCTAACGTACATGTGATCGGACTCTTGGACCCTATAGAAGCGATCGTGACGGTAGGTAACAAACAAAATTAATTTGTATTTTGTGTTAATAGATTTTATCATTATTAGAGCAGCACAAATGGCGCCGCGAAACAGGCACGAATTATAATAAATCATAATTAATTAATTAAATTCCACATCTACAAAGATACAAACATGTTTTAGGTTAGCATAGCAAAATAACGTTACATTACAAAATTTAATTAATTACATTATTTAGTTAATTAATTTCTTTAATTTAGTTTAATCAATTATAAAAATGTCAGATCACGAAAATAACGTAAATGAAACGACGAGTGTCGAAGTTTTTGATGAGTCAGATATAAGTAAGTTTGAGTTACATTCGACTCCAAGTGCGAGTCAAGAGAAAGCAGAGATAAATTTAAGTGACCAGAATAACGTAACTGAAGATTCGGGGATACAGATAACCCCGATCTCAACAAAATGTAATAGGTCCGATAACGATATGATGAGTATCATGCTTAGTCAATTCGAGAGAATGAATAGTAATTTTGAGACTAAATTCAATGTAATAAATAATCGTTTTGACAATAACGATACAAAACTGAATGAAATCAAAAGTGAATTTAATTGTAAATTTGACGTTCTTCTTAAATTTGACATTGATGAAGTAAAAATGAAATGCGAAAATAGTTGTAACGAATTGAAACGAGACATTGAGAAAATAGTAGAGTCAGTAGAACAGAGTAAAAGTAAAAATAATAATGATAGTAAACAAGTAACTAGTGAGAAAAATAATGTCGAAAATGAGAACATAATTAAAGATGTGATAGTAGAGAGTAAGACAACAATTGTTAACAATAATATTGAAAGTGGTAATGTAATTGAAAAGGTGGTATCAGAAAGTGATACGTTGAAAATAGATAGTGAAACAGTGAGTGAGAGAGAGAGAGTGATATGTAACGAAGTAATAATTAGTTTAAACATATTTAAAGCAGTCCAGGTCACTGTATGATAATTATATATAATTTACCTTAATTTCCGTCCAGTGACGTCAAGCGTAATTTGTATTTGGTTACGCGTTTCAGGCCATGTGGCCCATCCTCAGACCATCACTCCAAGAGGAGTTCGTTCAAAAATAAAAAATCCACAATAAAACAAACACATAATAAATAAATACAAAAATATATTAAAACATATAAAGGCGTTCTATTACACAAACACGGTGCACCGCGTGTAGCATGCCTGAACTGCGTCAATGGAACCTGTTATCTATTATTATCTGTAATCGATCGCAGCGCGGTATCATACAGTGGGTTGGACCTGAAGTTAAGTTTATCATTAAGTATGTCGTCACACACATCTGGGTTATTATGACCTCTATATATCTCGAATTCTTCAAGCGCATCCATATAACGGCCTTTGGCACAATAATGTAGGGGTATGAAGTTATTGTTGAAATTTGTATAAGAATGATTACATGAAATCAGATGCCTTGTAAAGTTAGATTTAATATTATCTATGGAAAAATTACCCCTGTTAAAATGGCTTTGTGGTTTGTGTTCGCGGAATCTTTTGATGAACGGTCTACCCGTTTGGCCGATATAAAATCGGTCACAATCGTCACATATAAGCTTGTAAATACCAGTTTTGTATTCAATTGTTGTCTGAATGACTGGGCGAACTAAGTTCCGTAGACGGTTATTTGTTTTAAAAATGACAGTATAACCTAATTTATTTAAAGTGGATGTAAGGATCTTGGGCATCAACTCAGTATATGTTGTTGTGATGTATTTGTTGTTAGGTGTAATATCATGTGTCTGTTTGGAACGACGGGATTTGTGTTTTCTAAGAATATTGTCGATCATTTGGGATTCATATCCGTTGGCCAGAGCTATGTGTTTAATTATGTTGAGTTCACACTCGAAATCATCATTATTTAGGGGGATCATCAAAAGTCTGTGAATAAAACTGTTGTAGGCCGCTAATTTTTGAGAGAAGGGGTGGTGTGAGTCTGCATGTATGGTCACGTTTGTGGTGGTAGGTTTTCTGTAAATTTTAAAGTTTAAGCTGTTAAGTTGCCTGGTGACAGTAAGATCAAGAAAGTTGAGTTCATTATTGATTTCAGTTTCCATAGTAAATTGAATATTGTGGGTAACGGTATTCATATGATTTTTAAGATTACTGATTTGGCGTAAAGTACCGTTAAAAATTAGAAAAGTATCATCAACATATCGGCCATAAAAGATAATATTATTGGCGAAGATATTATTGTTAAGGATATAATTGTTCTCATAAAAGTCAAGATATATATCAGCCAACAGGCCGGATAACGGTGAACCCATGGCCAGGCCGTCTGTTTGAATATAATAATTACCATTGAAAGTAAAATAGTTTTGCTGAAGGATGAGTCTTAGTATGATAATTAGTTCTTTAATGAGATGTGTGTCCAATTTGTTAGTATCATGAAGATTGTCATTCAAAATATCTAAAGTTTGGTTCACGGGTATATTTGTGTATAAATTGATGATGTCAAAGGAGGCTAGTTTGTAACTGGCTTGTAATTTTATGTCGTTGACTTTATTTATGAAATCAATATTGTTGACGATAATATGGTTGTTTTTGAGAAAGATGTTATCTTTAATTAGTGTGACGAGTTTTTTGGCCGTTTTGAAACCCGGGGCCGTAGTAAAATTGACTAATGGCCTGATAGGAATGTCATCCTTGTGGATCTTGGGTAAGCCGGTAAGTTTTGGGGCGCGCGCGTTGATAGGTTTTAAGGAACGTCGAGTGCGATCGTTAAATAAATTGGTACAATTGTTGATAGTACTATTTAATGATTTTACATATGAGTCAGTGGGATCGTAATTTATTATCTCGATATTGTTATCAGAAATGAACTTGTGTACTTTCTGTGTGTATGTGTCGTTATGGATTATTACCAAAGTATGACCTTTGTCTGCCTTAGTAATAAGTGCGTTGTTATCATGCAACTTAGTTTTTATCTTTTTAAGTGTCTTGCGTTCAGCCTGTGCTCTTAACTGTTTCTGTGTTTTACAACCATTAGTATTAGGGTTATTTAAAATTTTATTAAATTTATAGTTAATTATGTGGCGTGACTGGCTTTGGAGATTCGAGTCATCAATGGCCTTGACTGCAGTCTCGGCATTAATAACTTCATCAACAATATTATGTTTGTTATCAGGTGGAAAGTTATAGTCTAAACCCTTATTAAGTAAGTTCATTTCATCGTTATCAAATGCTATATCGGTGAGGTTGACCGTGCGCGGGTAAAACGTATGTTTACATTCGGGAATATGATGCGAACATTGTGCTGAAATTAAACGTTTAAGTTTCATAGTTTGTTTTTGTCGTAATGTACGCGTTGTATCTGAAATGTATGTGTTTACTTTGTCTAATATATTATCTATAATTGCAGGATGAATCTGGTTATGAATTAATAAATGCAGTTTGAATAAAGCTTTGTTAAGAGTGGCCTTTTTGGCATATAATGATTTAATTTCCTGTTTAACACGATAAATTTCAGCGTGTTTCTTAGTATTTATTGCTGCCTTAGTATTAGAATTAATGTGTATAATGGCATATTTAGGAATGATTTTATGTTTTAGACAAAGAACATTAAATTTGATGTGCGTGTTAGTTTTAAAAAGCTGGATTTTAGTATTTTGATATTTGAATACCGCGCTTGCTTGATGAGCTTCTAATTTAAACATATTTAAAGCGGTCCAGTTCACTGTATGATAATTATATATAATTTACCTTAATTTCCGTCCAGTGACGTCAAGCATAATTTGTATTTGGTTACACGTTTCAGGCCATGTGGCCCATCCTCAGACCATCACTCCAAGAGGAGTTCGTTCAAAAATAAAAAATCCACAATAAAACAAACACATAATAAATAAATACAAAAATATATTAAAACATATAAAGGCGTTCTATTACACGAACACGGTGCACCGCGTGTAGCATGCCTGAACTGCGTCAATGGAACCTGTTATCTATTATTATCTGTAATCGATCGCAGCGCGGTATCATACAGTGGGTTGGACCTGAAGTTACGTTTATCATTAAGTATGTCGTCACACACATCTGGGTTATTATGACCTCTATATATCTCGAATTCTTCAAGCGCATCCATATAACGGCCTTTGGCACAATAATGTAGGGGTATGAAGTTATTGTTGAAATTTGTATAAGAATGATTACATGAAATCAGATGCCTTGTAAAGTTAGATTTAATATTATCTATGGAAAAATTACACCTGTTAAAATGGCTTTGTGGTTTGTGTTCGCGGAATCTTTTGATGAACGGTCTACCCGTTTGGCCGATATAAAATCGGTCACAATCGTCACATATAAGCTTGTAAATACCAGTTTTGTATTCAATTGTTGTCTGAATGACTGGGCGAACTAAGTTCCGTAGACGGTTATTTGTTTTAAAAATGACAGTATAACATAATTTATTTAAAGTGGATGTAAGGATCTTGGGCATCAACTCAGTATATGTTGTTGTGATGTATTTGTTGTTAGGTGTAATATCATGTGTCTGTTTGGAACGACGGGATTTGTGTTTTCTAAGAATATTGTCGATCATTTGGGATTCATATCCGTTGGCCAGAGCTATGTGTTTAATTATGTTGAGTTCACACTCGAAATCATCATTATTTAGGGGGATCATCAAAAGTCTGTGAATAAAACTGTTGTAGGCCGCTAATTTTTGAGAGAAGGGGTGGTGTGAGTCTGCATGTATGGTCACGTTTGTGGTGGTAGGTTTTCTGTAAATTTTAAAGTTTAAGCTGTTAAGTTGCCTGGTGACAGTAAGATCAAGAAAGTTGAGTTGTGCCATCCATATTGTGCCGAAGGCCGTTATATGGATGCGCTTGAAGAATTCGAGATATATAGAGGTCATAATAACCCAGATGTGTGTGACGACATACTTAACGATAAACTTAACTTCAGGTCCAACCCACTGTATGATACCGCGCTGCGATCGATTACAGATAATAATAGATAACAGGTTCCATTGACGCAGTTCAGGCATGCTACACGCGGTGCACCGTGTTCGTGTAATAGAACGCCTTTATATGTTTTAATATATTTTTGTATTTATTTATTATGTGTTTGTTTTATTGTGGATTTTTTTATTTTTTAACGAACTCCTCTTGGAGTGATGGTCTGAGGATGGGCCACATGGCCTGAAACGCGTAACCAAATACAAATTACGCTTGTAGCGGGGCATTTTTGGGCATACCTGGGGTAATAACAGAATTTGTATTTTTTCATAAATAATAATTAACTTGTTGAGTGATAGAAAAATGTTATGACCGAGAGGTAAATTTGTTATGTGGAAGCGATCCCAACAACGGCAACACTGCTTGAGGCGTTGAAAACAAAGTTATTAGACAATATTCATATAAACAGTTTTAATAACCGGCAAACTGTACCAAAGTCAGTTCAAGGACAATGACGAACACGAAAAACATAAACACGTTACACAACCAGACATCAGGCGATGCGTTGCGTCAGCAAATTATATAACAACTGTGTGTCATCGGTTTCGTCAGAGCCTATCCTGGGTGTGTCACGCCAGCAACATTGTGACACAACAGAACAAACAGTCGCAAAACAACATCTGAGTTATACAGACGCTAACCACTGTGCGTCACCGGTTCGCCGGTTTTCGGGCGAAGTTATTGTGTTCGCCGATGCGCCCGCATACAATAAAAAATGTGAATCTTTATATGTACATCTAAACTACAAACAGTTTTCCGGCCAACATTCATCTAAAATTAACAGTTCGGCAGTAAAATGTGATAGTGCGAACTATAAAACAGTAAAACAGTGCACGCCATGAGGAGACACTCCAGGAGTCGAACTTCTACTCGTAAACAGGAAAGTAGACATTCAAAATAATAATTAAAAATGCTGGTTTTTTCTTTTTTAAAAAATTAAATAAGATGGGGAAATGAATTTTGAAGAAAGTATAAAATATTTAAAAATGAGATCTCTAAAGTAGCTTTGTGTGTGTTGTGTGTGTGTGAGAATATAGTTTTACTATAGTTTATAGTAAAAAGAAGGCTGGTTTGCGTTCCCATTATAATTCTTTAAAATGTATTTCAAGAATCTGTTATTGTAATGCGAGTAAGTAAATTAAAAGAGATTCAAGGTAATCAACAACTATTATTCACGCTTTGTCAATTATTAATTCAAATTTTGTCTGTATGATTTTATTAACATGAAATATGAATAATAATAAAGTAATAATAACGTTTAATTATTGATGAACATAAATGATTGTTATTATTTCAGCAACCACCTTCTGTTCTCCTAGTTCGCTGAAACGAACCTTGGTAATTTTCTTATTACAGTTGGTAACAAGATGGCGCTCGAAGGAGCTATTTAGTAAATAAGTGAATTAAATAACCAAATCCCTTAGGTTTATCAAAGATCAGTTTGTTTAATACTGTATCAGTGGCTTCCGAACGTAGGGACGATTTATATAATATAATTATATAAATTTAAGCCTACGGGGAGAACAGAATGGTTGTTTGGAATGTGTATTTATGTATGTACGTAAATTAAACGTAAGAGGTTATGTTCAAGATGGGTGAGTAGAATATTTTTCAATAAGTATATGTTACATATAATAGGATTTTAATAAAGAAATATATATTAAAAAATTTTTAAGAAAAATGGCAGATAACAATGATATTAGTTTATCTGATAGTCAGATAGCAAATCAAATAAGTAGCGACTCCGGAATTCAAACAACTGACAGTAGTCTTGAGGAGTCAAAAATAATACAGACAGTTGAGACTCATTCAACCCCTATTTTAGGAAATCAAAATAAGAAACCTGATAATGATACTATGTTAGCAAGATTGTATGATATGATGTACAATAGTGTAGAAAAACAAGATAGTAATTTCAGAGAATTAAAAAACCAAATTAACGAAATAAAAAGTGATTCTGACGTTAAATTTAATATACAGAATGAAAAGTTCGATATTCAAAAGAATAGTTTTGAGGAGTTATTAAAAAATCAGAATAAGGAGTTGAAACATGAAATACAAGAAATGAATAAACATTTAGAAAGCACTAACGAAATAATAAGAAACAGTTTAAATAAGTTAGAACAGAAGTTTGAGAAATTAGGTGACATTGTTTTAAGTAAGACAAAATGTAAAAATGACGAAATAGTAGACAATTTTGAGAGTATAGTGGGGGTGAAGAATAATGTAGAAGCAAATGATGAAAATATAATAACAAAGAGTACTGATGAAGTTTTAGAATGTGATAATGAAATGTTAGTGAGTGTTTATGAAATAGAAAGAGAGTGGAAAAATAATGTAGTAATTGAATGGGGACAGAGGGCAAATTTTCCCCTTATTGTTTATAATGATGATGATGATTTAATGTTGTTTTTTCAGGGCAAGAGACCCTTATTGTTAAATGAAGTAATGTTGTATAATGTTGTACCCTCTGTCCGTAATAATTGTGAGAGTGTGATGTGGTGCTATGAAGAAAGAGAGTTATATGTTGAGAATGAAATAGAAATATATAAGTTAGAAAGAAAGTATGATGAATTGGGAAAATTACTAGAAGGGATGACGATGAATCATGTGAAATACGTAACTTTTGAAAGAGAGACAGAGAATAATTTTGATAATATCTTACCTAACTATGATGACTTACCTGACGTAGTAGTTGAGGAATACAAAACCGAGAAAACGATTTACCTGACATTAACAAATAACACTGATATAGACGGGACAATCCTAACTTATGGTAACAAGATTTCTAGTGGTATAATGGATGAAATAGAATTGATGGATTATTATGATAGTAACCATTATAATAATTTGTATGTTGATAAAAATGATGAATGTTACAAATACACTAGATATATATATGACGATGGTGGCTGAACTAGAATATCAGTGTATAGACCTTGTTAGATATTGTAAATTTTTGGTAATGACCTTGCTGATTTGGACATCTGAAGTGAGATACACTTGAACAGTTTTGACGCATATTTTGTAAATAATATTGAATTCATTTGTGTGTATTGTGAAATGTTAGAAAAGTAATGTGTATATGTTTTAGAAAAATGTTGTGTTAATAATAATAATATTATTAATATTTTTGCATTATAATTAGATAATAAAATAATTATGAAGACAATAATTAATGATTTATAGAATGTTGATAATAATTGAAATATGTTATTTTAATAATCAAATGAATTAAATAAGTGGAGATGTTTAGATATTGTGATTGAATGTTATGTGTTTGAATCTTATAATGAATGTAAATTGTGTGATGAGATTTTAATTTAATAATCATGAATAAGTAAATAAATGTGAAATGGTTTATTTTGTGGAATTTTGTGGAACATAATGATTAAAAATATATGTTAATAATAAATTTTAAGCAATTTTGAAAATCTGATTGCAACACAGGATAAATTCATAATGATGATAAATAAAAACAGTTAATGAAAAATTTTAAATAATAATGTTTATAAATTTTATATAAATTAGTTAAAAGAGAATTGTTTGTTCAATGTATATTTGTGTATTATGTTATGTAATGTATTATAATAGTGTGTGTGGCTGGGAGGTTATCCAAGGGGATAATGTATTAAAAATTTGATATATTTTAATTAATAATGATGATTTGCTACTCAATAATTTTGTTTGAATTTAAAAAATAGATGCACTAAATACTTCTTATATTGTGTTATTATGTCTTATTGTGTTGATTGCATTAGTATGTTAGGAATAAGTATTATAAAAATATAATAATATGTTTCCAATGTGTTTATAGATTTAAAAATAAAATGAAAAATAGTTGTGATAGGTAAAATTTTCAATGGGTTGTAAAAGATAGAAGTGGGTGATAGTAATTGTTTGAATAAAATGTTTGAATCAGTTCAAGTTGAATTTTGTGGGACATATAGATCTGTTCAAATCGAAGTAAAAGTTAAAGAGAATGAGAGATGAAAATAATGCAATGTTGTTTTGAGTTAATGTATGTTATAGAATTTTGAGAAGTATAAGTGGAGACACAGTAGTTATGGAGATTTTATGTAGAGTTTTGAGTGATATATTGTTGTTTATTTGTTGATGTTAAGTTGTTGTAATTGTAGTGAGGTTATGAGATTGAGATTTTTGGGGATGGCAATGTTGTAGTAGTGGTAGTGTATTTGGGGAGTCCGCAACAAGGGTTGGGACGGGATAGGGACCGATTGGCGCCGGAAAGGGTTACCTAGGGGGAGTCCAGGGACCAACATAAGGGAATGAGTTTTGGGAAGGAAACACGTATCCTATGTACAAAGGGTTAGAGAGTATTTTTTTTATATAAGAGTAGAAGGTGGCGATTGGAGTTAAAGTAGTAAGTAGTTAGAGGTAGAGAAGGGTTAGTAAAATTTTGATAGTGGGGTGTCATACTAGTTAAAGATTTTGTAAGGGAGCGTTAGAGTAATGAAAGGGGAAGTTTGTGAGTAAATGCCAAGTTGATAAAGTAAATTATAAGGAATAACGTAGAATCACCCAAAGTAATGAAATGGAATAATGATGGCCAGAATTGAAAAAAAAATAAATAAATAAAAAATAAAATAATTTTTGTAATTTTGAGAAACGAATTAATAAGAGTAAATCAAGTTTAAAAGTAATTTTCTGATTTTATATGCCAACTTAATGTGTGTAACATTTTAAATACCAATTGTTTATTTTAATGTGAATTAGAAGTGTATTATATTTTCTTATGTTATATTGTGTTTGTTAGTTTAAGAGAATTTTATGAAGTTAACTATTTTAAATGCATTTTTAAATTGGGGATGAGAGAAATGTAATATGGTAATGGGAAATGTTAATAAGTCAGTCGTCTGTTTGCTTAAATTCTGATGGGAATCAGGGCAATGATTTTGAATTTTGGGGTAAAGTTGATAAGGGTAAGTAGATGGAATTTTAAGAGGGGTATATATATATATTGTTTGGTAAATATGTTATGATATATACATGTTAGCGATAAATGAAAAACAAAACCAGTGCTTCTTAGCGCAAACCAGCACCGCTAGGGGGAAACAGATCAGTTGGGGATATGGTGTTGTATAAGGCCACTATTTAATATTTTGATTTGTTGTTTCAGTGTTTGGTGGTGCTGTGGCGGCGGACCTGAGCTGGCCTGCGCGTCAGAGCAGGGGCGTGGAGTATCTGTCTGACTCTACGGTGTTGGGATCTCGAGAGAGAAGTCCAGTATTGTCATGCAGATGTGGTCACAGTCACCGGACCAAGGGTGAGTTGATTATTCTTTTGTGTAAACCATACAGGGGGTTGTGGCGACATATCCTGGCTGATCCCTTTAGCAAGTATGAATGTGTCAATGAGATTTTTTATGCTTCGGCATAAAATATCTCATTGAGGGGGTATTGTAGCGGGGCATTTTTGGGCATACCTGGGGTAATAACAGAATTTGTATTTTTTCATAAATAATAATTAACTTGTTGAGTGATAGAAAAATGTTATGACCGAGAGGTAAATTTGTTATGTGGAAGCGATCCCAACAACGGCAACACTGCTTGAGGCGTTGAAAACAAAGTTATTAGACAATATTCATATAAACAGTTTTAATAACCGGCAAACTGTACCAAAGTCAGTTCAAGGACAATGACGAACACGAAAAACGTAAACACGTTACACAACCAGACATCAGGCGATGCGTTGCGTCAGCAAATTATATAACAACTGTGTGTCATCGGTTTCGTCAGAGCCTATCCTGGGTGTGTCACGCCAGCAACATTGTGACACAACAGAACAAACAGTCGCAAAACAACATCTGAGTTATACAGACGCTAACCACTGTGCGTCGCCGGTTCGCCGGTTTTCGGGCGAAGTTATTGTGTTCGCCGATGCGCCCGCATACAATAAAAAATGTGAATCTTTATATGTACATCTAAACTACAAACAGTTTTCCGGCCAACATTCATCTAAAATTAACAGTTCGGCAGTAAAATGTGATAGTGCGAACTATAAAACAGTAAAACAGTGCACGCCATGAGGAGACACTCCAGGAGTCGAACTTCTACTCGTAAACAGGAAAGTAGACATTCAAAATAATAATTAAAAATGCTGGTTTTTTCTTTTTTAAAAAATTAAATAAGATGGGGAAATGAATTTTGAAGAAAGTATAAAATATTTAAAAATGAGATATCTAAAGTAGCTTTGTGTGTGTTGTGTGTGTGTGAGAATATAGTTTTACTATAGTTTATAGTAAAAAGAAGGCTGGTTTGCGTTCCCGTTATAATTCTTTAAAATGTATTTCAAGAATCTGTTATTGTAATGCGAGTATGTAAATTAAAAGAGATTCAAGGTAATCAACAACTATTATTCACGCTTTGTCAATTATTAATTCAAATTTTGTCTGTATGATTTTATTAACATGAAATATGAATAATAATAAAGTAATAATAACGTTTAATTATTGATGAACATAAATGATTGTTATTATTTCAGCAACCACCTTCTGTTCTCCTAGTTCGCTGAAACGAACCTTGGTAATTTTCTTATTACAGTTGGTAACAAGATGGCGCTCGAAGGAGCTATTTAGTAAATAAGTGAATTAAATAACCAAATCCCTTAGGTTTATCAAAGATCAGTTTGTTTAATACTGTATCACGCTTGACGTCACTGGACGGAAATTAAGGTAAATTATATATAATAATAATTAGTGTGGTTGAATTAGAAAAAGAATGGAAAGAAAGAGTAGATGAATGTGTAGGGCAGAGGGTAAATTTTCCCCTTATTTGTGATGAACCAGAGTGTTCAAAATTGTTATTGTTGAAGGGCAAGAGACCCTATTTAATGGAAGATTTAAGTTATATCCCTTTGTTGTATAAATTAGTACCCTCTGTGTGGAATGATGTTGAAAGTATGAGATGGTGTTATGATGGGAGAGATTTAGATAGAGACTCGGGTGTTGATAAAGAAATAGAATTATATAAGTTGCAGAGAAATTATAATGAGTTGAAAGAGATGAAATACTTACCTGTTAAAAGAGAGAGTGAAGATTATTTGGATGATACATGTTTAAACAATAATAATTTACTTTATGAAGAAAAGATAACTGACTCGATAATGAATATTACTGATGGAGACTTAACCGATGTACTCAATGTTGACCTGGTATATGATTATTACGGTAAAATGAATAAACAGAAATTTTATGATTACTATACACAAGATAACCGTATACGGAATGTAAATAAAATTGAAAATTGTTATGTGAAACCCAGGCTAATTTTTGCCGATGGTGGCTGAGCCTTAAATTCACAAATGAACAATTTTAAACAGTTTGTTTATTGGTCCTGACCTCGCAACCTTGGACAATGAAGTGTGATATAACTGAATAATTATTGCTGAAGAGTTGTAAATACATGTGTAGTGAAATTAATTGTATGTATTATAAAATGTTAAATTGTTTGTATGAAATAACAGTGTTGTTAAATGTTTCAGAGGTTACACGGAGATATTGGTGTGTGTGTGGTGTGTATTTTGTATTCATGTCAATAGGTGGATAATGTATTGTAAGTATAAAGTTCATTATACCAGTCAGATAGAATAAAACGCTTACAGGTGTGAAAAGAGTGTAACAATAATAATAAATGAATTGCGATAATGCTATTAAAGTAATTGTGGTGAATTAAAATAAATCTGATCTGAATTGGAATAAAAAATTTAGGAGACAAATATGTTATCTAAAAGATTTATAAAATTCGAAAAGTGTAGTAAGCAGATATGGCAGTATATGATGTAACCAGAGTGTTTAGACTATGAATGCTGAAACTGAGAATGTTTATAACTGTTGTTTATGAAAACAAGTCTGGCACACAACTGTTTACATAAACAGGTGTAGGATGTTGTGACTCAAGCCTGTGGTCATGCTTGGTGACCATAACAAGAAATGTTGTAGTCTGCTGAATCAGTATCTTGAGCAAAACCCTATTGTGACATAAAAGAATTAAAGTAAATTTTTTGTTAAAATAATAATGAGGTAATTATTGTAACCTAGAGTTTGAGAAATTAAACACCATTAAATTAATTTGGTAATCAAATTAATAGAAACAATGATTTTTAACAATGAACTTAAATTTTTTTTTTATTTTAAAATTTTTGGAAATTTTAATTTGTTGAAAAAAAAAAAAAAATCTTGATTTTTCGCCTGCCAGCGTCTGAATATTTTAGGTAATGATTATTTTCTTATGTGTGTACCCAACATGTTTATTTTTATTGATTGATTGTATTGCATTGTACTGTTAGACTATAAGTGATTACATATTAGATTAAGGATGTTTTGATTAGAAGAAATGTTTAACGTAATTCATTTTAAAGAAAAAAAAAATAATAATAATGAAGAGAATTTTTTTTTGGTAAAATATATATTATTTTGAATTTTGAATTTTTTTTATTTTCTGTAAATTTTAAAGAATTTGTCGAGGTAATGTTATGTAATGTGAGTGTGTGTGAGCCCAGTATCTGCTAAAGGCAGCCCAGCTTGCATAAAAGGGGAAACATATCGGTAGAGGATCTGGAATAATTTAAGCCAGGGATGGAGGATTTTGGGGGTAGCATGTTAGGAGGTGAGGTGGGCTGTGGTACTTGTCGGTTCGATTTCTCGGTGTTGGGATCTCTTACGGAGAAGTCCAGTGATCTCGTTCAGATGAGTCCATGGTCGCTGAGCCAGGGGGGTCGTGTACCCATGTAGATTAAGAACAAAGGGGTTGTTGGCACCAGTTCCTCACCGGTCCTCTTCGGGGTTTATCGATGAGATTTCTTCTGTTGTGAACAGCAGAATTCTCATCGAGGGGGTATTGTAGCGTGTCAATTTTGGGTCATTTTATTTTTCTTTCAGTAAGGGGCATTTATGTTTTTATTATTTCGTGTTCGTGCGGGATCTTATAAAATATTGTGAAAGCTTCATAGTACAACAAATTCATTCCATTATAACAGAACACGTGTTGAGAAACAGTGGTGCAATCAAGGCGAGGCGCAGTTACTGTATTGTGTCATTCGGCTAAGGAATTTGCACCTCCACGAAATTCTAAGAACTCTGTACTTGTGTGGCGGTGCACTCACGCCACTACGCAACCACGCGCCTGAGGGACGCACTCAACTAAAAACCCAAGATGGCTAGAGAGCAAATTTATTCATCATCTCTTCATCGGTCATCCGGAAACGCCGTTAAACCATGCCCACTGCTAGTGACGTCAATAGAGCAGACGCCAATATCGTGCTCTGGTATCCTGAATATAACTCTCATATTCCATGTATAAACGGAATATGCCTCAACAACTGAGCATGAACGACGACGCAAAGTAGGTGGCCGTGAATGCGCTGTTCCTCCCTCTTAGAGAAGTACATTACCAGTTCGTCACTGATCGTGTCTGCGCAGACACAGAGCCGAGTGGGCTCTACAAAATTTTATAAGTCTAATATCAAGAGTAAATTCAATTTCAACTAAAATGTGTCAGTGGTAGTAGTGAACATGTGAGAACCCTTAAATCAGTTTTATGTGACGGCGACACAGTTGTTTACGGAATAAAACGAGTTCGAATGGTCACCGCGTGCCGGCGGGGGTTATTATTTTAAATGTTAAGGGCATTGTAAAATTTTTTGTGTGTCTGTGAGAGTGTGTTGAAACCCCTACTTCATTTTGAGTAGTTAAAACAAAAAGAATATTTCCTTTTGTAAAGAGGGGTTACAAGTTAATTAAAACTAGGCTAAGGCCTAGAGAAGCTAAAAATTGCGCTGGATCCAGTAAGACGGGACTTGCAATAAAAACTCAAGAATTAAATAATTACAATCCCATTTTATTATTCTATCTCATATAATAAAAATAACAAAAAAAACAACAGTGATTTAGAATTCCCCTTTTAAATGGTTAACTAAAGAAGTATACCCTCTCAACAAGGCCACCTGAAAAATATTAACTGAATCCACGAAAATAATTGCTATGTCACCATCAATGAATTGAAAATTTAAAATAATCATTAACCTCAAAATAAAACTCCCATTAAACTATTTCTTAAAATATAAAATTTATATCATATGTTTCTTTTAAAATGCAGTATATAAATTGATGAAGGTAAATGATTTCATTCACAGTTACTATTAATAATTAAAATAATTACTCATCCAATTTAAATGAACTTTAAAGGTGACACTTACTATACTTGTTAAATAAACTAATTAATTTAAAGAAATGATCAGCCACGATTATTGAGATAGAATACTCGTCTACTGGTGTATATAAATTCTAATAATAAATCCCTATATCCCACCAAAAGTACAGCAATGCATAATATTTATATATATATATATATATATATATCCCCCAAAATGTACACAGAAATATACAGACATAACATGCTCCACAAGACAAATTACATATACAATAGTATACAAATACATAAAGGTCTCTTGCCACGCCCTTTTTTATATTACCCTTCTGGTGTATATAAATTCTAAACTTCTTCTTTATAGGAATCCCAATTAGGATTAAAGATTTATTTTTATAAATGTACCCCCATGGTGTGGGTTAATTGCACGTCATGTGTATCATAAACTATTGCATACAAATGTCCCCAGGACATTAAAATTTTAAAAGAAGTGCCTAAGTGGCTAAGTGCTAAAATACCTAATTAAGGTGAGAAATAAAATTGTTTAAAATAATTAACGCCCCCCAGTTACCATGATTAATATAAAGAATTTATATAGACTAAAATAGGGCCAATTAATGAAAAGAGAAAAATTGCACCATATTAGCACCTTATATAAAAAAAATACATTTGTGTGTCAGAGACGGACATGTTTCTTCAACTTATAACCAGTCTCAACAACCTTGTTTCAACAACCTTGTTTCGACAAACAAGTTGAAAAGTGTTTCGACAGGCACAGCTTGGTTGAAACTAATTTAAAATAACACCTACCTCCCCAGTAATCTTTTTATACAAATGACCTAACCTGATTTTAAAAATAAGAGAAAATATATGTTTTTATGCATAGTAAATTAAACTTGAGAAAATATTAATAACAAAACTGACTTTAAATCTGTAGCGAAAGCTCTATAAAGAAATGAGTGGAAATCTAAGTTGGATGCTGTGTTGTAGACATGTCAGTCTCTGAACTGACAATTTACTATACATATATTGAAATTTTACAATTAATTCTTAGTGTTCACACTAAACTGTCCCATCAGTTGGGGATCCAAATGAATGTATACTTGAACGGTAAAACTGATGATTATGTATAACTGGTGCCATGTTGATTCTACGTGTGAATAATAAATGGATATTTTTCACATGCTTATATGTGCCCAGAAGGATGATCTCTTATTTATAGCGTGGCGATCTCATGATTGGCATGTTGTTGCGGTCGTTGTTCTCTTCGGTGTCGAGTGTGGAGCTTTTAAGATGTCATTTCGTTCAGTGGTAGCAGGACTTGTCTCGCAGTCGTTAAGAAACTTATCTCATAGTTATAAGAAGTAGATGCTAGATTTTCACACTTCTCTCCACCGAAGAGATTTTCTACGAGGCCATCAGCTAGGCTTCCATGTTGAGACAAAAAAAACGGAACGCCTCCCTCGTTTGGGTAACGAAAATCTCACCAGGCTGCAGCACTGTTGTTTAAAACTGCTGGAAAAACTTGGCAGACGGCAACACGGATCAAACAGTGAAAAATCGAAAACGGTAGCCTCTCCTATCCGCGGGTAGAGAGCAGCACCCCTTATTACATTAACTTTTGTACTGTCCTTACCGTCAAAAAATGCCAATAAAATAACTGAACTCGCGCTGAATCTTTTGACTCAGCACAGTGTAAAAAATTGCAGGCTGGGCTCTGTCTGTGTCAATATTGATATGTAACAAGTAAGGTAAGATCATAGGTTAAGTTAACTTGTGTTTTCTAAGAATATTGTCGATCATTTGGGATTCATATCCGTTGGCCAGAGCTATGTGTTTAATTATGGTGAGTTCACACTCGAAATCATCATTATTTAGGGGGATCATCAAAAGTCTGTGAATAAAACTGTTGTAGGCCGCTAATTTTTGAGAGAAGGGGTGGTGTGAGTCTGCATGTATGGTCACGTTTGTGGTGGTAGGTTTTCTGTAAATTTTAAAGTTTAAGCTGTTAAGTTGCCTGGTGACAGTAAGATCAAGAAAGTTGAGTTGTGCCATCCATATTGTGTCAAAGGCCGTTATATGGATGCGCTTGAAGAATTCGAGATATATAGAGGTCATAATAACCCAGATGTGTGTGACGACATACTTAATGATAAACTTAACTTCAGGTCCAACCCACTGTATGATACCGCGCTGCGATCGATTACAGATAATAATAGATAACAGGTTCCATTGACGCAGTTCAGGCATGCTACACGCGGTGCACCGTGTTCGTGTAATAGAACGCCTTTATATGTTTTAATATATTTTTGTATTTATTTATTATGTTTGTTTTATTGTGGATTTTTTTATTTTTTAACGAACTCCTCTTGGAGTGATGGTCTGAGGATGGGCCACATGGCCTGAAACGTGTAACCAAATACAAATTACGCTTGACGTCACTGGACGGAAATTAAGGTAAATTATATATAATAATAATTAGTGTGGTTGAATTAGAAAAAGAATGGAAAGAAAGAGTAGATGAATGTGTAGGGCAGAGGGTAAATTTTCCCCTTATTTGTGATGAACCAGAGTGTTCAAAATTGTTATTGTTGAAGGGCAAGAGACCCTATTTAATGGAAGATTTAAGTTATATCCCTTTGTTGTATAAATTAGTACCCTCTGTGTGGAATGATGTTGAAAGTATGAGATGGTGTTATGATGGGAGAGATTTAGATAGAGACTCGGGTGTTGATAAAGAAATAGAATTATATAAGTTGCAGAGAAATTATAATGAGTTGAAAGAGATGAAATACTTACCTGTTAAAAGAGAGAGTGAAGATTATTTGGATGATACATGTTTAAACAATAATAATTTACTTTATGAAGAAAAGATAACTGACTCGATAATGAATATTACTGATGGAGACTTAACCGATGTACTCAATGTTGACCTGGTATATGATTATTACGGTAAAATGAATAAACAGAAATTTTATGATTACTATACACAAGATAACCATATACGGAATGTAAATAAAATTGAAAAGTTATGTGAAACCCAGGCTAATTTTTGACGATGGTGGCTGAGCCTTAAATTCACAAATGAACAATTTTAAACAGTTTGTTTATTGGTCCTGACCTCGCAACCTTGGACAATGAAGTGTGATATAACTGAATAATTATTGCTGAAGAGTTGTAAATACATGTGTAGTGAAATTAATTGTATGTATTATAAAATGTTAAATTGTTTGTATGAAATAACATTGTTGTTAAATGTTTCAGAGGTTACACGGAGATATTGGTGTGTGTGTGGTGTGTATTTTGTATTCATGTCAATAGGTGGATAATGTATTGTAAGTATAAAGTTCATTATACCAGTCAGATAGAATAAAACGCTTACAGGTGTGAAAAGAGTGTAACAATAATAATAAATGAATTGCGATAATGCTATTAAAGTAATTGTGGTGAATTAAAATATATCTGATCTGAATTGGAATAAAAAATTTAGGAGACAAATATGTTATCTAAAAGATTTATAAAATTCGAAAAGTGTAGTAAGCAGATATGGCAGTATATGATGTAACCAGAGTGTTTAGACTATGAATGCTGAAACTGAGAATGTTTATAACTGTTGTTTATGAAAACAAGTCTGGCACACAACTGTTTACATAAACAGGTGTAGGATGTTGTGACTCAAGCCTGTGGTCATGCTTGGTGACCATAACAAGAAATGTTGTAGTCTGCTGAATCAGTATCTTGAGCAAAACCCTATTGTGACATAAAAGAATTAAAGTAAATTTTTTGTTAAAATAATAATGAGGTAATTATTGTAACCTAGAGTTTGAGAAATTAAACACCATTAAATTAATTTGGTAATCAAATTAATAGAAACAATGATTTTTAACAATGAACTTAAATTTTTTTTTTATTTTAAAATTTTTGGAATTTTTAATTTGTTGAAAAAAAAAAAATCTTGATTTTTCGCCTGCCAGCGTCTGAATATTTTAGGTAATGATTATTTTCTTATGTGTGTACCCAACATGTTTATTTTTATTGATTGATTGTATTGCATTGTACTGTTAGACTATAAGTGATTACATATTAGATTAAGGATGTTTTGATTAGAAGAAATGTTTAATGTAATTCATTTTAAAGAAAAAAAAATAAATAATAATGAAGAGAATTTTTTTTTGGTAAAATATATTATTTTGAATTTTGAATTTTTTTTATTTTCTGTAAATTTTAAAGAATTTGTCGAGGTAATGTTATGTAATGTGAGTGTGTGTGAGCCCAGTATCTGCTAAAGGCAGCCCAGCTTGCATAAAAGGGGAAACATATCGGTAGAGGATCTGGAATAATTTAAGCCAGGGATGGAGGATTTTGGGGGTAGCATGTTAGGAGGTGAGGTGGGCTGTGGTACTTGTCGGTTCGATTTCTCGGTGTTGGGATCTCTTACGGAGAAGTCCAGTGATCTCGTTCAGATGAGTCCATGGTCGCTGAGCCAGGGGGGTCGTGTACCCATGTAGATTAAGAACAAAGGGGTTGTTGGCACCAGTTCCTCACCGGTCCTCTTCGGGGTTTATCGATGAGATTTCTTCTGTTGTGAACAGCAGAATTCTCATCGAGGGGGTATTGTAGCGTGTCAATTTTGGGTCATTTTATTTTTCTTTCAGTAAGGGGCATTTATGTTTTTATTATTTCGTGTTCGTGCGGGATCTTATAAAATATTGTGAAAGCTTCATAGTACAACAAATTCATTCCATTATAACAGAACACGTGTTGAGAAACAGTGGTGCAATCAAGGCGAGGCGCAGTTACTGTATTGTGTCATTCGGCTAAGGAATTTGCACCTCCACGAAATTCTAAGAACTCTGTACTTGTGTGGCGGTGCACTCACGCCACTACGCAACCACGCGCCTGAGGGACGCACTCAACTAAAAACCCAAGATGGCTAGAGAGCAAATTTATTCATCATCTCTTCATCGGTCATCCGGAAACGCCGTTAAACCACGCCCACTGCTAGTGACGTCAATAGAGCAGACGCCAATATCGTGCTCTGGTATCCTGAATATAACTCTCATATTCCATGTATAAACGGAATATGCCTCAACAACTGAGCATGAACGACGACGCAAAGTAGGTGGCCGTGAATGCGCTGTTCCTCCCTCTTAGAGAAGTACATTACCAGTTCGTCACTGATCGTGTCTGCGCAGACACAGAGCCGAGTGGGCTCTACAAAATTTTATAAGTCTAATATCAAGAGTAAATTCAATTTCAACTAAAATGTGTCAGTGGTAGTAGTGAACATGTGAGAACCCTTAAATCAGTTTTATGTGACGGCGACACAGTTGTTTACAGAATAAAACGAGTTCGAATGGTCACCGCGTGCCGGCGGGGGTTATTATTTTAAATGTTAAGGGCATTGTAAAATTTTTTGTGTGTCTGTGAGAGTGTGTAAAAAATTGCAGGCTGGGCTCTGTCTGTGTCAATATTGATATGTAACAAGTAAGGTAAGATCATAGGTTAAGTTAACTTGTGTTTTCTAAGAATATTGTCGATCATTTGGGATTCATATCCGTTGGCCAGAGCTATGTGTTTAATTATGTTGAGTTCACACTCGAAATCATCATTATTTAGGGGGATCATCAAAAGTCTGTGAATAAAACTGTTGTAGGCCGCTAATTTTTGAGAGAAGGGGTGGTGTGAGTCTGCATGTATGGTCACGTTTGTGGTGGTAGGTTTTCTGTAAATTTTAAAGTTTAAGCTGTTAAGTTGCCTGGTGACAGTAAGATCAAGAAAGTTGAGTTGTGCCATCCATATTGTGCCAAAGGCCGTTATATGGATGCGCTTGAAGAATTCGAGATATATAGAGGTCATAATAACCCAGATGTGTGTGACGACATACTTAATGATAAACTTAACTTCAGGTCCAACCCACTGTATGATACCGCGCTGCGATCGATTACAGATAATAATAGATAACAGGTTCCATTGACGCAGTTCAGGCATGCTACACGCGGTGCACCGTGTTCGTGTAATAGAACGCCTTTATATGTTTTAATATATTTTTGTATTTATTTATTATGTGTTTGTTTTATTGTGGATTTTTTTATTTTTTAACGAACTCCTCTTGGAGTGATGGTCTGAGGATGGGCCACATGGCCTGAAACGCGTAACCAAATACAAATTACGCTTGACGTCACTGGACGGAAATTAAGGTAAATTATATATAATAATAATTAGTGTGGTTGAATTAGAAAAAGAATGGAAAGAAAGAGTAGATGAATGTGTAGGGCAGAGGGTAAATTTTCCCCTTATTTGTGATGAACCAGAGTGTTCAAAATTGTTATTGTTGAAGGGCAAGAGACCCTATTTAATGGAAGATTTAAGTTATATCCCTTTGTTGTATAAATTAGTACCCTCTGTGTGGAATGATGTTGAAAGTATGAGATGGTGTTATGATGGGAGAGATTTAGATAGAGACTCGGGTGTTGATAAAGAAATAGAATTATATAAGTTGCAGAGAAATTATAATGAGTTGAAAGAGATGAAATACTTACCTGTTAAAAGAGAGAGTGAAGATTATTTGGATGATACATGTTTAAACAATAATAATTTACTTTATGAAGAAAAGATAACTGACTCGATAATGAATATTACTGATGGAGACTTAACCGATGTACTCAATGTTGACCTGGTATATGATTATTACGGTAAAATGAATAAACAGAAATTTTATGATTACTATACACAAGATAACCGTATACGGAATGTAAATAAAATTGAAAATTGTTATGTGAAACCCAGGCTAATTTTTGACGATGGTGGCTGAGCCTTAAATTCACAAATGAACAATTTTAAACAGTTTGTTTATTGGTCCTGACCTCGCAACCTTGGACAATGAAGTGTGATATAACTGAATAATTATTGCTGAAGAGTTGTAAATACATGTGTAGTGAAATTAATTGTATGTATTATAAAATGTTAAATTGTTTGTATGAAATAACATTGTTGTTAAATGTTTCAGAGGTTACACGGAGATATTGGTGTGTGTGTGGTGTGTATTTTGTATTCATGTCAATAGGTGGATAATGTATTGTAAGTATAAAGTTCATTATACCAGTCAGATAGAATAAAACGCTTACAGGTGTGAAAAGAGTGTAACAATAATAATAAATGAATTGCGATAATGCTATTAAAGTAATTGTGGTGAATTAAAATATATCTGATCTGAATTGGAATAAAAAATTTAGGAGACAAATATGTTATCTAAAAGATTTATAAAATTCGAAAAGTGTAGTAAGCAGATATGGCAGTATATGATGTAACCAGAGTGTTTAGACTATGAATGCTGAAACTGAGAATGTTTATAACTGTTGTTTATGAAAACAAGTCTGGCACACAACTGTTTACATAAACAGGTGTAGGATGTTGTGACTCAAGCCTGTGGTCATGCTTGGTGACCATAACAAGAAATGTTGTAGTCTGCTGAATCAGTATCTTGAGCAAAACCCTATTGTGACATAAAAGAATTAAAGTAAATTTTTTGTTAAAATAATAATGAGGTAATTATTGTAACCTAGAGTTTGAGAAATTAAACACCATTAAATTAATTTGGTAATCAAATTAATAGAAACAATGATTTTTAACAATGAACTTAAATTTTTTTTTATTTTAAAATTTTTGGAAATTTTAATTTGTTGAAAAAAAAAAAATCTTGATTTTTCGCCTGCCAGCGTCTGAATATTTTAGGTAATGATTATTTTCTTATGTGTGTACCCAACATGTTTATTTTTATTGATTGATTGTATTGCATTGTACTGTTAGACTATAAGTGATTACATATTAGATTAAGGATGTTTTGATTAGAAGAAATGTTTAACGTAATTCATTTTAAAGAAAAAACAAAATAATAATAATGAAGAGAATTTTTTTTTGGTAAAATATATTATTTTGAATTTTGAATTTTTTTATTTTCTGTAAATTTTAAAGAATTTGTCGAGGTAATGTTATGTAATGTGAGTGTGTGTGAGCCCAGTATCTGCTAAAGGCAGCCCAGCTTGCATAAAAGGGGAAACTATCGGTAGAGGATCTGGAATAATTTAAGCCAGGGATGGAGGATTTTGGGGGTAGCATGTTAGGAGGTGAGGTGGGCTGTGGTACTTGTCGGTTCGATTTCTCGGTGTTGGGATCTCTTACGGAGAAGTCCAGTGATCTCGTTCAGATGAGTCCATGGTCGCTGAGCCAGGGGGGTCGTGTACCCATGTAGATTAAGAACAAAGGGGTTGTTGGCACCAGTTCCTCACCGGTCCTCTTCGGGGTTTATCGATGAGATTTCTTCTGTTGTGAACAGCAGAATTCTCATCGAGGGGGTATTGTAGCGTGTCAATTTTGGGTCATTTTATTTTTCTTTCAGTAAGGGGCATTTATGTTTTTATTGTTTCGTGTTCGTGCGGGATCTTATAAAATATTGTGAAAGCTTCATAGTACAACAAATTCATTCCATTATAACAGAACACGTGTTGAGAAACAGTGGTGCAATCAAGGCGAGGCGCAGTTACTGTATTGTGTCATTCGGCTAAGGAATTTGCACCTCCACGAAATTCTAAGAACTCTGTACTTGTGTGGCGGTGCACTCACGCCACTACGCAACCACGCGCCTGAGGGACGCACTCAACTAAAAACCCAAGATGGCTAGAGAGCAAATTTATTCATCATCTCTTCATCGGTCATCCGGAAACGCCGTTAAACCACGCCCACTGCTAGTGACGTCAATAGAGCAGACGCCAATATCGTGCTCTGGTATCCTGAATATAACTCTCATATTCCATGTATAAACGGAATATGCCTCAACAACTGAGCATGAACGACGACGCAAAGTAGGTGGCCGTGAATGCGCTGTTCCTCCCTCTTAGAGAAGTACATTACCAGTTCGTCACTGATCGTGTCTGCGCAGACACAGAGCCGAGTGGGCTCTACAAAATTTTATAAGTCTAATATCAAGAGTAAATTCAATTTCAACTAAAATGTGTCAGTGGTAGTAGTGAACATGTGAGAACCCTTAAATCAGTTTTATGTGACGGCGACACAGTTGTTTACGGAATAAAACGAGTTCGAATGGTCACCGCGTGCCGGCGGGGGTTATTATTTTAAATGTTAAGGGCATTGTAAAATTTTGTGTGTGTCTGTGAGAGTGTGTAAAAAATTGCAGGCTGGGCTCTGTCTGTGTCAATATTGATATGTAACAAGTAAGGTAAGATCATAGGTTAAGTTAACTTGTAGCAGATGACAAAGAGAACAAAGAGAAAAAATGTAATTTAATCTGTAAAACCATGAACAACAAATTTTGGACAAAATTTTAAATGATGCTAAAGAATTAAATTATCAATTCTCTTCATGCAAAAAAGGAGTCGAGTCACTTATTTCACTAACCCATGAAACACGTTTGTATCTAACGTACATGTGATCGGACTCTTGGACCCTATAGAAGTGATCGTGACGGTAGGTAACAAACAAAATTAATTTGTATTTTGTGTTAATAGATTTTATCATTATTAGAGCAGCACAAATGGCGCCGCGAAACAGGCACGAATTATAATAAATCATAATTAATTAATTAAATTCCACATCTACAAAGATACAAACATGTTTTAGGTTAGCATAGCAAAATAACGTTACATTACAAAATTTAATTAATTACATTATTTAGTTAATTAATTTCTTTAATTTAGTTTAATCAATTATAAAAATGTCAGATCACGAAAATAACGTAAATGAAACGACGAGTGTCGAAGTTTTTGATGAGTCAGATATAAGTAAGTTTGAGTTACATTCGACTCCAAGTGCGAGTCAAGAGAAAGCAGAGATAAATTTAAGTGACCAGAATAATGTAACTGAAGATTCGGGGGTACAGATAACCCCGATCTCAACAAAATGTAATAGGTCCGATAACGATATGATGAGTATCATGCTTAGTCAATTCGAGAGAATGAATAGTAATTTTGAGACTAAATTCAATGTAATAAATAATCGTTTTGACAATAACGATACAAAACTGAATGAAATCAAAAGTGAATTTAATTGTAAATTTGACGTTCTTCTTAAATTTGACATGATGAAGTAAAAATGAAATGTGAAAATAGTTGTAACGAATTGAAACGAGACATTGAGAAAATAGTAGAGTCAGTAGAACAGAGTAAAAGTAAAAATAATAATGATAGTAAACAAGTAACTAGTGAGAAAAATAATGTCGAAAATGAGAACATAATTAAAGATGTGATAGTAGAGAGTAAGACAACAATTGTTAACAATAATATTGAAAGTGGTAATGTAATTGAAAAGGTGGTATCAGAAAGTGATACGTTGAAAATAGATAGTGAAACAGTGAGTGAGAGAGAGAGAGTGATATGTAACGAAGTAATAATTAGTTTAAACATATTTAAAGCAGTCCAGGTCACTATGATAATTATATATAATTTACCTTATTTTCCGTCCAGTGACGTCAAGCGTAATTTGTATTTGGTTACGCGTTTCAGGCCATGTGGCCCATCCTCAGACCATCACTCCAAGAGGAGTTCGTTAAAAAATAAAAAATCCACAATACAACAAACACATAATAAATAAATACAAAAATATATTAAAACATATAAAGGCGTTCTATTACACGAACACGGTGCACCGCGTGTAGCATGCCTGAACTGCGTCAATGGAACCTGTTATCTATTATTATCTGTAATCGATCGCAGCGCGGTATCATACAGTGGGTTGGACCTGAAGTTAAGTTTATCATTAAGTATGTCGTCACACACATCTGGGTTATTATGACCTCTATATATCTCGAATTCTTCAAGCGCATCCATATAACAGCCTTTGGCACAATAATGTAGGGGTATGAAGTTATTGTTGAAATTTGTATAAGAATGATTACATGAAATCAGATGCCTTGTAAAGTTAGATTTAATATTATCTATGGAAAAATTACCCCTGTTAAAATGGCTTTGTGGTTTGTGGTCGCGGAATCTTTTGATGAACGGTCTACCCGTTTGGCCGATATAAAATCGGTCACAATCGTTACATATAAGCTTGTAAATACCAGTTTTGTATTCAATTGTTGTCTGAATGACTGGGCGAACTAAGTTCCGTAGACGGTTATTTGTTTTAAAAATGACAGTATAACCTAATTTATTTAAAGTGGATGTAAGGATCTTGGGCATCAACTCAGTATATGTTGTTGTGATGTATTTGTTGTTAGGTGTAATATCATGTGTCTGTTTGGAACGACGGGATTTGTGTTTTCTAAGAATATTGTCGATCATTTGGGATTCATATCCGTTGGCCAGAGCTATGTGTTTAATTATGTTGAGTTCACACTCGAAATCATCATTATTTAGGGGGATCATCAAAAGTCTGTGAATAAAACTGTTGTAGGCCGCTAATTTTTGAGAGAAGGGGTGGTGTGAGTCTGCATGTATGGTCACGTTTGTGGTGGTAGGTTTTCTGTAAATTTTAAAGTTTAAGCTGTTAAGTTGCCTGGTGACAGTAAGATCAAGAAAGTTGAGTTCATTATTGATTTCAGTTTCCATAGTAAATTGAATATTGTGGGTAACGGTATTCATATGATTTTTAAGATTACTGATTTGGCGTAAAGTACCGTTAAAAATTAGAAAAGTATCATCAACATATCGGCCATAAAAGATAATATTATTGGCGAAGATATTATTGTTAAGGATATAATTGTTCTCATAAAAGTCAAGATATATATCAGCCAACAGGCCGGATAACGGTGAACCCATGGCCAGGCCGTCTGTTTGAATATAATAATTACCATTGAAAGTAAAATAGTTTTGCTGAAGGATGAGTCTTAGTATGATAATTAGTTCTTTAATGAGTTGTGTGTCCAATTTGTTAGTATCATGAAGATTGTCATTCAAAATATCTAAAGTTTGGTTCACGGGTATATTTGTGTATAAATTGATGATGTCAAAGGAGGCTAGTTTGTAACTGGCTTGTAATTTTATGTCGTTGACTTTATTTATGAAATCAATATTGTTGACGATAATATGGTTGTTTTTGAGAAAGATGTTATCTTTAATTAGTGTGACGAGTTTTTTGGCCGTTTTGAAACCCGGGGCCGTAGTAAAATTGACTAATGGCCTGATAGGAATGTCATCCTTGTGGATCTTGGGTAAGCCAGTAAGTTTTGGGGCGCGCGCGTTGATAGGTTTTAAGGAACGTCGAGTGCGATCGTTAAATAAATTGGTACAATTGTTGATAGTACTATTTAATGATTTTACATATGAGTCAGTGGGATCGTAATTATTATCTCGATATTGTTATCAGAAATGAACTTGTGTACTTTCTGTGTGTATGTGTCGTTATGGATTATTACCAAAGTATGACCTTTGTCTGCCTTAGTAATAAGTGCGTTGTTATCATGCAACTTAGTTTTTATCTTTTTAAGTGTCTTGCGTTCAGCCTGTGCTCTTAACTGTTTCTGTGTTTTACAACCATTAGTATTAGGGTTATTTAAAATTTTATTAAATTTATAGTTAATTATGTGGCGTGACTGGCTTTGGAGATTCGAGTCATCAATGGCCTTGACTGCAGTCTCGGCATTAATAACTTCATCAACAATATTATGTTTGTTATCAGGTGGAAAGTTATAGTCTAAACCCTTATTAAGTAAGTTCATTTCATCGTTATCAAATGCTATATCGGTGAGGTTGACCGTGCGCGGGTAAAACGTATGTTTACATTCGGGAATATGATGCGAACATTGTGCTGAAATTAAACGTTTAAGTTTCATAGTTTGTTTTTGTCGTAATGTACGCATTGTATCTGAAATGTATGTGTTTACTTTGTCTAATATATTATCTATAATTGCAGGATGAATCTGGTTATGAATTAATAAATGCAGTTTGAATAAAGCTTTGTTAAGAGTGGCCTTTTTGGCATATAATGATTTAATTTCCTGTTTAACACGATAAATTTCAGCGTGTTTCTTAGTATTTATTCCTGCCTTAGTATTAGAATTAATGTGTATAATGGCATATTTAGGAATGATTTTATGTTTTAGACAAAGAACATTAAATTTGATGTGCGTGTTAGTTTTAAAAAGCTGGATTTTAGTATTTTGATATTTGAATACCGCGCTTGCTTGATGAGCTTCTAATTTAAACATATTTAAAGCGGTCCAGTTCACTGTATGATAATTATATATAATTTACCTTAATTTCCGTCCAGTGACGTCAAGCGTAATTTGTATTTGGTTACACGTTTCAGGCCATGTGGCCCATCCTCAGACCATCACTCCAAGAGGAGTTCGTTAAAAAATAAAAAATCCACAATAAAACAAACACATAATAAATAAATACAAAAATATATTAAAACATATAAAGGCGTTCTATTACACGAACACGGTGCACCGCGTGTAGCATGCCTGAACTGCGTCAATGGAACCTGTTATCTATTATTATCTGTAATCGATCGCAGCGCGGTATCATACAGTGGGTTGGACCTGAAGTTAAGTTTATCATTAAGTATGTCGTCACACACATCTGGGTTATTATGACCTCTATATATCTCGAATTCTTCAAGCGCATCCATATAACAGCCTTTGGCACAATAATGTAGGGGTATGAAGTTATTGTTGAAATTTGTATAAGAATGATTACATGAAATCAGATGCCTTGTAAAGTTAGATTTAATATTATCTATGGAAAAATTACCCCTGTTAAAATGGCTTTGTGGTTTGTGTTCGCGGAATCTTTTGATGAACGGTCTACCCGTTTGGCCGATATAAAATCGGTCACAATCGTCACATATAAGCTTGTAAATACCAGTTTTGTATTCGATTGTCGTCTGAATGACTGGGCGAAATAAGTTCCGTAGACGGTTATTTGTTTTAAAAATGACAGTATAACCTAATTTATTTAAAGTGGATGTAAGGATCTTGGGCATCAACTCAGTATATGTTGTTGTGATGTATTTGTTGTTAGGTGTAATATCATGTGTCTGTTTGGAACGACGGGATTTGTGTTTTCTAAGAATATTGTCGATCATTTGGGATTCATATCCGTTGGCCAGAGCTATGTGTTTAATTATGTTGAGTTCACACTCGAAATCATCATTATTTAGGGGGATCATCAAAAGTCTGTGAATAAAACTGTTGTAGGCCGCTAATTTTTGAGAGAAGGGGTGGTGTGAGTCTGCATGTATGGTCACGTTTGTGGTGGTAGGTTTTCTGTAAATTTTAAAGTTTAAGCTGTTAAGTTGCCTGGTGACAGTAAGATCAAGAAAGTTGAGTTCATTATTGATTTCAGTTTCCATAGTAAATTGAATATTGTGGGTAACGGTATTCATATGATTTTTAAGATTACTGATTTGGCGTAAAGTACCGTTAAAAATTAGAAAAGTATCATCAACATATCGGCCATAAAAGATAATATTATTGGCGAAGATATTATTGTTAAGGATATAATTGTTCTCATAAAAGTCAAGATATATATCAGCCAACAGGCCGGATAACGGTGAACCCATGGCCAGGCCGTCTGTTTGAATATAATAATTACCATTGAAAGTAAAATAGTTTTGCTGAAGGATGAGTCTTAGTATGATAATTAGTTCTTTAATGAGTTGTGTGTCCAATTTGTTAGTATCATGAAGATTGTCATTCAAAATATCTAAAGTTTGGTTCACGGGTATATTTGTGTATAAATTGATGATGTCAAAGGAGGCTAGTTTGTAACTGGCTTGTAATTTTATGTCGTTGACTTTATTTATGAAATCAATATTGTTGACGATAATATGGTTGTTTTTGAGAAAGATGTTATCTTTAATTAGTGTGACGAGTTTTTTGGCCGTTTTGAAACCCGGGGCCGTAGTAAAATTGACTAATGGCCTGATAGGAATGTCATCCTTGTGGATCTTGGGTAAGCCAGTAAGTTTTGGGGCGCGCGCGTTGATAGGTTTTAAGGAACGTCGAGTGCGATCGTTAAATAAATTGGTACAATTGTTGATAGTACTATTTAATGATTTTACATATGAGTCAGTGGGATCGTAATTATTATCTCGATATTGTTATCAGAAATGAACTTGTGTACTTTCTGTGTGTATGTGTCGTTATGGATTATTACCAAAGTATGACCTTTGTCTGCCTTAGTAATAAGTGCGTTGTTATCATGCAACTTAGTTTTTATCTTTTTAAGTGTCTTGCGTTCAGCCTGTGCTCTTAACTGTTTCTGTGTTTTACAACCATTAGTATTAGGGTTATTTAAAATTTTATTAAATTTATAGTTAATTATGTGGCGTGACTGGCTTTGGAGATTCGAGTCATCAATGGCCTTGACTGCAGTCTCGGCATTAATAACTTCATCAACAATATTATGTTTGTTATCAGGTGGAAAGTTATAGTCTAAACCCTTATTAAGTAAGTTCATTTCATCGTTATCAAATGCTATATCGGTGAGGTTGACCGTGCGCGGGTAAAACGTATGTTTACATTCGGGAATATGATGCGAACATTGTGCTGAAATTAAACGTTTAAGTTTCATAGTTTGTTTTTGTCGTAATGTACGCATTGTATCTGAAATGTATGTGTTTACTTTGTCTAATATATTATCTATAATTGCAGGATGAATCTGGTTATGAATTAATAAATGCAGTTTGAATAAAGCTTTGTTAAGAGTGGCCTTTTTGGCATATAATGATTTAATTTCCTGTTTAACACGATAAATTTCAGCGTGTTTCTTAGTATTTATTCCTGCCTTAGTATTAGAATTAATGTGTATAATGGCATATTTAGGAATGATTTTATGTTTTAGACAAAGAACATTAAATTTGATGTGCGTGTTAGTTTTAAAAAGCTGGATTTTAGTATTTTGATATTTGAATACCGCGCTTGCTTGATGAGCTTCTAATTTAAACATATTTAAAGCGGTCCAGTTCACTGTATGATAATTATATATAATTTACCTTAATTTCCGTCCAGTGACGTCAAGCGTAATTTGTATTTGGTTACACGTTTCAGGCCATGTGGCCCATCCTCAGACCATCACTCCAAGAGGAGTTCGTTAAAAAATAAAAAATCCACAATAAAACAAACACATAATAAATAAATACAAAAATATATTAAAACATATAAAGGCGTTCTATTACACGAACACGGTGCACCGCGTGTAGCATGCCTGAACTGCGTCAATGGAACCTGTTATCTATTATTATCTGTAATCGATCGCAGCGCGGTATCATACAGTGGGTTGGACCTGAAGTTAAGTTTATCATTAAGTATGTCGTCACACACATCTGGGTTATTATGACCTCTATATATCTCGAATTCTTCAAGCGCATCCATATAACGGCCTTTGGCACAATAATGTAGAGGTATGAAGTTATTGTTGAAATTTGTATAAGAATGATTGCATAAAATCAGATGCCTTGTAAAGTTAGATTTAATATTATCTATGGAAAAATTACCCCTGTTAAAATGGCTTTGTGGTTTGTGTTCGCGGAATCTTTTGATGAACGGTCTACCCGTTTGGCCGATATAAAATCGGTCACAATCGTCACATATAAGCTTGTAAATACCAGTTTTGTATTCGATTGTCGTCTGAATGACTGGGCGAAATAAGTTCCGTAGACGGTTATTTGTTTTAAAAATGACAGTATAACCTAATTTATTTAAAGTGGATGTAAGGATCTTGGGCATCAACTCAGTATATGTTGTTGTGATGTATTTGTTGTTAGGTGTAATATCATGTGTCTGTTTGGAACGACGGGATTTGTGTTTTCTAAGAATATTGTCGATCATTTGGGATTCATATCCGTTGGCCAGAGCTATGTGTTTAATTATGTTGAGTTCACACTCGAAATCATCATTATTTAGGGGGATCATCAAAAGTCTGTGAATAAAACTGTTGTAGGCCGCTAATTTTTGAGAGAAGGGGTGGTGTGAGTCTGCATGTATGGTCACGTTTGTGGTGGTAGGTTTTCTGTAAATTTTAAAGTTTAAGCTGTTAAGTTGCCTGGTGACAGTAAGATCAAGAAAGTTGAGTTGTGCCATCCATATTGTGCCAAAGGCCGTTATATGGATGCGCTTGAAGAATTCGAGATATATAGAGGTCATAATAACCCAGATGTGTGTGACGACATACTTAATGATAAACTTAACTTCAGGTCCAACCCACTGTATGATACCGCGCTGCGATCGATTACAGATAATAACAGATAACAGGTTCCATTGACGCAGTTCAGGCATGCTACACGCGGTGCACCGTGTTCGTGTAATAGAACGCCTTTATATGTTTTAATATATTTTTGTATTTATTTATTATGTGTTTGTTTTATTGTGGATTTTTTTATTTTTTAACGAACTCCTCTTGGAGTGATGGTCTGAGGATGGGCCACATGGCCTGAAACGCGTAACCAAATACAAATTACGCTTGACGTCACTGGACGGAAATTAAGGTAAATTATATATAATAATAATTAGTGTGGTTGAATTAGAAAAAGAATGGAAAGAAAGAGTAGATGAATGTGTAGGGCAGAGGGTAAATTTTCCCCTTATTTGTGATGAACCAGAGTGTTCAAAATTGTTATTGTTGAAGGGCAAGAGACCCTATTTAATGGAAGATTTAAGTTATATCCCTTTGTTGTATAAATTAGTACCCTCTGTGTGGAATGATGTTGAAAGTATGAGATGGTGTTATGATGGGAGAGATTTAGATAGAGACTCGGGTGTTGATAAAGAAATAGAATTATATAAGTTGCAGAGAAATTATAATGAGTTGAAAGAGATGAAATACTTACCTGTTAAAAGAGAGTGAAGATTATTTGGATGATACATGTTTAAACAATAATAATTTACTTTATGAAGAAAAGATAACTGACTCGATAATGAATATTACTGATGGAGACTTAACCGATGTACTCAATGTTGACCTGGTATATGATTATTACGGTAAAATGAATAAACAGAAATTTTATGATTACTATACACAAGATAACCGTATACGGAATGTAAATAAAATTGAAAATTGTTATGTGAAACCCAGGCTAATTTTTGACGATGGTGGCTGAGCCTTAAATTCACAAATGAACAATTTTAAACAGTTTGTTTATTGGTCCTGACCTAGCAACCTTGGACAATGAAGTGTGATATAACTGAATAATTATTGCTGAAGAGTTGTAAATACATGTGTAGTGAAATTAATTGTATGTATTATAAAATGTTAAATTGTTTGTATAAAATAACATTGTTGTTAAATGTTTCAGAGGTTACACGGAGATATTGGTGTGTGTGTGTGTGTGGTGTGTATTTTGTATTCATGTCAATAGGTGGATAATGTATTGTAAGTATAAAGTTCATTATACCAGTCAGATAGAATAAAACGCTTACAGGTGTGAAAAGAGTGTAACAATAATAATAAATGAATTGCGATAATGCTATTAAAGTAATTGTGGTGAATTAAAATATATCTGATCTGAATTGGAATAAAAAATTTAGGAGACAAATATGTTATATAAAAGATTTATAAAATTCGAAAAGTGTAGTAAGCAGATATGGCAGTATATGATGTAACCAGAGTGTTTAGACTATGAATGCTGAAACTGAGAATGTTTATAACTGTTGTTTATGAAAACAAGTCTGGCACACAACTGTTTATATAAACAGATGTAGGATGTTGTGACTCAAGCCTGTGGTCATGCTTGGTGACCATAACAAGAAATGTTGTAGTCTGCTGAATCAGTATCTTGAGCAAAACCCTATTGTGACATAAAAGAATTAAAGTAAATTTTTTGTTAAAATAATAATGAGGTAATTGTTGTAACCTAGAGTTTGAGAAATTAAACACCATTAAATTAATTTGGTAATCAAATTAATAGAAACAATGATTTTTAACAATGAACTAAATTTTTTTTTTATTTTAAAATTTTTGGAAATTTTAATTTGTTGAAAAAAAAAAAATCTTGATTTTTCACCTGCCAGCGTCTGAATATTTTAGGTAATGATTATTTTCTTATGTGTGTACCCAACATGTTTATTTTTATTGATTGATTGTATTGCATTGTACTGTTAGACTATAAGTGATTACATATTAGATTAAGGATGTTTTGATTAGAAGAAATGTTTAACGTAATTCATTTTAAAGAAAAAAAAAAAAAATAATAATGAAGAGAATTTTTTTTTGGTAAAATATATTATTTTGAATTTTGAATTTTGAATTTTTTTTATTTTCTGTAAATTTTAAAGAATTTGTCAAGGTAATGTTATGTAATGTGAGTGTGTGTGAGCCCAGTATCTGCTAAAGGCAGCCCAGCTTGCATAAAAGGGGAAACATATCGGTAGAGGATCTGGAATAATTTAAGCCAGGGATGGAGGATTTTGGGGGTAGCATGTTAGGAGGTGAGGTGGGCTGTGGTACTTGTCGGTTCGATTTCTCGGTGTTGGGATCTCTTACGGAGAAGTCCAGTGATCTCGTTCAGATGAGTCCATGGTCGCTGAGCCAGGGGGGTCGTGTACCCATGTAGATTAAGAACAAAGGGGTTGTTGGCACCAGTTCCTCACCGGTCCTCTTCGGGGTTTATCGATGAGATTTCTTCTGTTGTGAACAGCAGAATTCTCATCGAGGGGGTATTGTAGCGTGTCAATTTTGGGTCATTTTATTTTTCTTTCAGTAAGGGGCATTTATGTTTTTATTTATTTCGTGTTCGTGCGGGATCTTATAAAATATCGTGAAATCTTCATAGTACAACAAATTCATTCCATTATAACAGAACACGTGTTGAGAAACAGTGGTGCAATCAAGGCGAGGCGCAGTTACTGTATTGTGTCATTCGGCTAAGGAATTTGCACCTCCACGAAATTCTAAGAACTCTGTACTTGTGTGGCGGTGCACTCACGCCACTACGCAACCACGCGCCTGAGGGACGCACTCAACTAAAAACCCAAGATGGCTAGAGAGCAAATTTATTCATCATCTCTTCATCGGTCATCCGGAAACGCCGTTAAACCACGCCCACTGCTAGTGACGTCAATAGAGCAGACGCCAATATCGTGCTCTGGTATCCTGAATATAACTCTCATATTCCATGTATAAACGGAATATGCCTCAACAACTGAGCATGAACGACGACGCAAAGTAGGTGGCCGTGAATGCGCTGTTCCTCCCTCTTAGAGAAGTACATTACCAGTTCGTCACTGATCGTGTCTGCGCAGACACAGAGCTGAGTGGGCTCTACAAAATTTTATAAGTCTAATATCAAGAGTAAATTCAATTTCAACTAAAATGTGTCAGTGGTAGTAGTGAACATGTGAGAACCCTTAAATCAGTTTTATGTGACGGCGACACAGTTGTTTACGGAATAAAACGAGTTCGAATGGTCACCGCGTGCCGGCGGGGGTTATTATTTTAAATGTTAAGGGCATTGTAAAATTTTTTGTGTGTCTGTGAGAGTGTGTAAAAAATTGCAGGCTGGGCTCTGTCTGTGTCAATATTGATATGTAACAAGTAAGGTAAGATCATAGGTTAAGTTAACTTGTAGCAGATGACAAAGAGAACAAAGAGAAAAAATGTAATTTAATCTGTAAAACCATGAACAACAAATTTTGGACAAAATTTTAAATGATGCTAAAGAATTAAATTATCAATTCTCTTCATGCAAAAAAGGAGTCGAGTCACTTATTTCACTAACCCATGAAACACGTTTGTATCTAACGTACATGTGATCGGACTCTTGGACCCTGTAGAAGCGATCGTGACGGTAGGTAACAAACAAAATTGATTTGTATTTTGTGTTAATAGATTTTATCATTAATAGAGCAGCACAAACCATTTTTCTCAATCAACTCAGACAGGTTTGAAACTGCGAACAGAAAATTTGAATTTCATAGAGGACCTTGCTCTAATGACTGATCTACTAGAAGAACTGTCCCTCTTATCTCTTGCATTGCAAAGCCAGATGTAACTGTAGTGAAAGCAGATCGACTGATCAAGAGATGCATAAGAGCATTAAGTATATTAAAAGACAGCAAAGGAAAATATGAAAGTCTTGTACCTACAACGATAAAATCAGATACCCATAAACATATTCCATTCAGTAGAAATAACAAAATTGTAAAATTACCAAGAAATCAACTGACACAAAGTGTCATAGATAACATGACAAACAGATTAGGGAGTGAAGAAAATGAGACGTATAAAAATATGTTGTCTCTATTTACCCTATTGGACTCTACCACCTGGCCAGTGAAGTCACACTTTCTCCCTGGTATGACGGAGAAAAAAAGCTTTATAAATTAAGCAATCTTATAAAGTTTGACATTCCGGTAAATGATTTTAGAGACCTAATTGATGACAGAGACATGCCTAACAAAACACAACCTGGAAGCATATTACAAGCTAAGAAAATCATGAAGGTGATTGCTGTCAGCTCAGCAGAAGCGGAGCGCGCTTTCAGTTTGATGAATATAATAGCTACTGATCAGAGGAATGCTCTTCTTGTCAGCAACATCTCCCACCTGATGACCATAAAGCTTATAGGGAAACCTATATCAGACTGAGATCCAACCCCGTTTGTGAAATTGTGGCTATGACAGGGGCACCACACGGCAACCGATATGAGAGTGAGAAGGAAAGTGAAGCAAGATTTTTCGAAAAACCAAAGTACCATTTGGAGCCTTCTGTAACATCAACCTACAGACATTTTGGCTATAAACTGAAGATTAGAAATTGTTTTTTGTTTCAGAATATAAAACAAATTTAATGTAGCTTAAATAAGAATATATCGTATTTTCTTTCTGTGTATTTCATATTACATCTTTCTTTCCCTTCCCCATAATACAGTTCACATCCAACTCAGTCTACAGAACCGGTTGTTAAATTTTTAGAGTGACGCCACTGCTTGTACAGCAAATACTGACAATTGTTTGAATTTCAACAATAGGCCTACTTTTTGACCTAGTGTTTCAATGACACAGGTTCAGGTTCGGCAAGATAAGTTTAGGACACCGAAGAACACTGAAGCATATCAGCCTTGTATATGACCACACCCAATTGTCTGAAAAATGTTTAAATCTTTAAAATATCCAATCGTATAATATAATATGGTATACAGTGTTTCATAAGGACAAATATATACTTTACAAAAATAAAATGTGATGTAATACCTTATATTTAGTATCTTCAACAGATAACTCTTCTCCAATACCTGACTTTATATCAAGCGATGTACAATACAGTTCATCTGAAATTACTTCTTTCTTTACCACTAAACTGGTTATGACAGGAGTCAATTCTGTTTCCATATCACTCTTGATGGCAGTATCCATATCAGATAAAAGAACTGAAATTAAAAAAATAAAAATCTTAAAGTTCTCACTAATATAAAATTACAATAAATCACAATAATATAATTTTTTTTAATAATAATTATTATTTTAAAATTATTATCTCAGATACAGCTCACAATAACTCAATGCCACAGACACAAAATGTCCTGTGTAATGTCATTGTACATATTATACTTATTGCATTCTGTGTGTGTGTGTGTGTGTGTGTGTGACACACACACACACACACACAGAAGAGCCCTTTAAAAACAAGCTCTGTAATATTCTCCTCAAATTAACCTTTTGAAATTAAAATATTAATGAAACTGGTTTTTTAACATTTCTAAATTATTCTCACAATAATCCTAATTTTTTGCCTAATTAAATTATTTGTTAAAATATCTCTATCCTTTAACTTGTCAATTCTGGGACTTGACATGAAGTTATCACTAGCATCTGTTTAATTATACAAATGCTAATCAAAAAATTCACCTCCAATTACTCATAAAAGAGTACACAGAGAAAACTATTTTAATATGCACAAAAGTAACAAACATATCTAAATTACATTTCTGCATAGTCATTACTAACACAGAGGCACTTATTGTATCATGACACAAGCTACTCCAGTCACTCACTAAAAACACACCACCAGAGTATCCACCCAGTAGTTGA
Organism: Magicicada septendecula; assembly: GCA_034769895.1. NCBI lineage: Eukaryota > Metazoa > Arthropoda > Insecta > Hemiptera > Cicadidae > Magicicada > Magicicada septendecula. The sequence goes on from CM068373.1 coordinate 30,106,832, forward strand.
TGCCATCAATTGAGGACCTCTGAGTTTCACACTAAAATCTACACAAAATGTTTCTGTATGGTCTATTATTGTACCAACCCTGAGGGAGTCTACACAAAATGTTTCTGTATGGTCTATTTTGTACCAACCCTGTGGGAGTCTACAGTAAATGTTTCTGTATGGTCTATTACTGTACCAACCCTGTGGGAGTCTACACAAAATGTTTCTATATGGTCTATTATTGTACCAACCCTGAGGGAGTCTACACAAAATGTTTCTGTATGGTCTACATTGTACCAACCCTGTGGGAGTCTACACAAAATGTTTCTGTATGGTCTATTATTGTAACATTTCTGACCCATAATAAACAAACGACACAAATGCTCGATCTTGCCAACAATTTTTAACATATAGCCTATACTGATAACAAGCTTTGGTTAAGAAATTCAAAAGCTGAATCAGGAAGGTTCGTGTGAATTCCTTGCTCTATGTATACAAAAAACTAATAATACAGAGAAGAGAAGACCAGTTACAAAACGTGATAGTTACATCCTACAAAATCATGGGCTAAAGATCTCTACTACAAAATCAAAAATTATGACATTTAAAAGTAAACATTGATCAGAACAAAAATAGCCACAAGCAGTCTCAACTTTTAAAACAAATGTTCATTTTAATTATCTGGAATGTGATACTTGTGCGAAATATGACACTGACTGGAATAATAAGTTAGCAAAACTGATAATTGTCTATGGAATGATATCCAGATATTAAAAATATAAAACTTGAAAAGATAATTGCATGAAATTGTATATAACAGTAGCAATGCCCATATTTGTATATGCAAATAAACACAGACTCTCAGTAAATTCAGCTGCTTAAGTTTTTAAGAAGTACAAAAAGATATTCCTTTCAAGATTAGAAAAGAAATTATGACAGTAAAAAGAACTAAAAATTGTATCTGTACAAGAAGATATGAGAAGATGCTGCACTTGGACTATGTAACAGATATCCAGAGACAGTCCTGAGCCATCAGCTTAATGGAAAGAATGATGATGGTAGGCCAAGGAGGAGCTCAGTTCTGGAACAGGTCAACTAGGGCCTACTCATGGCTGATTCTAGCAGACAGCCGGTATATTAAACACGGCAACAATGGAACCAGCTGACATTTGAGGCCGACTATAGATGATCTCTTAATTTATGTACTTCAATAATCAAATCGTGTCATTTTTAATTGCCAGTTAACATCAGTTTTATAATTCATCATTGTTTGCTAATTAAAAGTTTATTATGTAAAATACTGTTAAATTTTTTAGAAATATAGTAATAAACTCATTCATATTATACAAATACAATAACTCGAAAAAATTAAATCATTAGGCCTAACACTAATTCTCTAATTTCTTCAATTTAAACATATCGTACTAAGCACGCACAGACCTATAATTTAGACTTAGCTATAGATATGCCTACTCATTATTTTAGTAATGCTATGAAATTAAATCAAAATATAACATGTTTACTTTAGCTATTTTATTACACTATGCTTATAGGCCTCAGATGCAACGTTGCCACATTTAATATCCCGGCCTTCTACTAGAGCCAGCCATGTTTCTGGTGACAATAGAAGGATTGATAAATTCCGAATTTGGCCACACCCACAAATCGAGCAACAGGAGAGAAAAAGAAGAAGACAATTAAATTTTAGGAAAACATTTTAACTATATCACTTTCCATTCTACACATATAAAATGTTCTTATGATTGGTAATTCAAACCATATTTAGCTTCTACCCACTGAACACAATGGTCTGAACTGAACTGTCAAAACATGTACCGGTACCATAGGGTGGGTCGAAAAAAATTTAAGATTTTTTTTTTTTTTGAACCGCTATAGTGCGGAAAAGTTGCCTCCTATAATAAGAAGAAAAACGACGTAACAAAATTTTAAATTGGTTGACATCTTGCGGTCGCGCATCGTACTTAAAGTTTATAGAAATTGACGAAAACGAACATTGTTCGCAAATTTTTTAATATTACTTAAAATTCTACGATTGACACACGCTATAGTTTGTGATGTTTATTTTATGGTTCAATAAAGTTAAATATATTAAAACATCATTAATATTTCAATGTTTACCGGTCCCGCAATGTGTTCGAAAAACGGGAATTTTCAAAATTTTTGCAAGTTTCATTGTGCAGATAATCACCTTACAACATTTTTATACCATAAAAAAAGTATTGCCTATACAAGTAATTATAACTTTAGACGTCTATAACGGTTAGTTAAATAGTATGTACGAGTAGTTTAGAGTAGATACAATGTGCGTGGAATTGTAATATGAGACAACGTTTACCCCCTCCATCACTTCATAACATCACCTACTCCTCCCTCGCTCCCGCCATTTCCTGTCATGACTCGTCAGTCAGCCACTGGCTTTTGGTGCTGTTTTGTTTACTGTGCGTGCGTGCGTTTACTATTGTTGTATTAGTTTCTGTGTGTATTTTATAAATTTGTTGCTGTTTTTCACTTTTGGTCAGCACAGTTGTAACGATGGATGTGTCGAAGAAAATAATTACTAGACAGGCATTTGAATGCCCCATATTTGGTCACTTGAGAGATTTTCTTCAGAGCAAACTACCAACACATGAATGTGTTCTCCGATGCTGTTTTGAAGAGAGATTCAAGTTATCTATTGAGACAAATAACAAGAGCATACGTTTTTCTAAAGTAGCCGGGACAGTAGCGGAAAAAATTAAATGTTTTTACGACAAAGCATCTTTCCCTGTGGTGTCAGATTACAGAATAGTTCAGCTAATTAATGCTTACCATGATTCCTATTATAAGATCAGAATATCGTATCGTGATAAAGACAAAATTTCATTTAAGCAGAAGATTGACGAGTTTAAACTGAGAGCTTCTTCACTTTTTGATGTCGCTGCTTGTAAATGTGCTATTGCTGTAGACTGTACATGCAAAAAAACACCGGATGCGTGTGAATGTGCAATCAATCAACTGCAAATGCGAAAAAGCAAAAAAGATTCCTCCCCTTGAGTTGAGACTTATTTTTCTTCAAAGGCAATACGGTTTGGGGAAAATTGGATCTTTGGACTTGAAAGTAACAAAAAAGTTAAATGAAAGTGTCAAGCGGAAGATCCATGAGCTTCAGCAACCACAGAGTGAACCAAAATTTTCTAACATCGAAGCTGAAGAATATACAGAAGATAAAGAGCACTATTCTTCTGATGTTTCAGATGATGAGGATGAGAAATTTAAACCAAGTCCATCGTCAGCAAAACCCCATTGACAGATGAGAGTTAAACTGAGCACAACAGCGTTAAACAGTGATCGATTTGGATTGTCCGACAGCGCAACAGCTGCCATACCTTCAAGTGTTCTGCAAGACATTGGAATGATAACCGACACAGATTCTTCCCATGTGGTTGACAAATGTAAAATCAGAAGAGAAAAGAGTCATGTCAGGACTGATTTGAAGTGTACGCCTAACGAAGAAATTTGTGGCCTTTACTTTGATGGCAGAAAAGACGATACTTTGTCGAAAAAGTAAACGCCACACATTTTCGCAGTAACAGAAAAGAAGAACATTATTCTTTGATTCAGGAACCAGGATCGACTTACATTGGTCATGTTTCTCCATCCTCGAGTTCGTCAACCGATATAACTCGAAGCATTATTTCTCATCTGTCTGAACTTGAAATATCGCTTGAAAAGCTACAAGTGATCGGGTGTGACGGCACTGTTACTAACACCGGCTGGAAGAATGGCGACATCCATCAGCTAGAACTGCACGTGGGAAGACCACTACAGTGGAGCGTGCGTCTACTGCACTTCAACGAACTCCCTTTCCGTCAATCTTACAGCACATAGATGGTGTTACCACGGGGCCAAAATCTTTTTCTGGGCCCTTTGGACAACAGCTTACTGGGTGTGAAAAGCTCCCTGTGGTCAAGTACGAATCTGTAGATTGTTTGATTCCAGAAATAGACAGAAATATGCTGAGCAAAGACCTGCAGTATTTATTAGACATATCCAAACCAATAAAGTCGGGACATTGTGCAGAGGTTTTGTCAATTCGAGATCCTGGCCCTCTGTCACATTCTAGATGGCTAACTGCGGCCAATAGAGTGCTTAGGTTGTACATAAGTTTGCCCAATCCTTCTAAGAACTTGAAACAAATAGTTATCTTCATCTTGAAATCATACATGCTTGTGTGGTTCAACATCAAGAAAAGCAAACTTTTTACTGATGGCCCTAAACATGTTTTTCTAGCAATTCAAACATCGCGGTATTTATCTGACGACCTACTTCAAGTTGTGAATCCAGTAATTGGACGCAATGCGTTCTTTGCACACAAAGAAAATTTACTGTTGGCTATGATCGTTGATGACAGAGAACACGTTCAAGAGCTTGGATAGCCTATAGGAGAATTTTAAAAGCAAGACAATCCGCCTCTAAAGGAAAAACAATTAGAAACTTCATGCCACCTAAGATAAACTTTGAAGCTACCGATTATACTGGAATTATTTACTGGAATACTTGCCCTTTGTATCCTCCCCCAATGTTACGGGAAGTATGTGATGATGATATTAAATCAATTATCAATTCCGACACAAAGCCCATCAGAGACATCAAAAAGTTTCCCTGTCACACACAGGCAGTCGAGAGATGTGTCAAACTTGTTACCGAGGCCTCAACTAAAGTATGTGGACATGAAGCTAGAGATGGCTACATCAGATCTACGCTGTTATCAAGATCGGTTATCCCTGATTTCTCCCAAAAGTCAGACTTTAAACTTGTTCATATTGAAAAGAAACAGTAGAAGTAACAGTGAACCACTGAATCCATTAGTCAATTTGTTGTAAATAGTGGTAAAATATAATGCAAATAACACACCCCTACTTTGGATGGTTGGTTGGGTAGGGTGTGGGTGGAACTCGACGTGCAGCCACCTCCTCGTTGTGAGTTCTGGGTCGTCTTGTTCTGACAAAATGGGTGAAGAGCTGCACAATGAAACTTGCAAAAATTTTGAAAATCCCGTTTTTCGAACACATTGCGCGACCGGTAAACATTGAAATATTAATGATGTTTTAATTTATTTAACTTTATATAGTTACATCACAAACATAAAATAAACATCACAAACTATACCATGTCGATCGTAGAATTTTAAGTAATATTAAAAATTTATGAAAAATGTTCATTTTCGTCAATTTCTATAAACTTTAAGTACAATGCGTGACTGCAAGATGTCACCCGATTTTAAATTTTTTTACGTCGTTTTTCTTCTTATTATAGGAGGCAACTTTTCCGCACTATAGCGGTTCGAAAAAAAAATCTTAATTTTTTTTTACCCACCCTAATGTACCTTGTACTGTATAAGTGAATAAATGTGGTATTGACCACAAAATCTTGTTTGTTCAATATACAAGTGACTAACATAGACCATCAAGCCATTTAATGACAGCTACTGCACAGATTATCCAATCTATACTACTATACAACACACTGCCATAGAATACCAAATCTGGTTTGTTCAATATACAAGTGACTAACATAGACTTTCAAGCCATTTAATGTCAGCTACTGCACAGACTATCCAATCTATACTACTATACAACACAGTGCCATGGAATACCAAATCTTGTTTGTTCAATATGCAAGTGACTAACATATACCGTCTAGCCATTTGATGTCAGCTACTGCACAGACTATCCAATCTATACTATTATACAACACACTGTCATAGAATACCAAATCTTGTTTGTTCAATATACAAGTGAGTAACATAGACCGTCTAACCATTTAATGTCAGCTACTGCACTGACTATCCAATCTATTCTACTATACAACACACTGTCACAGAATACCAAATCTTGTTTGTTCTGCAATTCAGTTCGGGAAAGAGCATAGTATGCCTATTTAACTCTTTTATGTATACCATCCATACCCATAAATGAGTCTATATTACATGGTATACCATGAATACCATCATACACAAAAACAAAAGCCAATTACTGGTTGATTTGTTATCACAGTTTGTTACTTTCTGTAAACTGCACAAGCTGAATGCCTGAATAATAAACAGATGGTTACACGGTCCTCTTAAAACATTATGGTGAATCTGATGCCTGTCATTCAGCTTGTGCTCCTATAATGTCTGGAGTGTCTCCATATTACATTCTTAAAAACATGTTTAATAGTATAAAATACAAGATAAATCGGCTACAATTTTAAAATACAAAATATGGTTCTAAATATAATAAATATGGGATGTTCCACAAAATATAAGCTATAACTGTGACTAAGTTATCAACGAGACATAAGCAGGCATCCCCTGGACATCTTTGCAAGTCACCACTGGGCTGAAATGCAAGTCAGCTATTGACTTGCAATATTTTGGGCTCGGAGGGCTAAATATGTCAAAATACATAACGTAAGTAAAGTAAATCCAGGGAACATAGAACGGCTCATGCCATGGCCGGCCATGCTCGTGACCCAACTTTACAAACTGTAACTACTTGTTAATCATGTGTTTTTGGTACCGTCTTGCTTCTTTAAATATCTGCTGTTATTACCTAAATCCGGTTTGGCGGGGTCTTATGTTCAGCTACAATATAAGTACAAAATATGTTTCAAAAATACAGACTGAAATCTTAAAAATTTATTCACCTACTTCACCATAAAATGACATTTATAACCTTCAAAATAGATCCTACAAAATGCATAGTGATGAATATGACGTGGATATGGGGAGTTTATACATTCATAGAATAAAGCGAATAGCATAGCGGCAACTAACACTGATGTCTGTAAGGCCACTGATGCTTTAGTTGGTCTTACACAAAGGTGAATGAGCGCCATATTAACTGAGTAGTTAGTGGGATCGCCACTACATTTTGCCTTAATGTAATTCAATTGCCTACAACGCAAAGCATTATATTTCGGACTCGTGGGTGGTTGGCTCATCAGTTTCCTACAGTATCCACCGCTGAGTGATTTTGGGTAGCCGGCTCACCGCACATGCTTTAGTCTCCGGCGCCTCCGAGGTTACTAATAGAGGTGGGCCGATATACCTGTAATAGGTATTTTGGAACGATATTTTTGTGGAACGGATGTAACAGTGACTGAAAAGTTGAAATACCTGTTATTCGCGGCGACGCTGTTCCGAGTCGAGACACGCCGCCCTCGCTGTTCCGAGTCGAGGCACACCCCCTACGAAACTACACAGAGAGAGACACACACACACACACACACACACACACAAAGTATGCAAGATCACGTAAACGAATATGCCAAGGCCAAATACTAGGCGTACAAAAATATCGCTGGAACGCAAGGAACAGCCAGTAACGCGTATTTAAAATACTAGCTATTTCAAATACTAGTGGTATCACTGATACACAAGGAACAACGCATTCCAGAGTAACAGTAGTATTTTAGTAACACCTAATATTTTAGTAACACCTAGTATTTTAGGAACAGGTAGATCAAGCATATTTCGAGTAGGACTAGTACACTTTTCGTCCTGTATACTTCATTCTGCGCAAAGAGCGGAGCTATTTTTAATAAAGGAAAAAATTCATCCTGATGTTACATTTATGCTCGTGTGATATGCAGATATATAATACAGATTATATGCTAATAAATTATATATTATACTAATCACCAACTTGGTAAGTTTTGAAATAATGAATTATATTGTGTTATAACTTATAGAGTGGCTGATGTTGATAGGTTATACTTTTTATTAATGTGATTTTAACTGCACTACACATCTGATCTCACGTAAATGATGAGATTGTTGTAATGGACGTTTATGCACTTTATCAAGCCCTGTTCCTTAAATCTAATTCCTTAAGGGTAATCGGTTTAAATTATGTCCGATAAAAATTTATTATTGTTTTGAACATAAATTTGTATTTATTATTTTTTTAAGTAAATATTTTTTTCCTAGCTAGGTCTTCTTGCTTACCACTAGTGGTATGTCTACCAAGGGTCGGGAACCCCTGTACTATGGGGGAAGGCCTTTTTAAGTATTGCTGTCCAGTGGAAAGTGTTGACTGTGACTGTTGTTGGTTTTGCTTGGTGACATGGATCGAAGAAGAAAAACAAGTGATGTGTGGAGCTTTTTTGAATCAGTCGGTAACTGTGTTGCATTGTGCAACATTTGCAAAACAAAACTATCATATAAAAGTACAGTTAGTAATTTTAAAAAAACATTTACAAAGAAGCCATCCAACAGTTGCTCTTCCTATTATATCCACCCAAACTGCTGTGCAATCTTTGCCAAGAACAGAAACTTCTTCAGGTGATATATTGCAAATAGGACCAGATGTGCAAGAAAACTTAGTAGTAGAATCTTCCTCCCATTTTTTTAGTCCAGAGAGACCAACCACTTCAAGAGCTACTGACACCTTCCAAAATCAACCATCTTCATTTCAGTCGCCTGTTCCAACAAGTAAAAAACAAATGTCAATATCAACTTACACACCCAAAAAATTAGCAGTATCTGATAAAAACAAAATTGATGAGGCCATAATGAAACTTTTTATTTGGGATGTTCAACCATTTACAGTTGTTGAAGACAGAGGTTTCCGAAATTTGATGAATACTTGTGCCCCTAGTTATCAAATTCCTTCTAGAAAGTATTTTGCTAACACACTGTTACCAGCTTATTATGAAACAAAGGTAAATGAAATGAAAGAATCTCTTAAAAAAGATGCACCAAGTGTTTGCTTAACAACTGACACATGGTCTTCTTCAACAAATGAAACTTTTAATGCAATTACTGCACATTACATTAATCAGGATTTTGAAATGAAACCTATACTATTAGACTGTTCAGTTATCATAATAAATAAAACATCTCAAAATTTAGCAGATGAAATTATAAATGAATGGGGCTTGTTGTAATGGGACAATTTTGAAGGAGGTATGTTTTTTATTTCATTTAATATCAACTATTGGGAAATAATCGGTTTGGACACCCTTTGCGGCCACCGAGACCACTAACACTTGTTTGGACACCCTGTATACAATCCTGTACCGGTCCGTACCTAGCGCACAACGATAACACCGTGGAATGTCAGCTTGTGCGCACATGCGTGTATCCTCCGTTGGGGAGGAGTAACAAAAACTTGGTGAATAACGCTCAACTACAATGGAATGTGGCAGTGCGTGTGCGCCCGTGTGCCGCTATCTGTACTCTCGACACCAAAGTCGATCACCGGAACCAGCCATGTAAGATGCCGCAGCCAATCACAGCACGAGCTGGCGGAAATGTTTTTTGACCAACGCACTTGCAGCGCAGTCAGTCGACGAAATCACCCGTTCCCGGCCGGGGCAAGGTTCGCAGTTCGCGACCCTTAAATTTTGCATTTTAACATATTCTGAAGTGTAACAGTAAATTTGAAGATAAACAGTTAAATCCGACAGTTTAAATGAAGTTAGCGGAGTGAACAGCAAAGGTGAAAAGTGTGACAAATAAACAGGACATTCATATACATGCGCGACGCCACACGTGGTCAACAGAAGGACGCTGGTTAAGTAGTCGACTCAAATCTAATTTCAATTATTTTTCAAATGTATAAAAAAAAGGGGTTATAACTAAATTATGGGGAATTTTATAGTATGAGAGATAGAGAGAGAGAGCAATATGGGTCGCTTTCATAATTTAGATACCATGGTTAGAATGTTAAGTGTTTAGTCATAAGTATCGCAACTATTTTCATTTCATGTATAACAAGTATCAATGTTTTCAAGCGAAGTTTTTCGAATGAACCGCTAGTAAATTAAAATTGAACTGATATTCCAATAATTATTAACGATGTAATGTAAAAGAAATTGATGAAGAGGGAGTTAAAATTTAATAATTAATATTAAAAAATTAAAAGTTAATAAAAAGTGTCAATTAAACACATCAATGTGTGTTTGTCATTGCATTGCCTGTTTTTCTCTGCCTAAGTACATCAGACGACACCCTGATAATTCGCTAAGAAGGTAAGTGATACCAATTTAAATTTTTTTATTAAACAAGTAGAGTTTCAGTTGTATACACAGATTTCTAGATTTTTAATATTTATTTTAAACTCGTACAGTTTTAGTCGTCGCCCGAAATGGGGGCGAATTTTAAATATTTTAATTACTAAAGTATTGACCTGCTTTATTGTCTGGAAAAATTTCAATTGTTATTACTGATAATGCCATAAATATTACTAGTGCTATACAAAGCATACTTAAGTGGAAGCATTTTGGATGTTACGCTCACACATTAAATTTAATTGTTTAAGATAGCCTGTTAATTGTAAATGACATAATCAAAAAAGTAAAAACAATTGTAACATTTTTTAAGAGAAGTAATATTGCACATTTAAAAATCACAAAATATCAAGAACAGATAGGTGTTCAGCAACCTAAAAAACTTCTGCAAGATGTTGTAACACGGTGGAATTCTGTTTACTATATGCTGAAACGATTTGTTGAACTGGAAGAAGCTGTAAAACACTCTCTGGCATTACTAACAACAGACATAGAAACATTAACAGCTGAAGAATGGGGAATTTGTAAAGAACTGTGTGCTATTCTGCGACCTTGTGAGGAGGTAACAAAAGAAATGAGTGGAGAGAAATATATCACCGCCAGCCAGATAATACCTATAACCCAAGGATTAAAATTATCAATACAAAAGGTAAGTGTGAAATTAACTAAACCACTTGTCAAAGAAATTGCACTTAAACTTCTAGAAGGAATTTCTGTAAGGTTTGCTAATTTGGAAAAAAGCAAAACAATTTCACTTTGCATGATGCTTGACCCCAGGTACAAACACTACTTTTTTGAAGACAATACTTCTCTAGAAAATACAAAAAAAAAATGCAGCTGAACTAGTAGCTTCACAAATTACAAAAAATTCAAGAACCAATACAAGCATTGAAACCAAAATAAATCTACAACCTAACATAACAGAGGAGGAAACAGTTTCAATTTGGGACCATTATAAAAACCAGATAAGCAAAGTTAAACAAATAGGGACATCTTTATCAATGGCTATACAAGAAGTAGATAAATATCTTCAAGACACACCAATAGAGAGAAGCGACAATCCCTTACTGTGGTGGAAAGATCACCAACGTGTATACCCTAATCTTGCACATTTGGTCAGAACTAGATGTAACATGGTTGCAACATCCGTTCCCTGTGAAAGAATATTTTCCAGGGCAGGAATAATTTTATCTGAACGAAGAACACGATTAACTTCGAGGAAAGTGCAACAGCTGATATTTTTAAATACAAATTTGAAATAGTGACTGAATAACTGAAATTCTAGTATTTTAAAAACCATTCCGTAGTTTAATTTTACCTATAATGTGTTATTTGAGTGAAGCAAATTGTAATGTGAATAGGTGTGACAAAGACTAGTTCATGACTTGTATATCCTGTGTACATTGGTGAGTGGATCTGAAGATTTCGAGGTATGTAATGTATTTAATTTACTTTTGTTGTTGCTTATTATTTATAAGTTTTTATTTATTTATTCATATTTATTTTATTACAGTTGTTTTTATTATTTTTATTTGTAAAATTTTGTTTATTCACTCTTGTGGCTTACTGTTATGTTTTTATTATAATTATGTTTCTGATGTTTTTTACACATTATTTGTTGTGGTATTACGTGTACTCTAAATTATTTCATTGCTTGGATTTTGTTGTCCATGACGTGTCCGTTACTTAACTAAATATCACTATTGTTTGACGACTGGAACACTAGGTTTTTTATAAGTAAAATCGTAAAGATTTACCTTACAGCCTAAACCGGCTTTCACCTTTAGAATATGGGTCGCTTTCATAATTTAGATACCATGGTTAGAATGTTAAGTGTTTAGTCATAAGTATCGCAACTATTTTCATTTCATGTATAACAAGTATCAATGTTTTCAAGCAAAGTTTTTCGAATGAACCGCTAGTAAATTAAAATTGAACTGATATTCCAATAATTATTAACGATGTAATGTAAAAGAAATTGATGAAGAGGGAGTTAAAATTTAATAATTAATATTAAAAAATTAAAAGTTAATAAAAAGTGTCAATTAAACACATCAATGTGTGTTTGTCATTGCATTGCCTGTTTTTCTCTGCCTAAGTACATCAGACGACACCCTGATAATTCGCTAAGAAGGTAAGTGATACCAATTTAAATTTTTTTATTAAACAAGTAGAGTTTCAGTTGTATACACAGATTTCTAGATTTTTAATATTTATTTTAAACTCGTACAGTTTTAGTCGTCGCCCGAAATGGGGGTGAATTTTAAATATTTTAATTACTAAAGTATTGACCTGCTTTAGTTGGCGCCCGAACAGGGACATTGTAAATTAATTTTTAATGTAATATGAAATAAATTAATTTACAACCTGATCGAAATGGCAGAGAAAAGCGAGAGTGCAAATTTATGTGAAGATATTGTGGAGGGGTCAATTTTAAATGTTACGCAAGACGATTTAGTATCGACAAATATTAACGAGAGTGTAGACAATACAACACACGAATTAACGATTGAGACAGTAGACGCAAAAATAAGCGATAATGTAAATATATTTAATCAGTTAGCATTGATGATGGAGATGATGTCAGGAGTGAAAACTGAGATGTCAGGAATGAAAACTGAGATTAAATCAGAAATAAATGTCGTAAATATGAGCTTAAATGAAATGAAAACAGAAAACAACAATTTGAAAGCTGAGATTAAATCAGAAATAAATACTATAAATGTTAAACTGACTGATTTAAATAACGAGTTCATAAATGTGAGGAGCAAATTGAGAGCGAGTGAAATAAATATGAATAGCCGTTTGGAAAGCATGAATGAGACTATTTTTGGAGTGAGAGATGAACTGACTAGTGATATAAATAAGATACAAAACGAAATGAAAAACGATATAAAAATAATTAACGAAAGACAGAAAGAGAAAATGCTAGAGACAAATAAAAAATTTGACACATTGACAAATAAATTTAATGATAAAATTAAAAAGCAAAATGACAAAATGGACAGTAATGTTCAATCTATAATTAATGAGTGTGAACTAATCAGACGAGCCAGTGAAATACAAGAAAATATAAATGATGAATTTAGAAGTAACTTTGAGCAGATTGATGTAATTAAAACTGATGTAACTAGTTTGAAAAGTAAACACACAGAACACGAAAAAGAAATAACTAAAGTCAGAGAAGATTTAAGTGTAGCAATTAACCAAAAATTTACTAGTGTGAGTGAGAGAGTGAATATGGAAGTAGAGTTAAGCTATTTTAGTAATGAAAGTAGGGGAGTGAACCCCATACAATTTTTGAACTCTATAAAAAGTTTTAATAAATATAACCAAGAAAGTTGGGAGATTAAATTAGTAAGAATTTTAAAGTACTTTAAAGGGGAAGCTAAAATATGGGCGGATGCTCATAACGATAACTGGGTAGATTTTAATGAGTTTGAGCTAGCATTTAGAAATAAGTACTGGTCGGAAGAGAAACAAGAGGGGTTACGTAGTACCATAATGGGATGGGGCAATTTTAATATTAAGCACATGAGTATTACATCGTATGTGACGAGACTATATAGTCAGGTTAAATATTTAGAACCACCAATGCCTCTTTCATCTTTTATAAGATACATTAGTAAACATTTACCCAAGGACATACGGTCCACAATCAGAACCCGGGAGTTTGCTAATATCGCAGAATTAGAAAAAATACTAGAAGCATACCAGAGTATGAAAGAGGAAGAAGATAATAAATACCAGTTTAGAGTCAACGAATCAAGTCAAATAAATACTGAAACAAGACAACTAGACCATTTTATTAGTAATGTGAGTAGATCAGGGGAGGGGGCGTGGTTGTGTCCAAACCCTAGTTGTGGAGCTAGTAATTATAATGGGTCGCGGAATCAATGTTACCGGTGTCAGGGTCCGAGGGGTAGTGCCCAAGGGAGAGTGGAGAATTATAATAGGGGTTGCGATCAATTTAGAGGGAATCATAGGGGGAGAGGTTTTACTAGTAATCGGGGAGTGTCAGGAAATTTTAATCATAGAGGAAGAGGGGGATATGTTAGTAACCCAAATGAAACTCGGGGCGTGGAAGCACCAGCTCATAACCAAAACAGTAGGGGGGTTTACAGTGAACCACCACCTCCAATACCGTTAAACTAATCAGGGCGGTTGAAAAAGAAAGCCCCCAGCCGTCTAGTAATCACCTAACAATAGGGTCACTAATTACTAATATACATAACGATTTATCTGACGAAGAAGCGGGCGAGAGTAATAATGCTTTCGGGATGGCAGAATTTGAAGCCGAAGTGTTTAATACTAAATATATTTTTCTAGTAGATTCAGGGAGTGAACTGACTGCTATAGACGATAGAATGTTAGAAAAATAAAAAATCAAACTACAGAAACAATTCCACAATTACCAGTACTGGGAATTAGTGTTATAGGAGTAACGGGTGTTCGCAGTAAAAAAGTAACCAAACAAATAATGCTACAATTAAAAGTAAATGAGAATACAATAAGTGTACCTTTCTTAGTTATTCCAGGACTAAATATGGGAGCTATAATGGGTAATGATTTTTTGAATAATTTCAAAGTAGAATTAAACTATTACACACAGACTATGAAATTAAATAATAATAATAATATAATTGAAATACCATTCATACAAAAGAAAGTTGTAGGAATGAAAGCATTAAAAATAATTAGTAAGGGAATGTTAATTTCTGACAATGATATAAATGAGTGTAGGCCCTTAATGATAAATTATTGTAACTTGAGAGTAAATAGTAATGAGTTCTGTGAAAATGAAAATAATTGGGAGGAGAAAATGAATGAAATCCTGTATCAAGAGGGGGAATTTAGCTACCAAGAGAGAGAAAAAATAGTACTAATAATAAACAAAAATAAATCAGTTTTTTTCAGATGAACCAGGTTTAGTAAAGAATTTTAAACGTAAATTAGTCGTTAAAGAAAAAACACCCTTTGCACCTAAAGCCTATCCGGTACCATACTCCAAGAGGGGTTTAGTACAGGAGGAAATAAATAAAATGTTGAGGGAAGGTATAATAGAAAAATCTACATCACCATATTCCAACCCTTTAGTAGTGGTGACAAAGAAAGATTTATCGATAAGATTATGTTTAGACGCAAGACAAGTAAACAGAATAATTGTTCCAGACAGAGAATCACCGGAACCAGTAAGCGAAATTCTGCAACGTTTTAGTGGGACCAAATACATCACCACCTTAGACTTGACTGCAGGCTACTGGCAGATAGAGCTGGAAGAGGAGTCTCGGCAGTATGTGGCATTTCTATACAACGGTAGGAATTACCAATTTCGAAGACTACCTTTTGGACTCAATTTTTATCAAATGCCTGGATTATGTGCTAGGGAGAGAGATTTTAGAATTCACAACCGTTTATGCAGATGATATAGTAATTACATCACCAGACATTGATACACACTGTGAAAGGTTAGATAGGGTATTAAGTAGACTGGATGAATATGGCATAACAGTTAAATTTAAGAAGTCAGAATTTTTGAAAGAACAAGTTAATTTTTTAGGACATATAATTTCAGCAAGGGGTATCAGTACAGACCCTAAGAAGGTAGAAATAATACAAAATTTTCCGATACCAAAAAATGTTAAACAGTTGCAAAGTTTTTTAGGATTGTGCAATTATTATAGGCAATTTGTAGACAAATATTCATATTTAACAGTACAATTGGGCCATTTATTAAATAAAGACAATCGATGGCGGTGGAATTTAAAAGAGCAAAATATATTCGAGCTGATAAAAAATAAATTCTTAAACACAGTTATATTAGCTCATCCTAATTTTTCAGAGCCATTTTATATACACACAGACGCGTCAGACATTGCCTTAGGAGTAGAGTTGTTACAGTTAGATGGGAGTGATAACCACAAAGTAGTAGCTTTTGCAAGTAGATCTCTATTAACTAGTGAAAAGAACTACACTACGACGGAGAAGGAGGCGTTATCAATAGTTTTCGCCTGTAGGAAGTTTAGAACGTACTTGTTAGGAAATAAGGTAATCATAAGGTCCGACCATCAAGCTTTAACGTTTTTAAAAAACTGTAAATTAACACATGGTAGGTTAGTGCGGTGGATGCTAATATTACAAGAATATGACTTAACAATTGAGTATTGTAAGGGTAAAGAAAATATAGTAGCTGATGTCCTATCCAGAACAGATTTTGATAATAATACCGAAGTAGACATAGCAAATACATATAAAATATTTATAGTAAAGAAGTGGGGGAAGTAGATATGAAAAAATTAATAAGTAACTTAGCAACAGAACAAGAAAGAGACACCGAACTTAATAAAATAATATTAGCTTTGAGTCAAATACCCAACGTACCTCATAAGTGGGAGAAACATTTTAGCTTGTTTAATAAACACTTATTTCATCGGGCAAATGAACAGGGAGATGATTGGAAGTTATGTATCCCTAAAGTTATAATACCTGAAGTAGTGAGAGATTGCCATCTAAGGTATGGCCATATAGGCCCCAAGAAATGTAGTGATATATTAAAGGAGTCATGTAAATTTAATAATATGGAAAGAACGGTGCGTAAAATATTACAAACATGTGAAATTTGTCAGAAAGCTAAAGTAAACAATCGTAAACAGGAGGGTTTAATGCAACATGTAATGCCCGACAGTCCTTTAGCATTAGTTGCCGTTGATTTATATGGCCCCTTACCCAAATGTAGGGGAGGGGTAAACTATTTATTTGTTGTATTAGATGTTTTTACCAAATTTGTAAAATTGTACCCGATTAAAAAGGCAACCTCATCAGTGTTGGCTAGGAAAATAGTGAATGAATACCTTGTTGAAGTAGGTAAGCCGAAAATAGTATTATCAGATCATGGTTCGCAGTTCACCAGCAACACCTGGCGGGAGACTTTAGGTTGGGAAAATATCCTAGTTAAACATACATCAGTGTATCATCCACAGTAAAATCCAAGTGAACGTGTTATGCGGGAGTTAGGGAGAATGTTTAGGACCTTTTGCCATAAAAAACATTCTTTGTGGGCCACTTTTGTGTGCAAAATTGAGGGGTATATTAACAATAGTTTACATGAATCCACTAGTTACAGCCCATGTGAGTTAATGTTTCAGAGAAGGCCGTTACGCATATTAGAAGAGCTAGTAAAATTTCCAACCCGAACGGAAATACCACATGATAGGAAATTGGTAATCGCTAGGGAGCGCCTGCTGAGTAAGGCCGAACAGCGGAAACGGAGACATGACCGGAATTTAACACCCATACAATACGAGGTAGGACAACTAGTATTAATAAAAAATCACGATCAATCATCAGCATTGGACAAAGAAATTAAGAAATTCTTCCTATTGTATGACGGTCCATATGAGGTTAGCCAAGTGAAAATGGAGAATGCGTATGGTTTAGTAGATTTGCAAACTCGAGAAATAAAAGGAACCTATAATGTGACCCAGTTAAAAAAGTATTATCTAGCTGAGTGATGATAGATATATTTGTAAATATTAAAATTTTCATACATAGACAGACCTTTTATATTTTATTATTATCATTATTATTATTATTTATATACATATTATGGTATTTTAAAAGTAGAAGGGATCCTCCCCCATTTTCGGGCGGTCACAGATTCACCACCTCTGATCGTGGTTTTTGGCATTCTGGAGGCAGACCATGGTTGACGATAGCCCCGAAAAGGGTGAAACCAACAATGGTCCTAATCCGCAAATTGGTGTAAACTAGAAATTTAACATTATCATTGAACGGGGAGGGGGACCCCTA
This sequence comes from Magicicada septendecula, assembly GCA_034769895.1. Classification (NCBI taxonomy): domain Eukaryota; kingdom Metazoa; phylum Arthropoda; class Insecta; order Hemiptera; family Cicadidae; genus Magicicada; species Magicicada septendecula. The sequence goes on from CM068373.1 coordinate 30,124,679, forward strand.
GTTTCGTGGAAAGGTTAAAAAAAAAAAAAAAAAAAAAAAATTGTAGTATTTTCCACGAACTACAGTAGGTTGTTCTAGAAATTGAAATTGGAAATTTTCAAAATGAAACAACCGAAATTAGGTAACTTAAATACTTAACTTTTCAAGAAGTTGTTTTCCTTCAGAAAACAAAGTGTATTGTACTTTTAAGGTAGATCTGTAAGATAATCCATTGTTGTAGTTCCTATTTTGGTCATAAAAAAAAAAAAAAAAAAATTTTGGACTGGCAAAGGTGTCTGTGTAAAAAATGTGTCAAATAAAATAAAAACTTGTTATCAATACAAGATGTGGGGATAATTTTGGGGGGTAGATTGGTGCTCAATGAAGTGATAGAACAGTGGAGTGTGGAACGGCAAAGGTTGAAAGCTTTAGTGTATAAATGTTAATTAATTAGTTATTAGGTTGCTATTGCGGGGGTGGCCTGTGCCCTCGTAAATAGCGGAATGCAGAGAGTGTTACCCCCATCGGAGGCCAAAATGGCGAAAATGTGCGGCACACCTTAATTCGTGTAAATTAAAATTTACACACTGCTAAACGACCGTGTCGCACATACTAGTAATGAATGTAACAGGCAGTGAAATGCAAGTTTAGATTTCCCCGACTTTTCGGGCGATTACTGCCTTACCAGCACTAATCGTGGATTTGGCTAGCGGCCAGCTATGGTCATATCAAGTCCCTTGACCATAGCTGACTTGAAATTGGTATATATTAGAAATTCAATGGGGGGCGACATTAGGGGAAATCTCCGGAAACTATGAAACAGCGGCTGCCACTCTGCCCGCTTGGGGGTAGCAAGACAGGTGGTAGACCCGCATTAAGGGTGTGTAATTATAACAAGAATATGTTGATATTCGACTATGTTTAAACGTAATAGCGGAAGCAAAGACACGGAGAGGTAAAACCTGCTCCAAAATATACAGTCTTTGTCGAAGCGCAAGGGCGAGACAGTCCTCCATAATTTGAAATAGTGTGTGTGGCTGGGAGGTGGCTCAGAGGAGCCACGAATGTAAATTTTATAACATAAAAATGTATTACTAATTCAAAATTGATCCTATAAAAACTGCTTGTGCTCTGTTAAATAACTAGCTGCTCAGACAGTCAATACAAGTTGTTCATGCTATAATTTTAAGTGTATTATTTTATTGTGGTACGTTAGATATAAGAATTGATAAAAATATATTTCATGCGATTTGCTCAATGGTGAAATGTGTTTACAATTAGCTAGGGATGTCAGCTGATCAGCTGTAGAATATCACCTAGGAATGATTTGCAATTTGTTCAAGCTAGTATAAATAACTAAATCACCCAAAGTAATGGAGATGAGATTATCAAAGAAAAGAGGTTCATAGTAAAAAGGTAAAATTTTGATTGAAACCAAGGAAAATTTTAATAGAATTTGAAAATGTAAAATTATAAAGTGTCTATTTGAATAATTTAAATGTCAATCCAATTGTTAATTATAATAATATTTTGTTAATTTTAAATGTTGTATTTTATTATGTTTTTGCGTTGCAAGACAGAATTTTACAGGAGTTTAATGTATTCACAGATGTAACTTGTACATAACGTATGTAGGTCAAGGATCTGGACTTGACCCAGTTTTGGTCAGCTGATGGGTGGTGTTCTATACTAAACCAGTTTTGGCAAGGAAGCGATGCCAATTTTGTTTATTCATTAATTTAAATAAGTTCAAATAAATTTCCTATTGAAAAAAAATTTTTTTATAAAATGTAAATTTTTGAATTAAAATTTTTTTGTTTTGAAGAAAAAAAATTTTTGATGTTAATTTAACTGAAACTTTTAAAATTTGATAGGTAGGAATTAACAAGTACATGTATGCGCCCAGTATTGCTGAAGGTGACCCAGTTTGCATATAAGAGGGAATAGATCGGTTGAGGATCTGGCATGATATAAGCCAGGGATTTGGATTTTTTGGGGGAACATGTTAGAAGGTGAGGTACACTGTGATACGGGTCTGTTCGATATTTCGGTGTTGGGATCTCGTACAGAGAAGTCCAGTGATCTCGTTCAGATGCGTCCATAGTCGCCGAGCCAGGTGGGTCGTTTACCCATGAAGTGTAAGAACAAAGGGGGGTTGTTGGCACCAGTTCCTCACCGGTCCTCTTAGGCAGAAGATCTCTCATTGGGGGGGTATTGTAATGGGACAATTTTGAAGGAGGTATGTTTTTTCATTTCATTTAATATCAACTATTGGGAAATAATCGGTTTGGACACCCTTTGCGGCCACCGAGACCACTAACACTTGTTTGGACACCCTGTATACAATCCTGTACCGGTCCGTACCTAGCGCACAACGATAACACCGTGGAATGTCAGCTTGTGCGCACATGCGTGTATCCTCCGTTGGGGAGGAGTAACAAAAACTTGGTGAATAACGCTCAACTACAATGGAATGTGGCAGTGCGTGTGCGCCCGTGTGCCGCTATCTGTACTCTCGACACCAAAGTCGATCACCGGAACCAGCCATGTAAGATGCCGCAGCCAATCACAGCACGAGCTGGCGGAAATGTTTTTTGACCAACGCACTTGCAGCGCAGTCAGTCGACGAAATCACCCGTTCCCGGCCGGGGCAAGGTTCGCAGTTCGCGACCCTTAAATTTTGCATTTTAACATATTCTGAAGTGTAACAGTAAATTTGAAGATAAACAGTTAAATCCGACAGTTTAAACGAAGTTAGCGGAGTGAACAGCAAAGGTGAAAAGTGTGACAAATAAACAGGACATTCATATACATGCGCGACGCCACACGTGGTCAACAGAAGGACGCTGGTTAAGTAGTCGACTCAAATCTAATTTCAATTATTTTTCAAATGTATAAAAAAAAGGGGTTATAACTAAATTATGGGGAATTTTATAGTATGAGAGAGAGAGAGAGAGAGCAATATGGGTCGCTTTCATAATTTAGATACCATGGTTAGAATGTTAAGTGTTTAGTCATAAGTATCGCAACTATTTTCATTTCATGTATAACAAGTATCAATGTTTTCAAGCAAAGTTTTTCGAATGAACCGCTAGTAAATTAAAATTGAACTGATATTCCAATAATTATTAACGATGTAATGTAAAAGAAATTGATGAAGAGGGAGTTAAAATTTAATAATTAATATTAAAAAATTAAAAGTTAATAAAAAGTGTCAATTAAACACATCAATGTGTGTTTGTCATTGCATTGCCTGTTTTTCTCTGCCTAAGTACATCAGACGACACCCTGATAATTCGCTAAGAAGGTAAGTGATACCAATTTAAATTTTTTTATTAAACAAGTAGAGTTTCAGTTGTATACACAGATTTCTAGATTTTTAATATTTATTTTAAACTCGTACAGTTTTAGTCGTCGCCCGAAATGGGGGCGAATTTTAAATATTTTAATTACTAAAGTATTGACCTGCTTTATTGTCTGGAAAAATTTCAATTGTTATTACTGATAATGCCATAAATATTACTAGTGCTATACAAAGCATACTTAAGTGGAAGCATTTTGGATGTTACGCTCACACATTAAATTTAATTGTTTAAGATAGCCTGTTAATTGTAAATGACATAATCAAAAAAGTAAAAACAATTGTAACATTTTTTAAGAGAAGTAATATTGCACATTTAAAAATCACAAAATATCAAGAACAGATAGGTGTTCAGCAACCTAAAAAACTTCTGCAAGATGTTGTAACACGGTGGAATTCTGTTTACTATATGCTGAAACGATTTGTTGAACTGGAAGAAGCTGTAAAACACTCTCTGGCATTACTAACAACAGACATAGAAACATTAACAGCTGAAGAATGGGGAATTTGTAAAGAACTGTGTGCTATTCTGCGACCTTGTGAGGAGGTAACAAAAGAAATGAGTGGAGAGAAATATATCACCGCCAGCCAGATAATACCTATAACCCAAGGATTAAAATTATCAATACAAAAGGTAAGTGTGAAATTAACTAAACCACTTGTCAAAGAAATTGCACTTAAACTTCTAGAAGGAATTTCTGTAAGGTTTGCTAATTTGGAAAAAAGCAAAACAATTTCACTTTGCATGATGCTTGACCCCAGGTACAAACACTACTTTTTTGAAGACAATACTTCTCTAGAAAATACAAAAAAAAAATGCAGCTGAACTAGTAGCTTCACAAATTACAAAAAATTCAAGAACCAATACAAGCATTGAAACCAAAATAAATCTACAACCTAACATAACAGAGGAGGAAACAGTTTCAATTTGGGACCATTATAAAAACCAGATAAGCAAAGTTAAACAAATAGGGACATCTTTATCAATGGCTATACAAGAAGTAGATAAATATCTTCAAGACACACCAATAGAGAGAAGCGACAATCCCTTACTGTGGTGGAAAGATCACCAACGTGTATACCCTAATCTTGCACATTTGGTCAGAACTAGATGTAACATGGTTGCAACATCCGTTCCCTGTGAAAGAATATTTTCCAGGGCAGGAATAATTTTATCTGAACGAAGAACACGATTAACTTCGAGGAAAGTGCAACAGCTGATATTTTTAAATACAAATTTGAAATAGTGACTGAATAACTGAAATTCTAGTATTTTAAAAACCATTCCGTAGTTTAATTTTACCTATAATGTGTTATTTGAGTGAAGCAAATTGTAATGTGAATAGGTGTGACAAAGACTAGTTCATGACTTGTATATCCTGTGTACATTGGTGAGTGGATCTGAAGATTTCGAGGTATGTAATGTATTTAATTTACTTTTGTTGTTGCTTATTATTTATAAGTTTTTATTTATTTATTCATATTTATTTTATTACAGTTGTTTTTATTATTTTTATTTGTAAAATTTTGTTTATTCACTCTTGTGGCTTACTGTTATGTTTTTATTATAATTATGTTTCTGATGTTTTTTACACATTATTTGTTGTGGTATTACGTGTACTCTAAATTATTTCATTGCTTGGATTTCGTTGTCCATGACGTGTCCGTTACTTAACTAAATATCACTATTGTTTGACGACTGGAACACTAGGTTTTTTATAAGTAAAATCGTAAAGATTTACCTTACAGCCTAAACCGGCTTTCACCTTTAGAAGGCTTCATCAGAGGCTGCCGTAGGTAGCGCTGTCCGTCTTGTTGTTGGCGACGGGATAGTTTTTCGAAAGATCGAGGCTGTGTGTGTGTGGTGAGATGTGTTCGAATAATGCGTGCGATTTGAATTGTGTCTGTTCGTTTAGGATGTCGTTTTTATTTGTTTTTGTGTGTTTGTATATTTCTAATTGTTCTAGAGTGTCTAGTTTTCGGCCTTTTGTGTGTACATGTAGAATGTTCATGTTATTGTCGATGTTTTTATATGTGTGGTTTGCTTCAATGAGGTGGTTTGCAAAGGTGGATTCTGTAGTGGTGTGGAGTGCCTTTGTGTGTTCAATGTATCTCTGTTTGAAGCTACGTCCTGTCTGGCCTATGTAGAATTTATTGCAATTTGAGCAATTTAGCTTGTATACACCGGGTAGATCGAATTTGTTTTGTGTTTTGTGCGTGCGTTTTGATAGTGTGTGTTTTGTTTTGTTAGTAGTTTTGTAAGCGATTCTGTATCCTGCTTTTTTGAATTTGTGGGCAATTTTTTCAGTTTGTTTGTTGATGTATGTTAGTGTTATGAATTTGTTGTTTTCTGTCTTTGTCTGTTGCTTGTTTTGTGTTTTGTGTAGGAGTTTACTGACTATTGTTCTGTCGCATCCGTTAGATTCTGCTAGATATTTTATCGTGTTTAGTTCGTCTTTGTAGTCTTTTTCATCTAAGGGGATGTTGTGAAGTCTATGTATCATGGTTCTAAAAGCAGCTAGTTTGTGTTGTGTTGGGTGATTGGAGGTGTTGTGTATTAGTGTGTCAGTTGTAGTTGGTTTTCTGTATATACTGAATTTGTGCTTGTGTTCTAGTTTTGTGATGGAAAGGTCTAAGAAGTTTATGGTATTGTTGTGTTCGTATTCGGTAGTGAAGGTTATGTTTTTATGTATTTTGTTTATGTGCGTAAGTAACTGTTCACATTGTTTTTTGTTCCCCCTATATAGTATTAGAATGTCATCAATGTATCTGTGCCAATATAGTATTGTGCTGAAATACTCATACGTGTTGTAACCGTCCCAATCGAGTCACGGGGTCTTTCACTATAGCCTGCGGCAAAAGCCAACTTCCGTCTCCACGTTTGTACATTTTTTCCGTGTTCGATGTGTACTAGAACTGTTTTTTCACAAGTAACTAATGCCAGGTTATGGAGGTTATGTACGACAATGTAACTTAAATAAAATTTACTTTGTTAGTGTACAATAAAAGGGTGTATTTACTGGAAGTACAGAAATTATTTTCCATTTATCGCACATAATTACGGAACACAGACGATTTTTGGAGATTGTGTCTACGTTTAACAATGCAACTTAACCTTTTAGATTTTTAAAATTAATTAGATTTAACAAAAATTTCCTTTGTTAGTGTACATTAAATTATTGTATGCATACAAGGCTGCTGTACATAACATTAAAGGCTGTATTTATTCGAAGTACCGGAATTAAAACCTAGTTCCAATTTAGAACGTAGACCTATAACCTATTTGCATATTTTATTGGGGTTTATTGGCACATATTTTATTAAAAGGGTGTATTTATTGGAAGTACAGAAATTAGTTTCCATTTATCGCACATAATTACGGTACACAGACGATTTTTGGAGGTTGTGTCTACGTTTAACAATGTAACTTAACCTTTTAGATTTTTAAAATTAATTAGATTTAACAAAAATTTCCTTTGTTAGTGTACATTCAAAGGCTGTATTTATTGTATGGATAAAAGGCTGTATATACATTAAAGGCTGTATGTATTAGAATTAAAACCTATCGGTACTTCCAATTTAGAACGTATAACCTAGTAGGCTACGTTATTCGTACATATTTTATTGGAGTTTATTGGTACATATTTTATTAGAAGGGTGTATTTATTGGAAGTACAGAAATTAGTTTCCATTTATCGCACATAATTACGGTACAGAGACGATTTTGGGAGGTTGTGTCTACGTTTAATTATCTAACTTAGATAGTAGGCTTCGTTATTGATGCATATTTTATTGGGGTTTATTGGCACATATTTTATTAAAAGGGTGTATTTATTGGAAGTACAGAAATTAGTTTCCATTTATCGCACATAATTACGGTACAGAGACGATTTTGGGAGGTTGTGTCTACGTTTAATTATCTAACTTAACCTTTTAGATTTTTAAAATTAATTAGACTTGTAGGGATGTGCATGGCAGAACTACTTGTAGGGGTGTGCACCCACTTTATAATCATACTTTCGGTAACACTGAGAACTTTAAGCCTTCTTTTATGCATAAACAAATTATATATACACTTAATTATAGAAAAGCAAAAAGCAAATATGTAATTCAAAAGACTAATTTGCTCTAATAAACACATGCTGAAGTTGAAAACAAAAGAGTTTTTACTTGCCTAACTAATCATTAGTTACTAATGTGTCAGTTGGGGCTGCTTTTTCAGCAAAAGCTGGGGTATGTTGGATTCAAGAGTGGTTAAATTAAGTCATAAATCTGAGTGTGCGTCAAGTCTATTTCTGTGCTTGCTTTTCACTTGAGATGAAAATCCCATTTCACTCAAGAATGAGGTGGGGAATGGGATGAGCAACTCCGAAAGTTCAGGATATTCATCTCTTAAAGATATCCAGAACTTTGTTAAGTCGGTATCTAAAAGTTTATGGATTTTGTTGTCCATGACATGTCTCATATTATCACTAACTATACAAAATAATTTACTAAAAATTTAGTTTTAATCCCAGCATCACAGATGATATCACACAATTGCTCATTTAGTTTTACTGACATGTTAGAACTTTCAAAATACAAGAATGGGTCTTGAATCCAATTGAATTCACTGTATCCCTCTGGGAAGCAACTTTCAATCTGGTTATAGAGAGTTAAACACCAGAGCTGATAAAAAACAATGGTAGAGCATGAATAACAAAAATGTACAGTTTAGACTACGTACAAAACAGGTTGAATTTAAATTGTTAAAATGATATATCTTAGTTATTTACATGTAGTAGCTTTTTAAGACACAGTAAATAAATTTCCGAACCTGACTTTGCAACCCTCCAAATGCCCTCTCGGGACCCAGCAGTGGCTCATGCCCAATAGGTTAAGAAATGCTGAACTAAAGGCATGTTTGTGGAGTGAAACATAAAAGATAACCCAGACTTCTAAAATGCTCTTAGTGAAATGGGATTTTCAGGAGTAACAACACACTATTTGGTTAACAAGCACATTTTACTAATATTGTAATACCAAGTCAATTAGATAGCTTATATGTGTAGTACTCTATGTGATGCTGATCACATACTGTTAATCAGCAGCACTGCAGAATATTCTAGAGCCACACTCTTGGCATTCATCTGGAACCAGCTGAGTTTTAGAAAGTTGGTGTAATAGGTTGTGCATTCATATAGGATGATATTAGACAGCAGTTTTTAATGAAAGTGACAAATGATCAATTGTTTATTTGTGTTGTAAACTATTGTGATTTTTTTATTACTGTTTGTAGGCTATACAATGTGTCCTGGATAATTATATAAAGAGAACTGTTGTAATATAAGTGTGTTTGTTTTAGCAATTGAGAGTATCTGGTATTCAGTAATTCATTCCACTGTTTTAAGTTCATAATTCTTGTCACTGGTTGTAAGAATATTATTCTCATTAATTTTCCAATTCTATGAAGTCTTCAGTAGTTTTACCACGATGAGACTCAACTTTATCACTGAAGATGCCACATCACTGAATGAGCAAAACTTTTCTTTAATAATCTCAACAAAGCATGGTTATCAGCTGAAACAAAGTTTTAGTATTAAAAGCTTTAATCCCGCAAATCTATAAGGGATACTAAAAAGAAATAACATAATAATTGTATTGGACATAAAGTTATGTCCACAAAACAGATTTTGTTGGAAATAAATAAAACACAATTTGACACAAATATATTAATTTTATGAATACTTGTTTGGCACATATTACAGAAGGTTACACCATTAAATGAGTTTGCCTAAGTATAAAATTCTTGTCAGATGAAAAACGTGTACAGTCAGAATACTATTTGTTATGTACAATACAAATGATTCACTATGGGTAGCAGTGACACATAAACACTAGACATTGACACTGAATTGTACTTGTTTTGAATGATTCATTGTGTGCTACCTGACCAAGACATGTTTAGTATACTGCTGTGTAACTGCTACAATGATGAATTATAAGTAGTACCTTTTGTTTTGGTCATCAACCTTGAAAAGGATAATAGAAACTTTGTATACCATGCTTCCAGCAGTTTTACATGATACATTCCTAGCACAAATAAGAAAAGTTTAAATCTGCTGATGATCTAAAGGAGTGATAGTTATTTGCAGACTGACAGGGTTATAAAATAATTCTGAAAGAATTGTTGCTTTTACAATACCATCCTTTATCACCCGACTACTCAAATCTGCCAGTTTTTCACAGAAACTGAAGTTTGATGATTTGATCCTCATGACCTAGTGATGCTCCAAACATTTCAAGGATTCCCCTAGCCTTAAAAAACTTGACTGGCCTCATTGATTGACATGATTAATGTTAAATTTACTTTGGGATACTTCCAAACATAATACAGTTTAAAATAAACAAAACAAAATTTTATTTCTAATTTTTCCAGAACTGTATACACATAATTTGATCTGGATAGAACGTGTATTAAACAATAATACTATTTGATGCAAATAATGAAAATATCCGTGTGGAGAACTATACATGACTTCCATGTTTTAAGATTTATATTTAAAATCGTTTTAGAAATGAAATATTTCTACAGAAACTACTTCTATCTTCAGCCTCAACCACAGAAAACACACACACACACACACACAATTCCTTTTTTCTTTATTTAATTTGAATTCAGAGTATTGGCACATATTTTATTAAAAGGGTGTATTTATTGGAAGTACAGAAATTAGTTTCCATTTATTGCACATAATTACGGTACACAGACGATTTTTGGAGGTTGTGTCTACGTTTAACAATGTAACTTAACCTTTTAGATTTTTAAAATTAATTAATATTTAACAAAAATTTCCTTTGTTAGTGTACATTCAAAGGCTGCATTTATTGTATGGATAAAAGGCTGTATATAACGTTAAAGGTTGTATTTATTCGAAGTACCGGAATTTACTTGCAATTTATAACCTAGTACAATAACGTATAACCAAACAAGTACATTAAAATCCTTTTTACTTCCATGTTCCTTAAGGAAATGGAAGTATGGTGATGGCAAAAAAAATCGTGTTCGAGATTATTGCAGATTCTGATTGTACTACACTCAAAACATGAAAAAAAGTCGTTTTTCGAAAAGTGTCTGTGTGTGTGTGTGTGTGTGTGTGTGTGTGTGTGTGTGTGTGTGTGTGTCTATAGATTTTTTTCTATGGCACATGATAACAGCCGCAAATTCAACCAGAATCAAATAATTTTTTGCATACAGCCCTGATTTGTAGAGTACTCAAGACCTATTGTTTTTGGTGAAGATTGGTTAAGGGAAAAGGGTAGTTTACCTGCAACATTTTTTTTTTAATCAAGGGTAATTTGTTTCTATGGCAAACAATAACAGCCCCAAATTCAAACACAATCAAATAATATTTTGCATGCAGCCCTTAATTGTAGAGTTCTCAAGACCTATTGATTTTGGTAAAGATCGGTTAAGGGAAAGGGGTAGTTTACCTGCAACATTTTATGTTTTAACAAGGGTATTTACTATGGCAAACGACAACAGCTGCAAATTCAAACATAATCAAATAATGTTTTGCATACTGCCCTGAATTGTAGAGATCTCAAGACCTATTGTTTTTGGTGAAGATCGGTTAAGGGAAAGGGGTAGTTTACCTGCAACGGTTTACGTTTTAACAAGAGTGAAGTACTTAATTCTGATAAATAAAGTATCCTGAAAAGAAAATCATACATAAAACATCCTTCAATTTGTCAAACATAAAACACGATTTACAAGGAACACACTTAAGTTGTTAGAAATTATCGAACCGAATTCAAATAAATGATTTTAAATATAAACATTAGAACATGGAAGTCATGTATGGTTCTCCATACCGATATTTTCAATTTCAAGAGGAGTGTCAGTTTTTTAGTTTCAAAGGATAAAGAAAACACTTGTTTACAATTACTTCTAAGATGTCAAGGGTAATTGTAAATTGGGGTACCCGTAAATTGAATTTTAGAGCTGTATTTATTATTTATATTTAAACAATTTTTTGTACGCAACATAATAACAAAAGGTTGAAATATTTGCAGTTATTTCAATTTTAAAACGTATACACAATTTTTAATCAATCAAAATGTTTCAATCCATTTTCCGTTTACAATTACCCCACCTAACCGCAAATGTATGGTGTGTCGCTATCTTCAGTTAGCACTTTTGGGTTTAATTTTAATTGCTATGAAAATAAATTGAAATAACATGTATGAAAAAGAAACATTAATTTTAGTAGACTTTAAATGACTTAATACAGGGAGTCTTTAAATTTGTTTTAAAGTTTTTTCCTAAAGCTCTTTAACTTTGCTTAGAATAGCCAAAGACATCACGTGGTCTTTTATTTTACATTACACTTTACACCACGAGGTAAAATTGTGTTGTTACAATGGCTGACGCGCGAATAGATATGAAGCTTGTTCCCATGTTTCATTACATTTTTAATCAGTGTTGTGTTGTGAGTTTGACATTCATTTAATTAAAGAATGATTAGCTACGATGAACTGTTGAGTGATATAACTTTGTGGATCCTGAAACTGGTGCGCATACTCACGGCGTCGAAAGCATGTGGCGGTCCTGTAAACGGCGAAACATGATTGAATGTGGTACGAGAAGGGAACGCTTAAATTCCTATTTAAGTGAGTTCATGTGGCGAACAAGAAATAGAAATGAGGATTTGCTCCAGAAAATGCTGGAAACCATCAACAAATATGAGCCCCCTTCTTACTAAAAACAAATATGATTTTGGTAAGTATTATCAATTTTGGTAAGTATGTTCTATTTAGTGTGAGAGATATTATTTAATATTGGAATTATATTGCCAAATACAGTTAGACAACACGTTGATTGGAAAAGACTTTATTCACTGAACTAACCTTCCTAGAATACATACATCCGTTATAACAATAATAATACGCGCATGCGTATTGTACATACATTGTTTAACCATATTTATATAGTACATATGATATATTTGGCATTTAGAATACGTTTTCATAATGATATTGACTTTGAAATCACATGCTTAGTTTAATTATTCATTGCTCAAGCTTAATCCAATACCATTTTCAAGGATTAAATATACTTATACTTAATATTCAATGAATGTTTTAGTGGATAGTTAGTGAGGATCGGTCAATAATACAACTTTTAGTTATTTTGCGTCGACGTTTCGACAATATTTATTGTCATCTTCAGGACCTGTGTATGAAATACAATAGAAATATCAAACATAACGAAACAATTAAATATTTGGGTGAACGTGTTGGTGATGTGAGTGTGTGCGTGTGTATGTATGTATCATTTTTTATGTGAAGACTTATGATAGTTTGTTTACATCTTCAAATTATCTTTAAGAAAGCGAGCAAATTATAGTATGAGAGAACTTAATTTATACAGTATTACAATTTAAATTACTAAATATAATGTTATTTTAATTAATTAAACGAACAGTAATCTAATCTAATATCCAATTGTTGGTTTTTCTAAAAATTCCTACAAATAGTTTAGACCTTTGGTAAGTGATTCTCGAAATTTCAAAGTGGGAGGCTAATGGGTTCATAGTTAAATAATAATTTAAAAAAGAGCGTTTTATAAAACTGATAGTAGGCCTAGATATTAAAACATATTTCATTACTATATTAAATTATTTATACACTTTACATTAAATCTTTAACACTTACATCTTTAGCAAAATTTTATGTAGAACTTGATGATAGAGCTTGTGAAGTTGTTGTGGCTTCTTCAGGTGTTATTACATAAATCCTTCCAGTAGGAGTTGTAGGATCAACTTTGCTAAGCACGTCTGTCAGTGATATCCACAATACGTCCGGCTTCCTTGGATATGAAAATGATGATGAAGGGCCAGCAGGATGTAGAAATGTCACTTTTAGTTCATCCTCTTCTTCATTCTTCTCCAACACATAAGCCAGCCACCACTTTTGGTCATATACGGCCGTTATATAACCGCTTACTTCTGACATTTGTAGTTTTTCTGAGGATTTTTGGATGATCACTGTTCCTTCTGTTGTATCTTCAGAGAATATTTTTACACAAATCTTTGATACGCTTGAATGAACAGGTATATAAGCATGATACTGTTGAGTTCCCTTAATAGTTACTGCTTGGCTGAAACGGTCATTCAGAAATGTTTCGGACTCAACATACTCATCTTGTGTGGAGAAGGTGAAATTAATTCCGGATAAATTTTCAACTGCCCATTCATAAAGTTGGATAGGTGTTAAAATTTGGTTGTCATATGGACGTTGCAGGCTTGCTCTTGCAGCAAGTCTCTTGACTGAGCCCCCAACCCCATCACATGGTCCTTTCCCATGTGCAGTTGCGGAAAAATGCCAGTCAGCCTCTACACCAAAGTCTTGCTTGTGATAACATAAATTGATAAAATTTTTCTTATTTTTATATTGTGCAGCACACCCATCTGAGTAATAAAAAATCTTTTTTGGCACTGTTTGAAACTTTGTTGTCATGAACTCGACAAGTTTTTTTTGGAATGTATACACAGAAACAGTGTTATGCTCTAAACAAGGTGAAATTACAACAAAACTTGAGTGTTTAATTTTATCATCTTCTCTGTAATAAATCACAAAAGGGTGTATTGTCACATGTTCGCTTGCCCAGTGATAACTTTGAGCTTCGTCCTGAACGACAATGTTATAGTTTTCAGAGAAATCTAAGTTTACTACAAACTCTGACTCTTTTAAATTTTCTTTTTTGTCATTAATGAATGAAGACTGCTGCTTTGCAATAAAATCATGTTTGATTAAGAGAGTCAGTTTGTCACAAAAAACATTTATAAAATCTTCATTAGATTTCTGTAAAGTTTCAAGGTTGCAACGATCAACAGACACCCACTGACGATAGGTGACATTTTCTATAAGATTTTCTTCAAAAGCCTCTTCAATGATTTTGCGAATTGGGGCAACACCAGGGCATTCTCTACATTCACTCATATAGCAATTAATGTTTGGTGAATTACACAGCATTTTTGCCAAACAGTGTTTATATGTATTTAGTTGTCTATTTGTAGTGCTCAATTCTATGTCTTTTGACCTCACTGTAACTGTTTATTCTCCGTTTCTTCCAGCAATTGTTCTTGTAACCTGTCTTGTATGTTACTGTACTAATTTTTAAAATAAACATGTATCTTGTAGCATAAGCTATTAACCGTAGTGCATACTCCTTCTTTATCTAAAAAGTGGTAGATATGTAATACTAACCTATTAAAACTGTGTATTTAATAATACTAACTTATTAACCATAATGCATGTTCCGTTGAATATTGTTTTTACAGAAACACCAGCTAGCCACAGGTGGTCGTGAGTGGTAAGGAGGTGACTCTATACGCTTCTCGATACATCACCTGGAATGATATTCTGGACCTCTGCGGACCTCCACATGTACTCACTTAAATAGGAATCTAAGTGTTCCCTTCTCGTACCACATTCAATCATGTTTCGGCGTTTACAGGACCGCCACATGCTTTCTACGCCTTGTGTATGCGCTCCCGTTTCAGGTCCACAAAGTTATAACTATGGTTTACAGTCAAATGACTGTACTGTTGTGGCAAATTAACAATTTGACGGTACGAACGCCACTCATCTGACATTATAGTAGACCCTGGTTCAGTATTTGCCACTATGAGAGGTAGGAGGGTAGCTGCTGATCTATCTTCCACACTACACAAAAAGCATTCCTTCGTTTCTCGGCAGTATCCATCGAATACCCATTGTTGTGGATACACCCGGCCAACATTATTTTTTCTCTTGGCAAACACACTCTCGTCAATTTCAACTGTTAAATTCGGTCCTCCAATTTTCCGTGGGTTTCTAATGACGTTATGGCACAGATATATCTTAAGTAAGCCGTCCACTCTGTGTGTGTGTTGACGCCGATTTCCAGTTGATTTTTACTGTTTTTCACACTACTACGGCCTTCACACCAGAAATAAATAAATTTTATTATTTTTCCCAGCAGTAATTTGGACCCCTGTAAAAATGTGCCCTTGCGAACTACCTTATACTCACGGCAAGTCGTCTTACTGCAACACCAACGCTGTTGCTGCCCAAGGGCTAATACCATGTCGTGTCCTTGTTCACATTGACGAGGATTGTGAACGAAACCTTTTTCTTGAAGAAAAGAAACTGCAGCATCCTCTTATGTACTAATAACACTCAACCATCGTAGCTACTTACAACACAACACTAATTAAAAATGTAATGAAACTGGAACAAGCTGTAACAACACCAATAAATTAGCAAATTCATAAGTGTGTTTTATTTTGGTTTCCACTGTACTATGTGACGATCGGTGAGACCATCGTAACAATTTAACGAAACATCCCAATTAATTCAATATTATACGTTGAGGATTATAATTTTACATATACACTAATGTAAAATATAAAACATTATTGTTATCTGATTTCAAGCTTGCAGAGTCAATCCAAATAAATTATGTCTGAATGTATGTACACACATAACAGGCAAACTACAAGTGTTCTGTCTTGCCTGCTGTCATAGAAAATATATTCTGTATTTCTTTATGGTTGCAACTTCATTCATGTGAGTGAAAATTAATTTATATAAATCTCAAATCATCACCGGAATCTACACTGTTGACTGTAAACAAATACAATAAATTCCTTTTGTGATCACTTTGGGCCAATATGAATTTAATAGCACTAGCCGAATAATAACAATAACTGATAACAAGATTATGCAAGATTTGCCATTACTTTCCTATACCTGTGATTACAGGCATATTGATATACCTGTTACTATGTATAGAGGAGTTACTATATATATTGTATGTTAAAACTGTGAGGTGTATTTTATAATCTGGAACATTTTATACCAAATGATTTAATCACAAAAGATTATGTAAAACACAAAATTACAACAAACACACCAAAAGTATCTATAGAAATTAAAAAAAAAAACACAATTATATAAATGACAAATTATTCAATAAATGATTAAATATGTACCATAATTTATTAGATACTGCAATTATTTTTTATAGAAACAAACATCCACTAGCAGCTACAAAACCAATTTTCCCTATAATGTACCTAGCAAGATCCTGATCTTTTCGATACATTGTTGGATTGTTAATGCTAGCATCTTTTTATTCTTTTCCCTAAACATTTTGAAACCATAATTTCAAAGCGATACTACCTGAGATGCCTTTCCATTGTGTTTCCTTTTGCTCCAAAAAAAAATATTTTGTGGTATTGATGTCTTTATTCTTTAAAATTTTGTGTGAGGGAGATTGCAAAATTTTTAACTGAACTGTAGCATTTCATTGTCTCAGTTTTTTGTCATTTTTTGTGCTACTGTAAAGTGTTCACTTTTTATTTACACCTAAGTCATGCCGTTTTTATTTTACATTTTTACACTTTCTGTCAAGCTACTGTAAAGCTACATTAAAATATACAATTTTATTTAAAAAAAATGATCAAATCAAGCACTTGTCTGTAATGAACAGAACACTGTGTAATAACTGAAATACATGAGAGTTTTATTTAAGGTTATTGCTGGCTCTCACATCCTACCTTCCAGTATTTGCGTATCATCCGTCAGAACAGTGAATAACTCAACAGGATACTAAGTCATTCTTACTACTGTTCAGATGCATTTAGCATATACACCAGAGGCAGATTTATGCATAGGCAAAGTAGGCTACTGCCTACGGGCGGCAAATTTTGTAAAGGTTGTTATGTTGTTTTTATACCTAAGAGATGTTTCAAATGCCACTCCATTTCGTCTCAATATGATAAGAAGCTTTTAAAAATACAGTATATGTTGTTTAGTAACAAGGCTTATTACATAAAGAGAATAGTTCATCATTTACTTCTGATCTGTATATGAAGTAGGCCCTACATCGTTTTTTCACAATTACATTTACATACATTATATATGTGATACTTCCATTATATTAATTATTTAACTATTAATTTGTTTACATTCAAATTTCGAACATTCTTTACCGACTCTGTAATTTGACATGAGTGAATGTCAATAGATGCCACTAGCTGCTAACAGACAGACTATGAGCATAGTATAATTTCATACCCAACTCTAGTGCCAGTTGAGCTTCAACCTGCCGAGGAGGGAAATAAGAGGTCTACACATAGTATGTGTCCGTTAAACACCTGTTGTATTTTACATAAATCGTAAAATATATATTCATCAAATAAATTGATAGGCAAAAAGTGATAAGTGAAAGGATGATTATGTCAAAAGATGTGTATATAATGTATTTTCATTTATTATGTTAGGGTAATATTAGTGGAATGATAATATTCTACCACTACTGTATTACAGTATACAAATGTAGTGATATATCTTGGCACAATACTATATAATAAATCTGGATAAAAGGCTCATTTCAAATAGAAAGGATAGCTGGTGTGATCAGACATAACAAATTTGTATCAGTTTTTTGAGAATGTATTCCTATCAAACTGCAATAAGCATATTTTCAAACCTTTATGGATGTGTGTCATGGAATTTACAGATTGCACCAAAAGAAACAGTTAAAATATATCTTCAATTAAACAAAAATTGGTCTTGTAATATGAGTCAGTAATACAGCAGGAACTAATCAGTTAATTGCTATTACAAAATGCCTTATTCCTTTTTCATGATGATCAGATTTTGCTATACGCCTGCATAAATAAAAATTAGGTAAATTGCTTAACTCTCAACACAAAGTATTTAAACTATTTAACATGAAAAGTTCATCATGTCACATATTCTAGTAACAAGGTAAGTTTTTGGAATAGTGTTTTAGCTGAATTTATACACTAGGAGGACACTCAGCATTTAGTTTGTGTGTGTAACTCTGGTTAATCAAAGAGAATTATTTGTGTAAGTTCAAATTTAGTAATACAAATCTACTACTATAAAGGCCTGGAATGCTATGCGTTAAAGAATTTTAATTAACTTTATATGGGGAAATCTGGTTTACATACATTATTTCTGAAAATAATAATCCTGAAATGTAATCAGTACTTATATCAAGTTAAGTGCAATAATTAAATAGATTCTTCAACTTGCATGTTGCAAACTTCAGGTGCTAATCCTTTACATTATTTTTAATTCAACATCAATTTATGTTCGGCAACGTTAAAAAGAACATGTTATGGCCTCTGAGAAAGTACACAGTGAGTGGAAGCTGGCTTAAATGAAGGTAAACATTTTATCTAATAATTAGTGTCCCGTGTTAGAAAACATGTGCAATACATATTATAAAAAGAAGGATATTGTTTTTACTTCCATGTTCCATAAGGAAATGGATGGCAAAAAAAATCGTGTTCGAGATAAGGGCTGATTCTGATTGTACTACCCTCAATACATAAAGAAGTAATTTTTTGAAAGATGTCTGTGTATAGAATTTTGTCTATGGCGAATGATAATTGCCGCAAATTCAAATAATTTTTTGCATATTGTAGAGGACTCAAGGTCTGTTGATTTTGGTGAAGATCGGTTAAGGAGAAGGGGTAGTTTACCTGCAACGTTTTATGTTTTAACAAGAGTAAAGTACTTAATTTTGATAAATAAAGTATCCTGAAAAGGTCATAATAATCCACTCTAGAAAGGTAGATGAAATATCGATAAATGAAAAGGGGTAGGGGAAGTTGAAGGGGGAGGGGATAATTTTCTATAATTTAAAATGATAGGTGAAGGGGAGGGGATAATTTTTTATATGTGTACTACATTATCGGCAACGATGAAGTAGTTTGTTGATAAAATTCCTTTCCAGGCTGTTTGGCCATGGTCCAATGTATTCTGCAAAACCAGACGTTTCGGAAGTGCCATCGACTGCCATCATCAGTGAAAATCAAGTGCGCTAATGTGAGGTGGTAGATGTTAGTGACCACAATTCTGTGGTTGAGGCTGAAGATAGAAGTAGTTTCTGTAGAAATATTTCATTTCTAAAACGATTTTAAATATAAATCTTACAACATGGAAGTCATGTATGGTTCTCCACACATTAGATTGTACTGGGTTCTAAATTGGAAGTAGAATTCTTGAAAAGAACGAATCCATAATATTTTTACCATGTGGGGCGCATTCCTTGAAACATGTGGGTGTTAATGCTGCAAAACTCAATGCAGATGTGATGACATTTTTCGGGCATGTTGCAAGCCTTTACTCATTTTTCTCTAGCAGCCCTAGAGAAAAATGTTGGGAAGTTTTGAAAAAGCACATTCCTTTATCACTGCAGAGCTTCCCTGAAACAAGATGAAGTGAGAGGATCCAAGCTGTCAAACCGATAGTTAAGCACTACCCAGGAGTACTTAAATTGTTGGATATACTTTAGAAGAGATGTCTTCTAGTCTAACTCCCTCTGCCTACAACATCATATTAGGGTTTAAGAAATATTTCAATTCCACAAAGAGCTTAATGTTGGCATCATTTTGGTTCAAAGTGCTTTCATATATTGACTAAAAAAATGTTGTTATTCAAAGCAAAGGAATCACACTCGTTGAAATAACTCTAGTGGAAGATTTGCTGACAGAATTTAAATTGTTGCGTGATAACCCAGACAGCATAATTGAAGAACCAAACTTAATTGCAAAAGAACTAATAAAAGTTCCTCCTGAATCTCCCAAAAGGTGGAAAAAAAGTACAGATCAATCCAATAGTGATTTTTCAGTAAACAAAGATCAAGAAAATAAATTTAAAACCTCAGTCATGTACCCAGTATTAGAGTTTGTAATGGGCAACATAAAAACACGATTCACTGCAATTAGTTCAATTCGTGACTTGTTTCCACCAGTATTGAACTTTACGGACATGGAAAATGATGAATTAGAATTGAAAGTAAAAGTTCTCATTAGCAAGTTTAAAAAGGAATTGGCACTGGATCTATTTGAAGAAATATTACACTTGAAGAACATTTATAAAACAGTTTGAATCAGAAAAGAATCCACTAAGCCTACTCCAAAAACCTTCAAACTGTATTTGTGAACTTCTGTCTTGCCTATAGGCTTTTCTGTACTATTCCAGTTACAGTTTTGTCTCCTGAAAAATCTTTGAGCAGTATAGCGAATTCACTGAAAACTTGGCAGAGAAGCACTACCTACCAAGAAAGGCTTAATAATTTGGCAATTTTAGCTATTACAAATGAATTGGCTAACAGTATTCCACTCTAACCCATTATTAATACTTAATCATTTGGGTGTTAACAGAAACTGCACATTGCTTTTTATTGCATTATGTTGAAAAAAGGATTTTAATGTACTTGTTTGGTTATAGGCCTACGTTAGATTGTACTGTGTTCTAAATTGGAAGTAGGTTTTAATTCCGGTACTTCGAATAAATACAGCCTTTTATCCATACAATAAATACAGCCTTTTATCCATACAATAAATACAGCCTTTGAATGTACACTAAGTAAGGAAATGTTTGTTAAGTCTAATTAATTTTAAAAATCTAAAAGGTTAAGTTAGATAATTAAACGTTGACACACCCTCCCAAAATCGTCTCTGTACCGTAATTGTGTGCGATAAATGGAAACTAATTTCTGTACTTCCAATAAATACACCCTTTTAATAAAATATGTGCCAGTAAACCCCAATAAAATATGCATCAATAACGAAGCCTACTATCTAAGTTAGATAATTAAACGTAGACACAACCTCCCAAAAACGTCTCTGTACCGTAATTATGTGCGATAAATGGAAACTAATTTCTGTACTTCCAATAAATACACCCTTTTAATAAAATATGTACCAATAAACTCCAATAAAATATGTACGAATAACGTAGCCTACTAGGTTATACGTTCTAAATTGGAAGTACGGATAGGTTTTAATTCGAATAAATACAGCCTTTAATGTATATACAGCCTTTTATCCATACAATAAATACAGCCTTTGAATGTACACTAACAAGGAAATTTTTGTTAAATCTAATTAATTTTAAAAATCTAAAAGGTTAAGTTACATTGTTAAACGTAGACACAACCTCCAAAAATCGTCTGTGTACCGTAATTATGTGCAATAAATGGAAACTAATTTCTGTACTTCCAATAAATACACCCTTTTAATAAAATATGTGCCAATACTCTGAATTCAAATTAAATAAAGAAAAAAGGAATTGTGTGTGTGTGTGTGTGTTTTTTCTGTGGTTGAGGCTGAAGATAGAAGTAGTTTCTGTAGAAATATTTCATTTCTAAAACGATTTTAAATATAAATCTTAAAACATGGAAGTCATGTATAGTTCTCCACACGGATATTTTCATTATTTGCATCAAATAGTATTATTGTTTAATACACGTTCTATCCAGATCAAATTATGTGTATACAGTTCTGGAAAAATTAGAAATACAATTTCTCTTGTTTATTTTAAACTGTATTATGTTTGGAAGTATCCCAAAGTAAATTTAACATTAATCATGTCAATCAATGAGGCCAGTCTAGTTTTTTAAGGCTAGGAGAAACCTTGAAATGTTTGGAGCATCAGTAGGTCATCATGATGGATCTAATAATCAAACTTCAGTTTCTGTGAAAAGCTGGCAGATTTGAGTAGCCACTTGATAAAGGATGGTATTGTAAAAGCAACAATTCTTTCAGAATTATTTTATAACCCTGTCAGTCTGCAAATAACTATCACTCCTTTAGATCATCAGCAGATTTAAACTTTTCTTATTTGTGCTAGGAATGTATCATGTAAAACTGCTGGAAGCATGGTATACAAAGTTTCTATTATCCTTTTCAAGGTTGATGACCAAAACAAAAAGTACTACTTATAATTCATCATTGTAGCAGTTACACAGCAGTATACTAAACATCTCTTGGTTAATACCTGTACTCTGGTCAGGTAGGACACAATGAATCATTCAAAACAAGTACAATTCAGTGTCAATGTCTAGTGTTTATGTGTCACTGCTACCCATAGTGAATCATTTGTATTGTACATAACAAATAGTATTCTGACTGTACACGTTTTTCATCTGACAAGAATTTTATACTTAGGCAAACTCATTTAATGGTGTAACCTTCTGTAATATGTGCCAAACAAGTATTCATAAAATTAATATTTGTGTCAAATTGTGTTTTATTTATTTCAAACAAAATCTGTTTTGTGGACATAACTTTATGTCCAATACAATTATTATGTTATTTCTTTTTAGTATCCCTTATAGATTTGCGTGATCAAAACTTTTAATACTAAAACTTTTTTTCAGCTGATAACCATGCTTTGTTGAGATTATTAAAGAAAAGTTTTGCTCATTCAGTGATGTGGCATCTTCAGTGATAAAGTTGAGTCTCATCGTGGTAAAACTACTGAAGACTTCATAGAATTGGAAAATTAATGAGAATAATATTCTTACAACCAGTGACAAGAATTATGAACTTAAAACAGTGGAATGAATTACTGAATACCAGATACTCTCAATTGCTAAAACAAACACACTTATATTACAACAGTTCTCTTTATATAATTATCCAGGACACACTGTATAGCCTACAAACAGTAATAAAAAAATCACAATAGTTTACAACACAAGTAAACAATTGATCATTTGTCACTTTTATTAAAAACTGCTGTCTAATATCATCCTATATGAATGCACAACCTACTACACCAACTTTCTAAAACTCAGCTGGTGGCAACATCCTAATTATCAGGCTAATGTGATAAAGTTCCAGATGAATGCCAAGAGTGTGGCTCTAGAATATTCTGCAGTGCTGCTGATTAACAGTATGTGATCAGCATCACATAGAGTACTACACATTTAAGCTATCTAATTGACTTGGTATTAGAATATTAGTAAAATGTGCTTGTTAACCAAATAGTGTGTTGTTACTCCTGAAAATCCCATTTCACTAAGAGCATTTTAGAAGTCTGGGTTATCTTTTATGTTTCACTCCACAAACATGCCTTTAGTTCAGCATTTCTTAACCTATTGGGCATGAGCCACTGCAGGGTCCCGAGAGGGCATTTGGTGGGTTGCAAAGTCAGGTTCGGAAATTTATTTACTGTGTCTTAAAAAGCTACTACATGTAAATAACTAAGATATATCATTTTAACAATTCAACCTGTTTTGTACATAGTCTAAACTGTACATTTTTGTTATTCATGCTCTACCATTGTTTTTTACCAGCTCTGGTGTTTAACTCTCTATAACCAGATTGAAAGTTGCTTCCCAGAGGGATACAGTGAATTCAATTGGATTCAAGACCCATTCTTGTATTTTGAAAGTTCTAACATGTTGTCAGTAAAACTAAATGAGCAATTGTGTGGTATCATCTGTGATGCTGGGATTAAAACTAAATTTTTAGTAAATTATTTTGTATAGTTAGTGATAACATGAGACATGTCATGGACAACAAAATCCATAAACTTTTAGATTCTGACTTAACAAAGTTCTGGATATCTTTAAGAGATGAATATCCTGAACTTTCGGAGTTGCTCATCCCATTCACCACCTCATTCTTGAGTGAAATGGGATTTTCATCTCAAGTGAAAAGCAAGCACACAAATAGACTTGACGCACACTCAGATTTATGACTTAATTTAACCACTCTTGAATCCAACATACCCCAGCTTTTGCAGAAAAAGCAGCTCCAACTGTCACATTAGTAACTAATGATTAGTTAGGCAAGTAAAAACTCTTTTGTTTTTAACTTCAGCATGTGTTTATTAGAGCAAATTAGTCTTTTGAATTACATATTTGCTTTTTGCTTTTCTATAATTAAGTGTATATATAATTTGTTTAAGCATAAAAGAAGGCTTAAAGTTCTCAGTGTTACCAAAAATATGATTATTAAGTGGGTGCACAAGTAGTTCTGCCATGCACACCCCTACAAGTCTAATTAATTTTAAAAATCTAAAAGGTTAAGTTAGATAATTAAACGTAGACACAACCTCCCAAAATCGTCTCTGTACCATAATTATGTGCGATAAATGGAAACTAATTTCTGTACTTCCAATAAATACACCCTTTTAATAAAATATGTACGAATAAACTCCAATAAAATACTGTATGTACGAATAACGTAGCCTACTAGGTTATACGTTCTAAATTGGTTAAGTTGCATTGTTAAACGTAGACACAACCTCCAAAAATCGTCTGTGTACCGTAATTATGTGCGATAAATGGAAAATAATTTCTGTACTTCCAATAAATACACCCTTTTAATAAAATATGTGCCAATAAACCCCAATAAAATATGCAAATAGGTTATAGGTCTACGTTCTAAATTGGAACTAGGTTTTAATTCCGGTACTTCGAATAAATACAGCCTTTAATGTTATGTACAGCAGCCTTGTATGCATACAATAATTTAATGTACACTAACAAAGGAAATTTTTGTTAAATCTAATTAATTTTAAAAATCTAAAAGGTTAAGTTGCATTGTTAAACGTAGACACAACCTCCAAAAATCGTCTGTGTACCGTAATTATGTGCGATAAATGGAAAATAAGGTAATTTCTGTACTTCCAGTAAATACACCCTTTTATTGTACACTAACAAAGTAAATTTTATTTAAGTTACATTGTCTACATAACCTCCATAAACTGGCATTAGTTACTTGTGAAGAAAACAGTTCTAGTACACATCGAACACGGAAAAAAAGTACAAACGTGGAGACGGAAGTTGACTTTTGCCGCAGGCTATAGTGAAAGACCCGAGTCACGTATAGACTAAACAGGTAAACCGAAATTTCGCAAATCCTACCTACCTACCGTGCAGAATACCAGCAGTCTACCGACCTCGCTTGGTAGGCCGAAGTACCAAAGCGATATGCCAAGTAAAAAAAATAGCGCTCCTCGGTATCCCGCCTGTGTGTGGTGACCTTCATTTACCGCAGTGTAATACGATATCGTCCCGACGTACGTATCGCCTCTGTGTGGGGGAGCCTTAGTTCGTTGCTAACGATATACCTGCCGAGTAAAATAATATCGCACTCCTCGGTATCCCGCACGTGTGTGGTGACCTTCATTTACCGCAATGCAAGGACGTATATAAGGGGGGCTGAGGGGGCTTCAGCCCCCCCCCCCCCCCGAAAAAAAATAAGCCAATAAAAAAAATTAAGAAAGTGTTGTTTTTGTAAAAGCATAAAATAATTGTAAATTTGGTTGTACCATAATCTTATCTTATTGGCTAAGTTATAAACCATATTAAAATTGAAATGGTTTCACACTAAAATGAAGGCATTGCTTTAATCAAAACAAAACAAATGATTTCTTCGTTTTTGCTGAATTTCGTAATAGAATAGTACACGGAAAACCCGGATCACTGTAAATACAAGTGAGCCCTCTCGCGGTAAGAAACAAGGAACGTGTCGGCGACGTTTCTAGTGCTATCACCGATTTTTTCGGTGAATTCAGCTGTCGGCACTGAACATAAACACGAAATATTTCGTAGCGCCCGGCGCAAAGCGTAGCATGTTGCCAAAGTGATTATAAGAAGAGAAAACTAATATCTTTGTGTGAAACCCGATAGGTGCAACGCCATGATTCAGTTTTAATGTTTAAAAAGATTCTAGAACCAATTATCTTGGCTCTTTTGGATGTTGAGAATGAATCTTTTTCAAGGGAAGCAGCTGCAAAGGCTCATGGTTTGAGTAATTCAGTATGCCAACTCCAATTTATTGTCAGTTTGTTCGTGTTGAGCGATATGCTATCTATAACTCTAAATTTATCGGAGACACTACAAAAGAAAGAAATTGATCTTTCAAAAGCTGTTAAGAAGATTTCTGCTATTTTAGAAAATGTTTCTTTAAAGAGAAGTAGTGCCAATGAACATTTTGCTGAAATATACAAAGAGGCAAAAATATTTTCCGATAAAATAAAAGTTCCTGAAGACGTCCCTAGAACATGTAAACTGCAGGTAGGCCGTTCTAATATAACTTACTCCTCCGCAGAAGAGTATTACCGACGTTCTATCTACGTGCCATACTTAGATGATTTTTCCTCCTCTCTCAAAGAGCGGTTTGAATCACACCAAGAAACAGTTGCGTCATTACAATGTGTCTTGCCCGAGTTTTGTGTCTTAAATGGTTTTGAGTCTTTAGAACCAGCTTTTCACTTTTATGAAGCAGATTTATCATACAAAGAAGTTGTAAAGAGTGAGTATGCTCTTTGGAAAAATAAATGGAGTCAAGAAAGTGAGGATCTACCTAAAACAGCAGTTTGTGCTCTTGTAAAATGCGACAAAGACTTTTTTCCTAACTTGCACATTATTTTAAAGATTTTAGCTGTATTGCTTGTTTCCGTTGCTACTGCAGAAAGAAGTTTCTCCAGCCTTAGAAGATTAAAGACATATTTGAGAAATACTACATCAGAAAACAGATTAAATGGTCTGGCACTACTTTCCATTCATCGTGACATTTATATTAGCGATGAAAAAGTTATAGACAAATTTGCAAGCCTTCCAAGAAAACTTGATTTTGTTATAGTTGTCTTGATTGTTCATCTCTTCTTTCACAGCACTATCACTTTACTAAACATCACCATACTTCCATTCCTTAAGGAATATGGAAGTAAAATGAACTTTATCTTGTGAAAAACTTACTAAGTAAGTTTTTCACAAGATAAAGTTCATTTTTAGTAAATTTTGTTCTTTAGTTGTTTTAATCTATAACGTAAGTTTTTTGAATATGTTAAGTTGTGTATCCATCTAATTTGGACTTGGTTTAACAGGACACTAAATAATATATATATAATAATAATAATAACATTTTATTATGTAGTATACTCAGGTACAAAATACACTGCATTTTGTATTCCACTGTACTTTTGAGAAATAAACTATAAATTTGTAAAAAATTTAACTGTTTACCTTTCTGCTTAATAAATTGGCAAGTATTTAGATATTTGCTATTCATACTCCATAGGCTATAATAGAAAAATTCATTAAGTATAAAATTTTATTTATGTGTTGTATTTTACAGCTTTGTTTGTATTGCCACTAATTGTAGGCTATATAAACTTAGAATTTTACAATTAACTCTTATCTAAAATAATTACACAAAGTTATATGCTCTTAGGGCATAAAAGCTAAGATATTAATTGACATTTCTGGGTATTTTGTGGTGACAATCCCCTGAGAATACTCACAATTTTCCAGGATAGCCAGCCCCCCCAAATTTTTTTCTATATACGCCCCTGGCGCAATGCAATAAGATATCGTCCCGACGTGCGTATCGTCTCTGTGTGGGGGAGCCTTAGTTCGTTGCTAACGATATACCTACCGAGTAAAATAATATCGCGCTCTTCGGTATCCCACACGTGTGTGGTGACCTTCATTTACCGCAATGTAATAAGATATCGTCCCGACTTGCGTATAAGTTTTACGAAAATCGGTTGGTGGGTTCAAAAGTTATCGTGATGCACACCCCAAACAGATGTGCTATGTCCACACTTGTGCGCTTTCAACTTAGACTTCGCTTTCAATTTTCAATTCTGCTTTCAACACCGAGTAGTTGTTGCGCATGCCTTAGACCGAAAGTACTGAACGCATGCCACAAAGTGTCTACACCTGTGCGTCACAGTTGTCAGTTTCTCCAGTGTAAATGTGAAAATTACGTGACTGACTATGTTAGCGGGTATAAGTGCTGCATTTTTTATGCTGAAAAGAGTTAGAAAAGGGCGTGAAAAATATCAACGCTTGAAATGGTTGAAAGATTATTTAAGAACGCGGAATTTTGGAATTATGAGAGACCTGATGATAACTTTCTGTTTAAGAACTTTACGCGAATGTCTAGAACGAAATTTTACATGCTTTTACAAATGGTCAAGCGTAAGATCGCAAAAGAAAATACTCGATTTAGAGAAGCAATACCAGCTGAAGTGAAATTAGCAATCACACTTAGATATTTGGCTACCGGTGATTCATTTACTTATTTAAAGTATCCAATCAATTCATTTCATCAATGCTTCCCGGGGTTCTTACACAGCCAGTTCATACTTCGTAGCCAAAACAGCGTAAGCATCATTTCTTTTCATTTTGTTTGTATAATTTTTGTCCGTAATGTCCCATAAGGCACAATGTGACCTATAATCTTCAAAAAGGCCAACGTTTGTTCTGCCGACATGGTAAACAATAAACACAGTCACAGTAATCACGAAAACTGAACAAAACCTTTCTGTAAAACTATGAAGTTGCACGGAATGTTGAAAGCTGATTTTGAGGCATGCTTTGTGCATGCGTTACGTTCGCTAGAGGAAGGCCCTACTCCCCATGCCTCAAATGTACGAAAAGGGCACTAGTGTGGACAAGATAGAAATGCCAAACGGTCGAGTCAAAACTGAGAACTCGCTTCGCTCGTTCAATAAGAATATAATACCACGTAAGACAGAAAATCTTTATCACAAATATTTTAAAAAGGAAGGTCTTGAGAAAGAAATAACTATGAAAATACATGAAAAAGAATCCTGTATACGCACATGTGAAGATAAAAATGGATCAAATTAAGAGAACAAGAGAACTCTCAATTCTCTAGCGAATTGCTAGATATTATCTAGCGGTTGCTGTATAATATCGTGATGAATTACGGCGAGGCAATGCCCTATATGTACTTGTAAATCTTGCAACGAGCATTCAAAACAAACATAATTTAAACGGTAATAATCACTTTAATAACGTCTGCAATGACTAACCAAACACGCCTTACGCAGCAGTAGCTACTGCATTCCTTAAACAAAACAACACGTCTCGCCGTAACTAATGGCCGGTCGGTCACATAAATCGTGTTGGTTGGGTCTTAGCGTATATACGTCATTGTGAATGAATTACCGGCATTATTTCCGATTGCAAAGCGTGCAGTTATGACGAAGGTCAGTTAAGGACACAAACAAAATAAGGGAGCTGCCTAGACAAAACATTTCCTATGCTCATGACACGACGTTATAACCAACTGGATGGCGCGGCGTAGCGCTTTCACAATGAAAACAAACGATGATTTTACTTTTACAGCCTGGCAAAGGCTAATGACTCGGAGGACGGCGAAGAATAAGATTCATATTTGCGTTCCATAGTTCTGTTTTCTTAGTAGGCCTATAATCTATTTTTAGTATGTGAACGAGCGAAGCGAGCTCAGCTTTAACTCGACCGTATGTCATCCTCTGTTGGGTCTGTTTGGGGTGTGTCTCACGATACCGTTTGAATGGTTCAACTGATTTTTGCAAAACTTGGCACGCGCGTCCATTCCTTTATCCTACACAGCCCTATAGTTTATAAGACTGATCCCCCGCGAAAACGGGGGGAGGGAGCAGGGAGCAAAAATGCGAGCTGTCAAAATTTTTAAAGATCGCAAAAATTGCAGGTGGGGTATCAAATTAAAGAGAATATTGACTACAATATGAATATAGTATTCAGTTTAGTAAATTTCTTTTAAGACACCATGGACCAAAAAAGGTATAAAAATTTGCAAAATTGCAAAATCCATGACGGGTCTCGGATTAAAGGGAATTTTAACCCAGCTCCGAATTTATAACTTTAGGAGCACCACGGATGGGAGTCAACATTTTTGAAAAATTAAACTCTATGCGGTACCGTACACCAAATTGTGGGGGCTTGTTCAAAAATAAGAACTCGGTAGCTTCAATAATTTGAGTAAATTAATATCTGCCAACGTCGCTTCCAAATTTCTGCAGCTCAGAGATCTTACTAGTTTAACGTAATTAATAAAAGTTATTTCACTGATTCTTGTGATTTATACAAGTCCTGATCGAATAATAACACCGCGTCTGTTATGAAACTGGGGTATTCTGTCCAATGTTTTAACGGTTCGGATTATAAGCGTACAAATTACTGTATAATAAAATTCACGCGAGTCCGCGTCTTCAATTTGGTGCGGTTTCGCGATTCACTCTCACCAAACGTAGCGGCTACTTTCCATTATCTCGTACAGACAGGCGGCAGACAGCAGCTCTGCCAGTAACAAATCGACACAAATAGGGAAGAAAACTGTCTGTTAAATTAATGAAAGAACGGTACTACTTAGTTGTAAAATGCGTCTACTTCCTTATGAAATATTACAATCAAAACAATTACTTTACAAGTAGGCTATACAATATAAGGCCTTTACAACATTGGTACTTTACAACAGTTGTATGGCCCTTACATACTGCTTAAAGTTACGTAAACTGTATATACATAAGTGATAATCGAAAGGTGCGCCGATATACCTGTAACAGGTATTTTGGAACGATATTTTTGTGGAACGGATGTAACAGTGGCTGAAAAGTTGAAATACCTGTTATTTGCGGCGACGCTGTTCCGAGTCGAGGCACGCCCCCTACTCTCTTACCACACACACACACACACACAAAAGTACGCAAGTATCACGTAAACGAATACGCCAAGGCCAAATACTAGGCGTACAAAAATACTACTTGTTCCTAAAATACTACCTGTTCTTAAAATACTAGGTATTTCAAATACTAGTGGTATCACCGATATACAAAATACTAAGCGTATCAGAGGAACAGTAGTATTTTTGGAACACCTAGTATTTTAGGAACAGGTAGTATTTTAGGAACAAGTAGTATTTTTATATCAAGCGTATTTCGAGTATACAGTAGTATGAAGCCACTTTTTCATCCTGAATACTTCATTCTGCGCAAAGAGACGAAGCTGTTTATAATAAAGGAAATAATTCATCCTGCTGTTACATTTATTCTCGTGTGATATGCAGATATATAATACAGATTATATGCTAATAAATTATATACATAGTTACTGTACATATGTAGTGTTTGTAGCTCCTTCCGATACAATTTCAATGTTCTATGTTAATTTATTTAAGTGTGTTATGTGTTTGTGTCATTGTGAACTTTTAACGAAACCATAACAATGGGTAGATTTTGTTTTTACCTGAAGATGGGGATATAAGCCCTGAAACATGTAGTAATTAAAAAAGAAAAAGAAGATCACTTAGTGGATAAAATAAGGTAATTATTTATTTAATAAATTATATATTATACTAGTCACCAACTTGTAACTAAAATCGGTTGGTAAAACTATGTTTTTACTCAAAAAAACTTTGTGTTCCGAGTCGTTAGTGAAATAGTTGTATTTAATTATATTGAGTTATAACCTATAGAGTGGCTGCTGTTGATAAGCTATATTATACTTTTTATTAATGTGATTTTAACTTCACTACACATCTCACGTAAATGATGAGATTGTTGTAATGGACATTTATGCACTTCATCTAGTCCTGTTCCTTAAATATCTGTAATGCATTTAATTTACTTTTGTTGTTGCTTATTATTTATAAGTTTTTATTTATGTATTTACATTTATTTTATTACAATTTGCTTTTTATTTTTATTTGTAAAATTTTGTTTATTCTCATTCACTCTTGTGGCTTACAGTTATGTTTTTATTATACGTTTCTGATGTTTTTTCACATTATTTTTTGTGGTATTATGTGTAGGCCTACTCTAAATTATTTAATTGCCCTGAGTTTCGCAACTGATTTGTCTAACCAATGTTAGTTTGTTTACTACTAGTGAAAACTTAAATTGGTATTCCCAAAGGGAGATAGGCCTATAAATTCTCTTGTTTCTTATTTTAATTTAAACAGTAATAGTTTAATAAAGTCACAGTGTAAAGTAACACTGTTAATACTTTTAGTTTCAATTTATTTCTTATAACAAATTATATAGTATAGGTTATATAATATCTTCAAATAAATACACAGCAAGTGTTGTAACCTATCGAGTGGCTGCTAAGTTACAACTGTTTTGTTTGACGTGTTTCTGGAGGTGAAGTTGAATCATTAGAATGAACCGTTCTTCTTGAAGACAATTTATTGTGATTAGCAAAATACAAACGAACTTTTACAAGTTACTTTATACAAACTCCTCTAGACAAACTATAAGTCAGTTAATTCAATTACTCTTATAAACTCTAAGTACCTTCAGTTACTAGTACTTAGTTCACAAATTAATGTGTAACTACTTTTAGTTACTTCAAAAATTACAAAAACAAACTATTGACAACATCTGGTTTTCCGGCTCTCTAAGGAACACCTTCCAACACAGATCAAAGTCAAAATAAAAATGAGAAAAGATGAGCAAGTTCTCTTGGACCGCTTACAAAATCAGATCTGTCTTCTCCAGCGAATGCTACAGTTTTTATAGTACATCATCGTGGGTGTAACACTTAATTTTAGTGGTGGGACTGTTCCCTCTTCTTAATTCTAAAATCTTAACTATGATAGGCTAAAACTAATTGGAGTAAGGGTAGTTTCATACAATTTTTATAAGACTTTCTATTATTCGTCAAAGACTGTATCATGTGACCCTACGTCACGATTTTGGGGTGTTTACTACTTTAGATTAAAAGTTCTCACGGAATAGAACACCTGCTTTTACCAATGTTCACACGGAGTACACCACCTGGCTTCACACTTGTGACCAATTACTTGACTCCCCCAAAAGGATATCAAATTTGTGTGACATTTTATATTTCCTGCCTGGACCTTGTCACCATTAATTCTTATTAGATGTGTCTCACCAGATTTCCTACGATTATCACTTCCTTCAGTCACGCTTATTGAGAAAGAGGGTGAAATCTTTACCAATCGTGGGAAAGCTCCTAAAACAATTTTTTATGTTCAAAACATATGCTACAGTCTCGTATACACACCCGACATCTGTCCCTGTTTCCCACACAACTAAGAATTTCTTATTTTCTCACTTCTAAGTAACAATTATGCTACAAGTACAGTAAGTACAATTGACAATTACAACACAAGTACGTTTATTAATATATTAATAGGTTTATCTAGGTGAAAATAAACCTACTTGCAGTGTATTTATTTGAAGCTATTACATAGGAGACCTGCAGGAAACTCAAAACGAGTTACTTACAAAGGATAATATAGGTTATGTATATATAGTATATAACAGGTATTTGTACCTGTTATTTTTTTGGAACGGTATTTTCATACCTAGTATTTTAAAATAACAGTTTAGCCCACCTCTAGTTACTAATAATAAACTCGCGGTGGGCTCAACGCAAAGCTTTAAACCGCCGTTTGGGCTCAACGCAATTTTGAACATGTAAGAATCATGTAAATTTTGTTTTGAAAACGCATCAACATGATTTCCAGTCAAATTCGGCTCCCCGTCTACACAGTCAATATGGCGCTCATTCACCATTGCAAGCGTTCTTATGGGAGTAATAATTTAATTTTTTTCTTCCGTAAATAGGTTCGACCGCCGTTTAAAATTATTTTTCGCGTGTTTATATAACATAGAAGAATAGAAAAAACAATGTCACTCCAATACCAACGCGGCCCAGAAAGTCGATAATTACCATATTATCAATACTGCACGTGTACTAAATAACGTCGAATGCGAAATTTCTCAATATCATTCGCACGTTACAAATAAAACTGCATTATTAGGTACCAATAAAGCATTAAAATAATTATAAAACATTATGACATAACCTAAACATAATGACCTACCGTACAATGTACAGTGACGTGACAAAAAATAATCTGTGTACGTTCTTAATATATGTTCATAATAACTCTATATTGTTTCCTTAAATAATCACGTACTTTTACATTTAATTCGGCATTTAATTAATTACTTGACTGTAACAAACGACCACGGCCTGTTTCACTCATCACGCCCGCGCACACACACAAACAGACAAACCCTATCGATATATCGTAGTTTTTAGTACTGTTAACGAAAACTATTTTGATAAATTGCTTTTTTAGCAAACAATAGTTTTTTAGCTAGATTTTTAAACGAATGGAAATTTGGTTTAATTTTTGCTAACCGTCTTCTAAACGCTAATTCTGACCAAATTCCTGAAAAACTATGTACAAGAGATAAACACCTTTCCATATTGATGCACACGAATTCCACCGTAACGTAGTCTAAAGTCTAAATGTTGACTAACTTATTTCACAAAATTAGAAAAATTGCACATCTTCACCAGAAAATATCGTGAGTCGCAGTACAAAATATTCCCAAGGTATCTTGTTTACTTTTTAGTGTCTGAATAAATAATTTATTAGTTTTTCAAGTTTCACAGCAGCTTTTGGCGGCCTGCTTATGCTGTAAACGCATCAACAAAACGTTAAGGGTAACAATACCTGGTAGATCTAAATATACTACTTTTATATACTGTATGTGGATTTAACCAGTATAACAGTATGTTAGAAATCTACTGAAATTAATGGCAGAGGCAAGTACTGTTAAACAACGTACAGGACAAATTCAAAAGTAATGTGATATTATTCGTACCGTGCATAACCTAAAGCTGGACAAACATAACCTAACAAAACTTCATTTATGGATAAACTGAATACTTGCACAAGGTGAACCAGTCTTCATCAGTTTATACAAAATCGCTTTAGAAATTATAAAATGTAGTAAAACTGCTATGTTTAATGTGTGTGTTTGTTTGAGCACTTGCATAGTGCATAGAAGTAATACTTTATTTATCTCCCCATAGCAAGGTTGACTATTTAGTATTCTTGTCACAGTTTTTGTTGTTTAATGATGTAAATATTAACTAAGATATAATAGGCTTAACTCATGCGCTTAAAGGTTTACTAATACGACTGTGTAGATTGTGATTTGACTTTTGCTTTCGAAAAATGTTGAGTTGAAATAACCTCATGTTACTGTTAGTTACATGTATAGACTGCAACACGTCTACAGTAGGTGAATATACATTTAGGCATGTGAATGTAAGTGAATGATCGTTTCTCAAAACTTGCCATTTAGTCCAGTCGCCAGAGTAAAAATACCGGTAAAATTTCTTAAAAAATTGAGGCAAAGTGATATTTGGTATAGTTATTGAAAAAGGTCTAAATATCGGTTTAAAATCATCTTTGCATGTTTATAAGGTCAGGCTTTTAAAAAAAACCCCTTATTTAAGGGCAGCGCGCGGTAAAATAGATAAAAACGTTTACATTCAGTGAATTTCTTTCCTTACTACTAAATAAACCATTGGATCATGATAAAGTCTTCATTCTTTTTGTTTAAAATAGTTCAAATTTTAATAGTAATAAAATCAAAATAACGATTTTGTTATTATTTCATCGTTAGGAGTATTAAATCGATAGACGGAATGGTCGATTTTAACAAATCTTCCTCTGTTGAATATTATTATTAAATATGTGTATCTTAATATACATAAAAGTCATTGTGTGTATTTATATTCCACACCTCCTACTAAACCACTGGACCGATTTCAACAAAACTTAGCACAAATATTTTATGCAACGGGAGAACCAACATAAGATAGGTGTTTTGGGCCCTGGGGGATGTCAAAAATGGAAAATATGAAAATATCACATGTAGGGTATCAAATTAAAGGGAATTTCAATGCAAGTAACACTTTTTCATGCATATAAGCACTATTGAAAATTCTTGGGCCCTGGGGCATAATAAATGGGTGGTTTTGGGGGAGGTCAAAAATGGAAAATATGAAAAATCACTGGACCGATTTCCACCAAACTTGGCACAAATTTTTTATGCAACGGGAGAACCAACATAAGATAGGTGTTTTGGGCCCGGGGGGGGGTGTCAAAAATGAAATATGAAAATACTGTGGAGTATCAAATTAAAGGGAATTTCAATGCAAGTAACAATTTTACATGCATATACGAACTATTGAAAATGTTTGGGCCCTGGGGCTCAATAAATGGGTTGTAATGGAGGGGTGTCAAAAATGGAAAATATGAAATACCGTATGTGACATGCATATACGCACTATTAAAAATTTTGGTCTCCGGGGCTCAATAAACTGGTGGAATTGGAGGAGGGGTGATGTCAAAAATGGAAAATATGAAAATACCGCACGTGGGGTATCAAATTAAAGGGAATTTCAATGTAAGTAACAATTTGACGTGCACATTAATTTGGATTATTATAAATATCCCCCCCTGCTTGGTGGATGTGAAAAAAACAGCATAAATGGTATCAAATTAAAGTGAATTTCCTAGCAAGTAAGAATATGAATATGACACCACTTTCTCCCAAGCAAACCCGGGCAAATCCTCCAGTAATAAATAAAATATTTCAAAGAAAAGCTCTCTTTTTAATAAATGGTAAAACGAATACAAAGAATATATATATTTTTTTAAATTTGGAATTTTAAAAATTATTTATGTTGAGAATTTAGTTAGTAATTTCTTCTTCTTCTTCTTCTTCTTCTTCTTCTTCTTCTTCTTCTTCTTCTTCTTCTTCTTCTTCTTCGAGGATTTTTTCCTCACTATCATCAAAGTCATTATCATCAAAATCAATCTCGTCAACAATTGGAAAGTTTTTGCAAGTTTCAGTTGAGCATGTACCACAAACCGATGAACATAAAAGACCAGCGCTTCTGCATGTACACGATCCTTTTTTGCAGCCAGTTTTGCAATTACAAAATATCATTTTTAATAAAGATTTTGGGGCAGCTGGCTGTGTCATTTTTATAGGCGTTAAAATTTCTCCAACATTCCAACCCCAGTCTTTTGGTATTAGATCATTGCCGAGCCATTGCTGGACTTGTAAATATACTCTGTAAAAGTGCTGCTTGGCAGCATCAGAAGTAGGTGGCAGACTTTCTAACTTTACAGGTTTTAAGCTTTTTTTCTTTTTTGAAATCGCTTTAGTAAAACTTGTATGTCTGTATTTATCAACACATGTAATTTTTTTTGGTGCATTATACATATACAGGAGAATTAATAGTCCATTTTTATATATAGATGTTTGATGTTGATTTTCCAGTTTAAATGCTTCGATCGCTTCTTTTAAATCTGAGTTTATTGATTTTTTTTCAATCGAATTAAAAACCGATTTTTCACCTTTACCATAAAAGCATGATGTTGTGTCACAGCCGGTTAGAGCATGCAAAAATAGTATATTCTCTTTGCAAAATTTATGCTTTCTAAAGCTGTTATCAGAAGAAAATAGACTAGCACTCATGGTTCCTCTCGTGGGTTTTAAGAGATAAATTTTCTTATTACTAGGTGTAAGCGCAGTAATGAGCACCAAAATATCTACGTCCTCTGCAACAATAACTGGAGGTTTATCATATAATTCTAAGGCTGTTTTCACAATTAATAAGTCTGCATCATCGTCAGCTTGTTTAACGTTTATGTTTTCTTCTTCCAAATATCTCGTTAGAATTTCAATAAATAGAGTTTTATTATTTTTATTCGAAAGAAATTGTTCTTGGGTCACTGTAACACACATATCTTCATGGAATAAAATATCTGGAGAGGAATTTTGATTGGTACGGCGATAACGCTCCATTGCTTTGATGCTGTTAGAATTGTTTGTATAGCCATAAAAAACTACAGTAACTTTTGATCCAAAGTGTCTCTTGACATAATTTACGTATCTTTGAAAAATACATTTGAACTTGTCATTTTTTGACCATACTACTCTATGCAGTAACATACCACCATCAATGACGTAAATGCAATCTTCAAGGTTAATCTCAGTGCGGTCTACTTCAAACATATCATATAGTTTAGACTTATCTGTTTTCCGAAATACACCTTCGTAAAACATAGATGTTGGGTACGGTGCAAGTTCATAACGCATGTAATCTTGTAATTCGTCGTCACTTTTTCTTGCTACACAAATGCGTTGAAATATAAACATTGGATCTATAGGGACAATTTCCTCTTGAATTTTCAGACTACTATTAACACTTTTTAATGACAGTACTCTATTTTTTCATTTAAACGAAACTTTATGGAAGTTTGTACCAGCAATTTCTTCTAATCCTGCTTTTCCAACCTCAAAAGCATTATGACAGTTAATATTATTACCGCCAGTAACTCCAGTAGATATAGACATTATTGAATCTTGATAAGGAAATGGCTCGTGACAATCAAACCAGGAGTTTATTTTGAGAATATCTTCAGTATCTCGTTTTATTCGAGAATCTCTAGCATCTACATGCTGATCGGAAGTAGAAAATGTTATACCACAAAATTTTTCTACTTCTTCGCAGATATCATGTGTATATGGCATCGCTAAAATCCATTTATTTGCAGTACTGGTAGTTACTCCCCGTCCAATCATACCACCATCAACTTTCATGACTCTCATTAAGTCCTGTTCGATTGTCATATCAGTATGAGTTCCTGACCAGAATTTCTCAGTTCGTCTTACAGTACAAAATCCGTTATTTATAAAATTATGAAGTTCTTTAATTTTTAAAGCGGTAGTTTCTGGAATTACATCTTGGTTTTGCATTGAGGTGAAAAGTTTTTCAGATTCTTTTATAAATTGATTCATATATTGTACATATAATAAGGCTGATTTCGTATAATTAAAATGTCCAGTTGCATAAAAATATGGCAACATTTGCTGAATAACTTGTAATTGAATTTTTAGTAAACCCATTTTTTCAGAGCGCGCAAATGCTTTTGCAATAGAGATCATTCGTATGTATTGTATCCATTATTTTGCAGTTTTACCGCGTTCCTCAATTTCAATCATTTTTTCTAGAAATTTACCATTTAAGATGTTTAAAAAATTATGATCTTGTACTTCTTTGTAAGTAAGATTGTCATCTAAAAATTCTTGTAGTAAAGATTTCATATTTGAATATTCAACTTCTGAAAGATTCATTTCCTCAATAATCTTTTTACACAAAACTATCCAAATTAATGTGTGGCCTCGTACTGCTCTAGCATAAGCATGGCCATCTAACATCTTATCTACAGTTCCTGGCACATAGCAACAGCTTAATGCTTCTTTTAAACCGCTTCCTGCCATCACATAACCGATTGAACCAAGAAAAGACATAAGCAGATGAAATCCTCCAAGTCGAACAATTACATTATGTATATCATCATCAGGTGAGGATTGGACCATTTCAAACGCTTTCTGATACAAAGGTTGATCGAAAGTAACAAAACAATTAAATAGATTTAAGTTTTTCACTAGTTTTACAGCGTATTTTAAAACGGTGTATATTGTATTTTTGTCAGTTGGAGGAGAGTGTACAAAAGGCAAGCAAACAATTCTAGATAATGTATAAGTCATATTTTCCAAAAGCTTGGACATAAAGGCATTCCAGCCAGTAATGCCTGGTTTGGTCACTCCATAAATCCAAAGCAAGTCAGCATTAGAAAAATCTATATTATTAAAACTCGGATTATCTACTTTTTCAAAAACAATGTTTTGGAGTGCATGTGTATTAATATTTTCAAAAATTTGGAATGGTATTTTGTCAATTTTGCTGATTTCTTTTGCAGTAGGCTTAACAGTCAATCGTTTTAAGGGAACTTTGTTATAATAACAATCTCTTGGACTTAAATCATAATACCTCCCATACTATGAAAAGTATTTTTCCCGTCTATAGTATTGATATTAATATCTGAATTGTCAAATGCCAATTGTGCAAAACAGCCAGATCTAAATGGAGAACGTGGACTAAGCAATACACTATTCTCATAAAGTGCTGCTTCTTTGTATGATGAACACACTCCCAGATGCGACAATATATCTATAATTCGTTTTGAAGCAAATTTCCTATGCAACATTACAGACAGACCAACTTGCAATGGTGATAGAAAGGTTCTAGGTCTTATGCAACTCATAATTGAATGAGTAATTGCTGTGCATTTTGTTTCATATGAACTAATATCACCTTTTTTATTTTTTAAAATTATTTCTTCTATCAGAAACTGAAGGGATTCTGGGATATTCTCATTAATATTTTGGAATATATTATCACTTGGAGGATAAAATTCTGTATTACTTTTCTTCAGATTAACATCGTTTCGAATAATTGCTGCTGCAGATTTTAAGATTTTTCTTTTTTCTTCATTTTCATCTTTTTTTGAGGCTATCCATGCTTGACGCATGACATTGTATTCACGATCTACAAGACATATGAGGGTTGAGCCACCTTTTCTGGATATAATTCTTATACAATCACCATAATTTTCTTTTAATTTAGCAATAATGGTATTTGGATGACAAGCATCATGTCCTGTTTAAGAAAATTAGATATTAAATAAAATAAACATTAAAAATTTAATTTAAAAAATAGTATAATTATAATTTATAATTAAGCAATATATTTACCTAATAATGCAATTAATTCTGTGAGCGTAAACTGGGTATCATCGCTGTCACTTAAATAATCAAAAATCAATTCCATTTGACGTGAGATTTTTACATCCTTGGGTCGACCTTTAGCATCACTTGTGTCACGAGTGTAACTGCTTAAAACTTTTTTGTGACAACTGCGGTGATATCTCGCTTGTACAGCTACCAAATCATCACAAGAAATTCGTCGTAGAATTGCTTTTCCTAATTCGTCATTATGTTCTGCAATCATTTCTGATAATTTTTCTTTAAAAGTAGGACTTTGAATTATGGAAATATTTTTGCGTTGATTAATACTTAATCTCGTATTACTTTTATCGGCATCTAATCCACAAATTATACAAAGTTTTTTGAAATTAAACAATTCTTTACTCTTTCTGACTTTACTCTTGACTGGGCTATATTTACTTTTTTTCGACAAAGTGCCTAAATTCTTATAACACAAAACATCATTCCTTTTTAACGTATATTTTTCTCGACATTTCCTGTGTACTAAAATTGAATCAACTTTTTTTAACATTTCATATTTTCCATCGTTTCTCTCAGAGCTAACTCTTATTAAATTCGGTAGTCCTCGAGTCACTTTTTCTGTATCTTCAATACAAAGATCAGCATTACAAATAAAACATATTTCAGTATCACACTGGTCCATATTTAATACCTAAAAATCAAAAAACCTTATGTAGCACTAATGTTCAGTAAAAGTATTCTTTAAAACTTCACCACTAGTGAAGTCAAAATATCTCTTTTGAAAATTTTTTTATTTTCAATTTTAAATCCACAGTTTTTACCAAATTTGTTTTTTTAAATATGTGCCTTTTATAAACTTTTAATGTATGTAAAAAATGATCAGTACAAATAATTTTTTTTTTTAGAAAAATGCGTTCTTTACGTTTAATTTTTTTAAATGGTCAAAAAATGGTGTCAGAAAGGCCAAAAAATTTTGTTATTTAACCATCCGAAAGTATTTTTAATAAGCTTTAATTTAAGCCGTCGTACACCTTTGTGCCACAATCTTGCCATACTTTATGAGCACTCAAAATTTTTTTGTGAATTGCGATTTTTTTGAGGTTATATTCAACATTTCAATATGAAATTTGTGGGGTTTATAGTACTCCACAAAGGTTACCTTTCCCTCAAGTTTTATCAACTTTCAATAATTTGTGTTAAAACAACAGCAATTTGTTTATAAACGCCATCGCCACTTTATTTATTGATAGCACATTAACAATAATAATAATATCGACTTCCGTATTAAGGCTAAAAATGTTATTCATTTATTATAGAATACTGAAAAAAATTCACATTAAAATCGGCTTGTTAGGTCCAAAGATATTTATAAAAACGCTATTTTCCAACTTAAATTGTTAATAAAAAAATAAACGGGTTGATTTTACACAAAACTTAACTATTAGCTCAACTTGATCCCATTAACCAATTTAGCATACAAAAAATGACTCCCATAACAATTCACATTTGATTTTTATTTTGACTCCACTACACGTGTTCACAAATAAATAAATATTAGCATGTATAAAAAGTGTAAATAAAAACTTTAAACTGCAATTTTTGTTACCTGTTTTATGTGATTAAAAACAAAAATATTTGTAATGTTTTGATTATAACCTTTGAAGAAATATCAACTGCGTTACTGCTCCGTTCTTGTATAGCAGATGTTTGTATGGCATACCACAACAATGGGTGTTGCGCGCGCAGCTACATTTACAGTTGCACACTCGAGGGGAATAGAACCCCGCACCGTTTAAAAATTTTACCTGTTTTCTAGGGTCTTGTTTTTAGAGTATAGGTATAATCAGGTAAGAGAAATAACATGAATAGATAGATTTAGCATTGTAGTAGCTATAACGTTAATTTCAAGTACTCAAATAAACCCACTTAAAAGATACATGTATGTAACGCAAAGGAGGCACCTTTTTTTAGTGTATACAATTTTTATTTATTTTTTTAATTTTGAAAATGATTATAATTTTCATGAGTGTAG
This sequence comes from Magicicada septendecula, assembly GCA_034769895.1. Taxonomy (NCBI): domain Eukaryota; kingdom Metazoa; phylum Arthropoda; class Insecta; order Hemiptera; family Cicadidae; genus Magicicada; species Magicicada septendecula. Next base: position 30,167,122 of record CM068373.1, read on the forward strand.
TTTTTGATGCAGAACACTTGCAGCTTTCAAATACAATTTTTTGTATTTTGATATCTCTATTTTTAAGATTAATAAAGGCAGATAAACTCTGAATTTTAGAGTAAATTTAAAATACGTCGAAATACTCACTTTTGAAAAGGTTTTTTTTTTTAAATAACAACTTCAAAAGTAGTTTTCATTATTATAAAATAAAAAGTTCATCTCTTTTAAAGGTAAATTAGTAAAGAACTACTATTTTTTTTAAATTGTATTGTATAGTACTTGTAATTTTGTGGTTTCACTTCTTTTTGTATCTACAGTAAATATTTATACACTATATTCTTTATGTTCAAATAAAATATTTATGTAAAAATCAACAAATACTGCTCCCCAAGCTATACTGCTGCATCAAGCTATACTGTTCCCCTTCAAAACTAGCCTTTATTTAACTGGCTACGCTTAGATTAAAGAAAGTTATGATATTTTTGAATAGACGCGCCTGGCTAATTTAGCGAATTACGCAGGATCGGGGGTAAACGCTCTTTTTAAAACGCAGCGCTCATCATTACCAATTTTCAGGAAAACAGTTCCATTAACGTAAAAATATGTAAGGAGACTTTCTGAAGGAAATTGTTTGCTCTTCAATATACACCTTTTTATTTCTTCCAACTGTACATATTTACGGAGTGCTTTAAGAAAATCTGTCTTTACGATTTTTCCAGACCATTTTCAGAAAACCCTAGAAAGGTAAACATGCAAAGATTTTTTTATATTAATTATTAACGTTTATTTAACACGTGCACCAAATATTGCTTTGCCCCAATTTTTTCTCAAGTCAAAATCTCTGGCGACTGGACTAATTTGTGATAATGTTTTCATATTGATTCAATACACATCAAAAATAAAAATGGTGGTTACTCAAGTTAACAAATTGGAGACGAGAAATATATTGTTTACAATACTTATTATTGCAAATGAAAACAAGAAAATACTATCATGCTCAGCATATTATTATTGAAACCATTTATTATATAATTTGTATTGAACTGAAGAATAAAATAAACTTCCAATTTTTGTAGACTTCCAAAATCAAAGTACATTAGAAAACATTTAGCCAAATAACACTTTCAAATTTTGTACATAGTCATAGTTATTTTCAGTATATATTTCATGTATACCTACTTTTACTTGAAGTGTTTGTAATGTAAAGGCAGTGCAGTTCAGCTTGGTTAGGATCAAACTGTTGTAATGGGGCAAAAGGGGGGAAATAAATTTTAATCATTTTAAAACCAGTCAGGGTACTGTTCCGTAACCATCAGAAAATACGCATCGGGAATTGTGAAGAAGAAATTACTGTGAGTGGACTGTGTAGTCAAACTGTTGCGTTGTAGTACAGGAATGCAGTTGTCAACGAGGGGTGCGCACACAGCCGGCCAACTTTCCCATGGTTGAGTCACGTATTAAGAAATTCTTTCGCGCGGTGCGCGCAAGAAACTGTGTCAGTCGACTAAGAAACCTTCCCCCGGCCGGTTGAACCCAAGTCTCGTGAGCCTAAAACCTATTAAAATTTTTTTAAATATGATTTAGAGTGTGACAGAGTACAAAGTGTAAAAGTAGTTATCATGCAGTGACTCGGGAAAATTAACCAGCAGAGCTTTTTCGGACCGAACAGTGAAATTTATAAAAATGTGAAGAGTGACTAAAATTTAAAATGAGAACTTCTCGAATAAAACAGTGAACCACCAGAAACAACAGGATTCCCATATTGAACTCCTAGATCGGCAGAGAGGGACGTAAACACGTAAAGTCATATTAAATAATAATAAACCATTTTAAAATAACATAATTGGGGCGTTAACTTGAAAGAATGTGTGTGTGTGTGTGTGTGTGTGTGTGTGTGTGTGTGTGTGTGTGTGTGTGTGTGTGTGTGTGTGTGTGTGTAATACTGGGTCGCTTTTACGTAATATAATCTCATGAGTTGTTTATTTTAAAATAGATTAAGTAAAACCATGAATTTTGTTTTGTCTGGAATAAATTGAGCAGGTAGTACAACAATAATATGTGTCAAATCCTAGCTTCAAAATAATTTTGTTATCATTTTGAAAGAAAGATAGAATGTCAAGTGTTTAATAAAATTTAAATGGGTTAGCCAAAGCAATGAGAGTAATTATTAATAACACAACCCTAAATCACTTATAGGTACGAGTACACGTGAAGACTCTGGCCCGATACAGGTAAGGGAATTGTGATTTGGTGTGTATTGTTTAAATATAGTAATTACTCAGAAATTGTAAACTTTCACTGTATCAGTAAATAAATAGTAATGGAGCCATGTTATGTTGTACATGAAATATAGCTTTATATATAGTTTTTGAGGAGAATTTTATTTTTGGAAGGGGTTGTATATAATATTATTGGTTTGGTCAGTGTTGTATTGTATTAACACAATTCATGGCATTTAATATTATTAAAATACACAAATGCACATGTTAATCAGCTACTAAATATCATAGTTTGGCCATACACAAACATTAATTATAAACAAACAGTTCAGTATAAACATAATGTTATTGTAACATTACATAATATTGAACATCCGTATTTTGCTATATTAAATTGTGAAAATTCAGGTATATTTTTCTGAGAAATCATAATTTTATTTTTAATTCTATAATATGTTTAATATAATTTCAGTATTGACAGTGGGAGTGCAGATGTGGTGTTCTTTCATTTAGCCATTTGTAGATGACATTAAGACACCCCTCCCAACAGAGCAAATATAGGCTATTTGAAGTATTTTAAACTTGCCAGATGTGTAAAACTTTTGTTGTAAATAACACTTTCCCATTATTGTAGTATTGCAACATATTCTCACAACTGTCAGTTTGATACTTACATTAAACAAAATATAGAGTATAACTTCTGCAAAAAATTTAACTCAGGGGTTTTATAAAAATTTTAGTATTCAGTTGATATCGAAGTTTTATTTCTTTCTCCAAATAATTCTAAAATGATGTCAACATTCTTAGCCTATAATTTTTGGAAAATAGGAATTAAAGTCTGTGTGAAAATATGGACAGACCAAAAAAAAATATGGACACATGTTGTGTGGTTTCCAAGAAAAGTGTACCTTTATGGGGTGAACATTTTTTCAGGAAACATCATTATAGTTAAGCACTGTGTTTCATTACTCTTCTGTACATTGGTTCATCCCAGTTACATATGCAGGTAGCATTAATGTGAGTTCTCATCTACATAAGTTATCTCGAATCTCTTTTTAGCCAGAAACACTTTATTGTATTAACATGAAACTCTTCACACAAACTAAAATAAGGTACCTGTAGTGGTGAAACTGAGGTTTGACAATTTGAAGACATTGTTTATTAATAATGATTAAATAGAAAACATTGTTCTTAATCGGACGTTATTCTTGTGCTAACTTGTGTGTGATGCAGATTTAGTCTTATAACTACCAGTGTGTTTTCATTTGTTTCAGGTGTTAACAAGAGTAATTTATCAATTATAAACAAACAAACAAAAATGGAAAAGGTCAAATTTGAGGACAAGGTATACATTTTAAATGTAAAAACCATAGTTTTTACTATTTATATACGATTAACTTGTTACACGTCATATACACCTACCTTATACATCCACTTCTAAAGTGGAGTTGTCCACTCCACAAGTCTTCCTGATATTCTAATCAACTAATCTCTCTCTCTCTCTCTCTCTCTCTCTCTCTCTCTCTCTCTCTCTCTCTCTCTCTCTCTCTCTCTCTCTCTCTCTCTCCCTCTCTCTCCCTCTCTCCCTCTCTCCCTCTCTCTCTCTCTCTCTCTCTCTCTCTCTCCCCCCTCCCTCCCTCACTCCCTCCCTCCCTCTTTCCACCCCATAAGTGCAGTTTCTCTACCAAAATTAAAACAAAAGTCATTTCCATAACACCACTGAGAGAATTTTATTATTTTCTTTCAATCTTAGTTTTATTTTTACGATTTTTGAAAAATCCTTTTTATAATAATTACTGTACTGCACAAATTTTTGAACCAGAATTTTGTAAAAAAAAGACTTCTATGGGTTTTTATTGTACAGTATATTATAGTATATTTGTGTATATATTTTTGAATATATAATTTTTTAAATGATTAAAAATCATTGGGTAATATTTTTGAATGATTAAGTACTTAATGTGTTACGGTATAAGACACTTTTAGTAACCAAATATAATGTTACTCACCGTCTATGGTCTTTCTGTGAGTAACAGTGCCTCAAAACATGTAAACAACGAAATAACATCACAGAAAGCCCATAGACGGTGAGTAACAGTATATTTGGTTAACAAACACGTGGCTTGGGACTACAATAGGAGTTATTCCATTTAAATCAACTTTTAGTAAGTGTCTTATGTAGTTTTATCCCGAGAAATTTCCCCCTCCACCAACTCCTTTCTGTGGTGGCAGGCAGGAGGACATATGTTGAGGGAGTCCAAAATTCGCCATTTGTTAGCCACTGTTAATGTTATTATAATAACCATTGGTGTTACATTTGCATCCTTCAGAATTTATATACATAAGTCAGTAACTCAGTCACCCTCCATGCTAAGCCACTGCTCTCTAGATTACTTATGAATAACAGTCAATCAGGCACACAGTAGGCACGGTGCTTTTAACTGTAAAATTAAACTATTAATAGAAAAAGTATGTAACTAATTTTGTTTACTTTACAGTAGAGAACTAATCACATTTGACTTATTCAAATATCGTCTTGCCTTTTACCTATCTTACTTCAATATCATTCAAATTCATATTACCTCATCATAACTAATAAACTTTAGTGGAACAATATATAATTAAAATCTGTTTGAAACATTGTGTTTCTCAGGTAAGATGATTTATCCTTTCATGTACCTTTCAGGTATATACTAGGGCAATTTGAAATGTTTATGACCTGATAATGAAAGACTTATTCTTTCTGGAATCATTTTTATATTTCAACATAGTCTCCATGTAATTCAATATACTTGGTCCAGTGATGCTGCAGTGCATTTATCTGATCGCAGAAGTTTGATTGTTCTAGGTCCTCAAAACAACGTTAACTGCCGCCCTCCCCCAGGGAAGTTTCGACATTTGGGAGTAGTTAAAAGTCGGATGGAGCTAAATCAGGCAAATAAGGCTGATACTATAGCAGATCGTACTTCAACTCGCCAATTTTTGCCATAAAAACATTGCTCGCATGAAGTCTTGCATTATCCTGCTGCTATTTCTGTACTTAACCCAATATTTATTTCACAAATGTTTTTCATTTATTTGGTGTAAAAGGTTAGCATGGTGCCTCTTCATCATTTGACCCTTTCGTGATAATCTATTAACAATACACCCTTAGCATCTCAGACAATCAAAGTCGGCTTTCCAGCAGATGAAATTGATTTTGCCTTTTTTGAAAACAGAGAACCACTGTACATACATTGTTTTGACTGGTTTTTTGTTTTGGAATGAAATGGTGAACCCAGTTTGTATTACCCATTACAAATCTACAAATAAACTAGTAAATGATCACCCAGAATCACCCAACATACCTTTCATCTCATTAAAAATTTGTGTTAGTGTTAAACCTTTTTCTAACAAGAAATTTGATGGTGCATGACGTTAGACCTTCCCTTTTTGAACAGCGCACCGAGGGGAAATGACCTTGAGAGATGACTTTGTTTACACAATTGTTTCTTATTAACAACACAGCAGACCAACTAGATGCTTTACATCTATTCATGGGGCACATGTAGTGTCATAGTCCAGTGAAAAACAGAAACGCAAAAATACCTCTAGATTGTAGACCACGATCTTGAAATTCCCCTTGTATGAAGATCACTAGATGCAGAAATTTCTGTCTGGAAAAGGCAATAATGAAAGGTTTAAGATTACACCTTTAACTTATCTCTCTTTTATCATAACATGTACAGTAAAGCCCCGGTTAACCGAACTCGGGTCAACCGAATCCCGGGTTATCCGAAATGCCTCCGAAAATCGCAAATCCAAAAAATAATACAGTACTGTACTGTACGGAAATAATTCGAGGGCGAGAGTGTGCTGGGCTATGGCTAGCGGGGAGAGGTGAACGCCCGACCTTGAGTTGCTTCCCCAGCCACCGGCTCACCAGTCTAAATATAGCTACACTGCCAAATCTCCAACCCCTCCCAAGACCATGACGCCCGCATCAGTCACTAGCTGTCAACAAAAGTGCGGATCTGCGATACAATAGTGCCTTCAAGTGGTTGTTTATTTCCGTTGCGTGTGTATTTTTGTGCTATGGTGACTAAGCAGAAGCATGTTGTGATTACTTTTACTGATAAATTAGCTGCTATCAAAGAAGTTGAAAAAGGAAGTTTATTGAAAACTGTTGCGGCTAATTACGGAGTTGGTGTTTCTACCGTTTCAGAATGGGTGAAGTCTAAATCTAAATTTCTAGAGCAAGCTGTGAAAAATCCTCATAGGAAAACACTGAAAACATCCGACTTTGAAAAAGTAGGCGAAGCTCTTTATCTTTGGTTCACCCAACAACGAGAAAAAGGCATGCCTTTGACTGGCCCGATACTGCAAGAAAAAGCTAAAATGTTAGCTGAGTTGTTAGGTGAGGAAGGAAAAGATTTTTGTGCAAGCTCTGGGTGGTTAGACAGGTTTAAAAACAGATACGGCATTCGGCAATTGAATGTATGTGGAGAAAAGTTATCTGCAGACCCAGACGCGGTTGCTGTTTTCAAAACAGAGTTTGAAGATTACACCCAAGGCTACACTAAGGACCAAATTTACAATGCCGATGAAACGAGTGTTAATTTCAAGATGTTGCCTACAAAATCCGTAGCTTCCTCAAAAGAAACGTCTGCCCCAGGACACAAAATGCAAAAAGAACGGATAACTGTTCTTTTGCCATCAAACGCTTCTGGCACACATAGACTGCCCCCAATGTGTATTGGGAAGTCGAAAAAACCTCGGGCCTTGAAGGATGTTGCCCGAAATGCGCTACCAGTTTTTTATAGAGCCCAAAAAAGTTCTTGAATGTCTTGTGAACTCTTTGCTGAATGGTTTAGTGATCAGTTTGTACCGAAAGTTGAAAAGTTTTTAACTGAAAAAGGTCTGCCTAAAAAAGCGATATTATTAATTGACAATGCGCCTACGCATCCTTGCAAGTTAAAAAGTGGCGATATTGTTGTGCGTTTCCTTCCCCCAAATGTTACCAGTCTAATTCAGCCACTTGATCAGGGCGTAATAGCAACATTTAAACGGCACTACCGTGGGCTATTTTTGAGAACCATCCTGCAAGATAGTGACATGCAAAACAAAAACATGAATGAAGCGCTGAAGGCAGTAAATATGAAACACGTAATTTATTGGTGTGCGCAAGCCTGGGATAATGTGAAAGCAGAAACTCTTCAAAGGTGCTGGAGCAAACTGTATGATGGGCTTGAAGGAGACGACTCAGAAAATTTTGAAAACTTGACAGAAATGGTAAAAAGAATTCCCGGATGCGAAGACATGGATACGTGCGAGGTGGATGAATGGGTTGTCGCGGACGATTCGCAAGAAATCACGGACCAAGAAATTGTAGAAACAGTGTTGCAGTCAAATGCTGACGCAATCGAAGAGACCAAAGTAGATGACGTGGATGACGGAGTGACAGCTCACGATGGTTTTCGAGCACTAGAGGTAAGCTTAATTAAGAATTTGTTATCTTTCAAAAACCTACTGGGTATAGTATAACACAAAAATTACAGTACAGTACATGTGTTGTTGTTAGGTTGCCCTAAGATTTGTTGAACAATGCAGTGAGTCAACGGCGGCTGACGTCCTTCTAATGAAAAGATGGCGGGACATTGCTGCTCGAAAACGTTGGGAGGGACGCAAGAAACAAACAAAAATTACTGAGTTTTTTAAATGAGTAGTAATTCATATGCTCCAAACTATTAAGTACAGTACAGTCATCCCCCGAGATACGTAACACGCGACTTACGTAAATTCGCAGTTACGTAAAATGAAAATTTCAAAAAATGGAAAAATTTTTGAGTAGAGTAACATACAATTTTACAAAGAATTACTGTACTGTATTCTATTTCAAGCATGCAATACTGTACCTTGTAGCGACTGCGTCAATACATTATTCACTCTCACCCTCTCTTTGTAAACAAACACACACACACACTCTCTTACTTTAGTGCTCTGCTAATCCTTTACTTTTTGGTCTAAGCACGAACGCAAGCGTACCGGGCACTCTTTCTCGGAAACTTCTTCTACTCAGTGAAGGTTGAGCAGCGGAACCGAGCACATGTTTATCGCTCGTTTTTCTAGATGTATTGTTTCACGTCATTAGTGTAGCTTGCCGCGAGTGATTTGTTCGTACTCATCTATGTACGTGTGCCGTTCTAATATAGATCGGCGATTATTCGGCGATGATTATGCATGCATATATAATCTGATACACATGTAATAATTATCTTATGCACATATAAAGAATTATAAACCTAACATGGATTTCCATAAAATAATTAATGATGTACCTCATGGGGGTAGAAAGGGTGTGGCAAGAGATCTATGTAATAATTGTCCTGTATTGTGGAACATGTATATGTATTGTATATTCGTGTGTGTATTTTGTGGGGTTTTATATGTATTGTACATTTGGGTGTATTTTTGGGGGAGTTAGATATAGGGCTCTTATAAAAGAAAAGATGAAACATGGGTTATATATACATTTAATTTCTGGGGACAATTAATTAATTCTATCTCTATTAATTTTTGATTAATATTTTTTCTAAGAGAGTTAATTTATTTTAATTAACTTTAATAAAGAGTATGTAGATTTGTCTCTATTTAATTTTAATTAATTTTGTTTGAGAATTAGTTATTCTAATTAACCTTATCCAGAAGTCTATAAATTTTATCTCAAGTTTCAATTGATCATTTTAAAGAGAAGATAGAAAATAAATTTTATATTTATTAATAATTTTCAGGAAACATTACTTAAAGAAAATTAATGATTTTAATTTTTAATTCATTTTAAAGAGAAGATAGCAAATAAATTTTATATGTGTTAATAACTTTCAGGTGACATTGTTTAAAGAGAATAAATTATTTTAATTAACAATTTAAGGGGAAAATAGATTCTGTATGTTATATTTATTGATTTTGTTATTAATATTGTTTTTTTTTTAAAGGAGATAGAATAATAAACGGATTTTATTCATTGTTAATTTTATGAGTTTTGATTGCAAGTCCCGTCTCACTGGATCCAGCGCATTTTTGGCTTCTCTAGGCTTTGGTCTAGTTCTAATTATCTTGTGGCCCCTCTTTAGGGAAAAAAAAAATAATAATTTTTTTTTACCAGTCTAAGTTAAAGCGGGGTTACATACATACATACCCGTACATATGTCTGTATAATAATAAGTTCGTAGGTACACTTAAGCAATGTTCAAATTCGACTTACGTAAAATTAGAGTTACGCAAAAGTCTACGGTCCGCATTAATTACGTATCTCGGGGGATGACTGTATACTGTATATTGATGTACTGTAATCCTAAAAATGTAATTTTAACTTTAATAAAGAACATAAGTGTAGCCTACAAAGAGATTTTTGAATTCGTTTGACCTTCAAAACCTTTAAAAAATACGTACTGTAATTACAATACAAAATACTGTAGTATTAGATGTTCATGGCTTAACCGAAAAAATTGTTATCCGAAACGGCTCCCCCCCCTTTAGTTCGGTTAACCGGGGTTTTACTGTACTTTCTTTGATGTGTTTCTTAGGCTTTTCGTATCGTTATGCTCGTCTTTGTCTGTAGTGCTTACAGCGTCCCATAATGTCAACAGTCAACTCCAGTCTCTGCCTTCCTTTATGGTACCTGCCATTCACTAGGCTCCCATCACCAAAATCATTACTCCTGGCTGTCTCAACTAGTGACCCACCACTCCATGGTCTTGTCTTCACAAACCGCTCCGTTCTCCCATTGTTTCCAGAACCTGTTAATTTTTTTAAGTTACTTTGCCCATCCATTATGTTGTTAATGTTCTTCAGCACATGTTAGCATATAGCATCACAATTCAAATGCTTCTGTGGTTCTTTCTTTCACCTTTCAAAATTATCTAGATTCCACATCCAGCATGTGTAGTGCGATGCTGCAGACATGTAACTTGAGGAATTTCTTCGTAATTCCTAGCCCAGTATTTGACAACAGCAAATTAGTTTCTCCGTTTGGCCTGTGCTGTGACACCACTTCCTCCAAGTTACTGGTTGCCGGTTTTAATATTAACAAAATCTCTACTTTGATTTCCAACTTCTGTTATTGTAATCATTTGTCTATAAAATTGAATGCTGTTTATAAATTTACCTTGTTTTCTACAAATAGAAGCCATATTATCAGTAAATCTTAACATTTTTGTACTCTTTCCATGAGGTGTTATTCCAATCTTGAAAGTCTATTATTTCCTTTGCAGTGCATGTAAAGCATTCTCCTGTAATGGTAATAAATTTTTATAATTGTAAATTTAATTCTTTTTTATTTGTAGGATGTTTTAACAGATTTTATAAAGAAAGAAGTGGATGTAGAAGAAGAAGAGACTAAACAGGTAAAATATGCACAAACCTGATTATGTAACCCACAGCTAATGTGTTAGGTTGTTCAATGCCTTGTACCACTTGAGACTGAGATTAGGGTTACATTCATTTGTAGATATTTAATTTAAATATCAACAGAATACCAGTCTCACAGTATTGTAAGTGCAAAAACCAAATGTGATTAAGTAAAGTAAAATCACACACACACACACATTTTGTGCAGAGTGCAAATTTTTATTAGTAAAATTGATGGATATATTGTATTTATTTCATATTTATTTTTAACACGTTATTATGTACTCTGTAAGTCACAGAGAAGACAAATTAAATTTTATAATTTTTCAATTTGCAGTATATATTGCCACTTGTAAATTCTATCCTAAAAGAAGAACTGTCTGTAAAGGAAGAACAATCTGTAAAAGAAGTACTATCTTTAAAAGAAGAACCGTGTGTAAAAGAAAAACTATGTGTAAAAGAAGTACTCATCAAAGAACAGAATGAACAGTTTATTGATCAGGTAGGCCTATAGTACATTTGACGCTGATGGACGTCAATTGAAGTCCTTTGAAAACTTCTGAGAAAGCCGATGGACGTCAATTGACGTCCTGAAGTTTCAATGTGTTTTTCGTGATGTCAGGCCTTGTAGTACCCAAATCATCCGCTAGATCGCATATGCGTTCACTTTCATAGGTACAGTTGACATGATGTAACTCTACAAAACTTTTACCTACCACCTTACTTACCTTGTCTCACCTACCTTATTTATTCCCGCTATTCAGCCAACTCCAGCATCCGTTAAACGAGGATTAAATGGCGAAAACAGACTGAGGTAGCGATTTAATAATTTACACTAACACGTGGTCGTTGTGAAATAGACATTTTTTTTATTTTCATTTCTTTTATTTTTATAACTGCAAAAGTATTACCCCATTTATATTGGTAATGAACAAATCCTTACTGGACAGACATAATTTGTTATATTTCAAATAAAACTTACCTACTATTTAAAGACTAGCCAGTACTCTCTCTCTCTCTCTCTCTCTCTCTCTCTCTCTCTCTCTCTCTCTCTCTCTCTCTCACACACACACACACACACACACACACACACACACACACACACATATTTCCCCCCTTTCTAAATTTGAGATATCATTTTTTTTGTTTTTTAAAGTAATTTTCTGAAGGATGGTTGAATTAATTGTGGACTGATCGATCTGTTTCTGTACTTAGCTGACTTTATTTATTCCTTGCGGCACATCCTTCCTTGTACCCACTTCCTCCTGCACTCAATAAAACTGTCCGAAACTGCTTTAATTGTTCAATTTATCTGTCACTCACTGTCGACACTTATTGGTACTGATTTTACTGTAGTTGAATTATATCTTTTTTGTTGTTTAGAGTTAAAATAGGTTTTGTCCCCGGACTTAGATTATATGCAACTGGCCGGTTTAAGATGTTGTGTGGAACAGAACAATTTCGGTCTTGGTGCGACCAATATATTTGTGCATCACGTGATACTCCCTCTTAGCTGAACATGCCACGCTGGTAACTTTTTGAGGCTTGGTCATGTCCAACCCACATTCCATGTTACACAAACATGGGTTTGGCCAATGACGTTTTTCGTTACGTCAATTGATAATTACAATATCGGTTCCACTTTGGCTAGACGTAGCTAAAAATAGTTTTTGACTCACATACTTGTTGACAATTCCCATCGAGATTTCTAACGTCGCATTTCAGCACTGTTTTCCACAACTGGTTTTATTTCTTAATTTTGACCTGATTAAAAACTCTGAACCCCTTTATACCTGTGACCCGGTTTGTACTGTCACAATGAAACATAGCGCAGCAAACTGTTAGATTAGTTGGCTAAACAACCACGTACGTGTCAAAATGCCAGACAAGCGTTTCTTGTAAAAAAATTACAAAAGTACACCTTTCCAAACCAATATATATATATATATATATATATATATATATTATAAACATTATGTAATGTATTGTTTAATCCGTTTCTAACAATTAAAAATAAAATTGCGAGTTTCTAGTAACAACATGTGTTTTGGCCAATTTTTTTTTATTCCAAAAACATCACTTTTTTGAAAAGCAATTTCAGGGAAAAGAACCAACACAATGTCATACAGTATACACCATTTTAAAGAAGACACTTAGATCTTCATAAAAACATAGGTAGCATATTTTTTTACCATATAGTTAACAAGATAAAACATTTTAAATATATGCAAAAATGGCCCGGCATGGGCGAAGTACCACTATGTTAAGGGCCCAGCGTCAAAGTGTTATGTAGGCTTTCCTTAGTTCACATGATTCAGCCAAAACATTTTGTATCAGTTACCATTTTGTAAGTTACAAAGGTTGGCATTTTGTAACCCATTCATGTTGCTGGCAGCCAACACTACAGTGGCACCTTATCATCTTGAATTATTAGGCAATTATCTTCTTGCTAAATTGGTACATCTTTGTGCAGCTCTTCCGAACATCTGTGTCCTTTAGTCAAATTTGCCTTTGTACTAAATGTAATTGTATTATACTGGGTAAATACTCTGCCGTAAATACAGACTTGAACTTTTGTAAGCAACTGGGTGGCTGCCATTAGTGAATGGATGACCCTGCCATCTTGGCAACACACTCCTTCCCACTTGAATCCTGTTGACTGTGCTCCGGTGTACTGGTCTTTGCGTGAAGCTGTTGTGGATCACTATGTGAAGACCAGTCCAGTTGGGTATCATCTTCACTGCTATCAGGCAGATTTATTGGCAACCTAAAATTCAAATCTGACTGTCAGCTTGTGTGCGTCTGTGTTTTGTGCAGACATTTCCTCCTGGCCTCAATTTGGTGGGAGTCTTTAGTTAGTTTGTGAAATGTCTCAAGTTACGATTGGGGACTATACTGTCATCACTTGCTCTTGGGCAACTGGCTTATAAATACAAAAGCCAATACCTTGAGGCTTGTTACTTCTCTACAGAACTCTGAGACATTGTAGCTGGTTGTACAATTTGCCCAAGAATCAAATGGATTGCACGTTTTGTCGAAGAGTTCAATTTAGTAAGATGTCTTTGTCAAAATAGTAATAGGACTGCACATAGTCCAGTTTTACTGCCTATGGATTGTTGATTTGTGATACTAAGTAGGCATAGTCATACTCCAGCGCTGCAATTATGTCCTTTGACAGGGGTACTTACCTTCTGACCACTCAATCCGTCCACTTCCATTTGTTAGTGTACCTTTGTGACCTCATTGCTTGAAGGTATATGTCATACGTGTGTCTGCCATAACCACTGTGGAGATGTAATGTTTTCATTTAATTGGGGTTTTGTATTCTGTGTTTTATTTGGGTCAGTTGGAGTAATTGATTTTTTTAATAATCCCCATATCCCAGGTTTAATTGACAGCTTTGGCTCTTATGGGAGCTGTTGCACTCTGTCTTACCCATATGTTTCTCCTATACTTCTCTCCTTTTCTGTCGTTCCAATGTTGCCATTCGTACTAAATGTGAAGTAAAAATTTTAAAGAGTTTACAATTTTATTGATGTTCTGCATGCTGTGCTGCACATTTCTGAATAAATTACATGTCTGTAACAGAATTACCGTCTTCATAAAAAAATATTTTATCAATTTATGTTTGCTTGTAGATGTTAGAGCAATGTTTCAATCAACCAGTGACTGTTACCCTATTATTAAATTTATGGAGTTAATTTTAACCACATTTTATTTACAATAAATTTCCTTCGTTATAAGTGCATGTATTAAAAGCCAAAGCACAATAAATAAAATTTTTACTGATTTTTCATCTCTATAATTAATTAATGTCGTCTGTGTGTATTAAAATTTTCGGTCTGTGAGGAAATTTTTTATTTCTTGAGATAGACATATAGTATACTGTAAGCGTAAAAGTTGTAGTAAATAGTCTAAAGTTAATTTTAATTCAAATTCTAATGTTCAACTTAAGGTGCTTTGGACCATATATACAATTATTTGTAATCATTATAGCAGACGCTTTGGGAGACGAGCGCCAAGTCTTGTCGCCACCTTATTCAAAACTTGCTGCTTATGGACTGTTTGCATTAGTAATAAAAACGTTTATACAAATTTCATATCCAGCTTACATATACAAATTTCGTATCCTTGGGATACAGCTATTTTTCTTACCCAAGACGCTGACTAAAAATGTACGTTTCACAATTTACTAAACTGCTCATTCTGTGTGGTGGAACATACTTTATGGTTAATCACAAACAAACAATACCTAACGCAAATGTTTAAATTTTTCTTTTTCATTAACACCTTCTTTTCATAGTATATATAAATTTACTATAAGAAAATATTGTGCCTTACAAATTGTTGTTTATTAGTAGTACAGTAATATGTGGATGTTGCGATATTATGTGTACTGAAGATTTTAATTTGGTTTTAAATGGCAATTCCTAACATTACTTTTATATTTTATGTGCGTGTGTGTGTGTGTGTGTGTGTGTGTGTGTGTGTGTGTGTGTGTGTGCTGGCGCGCGCAACGTAAAAGATGTCTTCATTATACGTACTCGAATTTATGCGTCAGTATAAGAAAAAAGTTCCTATTAACCTTAGGCTGAAAAAGTCTCACTTTCCTCCGTCTCCGCCATTTTGTGTTTTTAAATAAAACTTTATATCTAAAGAGGCGATAGATGTTAGGATGGGACGGAAATATTTTTATTTTTTTTTTATTCGGTATACCGCGGAAAACTTGCCCCCAGGACACAAGTAAAATAAATTAAAAAATCGGTTAATATCTTCCGGTCATGCATCACCCCAAAAATAATAAAAACTGATGAATTTTAACAATTTTTCGTACTTAGGAAAACGAAACTTTTTCTTTGTAAGTCAAATGGTAGACCTACAGCTTTAGATAAGTAAAGAATAGCAAAGGGAAGATAAATAAATTTAAAAAGCATAGATATTTCAACTTTTATTGGTTGCACATTGCACCTGAAAAACACATTTTTAACATTAAATTGCAAATTTTACACTTTGACATAAAATAGTT
The DNA here is from genome assembly GCA_034769895.1 of Magicicada septendecula. Lineage (NCBI taxonomy): Eukaryota > Metazoa > Arthropoda > Insecta > Hemiptera > Cicadidae > Magicicada > Magicicada septendecula. The sequence continues at coordinate 30,182,737 of CM068373.1, forward strand.
AATGATGTTTGTTACAAGCTATGGCATTATGTCAATAGCCTTTTACTCATTCTTTTTGGTAGTAGAGATTTTAAACTCCAATTTGTGCGAAAAACGTGGCATGATGGATCATGAAAGAACCATCGTTCTGACGAACCCATCTCTGGACTAGGCAACGTTTTTTTGTGACGCTTCTGTCACCACCTTCACACACCGCTCCACTGCTTGTGTATGACATGGAAACTTGTCAAAATTCCATTCGGCTCCTGTTGCTGATTTTATTACAGATGAATCTCCACAAAAGATTAAAGCTGTACTATCTACAAAGCGTAGGCTACAAGCCCTTTAAAAGGTTGACTATGAACAGAGACAGGCATTTTGTTTACTTTTCTACACAAAATTGCAATTGATCCCCACTTATTCAGTCCCTCATATATTCACTGATGAAGAAGTCTTATATGAAATGAAATTATTAATGTCCATGATAATAATTACTGGGCAGAAAAAACCCCATTACACAAGTGTTTTTAAATTTGTTAGAAGTTATTAATTCTAATTTCGTTAAAAACCAAGCCCTTATTCTGTTATAAACTACTATTAGTGAGGCAATTTTAAAATATCGGTATGAAGAACCATACATGACTTCCATGTTCTAAGATTTATATTTAAAATCATTTTCGCAATGAAAATTTCTATAGAAACTACTTCTTTCTACTTATTGCTTCAGCCTTAACTACAGTACTGTGGTCACTAATGTATACCACCTCACGTTATCGCACTCAATTTTTAGTGATGATGGCAGTCGATGGCACTGCCGAAACGTCTGGTTTTGCAGAAAACATTGGACTACGGCCAAACAGCCCAGGAAGGAATTTTAACAACAAACTGCTTCTTTGTTGCCAATAACGTAGTACACATATAAATAATTATCCCCACCCCTTCAACTATAATTTTCATTTATGGAAAATTACCTCCACGCAGTTCAACTAGTCTCTTCATTTATAGATATTTAATCTACATTTATACAGTGGATTATTATGATCTTCTTATCAGGATACTTTATCAAAATTAAGTACTTTACTCTTGTTAAAACATAAAACGTTGCTGGTAAACTACCCTTTCCCTGTAACCAATCTTCACCAAAATCAGTAGCCCTTGAATCTTCTACAACTCAGGCACATATGTAAAATATTATTTGATTCTGTTTGAATTTACGGCAGTTACCGTTCGTCATAAAAAAATCACTCTTGTTAAAATATAAAACGTTGCTGGTAAACTACCTCTTTCCCTTAACCGATCGTTACAAAAAACAATAGGCCTTGCGTCGTCTACAATTCATGGACATATGCAGAAAATTATTTGATTCTGTTTGAATTTGTGGCTGTTATCGTTTGCCATAGAAAAAAATTCTACACAGACACACAGACACTTTTAAAAAAATGACTTTTCTTCATGTTTTGAGGCTAGTACAATCAGGATCAGCCGTTATCTCGAACACGATTTTTTTTCCATGACCATACTTCCATTTCTTTATGGAACATGGAAGTAAAATTACTTTCGTTAAAACATAAAAGTTGCAGGTAAACTACCGCTTTCTCTTAACTGATCTTCACCAAATTCAATAAGGCCTTGAGTTCTGTACCATTCAGGGATGTGTGCAAAAAATTATTTGATTCTGTTTGACTTTACGGCAGTTATCGTTTGTGATAGAAAAAATTACCCTTGTTAAAACTTAATATGTTGCAGGTAAACTACCCCTTTGTCTTAACCGATCTTCATCAAAATCACCTTGAGTACTCTACAATTAAGGGACGTATGCAAAAAATTATTTGATTCTGTTTGAATGTGCGGCAGTTATCGTTCGTTATAGAAAAAATTACCCTTGTTAAAACATAAAACGTTGTAGGTAAACTACTCCTTTCCCTTAACCAATCTTCACCAAAACCAATAGGCCATGAGTTCTCTACAATTCACGGATGTATGCAAAAAACTATTTGATTCTGTTTGAATGTGCGGCAGTTATGGTTCGTTATAGAAAAAATTACCCTTGTTAAAACATAAAATGTTGTAAGTAAACTACGCCTTTCCCTCAACCGATCTTCACCAAAAACAATAGGCCTTGAGTACTCTACACTTCAGGGCTGTATGCAAAAAATTATTTGTTTCTGTTTGAATTTGCGGCTGTTATTGTTTGCCATAGAAACAATTCTACACACAGACATCATTTCTCCATATCAGTATGGAGAACCATACATGACTTCCATGTTCTAAGATTTATATTTAAAATCATTTTTGAAATGAAATATTTCTGTAGAAACTACTTCTTTCTACGTACTACTTCAGCCTTAACCACAGTACTGTGGTCACTAACATGTACCACCTCACGTTATCGCATTCAGTTTTCACTGATGATGGAAGTCAATGGCACTGCCGAAACGTCTGGTTTTGCAGAAAACATTGGACTACAGCCAAACAGCCCGGGAAGGAATTTTAACAACAAACTACTTCTTTGTTGCCGATAACGTAGTACACATATAAATATCGGTATGGAGAACCGTACATGACCTCCATGTTGTAAGTTTTATACTTAAAATAATTTTTGATATGAAATATTTCTATAGAAACTACTTCTTTTGTAATGGTATACACCTTTTCCAACTACAGAATATAATAATAAAACTCACTGCTGCCAGAATATTACTTAGCTTCATAAACCCGTTAAACTTACATTTTAAACACCAAAAAACTTCAGGGCCGCCACATATTTTTATAGTAAAATATGGAAAACTTTTCACTTTACCTTAATTAAAAAAACACTGGGACAATTTAGCTATCTGATTTCCCCTAATTCAGAAAATTGCCCGGAACGTTAGATAAGTTTTTTAGCACAGAATAGGAAATGGTTCACAGCAAAATAATTACTCTAACATATTTTTTCTATCAAATCAAATCTTATTTTATTCAAACGCAACAATTAGAAACATGAATTTATTCAAACAAAATTCTTTTATCGACTACTTTTTATCTACAAGCCAGTACTTTTTCTAACGATTTCTCCCTTTTACCCTCACACACTCTCTCACGCTCTTTATATTTTGAACACCCCCCCCCCCCCGTTGTATTAATTGAGCTCTTGTCTTATTTATTGTTTTACTTGATTTTTGGGCCAGCTAAATTAGTTTAGTAATTGTACTCACTGCCCGCGGTACCCGTTAGTACGCATGGCATCGCTCCAGTCTTCTTCAGTAAGTTACAAAAATACACATGTTAATTTTTTTTCACACTCCCTGTTCCATGATAGTTTAACTGCACTCTTTGGTAGGCCAACTATACTATTTTCGGCCTACCCAAAACTTTCCCGAGGCACCAGTTAAAATTACAACTGCGCTGTCTGATGATTAGTGTAGGGCTGCTCTGTACTGCTTGATGACTGCTATCCAACTGACTCAAGGTGTTGGGCACGTGTCCGGCGGCGCACCAGCATATGTAGGTTTTATTTGCCTTCTCTGATTGGCTAGAATGTACAGACACTCAGCCAGGGAATTCTTAAAATTGCTTTAATTACATTATTTGCACCAATTTAAATTACTTCAATTACATTATAAAATCTCAATAATGACAATTATTTCCTCAAAATAAACTATGGTTGTTGTTGTCAACTCACTCAAAATTGTAAACATTGTTTACACCAACTGCCATGTATACACACAACACTGTAATTACTTTGATTATAATATCTTTACCCTTTATTATACAAGTCAATTCAAAATAAATTTCTCAAATTGATTACCAAAGTTTCACATCTTTTAAATTAATTTACCCATCTCAAATTAATTTAATTCCATCATTTTTCAAAAAATTATAAGTTACTTTAATTACACTATTCAAAACAATTTCAATTCATCATAATAAAATTCGTTTATCATTTTTATAGTCTTGAAATCAAAAAACTTTCAAATTGACTACCAACATTTCTATCTTTTTAAACATTTTACATTAATTTCAAACAAACCTGTAAATTGACTGCATAAAATATAATGTACACAACACCCTGTATCGGTGTCTCAGCTAATACTTTATCAAAACATCAACATAGGCCTAACCTTATTGCATAAGTATATTTAACACATGTAAACACAATAAAAGACTATCTACAATATACGTCATTAAATGTTATTATTTACCACACCTCATTACATAAGTAAGCCAAGTAGTTACACCATAAACTAAAATAATTAAATGTTCATTCACTATATCTCTAACCATCATCATCAAAAATTAATCTTATGTTACTCGAGTACAATTCATTTTTAATTAAGTCCATTATATTATTATTGTTAATATAGTAACCATATGAATTTGTTTTTTTCATTATACCATAATAATCTATAGGATTATTCCTTATTATTATCTCATAAACCTTGTCTAAATTGATAATTTTAGTCCTGTCTCCATCAGCATTTGTTATTAAACCCAGGTAAGTTACATCATCATCTCAATTGTCTCCTACTATAAGTACACTGATTCTACTCCAAGGTACATGCTTGTTATTGTCAATATTATCTACTCCACCAGGTAAGTTTTTAATTCTCTCAACTCTCTCAATACTTATTCTCTTGATTAACTCTTATGGACTCTACTCAACTTGAATAATTCTATTTCTCTCTCATTCTCCAAATCACTTACACAACCACATCTTACTTTCTCACTCCACGCAGAGGGTGAGATACTAATAAAACTCATTAAATCTATTAAAACACATAAATTACTTTGACCTACCTGTAGAGCTTCTATCCGGGCCAGGTTTCTCGTACGAACGTAAAATGTTAGCGTGATTTACAGGTCACTGAAATAAGTACCTTGACTCATTTTTTAATGAAGAGAATTACCTTTTACTTTAATTTTGAATCATTTACAATTTCTTTATACACTTCACCGCATCTGATATAATGTTGTGAGAACCTATTGCTTGGTTACATAATAAGCGTTCTTAATCTAACTTATACTACTGCTTACCTTATTTTATTTACTCACACACATACACTCAAGACTGCCCAGCCTGCAATTTTTTCACGCACCCACACACACAAAATTTATTTAACCCTTAACATTTTTTATGATAATAAAATTCCCCCCACGCCGGCCACGCGGTCTTCGCGCACTCTCAATGTTCGGTCATACTTCTTTTTGGTGTCCGATAAAAGTCTCAGGATATGTTCCGCACTCTCACCTAACCGCGGTCAGACAGATCTTTGTTGTTCTAGCACTTTATTACTGGAAAAATAAAAAAAATTTGTAGAGAGCCTACTTGGCCCTGTGCCGGCCGACACGTATAGAGTAACTGGGCTGCGTCCTGTGCTGAGCGGGAGGAACTGTGTATTCACTGCCACAGATTTTCGTCGCCGTTCAAGCTGAATTGCTGTGGTTTATTCACTCTATGCATGGCACATAATGTGTTTTTTGTGAGGTAACCGTGGACGATATTTGTCGCTGCTAGACTGATGTCACTAGCAGTAGGCGGGGCTTAACGATATTTCCTGTAGTTCGTCTTGCTGATATCACAAACTGTTCGTTCATGCGCCATTTTTTACAGCGCCGTTGGAGTTTCACGGCGTCACTACAGCGCCCCTGCTTGAGATGTTAAGTGCGCGCATCGTCACACATATACCGAGTTCTGAGAAAATTAGGGTGGTGCGAATTCCTTGCCGAGTTGCACCACAGAAATTGCGCCTTGCCTTTGTTTCAACACTGTTTCTTGCCACGTGGTCAGTTATAATAGAATTAATGTTTGCCGCAAAAATAAAACTTTCACAATAATTTTTATAAAATCCCCCAAAAATGAAATAAATAAAAATACAAATACCCCATAACTGTAATAAATATAATGACCCAATTTAGACACGTTACAAGGGCAATAATTTAAACACCATCAGGCCTTACCAGATACACAAAAAAACTTATTGGACTATTTGCGGACCCATTGTCACACAAATTTCCTGGTGAGAGAATCTTATTCTCTAACAACTCTTGTGAAGTCTTTGCTCCACATTTAACCCTAGAAAAATTTGCCCCCTGTACCCACTCTACATTTAAACTCTCTCTCCATTCTCTTTCAAGCTCAATAACACTCACTAACACTCCATGATTAACCTCAACTCTCATTTTATTCTCATTATCACCACTATTACTTACCGTATCATACTTGGATACCTCATTTTCAACTACTTTGTTATTATTATTCACCATTATTTCACCCGTGTTAACATCATCATAATTAACATTATTACTCACCTTGTCTACTGTCACCTGTTTTGCATTTAAACTAACACCATTATGATTCGTGATTCTCTCACCATTAGAATGATCCCTTATTTTGACCACATTACTCACCTTCTCCGTTACTTCATTAATTCTATTCTCACTACACTTACCGGTATTTCTTGTACTCTCCTTTCTTTTTCTCATGTTATCCGCACCATCTTGCATTTAATATATGTAGATGTATTTACCTAGATATCCGTCGTGCGACTTCGTTTTTTCTTGTCCTTTATCACGCGTTTCGGCAACGTATTGCCATCTTCAGAAAACTTGATCACTCATTGGAGATCGTTAAAAAATTAACATACTAAAATCATTACAGTAAAAGTGCACTTTTACGACAGCGGAAATTCACATACGCAAACATGAAATTTTATGTTTCTCGTGTGGACATTATCAATCGACTGATTCACTGTTTATATATCCACTGATAAAACTGTTTTGTTTATTATAGCCCGTGTGTACTGTAACTTTCTATTACCGGCGCCCGTGTGCAAGTATTGCCGTGTCATACAATATGTTATGTGAAAATGTAAGTTTATCGTTCAAGACATAATCACTGTTGATTTTGATGGCTTTATGTATTTCATATTCCTCAAGTGCGTCCATGTATTTTCCTTTCCTGCAGCAATGCATGGGCTGGAAATTTGTCTTAAAATCATTGTAGTTATGATTACATAGCATCAGGTGTCTGGCAAAATTTGATGTTGTTTTATGCAATTCCCTTCTGGGAAGATGTTCTTTATATCTTTCTTCAAACGGTCTGCCTGTTTGGCCTATGTAGAACATATCGCATGAGCTGCAATTCATCTTGTATACGCCGGTTCTTTTTCTTTCTGGTATACTGTTCTTCCGGCTAAGAAATCTCTGAATGCTGTTATTCGTGCGGAAAGTTACAATTACGTGGTGTTTCTTGAGTTTGTTAACTAAAATATTTGTGTAATCTGCAGATATGTATTTATTAACTGGAAGTGTGTTATCATTGTTCGACTTTTTTAATTTCTTCTCTTTGTGTTTACTTATTAATTTATCCACTAATGAACTTTTATATCCGTTAGCCGCTGCTATGTATTTGATGGTGTTAACCTCTTCATTGTAGTCTTTTTCACTTAACGGTATAGTTAGCAATCTGTGCACAAAACTATTGTAAGCTTGTAACGGTACAGAATTGTGCACTACCCCATTTTTAATTTTATTTTATATCAATTCAGTTAATTTTCAAATTGTCAGACTTCACCTGTGAGGTGCCTCAGTTTAACCAGCAACACACAGTTAGCCTAAACAACAGTCTAGACTATTGCGTAACCGCCCCAGTAAGCAGCAGTCCTTGTGAATCACAGTATGCAGATTGTCACCACAGAAGCAACAGCCAACAGTAGTAAGCAGCAACATGCAGTATAGTTCGTGAATTAAAAAATAGTGGCCTCGGGCGTGCAAGGTAGGCCTAAAGTAAAAGGGCCTATCTAGTAAAAACATAAAAAGTGTCTGCTGCAATTTATGGCACCACGGTCAACACCTAAGTGCTCGAGCAAAATAAAGTCGGCCGACAAAATGTTACAAAAGTGTAAAGTGTAATTTGAAACCATGGTAAACTAAATAAGGCGGAGTATACCGCGACAGTGAACAAATTCGTAAACTGTTGAAATAACATTTCGGAGTGATCAGAAACAGCGAATAACACGAGGCGGTGATGAAACTGTTAAAAATGCCGTGGATTGGTTAAGTACCCTTCACAACACTACTAAATCAATTCTATAAATCCATGAAATAAAAATAAACACAGAGCTCTAAGAACGGGGTTAAAAAATAAAAAATGTAAAAAGTATGAATGAGTGCCTGAGACAAAGTACTGGGTACTAAACATTTTAACACCTTGTTGTAGTCATAGAAATGTAGTAATTGTAAGAATTGTTTTTCTCATTTTGATATATCGATACTTTATATGTGATTTCCATTTAACAGGAAACTAAAGAAACTTTTAATCAATGTAGTAATCAACCAGCATAGAATTTGATACGTTATTGCATAGCTGTAAAACTTCATTTAATTTCATTAAATAAAATCCAAATTTGTTGTTTTAGGCAGAATAAACTGTATTATTATATTTTCACCACTCAACTCAAATAATCCTTCTGCAGCTGTTTTCATCTGTACGACTCTGGAATAGAACCCGAAGGTAAGAGTATTTTACTATTTGAACAAATTTATAGTGTTTCATTGGAGCCCAAACAGGGACTCGAGTGTAATTGATTACATTCGCCAGACCTAATTAAGCTGCAGAACGGGTTATTTGGAAGTGAGGGTGTGGTTAGAATGCTTTTAGATCATAAAAAGTAAATTTATTAAAGTAAAATTGATGATCATTTAATTAAACAATTTCATAATGGAGAACGTAGAGAATAAAATAAATGAAATTGATGTAGTTGTCGGCAGTGAGGCCGAAAATAAATCGATGTATGAAAACATGTCAACTGAGTCGGCCAATAAAGGCGATTCAGGTATTCAGACAGAGTCACTGTCAATCAGTGACAGTAATGTAAACGGATCTGTATTAATTAGTGAGGGGGAGCAACTTCCACCCCTATTACAATTAAAACAAATATAAAAGAAAAAGAATTGTCATTGGAGGACATATTTGATTTTATGAAAAATAATTTCAGTAAAGTGAATAGCAATTTCAATACCAAATTTGATGAACAGAAAAACAAAATCAAAGAAATTAAAAGTAGTTTCAATGAGAAATTTGATGAATAGAATGTTAAATTTAATGAGTTAAAGGGTGACATATATAATATTGATAAAAAAATTGATAAGCGTTTATGTGAAATGAATACACAAAATGTTAAGTTCGAAATTAGTATGCATAAACGTCTAAACGAGATGGAGGAATGCGTTAACACTATTAAAGAACAAGTGGTAGAAAAAATTGATAAACAAATACAAAAGGTAATCGAAAATTTTGAATGTAAAACTAATGAGAATTATAATGATATACGTAAAAACGTGGTAGTAGAGAACAAGGAGATTAATGTTGAGAGTGATAAGGAAGATTTTGTTGAAGTAGAGTTTAGTAATGAAGTGTTGTTAGCAAATGCCGATGAGAATGAGAGAGAGTGTGAAGATAGTTTAAATGTAGAGTATAAAAAGAGGGCAAATTTTTCTTGTGAGACAGGTGAAGAAAAAGTTTCACCAGTATTGTTGGATGACAAAGGTTCCTCGCTAGTTTTTGTAAAAGACAAAAGGTCTTTAAAATGTCAAAGAAATTATTTTTGTGTATCTGGTAAAGCCAGATGTTGTAATAATGTTGTGTTGCCCTCTGTATGGAATGAGAATGTGAAATGTTGTGAGAAATATTGTAATGAGAGAAATAGAGAGAGAGAAATAGAAATATTTAAGTGCTTTGTCTCACGCACTCATTCATACTTTTTACATTTTTTATCTTTTAACCCTGTTCTTAGAGCTCTGTGTTTATTTTTATTTCATGGATTTATAGAATTGATTTAGTAGTGTTGTGAAGGGTACTTAACCAATCCACGGCGTTTTTAACAGTTTCATCACCGCCTCGTGTTATTCGCTGTTTCTGATCACTCCGAAATGTTATTTCAACAGTTTACGAATTTGTTCAATGTCGCGGTATACTCCGTCTTATTTAGTTTACCATGGTTTCAATTTACACTTTTGTAACATTTTGTCGGCCGACTTTATTTTGCTCGAGCACTTAGGTGTTGACCGTGCTGCCATAAATTGCAGCAGACACTTTTTATGTTTTTACTAGATAGGCCCTTTTACTTTAGGCCTACCTTGCATGCCCGAGGCCACTATTTTTTAATTCACGAACTATACTGCATGTTGCTGCTTACTACTGTTGGCTGTTGCTTCTGTGGTGACAATCTGCATACTGTGATTTTACAAGGACTGCTGCTTACTGGGACGGTTACGCAATACGTCTAGACTGTTGTTTAGGCTAACTGTGTGTTGCTGGTTAAACTGAGGCACCTCACAGGTGAAGTCTGACAATTTGAAAATTAACTGAATTGATATAAAATAAAATTAAAACTGGGGTAGCGCACAATTCTGTACCGTTACAGTACCCCCCCCCCCCAATAAGAGGTTGAAGGCCGAAGCGTTCAAACTCTTATTGCCTAAAACCTAAGAGGATCAGTGAGGATATGGCGCTGCAACCCCCTGAACTCTCTACTAAAATCATGGGTACTTACCCCCCCAGTCCGGTGGCTGCGGCAGCACCCATCCGCGATCTTACTGGACTTCTCTGTACGAGATCCCAACACCATAAGCTCGGACAGATACCCGCCCCAGTATCGCCTGACTCTGTAACATTCAATTAAAACAACAATAAATGGCTTTCCATTATTCCATATCCACAACTGATTGGTTCCTCTTAGTCGTACTGGCTCATTGACAGAGTACTGGTTTGTTTTTTATAAAATACTGGCTTGGTCTAAAACTAATAATATAAACTTGCTATATGATTTTAATCCCTTAACAAAACCTTATTCCCCACAAAAATATAAGTATATTACTTAAAATACAAATATTATAGTAACACTAACATTAAATCAACCTTCTGTAAAACTTTAATTAACTTTAATTATTATTACCTTATTATTTCAATACACAATTCAAACCAAAGTAACTATAGATTAATTCCAAATCAAAAACAAATTTACATTCATTATTAAAAATTATTTTTTCAATAAATTTAATTCATATTGTTTTAGTTAACAATTTCAAAATAAATTTTCCAGAATTATTTTACATTGACCACATTCTCTCACATAAATATTAACTGTCTTACAATCAAAACATTAAGTCATTTCCTTATTATTTAAAATTTGTACCTTCATTTCTTCACATCTGGCATTTCTTTTTATTTCATAATAGGATTTACTCATGGCAATGATTCAGCAGAATAAAACAGTTGTTAACTTCAACACCTGGCTGCAAACATTAGTCAAAACATACAATACACCTGTTTACATCAACAATAGTCTGCCAGACTGGTGTTATAAACACTCTCAGTTTCAACATTCATGATTACATCACCCCTAATACCTGTACTTCTAATTCTCAATGTCTATAAATTTTTTAGTTAACATATTTATCAACTTGTACCAATTCATACCAAAATTAATTTTACTTCATTAATAAAATTGACTTTTTAAATTACTTTAATAACCTCCACTCAAAACAATTTACCTTTAGTTATGTTATCGAGTCCCTGTTCGGGCGCCAATGAAACACTGTAAATTTGTTCAAATAATAAAATACTCTTACCTTCGGGTTCTATTCCAGAGTCGTACAGACGAAAACAGCTGCAGAAGGATTATTTGAGTTGAGTGGTGAAAATATAATAACAGTTTATTCTGGCTAAAACAACTTATTTGGATTTTATTTAATGAAATTAGATAAAGTTTTACAGCTATGCAATAACGTATCAAATTCTATGCTGGTTGATTACTACAGTGATTAAAAGTTTGTTTAGTTTCCTGTTAAATGGAAATCACATATAAAGTATCGATATATCAAAATGAGAAAAACAATTCTTACAATTACTATATTTCTATGACTACAACAAGGTTTTAAAATGTTTAGTACCCAGTACTTTGTCTCACGCACTCATTCATAATTTTTATTTTTTTTATCTTTTAACCCCGTTCTTAGAGCTCTGTGTTTATTTTTATTTCATGATTTACAGACTTGATTTAGTAGTGTTGTGAAGGGTACTTAACCAATCCTCGGCGTTTTTAACAATTTCATCACCACCTCGTGTTATTCGCTGTTTCTGATCACTCCAAAATGTTATTTCAACAGTTTACGAATTTGTTCACTGTCGCGGTATACTCCGCCTTATTTAGTTTACCATGGTTTCAAATTACACTTTACACTTTTGTAACATTTTGTCGGCCGACTTTATTTTGCTCGAGCACTTAGGTGTTGACCGTGCGTTACAATACACTTTTTTATACTTGTTTTAATACTTTAATAGATAGGCCGATTTACTCTAGGCCTATCTTGCACGCCCGAGGCCACTATTTTTTAATTCACGAACTGTACTGGATGCTGCTGCTGGCTGTCTGTTGTTGCTCTTGTGGTGACAAACTGCATACTGTATTTCACCAGGACTGCTGCTTACTGGGGCGGTTACGCAATACGTCTAGACTGTTATTTAGGCTAACTGTGTGTTGCTGGTTGAACTGAGACACCTCACAGGTGAAGTCTAGGGGGTAAGTAGAGAGTTTAGGGGGGTAAGTACCCATGATGTTAGTAGAGAATTCAGGGGGGTTGTGGCGCCATATCCTCACTGATCCTCTTAGGTTTTAGGCAATAAGAGTTTGAACGCTTTAGCCTTCAACCTCTTATTGGGGGGGGGTATAGAATTGTGTGCTGCCCCAGTTTTAATTTTATTTTATATCAATTCAGTTAATTTTCAAATTGTCAGATTTCACCTGTGAGGTGCCTCAGTTTAACCAGCAATACACACTGTTAGTCTAAACAATTGTCTAGACATATTGTGTAACCGCCCCAGTAAGCAGCAGGCTTTGTGAATCACAGTAGGCAGATTGTCACCACAGAAGCAACAGCCAACAGTAGTAAGCAGCAACATGCAGTATAGTTCGTGAATTAAAAAATAGTGGCCTCGGGCGTGCAAGATAGGCCTAAAGTAAAAGGGCCTATCTAGTAAAAACATAAAAAGTGTCTGCTGCAATTTATGGCAGCACGGTCAACACCTAAGTGCTCGAGCAAAATAAAGTCGGCCGACAAAACGTTACAAAAGTGTAAAGTGTAATTTGAAACCATGGTAAACTAAATAAGGCGGAGTATACCGCGACAGTGAACAAATTCGTAAACTGTTGAAATAACATTTCGGAGTGATCAGAAACAGCGAATAACACGAGGTGGTGATGAAACTGTTAAAAACGCCGTGGATTGGTTAAGTACCCTTCACAACACTACTAAATCAAGTCTATAAATCCATGAAATAAAAATAAACACAGAGCTCTAAGAACGGGGTTAAAAGATAAAAAATGTAAAAAGTATGAATGAGTGCGTGAGACAAAGTCCTGGGTACTAAACATTTTAAAACCTTGTTGTAGTCATAGAAATATAGTAATTGTAAGAATTGTTTTTCTCATTTTGATATATCGATACTTTATAAGTGATTTCCATTTATCAGGAAACTAAAGAAACTTTTAATCAATGTAGTAATCAACCAGCATAGAATTTGATACGTTATTGCATAGCTGTAAAACTTTATCTAATTTCATTAAATAAAATCCAAATAAGTTGTTTTAGCCAGAATAAACTGTTATTATATTTTCACCACTCAACTCAAATAATCCTTCTGCAGCTGTTTTCGTCTGTACGACTCTGGAATAGTCATATTAATATAATAAGCTGCCATTTTATGCAAGGTGAGATGATATGAATCGGCATGAATTGTGATGTTCGTTGTTGTGGCCTTTCTATAGATTTTAAATTCAAGTTTTCCTTTCTTTTTTAAAATGGTTAAATCTAAGAAATTTAGTCGATTTTCTTCTTCTATTTCAGACGTGAATTTAATCTTATGGTGTATGCTATTTATGTGACTATTTAAGTTTTTTTATTTGTCTATTTGTTCCATTAAATATCATAAACGTATCATCGACGTATCTACAGTAAAAAATTATTTTATTCTTGTATAATTTATTAGATATTATGTTTATATTCTCATAATAATTTAAGTATATATCAGCTAATAGTCCTATAGTGGCGAACCCATAGCCAGACTGTCATCTTGTGTAAAAAAACCTGTTGTCAAATGTGAAGTAATTTTGTTCTAAGATGACTGTAAGGAGTTTTATAAGTTCGTTGATTTTTTTGCATGCTAAGTTGAGCTACTTCCTTTAAATTGTTATTTACAATTTCTATAGTTTCCCTCACGGGGATATTAGTGTACAAGTTAGTTATGTCTAACGATACCAATTTATATTGTGGTAGTATTTCTATCTTTTTAAGTTTTTCAACAAACTCATAACTGTTCTTTATACTGTAATTATTTGCTATCCTGATATTATTTTTAATTAAAGTCTCTAACAATTTAGCAGCTTTGTATCCGGGAGCTGTGGTGTAGTTTATTACTGGTCTGATTGGTGTATTTTCCTTGTGGATTTTGGGTAGTCCTGTGAATTTTGGTGCCTTGGCATTAATTGGTTTTAAATATCTGCGTGTTTTCTCATCTAACAATAAATTACATTGATTAATGGTGTTATTCAAAGTTTTTACATAAGCCTTTGTGGGATCCCGGTCTATTTTCTTAATATTATTATTATTTATGAAATCAAATACCTTTTGCGTATATTCTCTTTTCTGTATGACCACCAATGTGTCACCCTTATCTGCCTTACTTATAATTCCATCATTTTTCTCAAGTTTACTTTTTATGGTTTAAGAGTCATGATATCCTGCTTATATTTACTTTTTAAAAAATTGTTTTGACTTTTACAATTATTACTATTAATTACGTTACTGAGTTTGTTGTTGATAAAAACCCTTGCTTCATTCTGTGCAACGGAACCATTTAATCTTTTAATTGCAGCTTCAGCGTTAACGACCTCATGGACAATTTTGTTTGTCGTATTAAATCTTGGTACATTATATTTCAGACCTTTATTAAGCGTGTTTGTTTCCTGGGTAGTGAAATCTATGTTGGTTTTATTCATTACACGTTCATAGAACAGATGTTTACATTCTATTGGTCTATTTTCTTTTTTATGCTGAATACGATATAAATTTAGTATTTTCTTTTTATGTGTTAATACTTTATGATAAAAATAATTGGATATTAAAACGTTAATTTTGGTCATGATAATATCTATAATTGGAGGATGAATTTCCTTTAACATTTCTAAATGCGCTTTATAAAGATCCGTATTTAACCTGTTTTTCTTTTTGTATAATTGTCTAATTTCTTGTGTTAACCACATTTTTTCTGCTATTTGTTTTGTCTTGAGTGCCGCCGGTGTTCTTGAATTAATATTTATGCGTGCATATTTTGGTATGATATTCATTTTTATACACATTTTATTAAATTTAATGTTTTGTGCAACTTTTAGCATTTTGATTTTAACATTTTTATATTTATAGACAACACTTGCCTGACGGGCTCCAATATAATACATTTTAGGTTAGTTGTCTCCAAGTCGCTTATATTAATATATGTAGACGTATTTACCTAGATATCTGTCGTGCGACTTCGTTTTTTCTTGTCCTTTATGACGCGTTTCGGCAACGAATTGCCATCTTCAGAAAACTTGATCACTCATTAGAGATCGTTAAAAAATTAACATACTAAAATCATTACAGTAAAAGTGCACTTTTATGACAGCGGAAATTCACATACGCGAACATGAAATTTTATGTTTCTCACGTGGACATTATCAATCGACTGATTCACTGTTTATATATCCACTGATAAAACTGTTTTGTTTATTATAGCCCGTGTGTACTGTAACTTTCTATTTACTGGCACCCGTGTGCAAGTATTGCCGTGTCGTACAATATGTTATATGAAAATGTAAGTTTATCGTTCAAGACATAATCACTGTTGATTTTGACGGCTTTATATATTTCATATTCCTCAAGTGCGTCCATGTATTTTCCTTTCCTGCAGCAATGCATGGGCTGGAAATTTGTCTCAAAATCACTGTAGTTAAGATTACATAGCATCAGGTGTCTGGCAAAATTTGATGTTGTTTTATGCAATTCCCTTCTGGGAAGATGTTCTTTATATCTTTCTTCAAACGGGCTGCCTGTTTGGCCTATGTAGAACATATCGCATGAGCTGCAATTCATCTTGTATACGCCGGTTCTTTTTCTTTCTGGTATACTGTTCTTCCGGCTAAGAAATCTCTGAATGCTGTTGTTTGTGCGGAAAATTACAATTACATGGTGTTTCTTGAGTTCGTTAACTAAAATATTTGTGTAATCTGCAGATATGTATTTATTAACTGGAAGTGTGTTATCATTGTTCGACTTTTTTAATTTATTCTCTTTGAGTTTACTTATTAATTTATCCACTAATGAACTTTTATATCCGTTAGCTGCTGCTATGTATTTGATGGTGTTAACCTCTTCATTGTAGTCTTTTTCACTTAACGGTATAGTTAGCAATCTGTGCACAAAACTATTGTAAGCTGCCATTTTATGCGAGGTGGGATGATATGAATCGGCATGAATTGTGATGTCCGTTGTTGTGGCCTTTCTATAGATTTTAAATTCAAGTTTTCCTTCGTTTTTTAAAATGGTTAAATCTAAGAAATTTAATCGATTTTGTTCTTCTATTTCAGACGTGAATTTAATCTTATGGTGTATGCTATTTATGGGACTATTTAAGTTTTGTATTTGTCTATTTGTTCCATTAAATATCATAAACATATCATCGATGTATCTACAGTAAAAACTGATTTTATTCTTGTATAATTTATTAGATATTATGTTTATATTCTCATAATAATTTAAGTATATATCAGCTAATAGTCCTGACAGTGGCGAACCCATAGCCAGACCGTCATCTTGTGTAAAAAACCGTTGTCAAATGTGAAGTAATTTTGTTCTAAGACGACTGTAAGGAGTTTTATAAGTTCGTTGATTTTTTGCATGCTAAGTTGAGCTACTTCCTTGCAATTGTTATTTACAATTTCTGTAGTTTCCCTCACGGGGATATTAGTGTACAAGTTAGTTACATCTAACGATACCAAGTTATATTGTGGTAGTATTTCTATCTTTTTAAGTTTTTCAACAAACTCATAGCTGTTCTTTATACTGTAATTATTTGCTATCCTGATATTATTTTTAATTAAAGTCTCTAACAATTTAGCAGCTTTGTATCCAGGAGCTGTGGTGTAGTTTATTACTGGTCAGATTGGTGTATTTTCCTTGTGGATTTTGGGTAGTCCTGTGAATTTTGGTGCCTTGGCATTAATTGGTTTTAAATATCTGCGTGTTTTCTCATCTAACAATAAATTACATTGATTAATGGTGTTATTCAAAGTTTTTACATAAGCCTTTGTGGGATCCCGGTCTATTTTCTTAATGTTATTATTTATGAAATCAAATACCTTTTGAGTATATTCTCTTTTCTGTATGACCACCAATGTGTCACCCTTATCTGTCTTACTTATAATTGCATCATTTTTCTCAAGTTTACTTTTTATGGTTTTAAGAGTCATGATATCCTACTTATATTTACTTTTTAAAAAATTGTTTTGACTTTTACATTTATTACTATTAATTACGTTACTGCGTTTGTTGTTGATAAAAACCCTTGCTTCATTCTGTGCAACGGAACCATTTAATCTTTTAATTGCAGCTTCAGCGTTAACGACCTCATGGACAATTTTGTTTGTCGTATTAAATCTTGGTACATTATATTTCAGACCTTTATTAAGCGTGTTTGTTTCCTGGGTAGTGAAATCTATGTTGGTTTTATTCATTACACGTTCATAGAACAGATGTTTACATTCTATTGGTCTATTTTCTTTTTTATGCTGAATACGATATAAATTTAGTATTTTCTTTTTATGTGTTAATACTTTATGATAAAAATAATTGGATATTAAAGCGTTAATTCTTTTTTCTATATTAACCTGTTTTTCTTTTTGTATAATTGTCTAATTTCTTGTGTTAACCACATTTTTTCTGCTATTTGTTTTGTCTTGAGTGCCGCCGGTGTTCTTGAATTAATATTTATACGTGCATATTTTGGTATGATATTCATTTTTATACACATTTTATTAAATTTAATGTTTTGTGCAACTTTTAGCATTTTGATTTTAACATTTTTATATTTATAGACAACACTTGCCTGACTGGCTCCAATATAATACATTTTAGGTTAGTTGTCTCCAAGTCGCTTATATTAATATATGTAGACGTATTTACCTAGATATCTGTCGTGCGACTTCGTTTTTTCTTGTCCTTTATGACGCGTTTCGGCAACGAATTGCCATCTTCAGAAAACTTGATCACTCATTAGAGATCGTTAAAAAATTAACATACTAAAATCATTACAGTAAAAGTGCACTTTTATGACAGCGGAAATTCACATACGCGAACATGAAATTTTATGTTTCTCACGTGGACATTATCAATCGACTGATTCACTGTTTATATATCCACTGATAAAACTGTTTTGTTTATTATAGCCCGTGTGTACTGTAACTTTCTATTTACTGGCGCCCGTGTGCAAGTATTGCCGTGTCGTACAATATGTTATATGAAAATGTAAGTTTATCGTTCAAGACATAATCACTGTTGATTTTGACGGCTTTATATATTTCATATTCCTCAAGTGCGTCCATGTATTTTCCTTTCCTGCAGCAATGCATGGGCTGGAAATTTGTCTCAAAATCACTGTAGTTAAGATTACATAGCATCAGGTGTCTGGCAAAATTTGATGTTGTTTTATGCAATTCCCTTCTGGGAAGATGTTCTTTATATCTTTCTTCTGAATGCTGTTATTTGTGCGGAAAGTTACAATTACGTGGTGTTTCTTGAGTTCGTTAACTAAAATATTTGTGTAATCTGCAGATATGTATTTATTAACTGGAAGTGTGTTATCATTGTTCGACTTTTTTAATTTCTTCTCTTTGTGTTTACTTATTAATTTATCCACTAATGAACTTTTATATCCGTTAGCCGCTGCTATGTATTTGATGGTGTTAACTCTTCATTGTAGTCTTTTTCACTTAACGGTATAGTTAGCAATCTGTGCACAAAACTATTGTAAGCTGCCATTTTATGCGAGGTGGGATGATATGAATCGGCATGAATTGTGATGTCAGTTGTTGTGGCCTTTCTATAGATTTTAAATTCAAGTTTTCCTTCGTTTTTTAAAATGGTTAAATCTAAGAAATTTAATCGATTTTGTTCTTCTATTTCAGACGTGAATTTAATCATATGGTGTATGCTATTTATGTGACTATTTAAGTTTTGTATTTGTCTATTTGTTCCATTAAATATCATAAACGTATCATCGACGTATCTACAGTAAACAATGATTTTATTCTTGTATAATTTGATTGGTTAGGACGCCTACCCATTTTGCGGTCCCTAATGTTTTGCAATACATCTAACATGTTTTCTAGTTCGTTAATGTCTGCTATCTCTCTCGTCATTAGAGCAATTTGTACTTCTCTGGGCAAGTGTTTACTAACATGACTAACAAATGACAGAAACGGCAACGGCGGTTGTAAGTACTTTGCCTCATTAAATATTGTCATTACATACATGGTTATGTGGTTGTTTATTCCCCCGAAATTCCCGGTCCCATGATTTTACTATGTAAAATTTCCTGACGCTCTTCGGACCAATATTTATTCCGGAACGCTGACTCGAATTTTTCATAGCTACTCCTCTCTGTATTATGTACTTCCGCATTTTGTCAGTGCTCTGCAATAAGCTGTTTTCCAGTGGTTCAGGAATGTGAATGAGTGCGCGCCTCCTTGCACAACCATAGTTTTTGTCATGTACTTTTGGGCGAGCCCCAGGATGCAGAAATAAATATGCCCAGACTTGCTCCACAAGAGATACCACATGACAACTCATTACCATGTCATGTGATTTTATCAGTGAATCACGAACCAAGTTGCCGTGGATCAAGAAGGCGGAGCTTTATGTAGACGCTGAGAGAACAGCTTCTGTCGCTTACCATGGCCGAAGCCGGCTGTACAATAGGCTCGCGGGCCAAAAGAAAAATCTTTTAACCATAAAAATGTGAAAGTAGACAGTTAAACAGTGCAAAATGGAATTTTTGAATCAGTGAACCGAGTTAAAATCAATTAAACTTTTTTAAAATTAAAACAGTAACATTTTTCGGACATTTAGTGGTGAAAGTGCAGGGTGCAGCACGTGGTCAGCAGTGACGACGCTTCCAACCGTAAATGTATCACATCAAATCTATTATGGAAATCTTAAAAATAAAGAGCTCTATTTTGGGGGGAATAATATAAATTCTGAATGAATGTGTGTGTGCAGATACTCATAATCTCAGAAATAAATCGGGGATTTTCTGTTAGCAATTTATCCTCATGTTAACACTTTCATGTTATGAATTATTTTCAAGTTTAGGCCTTTGTAACTCACACGTTTAGTTAATTATTATACTTTTCTACCTTTAGTACTGTTGTACATGTCTGTGGTTTCTCCTTACTTCACCACATTATATAACCACAGTTGACATGTCTTTACCATGTGTGACAGGCAACTCACTCACTTTATCATGTTGATAATATTTCTCTGCAGAACCTTGTTACATCTGGCTTTAAATGGTTTTTGTTCAGTTTACAGCATACATGCATACCATTATGATTACTTAAGGTCTGTTTCTATGGCACATATCATTGATAATGTGCAATTCTAATATTATATCCTTTACTATATTTGATTATACAATTCCTGTTAAATAAATTGGCATCCCAATTATTGTATACCAACCCTATAGAAATCCCATACAATAAGTAGATATGCTGTCATTGACTCTTAGCGCCGTTTGTACATCTGACCAAACTTTCTCTACCATACCTGTGTGTGTGTGTGTGTGTGTGTGTGTGTGTGTGTGTGTGTGTGTGTGTGTGTGTGTGTGTGTGTGTGTGTGTGTGTGTGTGTGTGTGTGTGTGTGTGTGTGTGTGTGTGTGTGTGTGTGTGTGTGTGATTTAAACTGTTCTACTAAATAAGGCAGTACTTGATTTGAAAAAATATAGTAATCATTTCGTATTAGATCGGTGTTTTATAGTTTACAGTTTAAAAAAAGCACAGGTGTGTATTCAGATGTAATTATAACTGTTACACTACAGTGCTTTGTTTGAAATTGAAAGAAAGCCTGATATCAACTGATTGTTGGTAAACAATTTTTATTTTGTTTCAGTAGTTTTTTCAAGACATTAGTACCGTTGTGAAGGATGAAATTGATTTAGAAGAAGTGAAAATAGAAGAGAATGCACAAGAGGTAAAGTTTTTTTTAACATACAAACAATCTTCCTTCTGTAGACAAGTAAGATTCATTTGTAGTCTTCCGTCAAAGGCTGTCACATAATTAGCAAATAATTTTTGAAATTTAACATTTGTAGTCAGTTGTTTAAAGTCAGCATTTGTGTAGTCATTTGAAGGTTAGATTGAGTCCTAAAAAAAAGATAGACACCTGAAAATTCTTGCATGTGTTGTGTTATTTATTACTACTCTTAAATGAGAGATGGGCCCCATGATTGTGGCCAAAGACAACATGACTATATTTATTTACATAATTTTCTTTATTTAAATAATATTTAATTGTGTTTGTTTTGCTGAAAGAACAATAAAAAAAAGGTACTGGTTATCTCCAGCTAAGATTCATGTGCCTTGAAGTTAACTCAAGTGCAGAGATGTTATCTCATCCCTGGCCTGCACTTAAGATAAACAGAAAGAGGAAGAATATTTTATAGTCAAACTTTTTTTTTTTTTTTGTAATATCTATAACAATTTTAGCAAAAGAGGGGTCTGACAGATTAAACCAGTGACCTAGTTCACTGTGCTAGTTTGCGCTGATATGACCAACCTAGATATGGGAAAACAAAGAGCTTTCTATTAGAAAAGTGGGTAAGAGAGGAGAGATAATCCTCTTAAATACTTCTGATTATTATGATAGTATAATAGGAGACATTGTAAAATTGAATGAATGTATGTCACTAATCAAAAATCATACCTCCCAAATAGAGAAAAAGGACTGAAAATGTTTAGCTAAGTATAAGTGGTGTGTTCCATGTAAAATGGCTTATCATATAACATAAATTAACACCTCATCATTTAATGTTCCACACATTTATGGATTATCTAAGGTGTACAAAGTAAATATCCCACTGAGACCAATAGCTTTTGGTTTGGTCCTGAACTTTCAAAATATTTGTTACCTATCATTACTCCCCTTGCTGAGAGTTACAGTTATATTGTCAAAGATTCAGTGCATTTTGATAACATTGTTAGGAATTCTGTACTTGATAATGACATATTAGTAAGTTTTGGTCAATGTCTTTTCAAGCATGAAAACAAATAAGCACTGTTCTTATATACTCAACACTCAGAATGCACCTGGTGGCATTGTGATTCAACTATTAATATTCTTTATTCATTCATTCTACATCCATTCTGACATCAGACAAAAATTATAAAACAATTTGTGGGTCCCAGATTCAAGGTGGTGGCAAAAGAAGGCAATTGTTAAGTGGCGTATATGGAGGGCACATTGGATGGATGCTACAGTAAATGCAGCTTTTGAAAGTTCTGGTGCTGGACTGAAAGTTACGTGCACATGTGTGTGTTGTAATTATTCAATTAAATCAGGCATAAAAATAAAAGTAGAAAAGAAATGAAGGAATTAAGCCCCATTACTACTTTCTTACTTACATACTTACGGAAGATTCCCAAAAACACCAAAGTCCGAGGGTCACCACTACATTTTTATAGGAGGAAATGTGGAAACCGTGTCACTTTACCCATGACACCAATTTAAAACAAAAACTTTCCCTCACAGACGATCTAGGCCCGTTAGACGAACCATTGGAACACAGATCATAGGTTAGGTGGATGTGTAAAATTAATTTAACACATTTATCATAGTTTACCAAAATGTATTAATTGCTGTCACTATTGTCGATTTGTTCATTAATATAGCTTCTACAAATGATGATAATTCAATACGTGTTATATAATATATCGTCCTGTATAGGGTAACCTATTTAAACGGTTACTCTCTGTGGTGCAATCACTTTTACATGAGATAATTTTGGAAAACTACATTTGAATTATTAACAGCATGGTTTTTAACTAAATACATATAATTACTTTATCAAATTATAATATAAAATCAATACAAAATCAGTACTTTAAGTCCGTTCGAAAGTCTTAACTGGTAATGGTGAGTTACTTTGTAAAATTTCACTGATGTAATTAGAGTACCTTATTGTAGGCCTACATCGTTTATGGCACTGAATTACCGTAATTATGATGTGTGCACTGTTTGGTGAGCGTTTTCACCACTTTTTAAAACTGAAAAATTAATTTGTCCTAAGGCTTACACAGCCGGTGTCCTAATGGCTGGCCACCATCAGTGGAATTTTAAAAAATCCTGAACGTAGGGTGTTTACATCAGGCCCACAGCCTGGATAACTTTAATCATGAAAAATTAATTATTCATAATATTTTCACAATGAGCATAGCTTGCTTGAGTCACTGCCATCTGTTCTACTTGGTGTGAAAACTGTGACTGATTTGTATATGAGACACTGTCTGCTCCCTCCGATGTATTTTTCCGCGACTGGCTGATGCTATCGCTGAAGCGTCCTACCCCTACCTCTCTCCGTGTCCTGCGTTAACCAGTTTGGTCTGCTTTCCTGGTGATGTTTAATAGTCCAGTTAGCTGATGCAATGCTCCTTGGGCATGTGGAATTCGTTCAAAAGTCACGTACACCAAATTCCATTCTCTCGCTTTCTGATCTCACTCGCACACGAAAATAGGTTTTTACGTTACTTCAGGAAATGTAATTCATGAAATCAAGCATTACATCTTATTGGAAGAAAAGGCAATCATATCAAATATTTGTATTTTCTGCAGGCAAGCATAGAGGCCATACAAATTTACAAATATAAGAATAGTTCTAACATAGGCAGTAGTTAGAAGTTGCTGGACGTTTGAAAACTGGTTTAAGTAATATGACAGGATCAGTATGATAATTTAAAAAAAAAACTGTGTTGTAACCATGATAAATGTTTTGTGTTCGAATTGTTTATGTGTAATGTGTTCCAGTTTTTATATATGATTTAATGGTGTAGCTTTATATACAGTCCCTGGCCAAATTATTAGGCCACCCATTGAAAAAATTAAAATTTACAGTTTTGTCACTGATATGTTTTCAGTGTATTTTAATGTGAACAATCAATGTTAATTTTAATATTTCATGTTATTAGACAAAATATTTATGCCTATCATTAATGTTGGTAACACTGTAAGCTTGTTATATTGTGAGTAGGTATTACACAACAATGCAGTCAGCTGTGTGGTTCAATGAATCTGTTCTGAAGTTGTTTTAATTGCCAGTTTATGCATTCAGTTGTTATTTTCTTGGTGTTGTATTGTTATTTTTTGTTTTTATTGTTATTTTATTTTATTTAACGTGTTAATTCTTTTAAAGTTTAAGTCTGTTTAATTTTTTTTGTCAGATTAACATGTGATAATATATTCAAATACAAATACAAATAAATAAAATTATTTATTATTCCACTTACCTCTAAACTGTTGCTCTTGCTCAGGGTTACGTCACACGAACGTCTAGATGCAAGAGTGATTTAAGGTTATTTCAATAACTGACGCAACTCGCATTTAGTAAGAGAAGCTAATTAAATTTTATTTTATTTTTTAAACTTTCCACATTGTTATTTATTTACTTTTAAAATTTTACTTAAATTTACTACTGACTTAAACTTCTCCCTTCACATTATTAACAATAATTTTTTATTGTGTAATACATAAACAAAACTTGGAATCATTTTTCTACAGACAAAGATATAAGTTTCTTAATACCTGAACCTAATTAGATTATTTTATCATAGACGTCCCAGTATGCTGCACACACACATTCATCCCATTTACCTTCCCATTATTGAATACCGCTCATTGAATTTAAAAAGAATTAAAATCGGTAACCTGACGTGAAATGTCCCTCTCGTCGCCGCATGCTGCACTAGTTGTATTCACATGTTTCGTTGGTCATATTCACGTTAAACGTTTTCTGTCAGTTCACTGGCTACACTTTAGATATCGTTTCGTTTTGTAGGCACAAATTGGCACTTTTTAACCAAAGATTAATAAATTTAGAAATGCGCGACTTCGTAGCACTCCCGGCCGGGGAACGGAGGTAATATTACTGAGAGTGAGCGTCACTATCTCACCTCCCACCAGAAGTTAGGCACAGCGGAACTTACAATGCCTTATGATCGAATCGTCCGTCACTGTTCATTCAACAAGGGTTACGCCTGTGTGTTGGACGTCGATGAAATTTAGTGTTTACTGGTCGACGTCACAAATGTGGGCAGGACTAAGTTTCGTTTCCGTCACCTCCGATACACGTGGCGAAAAATATTGTCTTTAGGCCATGTTGTTTTACAACACTCGGCGTCGTTTGCGCATCTGCTGGTGGTTGCGCATTTGTGTGTGTGTGTCACACAATCGCAAAGTTCTAAGAATCGTCAACCCGCACATTCCATTGCAATTGTTTCATCACCGTTTCTTTGTTCGAACTATGTTTTAGTTAACACGTGGCTGTCCCCACAGATGAAAAATGAATTTAAAACATTTTAATAAAATAGAAACCCAAATTTAATAAACTAAAAAACCCCCTTTTTGCCCCGTTACAATACCCCCAATGAGAAATCTTCTGTCGAAACAGAAGAAATCTCATTGCTAAACCCCTAAGAGGACCGGTGAGGATATGGTGCTAACAACCCCCATTTGTTCTTATACATCATGGGTAAACTACCCCCCTGGCTCGGCAACTATGGCCACATCTGAACGAGATCACTGGACTTCTCTATACGAGATCCCAACACCATAAAATTGAACAGACACGCACCACAGCACACCTAACCTTTTAACATGCTACCCCCCAAACTCCAAATCCCTGGCCTTATACCATGCCAGATCCTCAACCGATATGTTCCCCCTTATCATGCACACTGGGTCGCCTTCAGCAATACTGGGTCATACATATACTTGTTAATTCCTACCAACAAAATTTATTTTCAAATTTAAAAGTTTCATTTAAATTAAAACCAAATTTTCACATTACCATTAATCTCAAAATCAAAATAAAATCTTTTATCTGAAACTATGAGTTTTCTTCTTTACTTTCAATAATCAGAGAAACAAATAAATTGAACATCTACTTAAAACATGAACTCCTTCATCCTAACATTTGATTATACATGCATAATAACCAAAACAATTCAATAAACCACAATAGTAATACACCTTAACAATAATACACTTGAAAATTACAACCTCAATTAGATGGCAGGCACAAAAAATCAATTTTTTTTTTGTTAAAAAAAAATTTTAATTTATTAAAATACACTTTTCTCAATATTAAGAAAATTTAAAATTATTTAAATCAATTAAACAGCAAAATTGGCATTACTTCATTGCCAAAATGGGTCTCGTATATAACATCACCCATCAGCTGATCAAACTGGGTCAAGTCCACAACCTTGACCTACATAGGTTGTACATAGGCTACATCAGAAAATACATTAAACATCTTTAAAATTTTATCTTTAAACACAAAAACATAATAAAATGAGACCTTTAAAATTAACATAGTATTATTATAATTAACAATACAATTGACATTTACATTACTCAAAATTACACATTTTACAACTTTACTTTATTCTCAAATTCTATTAAAATTGTCACTTGTTTCAATTAAAATTCATGTTTTTACTATGACTCTCTATCTTTTAACATTCTCAATAAATTTGGGTGACTTAATTATTCATACTAACTTGATATACCACTTGGCATGTATACATTTATAATCTTTACCCCTCTGACTCTAACACTCATTAACAGCTTTAACTAATATGACACCCATCTCTATCAAAACATCTATCAAACAATCTCTAAACCCACTTATTACTCAACTCAATTCGCATCATTCTACTCTTATATAAAAAAAATACTCTCTACCCCTTTGTACTCAGGATGTGTGTGTTTCCCCCCCAAAAGCTCACTCCCTTATCTGGTCCCTGGATTCTACCTAAGGCAACCCTTTCCGGCGCTAAACGGTCCCTTCCCGTCCCAACCCTTTTGTTGCGGACTCCTACCATACCACCCCTCTTACAAAATTCCCATCAACTAGTTACCATTCTCATTACATCACTTCAACTACAACAAAATATCTCCATTTACTTATTACATCAATATATCAATCAATACTCTACATATATTCCCCATAGCTACTGTGTCAACATTACATCTCAAATTCTACCTTACATTTATTCATAACAATATTTACTCATCTCTATTACCACTTTAAACTCAACTTGGACTGATCTACATGTCCCAACAAAATATTAATCACCCAAAATCTACCTTTTACTATCTTTCACAAATCATTTAAAATTCTCAACTATATCAAATTACAATCAGAATGATCACAGTTGCACACCACTATATAAAAATTATCCCGATAATAGTGGTGTGCAACACCACTATTTATATAGTGGTGTGCAACTGTGATCATTCTGATTGTGATTTCAACCACTAACACAAATTTCTTCATTAAATATATCAAATTATTTTCATCATTTAAAATTAACATCTTTTAACACATTAAAATCATTATATTCAAACATTAGTTACATTGGAAATTAGCAAACATTTATAAGTGACATTCTACAGCAGATCAGCTGATTTTCTTAGCAAGGTGAATGACCTTACTACAAACACATTTCAAAATTATACAAATCACACATTTTATCACTCCTTACCTCTAATGCAACAAATTAATACATTTATAAGACATAATAAACACTGCATAATAAACATCTAAAACCCTATTTCTCATAGCAAGATACAACGATTTAATTACTTCAAGAGCGAGTCATCATCTTTAGGTTACAAAATTTTAATTCGTTGCTCCCCTGAGCAACCACCCAGCCACACACACTATTGTTTTTTTCTGTTGGACTGTTGCGCCCATGTGCTTCCACAAGGACGGCATAGGTGGAGGAATTTTACATTTCTGTGTCCTTGCTTCAGCGTTACATTGGAAATTATTTGGATATCATCATACCCATGTTACAAATTTATACGCCCTTAAACGGGTCTACCACCTGGCCTTGCTGTTCCTACTCGAACAGAGTGGCAGCCGCTGTTCCATAGTTCCCGGGATTTCCCCTAAATTCACCCCCCTTCAATTTCAAATATAAACCAATTTCAAGCCAGCTATGGTCAAAGTTCTTAATTTATGGCCATAGCTGACCGCTAGCCAAAACCACGATTAGTGCTGGTAAGGCAGTAATCCCCCGAAAAGTCGGGGAAATCAACTCTACTTTCAGGCATGTTATCATCATCATTATTATACACGGCACGGCAATCTATCAGGATACAATATAAAATTGTATAAAAGGGTGTGCCGTGTATTTTACGCCATTTTGGCCTCCGATGGTGGTAACACTCTCTGTTACCCCCAACACTTATCGCTACCTACGTTGGCACATGCCACCACCGTACTAGCCACTTAATAACTAAACTAATCCATCTACATTTGCAGTTTCTACACTCCTTAAGTATAGCACATCTATTAACACCACTCAACCCCCCAAAATTACCCACATATCTTGCATGACAAGTTCTATTTTATTCTACACACTTCTTCATGTCCCATCTCTCACTGGTACTACAAACTTTACAATTATACTTGGTCATCTCTTTACACTAAATAAAATACAGCTACTGATACAAATTTAAATGCATAAACAATCCGAACTATACAACAGTAAAATTTTGTACACTTAGGAGGCTAATTCTTTTTATCATTAATGGTGAATCTGTAATCGCCGAAAATAGGGTTTTGCAGCGCATGGACTTGGAACCAGGCAGACATACTACATGAATTCACGTCCCCTTTTTTTTTAGATCACTAGATCTATTCCTCTTATTTTCCCATTTATTCCAACCCGCCGTCTGCCTCACTCCAACCCCATGAGCCACAAAACTCAAGTTTTTCAGATTACACTGTAACTGTGGTCAGTGGCTAAATTTGGTTTCACCACTGACACTAAAATTTTAATTTGCATGCACTGCCTTTCATATATATATATATATACATAGCCTCCCTTATTTACAAACACTCTGAGGCAGTGCAGGTACGTGACAGGTACACCTGGCCGCTGCACCTTGAGTGTATTAAAAAATCATTTATGTCACGTACCTTTAGGGGTCCCCCTCCCCGTTCAAATGTGGTGTAAATTTCAAATTTTGACCAATTTTGGTGGAGCCGGACCATTGTTGTTTCACCACCCGAAGGAAACTCTGCCAACCATGGCCCGCCTTCAATTGCCGAAAACCACGGCCAGGACTGGTAAGGTTGTGACCGCCCGAAAATGGGGGAGGATCCCTTCTGAAAACATAAAACATTCAATTAAAATTCATACCTACATTGATAAATTGTTAAAACTCCTGTGGTGACCAATACAACTTCAAATTTGTAGCATTGTGCGTCCCAGCTATCTCCCTCGTCTCTCTGTTCTGTAACACATATGAGTTCTTCATTTTAACTTCTATTACCTCGTACGGCCCCTCGTAGAGTAAGAAAAACTTCTTGATCTCTTTATCCTGCGCACTCAATAAATCATGTCGCCTTACTAATACCAGCTGTCCAGTCTCGTATTGCGTCCACTTACCCTTCATATCATGCCTCCGTTTTCTCTTCTCCCCCTTCGTTAATAAATTTTCATTCGCCAGCCTAAGTTTTACATCACGATCAATAATATTGGTTTCTGGTGGATACTCAAATAGTTGCTCCAAAATCCTCGGTGGACGCGTTCCTCATATTAACTCGTAAGGTGTGAATCCCGTCGACTCGTGGGTGGTGCAGTTTAGTCAGTCTTCAATCTTCTGAACATATAGTGGCCACTCGCTGTGTTTTGTGTGGCAGTATGCTCTTAAGATCCGGCCTATTTCTCTCATGACTCTCTCTGCCTGGTTGGATTGTGGATGATATACGGCAGTGTGCTTTGGGATGATTCCTTCCCATCCGAGGGTCTGGCGCCATTTTCCACTGATGAACTGTGGTCCGTGGTCTGACAGGATTACCTTTGGCTTCCCAACATTGATCATGTAGTCTTGAGTTATCTTCTCACTCAACACCTTACTCGTCGCTCTCTTCACACTATACAATCTGACATATTTTGAAAAAGTATCAAGTACAACAAAAAATATACATAACACCACCCCTACCCTTTGGCAATGGGCCGTACAAATCCACTGCTACTAAATCAAATGGTTTCTCTACCTTAATGTAATTTAATTCCCCTTCTACCCTATAATTCACAACTTTGGATTTCTGACAGTTCGCAAACTCTTAAGTATTTTTCTAACACGTTTTTCCATATTTCTAAATAGACAAGATTCCCTTAATACACTCACACACTTCTTTGCCCCAAAATGTCCGTATCTATAGTGACAGTCCCACACTATTTTTTCTATCAATCCTTCATGTATAACTAACCTCCAATCCCTTTCTCTCCCCTCTACTTTTTTAAACAAACTCCCCTTAAACACCTGAAAATATTGTTTATACCCGAATTCATCTAACTCTGATTCTACACTAGTTATTATCTTATTTAATTTAGTATCGGCTCTCTGCATTATATTTATATCTTTCAACTCTTCCCCAAAAAGTTTATCTTCCCTGGATAGTCTATAAATTTCTATTTCCTTAATATCTCTAATATCTCTACCAGTTCTATTTCTATCTGTCTACCCGTGATAGTGTGTCTGGCACCCTGTTCTCTACCCCCTTAATGTATTCCCAAGAAAAATTGTACTCTTGGAGAGCTAACACCCACCTGGTTATCGGGCTGTATGTGAGTTTGCACGTGTTCAGGAATGACAGCGCTTTATGGTCCGTCCTGATGATGGTGTTACTGCCCAGCAGATATGTCCGGAACTTTTTTACTGCAAATACTATACTGAGGAGCTCCTTCTCTGTGGTTGCATAGTTGCGTTCTGATGCAAACAACGTCCGGCTGGCGAAAGCAATTGTATGGTGTTCTCTCGCCTCGTCCTCTTGATACAGTTCGGCTCCGAGTGCTATATTGCTAGCGTCTGTCTGTAAATAAAAATTATTATTGAAATTTGGGTGGTTCATTAAAATCATATTGGCGAACTTATTCTTAATTTCGCAAAACGCTTCTCTTTCATTTTCCCCCCATTTCCATTGTTTGTTCTTCTGCAGCACGGCGCTAAGTCTTGCCGCCGTCTGAGCATAGTTTCGCTGGAACTTCCTGTAAAAATTACACAGACCAAGAAAACTTTGTAATTGCCTTATGTTCTTTGGCTCCGGGAATGTCAGGATTGATTCTACTTTGTCCAGATTGGCCCGTATTCCTCTAGGTGTTATGATGAAGCCTAGAAAATGTATTTCGGTCTGCAAAAATTTGGATTTATCCCAATTCACAGTTAAACCTCCCTGGTATAATTTCTCCAACATCCAAATGTTCTACATGTTCCTCAAATGTTCTGGAAGCTATCAGAATGTCATCCACATATATAGTCAAAAAATCTAAATTATGAGGCTGCAAAATTTCATCAAGACACTTAATAAAACTAGCTACACTGGTGTTCAATCCAAACAGCAAGCGAGTAAACTGATAATTTTTTCTGTTAAATAAAAATGCAGTATACTTGCGACTATTTTGGGCTAGCGGTACCTGCCAGTAACCTGCCGTCAGGTCTAACGACATCATATATTTCACCCCACTGAACTTCTGAAAAATTTCCTCAATCGCCTCAGGGGACTCTATCAGGAATAATAATTTGGTTTATTTTTCTCGCATCAAGGCATAATCTAACTCTCCCGTCTTTCTTTATGACTACCACTAGAGGGTTGGAATAGGTTGATACCAACCTCTCTATAATACCACCCTCTAACATTCTATCCAATTCTAACTGCACTACCCCCTTTTTGAATATGGTACCGGATAACTACGTTGTACATATGGCGCATGCTCCCTCACCTTTAGTTCACACTCATAACCTTTTGCCCTTCCTGGTTCCCCGGCAAACACTCCCCTATAATCCTCGACTACCCGCCACAACGCTTTACGTTGAGAACTCCCCATTGCGCCACCCTCACCACAAAATTTAACCGCTCTATCCGCCCATATTCTCTCCTCACTCTCTTCACTCACTCTCTCTCTACACATATTCATACTAAATTCCATATCCCTATCTATGGCCTTATTTGGTATAACCCTTATACCCGAAATCTGTACTGCATCTAATACCCGTTCAAAATTAACTATTATTTGTTTACCCTCATTGTTCAATTCTAAAATTCTCTTTCTAAAATTGATGACCGCATTATTCCTGATCAGAAAATCATTACCCAATATTACTTCTAAGTTTAAGCCCCTTACAACTAAGAATGTATTCTCATAACTTTCCCCATTTATTAACATATTCAACTGGACTTGTGTCGTAACTCGTTTACTTCTAACACCCGTAATGCCTACAATGTTTACCCCTTACCCCTGCCACGGGCAAAGATGGAATATTTTTGTTAGTCTCTCTTAATTTATTTAGTACATGTTCAGCTATTACGGATACTTCACTACCTGTGTCTATAAGTGTCAAGACTGGCTTACCTTCTATTTCCAGTTTTACCTCCGTCAACCAAGCTTCTGGTCTCATTGTTCCCGCCTCCTCTTCTTCCATCAATTCAGTAGCCATGTCCGTGTGAATTGTGTGATTCTTGTATTTACTTCCATGGACCCGCAGTTATCCATCGACAATGGCCGGGCCTCCTCATCCATTGTCCTCATTAGTTTCCTGTCCTCTCAACTGTATTTCTGGGCGTGTACACTCTTCCTGTGTGCTGATTTCCTCCTTCGTTTCTTGTATTCTCTGCTCGTCCTTCACCGTTTCTCTGCTGTGTTGTTGAATCTTTGCTGCATCCTCAGCTGATGACCGGGCCTCGCCTTCCTACATCTATAACAAAAATTACAGTCAGCATAATTTTCCACCAGACACCCATCACATTTCCACATCGGATATCGTCTGTTTGGCTCTCGCCCATCATGTGTAGTTCCCCCGTTTTGCCCTCCTCTTGGTGCATAATTTCCTCCATTGTGCACATTAGGTTGTTGTATACGTCTGCTGTCCTCCTGGTCCTTAATATTCTGAAAAACATCCAATATTTTTTCTAACTCATTTATGTCACCTCTCTCGTCATCAACATGATCTGTACCTCCCTCGGTAAATGTTTGCTGATGTGGCGTACAAACGACTGGAATGGCAACGGTGGTTCTAAGTATTTTGCTTCATTAAACAGTCTCATCGTATAGACTGTAATATTACGGTTGTTTCTCCCAAAGTTCCCTGTTCCCATTATTTGACTTCGCAAGATCTCCTGCTCCTCTTCCGACCAGTATTTATTACGAAAGGCTGTTTCAAAATTTTCATACCTCTCCCATTCATTCCTATGTATCTCCGCCCATATCTCAGAATTACCCTTAAAGCATTTCAAAATTTGTATAAGCTTAACTTCCCAACTACTACCATTAAATTTGTTAAATTCCTGTACTCGATTTAAAAATTGCATTGGATGCACTCTACGGTTCTCACTACAAAAGGTCTCAAGTTCAATTTCATTATTTACATCTCTTGTGATCAATATACATTCAGTAACATTGCTCAATTTTTGGTTTATTACTAAACTTAATTCATCTTTCACATTACTAATGCTCTGTTCAATTGAATATAATTTTTTATCATTACTACATTCAGACTGCATGCTATTTTTTGATATTACATTAATTGATTCATTTAACGCCTGTATTTCAGTTTTACAGGTATTCTCAATTTCATTGATTTTCATGTCTGTATTATTTTTATCCTCATCAATATTTTGATTCATTTTTTTCCATCTTAACCGCTACACTATTAAACTTATATTCGTTTTCAGTATTACATTTATTTATTTTAAATTCTATTTCATTATTATATTCATTTACTGAACTTATTAATTTTTCATTATTCTCATTCATTTGTTTAGCAATTCTTTCTGACATACGACTATCTATCTCATTAATTTTAGTGTCTAAGTTTGTTATTGAACTATCTACTTTAGTATTCAACTCATTAAGTCTACTGACAAATTCTTCATTATTGTTTTCAAAACGCTTATTGATCTCACTGATATGGTTTTTTAACTCACTGAAATTGCTTTCGCACTTTATTTTTTGTTCATGTATTTCGCTTTTCAACTCATCAAATTTATCATTGAAATTATTATTTTGCACGTCGAAGCGATTATTTATGACATCAAATTTGTTATTCTGTACTTCGAATTTGGCATCAAAACTACTTTGTACTTCATTAAATTTAATACTTTGTTGCTCCAAAATTAATTGCAACATATTCATAACTTTCTCATTACTATCTACCTCATGTTTATTTTGGATAGGTGTTGACGGACTTTCTGTTTTATCGTCAGTGAAGCTGACTTCATCATTATTTTTATTTTCCCTACTTAATTTTGGGGTTGTTTGAATCCCCGAATCATCTGTACAATATGTTTCATCTGTACTACTTTTACACAAAATTTTGTCGTCTTGACCTACATTCGGTGTTGAATGTACTTCAAGGCTACTCATAACAGCTGATTCATTAAGTTCAGCCATTTCACTTACCGTACTTTCATTATTCTCTTGACATTTTTGAATTGTAAATTTATCACATTTATTTTATTATACTGTATTTTAACACTTATTTTACATACCTTAGGTATTCATTAGGTCTTAGTTACATACAACCTAATTTTTCGTATTTTTTACGTATTCTTAATTCAACCCCAAATCACGCTTGCATCTATTGTAGGTGTGGAATTTTAATTATTGAATTAATCAAATTCGTCCCTTTCGTAGCGCCAATTGTGATAATATATTCAAATACAAATACAAATAAATAAAATTATTTATTATTCCACTTACCTCTAAACTGTTCTTCTTGGTCAGGGTTACGTCACACGAACGTCTAGATGCAAAAGTGATTTAAGGTTATTTCAATAACTGATGCAACTCGCATTTAGTAAGAGAAGCTAATTAGATTTTATTTTATTTTTTAAACTTTCCACATTGTTATTTATTTACTTTTAAAATTTTACTGAAATTTACTACTGACTTAAACTTCTCCCTTCACATTATTAACAATAATTTTTTATTGTGTAATACATAAACAAAACTTGGAATCATTTTTCTGCAGACAAAGATATATGTTTCTTAATACCTGAACCTAATTAGATTATTTTATCATAGACGTCCCAGTATGCTGCACACACACATTCATCCCAATTACCTTCCCATTATTGAATGCCGCTCATTGAATTTAAAAAGAATTAAAATCGGTAACCTGACGTGAAATGTCCCTCTTGTCGCCGCATGCTGCACTAGTTATATTCACATGTTTCATTGGTCATATTCACGTTAAAAGTTTTCTGTCAGTTCACTGGCTACACTTTAGATATCGTTTCGTTTTGTAGGCACAAATTGACACTTTTTACCAAAGATTAATAAATTTAGAAATGCGCGACTTCGTAGCACTCCCGGCCGGGGAACGGAGGTAATTTTACTGAGAGCGAGCGTCACTATCTCACCTCCCACCAGAAGTTAGGCACAGCGGAACTTACAATGCCTTATGATCGAATCGTCCGTCACTGTTCATTCAACAAGGGTTATGCCTGTGTGTTGGACGTCGACGAAATTTAGTGTTTACTGGTTGACGTCACAAATGTGGGCAGGACTAAGTTTCGTTTCCGTCACCTCCGATACACGTGGCGAAAAATATTGTCTTTAGGCCATGTTGTTTTACACCACTCGGCGTCGTTTGCGCATCTGCTGGTGGTTGCGCGTTTGTGTGTGTGTGTCACACAATCGCAAAGTTCTAAGAATCGTCAACCCGCACATTCCATTGCAATTGTTTCATCACCGTTTCTTTGTTCGAACTACATTTTAGTTAACACGTGGCTGTCCCCACAGATGAAAAATGAATTTAAAACATTTTAATAAAATAGAAACCCAAATTTAATAAAATAAAAAACCCCTTTTTGCCCAGTTACAAACATTGTAACCTCAAATATTGAAAAATTCTGCCATGGGCAAAGTAAAAGATATCAGTGACGATCAAAAAGCTGTTGTAAAACATTTACTTGAAGTAGAAAAGTGTAATGTCAGTGAAGTGAAATCGCTAGGAAGTGCAACATTTCTAGACAATCAGTGAGAAGAATAAAGGAAAATATAACAATTTTTCACATCGTAGTAAGAGGAAGGGAGCATGTGGCCATAACAAAATTATTTCTCCTAGAACTGAAAGGAAATTAATAAAAATAATTAAAGGAAGTAGGGCTGCCACAAATGCAACCATCACACAAGAGGTGCAAGATTCTGGAGTAGCAGTACCTGAAAGAACTGTTTGCCAAAGTCTGTATGTGCTGGGATTCAAAAGTCGACGACCTGTCAAGAAGCCCAAGCTGACTACAGCAATGAAACGGAAAAGACTACTATGGGCTAGAAAGTACAGAACATTCACTTCTGAAGATTGGGATAAGGTAAGTTGCTGTACAGTATTTTTGAAAGGTTGGGTCTGTTTTAAATTCTGGTTCAACTCTACTGTAACGTTGTGTCCATTTTTGACAGGTGTGCTTCAGTGATGAGTCCACGTTTCAAGTCCTCACAGACAAAAAGCAGTATGTTAAACGAAAACCTGGAGAAAAATTTAATGAAGACTGTGTTGTAAGAACCATAAAATATCCACCGTCAGTTACAATATGGTCTGTCATTAGCTCTAAAGGACTTGGATGGCTTTACGTTGTTATAGGGACTATGCGGCAGGACCAGTACATCACAGTTCTTCAAAGAAGACTTATTCCCCAATTAAATGAATGGTTTCCCAATAATGAAGAGAAAATATTTATGCAAGATTCAGCCCCTTGCCACACAGCAAAAAGTGTTAAGAAATTTCTTGCTCAGAGCTCAATACCACTTCTTGAATGGCCAGGAAATTCACCAGATCTCAACCCAATTGAGAATGTGTGGGAGCTTTTAAAACGGGACATAGGAAAGGAAAATATCACCACTAAGCACCAACTAATTGCAAGAATAATTTGGCACTGGAATCATAATGACAAGTTAAAGGAAAAGGCATTAAATTGCGTTACAAGCATGCCGAGAAGAATTGAAAGCTTCATCAAAGCTAAAGGAGGGATAACAAAATATTAAAATAATTTTAAAACTACTGTAATTTTTTCTGTAATTAATTATTAAAATATATGTAACAGTAATTGTTTGTAAAATAAATGTTTTACAACAGCTTTTTGGTCATCACTGATATCTTTTACTTTGCCCATGGCAGAATTTTCCAATATTTGAGGTTACAATGTTAATCTGAAAAAAAAATTAAACAGACTTAAATTAAACTTTAAAAGTAATTAACACGTTAAATAAAATAAAATAATAAAAAACAAAAAAATAATACAACAATACAACACCAAGAAAATAACAACTGAATGCATAAACTGGCAATTAAAACAACTTCAGAACAGATTCATTGAACCACACAGCTGACTGCATTGTTGTGTAATATCTAAACACAATATAACAAGCTTACAGTGTTGCCAACATTAATGATAGGCATAAATATTTTGTCTAGTAACATGAAATATTAAAATTAACATTGATTGTTCACATTAAAATACACTGAAAACACAATATCAGTGACAAAACTGAAAATTTTAATTTTTTCAATGGGTGGCCTAATAATTTGGCCAGGGACTGTATGTCATATATCATGTATATAATGATGTAAGAGTTACTATTCTAATGATGATTTGTACTGCAATAAATTGTACTCTAAAGATATATAGACAGAACTTAATTTTTGCAAGCTGGAAGCAGATTCACAGATATTAGTTTCTAAGGTAAATTTCTACTGATTAGAAGCAGTAATAACTGATGATTTATAATTAATGTTGTGTGTTCATTTGTTTCAGTTATATTTATTTACACCCATGAATAAGATGTGTGAAAAAGGGGGATCTATTGAGGCATGTGAACTATATACAAGAAATTCCCTTCAAAATCAGTCTTTCTCGCCTACACCTGTGCCATTACAGCAGTGCACACCAGTTCACAAAAACAATAGACGTCAGTGTGATATTTGTACACAGTCATATACACGATCAGACAGTTTGGCAAAACATAAGTTAATACATTCTGGGATTAGGCAGTACCAATGCGATGTTTGTACAAAATCATTTACACGCCTTGGCGGTTTGGCACAACATAAGTTAATACATTATGGGATTAAGCAGTACCAGTGCGATGTTTGTAAAAAATCATTTAAACGATCAGATTATTTGGCAAAACATAAGTTAGTACATTCTGGTATTAAGCGGTACCAGTGTGATATTTGTACACAGTCATATACACGATCAGACAGTTTGGCAAAACATAAATTAGTACATTCTGGGATTAAGCAGTACCAGTGCGATGTTTGTACAAAGTCATTTACACGATCAGACAATTTGGCAATACATAAGTTAATACATTCTGGGATTAAGCAGTACCAGTGCGATGTTTGTACAAAACCATTTAGACACTTTAGCAGTTTGACACGACATAAGTTAATACATTCTGAGATTAAGCGGTACCAGTGCGATGTTTGTAGAAAATCATTTACACTATCAAGCTGTTTGGCCAGACATAAGTTAGCACATTCAGACATTAAGAAGTACCAATGTGATATTTGTACCACATCTTTTATACGACCAGGCAGTTTGGCACAACATAAGTTAGTGCATTCTGGGATTAGGCAGTACCAATGCGATGTTTGTACAAAATCATTTACACGCCTTGGCGGTTTGGCACAACATAAGTTAATACATTCTGGGATCAAGCGGTACCAGCGCGATGTTTGTAAAAAATCATGTAAACGATCAGATTATTTGGCAACACATAAGTTAGTACATTATGGGATTAAGCAGTACCAGTGCGATGTTTGTACAAAATCATTTACACAATCAGGCCATTTGGCACAACATAAGTTGGTACGATCTGGGCTTAAGCCATACCAGTGCGATGTTTGTACAAAGTCATTTACACGATCAGACAATTTGGCAATACATAAGTTAATACATTCTGGGATTAAGCAGTACCAGTGCGATGTTTGTACAAAACCATTTAGACACTTTAGCAGTTTGACACGACATAAGTTAATACATTCTGGGATTAAGCGGTACCAGTGCGATGTTTGTAGAAAATCATTTACACTATCAAGCTATTTGGCCCGACATAAGTTAGTACATTCTGGCATTTAGAAGTACTAGTGTGATATTTGTACAAAATCATTTACACGATCAGGCAGTTTGCCACACCATAAGTTAATAGATTCTGGGATTTCGCAGTACCAGTACGATGTTTGTACCAAATCATTTGCAGAAATAGACCATTTGTGCACAACAAGTTAGTACATTCTGGGATTAAGCAGTACCAGTGTGATGTTTGTACAAAATCATTTATTCATGCCCACTATTTGTCAAAACAAATTAATACAGTCAGGCTTTAAGAATTAATTCAGGCACAATCAGACACTTTGGCAAAACAAAAGTTAATATATTCTGGGATTGACCAGTCAGTGTGATATTTGTACAAAATCGTGTACACAATCAGGCTATTTAGCACAGCATAGGTTAGTACAATCTGGCATTAAGAAGTACCAGTGCGATGTATGTACAGAATCATTTACTCATGCCAGCTATTTGTCAAAAATTAATACATTCAGGCATTAAGAAATACCAGTGCAATGTTTGTACAAAGTCATTTACACGATCAGGCAGTTTGGCAAAACAATACATTCAGGAAAAAAGTAATACCAGAGCGATGTTTGTAAAAAACAATTTACTTATGCCAACTCTTTATTAGCACAATAAAACATTCTGGCACAAAGAAGTACCAGTGTGATGTGTGTACAAAATCATTTATTTGTCGCAGCTCTGTGTCAAAACAAGTTAATACATTCTGGTATTAAGAAAGACCAATGCGATGATCGTACAAAATCATTTAATCATGCCAGCAATTTGTCATGACAAATTATTATATTGTGGCATTAAGAAGTAGCAGTGTGATGTTTGTACAAAATCATTTACTTGTGCAAGCTATTTGTCACAGCACAAATCAAAATATTG
The DNA here is from genome assembly GCA_034769895.1 of Magicicada septendecula. Taxonomy (NCBI): domain Eukaryota; kingdom Metazoa; phylum Arthropoda; class Insecta; order Hemiptera; family Cicadidae; genus Magicicada; species Magicicada septendecula. The sequence goes on from CM068373.1 coordinate 30,223,083, forward strand.
TGCATTAAGAAGTACTAGTATTATGTGTGGGCAAAAGCATTTACTCCGTCAGAACACAAGTTAATGCATTGTCATTAAGAAGTACTGTGAAGGGACTCGCCTTTTACCCTTTTAATTAAATACTACACTCATCATATAATAATACTCACCGCTGCCAGAATTTTACTTACCGTCATGGTCCCCGTTAAACTTACCTTTAGAAACTGCCCAGGCCGCCAACATATTTTTAGATAAACATGTAAACTTAAAACACTTGCCCTTATAAAAATCCCGCTATCTGACTGTATTTTAAAGTTTCAGAAAACCCCCGATTACGTTAGACGAGTCTTCAGCACAGAATATGGTTATGGCATAATAATTTACAGCTAAAACATTTTATATGATGGAACAAGTAGATTTACTGTTTGACTTGCTTTTTTAACAATTACATAAAATAGAAAAAATACAATCAATCATTTCTGTGGTTGAATTACTACGTTAAATCTTATATAGATATACATACTTAGAAAAGCGGCCCAGTATTTACATCCACACACTACATTCACATACATTTAAATAGTTCCTTTAATTAAGAGCGCTCTTTCGCACTAAATTATTTAACCAAATGGGTAGTCGCCTACTTAACCTTCATCTCGTGCCTCACTTTGTACCGACTCGAATGTTTTGTCTGTTCGCCACTTTTACAATCCCGTTCTTTCACTCCACTCACGTCACTCTGAGATTTTAGTTTCACTGTTTGGTGGTATTTTATTGATGTTTAGACTTTTACATCTGAAAAAGTTTATTTGGGACCACTGAGTTGTAGCGAGCGTCCGGCCGTGGCCGCTACGGTGTCTCGACTGGCTCTACATGGGCCGGACATTACTGCCTTGCCTGCGAACAAATTTCGTCGCTGCACACAGCCTTCGTTGCTAAAGTCTCATTCGTTGCACATTCAACACATGGGATTTTCATGTGTTGGACGTCGACGAAATTTAGTGTTCACTGGTTGACGTCACAAATGTGGGCAGGACTTGATCTCGTTTCCGTCATGTTGAGACCACGTGCAGCACAAAGTTCATCTCCAAGCCATCTTGTGTGCCTTTTGCTTAGCGTGGGTTAGGCGCTCTGCCGATGTTAGTGCGTTGGGGCGCATTACACTGTTTTGCCGTTCTGAGAATTACGCCACTGTGTGTGTGACCCACACATTCATTGTAATTGTTTCATCACCGTTCTTTGTTCGAACTACATTATATTTAACACGTGGCTGTCCCCACAGATGAAAAATGAATTTAAAATATTTCAATAAAATAAAAAACCCCAAATTTAATAAAATAAAAAGCCCCCTTTTGCCCCGTTACAGTACAAGTGCGATGTCGTACAAAAACGTTTACTGGTCAAGCTGTTTGTTACAATGGAAGTCAGTACATTAAGAATTACTAATGTGTCATTAGTACATAAACATTAACTGTGGCATCCCCTTTATGTCATGAATAATAAATGCTACATTTAAAAAAGCACTGATATTTGTTACAAATTCTTTTCTGCATTGATTTACCAGAGAGAAAATAATCCATTGATAATTTTTCTGAGATAAATTGATCCATTCTATTTCAGATGCATCAGTGTGAAAAAATATGTACAAAAATGTTTAAATACCCAAGACGATTTAAAAAACAATGAACAACAAACTTACCATTCTAAAATGTGTAAAAAAGATCCTCACAAATAAGAATATTAACACAAATAGAATAATACATGCTCTAGTAAGTGGTAGTGTAATACTTGGCACAGGAAAATGTGATATTTGTAATAAAGTTTAATGTATGAGTTAAAATCATATATGTTGTATTATAGTGCGAAATTGTTGATAAATGTTTTAGTCTGTAATTAGGTTTATCACAGCATGAATAAATTGATAGTTGTATTTTATCAGTATTGGTATGATATTTATAATAATACCTATATTTGCTGTTGTGGTTCACACCTTTGTTGTTGTTGGAAGAAATGTAGCGACTAGTGGATATAACAGTAATCTGTATTTACAGTTTCAGTTTAAACATACACATTTTACTAATCATCAACAATGTCCAGTCTTAGTGTATAATTACCTGTACAGTCCTTCCAGTCTGACCAATTATGCTTACTTCCTTGTACTGTATTTCTTAACATTTTTTGACATGTATTGCATATGAAATGAAAATTCAAACATTACTTCATTAAAATATAACATCAATATGTACATAAAGTTGCAAATAAAATAACACTATTTTTTCATAACAACAAATTTGTATAAAAGAAAAGATAGGTATGCCCAGGTTCTAGAGGCAATTGGCAACTGTGTGGCACAATTGGAAACATTCTGGCATACATGAGGGTTTTACGTTAATTGTGTTTAATACTTTATTCACTGTAATTAGAAAAACAATGAACATATGCTAATGATAAATGTAAAACAAAACAGGTTAGAAACCACACTGTAAACAAATTGTATGAACTGTTTAAAAGTCGATTATCTTTAGGAAAATTAAAACCAGAGTGCATTGTACACAATTGTCTAAAGTGATCTACCCTACACCCCAGTGCTGGCCAAATTTGTGTGTTCACATGTGTTCTGTAACTAAACTTTCCAAACTATATTTTAAGTGATTTTTAAGCATTTTTGCTTACCAATAATCAACCCTTGTTCATAAACAATGAATCCACAATATTCTATGTCTATCGTTTATCACTTTTGTCACTTAAAATCCTAATTTATTAACATAAACTATAAACTTAACGTTTCACTTCACTGTATTTATATTTCACAACATACACACTAATTCACACTTCTAAATTAAAACGTTATGTGTATTATTATTAAATATATTGTGTTTTTAATTCAGATTAGACAGATGTAGAAGCCAAATTGTTTATTTCATCTACACTCTGACATGGTTCACTATCATCACCAAAATCGTCATGAAAAACTATCATTGAGAAGTACATCATCATGTGATTGATAAATAATATCTAAAATTTCTTTATCAGAAATGGTTACATGATTAGACATATTCAAACAGATATAAAAGTGTAGGCCAAAAAAATCTTGAGAGTACGCAGTAAATAGCAACAAAATACATGAAAAGCTACTAACAAAAATTACAAACGAATTTATACATGCAGAAACTAAACACTAAATATGGTTCAAAAATTAACCAGTTAATACTTTACAAAAATAACAACAAATAAAATAGTTCAAAATAAAAAAATAATAAAACATGCAATGAAAACCAAGACACGCACCGAGCTATAGGTGTTTATACACGTGTAAGCATAAAGCAGACAACGAATAATATCGATGGTAGTTTATTTTTTGATACTGAAACAAATGTCCAATGTAGTACAAGTAGTAGTCAACAGATGGCAGCACAAATCAGAGAAATTGAGTTAATTCGATAACACCAATAAGGGCACAAATTTCAAATCGAATATACTTGAGTGCAGCAGTAGTGGCGTGATTTGCGAATATCGAGGATACACGATTGCAGCAGTAAAAGGGTTAGGTTTTATTAGGTTCTGGTTTCTTTTGTGAAAGATAAATAAAAATAATAATAGAATTACAAATTATCAAATTTATTAACACTAAGCTTTCTGAAAAATATAAAGAAGATTAAATGAGCAAAGTTTTGATCTCAAACCTATTTCTTTTGATGAAATAGCTTAAAACAGTAATTTAAAACCACAGCAATCACTAATAAATAAATATTTTAAAAAATTCACCAGTACTTAGAATTTGACAGTTTCATGAAATCTAACCCACTAAGAAAATGGCTGGCAAACTGATCAGATGCTGACACAGTTGCATCCTAATGGTCAAACAGTGAACTACTACTACTACCCAAGAGACCATCATGGGCATGTGAGGCCAGTTTTACTACAGTGTTGAACCCTTAAAACATTTCTAAAAACAGATCTTTGACCCTCATGATCGTGAGTCAGGTCGTAAAGGATAGATGGTGCTTGTATAACACCCAGCAAGTGGTAATAGGAGAGTGGCCTGCTGATGATGCATAATCAGGTTCTGCTGCAATCCAAACCACTGTACAACTTGATATACAGTATCATAGAAAACAACTGAGGCACGGTGGCATTAATATGTTTCTTTAAGTTTTATTAACATTTACACTCATATGTTGTACTCCGAGGAAGGAGACCTCCAATAGAACGTATAATTAGTTGTTTTTGTATTGTGTACAGTATCTCACATGTTATCAGGTAGCCTGATATCTACCATCTGTATACACCGCAATAACCAACCAGTTATTCAGACTTTAAAATGTGAATTGTTTGTAACACATAGGTTTACCTTTCCAAGATTTATTAAATCTTCAAAGTTGTTTCATTATTGCTTTCCATATAATACCAGGGAATCATTAAGCAACCAGGGAACTCAAACTAAACCTTTCAGTACCATGGGTCGATCATATCAGCCCTGCAATACATGCTGAAGGTGCCAGGGCTAATCAATTTGCTGCGAAGTTACTCAATGTTGTAGTTTTGTTATTCACTAACAGATGGCATTCAGTTTTATACCACTAGAATGAGGCATTATTATTGTACACTGTGAAAATTGTACCATTTTATCCAAGAGGCTTTGGTTTAACATGAGACTGAATAGGCTGTTGCTTGTTTATATTTTTGTTTGTTGTGGTCTCTTGTGTGCTGTTCGTGTTGTGTTCAGTACTTTCATGTTTATTCAAAAATGAGTGTTTGTATTACAAAGGGAAATAGAACAATTTATTAACTCAAGTGAGTGTGGAAGTTATGTAACCAGTGACAGTGAAAATGATTTTGGTGACAGCAAATTGCAAAACAGTAACAGTGATATTCATAACTTGTCATCACATTGATATTCTGCTGAAATTATTGAATAGAAGGAATTTGTAAGTACAGAAAGGATGTGAGTAATCATATTTTTGATATTCATTAACTCTCATGAACAAAATGTGTTCCTTCAAATATCCAAGCCCCAATTGATTTCTTTAATTTGTTTTTTACAGCCCAATACTTTCCATAATATCAAGAGAAACAAACCAATATGCCAAACAGTTTCAAATAAAAAATGACTCCATTATTTATGACACCACTAGTAAAGATATGGCAGTACAAAAAATTACAAGCTTCATAGGCTGTTTCATTAACACCTGATTAGAAAACCTTCTATATATTCACATTAGTGTGCAGGCAGTAACTTATCAACACCATTGGTTTCGTAAAATGTTTCCTAGAAACAGATTTCAATTATTATTAACATTTTACCTTTAGTCAATGATGAAAAAATTTAGTCCTACTGGGCAACCAGGCATGTTCCAAGTTCAACCCTGTAATTCAACATGCTCATAATGTGTTCTGCCAATAATATTATGGTCCTCATCAACAGCTAAGTGTGGATGAAAGTTCGATTTGAATAAAAATCACACCAGTCTAATGCAATACCCAATAAACATAATCAGTGAGATATCAAACTATGGATGCTGTGACTCTCAAAATACTGTTTGGCATTTTATGTTTACTATGGTGCACAGTATGATGGAGACTAAAGTGAAATAAAAACTATGGACTCCCTCATACTATTGTCACTAAACTGTTAGTAATAGAAAAGTACACAAGTAAAGGACACCACATTTTCACTTGTGTCCTTGTAGCAAACCACCTTTATGACAAACCTTTCTAACTGTTACCATTAAAAAAAAAACAAAAAATATTGTTCTCCGCTTACATCTACAAAATGTAAGTCTGTGCAACAAAATTTGTTCACAGTGATTGTACATTTCTGGCTGCGTTCTGAGAAAATGTCTCAACCCTAACTAGTGGTTGATGGAATAATACCTTATCACCTACGCTAAATTGTTTTTTGCAAACGTTAAATCTACTGCTGCATGTAGTCTATCGCCTTTTGGTTCACTAACTGAATTCTCCATTTTATTTTTTGGATCAGGTCATCCTCGCTTAGACCTTCCTGTATCTCTTCTCGTATCCAGTCCGTTGGTAAGTGAATTTCTCGTCAAGGTAACAAGTAATAACCACATGTCCCAACTTATTTGATCGTTATTGGTGTACTGGACTCAACCCTGCAATTATGGTTTGACGACTTTGTTTCATAATTCCATTGATTCTGGGTGATAGGCATTAGTTTGGATTTTATGGATAACTGAAATAACACACAAGTGAAGTTCATTCCTTGGGGGTAAGTAACATTTTATAGATTCCATGTCTACAGATAATTTCTTCTATAAGTATTTTTGCTATAGTAATTCCTTTTTGGTCAGGTAAGAAAAAGGTTCAGGGTATTTGGAAAGATGGTCTTGGAATGTAAGGTTCTATTGGTTTGGTTTTGACTGCATCATTGAATGAATTATTCTTCTTATTCAGTAAAAATATTTTCGAATGTACTACACATTTCCTAAAACTTTTGTGCATTCTTCTTTCAGCACTTAATTCAGCCATCTTACTATCTATACCAGATTTGCACAGAGCTATAACAGTTAATGCCCTAACATTTCTATTCTATCAGCAAAATGCTGGTTAGATTCACCGTATTTCTGTTCCATACTAATCAATTTTTCTTCTAAAAAAGAGTCACTTTGGTGTTTATCCCACATACTTCTTATGAATTCTTTTTGACTGTTCCATGTACCTAACTCTGATCTGTGGATGGCAGCTCTTATCACACCCCTCAATCTAATTTTAGCAATTTTTAAGTATTTCACTTCTTCTGCTGGTGTAACATTACATAAAACAAAATTAATACAGTCAATGTATGCTTGCAAATCTGAATTCCTGTCGCCGCCATCACGTATTAATTTTAAGGCGCTATCTAAACTAATTCCATCATCATAATTAGTCCATACGGGTTTTACTCTTTCAAACTATAGTTCTACGCTAACCAGTCTAGTCAAACTAAGAAAAATGACCCATAAACCTGCGCAAAATTGCTTCAGAAGCGATTGAAGTGGTATTCAACTGAACAAATGTTGCTTTTTAACATATCGAAAATGCAACCATGGAAAGCACCTAAAAATGAAATTCAAAATGGCGGCCCTCTTTCGAACTGTTGATTACTTTGTTTGATGATATTTTGTAATATTTAGGGTAATGAAAGCACAGACTTTAAATGTCAGTGTACATATGACTATATTTGAACAACATAGAAATAATTTTAAGTTTGGTGATAAGTGCAAATGAGTTTTTTTTTTATTTTCATAATTAGTAGACAAGTATGAACACACTCCTTAAGGAATTAAATAAGTGATGTTGGCAAAACTAGGCATCTGAATCACAGTCATTGTTGGCTATTACAACGATATTGTCATATCCACTGATCTGGCACTCCCCACAAGAGGCTGAACAAGGCAGCCCATTCTGTTTGCATCCACATCGCATTGTTGCGCAATGCGTCTTACAAGAACAATGGACCATTTTCAGTAACCATTCTGGCGCTGGTGGCATATCAGACACTGTAGGGTAATATGAGTTTTCCTTAACAAACCAACCCCATTCTGTAGCAGTTAAAAGTGTTTCTTTTGATTTCCAAACACTGATCTGGTAGTATGTACGAAAACTGTGGTACTTTGCTGCTGACTCTGTAGGTGGCCAACATGTAGGTGCGACAAATGATGTAGCTGCTACAACTTTTTCCAATAACATTCGATGACGAAGTGTTTGTACAGAATCTCCTATCTTGCTGCCATATAGTAGTAACATAGCCTTATGTCCTGCAGATTCAATGTCAATTTGTTGGCTTCCATCTGAGGAAAATACGTTTGCAGCCACCTGTAGCTGTTTATCCTTCATTAGTTTTTCCAGTGCTGTGGCTTTTCCAATCCCAAAGATTCTGGACGTTGTATCAGAACCAGTAAAAGCATGTAAAAACAAAATGTTACAAATATCACTACCCAGCAAGGCGTGAATTCCAAGAATATCGTACACGGGATTGGTAGATAATCCTCTTCTAATGTCACTCCGGAAGTACAGTTTAAAACCATTGTTTTTAGCATGGTGTAACAAAAGAATCAACAAGTCTGTATCTTCGCCAACAGTGACGGTCATTACAATTTGGGATGATGATACTGCAGAATGGACAATATTGAAATCTGCATCTCCATCAGCATGTTGAACAGTGCACCCTATTTTCGTCAAGGCCTCTGATATGAGCGTAATAAAACGTTGCTTATTTGTATCATTGGCCAAGAAATTTTCTTTCTGCCCAACAAACTTCATACCAGAAATGAAATTCACAGTCTTGCTAATTTTGGAGGCGATGCGCCTTCTGTGAGTCATGTCCTTAATGGAAGGAGCACTATCATAGCCATCGAAGACAACAATAGCTCTGCCATAATTATGAAATGTGAAGTTTGCGTAGGAATTTGCTATGTTCAGGTATGTATCACCAGGCTTCCAAGGCACACGATGAAGTAGAGATCCTCCATCTAAAACGTACTGGACATTAGCTTGAGTTTCTGGAACATCTGCTATGCACAAGTTACCACACTTTTTCAGTATTGGATGGGCTAACTGAGGCTTGTCAGCTTTTCTTAATAGAGTTCGTTATTCAAATAATGCTGGCGGATAACCACAGAGCTCATAATTTAAGACATCTGCAAGATTCATGTCACCAACTGTAGCAACAGTCATCATTCTCTGGAACAACAATGCTGAATCTATGTCAATGTTTTTTTCTGCTCTTGTAACAGCAGATGCTGACCCCAGTGTCTTCACTCTGTCGCTTCTTTTAGCATAATATGTGTACCGGTTTTCCAACCATTTTGTTTATAATTTCTGTGCCAACGGAATGTAGTTCATGTACAAACGTTTACATTTGGATCAGTAGTAACTCCTGTAATAATATTTCTGAGAGATGTGTCACAATCAAATGGGGAAATAGGTTCATGCATTCCATAACTTTTTGGAAGTCACTGATATCTCTGGATCACCTGCTCTCCCCAACTTCTTTGTGCTGTTCGCTAGTTTCAAACGAAACCCTGGAGTATTCTTGCATTGCGAGGTTGTAAAGACAACACACAGGCATTGATTGAAGCCAAGTTGCCTGCTGAATTTCTGTAAGTCCACTTCCTCGTGTCAACCCACCCCTGCTTTTAATAGACCGCATCAGCACTTGTTCTATCACGAGGTCACTCCCTAATCCTGCCCAGAATCGATCACTTCTTCGAACCATAAACTGTCCTTTCTGAAACAGTTTATAAACAGATGGATTATCAGATGGCAACTTCAACGTATCCTGCAGGTACTTGTATCCAGATTTAAGATAATTGTGGTGACCGGCTGCTACAACAATGACCAAGCATTCTTGGATTGCTTCTAAATGTAGTTTCCATGAACTAGTTCTATCAGCGGCAATCGACTTGTGTATGGTTTTCACCATTTCCTGATATGCCAACCACAACTTACTAGTTTCTGATGATTGTAGCTGCAGTTTCTTCTTCTTTAAAGCATTAGCTATTTCACACATTGTATCCGAAGTCTCCACATTTGCCACCGATTCCTTGCCTGGTATGATACTGTCATACAAAGTCGAAGCGTCTTTAATAAGTTTGTGGCAACTCCCGTCTTCATTACAAGGAAAAACGTCAGCCACTAATAAGGCAGACAGAGCTGCATCAACAAGCATATGACCACGAATAGCCCTGGAGATGGCTTTGCCAGTCATCATATGAAGCACAGCATTGGAACCATATATCTCTTGTAACACTTCATTTAAACCTGAACCCTTCATTAATGTCCCAATCGCACCCACAAGGTTCATAAGAGTATGGAAGGACCCAAGCATTAATACTGTGTTCTCAAAGTCTTTGTATTCATGAATGATTTGTGATGCTTTCCAATACAAAGGTTGGTCAAAAGTGACTATGCATGGAACCTTTTTATCATGTGCAATTTTATTCAAATATAGCAGTGTTGACAATATGCAAGTCATGTCACTTGGTGCTGTATTAATGATTGGCAGGAACCTAATAGATGCCTTTCCAGAGTGCTGGAGATTTGAGTTGTTGTACACAGTCTGCATCATTCCAGACCAATTGGAATGATCTTTTCCCAGAAACGACCAGGATATTGCCAGAGGATATCAATTGTTCTGATGTTGGCACCAATTGCTTCTAGGTTATGGAAAGTGATATCCTTCAGAAGGTTTCTGGAGGATCTGTACTCTCGGATCGTAACATGGGCAATGTTCTTTATAGCACTGTCTGTAACATTATATCTCGGAACAATGGGTTGTAATTTACTTTCTGGTGTTATAGCAGCAATCATTCCCATGCCGTGAAAGGTATTATTCCCATCTAACGTTCAAATATTATGATCCACATTGTCTGCTGCAAACAGTAATACATTATTGTCTGTCACATCCTCTGAAAAACTGCTACTTGCTATTGCAGCATTCCTTTCGAGTTTCATAACTTCTGTGTAGGAAGAACAGAAACCCAGATGATGGAGAACATCGATAATATAACGTGACCTGAAGTTGTGATCCATTTGAATAGCTACACCTATCTGCAGTGGGCATATTAAAGCTCTTGGGCGTATAGCTTGCATAATACTCTGGCCAATTGCGCCAACTTTAGTCGAGACATCTTTCCCCACAAACAATTTTGCACAGAGCAACCTTAAGCTGCCGGGAAGGTAATCCATAGTTTTTTCGGTAGTGAGAACATCTGTTGAAGGATATGTGTTTTTCTTTGCCCGTTCATAAGCTTTCACATCACTTTTGATTAGTCTCGCAGCTGCCTCTATTATGTGTATTTTTTGTAATTCAGGATCACAGTCTTTTGACTTTGCATGGTAGGCTCTAAGAATTTGATCAGCAGTCTCTTTTAATGTTACAACGTCACCCTTTCCACTTTCACCAGATATTATAACACTTTCACCATAATGTTCTTCAAACTTTCTTTTCATGTGTCTTCTATCATATGCTTTGCAATCACTTTCTTTAAGATACTCTTCCATTTTAGAAATAAGATCCACAACAAGTAATTGTTCCTCGTCATTAGATTCAAGGTAAGTACGTGTCTTCAGGAAAGCGTCTTGTTGCTCTTCATTGATTGGACGCCCTTGTTTCTGTCTCTTTGACGACTGTTCGATACGTGCATATTCTTGAGGAATATTTTTCCCACTACGAAAGTTTGCACTGCATGTGTGGTGGTACACACAATCGGCAGCATGCAGATCTGAGAGGAAATATTCAATGCGTCCTTTTACCACAAAAGACCATTCATCGCAAAGTTTCTCACAGCATTTTTTGATGGTCTCAGCAAATTCGGATGTCCGTACCTTACATTGTTCTGAGTTCGGTTTGTACTTTGCAGAGAAATCCACAGTAGTTCCGCAAAACAAGCAGTCAGTTCGACCGAAAAAGGGTCCTTCAGCTAAACGGACACTTCTCTTTCCACTGCATGTATTACTTGTTGACTGTTGTTTGTTCCATATATCAATCCTTTTCTTATCAGTTTGCGTTCTTCTGCATAACACATGAACTCTGTTTCCAGCACTTACGATGACATCGCTTCCACGGAGTTTACTGGCTGCATTTATGCCATCAGCGCCCTTCTGCATTAAAGTCACTGCCTCCTGGCCATCTTCGACAATTTTTTTGCAAATACAACAATGTTGTCCAGTGGCAGCCATTTTTAGTAAACTTTACCTGAAACAAGAAAATGTTCTTTTAATATTATATCTATAAAAATTGCACATTAGAAAACATTTTATCTTATACTGACAAATACGATAATTTAGAAAAAGGCAGCCATTTCGAATTTGAGTTTTGGGTACTTTCCCATGGTCGGATTTTGGATATGTGAAAAAGCAACATTTGCTGAGTTGAATACCACTTCAATCGCTTCTGAAGCAATTTTGCCCAGGTCAAATCATAATTTGATTACACTAAACCTACTTTTGTCACTTACTTGTATATCTTTGCTACTGGCCTTCAGATTGTCTTCTTTCTTCTTAACTTTTTCAGAATACCTTACATGTGTACCCAACACCTGACACAATAAATATGTTATAGCTGAATATAACACACACAACTACTTCTCTCAAGTGGCTCAGGAAAAGCAATCTGATTGAAGGTGGTACGGTGCCCAAATAAAGAACTAGAAGTTCAAGATACTCTAACTCATGAAAATTAGACAAAACTTATAATGCTTATTCTTAAACAAAAGAAACTAAATTCAATTAACTATAATCTATACAATATTTTAATATAGATTATTATTCTTTCACTTGTGAACTTAATTTGTTTCCTCCCATACGCGTTACGGCATGATGTGCGCCTTCGTCAGCAGTGTGAGACAGACTGCCAGTAACTTGTAATGGTTTTAGTTGGTAGGTTGAGTGGGGGTGGTATGTGGAGGAAGGGAATTGGCATGGGGATCCGAATTATTGTTTGTTTTATGTATAATTGTGTCAAAGAGTGTGTGCGATTTATAGTGTAATTGGTCTTTAAGTATGCTGTTTGGTTGTGTTGTCTAGTGTTTGAATATTTCATATTGTTCTGCTGTGTTCAGTTTTCGACCTTTAGGTAAGTAGTGTAATATCTCAAGATTATTATCTATGTTGGTGTAGCTGTGGTTTTTTGTGTGTATGTGTGTGGCAAACGCGGAATGTCTATTGTTGCTGGATAGAGCTTTTAGGTGTTCAGAGTAACGTGATGAAAAAGATTTTCCCATCTGGCCTATATAGAAACTATTATAATCATTACAGTTTAATTTGTAAACACCTGTTTACGATACACGCGTAGTTAATACAACAACCATTAATTTCACAAAGGATGAAATGGATTTATTAAACAAAGGACTGAAACATAATTTAAATAACAATACAACTAACAAAAATCACAATAAACACACACGTGACATAATCATAGACGCAGAAACGGCTGTACAAAACACGCACTTTAATGACCAGGACCCGATACGCCACGAAATAAAACGAAAACTTCAAAACACACACACAAAACCAAAAATACACAACAATGAAATAAAAACACTTAACAATGTAAAACACAAGTTACTTGAACACAACACAACAATCCTAAAAGCTGACAAAGGTAACATTAGCGTCATAATGGACAAACACCAATTAAACACTAAAATCGAAAATTTCTTCAACGAAAATAATATAATGGTAATAAATAAAGACCCCACACTAAAATTTCATAAACAGATTAACAAGTTTATAAACAACACAAAACATATAATTAAACCAGAAAGTGCCAAATACCTTAAACAAATAAAACCTAACCCCCCTAAACTAAATGCATTACCAAAAATACATAAACCTAACATTCCCATCAGACCATTAATAAACAACACACAGGCACCCTCCCACAAAATTGCAAAACAACTAGACAAAATAATCAGAGAAAATATTAATCTCAGTAACAACACATCTATCAAAAACAACATAGACCTAGTCAGGAAAACTGAACACATCCACATCCCACATAACTCAACTCTGGCATCTTTTGATATAACCAATCTATACACTAATGTCCCCATCAAAGAAACCATCCAAACACTAGAACAACTACTCAGACAAAACAACACACCTGAAACACACATACAAGAAATCATCACACTTACCAAACTAATAACTGAACAAAATTACTTTACATACAATAACAAGATATACACACAAACAGAAGGTCTCCCGATGGGTTCCCCCATATCAGGAATACTAGCAGAAATATATATACACAACATAGAACAAAACCACATAATAAACAACAACAAATACACTAACAAAATTATATACTGGCACAGGTATGTAGATGATATATTACTTTTATTCAAAGGCAACACAAGACAAGTTGAAAACTTCCACAAATACATAAACACTATACACCACAAATTAAAATTTACACTGGAAATTGAACAAAACAATAATATAAATTTTCTAGACCTAACAATTAACAAAACTAACAATACACACACGTACAAAATATACAGGAAACCAACCACAACTGACATGGTTATACACAACACATCAAACCACCCAACACAACATAAACATGAGGCCTTCAACCATATGCTCCATAGACTAACTAAAATACCCTTAAATAAACAAGATTACACCGACGAACTCAACACAATAAAATACATAGCAATCAAAAATGGTTACAACCCTAATTTAATAAACACACTACACAAACGCATCAAAAACAAAAACAACAAAACACAAAATACCATCAACACACAACACAATAAATACATCACACTCACATACCACAACTCCTACACACACAAAATCGCCAACACATTCAGAAAACACAAATACAAAATAGCACACAGAACAACCAATACCATTACAAAACACATCAATAATACAAACACAGACATAGACAAATATAACAAAACAGGTGTTTACAAATTAAATTGTAATGACTGCAATAGTTTCTACATCGGCCAGACAGGAAGATCTTTTTCATCCCGTTATTCTGAACACTTAAAAGCTCTAACCAACAACAATATACACTCCGCATTTGCCACACACATACACACAGAAAACCACAGTTACACCAACATAGACACTAATCTCGAAATTTTACATTACTTACCTAAAGGTCGAAAACTCAACACAACTGAACAATACGAAATATATAAACACCACACAACACAACCAAACAACATACTCAACGATCAATTACAATATAAATCACATATACTTTTTGACACAATTTTACAAAAAACAAACATCAAGTTGAATCCCTGCACCAATCCCCTTCCCCCACACACCGACCCCACTACACCTTCCACACAAAAACCGTTACGAAATGATGGCAGTCTGACTAAAAGCTGAAGAAGGCGGATACGTACGCCGAAACGCGTCCAACGAAAAAAGTAAGTTTTCACAAGATAAAGTTCATTTTTAGTAAAGTAAACATTTCATCTTTGCATCTGACTACAATTTACTAGCATTATACAACTTTTTATTTAAATTTCCATTAATTAAACATTTTAACTGTTTATCTGGCATTATCATTTCAAATCAAAAATTAAATTATTCAAATTTCAATCATTGCATTTTCATCAGTTATCATTTATTTCATAATTCAAACCAAAATAAATCTAAGTTCATTACCAAAAATTCACATTTTAATTTAATTAGACCATTTCTTTCAATTAATTACTTTAATGGCATTACTCAAAACGACTTCTCTTCACTTAATTTCTTCTTGTATTTATTTACTTCATAATATAATTCATTTATCATTTTTGTAACCTTCAAATCAAAACTAATCAAAACAATTTACTACCAACATTTCTATCTCTTTTAAAGGAATTGAATGAATTTAATTTTCAGGATTATATATATTGACAATTATTAAAAAATAAAAAACTTATTACTATCATCAAATCAATTACAGTTATATACCGATTACACCATGCATCAGCTGATGTCTTATCAGCATATGAACATAACCTTACTCTAAGTACCTTTAACACAAGTAAACCAAATACAGAATTAGAATGATCACTGTTGCACACCACTATATAAAAATTATCCCGATTAGCGCTTTCAAGCTTCACAGCCCATCGTCAGATCGGAATAGACTGGAAATATGTGAAAACAAACCCGTCACCCCTCTCCACCACCCTGCTCACACACAACAAGCTATAATATAAATGACCCTTCCCCACCCCCTAAACCCTGTCCCACCATCTGTACAGTTACATATTTTTCTAGCAAATTCCTTGTGTTTCAATGTTGTGTGTGTGTGTGTGTGTGTGTGTGCATCCTTTTAAACTTACCCTCTTCCTCTCCACACACGTGGGTCAGTCACACACACCCTTATTTTAAAACATCCAATTAGTACTATGCAATATAATTCTTAATCTTATCTATCTGTCCTCTATCATTTACTTCTTAATCATGTTATAAAATATTTCTTCATTATCAAATTTAATTTTAATATTAATTAAATTGTCTAACCCTTTTTCTCTTTCTTTCAATATTTCTAACTCCTCTATAAGCTTCCTTTCAACTGTGTTATTTACTACTTTTACAATTTCGTATTCTTCCAAAGGATTAACAAACTTATGGTTGTCTTCTATGAAATGTCTTGCATATAACGAATTGGTTGTTCTATTACCTTCTCCACGTTTGTGGTCAGACAACCTGCATACGAATTTTCGTCCTGTCTCACCAAGGTACACTTTGTTGCAGTCTTTACATTTTAATTTATAAATTCCGCTTTTCTGTAATACTGGAATTTTTTCTATACTCTTATTCCTTAGCTCCTTTTCCACACACTTTATTGTTAAAATGATGTTGGACTGTAGCGCCCATTTGCTTTCACAAGAACTGCAGTTTTTTAGGGTGTAGACGCTGCCTACACCGTTCTTGCTTCGGCATTACTGGTATCCGAGGACACCAGTAATACTACTAAAATTTAGTTATATGCCCTTAAGACGGTCTACCATCCCATTCGATGGCTAGCCGCTGTTCCAAAGTTCTGGTGATTCCCCTTGATTGACCCCCCCGCCGTTAATTTCTAAAGTCACCAATTTTGAAAATAATCCAAATCCACGGTCAGGGTTCAGTGAAGCCGTGACCGCCCGAAAGTGGGGAATCACAAGTTTAGAATATATATATATATATATATTACATACACAAGTCATAAAATTACATAAATCTTATAACACGTACAATGTGTTATAGAACGCCATCATTTTCCTTCATACCTTTCTTTATCATGATTTTACTGAACATAAAAATAGCGAGTACAACATAATACCTTAATTTATTTCCTAGAATACAATCTATTCAGATTTATACAAGTTATAACACCAAACACAAAATTTAATTCCATAGTTTAATTACAAAAGCCACTTTCAGGACCTCCTTATACAAGATATTTGTTTGTTATTACTGTTTTCATTCACACACACACAAAATAAAATTTTTTTTTTCAAGTATATATGATTCACACCTACATTCACACGTTATTTCCTTCGATTCACGCACTTCTTAAGAGGATCAGCATAAATATGATGTACAGTGATGGGGACGGTGATGGGCAGACCCCATACGTTAATGAGTATGAACTAAAAGCGCGTGTGGCAGTCTCGAAGGAATTGTAACAGGAACCGCCCAACACCGACCTCATTATTACTACTACTACACTTAATTCTTAGTATTATTATTATTACCTATAACTATTAACTCTGAAACGGAAAAATTTGTCATTTGTGGGTGTTAATCCGCAAACAACACTGGTTACCAATAATTGAAAGTTGCCTAACATTATTTTTAATGTACTCTCAGGCAATTGTTGGTACGTGGGTGTTGTGTGTTGGGCCCAAGTGGGCTTAAAATATGTTTCTTGAAATGAATAATCGTGTCGGCTGGTCTTCCATGTTAGTAAAGAATAATAAGTAATACATGCATTGCTTCAGTGGGAAGAAAATGATAAGATGTGGACTGTATTTGAATTGATTTTAATGCCTTTCTTAGTTACATTATAAAAGTTTAATTTATCGAAATGAGGTCGGCTAATAATGCGTGTTGCCAAGTATTATAAATTTGGATCAGATTGAAGCGGGCCTAGTCGGCCATAAGCGAGAATGTGAGGCCTAAAGCCTACATTAAATGTCGACAATAAATGACAGCGAAAAGATTCGGCGAACCGAACGCCGAGAGCGCTTGATACACACTGTGCAAAGTCCTAACACGCAAAAATTGAAACAAGGCAGTAAGCAGATTAGCCAACCTAGAAAGCGAAATTATCGCGCTACCGTACATAAGCTGCCCGTCAAAATCAAATGATTTTTTAACATTTTTTAATAAATTATGATACATTTTACAATTTAATTTAAAAGAGTACAGTTTCTTAATAATGATAGTTAGCTTCAAGGCCGAGTTGAACCTTGAGTTATGAGATTAGATAACGGCAGTCCGTCACTAGTTTAGAGATAAGCATGCATAAGATAAGCCTAGAGATAGGCGGTTGTAGGCCAAGGTTGGCGAACAGCTGTTTCATATATGAATAAAGTCTGGTTTGACCAATATTACTGACACAAGTGTGTGTAGTATATAACATTATAAAACATGAAAGAAAAATACATAATTATACAATGTTTAATGCATGATCGGAAGCTCATCACATGATGGACCGATAGCTGGTAACCCTATGCATGTCATAGATGGTTACTGTAAAATTAATTGAGGCCCGTGGGCCTTTACAGAGAGTTCATTACATGAACAAAATTGTTATTGAACATGTTGCAGTTGCATGTTCAATCGTATATTTAGCAGGGCGGCATGTATTGACCTAGTCATGCTGTTTCTGAAGTTTCAGGAACTTACAATATGTAATAATGTATGAACCAGCTAGATGCTGATTGAATGCAAGCCCAGATATGACATGTATGTCATAATTTTAAGTAAAAAGAATTGTGCATGCTTACTTGCAAATGAATACAATATAAAATACAATATAAAATAAATCTAGACGTGGCAGTTACATACGGCAGACGCAAGCAATAGTTTTTTACATAGACACAATTTATGTGAATACAATAACAATAATTTAAATAATTACAAGATGAATAATTGCAATGTCAAATAACAATACAATACTGAAATCACAGAAACAATTTAACAATTTAAAGACATTCACAGAATAATACATATTTATTAGCAACAATATAAAGAAATGAATGCATGATTGCTTAGCTGCAAGACATGCGAATATTATGTAATAACATTTTATAAATGAGACCACCAAAAACATGAAATATACCCATAACATCAAATGAAAATGTGTAGGACATAGTATGCCACACAAATTAACATACAATACAAACATTAAGATACCACCAAAACTGTGATAATTATAGAAACATGCAATGGCGCAAAATTGATAAGAAAATATTGTGATAATTCATCACAATTATGTTGACCAAATGGTCGTAATAAGTAATAAGCCAATGGCTAAATAAAAATAGCATTGTGCTAAGTAATCATAATGTCAAATCTCGTCTCGCGCCGGCAACAGACATAATTTATGTATTGGTCTCCGCAAAACACCCTTAGGCGTGCGAATGTCCACGACACGAACCAAGTTATCTGGGCCGGGAAATGTGGCGATAATTACGTCAAATTTCCAGGCTAATGGAGGTAAATTATCCTCAATAAGCAAAACTAAATCACCAATGGAAACATTATCCTTGGCAAACTTCCACTTGTGACGCTGCTGCAGCTGGTGCAAATAATCGCGAGACCACGCCTTCCAAATGCCCTGGACAAACCTCTGAAGAAGTTGCCAACGCCCAAGACGAGAAACAGGAACGTGAGAAAGGTCCGGGTCCGGAATCGCCGTTAAGGGCGCGCAAATCAAAAAATGGCCAGGTGTAAGTGGCACCGGGTCGTTAACATCTGAAGAGATAGCAAATAAAGGTCGAGAGTTCAGACATGCCTCTATCTGAGACAAAACGGTCGTGAACTCTTCGAAGTTGAGTATAGATTTGCCCACCACGCGGCGCAGATGAAATTTCAAACTCTTTATGCCGCTCTCCCAAAGGCCACCGAAATGAGGTGAGGAGGGCGGAATAAATGACCATGATATCCCCTGAGAGGATGTGAATGACTTGATCGAAGAGATGGCATCCTTATTGTGCCAAAAGTTGTAAATATCATGTAAGATGGTGCGAGCCTTCCTGAAGTTTGTGCCATTGTCGGAGTACAGTTGACTGGGTATACCCCTACGTGCCATGAAACGACGTAATGCGGCTATAAACGCGCTGGCCGTAAGGTCGGACACCAATTCCAAGTGAATAGCCCTAGTCGCTAAGCAAACAAACAAAGATACGTAAGCCTTAGAAAGAGTTCTAGACTTCTGCCCGCCATGACGAATCATGAAGGGACCACCATAATCAACCGCGCAAAATAGAAACGGCCTAGAAGGAGTGACTCTAGGGAATGGTAAAATGCCAAGTCTTTGAACCTGCTGTGAGGCACTAAACCTGATACACTTGAGACACTTTCGAATAATGGAGCGGATGACTAGCCGGGCATTAACAATCCACCAACGTTGACGCAGTGAATGATGCACGAGTTGAGCACCAGCGTGAAGTAAACGAATGTGTTCACTTTCAATGATAAGGCGTGTAATATGCGCCGATGGGGGTAGTACAACAGGATGTTTCGAATCGTAGGGTAGTTGGGAATGCTGCAATCGTCCGCCCACGCGTATCACTCCAGAAACGTCAAGAAACGGGTCGAGAGAAGCCAACTTACTCCTAATGGAAACAGAAGATCCGTTCCGAAGACAATTAATTTCGTTTGTGAAGTGGATCGACTGAGACTTTTTATGAAGAAGTTGAGAGACTGGTGAATTTCTACAGGGGTCAGATCGCCCGAAAGTTTGTGCGCAGATGAGTGCCTAATATTTCTGATGAACCGAAAACAGTAAGCGTATACACGCGTTAGCCGGTGCAACGAGGAAAAGTCCAACGATAAGTCAACAGCCAAGGTAGACATTAGCGAAAGTTTATGTGTGTTTTTCTCTTCCGCGGTGACCTCAGAATACGACGGAGTGGCCGGTACGAAGGATGGGAAGGGATCAGATTCTGACGATTGAGACAGACAGTCAGGACCGTGCCACCAAAGCGAGCAATCGCGCAGAACGTCTGGGAGACACCCCCTAGATATAATATCAGCAGGATTGTGTCGCGAATCAATGTGATGCCAGGTATAAGTTTGCGTACGACGCTGAATTTCAGCAACCCGATTAGCGACGTATGTTTTCCACCGCGTAGACTGCGCATGAATCCAGTAAAGAGCCACCATAGAATCGGAATACAAATGTACATTATCAATAAACGAATAAAGAGCAGGAATAACCTTAGATACGAGTCGCGATAATAACAAGCAAGCGCAGAGCTCGATGCGAGGTAATGACACCTGGCGTAGGGAAGCCACGCGAGATTTGGAACACAAGAGGCGACAGGAGGCAGTAGAATCTTGATAAATGACTCTGATATATATACAACAGCCAAACGCTCTCTCCGAAGCATCCGAAAAACCATGCAATTGGACTGTAGCTGACTCACACTTGCTACGAATAAATCGCGGGACTACTATTTTTCCAATCAGAATCAATCTGTCGCACAAAGAATGCCAATCTGAAAGTGACTGACCGGAAATCGGTTCATCCCAACCAAGCTTACAAAGCCAAAGTCGCTGCATGAAATGTTTATACAAAAAGACAACTGGACCGATTAAACCAAGAGGATCATATATTCCAGCAATAATTGAAAGAATTTTTCTCTTGGATATGCTAGAATCAACGGGAAATAGTTTGATGTCAAACAAAAATAAATCGGCAGTATTGTTCCAAAGAATGCCCAGGGTACGCACATTGTCCTGTTTATTTAGGGGTCGTGAAAAATTGTGATGATTTGCGACCGCTGTGGGATCATTTGATGCCCATTTGTGCAACGTGAAACCATATTGACCAAGTAACGCACCTAGATCTGATTTCAGCTTGGTTAGATTAGGGATAGTGTCCGAACCGGTAAGTAGATCGTCGACATAAAAATCGTTGGTTATGGCTAAAGCCGCTTGGGGAAAGGAAGCCTGATTGTCTCTAGCAATTTGTAGAAGGCAACGAGTGGCCAAAAAAGAGGCGCTAGCCGTGCCGTAGGTTACCGTTCGCAGCGCGAAATGTTTAAGTGGTTCGAGGGGAGAATCACGCCACAAAATGCGTTGATAGTGACAATCCCCTTCAGCTACGCGAATCTGACGATACATCTTTTCGATGTCGGCAATAAGAACATACTTATGTATGCGGAAACGCAAAAGAATGGAAAAAAGATCTTGTTGAACATTGGGGCCTACTAACAATATGTCATTTAACGAAAGGCCATTAGTAGTCTTAGACGAACCATCAAAAACAACGCGCAGTTTTGTGGTCAAGCTAGACTGTTTAAACACGGCATGGTGAGGCAAGTAGTAAATATTTGACGCTCCTAAATTGATAGCGCCATCATCGATGAGTGTCATGTGCCCAAGATCCATGTATTCCTTGATAAAGTCCGCGTAGTCGCGAGCGAGCTTGGCATCTCGCCTAAATCGACGCTCCAAGCTTAAGAATCTTGATTCGGCACTCGTGTAAGATTCCCCCAAGTGGGGATTATCAGACTTGAATGGGAATGACACTATAAATCTACCCTCGTGGTTGCGCTGAGTAGAGCGCACAAAATGCTCTTCACAAGCCGACTCGCTATCAGGGGTATTGTCAGGGATAGTTTCTGCTTCCCAAAATCTCTCGAGAGATTGCAGAATTTGACTGTCGTTGTTCCTTGCTAGGAACGAAACAGCAGGACCCTCGTTGTGGCAGTGCTTGGGCAGATTGCCAGCCAAAATGTAGCCCAGTTTTGTTTCCTGAATGATGGGAAAATTGGGGCCGCGTGGTATTTATTGGCTAATATCAAATCCAGATAAAATTGTGCCCCTAATAGTATGTCGATTTGCGAAGATATATTAAAATCTGGGTCGGCCAGAAAAATTTTGTTTGGAATGTGGAACTGGTTGATATCAAACGAGGTTGAAGGCAGATTGTGAGTTAAGGTAGATAAGACGGCACATTTCGCCTCGAAACTATGTCTCTGATAGCGAGAAATAATACGTATAGAAGCAATATCAGTTGCGCAACACGCTGTGTTGTTTATTCCTGTGATTGTAATATTAGATTTGGCTAATTTGAGCTGTAACCTATTTGCAAATGATTTAGTGCAGAAATTTATTTGTGAACCGGCGTCGAGGAGCACCCTAGCCCTATGCCTGCTGCCGGCCCGATCAACGACAGATACAACCGCTGTGGATAAAAGAACATTGTTTTTGCACTGTAATTTAAACGAGCAATAATTGCTGCTGGCAGCTGTTAATTTCGGCACGTAATTTGCGTGCAGCAATGTGTGGTGTCGTTTTGAACAGATTTTACACACCTGTTTACTCTTACAGTTAGCCATCAGATGACCTGACCTAAGGCAGTTACTACAACATTTGTGATTTGCAACAACTTGCCCCCGCTCAGCGGTGCTTAATACACGAAAATTATTACATATGTAAAGCGGGTGGTTGGATTTACAACACACGCATGAATAATGATTTGCCGCTGTATGATAGCTCTTAAATGTAGTGCTGCCAGCAGTATTTCTTAAGCTATACTTCTCGTATTTATTGTTAGGTCTTACATTAAGTTTGTTGAATTGCTGTCCGGGTTCAATAGACATTTTATTTTCTAACAGCTGTCTGCGTAAGTTTAAAAAATGCGTGAAGTCTTGAAAGCTAGGCAAATTGTCAGGGTCTATTGACTCCTTCCAAAGTTTGAAAGTAATAGGGTCAAGTTTGGTGGATAGTAACTGTATGGTGATAAATTCAAATGAATTCACTGACAGCTTCATTGCTGCCAGTGAATTAACGGAAGACGTTATTGTGTTAGTGAACTCCGCCAAACTTTGGACCGAGTCCTTTACTGTGGACTTGACCTGAAGTAGGTTTTGCACATAGTATTTAGCTAATATGAATGGGTTGTTATACCTTTCGGACAGCAAATTCAACGCTATTGCATAATTTTCTTTACAAATAGGTAATGATTTGATTAAATCTAACGGTTCACACTTCACAGAGGAATGTAAATAATGTAATTTTTGCACTGGTTTTAAATCAGATCTTGAATCCACTAAATCGGTAAAAATTGAATAAAAATGTTGCCACTCCAATATGTTGCCTGAGAAGCAGGGCAAACTTATCGGCTTTAATTGCATGGGCGTCGATAATACGGGAGGCACAGTCTGAGTATTAAAGGTGTCAAGTAATTGCAAAATGTTTGCTTCAGTTGAATATATCATTTCTTCGACCTCAACTCGGTCTGCTTGAGCAACGCTCGTGTCTTTACTGATGAGCTCTATTTCAGACTGTACCTCGTCGTACTTCGAGGCCAAGCTTTTGAGACTATCCAGTCTTACAGTTAGAAAATGTTTTGTACTTAAAGTTATGTCAAATGAATTTAGCGCGGATTGTATCCGCACTATCGCGGACTTTAAGCCGCCTCTCTTTCTGGTCAGCACCTTGAGGTCTTCTTCAGACATTTTACGCACCTTGTTTCACTGTTGTTGGTGATACCTTGTTGGCGATGTCCTGCAGCGTCGGCTCCTTGGTGAAGATGGCAAACAGCTGGCAGAGATGACCACCTTGAGTAAGCACTGTAGCTGGCAGGCACTTGCTAATATGTTGTCTGAAGATGACGAGCGAAATGGCGATGCAAATCACGCCACGGTCGTATTAGCTGACGTGCTAATTCGCCCGTGATGGCCAGAAATAGTGGTAGAAAATATTGGATGGAAAATCCGGCCCGGAGGACCAAAAAATGTTGTGTGTTGGGCCCAAGTGGGCTTAAAATATGTTTCTTGAAATGAATAATCGTGTCGGCTGGTCTTCCATGTTAGTAAAGAATAATAAGTAATACATGCATTGCTTCAGTGGGAAGAAAATGATAAGATGTGGACTGTATTTGAATTGATTTTAATGCCTTTCTTAGTTACATTATAAAAGTTTAATTTATCGAAATGAGGTCGGCTAATAATGCGTGTTGCCAAGTATTATAAATTTGGATCAGATTGAAGCGGGCCTAGTCGGCCATAAGCGAGAATGTGAGGCCTAAAGCCTACATTAAATGTCGACAATAAATGACAGCGAAAAGATTCGGCGATCCGAACGCCGAGAGCGCTTGATACACACTGTGCAAAGTCCTAACACGCAAAAATTGAAACAAGGCAGTAAGCAGATTAGCCAACCTAGAAAGCGAAATTATCGCGCTACCGTACAGTGGGGTTGTGCTAATTTATGCACCTTTCGTGTAATTTTCCCCACGCACCTTAGGGGTCCCCCTCCCCAGTCTAAAACAAAATTAAATTTCTACTTACACCAATTTGTGGAGTAGGACCATCGTCGTTTTCACCACCAGATGAAAGTTACCTCCAACCATGGTCCGCCCCCAAACAGTCAAAATCCACGGTCAGGGTTGGTGAAGCCGTGACCGCACGAAAATGGGGGAGAGTCCCTTCTGAAAACATATAATACATTTAACACATTCATTCATTTGAATTCATATTTACTGTGACCAATATCACTTTAAATTCGTCGCGTTATGTGTACCCACTATTTCTCGTGTCACCTGGTTCTGCAAAACATATGCGTTGTTCATCTTGATTTCTATCACTTCATAGGGTCCTTCATACAACAAAAGAACTTTTTTATCTCCTTATCTTGCGCACTTGACAAATCGTGCCTCCTTACTAGTACTAACGATCTATTTCATATTTAGTCCATTTGCCTGTAGCATCATGATGCCGCTTTCTTCTTTCCCCCTTAGTTAATAAGTTTTCATTTGCGAGTTTGAGTTTAAGTTTTACTTCCAGACCTCTGGTATTGCTCTCAGGTGGATAATTGAACAGCTGTTCCAGAATTCTAGGTGGGCGTGTCCCCTTGACCAACTCGTATGGCGTAAACCCGGTTGATTCATGTGTAGTACAATTTAACCAGTCTTTGATTTTATTCACATACACTGGCCATTTGCTGTGTTTAGTATGGCAATACGCCCGAAAAATCCTACTTAATTCGCGGATGACCCTTTCGGCCTGGTTTGACTGGGGATGGTATACCGCAGTGTGTTTGGGTATAATGGCTTCCCAACCCAACGTTTGTCGCCAAGCTCCGCTAATGAATTGGGGCCCATGATCAGAGAGTATTATCTTAGGTTCCCGGTTTTGATCATATAATCCTTTATAATCTTTTCGCTTAGGACTCTACTCGTTGCCCTTTTGACACTATACAGTTTTACGAATTTAGTAAAGGTATCTAATACCACAAAAATGTACATCACTCCTCCCCTACCATTTGGTAGTGGCCCGAACAAATCCACTGCAACTAAATCAAAGGGTTTCTCGACTTTAAAGCATCTCATTTCTCCCTCTAACCGGTAATTGGCTACTTTTGACTTCTGGCATAATCGCAACCCCGGAGTAATGGTTTAACTCTCCGTTCCATATTTTTGAATAAACACGATTCTTTTAATACATTTACACATTTCCCAGCACCGAAATGCCCATACCGAATATGACAGTCCCATATTATTTTATCTACCAACCCTTCCGGTATGACTAACCTCCAATCACGCTCCCCCCCCTACTTTCTTAAACAAACTCCCTTGATAGATTTGAAAATATCGTCTATACCCCAACTCATCTAAATTGGACTCTAAACTGGTTATTATTTTATTCAATTTAACATCTGCTCTCTGCATATTATTAATATCCTTCAACTCCTCCCCAAAAAGCCTATCTTCCCTACTGAGTCTATATATCTCTATTTCTTTTAAATCCATCTCCGTTTTATTGCCCTCCATGTCAACCCTCGAAAGTGTATCGGGTACTTTGTTTTCTACTCCCCTTATATGCTCCCAGGAAAAGTTGTATTCTTGTAAAGCTAACACCCACCTGGTAAGTCGATTGTGTGTCAGTTTACACGTGTTCAGAAAAGATAGAGCCTTATGGTCTGTCCTGATGATTCCGGAACTCCCCAGCAGATAAGTATGGAATTTCTTCACAGCGAAGACGATCCTAAGTAGTTCTTTCTCCGTGGTGGTATAATTTCTCTTTGCTGCTAGCAGGGTTCGACTGGCGAAAGCGATGGTCTTATGCATTGGTATCGTTAGCAATATTCTTAAGCAACAGTAAGGTTTGGGGCAAAATTTAACTTTGTAATTAAGCTCAGTACATTGCTTAGGCTTTGTTTTTTGCCCAAAAGCGCAGATACTGCTGAAATTTCCTCTGCTAATTCTACCCCATTTATGTCAACAGAATCACCACCAGTTAAAATACATTCTAAATTCTTACAGTGTTTTAGTAGCATTTCTTTGGACATGGTATTTAAATCGTATATATTATATAAGAATTGAAAATAGTTACTATGATTACTAAGTTGTTCAAATCTAGCATCTAGTGCTTTTAGTGCTTGATCGATTGTAAAATAAAAAAAAATCTATTTTATATTTTTCTTTTGGATCTTCGATCGGTTCATCTCGTGCTTCGTATGAGAAGTTCCTTTTTATTCTTCTTACGCGGTGTCGTGTTATTGTTAATCCAAAATTAGCCTCCACATCAATTTCGGTAGCAAGTTCTTTTGCATCAATAATAGTTTCATCGAAGGACGAATCCGATCGAAGATTCTTGAAAAATATTTTGCAGTTTTGTAAAAGATCAAGTGCAGAGGCTAGATCAAAATCTTTTGTTTGCATCAACTTGCTTATTGGATTAATGCAATTTAGTATTTTATGCCAAATAACTAATGAACACAAAAACTTAAATTGTTTAATACAATTTAATAAACCCGAGGCCTCGTCTCTTATTAAATTATCAATTTATTGGTTTTCGTAAATGCTTAGCAAGGCGTCGTATACATCTCCCAAATGGAATCTCAAAGGCTTTAAGGCCTCTATCCTACTCCCCCATCTAGTGTCTAAGTTAAACCTTGAACATGTTTTAAAAGTATTGCCCATCGAAAAGTAGATGCCGAAAAAAATAAATATATTTTTTGGACCTGTTGAAGAAATTAGCGGCTTCCAAGGATGCTTTTGCCATATCATTAACAACAAGATTGAGAGAGTGGCTACGCTACTACACGGAACATAGAATGCTCGCGAATTATATTGTTTAATTTTAGATTGCACTCCTGCTTTATCGCCCCTCATATTGGACCCGTTGTCGTATCCCTGCCCTCTGATATCCTGCAAATTTAAACCCAAGTCATTAAGTTCTCTAATTATAATATCAGTCATTTGTTTTCCTATGGATCTTTCGACTGGTAAGAAGCCTAAAAAGCTTTCATTAATTTTAATTTCAACATCAGCGTCAAATTTATTGATTGAAACATATCTGATTACAAGAGTCATTTGCTCTACCTTACTAATGTCAAGAGTACAGTCTAAAATTATGGAAAAATATTTCGATTTTTTTTATTTCATCAATAAAATGAGACTTTACACTTTGATGCAGCAGATCTATTATCTCGTTTTGTATATTTTTCCCGAGATAGTGAGCTTTAGTCTCTTCTTTTTTGAGCACTCTGCGGACGTGCTCTTCCATAATGGGATCAAATTCAGATAGCAACTCAACTATTTTTAAGAAATTACCGTTATTATACTCAAACAACTTGTCGCTTGTACCTTGAAAAGCTAGACAACTTTTACCAAGCATTTTAGTAATTGCTACAATTCTTAGAAGCACCTCGTTCCAATGGTTTGTTTCGGCATTAATAATTCTTTGAGCAGCCGCATCTATAGTTTTACAACACTTTAACCTTTGGTTCATTTCTAGCCATGATTTTTGGGCCTGAATATGATTTTTGGAAATTTCATGCTCTTTTAAAGTTTCGCCGAGGTGCTTCCACACTTTTAAAACCCTCCTTTGAAAGAGAACTAACTATACAGCCGAAAATTTTGCAACAGAAGCAGTAAACGCAGTTTTGTGAAAGAGAGTACACTAGCCAGTCTCGTAAAACTTGCTCTCCATTGCTTAAAATTCATGTATAATAATTTTCGCTAAAATGTCGACCAGTGTCATTGGAAGGAAATTTGTAATTATGCAATGGTTTACGTGGACCTTGTCTTACTAAAAAACTTCTTTCGGTGTCTCCTAAAATTCTTGGCCACAATGCTGGATCTGTACTCAAAGTTTGTAGACACTTTCTGTGGGTGTCACGTTGGTGTCAATTTTTTCAGTACTTTCATCTGGTGATGGTAGAGTCAGAGTGTCGTCAGTTCCAATTGATTTAGAAACTTCGTCCATTTGTTTGTCATCATCATTCTCTGACGATTCCGTATTTTCTTTTATAACCGGACTTGATGTTGGATTCTCAGAGTCGTCATTTGTTTTGGTACAACTCTTGATATAATTTTTTAACGCGCCAGCTTGTTTTTGCCTTTCGGCTTCCTTTTCCAGCCTTCTTTTTTTGTACTGGTAACCAGACAGTTTTCTTAGACCGTCAGACATTCTGGAAGAGGCACGCACATAACTCAAATTAAACAATGTAAACTATAAAATAATAATTAAAAATGAAGATTTATCCTTGTTCTAAATAAGCTAAAACCGTAATTAACATAACTTCAAAATTATATTCCGTCAACCGACATAAAAAATATTTATGCACAACACTACACAAAACATTTTTCATATCCTGTGAACGTAAAGAAAGTCTGGTGTAATTATGTATTTTATAATAACAAATATTTCAGCAAATCATAAATAGTCATTAAAAACAATTTTATAATTCTTGATTTTGAGATTTTATTCTGTTCAATTATTCAAATATATTATTATAAAACACGTTTTATCGAAGCAATGAACTTAATAAATGTCTTATATTATTGATTCAAATAATTATTTTCATAAAACAAAAATATAAATAATTATACCTATAGAATACATTCAAATTTGATACAATATTTTATTGATTCAATAAACAGCCTTTTTGGATAAATAAAATATTTATTTTATTTAAAAACGCTTTCATTGTTTCGATTCGATAATAGATTTACGATAAACTAGTATCTGTCAAACTAAACAACAGCTTAATTATAGATGTACTTACCTTTCAAAATTAAGAAATCGCACTGAAGTAAATTTTATGAACTTCCACTTGTTATCACTACCGACGTAATAGCAAGAATAATGATATTGTGTAATGAAACCGCTCGAGGTTAGAGGTAGCAGGGTCAGTGGCTGTGCGGGACGAAGGGCTTGCCTGTCGCCCGCTCGTGTACTACGTTCCGAGCTTCAGAAGAGCTCCTGCCGTAGGGACTACTGATGGTCTGGATTTTGGGTGTGGCCTGCTACCGGCCGTGGGTTTTCAATTAATTATTTAATTGAGGGTGAGTGTTCGCCGAGGCCGGGTCCAAGATTCTCCTGGCACAGATTGGTAGCGACCGAGGGCGCTAATGAGATGGTTGCCCTGGAATCGGGCGGAGCGACGATAGAATTTGCGGGACAGTGTCCGTATAGTGGCGTCCAGGGAACGGACACGCAGGGATTCACGGATGGTTTTGTTAGAGGTCAGATAATGGGCTTTGCATGCCCAGCGCAATCCTCGGTCGAGGAGAGACTGAAGCTTTCGCTTATGGGTCTTGGCCAAGTAGCCCATGAGGTTAGAGGTAATAAGCAAGTCTATGCATGTTCAAACACAAGTTGAAGCAGCGCTCTGCTCGCGTGCTATTCTGTTCAGAGAAGTATATGCATTGCATGTTCAAACAAGCGTTAATTTATTAATAAAATAAATTATTAGTTTATAAAATGTTTCCTTTTCGGAATTATAAAAATTTACTAGATTTTTGTAAGTTTAGAGTCAACATTTATTGTTTAATGTGTTTAACATAGATTGCCGTAATAAATGTTTTAAAAAATGAATCACCGTCCAATCTTTCATATCTCTGAAATCTTTAAATATTGTGATATGTATCACAATCTCACGAAATTAAATTAATGCTGGGTTTTTCCGTTCTTCCCTGAAACGGAAAAACGGTTATTTAATTAAACATACCGCTCTTTTATGATTGTTTTCTTTAGAATCAAGAATTGTAAATATTTTTAGCTTTTAGACATAAACAATATAAATACGCTACGCACTGTAAATTTGTAGCGAACGAAAAAATTGATATGTGAAATTTTCTATTAATTGGGTATTTAACACATCAATATTTTTCTCACACTTACAGCCAAAATGCCGCCCCCAAATTTTGGCGCCCCGGACAAATGTCCGGGTTGCCCGCCCCTAGAGCGGGCCCTGACCATAGAAACCAAGCAAGAGGTGACAGTCAAGTTAGAGAGTGGGCAGAAGATGAGTGATGTTGCTAGGCAGTATGGCTTGAACAGGTCTACAGTAGACACAATCTTAACTAAGAAAGATATAACGAAGAAGACTAAAGCAGCTGAAGCAGTAACAAAAATCACATCTAAGAAACAAAGATGTGCCATCCATGAAACAGTGGAGAGATTACCTTTAGTTTGGATAAAAGAAAGGGAAATGAAAAGAGTTGTAACTAGTATGACTGTCATTCAAGAGAAGGCTAGAGAAATTTTTGAAGAACTGAAGAAACGAAACAAACTCCACATTCATCACATGAGGAGATAGAAATAAAGGCTACAACTGGGTGGTTTGGAAAGTTTAGAAGGAGATCTGGCATTAAACATGTGGTAATGCACAGTGAGTCTGCTGGTGCAGATGAAGAAGCTGAGAAGTTCTGTCTCAAGTTTCAAGAATTCATTAACAAAGAAGGATATTGTCCACAACAAATTTATACAATTGTGATGAAATTGGTTTATTTTGGAAGCACATGCTAAACCATATCTACATCACGAAAGATATTCCTGGGCACAAATGGGCACAAACCCATGAAAGACCGGTTATTTTTGGGAGCTAATGCTAGAGGTGATGTGTAGCTTAAACCGCTTCTTGTCTATCACTCTGTGAAACCTAGGGCATTAAATAAAATCCATAATTAAAAAAAGACTGGTGATGTGGTGATGGAATGAAAGGCATTGAGTCACACAGGTCCTTTTCAAAAAATGGTTATTAAAGTTTTTGCACCAAGCATGAAAGATTACCTTGAGACAAATGAATTGCCATTGAAAGCACTTTTTCTATTGGGCTGTGCACCAGGACACCCAAAAGACCTTGAAGATAATTTGTTGGCAGACTTTCCCTGGCAGACATTCAGTTTCTGCCGCCAAATACTAGTTTGTTGATTCAGCCAATGGAACAGGATGCTATTGCAGGTTTCAAGAAATTGTAGACTTGTGCTCTGTTTCGTCAGTGTTTTGAAGCATGTCAGTTCTTATCAACGATGCCATTAAAAAAAATGTGATATTCTCGAAGCTACCTGGGTCTTTCAAAAGGCGTCGTCAGAAGTGCCAAGGACAGTTGAATTCTGCTTGGCAAAAGCTGTGACCATCCTCCATGTCTATGTCCAGTGACAATGTTATTAATAACTTCCGAAAAATCCTGAAGTAGAGAGAAAAGCAGTCGACATTGGACAGATTCTCTAACGCCCCACAAACGGAAAAAACATGTCCTATAAAAATGCAAAACTGTGTATGTGTGTATTATTGTAATTACATATAAAAAAACGAAGTAAGAAATTTTATAATGTTTTATTTATTTATTTTTTCTCCAGAAAGAATAATCAAATTTCCATAAAACAATTCGATGATCAGTTAACAAACAATTCGGGCAGTGAACATTGACTTTGAACAGATTATGTTTGTTAACCGATCACAACAGCCATATCAGTAGACTTGCGTCTGCCAGCAAACCATAAGATTGTGCTGAGCCTGTAATCTGGCAGCTTGGTGGGGCGATGACCGAGCTTAGCTGATTATGGTACGAATTTTAACGAAGATGTCCGAACATTTTACCGCGCTTATTATTCTCGTCGTGCTTTGTTTTATTTTATTAGCACAAAATAAGTGATATTCAAACGTAGGTAGACTTTCTAAATTTCTGTAGGTAAAACACGGATCTTGAGTGTTTTACGGCAGCCAATTCAATTCCGTATTTTTACTTCTTTAATATCAGGCGAAGCGATCCTTACAAAAAATCGATTTTGAAATTCCAGTAGAAATAATTGTTTTGATGTATTGATATAGTTTTGTTTTACCATATGTACAGGTGTAGCAAACGCGTGCTCGCCTCTCTCCCTCTCCCCCCTCTCCAACTGTCTCTCTCTCATATGCGCACACGCACACATTCTTTCATACGCGCGCACGCGCACTATAATAAATGTAATTTAGTAAGTGGCTTAGCAGTATAGTAAAAATTAGTGAATTAAACATTAAATTTAATATAAAAATAAAAACATAAAAGCAATTAAAAGTAACAAAACAATTTAAAGTTATAAGAATAGTTTGTTCATAAAAACTTTAAAAGTTAGTTAAGTCAGATCAGAGGTAAGGTTTATAACATGCTGTGAGTGTGTGTGTGTGTGTGTGTGTGTGTGGAGGGGGTACAAAATTTAATTTGATAAGTGTACTTAGTAATCTAGTTAAAAAATATAGCGAATGAAATATATGAAATGAGTTAGGTTAAGTAAATAACATTTTATAAGCACTGTTTATTTTACTCAGCTGTCATTACAACTGGTATTAATTTTTAAATCTGTCTGAGTACTTTACATGTAAAAATTTTAAATTTTACTTTTTGCATGTGTCTTTGATAAATGTAGCATAGCACATCAGGTATAAAATATCAGGTATACCCTCTCACATCAACAATAAATTAATTATCTTATTTATCTAAGTGTCTGCAAGTGAAATTGGTGCAAATGCCGCTGTTCACAACTGGCAGAACAGTACTGTGTGTGTGTGTGTGCGCGCGCGCGCGCGCACGTGCTTGTGCTCGCTTGCCCACATGACATTTAAGCAGGAAACAGGATATGTGTAAGTTGCACTTGAGAGAGATTTTGCCAGGCTCCTAGTACTACTTATTATAGTGTACTATTTACTGTCATTTATGCATTGTACCGGTACCAGTACCCTATTATACACATTTCACAATTACTCTTGTCAAACACTGTCACTATTCTAAGATCTTTCAAGCAAAGATACACATGTCCATCCAAGTTGTGAATAACTCATTAACCAGTAAACAATTGACAAAATATTCCGAGTAATTATGTTTTACATTAAAATCAACAGAGACAAACTGATATTTTAATTTGGCTTGAGTTAGCCCTTAGTCACTTAAAAGTAAATTAAATGCCTGTGATCTAGAAACAGTAAAACTGTTTGGATATGTAAGCTAAGTCAGATAGTACAAATCTGTTGCAAAGTTTCTGAGATTGCCTCTTACAAACTCATAAAGTAAGAAAACTTACAAACTTTCTTCATTTACAATACTATTAGAGATATTAACAGGAAAACAAAATGAGCACAGAAGAAAAGTACAAATCAGTATTTGCAGTATGCCTTTATAGGGTATAACATATAGGTCTATGTACATGCCATATTACTTTATATGGAATATAAATTGTGATTGTTAAATAAAGTTTAGTTGTTACCGTTTCATCTGAAATTTGCTTATTAAATTTAAATTCTATGAAAACAATGCTATGTTTATTTTCAGATGAATACTACTGCTGTAAAATGTGATTTTTGCAGCAAAGAGTTCAGTAAGAGTAAGAGTTCTTATTGTAAAGACCATATTAGAATTGTTCACAAAAGAAATGCCAAAGATGAGCAAATTGAAACAACTAAATTTACTTGCACTTTGTGTAACAAACAATATTCCCAAAACAAGAATTTGCAGCGTATACACTGTAAATGACATGATGTGCAGTGTTTAATACGTTTAACAAATATATTATGGCACAGATTATTTTATCCAGTCGTTTAATCCGTTTTCCTTTTAGATAACAATATTTTATAAAATTTAATATTATAATAATAATATAATATTATTTTAATTTAAATATTAATATTATTTTAATATTTTATTAAAATTTTCTATTGACATGTTAGTGTTTATACCTAAATGAATCCGATAACAGTAGGCCCATGATCTGTATTGTTTCTTCTTAATATATTGTTTTATAAAATATTCATAAAATGAATGTGTTTCTTCATCATTAACAGTCTTCTTAAAACTTCATGGAGCATTTATAAAAAATTAGTGTTCCTAGGCAGTAGTGATATATTTATAATCAGTGGACAACAAAATCCAGGAAATCAAATTACATTAAGGTACTACATGAAAATTGAAATTTTTATTATTAAATAGAATAATATAATAAATGTTAAAATATGATTACGTTAAGGTAATATTTATTATTAAGAAAAATCGTTACAAGAAAAATCGCTGCATGTGTCAACCAACTAATTTCTTATAAAACCGCCAACTAAATTTCTTACAAAAACGCCAATATCTCGAAAACGAAAAAGCCGATTTTATTGAAACAAAAGCAAAATAAAATTTGGAATTTTCTATAATTTTCACTCGCTGACACCATATAGCTATCTCTCATAAAACAAAAGTTTGTCGCATGCCGAAAATTTCACTACATGAAAATTAAAAAAAAACTTTATGACGTGAACCGTCTGAAGGCTCTGTTTTTGAAAATTGTTAAACCTATCGGTTAAAATTTATGCCTAAAATCATCCTCAAACTTCAATAAACACGGTGGTGAAAGAATTTTAAAAATCAGATCAGCTGTTACTGAACTTATGTCGGGCAATGAAACACATTAACTATCTCCCGGGCTCTCCGCCCCACCGTGCGGCTCGGTTCTCGCCCCACCAAGACGCCAGATTACAGGCACAGCACGTTCTTAACTAGCGAAACGCAACTTCGCCTGAAGAGCAAACAGTTGAAGCGAAGAGTGGGGATGGAGGGGTAATCCTATCCTATACCAACAGTATTGTTCACAGTATAATTATAATATGTTCGTACTCTGTGATTGTTCACCTGCTTCCTTGTAGCCACGTGGTATTTTGGGATGCAATTTCTTGGTTATTTGAAGAAGACGTGAAAGGTGAAAGTATGTTTCAGCCTGTAAAATGGAGCAAGACGTTTCTTCTGTTCTACAGAGGTAAGGGTATTTAGGCCTACGCTATGAAAACTGTGTATTGTTAACAAAGTTATTTCTTTATAATAGGAGCAGAATCGTGTACATTAGAAAAGAATAATTTGTCACATATTTTTATTATTTTGTTATTATTACGGATCAGCAATATTGTAAGTATAAGTTTACAAATACAAAACAGGCTGATAATTATACATCACCAAAATACCTAAAACATTGAACATAATACAAACATAGCCATATATGTTACTCTCTTGTAAATTTTTGACGTTCCCATTTCCCAAACTGTTTCCGAGTTTGCAAGCCCCGTCACACCAAAGGACCCAAGGGTTTAAGGATACCTCTTAAATCTTGAAACATCTTTAGTACATATATATATATATATTAAAAAAATATCACATAACCTCGATAATCAACATCATATAAATTGTTTAAATACCCTTTTATAACACTTAACATCAAGAACACATAATGGAACATAAATACACATATACATATACATCACAGATAAGATACAACATGTTCGACCTGGCAGCCAGCCTGTATATTCTATAAGACCCATATATAACTGGGGAGAAAATCTGGACTAGTCGTAATGCCCCGAAACTACAATTATAAGTTTAAGTTTCCAGCACAGCCGGTATAATTTCATAAAATACTGCAAAAACCCCTTAACTCCACTAAAATGAGAAAGAATTTGTAAGAAAACTGAAGTGATCATAATGACTAGAAATTACAAAATTCAAATTGGCATGGCAGCCTATATGGTTTTATAAATGTAAGTATGTATGGTTCAATTGTAAGTTCCTTCTATTCTTTCATAAAAATATAAAATTCTACTGAAAATCCCTTGGAACATAACCACAAGAAAATACAATAATAAACTGAGGTGGCCGTACAGCCTATATAATTTTATGAAATTATAAGAATTGTATATTATAAGTACAAGTATAAGCAGATGGATTACCCCATGCGGAGAAGGTCAAATTTCCAACTGGGTCGGAAACCCTGTACATTCATAGTAATTAATTCACTGACCCATAATTCATAATACACGCATGCCACAGCATACCAAACTCACTCTGTTCACCATAACCCGTTTTAACATTTTCACTTCTGGTTTCTCATTTAAATTACTAGAACCCACTCAAGGCCTCAATGCTACATAATTATATATTGCGACAACACAAATTACTAAACTATTGGCGCATAGGATATGATAGTATGTGTATCTTTAAATTAAAAGTCTATATTGGAGGGTTTAAGATTATTTATTGCACAAAACGCAAGTAATTGTTTATATGGTATATTTGATATGTACAGAATGTAATGTTTGATATAGAGTCTTTCTTTTAAAATGTTAAATACTGTTCATACGCAAGACGTGATACGTTACATAAAGAAGATTCCCACGATGATGTTGCTGAAGAGAAGGGCAGGTCTTTGCGGTGTAGTTGGTTCGTCAGGTGCGGCTTATAAATGACAGACGTTTCCCCAGAAACGTTTACAGCTGGGCTGGCGTCCTGTAACAGCTGGGCTGGTGTCCTATAACAGCTGGGCTGGTGTCTTGTAACAGCTGGGCTGGTGTCCTATAACAGCTGGGCTGGTGTCCTATAACAGCTGGGCTGGTGTCCTGACAGCTGGGCTGGTGTCCTGTAATTCCCACGATGAATCTGACGCTTCGCACACACAACGGTACTACGGATCTTAT
Organism: Magicicada septendecula; assembly: GCA_034769895.1. NCBI lineage: Eukaryota > Metazoa > Arthropoda > Insecta > Hemiptera > Cicadidae > Magicicada > Magicicada septendecula. The sequence continues at coordinate 30,260,465 of CM068373.1, forward strand.
TACTCGTAAAATTAATATAGAGTTTATGACCAAGTAATATCTCAGGTGACAGTGAGTTTAATCTAATAACGGTATATTGAACTTATACCACTCCGGCTTCTTCAAGTGTTCACGCGAATACCAAGGTCTACCGCGATCAGCAGACCACCCTATGAGGAAATCTTGCACTAACACGGAAACGTCTTGATGGAACAACTTACTATTGCGTAACTATTAATGATACTGACACTGCGGAAAATCTCGCACAGTGATACAGTTACACTCACTTATTACGCACGTAATACTACAATACTAATATCGTGTGTAAAGAGTTAATATTCAACCGTTCTGCGTCACACGCGTTACTATCCCCGAATAGTCTTTACAGATTCCTGCAAGCGGCAGAATCTTGAACAAGAATTGTATGTACCGTTCGCGGTAGCAGCAGTGAAGAACTGCCTGTAATTATACGCGCAATGCGTTAAAACAATACTGTGTGCAGATGTACTACACGCACAGTTCTGAGTCTTCCCGTTTCACTAACGACGAATAGTTTTACAACACCTTGCAAGCGGTAGAATCTTGTACAAGGAGTGCACGTCCCGTTCGCGGTAGATGGCGTAGAAGAACTGCCTGTGTAACAACAGGCTTAAGAAAATTTCCAACCAGCACTCAGCATTCTATTGGTGGACGGAAGTCACATGGTTAGTACACCGTGACATGCACTTTTCATGCTGTAAAGTGCATTTACTTTGTAACAGCATGCATAGCGGTAATCAGAATACCCTTATCTCATGCATACCTGCATACTTTACTAATATCATATATGAACGTAAATAATGTAACGTTACCAAATATGGTAGTTACATAAAATAAGCTAATATAACGTCAAGTAAGAGAAAAGCATGGAAGTATGTCTAGATAAATAAACCTAAGTGTATAAAAGTGTGTATCTACAAATATATTAATATAAAAATCCAACGATGAGGAAGATAATATTAACATAGCAACATCAAATACGAAATGAAGAAAGAAAATGACCATGAGCCAAAACAAAATATCAGTAATCAGACCCAATAGGATCCAACAGTGAGGGGAACCAACAAAATAAGGACCAATAAATTCCAACAGCGAGGGAAACAAATGAAGATAGTGACTACAATGAAAATATTGAAGAAGAAGAAAGAAGAAGGACAAGGAAGCGTACCATGAAGAGAGAAGAAAATGGATAGATCATGCAAGGACTCAACATAAACCATGTGTACTAGAGACTATATAAGTGACCAAAGGAATGGTGATTATCAAATATGCAAAGAAAAACAAACAGTGTTTAACATTTAAGGAACCACAAACAATTACAGTGAGTACTTAATATAGATGTGAAACCTGTGAACAAGTTAACTAATTTCAACTGAATAAACCACACAAACAATCCCAGTGATAAAGTTTATAGTGTAAGAAAATATGTTAATTTCGTAGTGAAACAGCAAGAATTAAAATAGTCAAATAAACACAGAAAATTAATGTGACTAATTTAATAAAGACTGTGATCAATATAGATAATCAAAAGACCACCAGAATAGAATAAAATCGAACAATTATATTATTGTTCATAGAGAACTGACAATAAATAAAAAACCTTTGTTATGTATCAAACAAAGTGACAGGAATTAAATTCAACCAATGACCAGAGAGATATTGTAATTAATACAAAAAGATTGGTGTTATTGTTTAAGAAGGAGTTGTGTAAACATGTGTAACAAAACAATTAAAATATTATAGTATGATACCATACTGAAGTCATGTTAGTAGGAGCAAAATACTGCATTAAAACATGTGGTACATTGTTACATAACCCCATAGGGAAGACACCTATGAAACAGAAAATCATACATGTTAATGTAAATAAATGACCATCAACTATGATATCAATCAAGAATTTGTTATAAATAATAATAAATCCTAATAAACAGTGTATTATATTGCAACACAATGTAAATAAAACAGATCAAATATGATGGCACAGAGATAGAAGAAATGGAACAAGTATGCCAATTTAGTTAGACAAAATACAATATCAAAACAAATACCAATGTTAATAAAAGTATTACCAGTAGTTAGATAAACATCTGGTACTACTTTGAGAACAGATTCTGAACATAATAATAACAGTATTGTAACCAAAATACTGTAAACTAACTAACTATGTACATATAACCAGAAGTAAGCTGAACCATTGTATAACTAACTAGTTAAGAAAAATACTGTATTAAAGATTGAACACAGATTGTTAAGAGTGTTACCAGTAGTAAGAGGGAAACCCAGTGCTATTTTGAGAACAGACTACGACCATGAAAACAGTCATTTTATATACAAATAATTAAAAACCAAATGACTATGATGAAGGAACCCAGATGTAAACAAACCATGAGGAGCAAGTTATTTATGAAAAATGTAACATATAAACTTGTTTAAAAGTAAATGAAAACATTATCAAGAGTCAGAATAATGTCTAATACTACTTTGGAAACCCAAACCAAGTGTAACAATAACAATTTAATTATTGTTTTAATAAAAATAAATGACTACCATGATATGACACAATGTAAACAGACCCATTACTGAAAAATTGAAGGGTTCTGAGCTAGCTAAAAGCTAACCATTATATGGAGTAAATGGGGTACAATGAGTGTACACTAATTACAATTAGTACATAATATAATTTATATAGAAAAAACCAGAAATAAGGTAACAATTGTATAAGAGAGATAGGAGGGGACTAAAACAATGTAAATAGTAGATTAAATACAGTCATGTACAAATATTCTAGTGTAAAATTATGTAAATAGACGTTTCTAGTATTATTAGATTGCAATATTACTAGTATTAAATAAGGAAAATTAGTTTTAAATACATTTATGAAAAATCAAATATGGACGCCTAAAGACGCCATAATGAGATATTGTTTAGGGAACAATTATTCCCAAGTTTTTGAATCAAACCAGTTGAGATATGGACTCAGAGCGTTTATTTAAAAAGTGTTTTAATATAAATAATTAAATTTGGTGTAATAGACTTATAAATATAAGATACACCATAAATAATTAATAAAATCGTTATAGTGATAGAAGTGATGGACGGAAAATAATCATGTTTAGACTTAAATTAAAGCGCAGGATGTCCGCAATTCACTGACATCAACCATTTAACGATAGGACATAGATTAAGAAAGTTATTGTAATTTTAAACTTTTCAATTAAATTTTTGTACCAGTGCTGACGTCACAAAGCCTCAAACGCAAAGCCAAATTTGGTAAAAAATTAAATATTTTAAGAAAACAAAGGGCTTTGGGTCGGAGAGTATAGTTTTTTCAACCAATCGAATGAATGAATATTGGCAGACGAGCAAGAGACGCTTCGAAGAAGCATCACAGTTCACGATCAGTCTTTCGACGGAGAGGTCACGTCACTCGCCGACATGAAGAAGTTTTAATTTTTGAATTGTGCGCGGCAGAGACATAAGTAATTCACATACACATAACCTTTATACTACACCAACATAAACGAGTGAAATGTGCGGAGTGCTTATTTGTATAAGTACGATTAGTGTATAATATCAATCGTACTTGCGAGTGTTGTGAAAGATAAAAAACAGGGAGTACAATTTTTATTTAAATAACATTGAAACGAAAATAATATTTTCGTAAATAAATAATTTTGATACTACGCAAGTCAGTAAAAAGCGAAGTATCAAAAACTATGATTGAATTATCAGAATTAAAGGAAATATTAATTCACAATTATTAAAATATTGAATAAATATTTTAATTATTTATCATAATTTAAAGAATTATGTTTGAAGCATTTATTACTAAATGCGAGTAATACCAATAGTCACTCAATTGACTAAAATTGTTTTCTTGATTTTTCGATGTTTTAAAGTAAACGTTTTTTAACTTTCATGCGAAAGAATAAGTGTAATACTGATAATGACACATCAAAATATTACGAATAATGTGTTTATATTTAGATTAAGAGATAATAAATATTAAAATAACTAACCATTATAATAATATCCGTTATAGATAACCTTAAAGTTGTAACGGTAACTTGCCAATTTCACTGTTACAAGTCTGTTCTCAATAAAATCCAAACCAGATGGAAATAATAACAAGAGTTTTTTAATAAATTTTTCTCTTGCAAGTAAATAATTCTCAAAGTAAATTATTAAAATAAGGTAATACATTTTAACTGTACAAGCCAACGAGCTTGATAATTGTCAAACGAGTACTATACATTGCGTGCGCATTCCCGCGTACGATAATACCACAACTATCAGATATATGGTACTAATTTTCGATTTTTATATTTGTTTGTTTGTTATTAATTATTATTCATTTTATATCATTATTAATATTACATCTTGTACCTGGTATCATGCTACCTAAAAGAACCTTACGAATATGGTAATTCACTGATACAAGAGAACATAACCTCTTGAAATTAAACTATTGTACAACTAACAGGTTTACCAGCCTTGAGGCTGAACAGAGTCTTATTTTGAATTTTATTAATTGTAATTATTATCTGAAAGGTTGTTAGCCATTGATTGTTAATTGTTCAAAAATTTTGTAATATCTTGAATTGTTAATAAACCTCCACTTTTATTACCAGTGAAAAAGAGCATCATTTCAATTTTAATTTAGCTCATTTATTCTTAATCAGTTCTACCAAAAGGTGGCGGAAGAGTTTAAATAGATCTAATAATTCAGAGCAGTATTTAGATATTATATCATTTATATTGTGTATAATAACTATATTGAATATTCAACCTGAATATTTATTTGTATGTAAAGTGTATGTATTTCAGCGGAACCGTCACTGAACAGTACTAAAATATCCACGTGTGGTAAGTGAGGGAGGTATATAACAGAGTGCGCGAAACATTTTAAATCGAAGAAGTGGACTATTAATACGCACCTATTAAACAATACAATCACACTAATAACCATAATAGTTATAATTAGAACATTTTATAAAAAACAACAGTATCGTAGATACCGGTGCGTATCTGCACTCACACTACTACACCACTATATCCACTAGAGATCTACTTATCTATAAAGATTTATTATAGATTGGCGCCCAACGTCTGAGCGCGGATTAGGGAAAATATACCATAACCAGTAACCTAATCACCCCAATCCGTGAAGAGACAGCAGGTACATTACCAGCATATCAAGATGTACACAAAGAGATCAAAGTCGAGATCAACGTCGAGAAAGAGGGCAACAGAAGCAGAGAAGGAGGCCAGAAGGGAAGAAAAGGAGGCTATGTCAACGGAAGACATGGAAGAAATTTTATTGGAAGTAAAGGACAAACCAATTGAACCGGCGGAGGGGGTTCAGCAACATGACGTGGAGGAACCGGAAATCATATCTCAAGGCGTTCTGCCGGAAATACGCCAACCCGAGGAGTCAATGGCAACAATGAATGCCAGTATTTTAGAAATATTACGGTCACTGAAGGAAGGTCAGGAATCACTGAAAGAAGACAATCGGTCACTAAAGGAAGGCCTGAAATCCACTAAGGAGGAGAACCAGTCCACAAGGGAAGAATTGATCAAGAAGCTGGACGAGACTAGTAGGTCCACCAAGGAGGAATTAAACAATAAAATAGAAGAAGCCAGTCGATCCACCAACCAAAAAATAGAAGAAGGCCAGAGGGAGAGTCAGAAAAATATGGAGTTATTAAAAGAAGAATTTAGTAACCAGATAAATGAGACGAACAGGAGGATGGAAGATGGGCAAAAAAAAACCGAAGAATTATTAGAAAAGAAAATGGCCATAATGAAAGAAGACTTATCGGCAGAGTTGGGAGTAAAAATTGATCGGACCAACCAGAAGATTGATGAAATTAATGCTAAATTTAATCGAGATGTCGAAACCATACAAACTGACCACGAAAGAATATGGCAACAAATAAATATCAACAGTGACAAGATGGAAGAAACTACTAAGGATACAGTAGAAATGATTGAGAGAAGATTGGGAGAAAATGTTGAGGAAATCGAAAAACAAATGGCCATATTAACAACAGAAATTAATGTCGAGATGTCTGAAGTACGAAAAGAGGGCGAAAACACCAGCCTGAAACTAGTACAGACAGAAATAGACATCAACCGGCGCATTAGTGAGGTGGAGAAAACACACGGTACATAACTAGGGGTGATAGCGCAGGAGCAAACCAAAATAAAGGTAGTGCAGTCGACATTAAATGAAAAGTGCGAAGAAGTATCTGTGAAAGTGGACGCTATTAAGCAGCAAGTGCATGACGACAAAACCCAATTAACAGAACGTCAACGGAGAGAGTTGGATGACCTCCGAGACGAGATGCATCGTCTGCAAACAATCCCAAACTTCCTATCCGGACTAAGTCACCTAGAAGGCAGGGACCAGATTGAATTCCGAACCTATTCTAAAAATCCATTAGAATTCTTAGAGAGGATAGAAGAAATAATACACAGAAACCGAGAAAGCAGATGGTCAATCATTAAGGGGATGTTGGATGAATCTTTTAAAAATACATTCGACAACTGGTGGACAGCAACCCGTCACGAAGTGGGGAGCTATGACACTTTTAAAACGGCATTTAAACAAAAGTACTGGTCGGAAGCCACCCAAAACATCATCAGAGACGACATTACAAATAGAAAATTCGATGTGAATGGAAGGCAATCGATGACAACCTATTTCTTAGGCAAAATTTGTTTGACTAGGAATTTGGAGCCTGCAATTCCAGAAGAATGCCTGATTACAAAACTGGCGTACCATTTTAATCAAGGTATTTCGCAAGGGAGATTGAACTCACAAATAAAAACAATTCAAGGGATGTGCGACCTGCTAGAAAGCCACGAAAGAGAAAGGTATTATCAACGAAACCGACAAGTACCTAGCCAAGCATATGATCGGGGAGGGCCTGGAAATAATAACCCCACCATTCACAATGACAGGAATAGCCCAGGAAGAAATTTTAACAACCCACCAAGATTCCAAAATCAACCAATACCACGCCAACACGGAGGTGGCAACAACGTGAATAGAGGAAATTATAATAACCATCGTCCAGGTGGATACCAAAGAGGTAATAATTACTATAGGCCATATCAAAACCAATCTCCCAATCATCAACCACGACAAGGCAACGGTAATCAAAATAACAATCATTTTCGTAGGGTACTTTACACCCATGCCAGCCGAGGTGGGAATCGCAGAAACTATTACCAAGGACGGAGGAGTTTCCCAAACCAACACAGTCACTCCAGTAATAGTGATAGAGAAGAACGAGAGTCCGGCTATCGATCCAATGGAAGCGACAGCAGTGGAGGTCATAGAACAGTCACGCAGACTACAGAAGTTTATCACAACGGACATGGGCCTGGAAACCAGGAACCCATAGCTTCAACGTCACAAGACAGGCATGAAAACGGTGACCTGCCTTTAAACACCAACCGGCAGTGAAAAGACCAACACACCCTCACTGAACCGGACTATTGGGTCTGATATTTTGGCGAAACATTCGAATCATCGCAAAATATACAACAACAATTACCTCAAGAACATAAGAAAGGAATTAATGGAAGAGAAAGAAAGTGTTATCGGCGATGCGAGCAACAGTGAAATCGCGTATATATATGTGAAAGTCAACAACACTAATGCCACAGCAATGGTAGATACCGGGGCCAACGTATCATTAATTGACAAAATGGAATTGGACAGGATCCAATCAGAAAATAAAGCTACCATACCAACCTTACCAATTAACAACATAATACTCATCGGAGCCACCGGACGTCAGAATAAGACTATTCGACAACAGGTGCAGCTAGACGTATCAAGCAATGGGAAAACAATACCGATGGTATTCCTTGTAGCCAGTGGGCTACCATTCACTCTACTCATTGGTTGTGACATATTACGAAAATACACAGCAATAATTAATATGGATACAAATACGGTAATGATGAAGACAGAAGAAGTTGAGTGGACCGCCAAGTTAACAGAATATAGGAAGGCACCCTCGGAACATGTAATATATTACATCAGGGAAGGCCGTGAACATCAGGAAGGCGCCATCAACCAGGAACTTCACAACAGTCCAGAGGAAGCTTTATGGTTGGAAAAAATTAATGACATCAGGGATTTTAAAACCAACCGGAATAGCCATGAGTTGACTTGGGAACAACGGGACCAGCTAATAAACATATACTATCAACATCGTCACGTATTTTCTGATACGCCCGGGAAAATAAAGAATTTCCAATGTGAATTAAAATTCAAGGACCAGACAGAATTCAAGCGGAAATCTTACCCTATCGCCTTTTCACTGAAAGAAGCTGTAAGAGAGGAAATCCAACGTTTAATAGAAAATGATATAATTGAAGTAAGCAATTCCCCATACACCAATCCTATTGTCGCTGTACCCAAGAAAAACGGTGCAGTAAGAATTTGTTTGGATGCACGTGAACTCAACAAGACCATAATCAATGACAGGACATCGCCTGGAGAAATCGATGAAATACTAAAGAAGTTTTATGGCACTAAATATTACAGTATATGGGATACGGTCTGCGGATATTGGCAGGTCGAACTGCATCCGAATAGCAGAAAGTTCACAGCTTTTATTTTTGAAGGCCGTAATTACCATTTTAAGAGATTACCATTCGGCTTAGTGAACGCAGTGGCCATATTCGTCAAATGTATGGACGAGATACTAGGCCACAGCACATTGCAGTTTACAACAGTGTATGTCGACGACTTTTTAATCGCATCTAACAATTGGGAAGAGCACTGTAACCGGGTGGCACAAGTATTACAAAAATTGGAAGACAACCATATTACACTAAAATTAGACAAATCACAATTGATCGCAAAGGAAGTGCAATTTTTGGGGTTTAACTTGTCAGAATATGGAATTACACCATCCCAGGAAAAGATGGAGGCAATCCAGCGTTTCCCCGTCCCACAGAATAAAAAGCAATTACAATCGTTCCTCGGGAATCTGTAATTATTATCGAAAATTCCAAAATAATTATTCTGAACTGACAGCTCGATTTTCGGCACAGCTATCATCGAAGGAAAAATGGAAGTGGGGATTAGATCAAGACTCTACATTCGAATTGATTAAAGAAAAGTTTCTCGAAACTGTTATGCTGCATCACCCTAATTTTGAGAAGCAGTTTTTCATGAACTGTGACGCTAGCGACCTAAGCCTTGGTTCTGTGCTATACCAAGGGACCAAGACGGGAATCATCAAGTGATCAGTTTCGCAAGCCGAACTTTGAACAAATGCGAACGTAACTACCATACAACGGAAAAGGAATTATTGAGTATAGTGTTTGCTTGCGAAAAATTTAGGACCTTCATTTTGGGATATACAGTAACAGTGAGGACAGACCACAAATCTATTTCATTTCTTAAGAATTGCAAGTTAAAGCACGGCAGATTGACGAGATGGACTCTTACACTCCAAGAATACAACATACAGTGGGAGTACATACCAGGGAAGAGCAACATAGCTGCAGACGTGTTGTCTCGAATAAACATCAACGCCCAGACATTTGAAGGAGAAAGGGAAACCATTGCGAAAGTCTACCACCTGCTGAAAAGTACATCTGAACTCACTAACATATTATCGGATATAACCATTCATCAACAACAAGATCCCAAAGTATCATTGATTATTAAAAAACTAGCAAACAATGATGAGAACATAAAACATTTCTACTGTACTCATAATCAATTATTATTCACCAAACATAATAAAGATGGTGAAAAATGGAAGGTAGTTGTACCAAAAGCCCTAGAAAAAGAATTGACCATCGACTACCACATACGCTATGGTCACATGGGCGCAGTAAAGGTCGTAAAGGCATTGCAGGAACATGTGCATTTCAAGGACATGAGTAGAAAAGTCAGAAAGTATGTCCAGAATTGTCATATTTGCCAACTGGTAAAATGCAGCAATGAGAAACGAGAAGGAGTGATGATACCAATTACATCGACGGCAAAGTTAGAAAAAATTTTCTTGGACATTTGTGGACCATTTCCACGGAGTGGTGGAAGACACCAATATAAGTATATAATCATCATATTTGACCACTACACCAAATATACTAAGCTGTACCCACTTAATCGAGCTACGACAAGTAAAATACTGGAGATAGTCATAAACAAGTATATACCCGAAGTGGGTAAACCAGTGTCGATAATTACAGACCATGGAACGCAATTCCGAGGACGAAAGTGGCGGGAAACATTAATCCATCTGGGAATAAAGACATACAAAACATCGGTGTATCACCCCAACAGCAACCCTGCTGAGAGAGTGTTGAGAGAAGTAGGAAGGATTTTAAGAACCTACTGTCACAGCCAGCAGAGGAAATGGGAGGAGTATCTATCCCCGGCTGAAGACTTCCTAAACCTAGCCTATCATCAATCGACTGACGAAACACCCTACATGGCTATGTATGAGCAAAGACCACCCTGGGAGATCACAGAGATCATTAATTTTCCAATAAGTGCAGAGGTCAAATTTAACAGAACAAAGTTCTATAATAATGCAGTTGAAAGAGCTAACAAACTGAGGCACAAATACAAAAAATTGCAACCCAAAATTATCAAATATGAAGTGGGAGACCGAGTACTTATCAAAATAGAGAACTCCCAAGTACTATCGAGGGCATTGCAAAGAAACTGGTACTGCTATATACCGGACCGTATACTGTAACTAAGAACAATTTAAACAACACTTATGAATTGCAGGACCCTATTACCAAAAAGATAAAGGGTACTTATAATCAAACTTCAATGAAAAGATATATTGACAATTAAAATATGGGACTAAAAGTGAAAAGTTAGAGATAAGAATTATTTTATTATGGATATTATGTAAATGATGAAAATGTTTGTTATGAAAGATGAAAGTATAATTATGAATATAACTGTTGACTACATCAAGATGAAAAATGAAATGTGGCCATGAAGATTATTGTTATTTAAAAAGTGAAAAATGAAAGTATGATTATAAAAATAGATATTGACTAAAGAAAAAGGATGTATTATTGCTATGAAAATTATTATATGTTTATATTAAATGAGAAGTAACTGTATAACTATGTAATGAACATTGAATATATATTGTAATTTTATAATGTGAGAAAACATGCTCCCAAAGAATTTATGTAAAGGATTCAGAACATTGTATTTGTAAATAATAGAGTATAATAAAAAAGAAGAGTAATATACGAGGCCGACACACTACAACTATGGCATAATTATTTCCAAGAGCCACGTCAACAAGTAAATAAGAACATCCTACCCGTACTATTGAAAAAGGAAGAAGGAGCAAATGAGAAGTTGGAAGAATAAACCCAAAGAAATGTATTAATGTAGACAAACCACCACACACAACCACATTGTTTCTAGTGTATTTTACTAGAGAAAAGTCAATACCACATGGAATATAAATACAAACTAAAACCATGAAAAAGGAGAAAAAATAAAATACTTATGAATTATATCTAGAAGAATAAAACCTGAAATGAAGAATATGACGAGATGACGTTCAATGTGACACAAAATGAAGAGATTAATCAATGATGAAGAAGAATGAAAAGTAATATACTAACGAAGATAATCATGAGAGTATACCAGTGAGGAAATGTAAAACAAACTATCCCTATAATATGTGAAGAACTTAGTTGAGTTGAATCAAGAAAAGAGAGTATAACAATGTATAAACCGCAGATGCGTGAATTAATCCCAAGGATATTTATTATTTGTCGGAAGAACGACCACTATTATTATTTTAGATGATTTGAGATGAATTGACTGATGAGTAATGCCAGCAATCATTTATTATTATTGAAGGAGATGATTTGCCTCCATATTTATTGAAGTTAGTATGGCCAGTAGAGTTGAATAGCCAAAGTGAGCCGCTCTAAACTGCCCCAGCTAAGCTTATGTTAGGGAATTAGGGAACTAAATAAACAAGGGAGATGATTACATAGAGAAGAAATAAATATGATTCAAATAGAAGAAAGTAAAGGGATATATGGAAAAAACATGTGAATCGACATGGAATGTACAACAATTGATAAATTCTTCAATGAAAAATATAGTATAATAATTCAGAATTAATCAATTCTTATAGGAAGGCATATGTAACGTTACCAAATATGGTAGTTACATAAAATAAGCTAATATAACGTCAAGTAAGAGAAAAGCATGGAAGTATGTCTAGATAAATAAACCTAAGTGTATAAAAGTGTGTATCTACAAATATATTAATATAAAAATCCAACGATGAGGAAGATAATATTAACATAGCAACATCAAATACGAAATGAAGAAAGAAAATGACCATGAGCCAAAACAAAATATCAGTAACCAGACCCAATAGGATCCAACAGTGAGGGGAACCAACAAAATAAGGACCAATAAATTCCAACAGCGAGGGAAACAAATGAAGATAGTGACTACAATGAAAATATTGAAGAAGAAGAAAGAAGAAGGACAAGGAAGCGTACCATGAAGAGAGAAGAAAATGGATAGATCATGCAAGGACTCAACATAAACCAAGTGTACTAGAGACTATATAAGTGACCAAAGGAATGGTGATTATCAAATATGAAAAGAAAAACAAACAGTGTTTAACATTTAAGGAACCACAAACAATTACAGTGAGTACTTAATATAGATGTGAAACCTGTGAACAAGTTAACTAATTTCAACTGAATAAACCACACAAACAATCCCAGTGATAAAGTTTATAGTGTAAGAAAATATGTTAATTTCGTAGTGAAACAGCAAGAATTAAAATAGTCAAATAAACACAGACAATTAGTGTGACTAATTTAATAAAGACTGTGATCAATATAGATAATCAAAAGACCACCAGAATAGAATAAAATCGAACAATTATATTATTGTTCATAGAGAACTGACAATAAATAAAAAACCTTTGTTATGTATCAAACAAAGTGACAGGAATTCAACCAATGACCAGAGAGATATTGTAATTAATACAAAAAGATTTGTGTTATTGTTTAAGAAGGAGTTGTGTAAACATGTGTAACAAAACAATTAAAATATTATAGTATGATACCATACTGAAGTCATGTTAGTAGGAGCAAAATACTGCATTAAAACATGTGGTACATTGTTACATAACCCCATAGGGAAGACACCTATGAAACAGAAAATCATACATGTTAATGTAAATAAATGACCATCAACTATGATATCAATCAAGAATTTGTTATAAATAATAATAAATCCTAATAAACAGTGTATTATATTGCAACACAATGTAAATAAAACAGATCAAATATGATGGCACAGAGATAGAAGAAATGGAACAAGTATGCCAATTTAGTTAGACAAAATACAATATCAAAACAAATACCAATGTTAATAAAAGTATTACCAGTAGTTAGATAAACATCTGGTACTACTTTGAGAACAGATTCTGAACATAATAATAACAGTATTGTAACCAAAATATTGTAAACTAACTAACTATGTACATATAACCAGAAGTAAGCTGAACCATTGTATAACTAACTAGTTAAGAAAAATACTGTATTAAAGATTGAACACAGATTGTTAAGAGTGTTACCAGTAGTAAGAGGGAAACCCAGTGCTATTTTGAGAACAGACTATGACCATGAAAACAGTCATTTTATATACAAATAATTAAAAACCAAATGACTATGATGAAGGAACCCAGATGTAAACAAACCATGAGGAGCAAGTTATTTATGAAAAATGTAACATATAAACTTGTTTAAAAGTAAATGAAAACATTATCAAGAGTCAGAATAATGTCTAATACTACTTTGGAAACCCAAACCAAGTGTAACAATAACAATTTAATTATTGTTTTAATAAAAATAAATGACTACCATGATATGACACAATGTAAACAGACCCATTACTGAAAAATTGAAGGGTTCTGAGCTAGCTAAAAGCTAACCATTATATGGAGTGAATTGGGTACAATGAGTGTACACTAATTACAATTAGTACATAATATAATTTATATAGAAAAAAACAGAAATAAGGTAACAATTGTATAAGAGAGATAGGAGGGGACTAAAACAATGTAAATAGTAGATTAAATACAGTCATGTACAAATATTCTAGTGTAAAATTATGTAAATAGACGTTTCTAGTATTATTAGATTGCAATATTACTAGTATTAAATAAGGAAAATTAGTTTTAAATACATTTATGAAAAATCAAATATGGACGCCTAAAGACGCCATAATGAGATATTGTTTAGGGAACAATTATTCCCAAGTTTTTGAATCAAACCAGTTGAGATATGGACTCAGAGCGTTTATTTAAAAAGTGTTTTAATATAAATAATTAAATTTGGTGTAATAGACTTATAAATATAAGATACACCATAAATAATTAATAAAATCGTTATAGTGATAGAAGTGATGGACGGAAAATAATCATGTTTAGACTTAAATTAAAGCGCAGGATGTCCGCAATTCACTGACATCAACCATTTAACGATAGGACATAGATTAAGAAAGTTATTGTGATTTTAAACTTTTCAATTAAATTTTTGTACCAGCGCTGACGTCACAAAGCCTCAAACGCAAAGCCAAATTTGGTAAAAAATTAAATATTTTAAGAAAACAAAGGGCTTTGGGTCGGAGAGTATAGTTTTTTCAACCAATCGAATGAATGAATATTGGCAGACGAGCAAGAGACGCTTCGAAGAAGCATCACAGTTCACGATCAGTCTTTCGACGGAGAGGTCACGTCACTCGCCGACATGAAGAAGTTTTAATTTTTGAATTGTGCGCGGCAGAGACATAAGTAATTCACATACACATAACCTTTATACTACACCAACATAAACGAGTGAAATGTGCGGAGTGCTTATTTGTATAAGTACGATTAGTGTATAATATCAATCGTAATTGCGAGTGTTGTGAAAGATAAAAAACAGGGAGTACAATTTTTATTTAAATAACATTGAAACGAAAATAATATTTTCGTAAATAAATAATTTTGATACTACGCAAGTCAGTAAAAAGCGAAGTATAAAAAACTATGATTGAATTATCAGAATTAAAGGAAATATTAATTCACAATTATTAAAATATTGAATAAATATTTTAATTATTTATCATAATTTAAAGAATTATGTTTGAAGCATTTATTACTAAATACGAGGAATACCAATAGTCACTCAATTGACTAAAATTGTTTTCTTGATTTTTCGATGTTTTAAAGTAAACGTTTTTTAACTTTCATGCGAAAGAATAAATGTAATACTGATAATGACACATCAAAATATTACGAATAATGTGTTTATATTTAGATTAAGAGATAATAAATATTAAAATAACTAACCATTATAATAATATCCGTTATAGATAACCTTAAAGTTGTAACGGTAACTTGCCAATTTCACTGTTACAAGTCTGTTCTCAATAAAATCCAAACCAGATGGAAATAATAACAAGAGTTTTTTAATAAATTTTTCTCTTGCAAGTAAATAATTCTCAAAGTAAATTATTAAAATAAGGTAATACATTTTAACTGTACAAGCCAACGAGCTTGATAATTGTCAAACGAGTACTATACATTGCGTACGCATTCCCGCGTACGATAATACCATAACTATCAGATATATGGTACTAATTTTCGATTTTTATATTTGTTTGTTTGTTATTAATTATTATTCATTTTATATCATTATTAATATTACATCTTGTACCTGGTATCATGCTACCTAAAAGAACCTTACGAATATGGTAATTCACTGATACAAGAGAACATAACCTCTTGAAATTAAACTATTGTACAACTAACAGGTTTACCAGCCTTGAGGCTGAACAGAGTCTTATTTTGAATTTTATTAATTGTAATTATTATCTGAAAGGTTGTTAGCCATTGATTGTTAATTGTTCAAAAATTTTGTAATATCTTGAATTGTTAATAAACCTCCACTTTTATTACCAGTGAAAAAGAGTATCATTTCAATTTTAATTTAGCTCATTTATTCTTAATCAGTTCTACCAAAAGGTGGCGGAAGAGTTTAAATAGATCTAATAATTCAGAGCAGTATTTAGATATTATATCATTTATATTGTGTATAATAACTATATTGAATATTCAACCTGAATATTTATTTGTATGTAAAGTGTATGTATTTCAGCGGAACCGTCACTGAACAGTACTAAAATATCCACGTGTGGTAAGTGAGGGAGGTATATAACAGAGTGCGCGAAACATTTTAAATCGAAGAAGTGGACTATTAATACGCACCTATTAAACAATACAATCACACTAATAACCATAATAGTTATAATTAGAACATTTTATAAAAAACAACAGTATCGTAGATACCGGTGCGTATCTGCACTCACACTACTACACCACTATATCCACTAGAGATCTACTTATCTATAAAGATTTATTATAATAATAGTCAGAAATATATAGGGATTATAGCAAATACATATATCTATGTTCAGTTCAATGTCAAACACAACGATAATTACTTCACGCACAGCCCGGGAAACGTTTACCACTCGCGCACGCGCGCACATTTCCACAAACACAGTACAGAATAACAATAAATAAATAATGCACAGTTTTACTAAACTAAACCCTTATCCTTACTAAATACAACTGATAACATAACCAAATTTAACCATCTACAAATATAAACATGAATGTCCATAGTCTGTGTAATATATGAGCTTGCTCCGCTTATCATGATCCTGTGATTCGTTGCAGGATTTACCCCTTCCCGCATAAAAAAAATTTTTTTTCGATATAACCAAAACAATTTCCTAAACCTGAAACAATAATATTAATACCCTCGAACTAAAATCAAATAAACATCCTCAAATCAATACTAACATTTCCTAACTGTCACTTTGACAGAAGCACCAAATCAAAGACACGTGGTAACATTAAAACCAAAACAAACACACATGTTCCTGACAAGCAGATAACAAAATTTTATGCAGGGTCACAAAGTACACAGACGGCATTCCTTATCTTAACTAGATTATTGTTCATTCACAGAGTCATCTTACATATAACATTTAAACCTGAACTGACATATTTAAATAGCTACACATTCTTACCCCTATGTCCTGACATTTATTTAAGGTGATTTATGGATCCTTTGTATATATTTCCTCAATGAGGAAGCATGGAATTTACCAATCGCACGGTTGGTATTTGGGTTGGTTAATATAAATGTATTTTTCCCAACTTGTTCCGACAGGGTATACGGACCATTATACAGCCTAAAAAACTTCGCGGCTGTGTTGTCCTCCCTTCTACCAACATTTAATGCTCGTAAAAGCACACTCTCTCCAGTCTTGAACTTCACCAGTTTATGTTCCGCATTGAATTTTTCCGTGCGCTCCTCTGCGCACTTTTTAATGCGTCTTCTAGCCTCGATTTTCTTTATCTCGACTGGTATAGGCATATTATGCGTCGCTATCCTTTCAATGTGGTTACCCCAGACCCGGCCTGGCATTTCTCCGGTTTGGAGTTCATTCGGAGTATACCCAGTAGTAGAATTATAATTTCCATTTATGGCTGATTCAAAAAATTCTAGGAATTCCGGCCACTTACTCTGGTTAGTATTACAGTACGTACGGAATAACCGTCCCAACTCCTTGTTGACCCGTTCGGCCAAGTTACCTTGCGGTCTCCGGATCGCTGTTAGGACCGTCTGAACACCGTGTTTCTCAAGCTCGGAGTGTCACTTGGTGTTCGTAAATTGCTTACCTTGATCTGAGAGTATCTTCCTTACGGGACCATTTTTCGGCATGTATCTATTTAGCATAATGTTTTTGACAGCCGACGTTGTAGGTCTACCAATAGCATACAGGCTAACATGTTTGGTAAAAGCATCCGTAACAACCACAAGGTTCTTCATTCCACGCGCCGCCCGAGGAAGTGGACCCAAAAAATCAATGCAGACAAGGTCATTTTTATTACGTGCAACAATGTTACCCATTTCAACCTGGGTATGTTGGTTCGGATATTTCGCTGTTTGGCAGATGTGGCATGTGCGGAGTATGGCCTTTATTTTCCTGGTCATATTTAGCCACACAAAATCCTCCCGCATTGCCAGGTAACATTTATAAGGCCCCGCATGAGCCAGACTCTCATGACACATCCAGGTGAGGTCTTCCACCATCGCGTCAGGCACCATAATCTTCCATCCGCCACTGACAATTTTATACACTACGTCTTTATATATTCTGTACTTGGGGTTTTCTTGTATCCGGATCGCGTCACAGATCTGCTTCAATTTGGTGTCCCGCTGCTGTTCCATACCAATATTTTTTAACTTATTTTTAAGACTGTCTTCTAATTTATATTTGACAGCTAGAATTTGAACTTCCTGGTTATTAGACGCATGACGTTCTTCCACCATTGGAGGGTATCGGCTTAACGTGTCAGCTGCTTTGTTCTCGCCTGCCTTACAGTACTTAATGGTAAAGTCGTACTCTTGGATGGCCATGATCCAACGGGATATGCGAGCGTTCGCCAACTTGCAGCGCAACATGAACGATAAGGCCTGGTTGTCCGAAAGGATTTCGAAGTGTTGTCCAACCAGGTAATAACGAAATTTGCTGATGCAGTATACAATAGCCAATATTTCTTTCTCCGATGTGAAATAGTTGCGTTCGGCCCCTTTTAGTGACCTACTGCTGTGCGCAATTATTTTGTGCTCACCCTTCTCATTCCGTTGGTAGAGTACCCCCCCAATGGCATAATCAGAAGCATCGCAATTCAAGACATACGTGCCCTCTTTCTCAGGATGGAACACGTGCAGGTTTCTACTATACAAATTTTTAGTCGCGTCGAATGCATGCTGATGACGCTCCTCCCATCTCCATTTAGTACTCTTACGAAGCAGTTCCAATAACGGCTCAATTGTTCCAGAATATTCTGGAGTAAAACGTCGGAAGTAACCAGTCAATCCAAGGAACGCTCTGATATCCCTGGGTTTTGTGGGTTTCGGGAACTCCATGATCGCACGTATTTTTTCTGGGTCCGTTGTTATACCTTCTGCTGAGATAATATGTCCCAAAAACTTAATTTGCGATTTTCCAAACTCGCACTTTTCAAGGTTGAGAGTCAGGTTAGCGGCTTGCAATTTCCGAAATACAATCTTGAGATGTTCAAGATGTTCCTCAAATGATTTTGATATGACCAAAATGTCATCAACAAATATGCTGACAAAGTCCTCCACCTCGGGTCCCAGAGCTAACTCCAAACATCTGACCATGGCCGCTAAACTTGTAACCAAACCAAAGGGAACTACTCTAAACTGGTAGCATTTATTGCGATATAGAAATGCTGTGTATCTTCTTGACTCTTTGGCAAGGGGAATCTGCCAGAATCCACTTTTGAGATCAAGGCGAGACATGTATTTAACCCCTTGACATTTAATGAATAGGTTCTCCGCATTCGGAGCACAGTCGTAGCATTTTTTTGTAATAGAATTAAGATTTCTCATGTCGAGACATAATCGAATGTCGTTATTTTTTTTTTTAACAACAACCATAGGATTTAGAAAATTGCTATCAGTTCGTTCAATCACACCATTCTCAAGCATACTCTTAACTTCCGCACAACCTGTTGTTGATAGTGAAGGGGGATGGGGTAAGTCTTCCGTACAAATTTATTTTCATCGGTGACTTGAATGTTGTGTTCATATACATTCGTGGTGGTAGGTTTGTTTGAAAACACCGATCCGAATTTATCAAGCACACTTTGCAGTTTATCTTGCTCACTGCTCATTATCTGCCTGCTGTGTGTCCGCAGATTATGTGTTATCTTATCGGCAAGTTGAACAGCTGGGCGAGCTACAGTAGTCGGTTCACAATCAGACCCCGTCTTACCCCTCCTGCGTCCTAATCTGATATCGTGTTTACTATTATTAACAGTACATTTCAATATTTTATTTGGAAAATCAATGGTCGCGTGCAGTTTATTTAATGCATCCACTCCCAAAATAATATTATACACGAGTTTCTTGATAATAAGTACCGTGACTTCTATTTCCATTCCCTGAATGGATATTGTTATCATTGCTTGACGGTCAACCCTCTGAGATTCACCCGTCGCTGATTTTATGATTTTGTGGGTTACTGGCAGAATCGGGATTTTTTTAAAATGTTTCTTGTGCCTCTCTAGGAATCGCTCATCCATTAACGAGATTTCTGCGCCGCTGTCGAATAAAACCTCGCCGACACATCCGTTAATTTTCGCGTTGACAATGAGATCAGTGTCATTTTCAATACTAATACTTTTCTCACCTTCATTATTATTATTATTGCAAATTAAACTATCTCTAATTTCGGCAGGATATAGGCCGGACACCACAAATTTATTCTTATAACTAACATCTTTCACATTTGATTTATTGAACTGCTTTTTATGGTTACAACGGGCTTTTGAAACTTCATTCATACCTTTATGTGTATTAGTTACTCTTTTGCACGGACTCACGCCGTGCAGCCTTACACGTTTTTTGACTGCTCTATATCGGAATCATCTTCCGCTACTACTGCTACTTTATTGGTATTAAATTTCTGATTGGTATTTCTATTTGGTATTTTATGTTGTTGTTGTTGTGGTGACTGTGTTTGCTTGGTTTGATTTTGATATTGAAAATTTTTACGCGGTGTTTCATTACTGTTACCACTGTTATTCGGGTTGTCAATACCTTCCCATTTTGTAAGTAATATGAGTAGCTCTTCCCACGACTTAACTCCTTGCGTAAGGACGGCCACCTGTATACCGCGTCCAAAATGGTGCTCAAGTTTACTTACTATGTCAGGTTCGGTTAAGTTAGGCTCAAGATACCTAGCTCTTGATATCAACTGCATCACATATGATTCTTTAGAACCTTTGGTATTGGAATATTTTCCAAACTCCAGCTGCGCACGGATCGTCCTCTGGATCTCCTCATTCCAGTATCTGGCTCTGAAATGTCTTACCAGGTCTTCATACGTGTTGATTTTATCCTGGACAATAATGAACCACTCCGCGGCAGTACCCTTAAGTCGCCGCACTATGAAATTAATTTTATCAGCTTCACTTAAGTTGTCACCAATTGCCTCCAGATCCCGCTGGCAAACCTTAATGAAATTCATGGGGTTTTCATTCTCCCGTCCATAAAACTTTAGCTGTGAATTTACGTAATCCAAAGTCTTATAGACATACGTGGTACAGTTTAGTGGTGACGAGGTACTTTGCAATCGTGACACTTGATGTTGCAGCTCTTGAATCCGCAGGTCTTGCTCGGCCATTAATTCACTCACCGTGGATCTGTGTTGTACTACCTGCTCTTCCATTCCAGAGAGTTTCGCTTCATATTCACTAAGTCGTGACTTATTAACTTCCAAACTCGCCTCTATATCAGCTTTCATAGTTTCCACGGTCTCGCTAATACGCTTTTCTACCGCTTCTATCATTTGTTTGCTTTGTTTTGATTGCTCCTGCACGGCCGCGTATAATTTCTTGTTCTCGTCATGGAGTGATTTGTTTTGTTTCCCGGCTTCTACTTTACCAGATTTAATTTCTTCGGACATGGTTTCCATCTTCACTAACATGGCCGCTAAAGCACTCTCTATCCCTTTTGACTCCGCCATAATGCTCAAAATTCAGTTTAAAATTTAATAAATTTAAATTTACTGATTTATACGCAAAGAAAGTTATTATTACGACAAGATTAGAACGTATGGTAACCAGTTTATATGCACACAGAAAGCAGTTCAAAACATCAACATGTAAATAAACCTTATCTAACACACAACAACTAATAATCTACCTCCAATATACTGATAAAATCTGTTAATATATGAAATACAAGAGAATATGCACAATTGATAAATTACATCCTCAGATTTTCATATGAACTATACACATACAATTATTACGTTAATTATAATTATACATAGGATTTTACCAACAAATTTTTTTACTCATAGACAAATATATAATAGCGTAAAATTACCGCTATTTTACGAGCCCCAAGTTGCTAAGCGCCAAAATATCTCTATGCGACAACACAAATTACTAAACTATTGGCGCATAGGATATGATAGTATGTGTATCTTTAAATTAAAAGTCTATATTGGAGGGTTTAAGATTATTTATTGCACAAAACGCAAGTAATTGTTTATATGGTATATTTGATATGTACAGAATGTAATGTTTGATATAGAGTCTTCTTTTAAAATGTTAAATACTGTTCATACGCAAGACGTGATACGTTACATAAAGAAGATTCCCACGATGATGTTGCTGAAGAGAAGGGCAGGTCTTTGCGGTGTAGTTGGTTCGTCAGGTGCGGCTTATAAATGACAGACGTTTCCCCAGAAACGTTTACAGCTGGGCTGGCGTCCTGTAACAGCTGGGCTGGTGTCCTATAACAGCTGGGCTGGTGTCTTGTAACAGCTGGGCTGGTGTCCTATAACAGCTGGGCTGGTGTCCTATAACAGCTGGGCTGGTGTCCTGACAGCTGGGCTGGTGTCCTGTAATTCCCACGATGAATCTGACGCTTCGCACACACAACGGTACTACGGATCTTATTACTCGTAAAATTAATATAGAGTTTATGACCAAGTAATATCTCAGGTGACAGTGAGTTTAATCTAATAACGGTATATTGAACTTATACCACTCCGGCTTCTTCAAGTGTTCACGCGAATACCAAGGTCTACCGCGATCAGCAGACCACCCTATGAGGAAATCTTGCACTAACACGGAAACGTCTTGATGGAACAACTTACTATTGCGTAACTATTAATGATACTGACAATGCGGAAAATCTCGCACAGTGATACAGTTACACTCACTTATTACACACGTAATACTACAATACTAATATCGTGTGTAAAGAGTTAATATTCAACCGTTCTGCGTCACACGCGTTACTATCCCCGAATAGTCTTTACAGATTCCTGCAAGCGACAGAATCTTGAACAAGAATTGTATGTACCGTTCGCGGTAGCAGCAGTGAAGAACTGCCTGTAATTATACGCGCAATGCGTTAAAACAATACTGTGTGCAGATGTACTACACACACAGTTCTGAGTCTTCCCGTTTCACTAACGACGAATAGTTTTACAACACCTTGCAAGCGGTAGAATCTTGTACAAGGAGTGCACGTCCCGTTCGCGGTAGATGGCGTAGAAGAACTGCCTGTGTAACAACAGGCTTAAGAAAATTTCCAACCACCACTCAGCATTCTATTGGTGGACGGAAGTCACATGGTTAGTACACCGTGACATGCACTTTTCATGCTGTAAAGTGCATTTACTTTGTAACAGCATGCATAGCGGTAATCAGAATACCCTTATCTCATGCATAACTGCATACTTTACTAATATCATATATGAACGTAAATAATAGTCAGAAATATATAGGGATTGTAGCAAATACATATGTCTATGTTCAGTTCAATGTCAAACACAACGATAATTACTTCACGCACAGCCCGGGAAACGTTTACCACTCGCGCACGCGCGCACATTTCCACAAACACAGTACAGAATAACAATAAATAAATAATGCACAGTTTTACTAAACTAAACCCTTATCCTTACTAAATACAACTGATAACATAACCAAATTTAACCATCTACCAATATAAACATGAATGTCCATAGTCTGTGTAATATATGAGCTTGCCCCGCTTATCATGATCCTGTGATTCGTTGCAATATATATATATATATATATATCTTCATAACAAAACATAAATGTACGATATTATAAATCACAAAATGATGAAGGGTATGCAAAACTAACAGACTCAAACAGGCATGAGGCATATAGCCCTGTGCTCACTCAGACCGTTTTGCAATGTTCGCCAGTCCCACAAAATTACAGAATCATTTTCTTTACGCCCCTTTTGTACAATTGAATTGATTATATAGAGTATAAAATACAAGATTTTCGGCTGTGTTAGTTTTTAAAACAACTTGAATATTCAACAATGGACATGCCCGCCACGTGGCAAACTTTAAACGTTATCAACTCGCATCCACGTTAATTTTAAGCTAAATGTAAATCTTTTACAATAAAATGAACCATATATATTTAATCCACTTACCGGAGATCACTTAGCATTTATTTAATCATGATGAAAGGGAAATTACTACAATTAAAGAAACTTGCTCTGCCAGGAAAGACTGCTGCCTATGCTCGCTGCCGCTGCCCAGGTCCGGACTGAATCAAACTCGCGTCGAAAAACCTAATCACCCCTCTCCGTCAACAGAGCGCGTGAGCGTTCAATAAAATGACGTAAAGTTCATACAGTGCGCTGCACTCAATTACAATAATGCCACAATTCGGCATTCAATTATATTAATATAATTCTGCTTCATAGAAACGCCGTGTACTCACAACATGGCACACCCCCACCCCAAAAGGGCAACCCGGTTGCCTTACCTTTGGAACTCAGGGTACCCAGCAGTGTACCCCATATATTCTTTTGAAACCACGAGTCGCACCGGTTAGTCACATTAATCCTTGCTCTCAGGACTGAAAAACTCAACATAACTCCGACCATCCCCACGCGAGCCCTCTCCGCCATGCCAACCCCACGGGACCGCCCCAACACGTCACCCTCACTGCTGACCACCACCTACTTCTACTGCGGCCACCCACATACGCGTCCCTAGGACCAAACAAGGTATCACTAACCTTGGTATGTGAGTGACCATACTACAACTCACGTCCACCTCTTGGACCGACCAGCCATATGCCGCAAAACGAGGCATCACAATCCTTGCCATTTGACTGGCCCACATCCCTACACTAGGGCGGACGGCCCCGATTCGCCAGGCAGAGAAGACCGCATGGAAGGCACGCGAACATCAATCCCATCCCTTTATTTAGCTGTTAGTCTCCATACCACGAAAGGGGGGAGGGGTAACTTCTCTACTGAACAGTCAATACACCATATATACAACACACTCTTAACCCAAAAGAAACACAGGGAAATCAACCGAAGATGCGGCATAGCCATTTGACAACAAAAATCAAGTCAACAATAGATCAGCTGATGAAGTAAGCATGGTTTATCATATTAAGACAACAATTATTAAATTCCACCCTCCAAACGGCTATCAACGGCTCAGAGTCCAACCCGCCCAGATAACATAGTTTACAACGATACAGCTGCTCTGTATTTACAAAAGAACTCAGAATACAACTCCGCTGGACAATATCTGGAATCCCCATAAAACGACAAACAACGTATTTTTTTTTATACACCAAACCAACTACACTGAATTATAAAATAAGAACAACAGCAACAGCACCAACCTAGTCACAACATTTCCGAACAAATTCTTTTCTAACTCCTTTTTGATATTTTTTTTTTATATGCCTTTTCTAATTTTTTTTATATTTTATTTTATGTTTTTCTAAGGGGAGGAGTAGGAAAATCGGGAAGATGAAAAGGGCAAGGATCATTGAAAGGTCAATAGCTAGGACTAAGGGTAAGGACATGGCTCCCTCCGGAAATAAGGATGAATGGAGGAAACCAAGGCTCGCGTGGGCAGGGACGCGTCCCTGAAGTAGACGAACACCACTGGGACTGTGGGGAACATCTACCCGCTACCCATTACCCGCTTCTTCTCATCTTTCTATGACACACTTTATGTACTCGTATGTACTCGTTCCTTCCGGACACCACTCTCTGAGAAATTATCTCGTGTTGAGCTGTACTGATTTGTTTCTTCGGAATCAGAATCAAGGCAACTTACATCACTACTTTCACCCCGATTTGGATTATCCTCATTATCTAACTCCTCTGCTTCTATCTCCCCTGCTTCTCTTTCTTCCAACCCTTCCTTTTCTTCCCCCTCTATTCCTTCCTCCTTACCGTCCTCTTCTTCCTCTTCCACTTCTTCTTCATGCTCTTCTTCCTCTTCTACCATTTCCCCTTCTTCATCCCCATAATCCAAATCACCATCACAACACTGCAACTCCTCACCATCTTCCAGTCGCTCATCTGCTCCATCTTCACCCAGCTCCTCACCAATTTCTTCACCACCCTCGTCACCAGCTCCTTCACAAACTTCTTCACCAACCTCCTCTCCAATCTCATTTTCACCCTCCTTTTCATCAACACGTTCATCATCATAATTTAAATGTTCTTCATCATCAACATCATCGCCATCACGTCCACTACCACCATCATAATACTGCACATCTTCATCCTCTAGATGCTCATCTGGTCCACCTGAAATTCCTTTCCGTTCATCAGAATCCTCAGCACTACTTACAGAAGCCGTCCGCAAATCTGCACACACTACCTCATCCTCACTCACACACTCCACAACGCGGCCACCAAATTCATCCTCAATTTCTACCTCATCTCCTCCAACCACCTCATCTACCTCCTCTCCTTCAACCACACTTGCAGCATGGACATCCCCGTATCCATCCGCAAACTCAGACTCTTCAGTCTCCCTAACACCTATAACTATACTTCCCTGTGCAGCATCTGCAGACAGCTCTTCTGCCTCTTTCTTCGATTCCTCTCCTTCACCACTTTCAGCAACTATAGCGTCCTCAACATTTCCCACCCTGGAATCCAGCTGTGCAGGTCTATGTGCAATGTCTAAATTAAATTCTACTTTTTTTTACCAAATAGAAG
Organism: Magicicada septendecula; assembly: GCA_034769895.1. Lineage (NCBI taxonomy): Eukaryota > Metazoa > Arthropoda > Insecta > Hemiptera > Cicadidae > Magicicada > Magicicada septendecula. The sequence goes on from CM068373.1 coordinate 30,287,192, forward strand.
AATAATGCGACAATACAAGCATAGGCTGTAATGCGCATATATAATATAAAATAAATATTTAAGTTAATTTCAATAATATGTAATAGACGAGCAGGTGTGAGATTGGAAGCTGGCTTTCAAGCAGGAACCAACAGGTAAACATCACGCGATTACCGCTGCATGTGTGTATACAAGTAAATAGAGTGTGTGCGTGAAGCCTGTTTGATCCTGAAAGTTTGCAACCTCACCCCAAGCCAATGCTAAATTAAGAATATATTTAATATTAAGCAAACCATAAATGTTAGCGAGAAGGTAAAAACTTCTAAAAATGTGTAAAAATCAGACACAAGTGCAGTGCGAATTTTACGTAATTCGGACAATCAGTGCGAATCCAGTGCGATTTTTAAAGCATTATAATTACACTAGTGGTGCGAGCATCATGATAATTGCACATCACATAGGTCATTAAATTAGACAATATTTTATCGCCGTGAAATCTGCGTTAAACAGTGGGATTGGCGAAAAAGTGCAATTATGTGAAATGAGACGAGAGTGGGGGCTATCATGCCATGGTTCAACTCTCGACAGGCTGATTCCTGAATCGACAGCTGCAGTTTTCTTGGTGAATATAAATAGAAGCCCAGGAGAGCTAATCTCTCTCTTCTAACAACCCTCAGTCGCGGCGGTACGCTATGTCCGTCCGAGACGCGAATTTTTAACTACTTTGGACAAAGTTAGACGCTAGGTCTAACATCAGTATGATTTTTTTTAAAGCTTAACGTATAAAGTATTACGGCAAATGTTTTGATTTAAAGTATTAATGAAAACAATAATTAGAAAGTACCGTAACAAAAAAAAAAGTCGGACGTCTACAAGCAGTCGACAACTGAGAACATCAACTCCTGACAGAGGACGAGAGAACGACTAGCATAGGAACGAGACGTAGAGGACTAGAGATGGTTCTATCATAACAGCTACAGATCCAGAGCAACATGTCATCATAATCTATAGCAGCCAATGTACCATGAAGGACGAGAGACGAGAGGACGAGCCGTGAGGACAAGAGGACATCCAGGAGGAGCGAACCGACGGAATCACTGGAGGACATGGGACAACTCTGCAGAATTTAAGGTGACGAAAAGCCAATATATAATTATCAAAGAGAAAGACATTGAAAGACTTTAATAAAAAAAAAAGAAAACAAAAACAAAACATTTTTGTAAGAGTAAATAATAAGTACGTAGGTAGAGATAAAACCAATTTAATTTATGTGTAATCAGAATATTCTTTAATTATTTTTCTTTACTGAATGAATAGTCAGTGTAACGATAAGTTAAATCCTTGCTTTGAAAATGAACAAGTAATTAATTTATTTAATTTTTTTTTCTTAGTAAAAGCACATAACGTAAAGTCATTGAAAATAATCAAGTAATTGTGTTAAAATGATTATAAACTTGTAAAAAGGTATAAAGAAAATATAGAATAAGAATGTATTAACAAATTTTTAAAAGAAGCACACATTTAGACTGAGTAGTCAAGAAATCTTAGTATAATGAAGAAAAGTTTTTAATTCAAATTTATAATATAATATCTAGAATATAAGATATATGTTTGTGATGATAACACGGGAAGTAAAGGAACTTTGAAACCATAGATAATGGATATCGTATGGTGAATTAATCATTATTTTTATATCATTATTTTTTTATGTTTGTTTAAATTAAGAAATTGTGACGTCTCCCTTGTTAAGATATCACAAATGTCGGGAACCAGTTCAATTTGTTACCTCTTAATTGAACTAGCTGCCGTTGTTAGTAAACCTTAATCACTAACAAATTATAACATAATAATTTGTTATACATAATACACAACACCTCCAATCACCCAATACAACACAAACTAGCTGCTTTTAGAACCATGATACATAGACTTAACAACATCCCCTTAGATGAAATAGACTACAAAGACGAACTAAACACTATAAAATATCTAGCAGAATCTAACGGTTATGACAGAACAATAGTCAGTAAACTCCTACACAAAACACAAAACAAACAACAGACAAAGACAGAAAACAACAAATTCATAACACTAACATACATCAACAAACAAACAGAAAAAATTGCCCACAAATTCAAAAAAGCAGGATACAGAATCGCTTACAAAACTACTAACAAAACAGAACACACACTATCAAAACGCATGCCCAAAGCACAAAACAAATTCGATCTACCCGGTGTATATAAACTAAATTGTTCAAATTGCAGTAAATTCTACATAGGCCAGACAGGACGTAGCTTCAAACAGAGATACATTGAACACACAAAAGCACTCCACACCACTACAGAATCTACCTTCGCAAACCACCTCATTGAAGCAAACCACACATATAAAAACATCGACAATAACATGAACATACTACACGTACACACAAAAGGCCGAAAACTAGACACTCTAGAACAATTAGAAATATACAAACACACAAAAACAAATAAAAACGACATCCTAAACGAACAGACACAATTCAAATCGCACGCATTATTCGAACACATCTCACCACACACACACACACACAGCTTCAATCTTTCGAAACACTTTCTCGTCGCCAACAACAAGACGAGCAGCGCTACTAACGACAGCCTCTGATGAAGCCTTCTATAGGTGAAAGCCGGTTTAGGCTGTAAGGTAAAACTTTACGTTTTTACTTATAAAAAACTTTGTGTTCCGAGTCGTCAATATTATAGTGATATTTAAATTATAACACTTTATTATTCAGGAATTAAGCAAGGATTGTATAAATTTATTCACTCGTTAGGTGTTAGCAAAAACATCTCTTTATTAACATATTTACCTCTCATACTCTACTTTACTTTTAAAACTCAGATTCTAAAAATTTCTGCATTAAATATTTTGTATATTTTACTCTTTATTCTTTCTATATCAAAATCATTCAGCTAGATATTGTTTTAATTACCCCGGATCCGGGTAGCGAGTTTATTATGTTTTTATTACCACTTCAACCAAATTATTAGAAGAATAATTTTGGTTGTAAATTTTAAAATTAATTTAAATCTAAACATCGTAATATCATTACTACTTCATTACAGTGATTACAAAAATCTATATATTAAACTTTAAATTATCAAAAGTTCTTTACTGTTCCCTTTTTTTTTTACTGGTCTTGTTGTTTTACAGTGAATTTGTGTTACAAATATTATGTTTTGATATCACCTGAATATAACAATGTGTATGCTGTGGGGTCCATGATTCTCATATTCAGTCCTCTTCTAGGGTGTGATCCACGGTTCCTCTTGAAGTTCCATGAGGTTGATTGTTTCTGATAGTCCCTTCCTAGACGATTAGATTTTGGTTCTAGAAGTTCATCCGGTTGCTGTTTGTGTTATCTTCTTTCGGAGTCGGTAGTTTACATTTTACTTTTTGTTACAGTTCATATTTTATCAGCACTAAAATCTGGTAATTAACATTTCTCACCATTTACAGCTTGCTAAGAGATGTGTCGGCTAAGTTTCTTTTTTTTTATTCTTTGCATGTTTCTTCACGCACTACATTATAATTTTGTTTTTATTATTATTATTATACTACATAGGTCAAATCGAACTCATTATAAACTTGATTAAATATTGTTTAACGGTATACACCTATGTGTATGTTCACAACACAGCAGCTACATTCTTACATGTCGGTGTCTATCGGGCGAGTGAAATGCAATGTTTAGCGGCAAGGGCTCAGTAGCTGGCGCGGTTTTACGCACTTAGAAAATAGTTCGTTCTTTTAAGTTATATTAATTATTTACTAATTAAGTCATAATATATTATTTTACCTTTTGGTTACGAATTATGAATTTCTTTATTTATTTTGTACATATTTTATTTAATTAACGTAATTATTATTATTAGCTAAATAACACCGTTCTTAACGTGTTGGTACGGGACAATTTGCACGTTGTTGCATGAATCTAGGCATAGGTAAGGGGTGGATAATACTCTTACTTATATTGAAAGCAATTTTTTATTTGTGCGATTTAAATATTTTTTTAAATCGTCACATCCTCCTGCACTTAACGATGATGTTGGGGTGGTGGGGTAATAATAGAAAATCTAAAAAACACAATTATATTTGGACACAGAACTTCATACTGAAATTTCTCTCTCTCAGATTATTTCTATTCATCAATTGATTATCTTACAATTACACAAAATATTTAAATTCTAATACATCTACTACACATAAAACACACAAAACATAAATCTACCTTATTTTAAATCTTACATCTACTACCGGTTTTTTTGTTTGATTTCTTCACTCGTTTTACGGAGTTATACTCATGAGTAGGTTACTAATAATAATCCCGTATTGTAATAACAATCGAATTGCTTTTAGTTTACTTCGCTAGGAATTCGTTTTTTCTTTCTCGTCAGCTGACTTCTCATTCTTTATACCATTCTCGCAGGACTTTAGCTAAAGTTGATCAGGCCTCGCTATTATTCGTACGAGGGTTTTGAGTTTATACTCATTTACGATATATGATGTTGCAAAATCTTATCGTATTCCTGTATAAGTCTATACAACATTTTTTTATTCTCAATACTTAAATAGTATTCTCTGTTTGCTACCTTTCTCGTAGTCGTGCTTCTGTATTTTGACACGAAAAACATTTTTTTATTTGAGACAGATGGCTTCGGCGAACGTAATTTTCTGTGTTGGGTTCATACAGAGCTACAGTAACGGGGGTGATGAACTTATGAATTTGGTAGGGGCCACACCATCGGTATGATAGTTTCGCAGTGGTCCTATCAACGGCTTTACTCATTGGATGCGTTTTAATTACTAAATCACCTACCTTATATTCTATTTGCCTATTATTCCGCTCATGGTATTTTCGTGATTTTTGTAAATTCGCTCTCAAATTTGCACGAGCTTCGTTCCATATTTTTCTTACGTTATTCGTATTCATGTCACGGGGCAATAACTCATGGATTTTCCATTTCGTGGTTAACGGATGGTTGGGTTTATATTTGTAGAGTAAATCAAATGGTGTTGATTTATGGCCTTCATGATACGCTGAGTTGAACGCAAATTATATCCACGATACATTTTGATCCCAGGTTGTCTGGTCTTTAGCGTGATAAGATATTAGAGCTGATTTTAAATCTGTACTCGGTCACTGTAATATGATTTATCTCTAATTTAAAACACATGTCGTTAAATTCTTTCGATTTAAACTGAGGTCCATTGTCCGATATTAGGTTTAAGGGCGTACCATAATCTTTAAATAGCCTTTCTTGTAGAATTTTTATTGTCGTAGATGCTAATGCACGTCGCATAGGATACATCCACACGAATTTAGTGAAGGAGTCTACACAAATTAATAGCATGGTATTTCCGGATTTAGAACGGGGATAAGGTCCAGAATAGTCTATGTATATCTTCGAGAAGGGAGTTGTGGGTATCTCTGAGATTAATTTTCCTACTTGACTGATTCTTGCTGGCTTGCTCAGGGCACAGATTTCGCATTCTTTCACGAACCTTTTTATTTCACTGTTCATGTTTTCCCAATGGTATTCCTTGCGAATACGATGTATAGTTTTCCTAATTCCCATATGAGCTCCAATGGTCGATGAATGGTAGTATTCCATTAACATAGGTTTGATTATTTCCGGGGCGATTACTCTCAGTAATCTTCCGTTTGCCTTTTTAAAACAAAGTACTCGTTTACTCAAGGTATATTTGTCAGAATAATTTCCTTTTTCTATTTGTTCTATTATTTTGCACAATTTCGGATCTTGTTGTTGGTGGTATGCGATATCCTTAAATGCAAGGGGAAAGTTAGTAATTAGCGTATTAACGGTAGTGGTTTCAACATTTTCTTCGCCAGATCTAGTATTGGGTAGGTGGAACATGCGGGATAGAGTATCGGCTACTACATTTTGAGTACCACGAATGTGTTGTACCTTGAACTTGTTGCAATTCAATCTTAACACCCATCTTGTGATACGACCTAACTGTTTTGGGTGGTTCAATAACCATGATAAAGCTTGATTATCGGTTTCTAGTAGAAATTCCTTATGTTCCAAAAATGGTTTGAATTTGTCAAAGGCGAATACTACGGCTAAACATTCAAGTTCATAGGCTGAGAACTTCCTTTCTTGCTCGGTCAATGTACGGGATGCATAGCTGATCGGGAGTCTAGTATTATTGATTTCCTGATATATTACGGCTCCTAATGCTACACTTGAACTGTCAGTCTGTACGACAAATGGTTTACTGAAATCCGCTAACTGCAATACCGGTGGGGATATTATGCTTTCTTAAGTGTTTCAAACGCGTCTTGGTGTCGAGTAGTCCACTCGAATTTCGTTCCTTTCTTTCTTAGTGCATTCAATGGGGCTGCTATATCCGCTAAGTGGGGTATGTACTTATGAAAATAATTAATCATACCTAAAAATCGAGCTATACCTTTGGCGTCTCTCGGCGGTAAGAATTCTCGGATTGCGCGCGTACGTTCGGGATCGATGCTAACCTTACCTTCGGCTGATACTATGTGACCTAAGAAGGAGAATTGATTTACTGCGAAATTCACTTTACTCGGGTTTACCGTTAGTCCAGCTTTCTTTAACCTGGTCAATACTTCACGCAAGTGATCAATATGTTGATCCATTGATTCACTATATACTACTATATCATCAAGATAGTGATATACAAATTTAAATTTAACATCATGAAAAATTTTTTCTAACAGTCTGCTACATACTGAACTTCCTTGTGATATACCGAATGGTACTCTAGTAAATTGATATAGATTAAATGGGACAGCAAAAGCAGTTAAATGTTTTGATTCCTCAGCTAGTGGGATTTGATGGAATGCTTGGTTGAGATCCATTATGGTGAAGATTTTCGCTTTCGTAAAATAGTGAAACGCGCTGTGAATGTCGGGAAGTGGTATCGATTCAAATTCTATACTCTTATTTAGCTGTCTATAATCCACGACGAGTCTATGTTTGTCAGTTCCTTTTGGTACTAGGAATGCAGGTGATGAGTATGGAGAAGTTGACTGTTCAATGACGTTCTGATCAAGGAGTTTGTTAATGTGGTTTCTCATCATTTCCATCTTGGGCGGTGATAATTTGTATGGGTAAAGTCGTATTACCTTGTTGTCATTAAGATTTATTTTATATTCGATTAAATGGGTTAATCCTAACGTGGGAGTGAGTACTGTAGAAAATTCCCTTATTAACTTTTGGATTCTTAGTCTCTCATTTCCTTTTAAATGACTCAGACTAGACTCTTTATGCTCTGATTGAATAGTTGAGGTTTCACAATTAACGTCGTTACTTGACTCGGAGTCGATCTGATATTTTCGAGTACGATCAAATCTGAAGAAATATTGTTTTGCATACATATCAAGGATTAAGCCAGTTTTACTTATGAAATCCGCGCCTAATATTAAGTTTTGTCCTAACACTTCAGCTACTAGTAGGGGAATATACCAAGTAAAATTCTTTATTTTTAATTTCACCGTAATACTGCGCGATATCTTTAGGTTTTGTTTATTTGCGGTTGCACACTTTATGTTCACGTTTTGGCTACGTTTAATCAGATTATGACTATCTAATACTGTGGCTAACTGTTGACTAATTATACTACGGGTAGATCCGGAATCAATTAAACCAAGGGTATTCGTTGCTCCAAGGTCTATCTGTACATAGGGTAGTTGGCAGATACTTGTTTTACATGCACCAATAGAGTTGCACTTCTCAATAAATCTTGTTAGGTAAGGGTATATGCGTTTATTTCTATTTATTTTTACTCTATGATTATTATTGTTTTTACCTTTCCTTCTGGTGCTGCGGAAGACGTAGGATTTTCGTTCTTCCAGCTTCACATGTTTTTTGATTGGTAGGTTTTCTGTTGGTAGCGCTTTTGTTTACATACCTTGCTAATGTGTCCGGCCTTTCCACAGTTATAACATCTTCTTTCGTCATTTACTTCGCTCGTAGGTTGTCGGGGTTTTGATCTAGAGTATGAAATATGGGGGTAGCTTTGGGCTTTATATGTACTTACGAATCGCTTATCGTAGTAGGTTCGGGTATCTGTTCCAATTGGTAGAGTTCGGAATGAATCTCTGTGTTGAGTCTGGGACATAGAAACGCGTCTGTTCTGGTCAGAATACCAGACGTTGGACGAATGTATACAACATAGTTCTAGTTCGGTGAAAGTGGTTGGTCGCTTCATGAGTACTAGGCGAGATCGCTCCTCGGGGGATAGTCCGACTAAGATATTGTCTACTAACTGTTGTTCACTCCATTTGACTTGCAGCAATAAGGCAGATTCTCTTATTTCAGATATATAATGAGCTAATCTCTCGTATGCTCCTTGTACACGAAGTACTAGATTCCGCTTCAATTCTTCGTAGATACCGGTGGGAATTAAATGTCTTATTAGGGTTGTATGAAGTTCTTCTATTGGGTGATTATGCCTTAAGGATTCTAACACACGATCTTTTAAAGGAGATATACATTTAGGTAAAATTACTTGTAATATCTGGTCATCTCTTAGTTGTCGCAGATCCTTTAATTGTAAAAGGTGCTTGAGAAAATCTAGGAGCTTTGTAATATTCAGCCCATCAGTGATTGGTATGTCCGACAAAATATGTTCTACAGGGCGGGTTATCTTTCCATAAAGCTCTGTAGTTAGATTAAATAGAGTCGTCATTCTCGGTTTTTCCGGAGATTGATTCGTCGGCAAGTGAGAAGGTAAATCGTATGTACGAGACATATTCTCTAGTTCATTAGGGAGTAACGTAACGTTTGCTGGTTGGATATTTACTTGACTATCAGTTAACCGTTCTTTAAATGGATCTATATTGGATTCCTGCAGAAACTGAAACTTTACAGTACCGGTTTGCTGTTCTTGAGTAGGAGATTGGGTAGGGGAAATCTTTACTTTCGTCATTGCTTCTTCAATCTCTTCTAATCTAAACGATTCAGATCTTCGACGTAATTCGCGCATTATCTCGGGTAATTGTTGTAATGCTTCCTCCGCGAATTTTTGTACATCCGGTGGGGTAACTTTATCACCGGGCCAATTCAACAAATTGGTGATACGGTGGGTCAGATGTTCGATTCTTTGGGTGGTGCGTAAAATTACTGCGGGGGATTTTTCATCACGCAGGGTTTGTGCGATCGAATTTAGTTCTGTATACTTGTGATAGCATGTTTCCTTTTCGCTTTCAAAATCTAAAACACTTAAACGATTTGTGTAATGAGGGTTTGTCCGGTTTATTTTCACGTAACGTCTTGCGAAGTTCCGCGACAGTTACATTTGAGTAGGGAAGACCACGCAATAATGCTTCATAGCTTAATTCGTCTTTCAACAACAAGTCGGGGTTAAATTGAGCCATTTTTGTTAATAACAACTTTAAATACACGACGTATTACGTACGACAAATCTTATGTCATCTATTTTAAACACTTATAAAACGTGAATTCATTTAAACACACATATATATATATCTTATTACATATAGAATCTTATATTAATTAATCAAAATAAACTTATCTCACAACAATTCAATTTTCTGTACTGTCATATATAATTAGTCTAAACAAAACGCTAATACCATTGTATAGTAGAGAGAAATTTCATATACGAAAAGTTCATTGCTTTAACAATAGCACAAAGGGTCAGCTGTTTTGGGGAGTCGTCTGTTGCATAGGGTGGTAACATAGGTAGGACAATTCAGAACAGGAAAAGATCGTGTCTAAGGTGGTCTGTTTGGTTAGCGAGGGGAGGTTTTGAATGAGATGCGTGCATACAAAGGGGGGGGAGTTTACATTCCTCAACACGTATTTAACATGAACCAGCTTGTTCATACCGACAGGTTTAGAATGGAATATTTACCAGCGATGACTTGTTTATTACGGCAATCTCACGATACTAATATTATTATATCTTAATTAAAACTTTACTCATTTATTTGATCCCGATTTCAGAGTGAATAAATTTATGTTTGTCAAAGTTATTGTTAAAGAATTATAACAATGTACACAATTATTATTTTTTATTATTTTTTTTTTAACACAGAGCAGATTATTTTTACACAATAGCAGAGTGGCGCAATTCTGTGACGTCTCCCTTGTTAAGATATCACAAATGTCGGGAACTAGTTCAATTTGTTACCTGTTAATTGAACTAGCTGCCGTTGTTAGTGAACCTTAATCACTAACAAATTATAACACTTTATTATTCAGGAATTAAGCAAGGATTGTATAAATTTATTCACTCTTTGGGTGTTAGCAAAAACATCTCTTTATTAACATATTTACCTCTCATACTCTACTTTTAAAACTCAGATTCTAAAAATTTCTGCATTAAATATTTTGTATATTTTACTCTTTATTCTTTCTATATCAAAATCATTCAGCTAGATATTGTTTTAATTACCCCGGATCCGGGTAGCGAGTTTATTATGTTTTTTATAAAATTAAGGATTTTACAATTTTTATAAAATTATACAGGCTGTCATGACACCTTAAATTTATAATTGTAGTTTCTTGTTATTATGGCAAGTCCAGATTTTCTCTATAGTTATGAATGTATTTTATAAAACTATACAGGCATGTGAAAGTTTCTAAACGGGGTGGTGATAAAAATATACAGGCTGTGCGCCAGGCTTTATAATTGTAATTTGTCTGTGATTATGTGATGTATATGTATGTGTGTTATATGTATGTGTTTTAAATTATGTGTTATCTTTAGGTCAGATGTTATGTGAAGGAATGATATTTACATGTTATAATTGAAATTGAGTTATTGAAATATTCAATTGAAATTGAAATTGATTCATTGAAATTGAAATTGAGTTATTGAAATTGAAACTATTGTTATAATTGAAATTACAGGTAATATTGAAATGTTATTGTTCAACGTCTGTCATAAGTGGGGAGACTGTCCCACTACAAATCCAGCAGCGGTGAGGGTGGGGAGTCTGGAGACAGGGAGTGCCGATTCTGCGCGCCAGCAGCAAGCAGTTAAACTATGTAAACTTTTAAACTTGTTAAACTACTGTATATATAGGCTAAACTTTTAAACTTGTATACTTTATAACCAAAATTGTACTGTGAACAATATAGTGTTCTTACTTAGTGAACTTTTGCGTGAATCTTATTTCACCTGCCTTTTAAACTCAAACAGTTATCCTGAATCATGATATTTGAATATTCAAAGAAAAACTATAAATCTGTGATGAATTAAATGTTGTTAAATTTTGGAATTATGACAACTATGAAATTTAATAAAGGTTTGTTATCTTGTTTGTTAATACCGAGTTTAATTGCAAGTCCCGTCTCACTAGACCCAGCACACCTTATGCTTCTTCTAGGCCTTCTGCCTAGTCCTAAATATCTATTAGCCTCTCCTTAAAAAAAAATTATAAAACAGAAATAAAAAAATAAGGAGGGGTTACAAATCGTAGCAGAGCATGGTTCTATCTAGGGTTGAACCCTTCGGTCCTTTGGTGTGACGGGGCTTGCAAACTCGGAAACAGTCTGGGAAAATTGGAACTTAGAAAAATTAAAAGAGAGTAACATATATGCCTATGGTTGTGTCGTGTTCAATGTTTTTAAGTATTATGCTGATGTACGATTGGTCAGCCTGTTTTGAACTTGTAAACTTGGTGCCGCCACGAGGCATGCATTTTAGTTGGAATATTTTTTTTGTGGACTTCGGAGACTTTGAATTACCGGAGATCTGAGGCGTTGCGATGTATACTCTGAGGAGTATACTGTATCATTAATTGATTTTTGAATTATAGCGCGTTTGCTTGGCGGGATACGGTATGGCCCGATCGGAAGTCGGTACTGTTGCGTCTTAGACGCTCTCGAAGCAATCTTAAGTTAGTCTTAGAACGCTAGTTGTTGAGTTAGCTGGTGAGAAATGAAATAACTATGTGGACTGTATATGTTTTTTGGAGTTAATCATTTATTGAAAATTATTAGAAAATAGTTGCTGGCGCATGCAGTTTAGCGCGGCATAAATGCCTGAGAATTAAGATAGAATTAAATATTGAAAGCCATAATCGTACGTAGAGGCCGAGATCGCCTAACTAATTATCGCATGATGATCATGCTAAAATTTGAAATATTGAAAACTTTATGTAGCCGCGGATGGCGAACTGAGGCAAGTTGCCCGTCCGGAGTCTTGCAAATAACTAACTAAATTTGACTGATCCTAGCCTGCATACAAGCCGGCAGCAGATTAGCGGGGGAGAAAATGACGTCACTGCACGCGCGTCGCAATGCGGATATTACAGTACAAAGTTTAAATAAGTACAAAGATTAACCATACTGCCCGGACAAAATCGGGCGATTTTGCAACTTAAGTCGATGTGTGAATAGTACATAATAATTGACATTACATGACACCAAAATTCAATAATACATAACAAATGATAATACAATAATACAATAACAAAGACATAATAATTGACATGCATAACAATAGAGCAATGATACCAAAAGAAATTCAATAGTACACAACAATATGATTGACATACCAAATTCATGTAAGGATACATAATACATAATGATTTACGTTACATAGTAATAGAATAATGATAATAAAATTCCATAACACATAATAACATGATAATGATACATAATAATACAATAATCAGACAGACATAATAGTTAGGAGTACATAATAATAGGATAATGATCCCAAAAAATTCAAAAATATATAACAATATGATAATATAATGATAAAAGACATAATACATTACATGCATAATATTAGAATAATAATCTCCAAAAAATTCAAAAATATATAACCATAGAATAATACAATAGTAAAAGACAAAATAATTGATATGCATAATATTAGAATAATAATTCCCAAAAAATTCAAAAATATATAACCATAGAATAATACAATAGTAAAAGACATAATAATTGCTATGCATAATATTAGAATAATAATTCCCAAAAAATTCAAAAATATATAACCATAGAATAATACAATAGTAAAAGACATAATAATTGATATGCATAATATTAGAATATTAATCCACAAAATTCAATAATATATACAATGGAATAATACAATAATAAAAGACATATAATTCATATGCATAATATTAGAATAATAACCCACAAAAATTCAATAATCCCTAATATCATGATAGTGATACATAATAGTACAATAGACATAATAATAATATAATAAGAATAACAATGTAAAGCATGTGATCGCACGGGGAATGTCCCGGGCTTGGAGCACGATAATGCGATAAAGTTCACATCACTGAATACATGTCGCATGAACGCTCATGCGATTAGTCTGAGGCCACTGGAAGTGGATATAATTTATGAATGGGCCGACGTAGGATACCGTTTGCGGTGCGAACATCCGCGACGCGCACTATTGAATCCTGACCCGAATAGACCCTGAGTGACTACCCCGCGTTTCCACTGCAGTGGGGGGGGGGGAATTGTCTTCCAAGATAAGGACAAATTGTCCGGGAGCCAAATTTTTTGACGGGATGCGCCATTTGTTGCGTTGTTGCAACTGGTGCAAGTAATCCTTCGACCACCTTTTCCATATAGACAGGGTGAATCTCTGGAGCAGCTGCCATCTTCCCAGACGACCAATATTGACTTTGGAGTAGTCAGCTTCCGGGAGCGCAGTGAGCGGAGAACCAACCAGGAAGTGCGCTGGAGTTAAAGGTTCGGGGTCCCTAAAGTCATTTGATATGGCGAACAAGGGGCGTGAGTTAAGGCAGGACTCTATTTGAGTTAGGATAGTGTAATACTCCTCAAACGTAAGAATGATTCCGCCGACAACGCGCCGCAAATGAAACTTGACGCTCTTGACTCCACTTTCCCACAGGCCACCGAAATGAGGTGCTGAGAGGGGGATAAAGGACCATTTGATGCCTTGGGCATTGGTAAAATCCTGGGTGGTCTGTTCAAATCCATTAGATTGAAAAAGTTTGTATAATTCGTGAAGTGTACTACTAGCACGACGAAAATTTGTACCATTGTCGGAGAATATGTGAGCAGGGATACCTCTACGAGCTATAAACCGTTTTAAGGCAGCTATGAAAGCGTCTGACGTAAGATCTGAGACTAGTTCAAGGTGAATGGCCCTAGTGGCCATGCATATAAATAGAGCAATATAAGCCTTTGACGTCGATTTGGAACGCTGCCCGCCATGATGTATAAATACGGGACCGGCATAGTCGACTGCAGATTGAGAAAATGGCTTAGTAGGCGTAACCCGGGAAGGGGGTATTGTCCTAATAATTAATTGGCTTGCGCCCCTAGCACGGAATCGAAAACAAGTGATAAATTTGTGTATTACTGATCGTATATAAGATTTATCATTAATTATCCAATATTTCTGCCGTAGAGAGTACTGAGTCAATTGTAGCCCAGCGTGTAGTAGACGAAGATGCTCGCCTTCTATGATTAATTTGCTGAGATGAGAATGTGGGTGGAGTATGATTTGGTGTTTGCTATCATAGGTAAGCGGGGAGTGCTGAAGGCGTCCGCCCACGCGTAATATCCCCGCACTGTCCAGAAAGGGGTTAAGTGAAAGAATTTTACTATTATTAGGGATACAGCGTTGTGCCTCAAGTTCCTTGATTTCGATGTTAAAGTGCGATCGCTGGGACTGGCGAATAAAACCCAAAAGTGTACCATGTAACTCATGGGAAGTTAAAAAGGAAGTGTCTCTATCAGCTATGGGGAGCCTAGAGTTCCGAATGAATCGACGGCAATACGAAAATACACGAAGGAGTTTTGAAAGCGAAGAGTAGTTTTCAAAATAACTAGACGTAGATGAAGCGACAATCAATGAGGTTTGGACCTGCTTACGTTGTTCCTGCTCAAGATCGGGATGAGTGCACGGTGAATAGGCATCGAAGGCACTGGTGGGCCATGATGATGACTCATGGGACAACCAGGATGGACCATACCACCATTGTGGGTGACCGTGTAAAAAACGGGTTAGACAACCACGCGATAGAATGTCGGCAGGGTTGTGCTTGAACTTATGTTCCAGTGATTGAAATCTGCGGATAGCTCCGGGAAGAGAATCGCCCAAATGAGAATTGTATGCCCTTCGAGGTAGGGATACCACAAATCTACCATCATTATTGCGGAAAGTATTAGCGACAAAATGACTTTCGCATTCCGAGTCCTCAACGGAGGGAGCACGAGCAGCAACGTCCTCTAAATTCCAGAAATCCTTTAGTTGCGAGGAAATGGCATTATTATCCTCGCATGCTATGAATGACGATACAGGCTTTGTCATGTCGACATTAAAGGGCAAGTTACCCGCAAGAATGAAGAATGAATCTCCTGTATTATGGGAAAGTGTGGGCTGCGGATGAATTTGACAGTTCAATTAATTGTAAATAGTACTGGGCACCAAGTAACACGTCGATTTGCGAAGAAAAAAGTTCAGTTGCGGGTCAGCTAGGAATATGCCTTTTGGTATACTTAGGGATGAGATATCAAACGATTCCTCAGGAAGATTATTCGTAATACTGGGAAGCACAGGGCAATGCACATTCAAACTAAAATTCTTATAACGAGAATGCAACCTTACCCTAGTACTGAAGTCAGCTTGAGATAAGGAATTGTTTATAACGGTGATGGGTAATTGAGATTTAGTTAGTTTTAGACCCATGCGACGTGCGAAACTCATGGTGCAGAAGTTAGCTTGCGATCCTGAGTCCAATAAAATCCTTACTGGGTGCTTCCTACCGGCATGGTCAGTTGTCATGCAGACAGCGGTGGATAATAGAATGGATTTGTTTGTTTGCAGTTTCAGTGAAAATTGAATGTTCCTACTCGAAGCGTCATTGCCTGATATGTGGATCATTGTGTGGTGGCGTTTAGCGCATGTCCTGCAAGCAAATTTGGAAGGACAGTGTGCGAGATCATGGCCTGGACGTATGCAATTTAAGCAAAGTTTATGTTTAATTAAAATATTTTTTCGTTCAAGGGGAGATATAGCCACGAATTGTGGGCATTCAGAGAGGCGATGTTTACCACGACACAGCTGACAAATCTTATTGCCGATATGAGAATGGAATGTTGACCTAGTAAGATCGGCCGGTTTAATAGCTTTGCGATAGTGAGTCTTATCGCTAACTTGTATTCTATTTACTGAACTGGTTGAGGCACCGACGTTCTGCATTAATTGCCTTCTACTATTTAAAAATTTAATAAAATTATTAAAATTAGGAAATCGCTCGTCGGACAAGCTTTCCTTCCATAGCCGGCATGTCTGATTATCGAGTTTTTGCGTTAAATATTGAACGAAAATGATTTCAAAGGTATTTACCGGTAGATTTAATGAATTTAAAGCATTTATATTCGCGGTGATCTCGTCAATGAATTTGGAAATGCCAACCATGGACTCTTGTTGAATGGACTTCATGCCCAAGACATTCCCTATATGATAGGCCGAGACAATTAATTTGCTGTCATACCTGGCCCTCAATAGATCAATGGCTACCGCATAATTGTCATGGGTTATTGGGAGAGATTTTATTACATTTAAAGCTTCGTCTCTTAATGGAGAGTGTAAATAGTGTAATTTCTGAATGTCCGTCAGGTCAGTTCTGACGTGTACTAGTTCCAAAAACATATTATAATAATGCTGCCAATCAATAATGTTGCCTGAGAAGCAGGGCAATTTAATTGGCTCTAACTGTATAGAGGAGGTTTTAATTGGCGTAACTTTAGCTTTAAACAATGGTTTTTTGTTCACCTCCTCTACTTGTTCTAATCAATGGTGTAGCTTGCACTCAATATTACAGAGATCATCCTCTGTTTGAACCCTGTCACTGACTAATGTGAAATCGGAATCATCAGCCTCAATCTGGGACTGAATTTCATCATACTTCGCGGACAATTTCATCAAGTGGCGGAGTTTAATTTTTAAGGCATGGTGATCGCTTATGTCCGGATCGAAATTGTCAGCGAATGTATTTACACGGGAGATAGAGGCCTTAATTGTGCCCCGTTTCTTAATTAACGCCTTCACATCAGCCATGACTGAAATGCAAAATGTGATTCGGAAAACGATAGCTAAATATAGAAGAGGTGAACAATTGTTGTAATTTGAATAATTTACTAAATCCTAATATAGTGCGGGAGCCAGTGATCAGTATGCAACTTAATCTATTTCTTATTATAACAGGTACTTATTTTCTTTAAAAAATAGTTATGGAAGTTATTTAAAATATAAATCATTCAAAGTGACAATATACATATAGCCTTATCACATCACTTAAGTTTCTTAATGCATTATTGTACATCTGCGTAAATGAAAATTTAGGTAAACATACAAGTTTATGGCCACTTGACACTAATATCTGTTTATGTAAAATTATTAATGATTAAATCTGTGCTAAAATATTACTGACTTTGCTGTACATAAAAATTATAAATGAAAAATTATAAGAAATGCAAGTTCATAGTCACGTGGATTGTGAATCCTGGCGTGTTCAAGATGGCTCCGATCCTGTTGTTGCCTTGGTGATCCTGTTCGGCAGGCCTTAGATGTTGGCGCAACTCTTGTTTCTGCTGGTCGGGTAACGCTTGAAGTTGTAGCTCTCCGTATAATTTTGAAGTTCTGGAATTTCGGTGCTGTACGACAAATGATGACGACTTGTAGTGTCTTGCTGTCTCAGATATGATGCTCTGCAGAATCTTGCAATGTCACGTATGAAGTTTTTTGAGAACAATGAAGGCGTGCAACGGCCAGCAATCTAAAGTTTGAAAGTGTTCGGGCTTGAACCAAACGTTGTTTGGGCCCATTAAATGAAATATATCTGAGAATCTTGGTCCGAATCACGATTCGGATCCGGCCTTGGTGGACCAAAATGTTGCGTCTTAGACACTCTCGAAGCAATCTTAATTTAGTCTTATAACGCTAGTTGTTGAGTTAGCTGGTGAGAAATGAAATAACTAAGTGGATACTGTATGTATTTTGAAGTTAATCATTTATTGAAAATTATTAGAAAATACTTGCTGGCGCGTGCAGTTTAGCGTGGCATAAATGCCTGAGAATTAAGATAGAATTAAATATTGAAAGCCATAATCGTACGTAGAGGCCGAGATCGCCTAAGTAATTATCGCATGATGATCATGCTAAAATTTTGAAATATTGAAAACTTTATGTAGCCGCGGCTGGCGAACTGAGGCGAGTTACCCGTACGGAGTCTTGCAAATAACTAACTAAGTTTGACTGATGCTAGCCTGCATACAAGCCGGCAGCAGATTAGCGGGGGAGAAAATGACGTCACTGCACGCGCGTCGCAATGCGGATATTACAGTACAAAGTTTAAATAAGTACAAAGATTAACCAGGTACCGTCAGGTATACCGACGTATAGTTCATTGTGTGAAGATTTTTTGGGAGATTCAATGTTGTTCTTTGGTTGTCGAGCATGTATTGTGAAATGTGATGTGATAGGTGTTAGGTGTTGTGGATTTTGTGTTTTATGTTAGTATCAAAAATGGTTTGTCTTCTTGCGTGGTGTGGACGAGAGCTGGTTCAGGATAGTGGGTCAGGTCTTCGCAACGCTAGGGAACCCGGGGTCTACTTGAAGGAAGAATAGTACTCAAGTTTTTCTGTTTTGTAAGTAATGTTTGTGTTAGGTATTGCGTTGGGATTTATGTTTTGTTGTAACGTATTGTGTGTTGTGTAATTCTGGCGGGGGTATGTTATCAGAGACTGCCCAACCCTATTTCCGGCGTTCTCCAGAAACTACCGGTGTTGGATGGACAAGATGAGGGCAAGTTGTTGGTTTTCTTGGACCTTGTCCTGCAGTTGGCGGATTTCCCGGGGCTGTCCGATGGTGTCCTCTTGTCCCTTATATATCCGTATTGCCGGGGTTCATTGGCTGCGCTGGTCACCAACACTCTGCGTCGTGGCGGCAGTATCGACGCTCTCCATGGGGAAGTGTTGGACTTCTTCATACCCCGTCGACGACGTGACCAGTTGAAATTTAAGTTGTTCTATCGTGTACAGGCCAACGGAGAGGCGTTGGCGGACTTTGTGCATGATATACGCAAAACGGCCCGGATTTTAATGTTGGGGTTGCCCGAGAGGGACATTATACAGGTGATTTTGGAGGGGGTGACTCCCAAGAGAGATCTCGTTTGGTGTTCACAGACCATCCACGTTGTTTTGCGGACCTGGACCGGTTGTGTGTGTTTGCCAGAGCGGTCCAGGCGAAGGATGAGTCCCGGGAAACAGCTGCCAGAGGTGACCCATACTCAAGTGGTTCATTAGAAAGAGCTAAAAACGACGAACATGGTGGTTGGTGGAGAACACAAGAAACTGCAAGAAAAACTGAATATTTTAGAAGTAGGAATGGAAGCTACAAGGAGGTGGCAAGCGAAAAGACGGTAACAACAATTACAGAAGAGAAAACAAATAAGTATGAAATTAACAGTGGAAGAAGAAGTTATATTAGTGAACCAACATCGGCAAGTAGGGATCCTGTAGCAAGGCTTTATTCCTATTTGGAAAGAAAAGAAACTTTAAACGTACCAGATGAATTACAAGTGCCTAATAGAGTAGTGGATGAAGGTGATGAGGAAGAAGAAGAGGGGAATTACTTCGGGGGATCAACACCAAGCAACAAGAACACGTCTGTTAACACTGAATTAGAAGACTCAGATATGACGCCACAGTTGAATCCAGATGCCGCAGAATTTGTTCCGGTATCTCCATCTCGGTTCATGATGGATCCCGATCCTGTAATACCATTATCACCTACGCATGGATATGAGAAGTCACTTGATGGTGTAGCTTTACCATCGCAATTTAGACATTGCACATAGACCTGGACAGCTGGATTCTATGGTGGGAAATGTCGATGACGCTATAGTTGCTGTAAGTGGTGAAGGAGAGGAATCGGAATTAGAGGCAGAAGAGCGGTCTGCAGATGCTGCACAGGGAAGTATAGTTATAGGTGTTAGGGAGACTGAAGTTTCTGAGTTTGCGGATGGATACGGGGTTGTCCATGCTGCAAGTGTGGTTGAAGGAGATAAGGTAGAAGTTGAGGATGAATTTGGTGGCAGCGTTGTGGAGTGTACGAGTGAGAATGATGTAGTGTGTGCAGATTTGTGGACGCCTTCTGTATGTAGTGCTGAGGATTCTGATGAACGGAAAGAAATTTCATGCGGACCAGATAAGCAACTAGAGGATGATGAAGATGTACAGTATTATTATGGTGGTAGTGGACGTGATGGCGATGAGGTTGATGATGAAGAAAATTTAAATTATGATGATGAATGTGTTGATGAAAATGAGGATGAAGATGAGATTGGAGAAGAGGTTGGTGGAGAAGTTTGTGAAGGAGCTGGTGACGAGGGTGGAGAAGAAATTGGTGAGGAGCTGGGTGAAGATGCTGTTGAAGATGGATCAGATGACCAACTAGAAGATGGTGAGGAGGTGCAGTGTCGTGATGGTGATTTGGATTATGGGGATGAAGAAGGGGAAATGGTAGAAGAGGAAGAAGAGCATGAAGAAGAAGTGGAAGAGGAAGAAGAGGACGGTAAGGAGGAAGGAATAGAGGGGGAAGAAGAGGAAGGGTTGGAAGAAAGAGAAGCAGGGGAGGCAGAAGCAGAGGATTTAGATGATGAGGATAATCCAAAGCCGAGTGAAAGTAGTGATGTAAGTTGCCGTGATTCTGATTCAGAAGAAAGAAATCAGTACAACTCAACACGAGATAATTTCTCAGAGAGTGATGTCCGGAAGGAACGAGTACATAAAGTCTGTCATGGAAAGGTGAGAAGAAGCGGGTAATGGGTAGCGGGTAGAAGTTCCCCACAGTCCCAGTGGTGTTCGTCTACTTCAGGGATGCGCCCCTGCCTACGCGAGCCTTGGTTTTCTCCACTCATTCTCATTTTCGGAGGGAACCATGTCCTTACCCTTAATCCTCGCTCTTGACCTTCAATGATCCTTCCCCTTTTCATCTTCCCGATTTTCCTACCCCTCCCCTTAGAAAAACATAAAATAAAATTTAAAAAAAATTAGAGAAAGGAAAAAGAAAAATCAAAAAAGAACTAGAAAGAATTGGCTTGGAAATGTTGTGACTAGGTTGTGCTGTTGCTGTTGTTGTTTATTTTATAATTTAATGTAGCTGTTCTCCTAAGTGCGAATTTTATTTAGACTTACCGGGGAGACTCTGTGGTATAGAAGATTGGGGGTACTATGCAGGGTACCCCAAGTTTCAAGTGTGTGGCAACCATGTTGCCCTTTTGGGGTGGGGGTGTGCCGCGATTTCTAAAAGAATTCGGGCCACGTACAAAAATAGAATTAATGGAATTGCGAGTTATCATTATGTAACGACGGTCTGCAGCGCCTTGTTTTGGTTTCTGCTTGCCAGCGCGATCTGTTGACGGAACCGGGTAACTATGTTTCCCGACACAAAGCATTTTTCGCATGTTCGTTCAGTCGGACCTGGACGACCGCTCCGAGTACAGCCTATTCTTCCGGCAGAGCTAAGTTCTTTATTTGTTGTAAATTCTATCTTATCATGACGAGTTAAACGCTCATCGATCTCCGGGTTCCCGAGGGAGACGAAGACTGGACTCCAGAATGGTGGTATTCCACCTTCCACCATCGCCTGAACACACGTAAACTCTCGCCTCACCTGCCGGAAGATAATCGACTGTAAAGCATGCCACAGTAACCAACGGGGAACAATCTGGACCAATTAAGGTGATATTCAACCAATTCTTATTCACACTAGGCCTCTACAGGAAACACCATGTTTTTTGCATTTAACATACACTTAGATTGACTTTTTTTACACCGTTAAACTGTTTAATCGGGTGCGTGCCGGCTGGACAGTTTTCATGTAACCTGGGTTTAACAATACATTTAGTACGAGAACAATTGTAGGCCCGCCCGCTGGATGTGTCCAGCGCGCATTAATTTTATGCTCTATAATGGGTTTGTAAAAGTTTGTGGGGGACGGATTTTTTTATTAAGTAAATGGGTGCTGTTGTACGATGAGCTGAACCGGCTGGTTAGGTTTTATTTTTATCACGGGTTTTTTTGCACATAATCACTTTCTTTTTCGTAGAGGGGCTGGGGTTTTTCTTTTATTCTGCTATCAGGACGTGTTACTTTTAAATATTTCACTAAATCAGGGGTAGGCACCTGTTGGTGCAAATTCATGCAAGCTTCCGACATGTTACCCTATATCGGGTCAGGCGCTGGAACATGTCAGCAGCCGGGTCAATTCAAATTTTCTTTAAATTTATAAATTGCAATTTTTTTTATAAAATTATACAGGCTGTACTGACACTCATATTTATTATTGTCTTTTCTTGCTGTTATGGTCAATTCAGATTTTCTTTAAATTTTTATATTTTTATAAAATTAAGGATTTTACAATTTTTATAAAATTATACAGGCTGTGCTGACACCTTAAATTTATAATTGTAGTTTCTTGTTATTATGGCAAGTCCAGATTTCTCTATAGTTATGAATGTATTTTATAAAACTATACAGGCATGTGAAAGTTTCTAAACGGGGTGGTGATAACAATATACAGGCTGTGCGCCTGGCTTTATAATTGTAATTTGTCTGTGATTATGTTATGTATAGGTATGTATGTTATATGTATGTGTTTTAAATTATGTGTTGTCTTTAGGTCAGATGTTATGTGAAGGAATGATATTTACATGTTATAATTGAAATTGAGTTATCGAAATATTCAATTGAAATTGAAACTATTGTTATAATGAAATTACAGGTAATATTGAAATTTTATCCTGAACCATGATATTTGAATATTCAAAGAAAAACTATAAATCTTTGATGAATTAAATGTTGTTAAATTTTGGAATTATGAAAACTATGAAATTTAATAAAGGGTTGTTACCTTGTTTGTGAATACCGAGTTTAATTGCCAGTCCCGTCTCACTGGACCCAGCACACCTTATGCTTCTTCTATGCCTTCTGCCTAGTCCTAAATATCTAGTAGCCTCTCCTTAAAAAAAGAAATTATAAAACAAATAAAAAAATAAGGAGGGGTTACAATTCTTCCAAGGATTTGACTCCTTGCGTGATTACAGCAATTTGGATACCGCGCCCGAAATGGTGTGCTAATTTGTTGACCATTTCTGGTTCTAGATATTTGGCCCGCGATACCAACTGGATTAAGTAATTTTCTTTTGAACCCTTTATATTGGAATACCTACCAAATTCCAGCTGTATTCGGATTTTCCGTTGTATTTCACTATTCCAATACCTAGCCCTGAAGTGCCTCACCAGATCTTCATAGGTATTAATTTTATCCTATACAATAGGAAACCATTTCGCAGCGGTACTTTTTAACCTCCTCACTACATAATTAATCTTATCCGCTTCGCTCAAGATGTCCCCTCTCACTTCCATATCGCGCTGGCAGCTTATGATGAAACGGATGGGGTTTTCGGTATCGCGGCCATCGAATTTCAACTGCGAGTTTGTATCGTCAAAGGATTTGTAGACGTAGGTTGTATGATTAGCTGTTGATGATGTATCTTGGAGTCGTGATAGTTGTTGTTTCAACTCCTGGATATGTAGATCTTGTTCTGCAACCAACTCACTTACCGTGGAAGCATGTTGTACAACCTTTTCCTCGATGCCGGCGATCTTTGCCTCGCACTCGCTAATACGTGAATTATTTACTTCGATTGCAGTTTCAATGTCGGCGCGGATTACCTCCACCTTCTCGCCAATCCGTTTTTCCGTGGCTTCCAGCAGTTGCTTGTTCTGTTTGGCCTGGTCGTGCACCGTGGTATAATTTTTTTTATTTTCATCGTGAAGTGCTTTGTTCTGTTTAATCACGTCCTCTTTAGCTGAATTATTATCCTTGCGCATCGTTTGCATATTAGCCAAAATCGCGGCCAATGTTGTTTGCATATCCATTGCTGGAGTTTGAGACTCGGTCATTTTGACAATTTATATTATAAATCTTACTATTAAAATGAGTTACATCAATAATGTAGATTATGTAATTGATTTTCTGATGTAAATGAACGATGTTGTGTTGACGAGGAGCATTTTATTTTGATGTATTAAGGAGTAATATGAAGATGCTTAACGATTGTTAAGTAAGTAATTTGTTCTAATGTAGTTGATTTATTGTGTTTTACTCTATATAAGGAGTTTGTTAATTTTGAAATGTGAATGGAATATTTATAGTGGAAGGTATTTATACGTTGTAATGGAAATGTTTATTTAAATTTTGATGGGAATCAGAGCGATTATTTTGAATTTTGGGGTAAGAGTTAACGAGAGAAGGTTATACAGAATGTTGGTATGGAATTCTTATAATGTATTATACTTAGACCAAGTATTCATCCATGTGTAGGATCTATAAAAAAAAAACTCAGTACTGTACTTCTTAACACAAACCAACACAGCTAAGGGGAACCAGATCAGTTAGGGATATGTTGTTATGCCAGGCCACTATTTGATATTTTTTGATTTCATGTTTCAGTGTCTGGTGATGCTGTGGCGGCAATCTGTGCTGGCCTGCGCGCCAGAGCAGGAGCGTCAAGTGCCTGTCTGGCCTTGCGGTGTTGGGATCTCGAAAGAGAAGTCCAGTAAGGTCATTCAGGTGCCGTCACAGTCACTGGACCAGGGGTAAGTTAACCACAATTTTGAATAAAACGTAGAGGGGGTTGTGGCGACATATCTTGGCTGATCCCTTTAGAAAGTATGAGAGTGTCAATGAGAGCTTTTATGCTTCGGCATAAAACCTCTCATTGGGGGGGGGGTATTGTAATGGGTCTAAATTTACATAAATATTATTTTCAAATTTTATGAATTCTATAACATGTGCAGATGAGGCCCTCTTAAGGTGAGACGATTGCCAGTAAATGTTTTCACGACCATATATGGTTATGCAGCAAATCTTGAGTTTATTTGCAGTCAGTGACTAATAACGAAGGAATGTTGTTGACGAAAATGGCGAGTTAAAAAGGTGATACCAAGTTCAGCGAAACTTTTCAATACTGAGGACGAGACGTATGGCGGGGAGCGGAGTGAACCAGTTTAGAGACGACACAAACGGAAATTTTTAACACTGAAAGTCAGTCGACCACCATCTTTTGCGCTGTGCAGCAGCAATCGCAGGCGCCCACATAACCAGCATAAAACGTAAATCAGACAATGTGAAATTCTAACTAGTTTTGGAACATAAAAAATATAAATCATGTAAATAATCAGTGATCAGTAAAAAATTTGGAGTGACAGTTTCGGCCGTAAAAACGTAAAAGTGAAAACACCAAAAACAGTGCACGCCACAAGGAGACGTCCCAAGTGGTGGATTTCTACGCATCCTAATCAAGGGAAGTAATAATTAACTACTGGCATTTTTTAAATTGAGCTCAATAAAAATAAATGTAGAAGTGTGAAAGTGTGCGTGATTGAATGAATAAAAAATATGAAAATAAGGAGTGACGAGTTTGCGTAAATTTTAATATACGTAATCTATGTTGAGGTAATAGTTATTGTTGATCAGTTTTACGCCTTAAGGCTAAATAAATGTTTTCATGATTTGTTTCATGTTATCAAGAGAAAATAAATAATGTTATAATTTTCTTGATATTGTAGAAATGGCTTGTATAGAGTGTTTAACTTGTGTCGTTTATAATTTTGTAATCTCAATATTGAGTTTACGCGAACGTTGTTAATGGTTCGTTCGATGTTAGAAAAGCGTCTAGTAGCCTGTGTGCCTTACCTGTCCCTTCTCACTCTTTTGTACTTCCCGATAGGCGCCAAATTGTTTTGCGAGAAAACAATTAAAAGTTTTTACCTGGATGATTTTACAGTGTATTCGTGTAAATTCGAATAGTTCGCCGACTGGCATGAACTCGAATCTCGTTTGAGTGGGGGAAAACGTGTTACCAACTTGAAATAATGTTGGTTAGGTTGACTCACTGCTACACAAAAAAACATACATAATATTTTTCTATAAATAATTGCTGAACAGTTGTTAATGGTACACACTTTTTTATTTGGCTCAGAACTGTTAATTCTTGTTAACGCTTATACAAAAATTGTAATTGATATAATAATTTTAGCCTCGGCAATAAATAGTCGTTCACTCAGCGGATGGCTGGGTTGGCAATACAATGTTTCAATTCGCCACAAGACAGCGTTGATTATTATTTACAAAATAAATTTGCCAAAATAGAGTCCTTTTAAGTACGACAAAGAAGTTTTAAAAATTAAACCTGGTAGTCGTGGGACTACCGGTAGACGTGGAATCATGGGCAGACTTGTGCTTTGGGAAGGAATGAAGGGTTGGTTAAATAAACAGCTACATAAGTTTCAATGTATTTTATTTATTCATATTACGCCTTCCATATTACTCGCACTTGAGTACTCGTCCGCTCCGAACACTGTGGCCAAGAGACTTATGTATGATGGTACGCACGGTCTTAGATCACTCTTGAACCACAAGCGATCGCAGATCCCACACACCGAGCCGAACGGATTGTTAATAAAGTGCTTAGAGAATTCCTCGTCGACTCCTTTGAAACAGCGACTTGGACCGGGCTGTTCTGCGCAGAGCATCGAGGGTCCAATGTTGTCGAAGCACAAGTTATAAATGTTCTCATCGTCTGTTTTCTTGCTAGCTAGCCGTACGCTCGATCTGAGTCGATTTGGGGGCACGCCGGATGACCCAGGTATCGGAGATGCGGGCCGCTTGGGCGCTGACGGGGTTTCGTCAATCTTCAAATGGTTGCCATTTTCTAAGCTCTCGGCCGATTTCTTTGATTTTAGTCTCAAACGATAGGCCTGTTGACGCTCTGCATAGCATTTGCCGGTTTTTGGTTTGAAATTTTTGGTTCGAGTTTTATCGCGATTTTTAGGTCGAGGCATTTCAAATTTTTGAGTTCAAATGTTATTATTTTCTGTGAGTGCGTCTGGTACTTGGAATTGGTGTTATTGGAGAGACGTAGTTCTGAGGATCACAACGCACTTTGTATTTTCGCGATCGGACTTGTAGTTCCCGAGATATTTAAGTTTTAGTGGAGCAATTTAGAAATTTTCGGCGCAAAAACACCCTCACGCAGACAAAGCCTAGATGCGACTGAAGTCAGTTGTCAAAATTCTCAGTACTATTGTTGGAAGGGGGCCGAGTGACTCGATCACCTGACACCTGGTTTGCTGGGATTGGTTGAGCGGTTCGTGAGATAGTGGTATGCCGAAAGTACATTTGAAACATAACGGTCGATTTTCGAGAAACGTGCGAGTAAGACATTACATACCTATGGATTCCATGTCAAAACAAGATAATAAATTACAATATATTCACTTAATGTTCGTGATCATTAAAATCAAACAAGGTTTACTTTAAATTCAATGTTGTGGTGTTAAAGTGTGTGACAGTGTCGTTGGTGTAATACATAGGTTATCATCAGTTATTTAGTGTTTACAAATTATGTTTGTTCATCAATCCTTGAAAATTAATACCTTCAGTAATAGTGAGAGTTCACAATTTAGTTATAAATTTGAAAGAGAATTTATTTTAAGAGTTCAATGAATTCAGCAATACTTATCGTCACTTGATAGGAAGTGTATTGTCAATAGTTAACGTAGGTTAGTTCGTCGATGTTTATTCTTCTTTCTTCAAAGCTTGGGCTTCAGTTACGTCTGGCGTCTTCTTCTTGTTAATTTCCTTATATTCCATGCATCTGGATTAATTTGAACTGGTCCTTGGTCTGGTTGATTGTAACATCCTCTCATCAGTTGGTCTGGTCCTTTCCTTCATAAAATTATGGGCACTTTTTTATGTTTTATGATAAAATTTTGGGCCCTTCACGGCGTGGCGTCTCTTCAGTTAAGCGTCACTACAGATGCTAACGTTCCTAACTGAAAATAGTCAATATTCTGCTGTTGTCATGGTGACTCAAAATTTCTGATTGGTTATTATTGGCTTAAGACCATTGTTAGGAGATTTGAATTTTTATTTAAAATGGTCACAGATCTTCTAAATGCAATTAATCCTCGGTATTCCCTTTTAGGT
Source organism: Magicicada septendecula (assembly GCA_034769895.1). Classification (NCBI taxonomy): domain Eukaryota; kingdom Metazoa; phylum Arthropoda; class Insecta; order Hemiptera; family Cicadidae; genus Magicicada; species Magicicada septendecula. Next base: position 30,315,257 of record CM068373.1, read on the forward strand.
ATTAAATATCATTACCACTGTTCGTATTTTGGTTCAAGGATTAATTTGACATCCAATACTATTGTGTTTACTTAGGTATTAACATTTTGACAGTTCTGTTGATTTTGTTTAATTACAGTTTTCTTAATTTACATGATTACTTTAATATTTCCTTCTTAACATGATTGTCTAATCGTCTTTTATTGTTTATATGCCTTAGTTTTGCTAATGTCATTGTTTAATTCTTAAAATTGAAGTTTTTTGTAGTTTTACAGTTAGGCATTTGCCTAGGCCTAAACAGCAATTGGCTATTTTTCTTAAATTACAGAGATTACATTTTATTTTCCCCTTGTATGAGTTCTGATTGATTTAATACATGATTTTGTTCATTTGTTCTATGGTTTTATGTCTGTTCTTGTAATTACATGTGATTTTATGGTTCCATATTCTGGCTTTTCTATTGTCATAACTGCCTTTTAGTATCATTGTATTTGTCTGTATTTATTTTGTTTCTTGTTTACTGTCTTTGTTTGTTTTTAATTATCATTTCTTATTATTTATTACTTAACATATAACATTGAATCTTATGGTTTAATAATTCCCACAGACATAATTCTATTCACTAAAACATAATTATTTACTTTTCATTACCCACAATGTTCATTTTCATCATCTACTCATACTCTTTGGTGAGTAACAATTATTACATGGTATACAAAAAATAAACATACAAACCTTAATTAAATATTTTGAACAAAATTATAATTCTTTATTACTAATACTATATGACCTTGGGTCATTAACATCACACTCTAATAACAATTTACTATATTTTTATTAAAATCTTTTAATGATTATGTTATTATTAATTGTCTTTCCCTTACCATTTTGGGTTAACAATATTTGGTTTTATCCCTCTGTATATTAGAAATTCTCTATGCTGTGTATTAACACACTAATAGTTCATTTTTCTTAAACTCATGGGTAATAATATAAATTGTCACTTAGAATATTAATTGTTCAAAATTTAAAACATGATATGTAGTTACTACTACTGCTAACTTAATTCTACTACACTTTAGTTTAGTTTATCACATACTGGTGTTCACTTATAATTGCTTTTAATCGCCACAGTCCTTCCTGTGTTTAGCAATTATTACCTCTCACTCACTTTTTATGCACTTATAACCTTTTTTCACTGACTTATCAGTGTTTATCACTATTAATGGGGTTACATTTACTTTGGGGTATTTTAATGCTAACACCTTGCACTCTATATGGTTTAAGAGTTACTGGTGGGTATTGCTTACTAAAATTCTCTTTCTCATTTGTTTAAAAAATGTTCATTATCATTTTAACTCACTATCTCTCACTCTAATAAGTTTGATTATACAATTAATAAGTTTGTGTCGTGCTAGTTTGATTTGTCATAGTTATCTCTATTTATTTGGGTTAGTGTACCCTTCTACAATTTAATTCACTAAAATTGAACACTTCTTATTATAGGTGGTTTGTCTGTGTTTTACAATAATCATCATTATATACTATTATCATTGATTGGTCTCTTTTCACTTGGTCTATCACTGGTATTGTGCACTTTCACTGTCTTTACTTCATTTTGTTATATTTTATATATCCCTTCCTTGGTGTTAGGGCTGGTTCTATCTTCTCACTTCATTCTTTATTATTTATACATCCTTAGGTTAGTGTGTTGGCTAGTTCTAGTTTCTCACTTACAAATATCATAATTTATTTTATATCCTTGGTTTTTGGGGCTGGTCCTACTCTCTCACTTACCATCTATTGGGCTATTGTGGTTAAATCGCCATGTATCATCGTTTTCAACGTTTTGGTTCGTTGTTTGTTACTTTTTTATTATTAGAGGTTACTTTCATGATTACCTTGATATGTCTGATCATATTATTATTTTGAATCACCCATTCATTAATCTCTGATTCATCCCTTTTCATTATAGTGTTAATTATTTAAATAATTTATTTTGTCATGTTTCTTCATTATTGTTAGGTGAAGAAATGTACCATTACATATTGCCCTGCCACTAAAATTGATTATTTCAGCAAATATCGTTCAGGTTTTTGATTGAAAATATCAATCATTATTTCATTTTATTTTCTTAATCACTGGTTAGTTTTGAGGTATCGATTCTTACCATTTTTGAGTGTCAGTATTCTTCTTGAGTTTGTATCATATTTTAGTTTAATGTTCTTATCCCTTTGATATCTAATTCCCTAACATTTTTTCCATAACATTATACTGAATCGGATAGGAGGGGTACTTTTGACTCCATTGCTCCACCGTCAAATACACATTTGATTGCTGGATTTATCTACAGTCAATCATTAATACAATTATAAAAGTAGTCTTAGTGCGACTATAAAATAAATATCAATTGTAGGATTCTCCACATTATTATTATTATTCAGTTTATACAATACATTATTTCAAATTATAATCTTTTTCTTTTATTCACACTCTTTAGCTCTTAGTGATGCGATATTATTAGTGGGTATGGTATACATGATCTTTTTATTATTTGTTTTTGTTTATTTTTCTTCCTTATTTAACAATAGTTACTTATTAATTGGTTTCAGGATGTTTTTTCTTGTGTTTAATAATATTTTTTCATAGAGGATTGGTTATATGTCCCCTTTCTTCTTTGTGTCTTTGGGTCTATGATCTCGTATGTGTTATTTTGATTCTTTACTTACTATGTAAGGTCCTGTGTAAAGTAATAATAGCTTCTTGGCTATCCCTTCCATGGTGCTTGGTAACCTCTGTTTTTAAGTAATATTTGCTCTCCAATCTGATATTGTATGGGTTTCAGTTGCATTTGCTTATATTTTTGTCGGATCTTGTCCGTCTTCTCTAGTATCTTATGGTGAAATTGCACGTCATCGAACTGATATTCTTCTCCATTGGGAAATTGAATTAAAGAAGTAATCTCTTTTGTCACCACCTCCTTCAATGAAAATTGTGATCGGGTAAGATGTTTTTATGAAGTTGACAGGCTCTCGGAATTGAATTTCGCACTGACAATCTCTGACCTTTCCAGGTGTATCTGAAAATATGTGCTTGTAGCGCTTATACACTTCTGTTAGTTGTTCAGCTTGTTGAACTGTTAATTGTGCGCTCGTTTTCTCTCTCTGGAAAGTTCGGATTTCTTCGATTTTTTCTTGCCATAGTTCTTCATTGTCGGTCTCGTCATAAATTCCATTATTCGGTGTATGTTCTCCAGTATTTCTAGATATGGTACTATAACGTCTCTCCTGTTAAGACATTATAACACAGGGAACCAGTTTAATTGGTTGCTTTCAATTAAACCGGCTGCCGTTGTTAGTACAAATTACTTACCAACAAATTGGGAAAATATATAGATCAGGAATTTGTCTAAGGTACGTAAATTTACTCACTCTCTGGATTTTAGCAAAAACATCTCTTTATTATGATTTCTAAAATAATGATTTAAAAATAACACCTTTAATGGTTATCTTTTTATTTTTACGTTAAAATAAACTTCTGATAGATTCTGCATCAAATGCTCTTATACTCTTTAAAATGTTACTCTGAAGAGCTCAAACCATACAGTTGTATATTACATTGAATACCACGGATCCGGGTTTTAATTTTATAATCTTCTAAAATACTTCAACATTATGCAAACTATTAGAAGAATAGTTTGATCAAATTTCGAATTAATTTTTACCTTTAACCATCGTCAGATTACTATTATTTCGTTACAGTAACTACAAACATTACTATGTTAAGATTTACATGATTAGAATGAGTCTTTACAAAAATGTACTGTTTTTGTTGTGGTTGTTAGAAAACAATATAAGCACAGAAGTTACGCTTTAGTGTCACCTGGGTATAATGTAGCTCTGCAGCTGGTTCTCTTGCTGATCCTCTTCAGTAGGTTTTCCTGGATGTTCTTCTTTGTCGTTGGGTTCCTCCATTTAGTTTGTTGGTTCTAAGTTGTGATCTAAGTCATGACGCTAGGATTCTGCTGCCTGGAGCTCGTAAAGTTGTCCTCGTTGCTTCACTCCTGATGTTGGTGTTCACTTTTCACATTTTAGTTTTAACTGCGCTAATGTTACCTTTTATATGGTATGGAACATACCTTACAAGTTAGACCTTTTCATAAAGAGATGTGTCGGCTATCTTAGTTATTTTTAATTCTTTCTCTACATTTAAACTACTTTACTTGTTTTACGTTTCACTTCATTTCAACTACATGTGGAGTATGTAACCACGAAACACTTACTTTCTGCTACATCGTTTTGCAATATATACACACGTTCACCTTCATGACACATGGTAAAGCTGTTAACTTGTCAGAGATTCTCGGTCGACTGGGGTTGATTTTGCAGCGGTGAGTAGGGAAGCGGGGGCAGTTCACACGCCGAGAGAAAAGTAGTTCGTACTTTTATTATTATTATTTTTACACTAATTAACTACTATTAATAATCCTACCTTTTCTTTATTGAGTTAGGTATTTCATTTATTATTATCACATCTTTTTATTTAATTAGAATGATTTTTTAGTATTCGCTTCATAACAGTATAATTTGCATGTCCGTACTAGCCTTTTCACAAGTTGGTACAGGTATATAGGTACAGAGGGGAGGGTGGATTATTTTCTCATGTGTTATTTTGAATAAAAATTATTTTGTGCTATTTAAATTTCCTTTAAATCATCACATCCTCCTCTACTTAAAGAAGAACACGGGGCGACGTTAGTGGATATTAAATGGATATCTAAGAAATACAATTATATTTGGCACGGAACTTCGTGATGAAATTTCTCTCCACAAGGTTATTTCGATTCACCAATCGATTATCTTACATACTATACAAAATACTTAAAATTCAATACATATACAACACATAAAATACACAAATACATAAATCTACCTTATTTCTATTTCTTAAAGCTACTACCGGTTTTTTTTTGTTTCTTCACTCGTTTTAAGGAGTTACACTCATGAGTAAGTTTCAGCATATTTCAGGTATACTAGTGTGTATCTGTTTACGTTTATACAGATATACAGTATTGCTGTAAGGTTAAAGTTTCTCTATCGTTCTTACAGAAGGGTATTCGCACCTTTATAATTTTCAACGCGTCGAATCGCTGATTATTTTGTCTTCTTTGTGGTCGACTACTCCTCTTATTTCCTAGTTTTGTCTTTCTCTTAGTCGCAAACGTGAACTACAATTCAGTGTATTACTACTATCATGTTCATCGCAAGCAGTAACATGTTATAGGTTATTAATAACAATAACATATTGTAATAACAATAGAATTACCTTTAGTTTACTGAGGTAGGGGTTTGTTGTTCGTCAGCTGACTTCTCATTATTTATTTTATTCTCGCAGAACATGAGCTAAGGTTGATCAGGCCTCGCTAATATTCGTATGAGGTGTTTGAGTTTAGACTCAATTACGATATAGGATGTTGCCTATATTTTAATCTTAATACTTAGATAGTATGTTTAGTTTACTATCTTTCTTGTAGTCGTGCTTCTTTATTTTCACGAGAACAAATTTTTATCTGACACACATGACTTCTGCGAACGTAATTATCTGTATTGGGTTCGTACAGCGCTACGGTCACGGGGGTGTGAACTTGTGAATCGTGTAGGGGCCACACCATCGGTAAGATAGTTTGGAAGTGGTCCTATCAATGGCTCTACTCGTAGGGTGAGTTTTATACATGACTAAATCACCTACTTTGTACTTTATTTTCCTATTATTCTGCTCATGATATTTCCACGAATTTTGTAGATTCGCTCTCAAATTTGCACGAGCTTCGTTCCATATTTTCCTTATATTATTCCCATTTATTTCGCGGGGCAATAATTCATGAATTTTCCAACTTGGTGGTTAACGGGTGGTTCGGTTTATACTTGTACAGTAAGTCAAATGGTGTTCATTTATGTCCTTCATGATACGCAGAGTTGAAGGCAAATTGTATCCATGATAGATTTTGATCCCACGCTGTCTGATCTTTAGCATGGTAAGATAATTAAGGCTGATTTTAGGTTTCGCAAGTATCTCTCAGCTAGGTTTCCTTGCGGTCGGTACTCTGTGACTGTAATATGATTTATTCCTAATTTAAAACACATTTTATTGAATTCCTTTGATGTAAACTGAGCTCCGTTGTCAGATACTAGATGTACTGGACTACCGTAATCTTTAAATAGTCTCTCTTGCAGAATGATTATTAGTATTCGTACGAGGGGTTTTGGTAGGGAGTTTGATGTATTGGGGTAGCTCTGGGTTTTAGAAGTTCTTACGATACGCTTATTGCGGTAGTTACGAGTATCCGTCCCAAGGGGTAGAGGTAGGAATGAATCCCTGCGTGGAGTCTGGGACATTAACATGCATCTGTTCTGATCTGCATACCAGACGTTGGATGAATGTATACAACACAGTTCCAGTTCTGTGAATGCGGTTGGTCTCTTCATAAGTGCTAAGCGAGATCGCTCCTCGGGAGATAGTCCTACTAAGATAGTGTCTACTAGCTGTTGTTCACTCCAGTTAACTTGTAGTAATAAGGCCGATTCCCTTATTTCAGACATATAATGAGCTAGTCTCTCGTACGCTCCTTGTACACGAAGTACTGAATTCCGCTGTAATTCTTCGTAGATACCGGTGGGGATGAAGTGTCTTATCAGGGTGGTATGTAGTTCTTCTACAGGGTGATTATACCTTAGTGACTCCAACACACGATCTTTTAAAGGAGATCTACATTTAGGTAGAAGTACTTGTAAAATTTGGTCATCTTTTAGTTGTCGCAGATCCTTTATTTGTAATAGGTGCTTGATAAAGCCTAGGAGTTTCGTAATATTCAGCCCATCAGTGGTTGGTATCTCAGATAAAATACGTTCTACGGGGTGGGTTATTTTTCTATAGAACTCGGTGTTGAAATTTAATTGAGGTGTCGTTACAGGTTTTTCCGCTGGTGGATTTGTCTGTAAGAGCGGAGGTAAATCGTAATTATGGGTAATCTTCCCTAGTTCATTTGGAAATGGCGAGGCGGTTACGGGGAGGGTATTTGCTTGTCTTACCGTTAACCGATCCTTACTGGGTTCTATAGTAGATTCCTGGAGAAATGGAAATTCTACAGCACTGGGTTGCTGTTCTTGAGTAGGAGATTGGGTGGGGGAAATATTTAGTTTCGTCATTGCTTCTTCGATCTCTTCTATTCTAAACGATTCGGACCTTCTACGTAATTCGCGCATTCTCTCTGGTAATTGTTGTAAAGCTTCTTCCGCGAATTTTTGCACGTCAGGTGGAGTAACTTTGTCACCGGGCCAATTCAACAAATTGGTGATGCGGCGGGTCAGATGTTCTATTCTTTGAGTGGTTCTTAAAATTACGGCGGGGGATTTTTCATCTCGCAGGGTTTGTGCGATGGAGGTAAGCTCCGTATATTTATGATAGCACGTTTCCTTTTCACTTTCGAAGTCTAATACGATTAAACGATTCAACAGTGAGGGTTTGTCTGGTCTATTCTCGCGTAATGTTTTGCGCAGCTCCGCGACAGTTACGTTTGTGTATGGGAGACCGCGTAACAAAGCTTCATAACTCAGTTCGTCCTTCAGCAACAAGTCGGGGTTAAATTGAGCCATTGTAGTCGTAATAATGATTTTTAAATCTTATGTACTACGTACGTTAAAATATGTTATCTATTTTAAACACTCTTATGAAATTTGAATTCATTGAAACACACATATATATATATATATATACGATAACAATCTTATACTAATAAATCAAATTTAAATTATCTCAAATCAATTCAAATATATGTAATTCTACTAATTATCTGTGGAGATAAAGAGATAATATCTTTTTATAGTGGAAAAAAATTTCACACGGAGAGTTAATTGTGTTTACACTAGCACAATAGATCAGCTGTTGGGGAGGTCAATTGTATGCTTACCATCTATTGGGCTATTGTGGTTAAATCGCCATGTATCATCGTTTTCAACGTTTTGGTTCATTGTTTGTTACTTTTTTATTATTAGAGGTTACTTTCATGATTACCTTGATATGTCTGATCATATTATTATTTTGAATCACCCATTCATTAATCTCTGATTCATCCCTTTTATTATAGTGTTAATTATTTAAATAATTTATTTTGTCATGTTTCTTCATTATTGTTAGGTGAAGAAATGTACCATTACATATTGCCCTGCCACTAAAATTGATTATTTCAGCAAATATCGTTCAGGTTTTTGATTGAAAATATCAATCATTATTTCATTTTATTTTCTTAATCACTGGTTAGTTTTGAGGCATCGATTCTTACCATTTTTGAGTGTCAGTATTCTTCTTGAGTTTGTATCATATTTTAGTTTAATGTTCTTATCCCTTTGATATCTAATTCCCTAACATTTTTTCTATAACATTATATTGAATCGGATAGGAGGGGTACTTTTGACTCCATTGCTCCGCCGTCAAATACACATTTGATTGCTGGACTTATCTACAGTCAATCATTAATACAATTATAAAAGTAGTCTTAGTGTGACTATAAAATAAATATCATTTGTAGGATTCTCCAATTATTATTATTCAGTTTATACAATACATTATTTCAAATTATAATCTTTTTCTTTTATTCACACTCTTTAGCTCTTAGTGATGCGATATTATTAGTGGGTATGGTATAGATGATCTTTTTATTATTTGTTTTTGTTTATTTTTCTTCCTTATTTAACAATAGTTACTTATTAATTGGTTTCAGGATGTTTTTTCTTGTGTTTAATAATATTTTTTCATAGAGGATTGGTTATATGTCCCCTTTCTTCTTTGTGTCTTTGGGTCTACGATCTCATATGTGTTATTTTGATTGTCTTTACTTACTATGTAAGGTCCTGTGTAAAGTAATAATAGCTTCTTGGCTATCCCTTCCATGGTGCTTGGTAACCTCTGTTTTTAAGTAATATTTGCTCTCCAATCTGATATTGTATGGGTTTCAGTTGCATTTGCTTATATTTTTGTCGGATCTTGTCCGTCTTCTCTAGTATCTTATGGTGAAATTGCACGTCATCGAACTGATATTCTTCTCCATTGGGAAATTGAATTAAAGAAGTAATCTCTTTTGTCACCACCTCCTTCAATGAAAATTGTGATCGGGTAAGATGTTTTTATGAAGTTGACAGGCTCTCGGAATTGAATTTCACACTGACAATCTCTGACCTTTCCAGGTGTATCTGAAAATACGTGCTTGTAGCGCTTATACACTTCTGTTAGTTGTTCAGCTTGTTGAACTGTTAATTGTGCACTCGTTTTCTCTCTCTGGAAAGTTCGGATTTCTTCGATTTTTTCTTGCCATAGTCTTCATTGTCGGTCTCGTCATAAATTCCATTATTCGGTGTATGTTCTCCAGTATTTCTGCATTTCTAGATATGGTACTATAACGTCTCTCCTGTTAAGACGTTATAACACAGGGAACCAGTTTAATTGGTTGCTTTCAATTAAACCGGCTGCCGTTGTTAGTACAAATTACTTACCAACAAATTGGGAAAATATATAGATCAGGAATTTGTCTAAGGTACGTAAATTTACTCACTCTCTGGATTTTAGCAAAAACATCTCTTTATTATGATTTCTAAAATAATGATTTAAAAATAACACCTTTAATGGTTATCTTTTTATTTTTATGTTGAAATAAACTTCTGATAGATTCTGCATCAAATGCTCTTATACTCTTTAAAATGTTACTCTGAAGAGCTCAAACCATACAGTTGTATATTACATTGAATACCACGGATCCGGGTTTTAATTTTATAATCTTCTAAAATACTTCAACATTACGCAAACTATTAGAAGAATAGTTTGATCAAATTTTGAATTAATTTTTACCTTTAACCATCATCAGATTACTATTATTTCGTTACAGTAACTACAAACATTACTATGTTAAGATTTACACGATTAGAATGAGTCTTTACAAAAATGTACTGTTTTTGTTGTGGTTGTTAGAAAACAATATAAGCACAGAAGTTACGCTTTAGTGTCACCTGGGTATAATGTAGCTCTGCAGCTGGTTCTCTTGCTGATCCTCTTCAGTAGGTTTTCCTGGATGTTCTTCTTTGTCGTTTGGGCTCCTCCATTTAGTTTGTTGGTTCTAAGTTGTGATCTAAGTCATGACGCTAGGATTCTGCTGCCTGGAGCTCGTAAAGTTGTCCTCGTTGCTTCACTCCTGATGTTGGTGTTCACTTTTCACATTTTAGTTTTAACTGCGCTAATGTTACCTTTTATATGGTATGGAACATACCTTACAAGTTAGACCTTTTCATAAAGAGATGTGTCGGCTATCTTAGTTATTTTTAATTCTTTCTCTACATTTAAACTACTTTACTTGTTTTACATTTCACTTCGTTTCAACTACATGTGGAGTATGTAACCACGAAACACTTACTTTCTGCTACATCGTTTTGCAATATATACACACGTTCACCTTCACGACACATGGTAAAGCTGTTAACTTGTCAGAGATTCTCGGTCGACTGGGGTTGATTTTGCGGCGGTGAGTAGGGAAGCGGGCGCAGTTCACACACCGAGAGAAAAGTAGTTCGTACTTTTATTATTATTATTTTTACACTAATTAACTATTAAAAATCCTACCTTTTCTTTATTGAGTTAGGTATTTCATTTATTATTATCACGTCTTTTTATTTAATTAGAATGATTTTTTAGTATTCGCTTCATAACAGTATAATTTGCATGTCCGTACTAGCCTTTTCACAAGTTGGTACAGGTATATAGGTACAGAGGGGAGGGTGGATTATTTTCTCACGTATTATTTTGAATAAAAATTATTTTGTGCTATTTAAATTTCCTTTAAATCGTCACGGTACATTGTTTTATTTGGCTGTATTTCGTCACTATTGGTCAATTCGGTTATCCATTGTATGTCACCCTTTTTCAAAATTAGCTTGTATTTGCTCAGGTCAATTATGGCTGAGTACTGGCGCAGCATATCACAACCAAATAGCATCTGGAATGGTAATCCGCTGGCTACTAAAAACGTCATTGTTACGGTTTGTCCGTCGCTTGTCAGTTCGAGTTGTACCTGTTTTCGGACGGTTCTGTTTTGTCGTCCGGTCGCTCCTACAAGGACAATGTTGCTGATGGGCAGTGGTGGCTCGTGAGTAATGAAATGGGAGGGGCACAGAGTGGGGAGTATCTAAGGTGGGCCACCATTCGCGGTAATTAGTACTTAGGTAAAAAAATATAGAATGTCTTACCTGGTATTTCACTTTTTGTATAACAATTCCATTCTCCTGTTTTTAGATGTAGCGAATTCCTCTATCACTTGTTTGTTGAAATCTTGAATTCCATGAATCATTTTTTTTCTGTGGATAGCATAGCCAATGCATTCAGTCTATCAGTGCCCATGGAATTTCTTAAAAATGTTTTTACTCTTTTCAATGTAGAAAAGCACCTTTCACTTTCAACAGTTGTCATCGGTATGGTAACAATTATCTTTAAAATAGTCACACACTCTGAGAAGGTACGAAACATGTTATTATCAAGGAAAAACTGTAATAAGGGTGTTGCACCAGAAGCAATACGTAAATCTTCACGACTGTATAACACTTCTAGTTCGGTTCTCAGTTTCAGACCATTTATTGTTGGATAAAATTTAATTGTAGTCTGAAAATCATTTTCCGGAAACTCAACACAGTACTGTGGGAACTTTTCAACTAAAAACAATTTGGAAACACATAAATGATCTGAAAATTGAAATCTTTCATTAATATTGTTCACAATCATATCACATACTTCCAAAGCGGCCACACGGTTGCTCCTATTACTTAATTGTTCAACACACTGTCTCTTAGTCACAGGCTCACTTACAGACACTTCACTGTCTTCATAGGTCTTACGAATATTAACCACTGCACTCACAAAATGTTTAACAAATGTTCTCATTTTTATTGCATCAATGTTTCTTTGTTGAATGCAATCAAAGAAAATCGCCACATGAGGCATAATTTTGTGGAAAAAAGTCAACCAGAAAATGAACTGAGGATCCCTCAAAGTTCGTACAAATCCTGCAGCCTGGCTAGAAGCACTTTTGTCAGAAATCTCTATGTCCCTAATGTGTTCAAAACATTTTATTAGATTATCTTTATGTTCAAACACAGTATTAACAGCCCTGTGTTGAAAGTACCATCTTGTAGGAGGCACAGACCCAATTTTTTTTTTTTACAATTTCTACTAAATAATCCATCCTCTTTGGAGATCTTGAAAAATATGGTCCTATTCCTTGCAGGTCTTGAAAAAATATTCTACTCTGGGAGGCAGACGATGTTGAGTTTTGAAGAATCAGATTCCCTTGATGGGCATAACAATGAATAAAATTTGCATTTGGATACTTCTCTTTAACCAAACACTGGACCCCTCCTTTCTGACCACTCATAACAGATGCACCATCGTAAGTCTGACAAATTAATTTTTCCGGGGACTTGTATATTCCTATTTCTTCCAACTGTCCTAAAATTGTCGAGGCTAAACTTCGAGCACTTTTATCAAAAGGGACTTCAAAAAAACCCCAAAACCTTTCAATTATTCTCCCTTCAATGAGATATCTCAAAATCAGTGCCATCTGTGTTTTGCACGAACTGTCAGTTGTTTCATCAGCCTGAAGTGATATGAAGTCTATCGTAGAAATTTCAGTCACAATGTTTTTTCGACACACTGACAAAATGGCATCTAAAAGTTCGTTCTGAATTGTTTTCGAGGTTCCTTTAAACACTGTTGAATTTTCTAAATGATCTTTCAAAACACTGTCAAGTGCTGCAGTATAATTGATTAGTCCTTTAAAAATCCCTGGGTTGTTGTCTGCTTCTTCCGTTTCATCGTGGCCACGTAAAGCTAATTCAAATTCCCCACAAAATTTAATCGCATCAATTATTCGAGACAAGATGTATCTGTTCTTGTCTACAAGTTCGTTATGTTTACGAACAGAAATTCTATAACCATCATCGAGTTGCAACCTAATATTTACAATACCTAGCACGGCTAAACTCATTTCATTGTCTAAATGACATTTAGACAGCGAATGCTTCTTACTCTTTTCTGGTAAATGTTTCAGATCTTTAACGCCCGACTTAGTCCACGTGTCTTCACCGCCAAACAGAAGACAAGCAAAGCAAAATAAAGCATTGATTGTGGGGCATCCGCACATCCGTTCCCATTTTTCGTACACTGTGGTATTGAAAGTTCTATTATAGGTTCTGTTTTTGTCCTTAAACACTTGGTTGATAGACAACTGCGGTCTTGGTGGACCCAATTGTTTTGCTATTAACCTATCTTCATAGCACAAAGTTTTACTCTGTAAATACTTGACATCATTCATTTTGTCTAGGAGATTTACACAAGCACACAAAATACCGACACTTGAATATTTTCAACACTGTTATTTACACGCGTGCGTAACACTGATTACTGAAAACCACTTGTAAACTTGTAACACTACAATTTATACAATTACTATAATCATTGCCACCACAATTATCGTGTCACACATAACATAACCGCTCTAGGTACACGTTCTATTTTAATATTTCCTTCAATGAGAATATAATTTAAAATTATATAAAATCGCAAAAATTATTATAATCATATTCACGATAGAAACATTATTTCGTAACAATATACACTAAGAAAGTAACAGTAATTATTAGTATTATAGAACAGCTCAGATGGCGGTAAAATGTAATAGTCTACTAAATAGCTCCGATTCATATACGTTAGCTGCAGTAATGTGGCGCACCTACAGGATTCAGAGTTTACTACTTGAAGACTGTAAATGTTTGGTCAACGGTCACATAGTCTAGTGTGACCGAACGCTACGGGATTTTAGCATTACGCTCTCCCACCACAAGAGAGTTGAGAAGTGGAAGGGAGTAGTACCATCTGGGTCACACCTTATCTGTGACCGTCGCTATGTTGCCACATTTGTTTTCGCGTTGCCACATTTCTCCAGACTTCTCACTGTTACAAACTATTGCTATCATTTGAAACGAGGACGTTTCTACAATATTTATTTATTTATTTCGTGTTTTTTTGGTGGGGCACGTGACCATGTGCCCTTATGAGTGAGCCGCCTCTGCTGATGGGTAGCGTAAGTATAATTGTCTTACTGGCTTCTTGGATCTTTTGAAGTTCGATACTGTCGATTAACGAAATATTTGATCCCATGTCTATCATAATTTGTGTCGGTACTCCGTTAACTTTTGTTGACATATAAGCAATTTCACTGTGTTTACTATCAGATTGGTTATTACTTTCCTCGAGCAATTCCTCTACAATATTTTTCAAATAATTATTTCGCACTATTGTAATTGTGCGTTCGCCGTTGGTTTGTGCAACGTTGCGATTTAACCCAATAGACTGGTTCAGTGAGGGTACAAGTAGCTTTTTCACTGCCGCTCCTAGTTTAACGTCATCTCGGACTTAGAAAAACGTCTAGTAGCCTGTGTGCCTTACCTGTCCCTTCTCACTCTTTTGTACTTCCCGACAGGCGCCAAATTGTTTTGTGAGAAAACAATTAAAAGTTTTTACCTGGATGATTTTACAGTGTATTAGTGTAAATTCGAATAGTTTGCTGACTGGCATGAACTCGAATCTCGTTTGAGTGGGGGAAAACGTGTTACCAACTTGAAATAATGTTGTTAGGTTGGCTCACTGCTACACAACAAAACATACATAATGTTTTTATATAAATAATTGCTGGACAGTTGTTAATGGTATACACTTTTTTATTTGGCTCAGAACTGTTCAATTCTTGTTAACGCTTATACAAAAATTGTAATTGATATAATAATTTTAGCCTCGGCAATAAATAGTCGTTCACTCAGCGGATGGCTGGGTTGGCAATACAATGTTTCAATTCGCCACAAGACAGCATTGATTATTATTTACAAAATAAATTTGCCAAAATAGAGTTCTTTTAAGTACGACAAAGAAGTTTTAAAAACAAGATAATAAATTACAATATATTTACTTAATGTTCGTGATCATTAAAATCAAACAAGGTTTACTTTAAATTCAATGCTGTGGTGTTAAAGTGTGTGACAGTGTCGTTGGTGTAATACATGGTGTAATAAATATTAAAGTTATTTTTATTATCAATTTTTGTTAAAGACAAATCTAAGACATTTATTTCATTATTCTTTTCTGTTTCTAATATAAATTGCAAATTTTTTGTTACGGTATTCAAATATTTATTAAGCATCTCTAATTGTCTGCAATTACCATTGTAAATCACTATCGTGTCTTCCACATATCGACGATAAAATAAAGTTTTGTTGTAATGTTTGTTTTTTGGTACAATTAATCGATACCGATTTGACCTTTGATAAATTTTATCGATCTGACACAGCTAATATCTCGTTCAAAATCGTTGACTCTGTTGAATAAAATATTATTTTTATGGATTGATTTTTCATTTAAGATGCGATCGTAATTCTCTTTAGTGGCCTTATATATTTCAAACCTTTCAAGAGTGTCCAGTTTAAGAGATTTCCTGCATTTATGTAATATGTCCAAATTCTCACTAATACTTTTTATGTTATGATCTTGTGAACTTAAATGTTCAGCAAATGTGGATCTTCCTATATTTGATTTAGAGCTTGGGAGGTGTTCTAAACTTAACATATTGTTGTAACAAAAAATGAATAAAAGTATATTTAAATAATACTGTCAACTTGTAACTTATTCTTTACTTAAAAAGCGTAAAAATATACCTTTCTCAAGTTATATTTTGTAAGTTTTAATAAAGTAAAATATCGGTATGGAGAACCATACATGACTTCCATATTCTAAGATTTATATTTAAAATCATTTTCGAAATGAAATATTACCATAGAAACTACTTCTTTCTACTTACTGCTTCAGCCTTAACCACAGTACTGTGGTCACTAATGTATACCACCTCACGTTATCGCACTCGATTTTTACTGATGATGGAAGTCGATGGCACTGCCGAAACGTCTGGTTTTGCAGAAAACATTGGACTATGGCCAAACAGCCCGGAAAGGAATTTTAACAACAAAATACTTCTTTGTTGTCGATAACGTAGTACACATATAACAAATTATCCCCTCCCCCTTCAACTATAATTTTCATTTATAGAAAATTACCTCCACCCCGTTCAACTAGCCTCTTCATTTATAGATATTTCATCTACGTTTCTACAGTGGATTATTATGATCTTCTTATCAGGATACTTTATTTATCAAAATTAAGTACTTTACTCTTGTTAAAACATAAAACGTTGCAGGTAAACTACCCCTTTCTCTTAACCGATCTTCACCAAAATCAAGAGACTTTGAGTCCTCTACAAATTACGGATGTATGCAAAAATTATTTGATTATGTTTGACTTTACGGCAGTTATCGTTCGTCATAGGAAAAATTACCCTTGTTAAAACATAAAAAGTTGCCAGTAAACTACCCCTTTCCCTAAACCGATCTTCACCAAAAACAATAGGCCTTGAGTACTCTACAATTCAGGGCTGTATGCAACAAATTATTTGATTCTGTTTAAATTTGCGGCAGTTATCATTTGCCACAGAAAAAATTCTACACACAGACACTTTTCGAAAAATTACTTTTCTTCACGTTTTGAGGGTAGTAAAATCAGAATCAGCTATTATCTCGAACACGATTTTTTTTTTGCTATGACCATACTTCCATTTCCTTATGGAACATGGAAGTAAAAAGCGCTAAATATACGCACATTATAACGTTACGCTACTAAATATACACAGAAATCAACTAAATTCTGGTGGCATAACTCATATTGGAATGTCTTACCTGTTTCTGTTAAATTAATCTGTTATAATGTTATAACAAAAATTAACAGAACAACACTACATGATGAACTGACCAGGGCAATCTCTGAACTTGTTGCTCAATGATTCATTGGAGAACCATTCAGGAGACTACTGCCTCAATATATTGTTATGAGAAGCCTGTCGAACAACCCAGAACATTCTCCCCTCTTCCCCCGTCCGATGTGGCAGGTGATGCCCAGTCAAGGCCGCGTTCAAGTCTGTTCTAGACTCGTCAAGAGGCCACTTGAGATACACATTACCATTGGCATTAAGTGGCATGCAAATTAAGGATGGAACATTAATTCTAGAACTCTGCGCGACCTACAAAAGCAGAGCGTCTGGCGTTGTCAGTTCAGTTATGTGAGCGATTTTCGCTATCACGGATTGAGTGATTATCGAAGTGAAGTTTATGGGTTTTTATAATTGTGCGGGACAATTGTAATACAACTGTTTTATACTCATTGACGTTATTACTGCGTATGAACAATTTTTATTTGATTTGTTGTAAGAGACTATTTTGTTGATTACAAACTGTTTAATTGTGATAATTAAAGCTGGTGATTAGTAACTTAATTGCTGTCTTGTCTTGTTTTCCACTGTACCATACGACGATCAATTACACCGTCGTAACAATACTGTATGGAACAGTAGTGGCAATCCTCGCATCTGGTTTGAATATGCACTGCATTGCTGCAAAGTTTGTATCCAGGATTCTCATCCCCAAATGTCAGGCACACTGTGTCAGTAGGTATTATATAACCCAACAAGGAACTGGGTCTACTATGATGCTACAGACTGTTATATAAAAATTTCAAGTGGAAAGCTCGCAAGGCAAGTGGAAGAAGGCAAGGCAGTCAGTAACATGACCCACAGGATGCTCATAATTTATTTCAATGTTTGTGTGACTGTGTAACATGAATTTGTCCCCAAGGCCCAGATCATCATCACCTAAATTTACTGCAATATTATGACGTGTGAGACAGGACATTTGGTGAGAAACACGTGAATTGTGGTGCAAAGGCAACTGCATGTTCCATCACAATAATGCACATGTGCTCACAGTGCATTCTAAACGTATGAGTTTTTAGGCTGCAACAGCACGACAACTTCTTCCTCTTCCTGAAGATGAAGCTCAGCTTTGTATCTGAGCCATTGAAACAGGTTGCCGTTTTGAAAATGTGGATGAAATCAAGTGCAAATTGCAGTTGGTATTTGACATGTTTCAATAAAAGGGATTCCAAGGAGCTTCTGAGTGGTGAAAAAAGTGCTCGGAGCACTGCATCCTGTCACAAGGGAATACTCTGCGGAAGAAGGTAGCCAAACATAAGTAGTGGCATAACTACGAGCTGCTCCTGTCGGTGGGGGGGGGGGGGAGTTTATTTATGCAAGGTTATAATGAATGTTTAATGAAGTTGTTGTAACTGAAGAGTTTACTTTAGATTATTATCTTTTAAGTACGTTAAAGAGATTGCTTGAAGGTCATAATTATGCTTATTCAGTAAAGTGTGGTTTAGATCAAATATTCAAATTTAATGGACCCGTTATATTTATTAGTAATAACAGTATTGATGATTGTAACGATAAAGTTGTAGCGGGTCAATTTTTGGGTGTTTTTATTTTAACTGTTTGGGGAATTTATATATTTGTATTCATTTCATTTTCGGTCGGGAGCCTTATAAAATATTGCGAAATAACTATTATTGTGCAACGTATTTGTCAGTATAACAGAACAGCATTTGGAACAAAGGCGATGCGCAATTTCAGTGGTGTAATGCGGCAGAGGAATTCGCACCTCCACAAAAATTCTAAGAACTCTGTAAATGTGTGTCAACGCTCAAGCGCAACTACACCCGCACGCGCTCAAAGGACGCTCTCGACCAAAAACAAGATGGCTAGAGCGTAAAATTATTCATCGTCCCTTTGGCTTCACTTAAACGTCCGGCCCACTTAAATGACGTCAGCCAATGCCTATAGAAGATCATATGCGACATTGACTCAAAAAACAACATGCATAGCATGGGCCGAAGCTTCGGCGACGACGCCCAAGGCAGTGAGTTCCAGTGTTGAAAACTGTGGAGAGGGAACAGAGAACAAACTTCTGCCCAGTGCCTCTTACCAACCGACCGCATGCGGTTCATCTAAATTTCATTAACAGTTTTTTCTTTCGGTCGGCCGACCTCACCGTTAACATTTGGAATGTAATCAACAGTGTATAAAGGGATTAACAACAGTTAGTAGTGAGCTTAAAAGAGTTTAATAGTTTCGTATATCTTTCGGACACGAGAACGGGGACTTAGTACGGGCGCGATGACCGCGTGGTCGATGTGGGGGCTTTATTATCTGAAGATGTGTTAAGGGGTTCTGGTTTCTGTAAAATATGAGTGAATGAGAGCGTATAAGCAAAGCTGGGCTGTTTTTTTTGTGTGTTTTTTTTTTTGTTTATTGTGTTCCATATTTGTATAGATCAAATTGTGTAAGTATCAAACATAAGGTAAGCCATAGTTGCAGATGAGCATAAGTAAAATGCAATAAGCAGTATAACATTGTTCCTATATGTAAATGTAACTGACATAATCCAAAGTAAAATCTCAATTCTCTTCATACAAATGTGTTGTGCAAATTATTCTCACAACCTTAAGAAATTACGTCTGCATCCCAAACATACGTATGACGCAACCTTGAAGCCACGCAATGGTAAGTAGGAGTGTATTAACATTGATTTTAATTTATTACGATATACATTTAAATGTAACGAACGTTACATTGGCGCTACGAACGGGACGAATTTAATAAAATAAATTCCATACCTATAAATGGGATGCAATCGTAATTTGAAGGTTGCGTGAGAATACGCAAAAGGTACTTATGTAAAGTTAAGTTACGTAAAATAAGTAAAAAATATTTGTTCAGACAGATAAGAAATAAATTACATATTTAAAAAATACAATAATGGAAAATACAGCAGAGAACGGAGTCGATTTGTCCGACTCGACTGTGACAAGTGAAACAGCTGAAGTTGACGAATCAGCTGTGATGAGTAGTCCTGAAATACATTCAACACCGAATGTAGGTCAAGACGATAAAAACATGAATGTGCATAACACAAATGAAAAAGATAATACAGAGGATTCAGGGATTCAAGCAACCCCGACCTCAACAAAATGTAACAAATTAGACGATGATATAATGAGTATATTAAGAACCATATCAATGGACATTCATGTACAGAATAAAAAATTTAACGAATTAAATAGTCGCTTTGACAATAATGACATAAAATTAGATAAATTTGATAGTCGCTTTGACAGTAATGACATAAAATTAGATAGACAAAGTAGGGAGATTAATGAGTTGAAACATGAGATACAAGAAATTAATAAACATTTAGAAAGCACTAACGAAACAATAAGAAACAGTTTAAATAAATTAGAACGGAATGTTGAGAAATTAGGTGACAATGTTTTAAATATGACAAAATGTAAAAATGATGAAATAGTAGACAATTCTGAGAATATAGTGGGGGTGAAGAATAATGTAGAAGCAAATGATGAAAATATAATAACAAATAGTACTGATGAAGTTTTAGAATGCGATAAAGAAATGTTAATGAGTGTTTATGAAGTAGAGAGAGAGTGGAAGAATAATGTAGTAATTGAATGGGGACAGAGGGCAAATTTTCCCCTTATTGTTTGTAATGATGATGATGATGATTTAATGTTGTTTTTTCAGGGCAAGAGACCCTTATTAGTAAATGAATTAATGTTGTATAATGTTGTACCCTCTGTCCGTAATAATGGTGAGAGTATGATGTGGTGCTATGAAGAAAGAGAGTTATGTATTGAGAGTGAAATAGAACTATATAAGTTAGAAAGAAAGTATGATGAATTGAGAAAAATACTGAAATACGTACCTGTTGAAAGAGAGATAGAGAATAATTTTGATAATATCTTACCTAACTATAAGGACTTACCTGACGTAGTAGTTGAGGAATACAAAAATGAGAAAACAATTTACCTGACGTTAACAAATAACACTGATACAGACTGGACAATCCTAACTGATGTTGACATGATGTATAATGGTATAGTGGATGAAATAGAATGGATGGTTTATTATGATAGTCATAATTATAATAACTTGTGTGTGGATAATAATGATGAATGTTACAAATATGTTAGATATATATATGACGATGGTGGCTGAACTAGAATATCAGTGTATAGACCTTGTTAGATACTGTAAATTCTGGTAATGACCTTGCTGATTTGGACATGAAGTGAGATACACTTGAACAGTTGTTGACGAATATTTTGTAAATTTGAAATTTGTAAATAATAATGTAGTAACTTTGATTGTGTATATGTAGAATGGTAAGTAAACAATATGTGTGTAGATGATTGTTGTAATAATAAGATTAATATTTGCAATTTAAATAAATAACCGAATTAATTTTGAAAACTAACTGGCTAATTGTAAATGTTTAATTAATTTAATTAAAATAATTTGAAATGTTTTAAATATTTTGATTAATTCAAAGATTATATGAGTGAATTTTCTGATGGATTTAAATGGTTTAACGAGAAGTGAAGTTGGTAATTAAATGATGAATTGTTGATTTGAAATAACTTTGTGTTAAATGTTTCAGAGGTTACTTGGAGTAGTGTGGTGTATGGTGTATATAGTTGTGTATGCCAGTATATGAATTATGGACTGTAAGTATAAAATTTTTATGATACAAATCAAATATAACAAAATATACACAAATGTTTAACTCAATGGAACGAATTTTAACTTCAATAATGAAAAATAACTTGAGATAATGATTTAAAGGGTAATAATAACTGAGATATGATGATGTATATTCCATGTAATTTGTTCAATTTTAAGATGTATTTTCATTGTGGTAGGAGGATCAGCTGATCAGCAATACCATGTCACTGGTATATTGGTCTATAAATGTTACAAGTAATTAATGTTTAATGTACTACAGATATTTTGAAGATAAAAAGAATATGAGAAATAAAATAACAATAATTTATGCAAATTAATAAAAGATAATTCATGGGTGATAAACGTTTTATGGGACACGTAGACCTGTCCCAATTGAATTCAAAGTTGAATTTGAAATAGTAGAGATGAATATGATTGTTTTGAAGTTATAGAAGTTTGAGAAGTATTAATGTTGACACAGTGGTAATGGAGACTTTATGTAGATTTTGAATGATATATTGTTGCATTTTATAGTTAATGAAGTTATTTTGTTGTATTGGTAGTAAGGTAATGAGATTGAGTTTTTTGGGGATGGTAATTTTGTATTAGGGGGTAGTGTATTTGGGGAGTCCGCAACAAGGGTTGGGACGGGATAGGGATAGATTTTTGTGGAGGAGGGGCCGCCTTAGGTAAAATCCAGGGGCCAAATAAGGGAATTGAGTTTTGGGTAGGGGAAACACGTATCCTATATACAAAGGGTTAGAGAGTATTTTATATGTAGAGAAGGTGGCGAATTGTGTTAAATGGTAAGTTGTGGCTTAGAGTGTTTTGATTAGTAGATATTTTGGTAGAGATGGGTGTCATGGGAGTGAAGTTGATTAATATCAGAGTCAGAGAGTAAAGTTTATATATGTATACAGATCTAATTCAGTAAATGAGAATAAATAATTTACATCACCCACAGTAGATTAAAGTAAGATTGTTGAATAAAAAGAGAAATTTATGATGAAGAATATAAAATTTTATTTTTTAGAAACCAGTGACAGAAATTTTAATAGAATTGAAAATAATGTAAAATTGAGAATTGTTTATTTTAAATAATTTAAATGTCAAGTTGATGATTATTTATATTAATATTTTGTTTATTTTAAATATTTTATGTTACTATGTTTTGTATTTCAAGTTAGGATATTACAGATGTTCAAGGTGTTTTCAGAAGGCATACATAACATATGTAGGTCAAGGATTTTGGACTTGGCCTACTTTCGATCAGCTGATGAGGTCAGACACCCACTAAGCTTGTATAGTAGGAATCCAATTTTAATTTGTGTGTTTAATTAATTCAAACCAATATTTGAATAATTTTAATAAATATGTTGTTTAATAAATAAATTTAATAAAATTTTTTAATGAATAAATATAAATTTTTTTTGAATTTTAAAATTTTTTGGGGAATTTGATTTTTTTGAGAAAAAAAAAACAAAAAAAAACTTGATTTTCGCCTGCCAGCAAATGAATATTTTGGATAATGATTGTTTTATTATGTGTGCATTAACCAGGTTTATTTTATTGTATTGTATTGTATTGGTAGACTATAAGTGGTTCTCATGTTAGAGTAAGGATGTGTTGATATTAGTAGAAATGTCTAGGTTAAGTCAATTAAAACAAAAAATTAGAAAAACCAGGAAGAGAATTTTTTAATAAAATAATATTTTGAAGTTTTTAAATTTATAATAAATTTTAAAAGAAATTTTTTTATTTTTAGTGTATTATGGTAATATGTAATGTCAGTGTGTGTGAGCCCAGTATCTGCTAAAGGCAGCCCAGCTTGCAAAAAAGGGGAAGCATATCGGCGGAGGAGCTGGGATAATTTTAGCCAGGGATTGAGGATTTTTGGGGGTAGCATATTGGAAGGCGAGGCGCGCTGTGGTACGAATCTGTTCGATTTCTCGGTGTTGGGATCTCTTACGGAGAAGTCCAGTGATCTCGTTCAGATGAGTCCATGGTCGCTAAGCCAGGGGGGTAGTGTACCCATAAGTAGTAAGAACAAGGGGGTTGTTGGCACCAGTTCCTCACCGGTCCTCTTCGGGGTTATCGATGAGATTTCTTCTGTCGTGGACAGCAGAATTCTCATCGAGGGGGTATTGTAGCGGGTCAATTTTTGGGTGTTTTTATTTTAACTGTTTGGGGCATTTATATATTTGTATTCATTTCATTTTCGGTCGGGAGCCTTATAAAATATTGCGAAATAACTATTATTGTGCAACGTATTTGTCAGTATAACAGAACAGCATTTGGAACAAAGGCGATGCGCAATTTCAGTGGTGTAATGCGGCAGAGGAATTCGCACCTCCACAAAAATTCTAAGAACTCTGTAAATGTGTGTCAACGCTCAAGCGCAACTACACCCGCACGCGCTCAAAGGATGCTCTCGACCAAAAACAAGATGGCTAGAGCGTAAAATTATTCATCGTCCCTTTGGCTTCACTTAAACGTCCGGCCCACTTAAATGACGTCAGCCAATGCCTATAGAAGATCATATGCGACATTGACTCAAAAAACAACATGCATAGCATGGGCCGAAGCTTCGGCGACGACGCCCAAGGCAGTGAGTTCCAGTGTTGAAAACTGTGGAGAGGGAACAGAGAACAAACTTCTGCCCAGTGCCTCTTACCAACCGACCGCATGCGGTTCATCTAAATTTCATTAACAGTTTTTTCTTTCGGTCGGCCGACCTCACCGTTAACATTTGGAATGTAATCAACAGTGTATAAAGGGATTAACAACAGTTAGTAGTGAGCTTAAAAGAGTTTAATAGTTTCGTATATCTTTCGGACACGAGAACGGGGACTTAGTACGGGCGCGATGACCGCGTGGTCGATGTGGGGGCTTTATTATCTGAAGATGTGTTAAGGGGTTCTGGTTTCTGTAAAATATGAGTGAATGAGAGCGTATAAGCAAAGTTGGGCTGTTTTTTTTGTGTGTTTTTTTTTTGTTTATTGTGTTCCATATTTGTATAGATCAAATTGTGTAAGTATCAAACATAAGGTAAGCCATAGTTGCAGATGAGCATAAGTAAAATGCAATAAGCAGTATAACATTGTTCCTATATGTAAATGTAACTGACATAATCCAAAGTAAAATCTCAATTCTCTTCATACAAATGTGTTGTGCAAATTATTCTCACAACCTTAAGAAATTACGTCTGCATCCCAAACATACGTATGACGCAACCTTGAAGCCACGCAATGGTAAGTAGGAGTGTATTAACATTGATTTTAATTTATTACGATATCATATTGATGTAACGAACGTTACAAAGTCTTCTTAGCTTGGTTATTATTAATAAATGCAAATTCTTTTGTAGAAGATGGCCCGTTATACGAGACTCCAGAGGTTAAGGCCGAGGTTGAGGAGATGCGCGTATTGGACGCGTTGTATGTATCGGTATCATCTAAGACAATGTATCGGTTCGTTGGGATGGCTTCGTGTGAATGGTTGTATAGTTGCCATGCAAATCAAACTGTTACGGACAATCAATATTATCAAAAATTAGATATATTTTCATGGATATCAGTGAAAAGTACATTAATAGAGTTTTTAAAGGCACAATATAAAGAATGGATTATAAATAAAATTGTAATTAATATTTATAACACTGACGGCTGTAAAAAAATATGGCGTGGTGCTAAAAATGGGTTTGATAAAAAGTAGGATTCCTAATAATTAGAAAAGCGCACAAAACAATTATATTTTTTGTTGTTGTAAAAAACCTTTATGTGAGACCAATTATTTTATAAAAATTTTTCAGCCGAAAAATGTTAGCAATTTAACTCCTGCATTAACTTATAATAGTTGTGAATATTTTGATATAATTCAGCCACGTGATAAACTTGAAAGTTGGACTCCCCATTTCGGTTAGGAGAAATGATATTCAACATCCTTTCCATACAATTAATTATACAATTATGACCTACATTATGAGATGATGGAATTTCACTGACAGTTTTAATAGTTATAGGGGGGGGTTGATCCCTCCAATTATCCCTGTAATTACGCCACTGCATTGTCATATATAGGTATAGTCACTTAACTTTTTGATACTACCTCATGTAGGCTCCTCTTATAAAAAAAGATCCTTCTACCAACTCTCTTCCTTGAAAGACGCAATTCCTAATTTTTTTTCCAATAGCTGGACTCTGCTTTGGTAACACTCACTGCTACCATAAAGCTGAAGTAACAATTTAGTATTACACCCAATTAATGTTTTCAGCTGGTAATACACAATTGGCATTGACCTTGTATTAAGGTTGTTGTTCTATTACAATTACACAGTGATAGTTACAGAAATTCTTATTCAATAAAATCTATGAAGGTTGAAAAATGGTTTTTATTTTTTTACTAAAAGACATGAACCACAACATACAAAAACAGGTAATGTAACGGGGCAAAATTTGGGCTCAAGTTTTATGTACCAAGTTTTTCGGGACATATAATTTTATGCAACAAGTTATATTTTTAGCTGGTAAAGTCACAATTAGTTACCAGTTAAGCATTTGTGTACGACGAAATAGTTCAATGTCTGGGTGTGGCCAGCCAAATGGTGTCATGTTGGACAACGGAAAAATAAGTGACTATGGTGGGACGGGTGGAGAAAACCGACGAAAACTGGTTTCAAAGGCATTTGAACAGAACTGTGGCACAGGAACACCAGCGAAGCACAGCCAGTCTCCACCCAGCAGCTGAACAGTACGGTTGTGTTGTAATCGTGCCGCAGCCCATTATGACCGGGCCTACCGAAGTTCTTCAAAAAATAATGTAAAAAAGTGAACTACACTTAATTAAGTGCTAAAGAGGTAACATGTGAGCAAATAAATGTTTTGGACATATATTTTGGTGTTTTTATCAAAAAAAGGTCTTTCACCGTAGTGTGCGACCGTTGTGGAGACCACGTGCCAGCTAAGTACAGATTTACAAAAGTGACTTTTTAGAAATTGATATCAGTTGAAAACTACAAATATCCAAAATTATAAAAGAATAAATGAGATCTCAATAGTGTGTGAGAAAAAGGGGAAGGGTAAATAACCTAATGTAAAGTACTGATTTGCTTTTCAAATAAAGTGTGTATTATTGTTAGAGTAATTATGTTATTTCAAGTTATAATGAAACTCAAATACTTTTTTTATCTTAATAAAATAAAGTTGTAAGATTTGTTTGCAATGATGTGTTAGCTTAGTTAATTACACCCCATACCCCCGTATTCTATTCTCTATGTAAATAAGTTCGCCTAGACGGCTCTGGAATTTTTCTGTGAGGGAGTTTTTATTCAATTATTTACTAAATTGTTTCTTTGGGAAGTGTGAAATGGTTTCCACATTTCCTCCAAAAAATATGGTGGTGACCTTGGGACTTTGGGAATCTTCCGATCTTAAGGTAAGTCGAAAAGAAATTAGTAATAATCGGGGCTCAATTTAATTTCTTCTTTGTATTTTATCATACAGTTACAGTACTTCATACTCCAGGTTGAAATTATTATTGAAAAAAAAAAGATTTATAGGTATGGTCTGGACACAACAAAAAAATTGTGAATCCTTGCACAAGATAACAATTTTGTGTGTGCTCAATACCATCCTCTCTTCTGTCATCCTGTGTCCTGGCTAGACCACAAGAGAATTTATTTTTATGGATACATGGATTGTTAGATACAGTGCCTCAACCAGCCATGCTTGAGTATGTTTCACTTTTTTTTTAAACTTCACTTGTATGTACCAAAATATTGTGCATGATTCATTTCATATTATATTTAAGAAAACATACATGAAACTAGTTATAAAAACAACACTTACTAAAAATATAAAAACTATTTTTAAAAATACTTTATCGGTTGTAATAGATAATTCTAACTTTAGTTAACACAGAGTATGTTTAATTTTATTTCAAACTTTTGTATAAACACATGCACGCGCGCACACACACACACACACACACACATGCATGCACGCACGCACGCACACAGTCTGATTACTGTAGCTAAACTTTGAATTGCATATGTCAACTTGAACATGATACCAGAAAACCATATACAATCTCAGAACCCCATATGGAAAATATAAAATGAAAATTCAGAGAATCTGAATTGCAAA
This sequence comes from Magicicada septendecula, assembly GCA_034769895.1. Lineage (NCBI taxonomy): Eukaryota > Metazoa > Arthropoda > Insecta > Hemiptera > Cicadidae > Magicicada > Magicicada septendecula. The sequence continues at coordinate 30,342,974 of CM068373.1, forward strand.
ACGTTTTACTGTGTCAGGAAACTTATCTGAAAGTAAAAATTACTTTATTTATTATCAATGTTTAATTTTTTTACAAGATTAATTTTACTGTACGCAGCTTATAACAAACCACTAAAACATAATTAATGGTCTGACTAGTGGTACAACACTTTGCACGTGTACCGGAAACGTGAAGATTATTTTAAGGCAACCTACACTTCAGGCAGGCGACATTTAGCAGCCTGTTTACTGCATGTATTTATCTTTGAACTCTGTTAAAATCTTAGCAGAAGACTTTGCATCTAAGAACAATTCTCCAACTTCCTGTACATCTTCCTTTGAAATAGTTGAACGACCATTCACTCTGGCTGTCAAAGAGGCTGGAGTTAGCAATTGCACAGCATACCTGCAATAAAATTACCTTTCTTAATTATGGCTACAGTTTTATTTTCATTACAAAATAGATAACATCCTCTTGTGTGAATGGTTACTAGACCCCTCCCTTTATTAGGAACTAATTTTATTTTGAATTAGGGACAGTTAATTTCATGTCAAGTGTGTCGGTCTCCTGGTCTTTGGAAATTTGATACTTTCCAAGTTAATAGAGAAGCAAATAGTAACCCTCATCACAGACTGACTATTTGTGTTTTGCCACATTTGTGGTACAGTTCACATGCATTTGTTAACAACAAACACAACAAGAAACAAAAATGAAGTTTCTTAAAACAAGTCATTACTAACTCTGATTGATTAGTATATATGAGAATGTGACACGTGAACATGAAGGTTTTATGTTATGTGCCATGACAAATTTATACTGCTGGCAGCCATTTTCCTAATACAAGGGGAGCCTTTTCATTAAGATATGAAACCACTAATATGAAATCGATGTTATCATTAACAAGTTCAAAAAATTTTGGTATATTTGAGCATAAAATCTTGCAACAGATCTTTGGGCCTGGGAAAATTGATATGATCAAGTTATGATGAACTGGATCAATTAATACATGGTGCTAACACAGTCCAGATCATCAGGCATAGTAGATTTGAATGGCTGATAACAGAACAATAAAAAAAAGAATCATATATTATCAACCGTTAGACAGAAAATTTGAGGAAGACCTAGGGAAATGGTGGATAGATGAGTTATAAACTACATGCATTATAACTGAACTCAATAAAGCAAACAGATGATTTACAAATTAAAACATTCCATTACAATTTCCTACTGTAACTTTAAATTGTTCTTAAATCTTTCTTAAAGTTTAACTTTAAATTTAATTTAAACTAGTACCTCCCGTGTTTTTGTGTGTACTGCACAAATAATAAATACTGATAATGGAATTTTTGTTAGTCTTTAAATTACTTTATTGTTTCTACCTAGTTCTCATTACAGGCATTGTAAACTTCAGTAATGGATGCATTTTCTTTATAATGTTTTGAAGTGCACAGCTAGAAATCAGTTATATTGAACTGTTACCATTTTTCTTCTTTTGTGCAATTATTTTACATTTTTCTGGAGAGTTTTTAGTAAATTTTTATTAAGCCTTCTGTTTCCGTTAAATTATTTGTGACAATGCTTTAAAATGTCTTAATTTAAATAACTGGCTGTACTTATATTTTAATCTTTCTGTATTTAAATGCACATGTTAAATACATACACTTTTGTATACATCAGCATTTGGAATAAAGCTTAAGGCACTTTTGTTAGTCACTGTACATGGTTTTTTATTTTAATTAGAGAATACTTATATAATAAATGTATAATAATAAATGTTAGCAATTTTTTGTTATCGCTAAATTTACTTCTCAAATGTTTAAGAATAACAAATTCTCTATAATTCACAACATATGATATTACTTTTTTACATAACATGTATTAATATAAATGCACAATATATTGTTAGTGTTACATAGTATTTGCAAGAGAGGAATATGGTTTCCAAGAAGCTTAGCTTTAAGATTTCTTAGAAAAAATCATCCCCCAGATTAACTTTAATTATGAATTATAGATTGCCAAGCTTCACTGTGAAACTACATATGACATAAACAAACTTTTTTTCAGAAATTTATTTACATTTCTCAAGTTAAACTTGAAAACTTTGATGTAGAGCGACCTTCAATATAAAGCTGTTTTTGCTCCGTCTGCTAAAGAGCGTTACATCAAGGTTTCACTGTAGACAGTAAATGTTAGTTTTAATAACATTTCTAATGCTTTCTAACTTTAGTGCTAACTGGAGAATACATAATTCAGTGCTAACTTTTTAAATTTGAAAAACATAAGATGCGTTAAAAAGCACTGCATCTGCTATACTAGGAATCGGCAGATATCTCCAGGTCCATCACAATATATCATAAGAAGTATATATAATTATAAACAATTATATAAAATTAATTTCATGTAATACCAGCTAGTAACAGCTAATTTAACACATAAGTAAAATGACTTGGAGCCAGAATCTGGTATTAGATGAATAAGTGGCAGAAATTTATCTAAAGGTTTCAGTAAGTTTTAACATACTTTCAACAAAAGGAACACACACACACACCACAGTGCAAAATGTACAGAATAGAAACCTGAATTTCCCAGTGGATACTCAATACTGGATTCTGCACGATAAGTCAAGTCGCTTGCTGTGTAAGCCTAGTTTTTAGTAGTTGTCCATTAATGTTTCTTATCACTTGACGATAGATTCCTAATTATGTTATTTATATTTTGATGTTTCAGAATTATATGGCTATTTATTCCTAAAGTATCTAAAAGACTGCTTTCTTCAAAAAAATTTAGTTAGCGATAGCAAACATCCATTTCCCAGTTTAAACACAAATATTTTATAACTTTTATGATTAAAAATAATGTGGTTATTTACCTAAGAGTAGTTCTAGTGCCGATTTCACTAAGTAGTGCAAACGCTTCATTTTCAATACTAAGACCCTCAGTCTGAGCTCTTATTTTGATAATCTGCTCCATCTCGGGGCGAGAATATGGTAACGTTCTAATGATAAGAAGTCTGTCGAGCAAGTCCAATGGAACACCATGAGGTGATATAATGTCCTCAGTACCTCTGTAAACAAAAGTAAGAGTATGCGCATTTTTAACTAGTCATTTGCAGTCTTAACCAAATAATTTGTACAGGGTTCCCACAAAATTTTCAAAATTAATTTCCCTGACGGTTTCAAGAAATGAAATTTCCCTGGCATGCGGAAAGTTCAGAAAGATTACACACATTTTTAAAATAATTATTTTTTTATTAACCAGGCCTTCAATACATTTATATTAAATGTAAGACATAAAACACAATTAGAGTATTATTATATATGGAAATGTATACTTAACATTTAAATATCAAAAAGTAAACATGGTTTTGATTATACAAAACAAAAAGTGTCTTAGTTAACGTAGACAGGATAGCTTTACGTCACTTTCAATATGCACTAGTTATTTTTTATTTAACTAGTTATATTTTATTTAAAGAATCTTATAAGCACCTAATTTTAAAACTGACTATTTGCTGTTTCATTCGAAAAACTTTTTTCAGATCTCGTAACTTTTTAATTTAAATTTTTTTAGAAGGTCTAGGCCATTGTTTTTTTGGCATTTCTTATTCTCTTTTACTTTCCCTTGATACTGTTCATATTTTCTTCTGGCAGATCGTACAACAGTAAGCATTTTTTGAGTGATTTTAATATTTTTGAAGCAACCATAATACTTGAGAGCATCATCTATAATGCGCTGAGCAATAATACTATCCTCTTTTTCATTTTCTGTTATTAGGCACTTGTTTACTGAAAACCCTGACTCAACAGAGGCATTACCATGTGAAACAATTTGAGCCAATTTAACAACTTCCCACAGTTCATAATACTTGGACTTTTGTATAAAAAAGATGAACAGAAATCATCCCCCAATCTAATTTCAGTTTTCTCTTTGTCATTGATACAGTCATTAAAAAAATCAAAAGTGTCTTTTAAAACACCACTGGCCTCATTACGGAGTACAGAATACTGCTGTTTAGCTTTTTCAGCAACCACTTCAGTAATCCTGTTTTTCCCATACAGAACTTCAAGTAAAACATTGATTCTGTTCTTTCCAATACTTGACCGATTACTTATAACTACAGGATCAACTGACACAAGACCTATAACAGCTTTGTATTTTCGTGGACTTCTTTCCTTGATTATTTTGATAGTCTTAATAAGAAATGCTAGACATTACTTCTTAAATTTCATAATATTTAGCTCAGTCACTCCTTTAACCTCTTTTAACAATTTAGATTTTTCAAATCCTATATAAATTTTCTTGGTTTCTATTAAATTCTTAGTCATTCAGGTCAAAGGAAACAAGTTTACTGCAAGTACCTGCTCATTGTAAACAATGGAATTTGACACAGTAAGCACAATCTCATCAAATCAAGTAAATTTGAATACAGATATGGCCCAAATGGCGATGAACTATGAAATCTCCTCAAGAATGGCTCACGCTCACAAGAAAGCAATTAACTAATCTGAAGGGAAACATATGAAGGATGAAGGAAGGAGAGACACTGTATTACTGCAACTTAGTGACATAATAAAGTAGTGACATCTGAGAAAATAGAGGGAAATTCAAATAAGTTTGTCGTGACTAGCATCTCCCGAGCGGTAAGGAGGCTTCCAAGTAGCATACGATACCTTTTCAAGTGATAGAAGTGGTGGCTTGTAGGTGTTACAGACAAATGAACACAAATCTAAGATTACTAATTCATATGTTTATTAACTTCGTAACTTCTGTTTTTGTCTATTACATACGTAAGTTAAATTTCTTTATAAGTTTCAAGCCTTAATCAGTGACTTGCTATATATGTATTCTTACATCTATACTTGAAAAGTCATATATTTTAAGTTTCTATACGGATTGACTTCTTTAACGTCACCCACTCAAACAATTAATCGTTAAACTTTATGTGCATACAAAGGTGCGATAAGCAATCAGTATTAAAATCAATATTCTCAAGCAATGAATAATAAACACAATATTCTCAAACAATATTAATTAATACATTAATTAATCTTACTATAAAATCTTTAAGATAAGATTGTACTCATCTCTAGATCAATGAGTTAAAGCTATATATAAAATATATACATAATCAAATAAGTCAAATAATTCATTTAAATCATTCCAAAAGATAAATGTACTTGTTTAAAATATACACAGATATAATTAAATTTATAAAATACAAAAAAGATAAAATTTCTTTCAAATGACATAAAATTTATATTTGATGTCAATAATCTTGATATGTTTCTCTCTCTATTTATCTTTATTTCAGAGAAAATTAATAAGATAAAGTGATATAAAAATTTGAAATAACAATTAACTTGATTATAATATTTTATAGTCTCTCTCTTTTGTATTAAGTTTACAATTTTGATTACTCCTTAGTCCTACCTCCCTCTGTGTTTAGAAGTGCCATTCTGTGATATGAGCTGTGACTGAAGAGCAGTTTGGTGCGATTTGCTGTACCGAAACTTTATACTAATTTAAATATTATAGAAATCAAATAGTTAGACTTTAAAATTACAAAACTTGTAGATTCACAGTAGTCGAATGCGAAACAAAAAATTACAGGACACACGGCTGTGTTGCCCCGGATCACTCGACAGACCAAATGATGATGGCTTGGGCCTCTAGGAGTTTTTATAGTTTCAAGAGGCATCATCCACATAACTGGGCTAGTCCCTTGCGTCGGCCAATCAGAGCTTAGATTGCCACGCGCAGTTCGACTCCTTGAAAATCATCAAAACAGGATACTGGCGGTTACCTTGCAATCACAAAAGAACGACTACCATACACTCTTCACTTAAATAGATGTTAAGTAAACACTAAAAGTATGTAAATACTTTTAATATGTCCAAATCACTCTTGACACATCTTAACAAAATAAAAAGCATGGTCAGACAATTGTGAGTGACCGATTTGAGGGTTGAGGAACGTACAACTAATGTTCCAACGAGAAGATAAAATGTTTTAGTACCATATTTTTGCGTGTACCACGCGCACCTTTTTTACCAAAAAATATTTCGTAGAAATGGGGTGCAAGTGTTACACGAGGAAACTAACTTGCCAGTCTTCATCAGAGTGGTCATTGACCTTATGCTACTGCAATTCCTATTCAAACCTCAGTCACTACTAGGTACCGTACATCGGGTGGATATTGACCTTGACTAAAGCATTGTACAGACAACACTTTCAACCCCCACTGCAAAATAGCACGTAGCATTTCATAGTGTTTCTAACAGTCTACTGTTAAAATTCGGTTCGTTCTGTACCGGTTTGTGAAAACGTAAGTTGTGTTTTGAAGTGTTTTACGGTATTCACCAAATGTTTATTGCGTTATTTACGTTATTTAATATTGAATTTATGGCAATCATAATTACTACGGTATATCTACTGTATCATATCATTTTAAACAATTTATCTTCATTTGTGTTTTGTGTTCTTTTAATTTATCAAGGTGTTGTTTCGTTTTACAATGGAATGTGGGAAAAAATTGCGTTCGTTTACTGCCGGAGAGAAGTTAAAAATTATAAACGAAGCAGAGGTAATAGGAAATAGAGCAGCGGGTCGAATATACGACGTGCCGGAATCGTGTATCAGAGACTGGCGTAAGAAAAAAGAAAAATTAACGGAAGCTCCTTTAAAGAAAAGAGCTTTTCGAGGTAAAGCTGCAAAATATCCTCAACTAGAAGTCAAACTTACAGCCTTTACAGATGATAAGCGTCAATATGGTTCTGCTGTTTCCACAGAAATGTGCCAAATGGAGGCAACTAACATTGCGAAGGAGCTGAATATTAACATAAATGAGTTTACAGCAAGCAGGGGATGGCTTCAAAGGTTTTTAAAAGAAGTAACCTTTCTGTTCGACGGAAAACAACGATATCTCAACGTTTACCAGAGGCGTACACTAATAAACTCTTGTGTTTTCAGCGTTCCGTAATTCAGTTAAGAAAACTGAACAATTATCCACTATGCCAGATCGGCAACGCGGATCAAACTCCAGTTTATTTCGAGATGCCTGTGGATACGACAGTAAATAAAGCTGGTGACAAAACTGTAAAAATTCGTACAGCTGGTTGCGAGAAACAATGGTGCACTGTAATGCTTACTGTGTTAGCCGATGGAAGGAAACTGCCTCCTTATGTAATCTTGAAGCGGAAAAACCTTCCAAAAAATGAAAGTTCCTACCAGGTTTGATAATGAAAGCTCAAGAAAAAGGGTGGATGGACAATGAGTTAGTGCTTGATTGGATAAAGCGTGTTTGGAATCGGCGACCTGGAGCATTATTAAAATGCCCAGGGATGCTTGTTATGGATAGTTTTCGTGGCCATCTGACTGACAACGTTAAGAAAGTTTTATCAGAAACAAAGACTGAACAAGTGATTATTCCAGGTGGAATGACTTCGATGCTCCAGCCACTTGATGTGTGCATAAATAAGCCCTTCAAGTGCCAGTTAAAAAAATGTACACCCAGTGGATGAGTACTGCACCACACGAGCTGATGCCGACAGGAAGACTCCGAAGGCCATCACTGACGCTGATCTGCAGTTGGATCATCAAAGCATGGGACAGTATACCAGAAGACTTAATAAAGAAAAGTTTCAAAAAAACTGGCATTTCCAACGCCTTGGATGGCAATGAAGACGATAAACTGTTCGTTAGTGAAGATGAGGCAGTGTCTGCTTTTGATGAAGACTCCCCATTCGACAGTAGCAATGACGAATGAAAATCAGATAAGACACTAGTAAAAAATTTGCATAAACTACATCAAACATACCGGTATCCCTTGGGTTTATAACTGTGTTCGTTTTCATTGATTTACTGTTCTAATGCACACTTAATTTTCTTTAGGTTGGCAAACCCGAATTTACAATTATGGCTGGTTGTGTAACGACTGCTGTAACCTTCGCCTCTAATTACTGTATTTAATTGTAATAAATATTAATTGTCATTGTAATAAACATACAATTTTTACTTGTAATAAAAAATAAATCCGTAAGTTAGTGTAACAAAAAAAGTAACTTGACATTTATTTCATTAGTTATTAGTTTTCCCTTACAATAGATATGGTAATACTATTCCAAATACAGGTATATGATTTTTTCACATTTTTGAATACGCGATTTTTGTTTTTTTGGTAGGACCTAAAAATAAGGGGTGTGCGTGTTACATGAGGGCGCGTGGTACACACGAAAATACGGTACTTCAAATAGACCAAAATAGTCACTTCAAATAAGAGGATGTCAAATAATCGGTTTCTTTGTCATATCTGAGGCTGAGTGTGGCCATGTCAATACCAAGGTAAAATAAACATCAATCACATAATCATCAAATGAAATATGTTTCTACACAATGAGACTCTTGACAAAATTAACATATAAGAGTACTTCAATAATGTGCTGGTCATGTTGTGAAGAGAAACCACACAGCTATTCTCACTGCTAAATAATCTGTACTTTTACAAGATTTATAAAATTGAGAACAAATGTGTTGACATCTTGAGGGGAAGAGTTGGATACTACTGTCCATACTCTTAGCTCAGGATCCCGTGGTCGCCAGCCCGTGTACTCACCCTATGTGATAAATGAAAGAGAGACTGTTAAAGTGTGGATTGAAGTAATATAAGAGTTTTCAGAGTATAATAAAGTTTATTAAACCATACACAATACATACTTAATACACAGTACTACGACACGTGCTTCACTCACGGCGTCTTGTTACAAACTGAAAACTAACAAACTTATACATGCTCACGCGCATTACATATATTATACAATATAAATGTATTGCATATATCCAACACGCCTCCTTACATTTATATTGTATTTACAAATTCAATTTTTACAAATACACATTTCAAGTTCAACTTTTCAAGTTCAGCATAGTTCGAAATCTCTCAAACTTTTCTTTACACACTGACTTTGTAAATATATCAGCAATATTATCATCAGAGTTTACCTTCACAACATTAATCATATTTTCTTTTATACATTCGTATACATAATGGTAATGAACTTCAATATGTTTAGAATTTTTCGTAAAACTTCCATACTTTGCTAAACTTATCGCCCCCGAATTATCTTCAAAAATATTAATCGGTTTTTCTAAAGTTACATTAAACAATTTTAGCAATTCTTTCACAAATTTCAATTCACTCACAGCTTCCGACAACGCTACATACTCTGCATATGTCGAAGCATTTGTTACACACTTTTGTTTTCTAGACTTCCAATAAATTACATTACCAAATAATCGAATTACATAACCAGTTGTAGATTTTCTGTCCAAATGGTCACCAGCCCAATCGGCATCAACATAACAATCTATAATTTCAGAATTATCATTTCTTTTATAAGTCAATTTTAAATCTTTCGTTAAATACAAGTACTTTAATATTCGCAAAGCATATTTAAAGTGTGTTTCATTATAACAATTCTGATATCTACTTAAATAATTTACACTAAAGCTTATATCACGCCTTGTAGCTGAGCTTATATATAATAATGCACCAATTAAATTTCTATATTGAATATTCCTTCCACAAATATCAGACTTTTCAACTTTTAAATTTACCTCCATAGGTGTATTATACATCTTACTGTTTTCTAAATTATACTTTCTTACTAATGACTCAATATATTTTGTTTGACTTAATTTTATTTCACATTTACAGAACTCATACTCTACGGTAATACCAAGATATTCTTTAATTTTACCAAGATCTTTCATTTTAAATTTTTCTGATAAAAGTTTCTTAATATTTTGCATTTTTTCTTTGTTACGTCCACAAATTAATAAATCATCCACAAATATTAATAAATAAATAGTATCTTTTCCATTTCCAAAAGTATATAAACAATAATCTAAATTACTTTTCTTAACACCCAAACTTATTAAAAATTTATCAAGACATTCATACCAAGCTCTGGGACTTTCCTTTAAACCATACAAAGCTTTTATTAACTTACACACTCTATTTGTACCATCCTCATAACCTTTTGGTTGATGGACATATACCTCAGAACTTACTTTACCATTTAGAAATGCAGTTTCTACATCCATTTGTTCAATAATTAGACCCATTTGACAACAGTATGATAATAAAATCTTTAAAGTTTGCATTCTCGCAACAGGAGAATAAACATCATCAATTTTATCGGTTTGCTGAAAACCTCTTACAACTAACCTGGCCTTATAGGCATTGTCAGACTTTTTTGTATAAATCCATTTTACATCCAATATTTTTTTACCATTTACATTTTCAACTGATTGCCAAGTCTTATTTTTATTTAACGAATCACTTTCTTTATCCATAGCTTTTGACCAATACTTACTTTCATTGCTCTTAAGCGCCTCCTCAAATGTACTAGGAGTATCTGCTCTACAATAATTTGCAAAAATATTACTATTATATACATAATAATCTTCATATCTTTTTGGTGGGTTTCTTATACGCTCAGATTTTTTTATTTTATTTTCATTTTCATCCCCTAGATTTTCATCTGTACCTTTAAAGCTATCATCAAGAGATTCATTATCTGTAGATTCATATACTTCTACATCAGATTCACATTCATTCAAGCCAATACAATTTACATTTTCTTCAACAATATCAACATGTCTAGCCACTATTACTTTTCCATTAATTAGCACTCTATAACCAACTTCACTATAACCGATCAAAATTCCCATATCAGCCTTTTTATCCCACTTAGAAAATCTTGTTTGTTCCGGTTTTCTTACAAAAACTTTACTACCATATAAATGTAAATTTGAAACATTCGGTTTCGTCCCAAAAAATATTTCATAAGGAGTTTTCTTTTCTATAGTATTTGATAACGTACGATTTTTCAAATAAGTAGCAGCACAAACTATTTCAGGCCAATATTTTTTATGGATTTGTGCTTCAGCTAATAAACAACGTGACATATCCATTATCGTTCTGTTAAACCGTTCTGCGGTTCCATTTAATTCATGTATGTAAGCAGGACAATTATTAATTATAATACCTTTTTCTTTGGCAAAATTATAAATATTACCATTTAAGTATTCTTTCCCATTATCACACCTCAAAAATTTAATTCTTTTACCCGTTAAGTTTTCACATTCATTTACATATTGAACAAGACAATTGAAAACTTCTACTTTAGACATCATGGTATAAACTTTAGCTATCTTACTGTAATCATCAATAAAGGAAATAAAGTATTTTTCCCCGTTTAGACCAGCTGTTTTAAAAGGTCCACACACATCAGTATGAACAATTTCTAAAATATCTTTTGCTCTTTTTCTATTATTTTCAAATGGAATATTATGCATTTTATTTTCAACACATATTTTGCACTTCATGAATTCTGATTCAAGTTCATTTGGAATACCACTTAACAATTTATGTTTACACAAAATATTCAAATAATTAAAATTTACATGGCCCAGCATACGATGCCACCTTTCTTTTTTTACTCATATTATCACAATTTTTATTTGCAACATTTACCAATGACTCTACATTTTTTAATTTACTTTTCATCTTATATAGACCATTTTCTTTCCAAGCTACAGCTGTAGTATTTCCAAAATTATCAATAATTTTTGTCATTTTACCTTTAGAAATAATAGTATTATTTTCCGTTATTTTACCATAACTTATTAAATTTGTATGCATATCATTAGCATAAAATACATTTTGCATGTTTACTTCATTTTTCTTACCAAAAAGATCAAAGTAACTTACCACATTACCAATTTTAGTTGCTTTTACAACTCTATTATCTCCCAAATAAACATTAACAGGTTCTTTAAGTATCATACATTTATCAAAATATTTATCATTATTTATTATATGGTCAGTACAACCGCTATCTAATAACCAATTAATCTCGCAATTATTAAACTTATCTTTATCTACCTTACTATTATGCGCCGTGTGATAGTCGACTCTTATAACCCATGCGCTCGTATCTGGATTCTTCTGCTGCGACTGAGTTGCTTGATGTGCTCTTGCACCTCGCTGACTTCGAAAATTGCCATGCCGTCTGGCGTAGTTACTTTTTTCGGTTTCTTGTCAGCCTCGTGGTGCTCGCCATGTATTGCTGCTGCCTGCCGCTTGGCCACCATATTTACAGTCTCTCTTGATATGACCAGTTTTGCCACATTGAAAGCATGTTCGCAGTTGTCGACTTTTATCCGCCATGAATGCGTTAGATTTTCGTCCAGAATATTCATCCTTTTGATGCTTTATTTCAGTCATTTGAATTTTACTTTTCACATAATCCACAGTTTGATCTTCTTCTTTTAATGCGTCTATTAAATCGCCTATATAACTGTATGAATCCGGCAACGTATTTAACATATAATTTTCTTTTTCTTTTTCTGACACAGTAGCACCCGCGTTTTTAAGCTCGTTCACAGTTTTTTCAAAATCACTGAAGAATGTCGCTGCATCAGTATAATTTTTAAGTCTTAATTTTTCCAATTTATTTCTATATACAATTTGCAATGCCGTAGACTTTTTCAAATACATTTCATCAAACTTTTGAATTATTTAATACGCCGTTGTTTTATCACTAATAAATTCCAATTGCTTATTCGTTATATTACTGTATATATAGTTCATAACCTTTAAATCATTATCGTCCCACGGGTCTTTATCCTGCGCCGTTTTTGCTCGTGTTATCACTTCATCACATTTTTTAAATTTCAAAAACAACACAATACGTTTTCTCCACATACTATAGTCCTCTCCATCAAACACTGGAATTGTAATGTCATTGTACTTCGCCATTTTTCCATATCACAGCATGCGACAGCACAAAAAAACGATACTATACTCATTTAAACTCTTGACCACAAGTTTATTAAACCACGCACCTCTGCTATCATGTTAAAGTGTGGATTGAAGTAATATAAGAGTTTTCAGAGTATAATAAAGTTTATTAAACCATACACAATACATACTTAATACACAGTACTACGACACGTGCTTCACTCACGGCGTCTTGTTACAAACTGAAAACTAACAAACTTATACATGCTCACGCGCATTACATATATTATACAATATAAATGTATTGCATATATCCAACAGAGACAAACTGAGATGGGTGAGCCCCTGGGGGATATCGCGGCACTACAAGTTCAAACCTACATTACGTATAAATTGTAATACACTAACATAAAATATGTATATTACTTTAAAAAATGTTTGTTTCCCTGTATATAACCATTTTTTCTATGTAAATTTCCACAATCTATAAAACTATAGACAATTATGGTATTTTTTATGGTTTATGAATTTCCTTGACTTGTCACCAGTTTTATTGTTTTTCCCTGACTTTTAACAAATTTACAAGGCCTTTCCTGATGGATAGTGAATTTCCCTGACTTTCCAGGTCTGTGGGAACCCTGTTATATATTGCTTTTTAAAATAAGACACTGCCAGTTTCAGTGTCTGACAGCAATATATCAGCCACTAAAACAATCAATAAGAACATTCCAAACATCACTGGCAAGCTTGAGTCAATGAAAAACAAAAATAAGGCCACACTGTACAAAATAAATAGTTATGGAAAGAGGAAATAACACTCCTAAGGAAGACATCAGAGAAGAAGAGATAAAAACGTTGAGTAGTAAACAAACAAACATAGCTAAATCAAAATGGACAAAAACTTCTCAAACAGTTCTTTAAAATTATTACACGCACAATTAGTATACTACGTATTCATGCCAAATTACAAATTAGGTAGGTGACCTAAAACAGTGACACAATGTAACTGGCATTATAAAAATAATATAATAAATAAACCTCTGCTCAACAGTCCGTAAAGGACCAAGGCATACTGCACGACTTTTGCTAAGTGGGACGGTTGTATGGCTAGTACAACGTGTTGCCAGCCGCTAGTTGCAGTATTCACAGCCAGGAGGCGCTGCAATGTAACTGACATTACTTTAAAAATTACATCTGATGTGGCTAATTTCTATACATATTTTAAACTTTAACAATTTAAACAACTAAATTATAAAAAAAAATTACCTGACCACACAACGCCCTCTGTTGGTTGCAAAAATAACAATTGGAGCAATGGCACTTTCCAGAGCCCTGTGTAAGTATGTGAATGTTTCAATATCTAGCATATGTACTTCGTCTATAAACAACACTCCCGGGACGAGCTCAGCTATTCCTTGATCAATGTATTTGTTCACGACTTTGTTGATTTCTTTACGAAGCTTGTCTGAAAGAAATTACACAAGCTTTATTAACATCAAGCATTGTTTAATTAAATTAATTAATTTGTTACATTTTTTAATTAATAAAGTTGTGTTTCAAAACAGAAATAACACTGTTGCACACCACTATAGAAAAAAAAAATTCCGATTAGCGCTTTCAAGCTTCACAGCTCATCATCAGATCGGAAATAACAATAATGGAACTAGACAACTTCTTTATACCCCCACTTCCCCTACAGCACTTGGAATGTTTTTGAAATAAGGGTAACTAACTGAAAAGGGTGAGTGGCCACACCTGTAGGCGGTGATAGGATGGGACGAAAAGGGTACTTACCTATATTGTTGTTTGCATTAGAATTATTGACAGAAAGAGGGATGTTTTTGACAATATAGTACAACCAAAACTATGCTGAAAAGGAACTTACAGTTTAAAGTAATAAATAAGAGAGGTTTTAAAACGTTATGTATTGAAAAGAATGTACACCACACATAAACAAGTGTGCATGTGCGCACACACACACACAGAATGCACTAGAAAGAAATATAAAAGTACCGACACGGGTGACTGAACTCGCTAGTTACTAATAGCCAGAAAAGGCGTTTAACTTAAAGCTTGTTTATGAAAAAAGTGTATGCGCTGTAGGGCAAGTAAGGGTATAAAGAAGTTGTCTAGTTCCATTATTGTATATTGCCGATGTGATGTAAGACCTGTGTAGCTTGAAAGTGCTAATCGGAATAATTTTTTCTATAGTGCTGTGCAAACTGCGTTATTTTGTTTGTTAGATTTTGTTTACTAAATGAAATAAAAAAGAAAATACTAACCTGTAATTTCAGTTTTCTTTGATTTCATTAGTTGTCCCATCATACTAAGTATGTCTTGTCCACCTTGTGGCCTTGCATTGGCTACATCAAGATCATGTAACGTAACATCTTGTATGACTTCCTTTTTCTTATGTACATCACCTTTCGGCAGTGGGACATATTCTTCAGCCTACAATTTGATTTGACATAATACTTAATGCTCGAGTACTATACTATTTATATTAAATTAACACATTTTTAACATTAACAATCATGGAATAAATGTTAAACTTTGAAATACAAATGCTGATGACTACTAATTTAATTTGTATATAACACTTGGGTTATACCAGAAACTGACAACTGTTTTCGAGCTGAAATAATTCTATAACATCAAATATCAAATAAAAGTAACAAACACTATTTTTATCTACAATGATAGAAAGTAATGTTAATGGCCCCTTTAATGGCTATTTGAAAATTAACCTCCAGCTGGGTGTAAAGAAAATGAAGATAGAGAACAATTTTTTCTTGGATGCAAAAGTTATGAACACATCTTCCACATAATCATCATCCACAAATAGGAACTTATTAATCACTGCACCACCTTTTGGGTTCCACTTTGAACAATACTGCTTCCAAGGTACTCAGCCAAGAGCTGATGCCGTTAATGACACTCTCATTGGTTTCAACCCACTGTATAGCCAGCCAGACCTTCATCCTAATGATACAACAGCATCCTTACACAGAGTCGATCTGTGTCGGTCTGTATTTGGGCACCGAGAGGGCTTGCAAAAGCTCATCCCATAGTCCCATCTGTGAACTTACCTGTGAAGTGCAAGACTTTCGAGTATGCAGAATCTGCTTCATACTCAGGCCCACTACGTGATGATGGGTTCCTGGTGACCGTGTCAACTGCCTGATAAAATGACATTGACTACTTCATACTACCTCCGGCATGAGGCTGATTGATCGAGATGAGCACATCACCACTGGGCCATTCAGAACCTGGCCTTGCATGGCCTCTTCTACTTTCTTCTACAGCACTACAACCCAACGTGAGCCCTGGCTTCTAACACCAATCTTCTCCAAAGTCTCCAGTTCATTGCCATCTCAGTATAACCCTTCACATCCATTCTTCTGAGATCTTCTAGCACATTATCCAACCATCTTATCCTAGGTCACCCCCTCTTTCTGCTTTAATAGACTTGTGCAGGATTTTCTTTAGCATATGCTGACGTGACCTAGCCATTGTATTTGTTGATTCTTTATGAATATTACAATGTCCTTATGATTCAATAGCTCATCTATCTCCTGTTTATTTCTTATTATCCACTCGTCATCTTCTTTAACCAAGTCATAAACATGTCTTACGATCTTTCTTTCAAACCTTCTTTGTCTTTCTTGTTCCTTTTTGTCAAGGTCCATGTCTCGCCTCCATAAGTTACAACCGGTCTGATTAAGTGTCTGCAGAGGCAAAAGTTTTTCACTCTCACTTTTCAGTTAAGCAAGAGGCTTATAATCCAACACAGTCAAAAAGTTTGGGGCACAATGTCTAAAGTACTCACCAGTTAATGGGATGTTTTAACAAATACCAACACACAAGTTATGGCTGACGGATGAGGCGCTGACAGGCATTACGTTTTGTCGATCATTATTCAGACAGAAATAAACAAAAAATGACTGTGGATTTATATTTAACAATGTAGAAGTACAGGGTGATTCAAAAAGGACTTTACAACTTTGAAAGCATACAGAAATTTATTCAGATAACTTACAGAGTCGGTTGAGGTGTCACTTCAAATCAAAACACATCAAGTTTTGACTCATGTAGTCCATTAATACTGAATACACCCACCAGTAGCGGTCACCATTGTTTTTGAAAATGTCTACTTTTACTGGTGCGGAACATGCTCGCTATGTGTTTTGGTTTCACAATACACAATCAGCAACTGCAGTTCAATGTAAATTCTGTACGGAGTATGGTAGGAAGCCTCCTAGTAGGCCTACAATTTACTCTTGGCACCAAACCTTCGTTGAGACTGGTTTTATTCTGTACGACACGCAAAATCACCAGGACGTCCACAAGTTCCTGGACAACCGATGTGACGAAAGGTGCAATTACTATAAGTAAAAAATGAATAGCTCTTTTTGTGAGTAACATAAAGAAGTGTAATTTACGTATAGTAAACATATAAAAATCAGTGATCGATTGAGCATCGAGTGATGTGAAACAAACGTCGTAATTCGCGAAGATAGGCGAAAATTGTGAATTGAACCAGAGTGGGAGAAGTGACGCTTCGACAGAATCTGACAGGTTAAATATTGTTCAGACATGAGTTTTTGCATGACCTGACTATAAATATCAGGTCGTGCTAATAAAGTTTCTTCTTCTCTATTCAACCGTTGCCTCAGGAGACTGTCAGTCAACGACGCTAATTCACATCTATAATAAGAGTCACAGGACAAACTAGATGTCTAACCAGAGCAGCAGAGTATATACAATGAGGTCTATGGACACACCAGCAGCATATGATGTGAGGCGAGACGACTATTAAACAACACATGCAGTGGAACACGACCAGAGGACCAGAAGGACACAACCAGATGACCAGAAGGACACGGAGAACATGACCAGAGGACCAGAAGGACACGGAGGAACACGACCAGAAGGACACGGAGGAACACGACCAGAGGACCAGAAGGACACAACCAGAGGACCAGAAGGACACAGATAATCCGACCAGAGGACCAAAGGAGGATGTACGGATGATTAACCACATCAAACGAGGTGATAAAAATAAATAAACCTCCGCTCCACAGTCCGTTAAGGACCAAGGCATACTGCGCGGCTTTTGTGTTAGTGTGACGGTGTTTGGCTAGTACTACGCGCCACCAGCCGCTAGTTGCGGTATTCACGGCCAGGAGGCGGCGCTGTTATCTCAGCGCCTACTCAGTTTGCCTCACGACGCTGAGTGCACGCCGTATGGAGCCTCCGCCAGGAATTGAACCCGGGACCACGAGCACATCAATCGCCCGCATTAGCTAGAGGTGATAAAAAACCACTGTAATTATAGACATTGAAAGACACTAATTAAAGTTGGAATGAAAGACATTCAACCAGTATTAAAATAAATAAACTGTACATGAATGTAAGAGCAGAATAAAAGTTAGAATAATAATTCTTGTATTAAATTTAGTAATTGAGAGTAACGTAAATGATAAGAGAAATATTTAATTTTTGAATTAACATAATTAGTAAGTCTTGTTGATAAAGGAGAACGCATATGCAGTAGAAAGTTAAAACAAATTAATATAAAAGAAATTAGAATACAAGTAAACTCATTATTGAAGCAAATTAATCAGCAGTTGCAAAAAGATGAGCACACAATGAGTAAGCCGAGAGCAAAATAAATATTTAATTAATTAAAATTAGATAATAAGATTTATGTATAACTTGTGTATGTAATTTGTTAGTAATAAGTTGTGTACGAAAGATTCGTACAAACGATATAATAATGAGTCTTTATTTAATATGCGAAATAAAAGATTTTGTTTAATAAATAAAATGGAACAATTTTAAACTTAAATAACATATCATCTTATTACGATTACACCCATGAATTCAATACATTATATAAATGCAAATTGTGTTGTTATAATATATCACACTGTTTTGATTGTAATAAAAATGTATCAATCGCCCCACTTTAATGTTTTTTTAATGGAATTTATTTCAACATTGCCCACTCTAGGGAATTTTTATAAATGTGTGTGCGTGTGTGTGTATGTTTATTTAGCAGCCACCAACTTGTAATTACTGTTGGCAAACTGTGCATTTTCTTGACTGGTAGATCCGTCTATCCCTTCTAAATTCAGTAATATGTTCACATGACAATGTTTAATCTATAAAACATTACATTTCTTTATTAATCTCTTTGTACATCATATTAAATTACCATTTAAAGATGGATCATAATATGATAATATTAAAGATCTGGAATCTGCAACATATTATGTAATAGATTTTTCAATATTCTTTGGTAGTACATAATGATGTGTTCTAATTTAGAACCATGATGGTCATAATTCACAAAAAGTTTTAAAAATTTACTGGATCACTTGGCCCAGATGGATTGAATCTCAACAATTATATCTGCTTACTTCCCACAAAGTGATAATACACAAAACTTTATCAATCGGTTTGAAATAGAGCTATCTCAACAATTTTACATGCCAAATGGTGCCTGAGGAGTTTACCACAGCATGTAAATACACTACTTAAAAAACAATTTTATGAATGCACTTAGTTATCTCTGTGATACTCTATGGATACCTCTAAATCAAATTCAGTGGCAAATGTGTCACTGCGCCCTTGCCTCTTCACTGCACCACTGTTTGCCTCTATATAAATTACATCTCCTGGTTCAACTTTTTCCTTGGAAAGAGATTCATAAATGCTAGGATCTAATTTTAACTGTTTTGTACCTTTGGCTGTCTTCAATCCAATTATAACATGTGATATAGTCTTGCCGTAACCTGCACACATACAATTTTTATTAATGATTGACTTGTTCTATTTGTGACTATTACTAAGCATTTACACTTATGAAATAATATATTGTTAATTAATTAATATAGTACTTAATTAGAACAGATAATTCATTTTGAGATGAACATCAAGGCGTTAGACAGAATATTTCACGTACAGATGTGATTTATGTCACAAGTCAAGACATGTGAAAAATGCTCTGGAATTCAATGAATTAGTTTAATTTTGTTTCAGGGATACTGAATGCACATTTGACCAGTTTTAGCTAAAACGCAGTCTACGAGTTTTAAATAAAAGTAGTAACAGGACATTTTTATGGGGCGTGTATCGACTGAGCGGTTACTCTATGTCCATATTTTATTCTGAGCATCCTTGGGCAATGTGAGCACGTTCTACATGCCTTAATTATGTATCAACTACAATGTGTGTGTGTGTTTGGTTTCCCTGGGAACCATTGCTGCAGTGCAGATGGTGCTCATGTAACCGCAGGACATGTGCAGACAAAAACGCTAGCAGAAATATGTTGCTGTTTTGATAAAAAAAAAAAACCTTAATAACGATGACCTAGAGTGATGCATAACTTATGCTCGTGACACTACTAAAAACAAAGAAACTCTGAAGTGAATGGACAGTTATTCATCAGCAAGACACCAAATAGATCAGACAGCACTAGTAAGAAACTGCATGGAGTGGATGACTTTTGTTTAGCTTCAGGAGATAAATCAATACATACACACTTGCGATGCTTTCAGCAATGATGCTCTCAGCTTTGACAACTCTCAACAACTTAGGATGAGGACGAAGAGCACAACTACACTATATAAAATATATTTATATAAAAATTGAACAAATTTACCAAATGCTTCATTAAAATTCATTAAAACGTGGGTTAGCACTATGCCACTTGACAACAGGTCTCTCCTATGATTTTTAATATCTCACTCCAATTTTTCAAGTGTTTTCTAATATGTATAAACATTTATTGTGGGTCCATAGTACATAAAGTGCATGGTCCCTGAAGACAGCGGCCATAACCTTTTGAGTTGGGGCTGTCTGTTTGAATTTGTTTGGTCTGGATGGTGAACGAGGGTGAAGCCATTTCACACACTGACATTCCATGTGAAACCCAGGGTTTTTCTCCTGTTATGATATATGTTATGCATTCATTTTTATCTTTTGAGCAACGATTCAAAAAAGACAGCATGGCATCCAGGTTTGTTTGTTTGTTGCTAAGTCTGTGTGGAGCCTATTTCGGAAATTGTTTTTGTATTTAAGATAAATGGTGACAATTTCATGGATAATAGTGCAAGAAACAGATGAAAATTTCATTAATTTCATCAAGTGTGATATGCCAGTCCTGTTTGATGAGTCATCTGTAATGATGGAAGGATGACCAATTCCCCCAGTTCAAGGATATTCTCTCTCACTGGATTACAATCGTGACACCATCAGTGTACTGATGTGATGATTCATTCATCACATCACCATACACTTTATTGATTTGATGGCAAATCTCACACGGTTGCGTATTTCTTACATGACAAAATCAAATCACAGATCATAATTCCTATGCAGCAGCATTCCCAATGTTTTTTAGCATTTTAAAAATGCACAATAACAATACAAAAGCTAGCGCACAATGAAAACTCACAGCGGGCATGTCACTGAGACCGACTGAACAGGAATAGACGTGCACAGCCTACTGCACGCTCTTCTGAATGGCCCCTGTAGTTGTGGATTGTAATTACTGTAAAGTATTGTTACGACATTATAGAACAATCTACGTGTTTATCGAATGTTCCAGAGGAATCTAGTTCAATGTTGTGGCGCACATGATTCTCAGCGTATTTGCTAGACTGTGTCAGAATTCGCGCTGCTGCACGCACTGTGTCAATGCCGCAATTAATTACGTCGTAGTGTAGTAGAGATCACGCGCAACTGTGGAATGTTATGGTCTGTGAACGGGGTATAAATGCTAGGCGGCAGCGGCCTTAGTTTCAGTTATTATCGGGCGATATTACTCTGTGCATTCAAGTGGTTAATAGTGAAGTGTTGTGATTTATAATCAGGAGGTATATACTAATACAATTGCGTTTTAATATTAGTTGACATTTTATTGTGTGTGAACAATTTTTATTTGATTTGTTGTAAGAGACTGTGTTATTAATTACGAACGGTTTAACTGTGAAAATTAAAGCTGGTGATTAGTGACTTAATTGGTGTCTTGTATTTTGTTTTCCACTGTACCTTCGAAGATCAAGTAGACCGTCGTAACAATATATACAAGATGTCTCATGTTCCACTGCTCTGTACGAAAATTATTCATTATTTTTATTATGTGGATTGTTGGTGATTATAAAAATTAATAACACTTATCCATTACCTCCAAGTGGATTTTCTGTTTCAACTGGAGTCAGCTCTGTAACTTCACCTTCGTATACTTCTTTTGTTTCTTTTATACGTAAACCGATAGCACGACGAAAATTCTCCATTAGCACTTCTGTCTTCTTTATTTCTGAACTGTAAACTTCGGAACCGACCATAGGGCAAAATGGAACCTAAACATTTCAAACAAATTTTGGCAAAATGTTAAAATTCCAATGTTTCACGCAAAACAAACAAAAACTCCTGAAAAACTAATGTTTTGAAAATATAATAGAACATATTTTCATTGTAGAAACCGAACACCCTTTCTTGAGTAGTAAACTGCACTGACACAGCAAATGATCAGCCCTACTTAAAAGTACAGCTAAATTGTCTAAAGAGGAGAGGGGGGAGAGAACATGATAATATGTTATTAAAATTCATTCCCAGGCTGTTTGGCCGTGATCCATTGTTTCTTACTAAAACAGAGGTTTCGACAGTACCACTGACTGTGGTTAAGGCTAGCAGTCCTGTGAACATTACTCAGCCTTAACAGTACTGTGGTCTCCAACATGTACCACCCTACGTTAGTACAGCTCAAATTTTTACCACTAATGATGGCAGTTGATGGTACTGTTGAAATGTCTGTTATAGTAAGAAACAATGGACCATGGCCAAACAGCCCGGGAATTAAGTTTAATAACGTTGACTCCGGCCATGTAAGCCTACGAAGTATAACATAATAATAGTTTGCTGTCTTACTTGCAGTCTCTCTCTCTCTCTCTCTCTCTCTCTCTCGCATATACTGTTCCTTCACAATGACATTAGCTTGCTTCCAATGTTCTTGCCAGCCTTGTTGCAGCCGATGTTCACACCATGAAACACTGTCCAAGACTGTTGTGCGCTTGTTGGAAATGAATGAAAATTCTGTTAGCCTTGTATCGAGGTGTTTGTCTACTACTGTTTTTAAGCGATTGTCAGGTCTATAAAATACATTTAATTAAAAATGAAATAAATGTGTAATACCCCAATTGTTTTACATTTGTTTGAATATAATTTGTTCATTATTTTAAGATAGAGTTATCATTTTGATCCATTTTTATGATCAATAAAGAAAAAAATATAAAAAATATGAAACTATAATAAACTATTAAGTAAAAAAAGGAGATACTGCTTTTACTGTCTTCAGAAAATTTGGTTTTTGTATATTCCTAAGTAAATTTTATTACTGTATATTTCAACAGTGATTTATTTCAGAAAACAAATATTTTATTTTTTTGAAAGAAAAAGAATTCATTACCTTAACACATCTACCCCCCTCAAATAACATCACATCTACTTAGAGGCAGGACTATGTACATCAGGGATTCCATTTTAACGGGTGCTACACCCGGACACTTTTAAACATAAATAAACTGACCTACGTAATCAATAATTTTCACTATTGTATCATTGTTACAAAGGATTAAGCCCATATTTATGTATACTGCTGGTTAAACAAGTGTTTCTCCACACAGTTTCTTAGTATTAATGAAAAAGTCGTGTAACGGGTGTTACTGGATTTGGACAGTGCACTTGAGGTGCATGCAAATAACTTTAAATCTCTGTGAGTTTTGAAGGAAAATCTGTATCTAACAAATATATGCTGTTCTACAGACTATGACAATAAATAGCACATGTGTAGGATTTTGAAATCTTTTATACTTTCAAAAAAAAAAATAAAAGCACCCGTGTATTATGGGTGTTACATAAAATGTAACGGGTGTTACGCCATTGGTAACACATTGGGTTTTTTGGAGTTTTTTATGAATAATAAGGTTTAAAATAACAACAAGAGGTTACATTAGTTTTTATTTTAATAATTGCTCACAAAAACAGAACTTTTATGACAAACATTGGTTTTTAATGTTACTTTACTACTACATTAAATAAAAACGACCTTAGAGCTCTAATTAAAAAAGCTAAGATAGTTATTTAAGTATTATTATTGGTTGTATAAGGACTAGACCTTAAAGTAAAAAAACCTCTAACCGTTTTTACAAATAAAGATTAAATACAGTGAAACTTCGATTAACCGTCAGGGTCAGGACCGGGACCGTGACGGTTAATCGAATAGACGGATAACAGAAAACCCTTAAACAACAACCCACCCCCATCCATTGCATATGAACGAATGATAAAAAATGCACATTTACGAACTGGAAATACACTGTACATACATGTATTTTATTTTACAGAAACAAACAATATACAATTTACATTAAGTACAGTATATGTAGTACAACATATGTACTGTAAATATTGTTACATGAACTTACGCTCTAGACGTACATACATAAAATTTTAAAATAGTCTGTCATTTTCTTTTGTTTCTTCGAGGCTCGTGCTTTCTGAGCGGCAATGTTCTGTACTTTACGTAGGAGAAGTATCTGCATTGCGTTTGCCTCTTCTTGCCCCTCAAAGCACTCAATGCATTTTGATAACATTGTTTCTGCTTGTGTATGGCTTAACGTAGTTTTTTCATTCAAAATATAACACTCGTCTTCATCAATTTCTTCTTCTTCGTTGTCAATCACACTGGAAACAATTTCATCTTCGTTCAAAATGTAAAAGCCTCCGTCCAATTTGTCACATCCCAACCACTCTGTTACTTCTGCTGGCGTTATGTCTTCAGTATTCGGTACATAATTGCACAGTTGCACAATTTCGTCGAAACTAACATTCCCAGTTTCCTTAGGTTCGCCATCATTAGCTTCAGGCCAGAGTTTATTCCACCCATTTTTAAGATTTGACACTTGAAGATCATCCCATGCAGCAGCAACATTGAAAATTGCATCTTTTATGTTGTACGTTTTCCAAAACTCTTTTACAGACATTTCATCATCAGATGAAATCAAACTTCCAATAAAAGCTTTCCTATAACGACGTTTCATGTTTTTGATTGTGCCCTGGTCCATAGGCTGGATTAGTGGTGTTGTGTTTGCCGGAAGGAAGAGGCATGTTATTTGCCAACATCACTTTTAATTCCGCAAGTGGGATGTGCTGGAGCGTTGTCCATTAGCAGCAATGCTTCCTGTGGTAACTTCATTTCAGCCAAATGAGCTCTAACTTGTGGCACAAACACTTTGTGGTACCAATCGGAAAAAATATCTTGAGATATCCAAGCACTCTTTTGAGCATAATAGGTAGCAGGCAATGCGTTCAAATTAAAATTTTTGAATGCACGAGGTGTTTTTGCTTTTCAATCACAAGCAGGGGTAACCTGTGATTGCCGGTGGCATTTGCACAAACCATTAAAATGATCCGATCTTTTAGGACTTTAAAACCCGGGGCTGATGTCTCCGAAAGTGATGCCAATATCTTTTGTGGTAAAGCTTTCCAACTGAGCCCGGTTTCGTCGCAATTGTACACTTGTTCCCTAACGAGGTTTAATTTGGCCACTTTCTCTTTAAATTTTTCTCTGTACTCGGCAATAACTGCGCTATTTGCACTACGTTTTTCACCACTAATATCTTAAACTTATCGAGCTATCCTATGCTTGCTTTAAAATTAGGATCTCCGTCAAGTTTTTTCAACCGCCTTGGCCATTATTACGGGACCTGAAAGTGGGATTCCTTGACTCTGTGCTTGTATAAACCATTGATACATAACAGTGTCCAGCTGGTCATATTTTGCTGATTTCATTGTTTTACGAGTCTTAGGATCTCCATCGATGTTTTGCATATTTGAAACATGTTGTTCTATTTTTTCAGCATCTCGTTTAATGTCATTCACTGTGGTTCTTCCAATGCCGTAAATGAGAGCAATACTAGTGGGAGTTTCACATTTTTTCAAACGTTTAATAATCTCAATTTTCTGGTTGAGATCTAACACGATCCGTTTACGCTTTTCAGCCATTTTTTAGCTGTTGCACAAAAACAAAAAGGAAAGAAACCTTAACAACAAAACGTACTGGTGTGAATGTCACTATCGTATGCCGAAACAATTAAGCCACTACGCAACAAATAACGTACAGCACCGAGCACAACAGCTTCTCAACCACAACTGAAACTGACCACGTGTGCGATAGCTAGGCGGGCCAAGAACGTGACTCATCAATAGAACTATAGTGCACCACTCTGGCGCCTCTGCCACTCAGCAGTAAAGTGAGGATGATTTTTCACGGCAATCTGGTTACTGTACATAGAGTACGGACTGACAGTTAACAGAAATTGATGGTTAAAAGAGTGACGGTTAACAGAAACTGACGGTTAAAAGAGTGACGGTTAATCGAAGTTTCACTGTATTAGGAACTTTTCTAGCATTAACATAAAAGAATAAAACCCGCTCAGTTTACAATTGCACAACTTATTGCACTAAACCTAGTACGTTAATTATTTCATTTTATATCTAAAACTCTAGAACATAAATCCTAAAGATAGTTTAAATGTTAGAAACATTTAAAATATTTATTTTTCACAGATGTTAATTTTAAATGGAAATTCATACAGAATGGTGTTATATTATTTTACATTATCAAATAAATTTGTACCTAGTTCGTACGTCAATATAATATAATTTATTTTATCATCACTTTTCATTACTTACCTCTGTTTTCCCAAGGTTAACCCAGTGTTCATGTGAGCGATTATTTGGAGAACAGAAATTAGGTTGTCTGAAATAAATGCTTTGAGTCCATTTGTTTTCAAATGAATTTAATTTTATTTTGTCATATTATTTTTTCTTCTGCATAATAAAAAAAATTAAAATTGACTTACTGTACTTTCCATTATAACTAACAATATTCTTTCTCCATCGTTTACTATATGAACAATCAAAGATACATTGGTTATTTTAAAATTAGCCCTGCTTCTAAAAGATTATCTTTATAATCTTTAAAATCCCCATTTACCATACATAAATTTTTTCTTTTGTTTTATCAGAATTTAAATAGCTGTATAATATGTTAAATTTGTTCAAAATATAGAAAGAAGTTCAAAAGTTACTCATCCTCGTTGCTAATCCTTTCGCCACCAAATCGAATTTGTTATTCGTCACTCCGATATTATTTTAAACTGTTAACATTGTTATTAATGAATGTCCACTTGTTTCTCACTCCGTTATTATTGGAAATACTTTTAAAACCACATTTTATATTAGTCGGCCAGTCGGTTTACATTATTGAGTACACGTTTTCGGCGAACCGCGCATTGACGCACCTGCGCGGCTCGGAAGTTCAACGTCAACTTAACTTTTCAACATGGCTCAGCATCCCTCTGTGTCCGGCAACTTGGCTCGGGATTGGCTAGTCGCATCTCGAGGAGTTTTGTCATCTCGTATACGGCGAGAAGAAATTTTCAGCCGTGACTTTTTCGTGTGAACCGCGGCCCACACGTACGCTCGTACGCAGGAATACTATAACTTTCAACTATTATCAAAATGTCTCGAATGTTCTTGTAATTATTTTTTGTTAATTATGTCTGTTATTATTAGTTTTTTTGTTTATTGATTTATTCAATCCAATTCAATCTATTATTGAATCCAATATAAATAAATCTGTTCACTTACTCTTGAAGTTGTTTAGTAAATGTTTAGATTTTTTATGAGTAAAGATTTATTTGTAGATCCGTTGATGAATGTAACTGTTGCGTAGATCTCTTGATGTTGGTTCACTCTTCTGTTTAAAAGTGTCATCTGTGTATGTCAGTGTATTGTCGTGACAAGGTTATCATACATAAATTAAACTTTCACATACCTGTGATGACGTACTGGACGTTCAGTTGTTCACAGATGGTTAATAAACTGTCAAGCTTTTATTGAACAGTATATTGATGCTGTAAAAGCTTTTATAACACTTTTAATATTTACTTGGGTGCCATATGGGTTTTCGACAGAAATGTCCCATAAAAAGGATTCTTCTGAATGAAGTAATAATTAATTCTAATTTTGTAATTACTCAATAAATGATCAGATAGTTAGATTGAGATTATGCATTAAACTTCTGCTTGTTTGTTTACTATCACAATGCACTTCAGTGATTAGTAATACTGATTACCAATTATTAGTTGAAATAATTATTGACAAATGTTGTTGCTGTACAATAGTAGTATTTATTATTTGTTATTGAATAGTTTCAATTAAATATATGCATTAAATAACAATTAACTGATCACAAATCGTCCGGTTTCCTTACTTTGCCTAGTTCAGTTTGGTTAACAATGAAAACTCTAATTAGGATTGATAACTTATTTATTATATTTATTTATCTCAAGGGTGGCTTCATTTAAATTACAGAATAGAACGCCACTTTATTTCAAAATATTATTATGATATCATGTTGTTAGGTTATACACCTTTAATGATCGGAAGTTAGTGAACGAAAAGTTCGTTTGTTTTGACTAATTTTGTGTTCAGTTATAAGAACGTTAACATATATAATCTTAAGTCGGAATATGTTAATTCCTCTAAATAACTTTGATACAGTGTTTTCTACTTATAGTCTTAATGTATTTTGCGTCAGTACAATTGTGTATTAGGTTATACTGTTATTGGCTAGAACGTAAACAAATAAATGTGATCACTGTACGACCTGTTGATTAATCGTACTGATTAATTTATGAACACTTTAACGATCGGATTATAATGATCATTATTTCATTTCACTATCATTCGCACTGGAACGAGATACTTCTTCTTAATAAATAAGCTACTGCCTTTTTTGGTTATGTTGATATTAACCTCGTTCGATATACATGCACTGCTGGTTAATGTTCACTACTGTTTTCGATGCACAGATTAAACTATACTTCTTCTAGATCGTTGAATTAATTAATTTTGATGATTATTTGTTCTGGATTTGTTGTTGCTGGTTGACTGTAATTTGACGAAATGCCTCGTGTTTACAATGATTCTTCCTTATATAGTTTTTCATCATTCCGCTTAGAGAGTCTTATGTCTTATTAAACTTGTTCGTGATTGATTCGAAATTGTCATGATGACATAATTCTATTAATAGACATTACATATCTGTATTTTGGCGTCAACTTTCAATATTGTTAGTGTTCCTTGTATACAATCGTGATTCGCCAAATTTATGATACTAACGTTAATTTCTCGGCTATTACAATTCCATTTCGGATTCTATTACTATCATTTTACAGCTTATTTATTTATCTTTAATTTGATGTGGCTTGATGCCAGTTTAAACACAGTTTTCATTAATATCTCATCGATTTAAACTTACTAGTACATGGTTTAAACTGTTGTCTGCGAATAATGGCAAATCCGACTATTAACTTTTTTCTAATATTTGATTAATTATTCTTAATTTCTACTTTGAACATGATCAAATGATTAAAACAAATACCTTATTATATACAAATCCTGCATTCAGCTGAACAATATTAATTATCTGTTAAACTATGTTGATTTACTAACATAAACTTTCCTAATTTAGTATTTATATTTTAACACGTCCTTCTCCTCTCTTATTGGTATAGTATCACCCATGTGGTGGTACTTTACATTTTATTCGTTCTAGTCACGATTCTACTAGGTTATGTTTAGTAGGGTCTCTATTTAATTCTTATTTCTTTGTTTGAAATTGGTCATTCATGGCCTATTCTCACCATGTTACAATGTTTTGTTCCCTGACTGTTATTATCTTTTGGTACACATTTTACTTATTTATGAAGTTACCTAAACACACATAGTGCTTACATTTATAGTTATTCTCAATTTATAGCAATACATATTTGGTTTTCATATTCTCTTTTACAGTATGTGACTATTCTAGCATAGTACATTATATTTGTCTTTGATATATCATTGTTCTACTTATGTCAGCTAATGTGCTGTTCTTTATTCATAATATACAGCTCAATACTATACAAGTCAGTTGTTAATTTGTTTATACTGTTTGATTTTATTTACCAAGTGTTTTTATTGGGCTCACTTGACCGTTTATGGGGAAAACTTGTCTTGTCAATTTGTCAATGTCATTCAGTTTATTTAAGTTGTAGTGTCATTTAGTAAATGTAGTGGATTCATCACTTTTTATTTGGATTCCTTCTCTTCTTTTCTTCTTTATTAGTTTATCATTTATTCTGTTACATTCTTTCTGGTTTACTCATTAATAGGTCTTTTAGTATTATTCACCCTTCTGGTGTTCATTATGGTTATGGAACATTTTGTAATGTTACATACGCACCCTTTCTGATACTTAACATTCCCAGACTCTTAATTACTTTTGTGCCTCGCACGGCTTGGTACGAGGTGGGCTACAAGGTGTTCAAAATGTCAAGCGTTTGTGATCCAAACGTTGTTCAGCTTGAGTTGCTACTACTTTTTACAATTATTAAAGAATAAAATAAATCCCAATCGTTTGTCCCATTACAATGGTAAAAAGTCCTTTTGGCTTTACAATAGTGTTATGCAATTTCCCTGGAATGTTTTAAAATTTGACATCTTTTACATCATGAGTATCAGCAAAAATAAAGTTTTGAATTTTCCTGAGACCTTAAAAACATTACTGATACAAGACCTTCATCAGCTACACTAATTTGACAAGTCCTCAAGTTCCTCTGACAAAGTCCTTGGCCCCACTCGTTTTATTTTATCTTTGAACTCTTGAACTCTAAACCGATCTCACAAGCAAGCTTTTTAATAAGTGCATTCTTTTTACTTGGGCTGTCAGGAAGATCCTTGTTGAGCCTGTTCACAGCTTTCCCAAAGACTGTTTGCATTTGTAACTTCCAATCGGATAAACTTATGGCGTTGTTGATACACTTGCTTGTTTCTTTCTCTGCATCTATTTACATGATTTTTTATCCTTTCACAGTTTTTTCTTTTAGCTGACAATTTGTACTTCTTTCATCTCTTCTCTTCTTTTTTTATCCCTTTTTCTTTCATTTTCAAGGTGTTGCTGCCTCTTCTCAGTATCCGCCTTCAGCCTTTCGTGATAGCGCTTCGTGAAAACATTCTTTTTGACTGGAGCCATTTTGTACCTAAAAAGACAAAATAAGCAAAGTCTTAGCCTAGAATAGGTCAAATTTAGGCCTTATTTGAGTATAGGCCTACATATGATAAGACATGGAATTATAAGTTAATCTAAAACTAACCTAATGTAAATTGACCAAGAATCACTCACTTAAACGTATTAAACTTCTAAAACCATTTATTTACATTATGTTTTTAATTATTAGGTGAAGTAAACAAAAGGTTCTTTACCTATACTTGACCCTTGAAAAGGAAAAATATTTATAAACACAACTATTTACAGTTGTGTGTTTGGCGTCAGCAACAATTGTCCTGAAGATGACAATAAATATTGTCGAAACGTCGACACAAATAAGCTAAAATTTGTATTGTTGAACGATCCTCACTAACCATCCACTAAAACATTCATTGATTGACGGTCACTAAAAATTTAAGGATTTGATATAAACCTAAAGGTAATGTGGTGTCAGTGATGAACTGTAACACCTGTTACTTATTTTATGTAACACCCGTTATGCAAATTACTAATTTAATTTTAAGAATTAATTAAAAATAATGTATGCATAATTTTGAGCATAAACATAACCTTACTTTCACAGTTGGACAAGTGTGAAAGTGTTATTGTTCAGCTGTATTATAAACTTTTTGCTTAAAAAGTGTAACAGGTGTTACACAATGAAGCACTTTAGTACAGTAGTGAATTTAAAGAAAATATAAATTTCTTACCTTAAATGATGCTGGATTGTTAAAATAAAATCTTCAGGCAATCTGATCCAACTGTTAACATTAATAAAATCATCTGTTTGGAATACTAAAACAGTGTTATCAACTTTATAAAAAAAAAAAAAATGGACCTTAACAGGGAAGCCAAATCAACACTAATACAAAGCATGTAACAGTACATAATAACCCAGTACCATAATTATGGGTATAAAGGTATTTTTCAATGTTTTGTATTGTTTAATCATTAAAACACAGAATGGTTAGGTCCATTGTCCCTATATACGGTGGAACAGAGTAAATTCAGCAAGAGTACGACACCAAGGTCACCGTACGACGTGCTGGAATCGGAAAAGGCCATGGCGGTGTTTGTGACGAATGACTTTAATATGCATTGTGATTGGATCATAGCACTGTTCCGTCATAACCAAAAACAATGACGCACTGACTACAATACGTGCAACGAGGCGTTGTCCAGTAAGACAAAGCTGGATGACGTAAGAACCACACACACAAGCGCAAATTTACATTTGCCTCGTTCTCATTTCAACGCCGTTCTTCAAAGGATACACAGCGATGTATCGCTGTGTGAGCAATTTTATAACAAAAGTTTATTATAACTAGAATCAAAATTAACAGTACAATAGTGGAGCAATAAAGGCTCAAATCTAACAACAGTATGAATTATAATAAGTAGAGTCAGTGCATATATTTACTTCAATTAAACTCAGCAGAACTAGATGCGAACACCGGCCATCAACATGGGCGTCAATCACCAGCAGCGATGGAACAACACCAAACAACCATAAGAGAAGTCCAATTTTACCATTTTCTTATAGTTTAATGAGCTCATTAATCCAGTATCAGTAATTAAATAATGTACTTGTTCAAGTGTGAATGTGTGTGAGAGCGAGGGAGTGAACTCATTGTAACAGTACAGACTGACCCAGTACCAGAATTATGGGAATTATGGGTATTTTCATTGTTTTATTATGTATTTTTTAAACATACAGAATGGTTAGGTACATTGTCCCTCTGGAAAACGGAACAACGTAAATTCGGCCAGAGTAAAACACCAAGGTCTCCGGTGGACGTGAAAACAGCAAAATCTACCATGGCGGTGTTTATGACGAAGTACCACAATATGCATTATGATTGGGCTATAACACTAGTCCGTCATCGCTAAGAACAATGACGCACTGAGTACAATGTGTGCAACGAGGCGTTGTCCAGCAAGACAAAGCGGGATGACGTAAGAACTACACACACACAAGCAAGAAATTACACTTGCCTCGCTCTCATTTCAACGCCATTCTTCAGAGGAGCCACAGCGATGTATCGTTGTGTGTATAACTTTTTAACAATACTTTAATTCAACTAACAAAAGGGTTACCAACAGTAGTGGAGCAATAAAGGCTCATCTTGTTTACAGTATAAATATATAAAGAATGTAAATTCAGTGCACACATCTATCTAATTAAACTCAGCGGAATTAAAGGCGAACACCGACCATCACCATGGGAGTCTCACACCAACAACGGATGGACACCACCACCTAACAAGCAGAGAAGTTCCTTTTGTCATTTTTATAGTTAATGAGCTCATTAATATCAAATCGATAATAAAAAAGAATGTACGGGTCTGAAGTTGAATGTGTGAGAATGAATGCGTGAATGTATGGCCATAACACATAAGCCGAAGGCATTGGTTTGTGCAGTAACTAATTAACTATTAATAAATGATTTTAAGCTGCAGCT
Organism: Magicicada septendecula; assembly: GCA_034769895.1. Lineage (NCBI taxonomy): Eukaryota > Metazoa > Arthropoda > Insecta > Hemiptera > Cicadidae > Magicicada > Magicicada septendecula. The sequence goes on from CM068373.1 coordinate 30,376,389, forward strand.
ATAAAGTGTACATTGATATTAATTCAACAGATAAAGAAATAGAGAGAATCAAAAGAGATAGGAAAAGTAGCCACCATTTTGTTTTGTGTCCTATCATATGACGTCACTATTTTGACCACATGGTTGTATGTGTACTACCTTAGATTGAATTAAATTTGATGGTTAATTTCAAGAATATCTGGTTATCATTTGTGTCGTCAACTGTGTTTCAAAATCTTCCTGTACCCGAACCCTGGTACCCCTTAGGTAGAAAACAAGTTATAAAGGAAGAAAATGAGCCCGGCAAATAATGAAATTGGTGAGTATCATTAATACCGAATTATGGTATTTGTTATCTATATCTTACAAAATATATGTGCTAATATTATTGATAAGAGTGAGTGTATTCACAACTGCCGCCCTCACAGTGATTAGAAGTTTGTTTATTCACAATTGGTCGCCCTCACAGTGGACTTTGTATAAAATTAATTTATATAAAACAGATAGATGGAGAAACACAGAAGACGATATATAATGAATGAGAGGTTATGTTGTTAGAGGTAAATAGTTAAATACGAGTTGAGTATATTGCGTAGTCAAATACAAATAGAGATAAATAACCATTTAAATACTAAAATACAAAATGGCAGAAAATAACAATAGCATAGAAATAGAAAATTCAGAGACAGAATCTATTTTACGGGAAAGACACATTAGCTCAACACCTAAAGTAGCCGAAAATAAAATATCATTAGAAGACCTGTTCGCATTGATTAAAACACAAAATAGTGTGTTAAAAGAGATTGACGAGAAGTTTGATAGCCTCGAAAATGAATTGAAAAAACAAAATAATGTACGAGACGTAAAATTGAACCAATTAGACGAGAAACTAAAAAAAGTTGAAAACGAAATACAGAGACAAAATTGTAGTATTGACAAAGTAGACAAGTTAGAGATAGACAAAAACAAGGTAAGTAGTGGTGAGAATTATAATAGAATTACAAATATGGTGTTAGAAAATAATTGTGTGAGTATTGAGAGTGGTGATAAAAGTATAATGGGAGTAGAATTTGATAATGAAGTGATAAAAAGTGTTGATGAATTAGAGAGAAAGTATAGAGAGAATTTACAGATAAAGGGGTTGCAGGGGGTAAGATTTTCCCTTAATGTTGTAGTAGGGGGTGAAGTAAAGACTTCACGTGTGTTTAGGAAGGACGAGAGTGCCTTCAATGAGTATTTGGAAGACAAAAGGTCTACAAATAAAGTGGTCCCTGGTTTTTTTTGTACACTTCACAGGTGGTGCAGTGATAAAGTAGTAGAGTCCCCTGCATATATGGAGAGAGAGTGTGTAGCTTGGTATGATGGTGAGAAATGTTTTGAGAGAGAGAGAAAGAGAGAAATTGAGATATATAAAGTAAAGAAAAATTATGAAGAGTTTATGAAAAGGTTAGGTATAGAGATGATATATAATAAAAATATGAAATACTTACCTTGTAAGGAAGTTGATATAGTAGTAGGAGATGATAATGAAAATAATGACTTAGTAACTTATCTGATTGTGACGAATTATACTGGAGGTGACAGGACAATGACCAATCATGACAGATTAAATGAGTTTGTGGAAAATAATGAAAATTTGAATGGTATATGCATTTATGATGTTAATATAAGAGATTCAATAATAAGCAATGTATATAGATATAAGATAAGACTATTGTTCGACGATATGGGGTAATTGTTTATTGTGTTATGAACATTTAATTGTGTGGACAGTGTTTTTTAAAAATGGACTGATTCGGACTGATTATGGCAAATGATTTAGTGATTATGTGAATTGTATATTTTTGTGTATTGATGTCTATGTATTTGTGTATTTTTACTGTTGTGTACTTTATGTATTTTTTTTATGTAAGCATGTATTGTACGATTTTAAATAATTGGAGGAAGTTAATAATGATTTTAAAGGATATTATGAGAATTCAGATTCTAATGGTTAGTAGATGATTATGTATTTGGATATGAAAGGTGTTGTTAGCAGATAAGTGATGAATTTCTAATGGTATATTAATGTTGAAATGTTATAAAAGAGTTTGGGAATAAGGATAAAATAGAGGCATAGGAATTAGTTAGTTAGAGTTAATGGGAGTTAGGAAAAATAAAGTGTTGAGATGTTGATGATGTATAAAGAGGTGTTAGATATTTTAGGGACACAGTGGTTAGTAATTATATGTAGAGTTGAGTGATGTGAGTGGTAATTATATTTGTTGTTGATGGTGATATTTTGTAATTAGGGTATTGGTGTAGGAGTCCAACGAGAGATGTTGAGACGGGAGTGGACCGTTGTGTGCCGGAAAGGGTTATCTGAAAGGGTCAGAAACCGATAAGGGAATGAGTTGGTTAGAGGGAATACACACATACTAGTACAAAAAGGCGCGGTGCCAGAGGTTTTAAATGGGATTTGTGAAGAGATATTTAAATGGGAGGTTATTAAGAGATATTGGTGTCAAAATATATTAATGGTTAGAAGCGGCTAGTGTAGAAAAAAAGGGGTAGTAAGGTTAGGTTGACAGATGCCAAAATAAGACAGAGAAAAATGAATAATTGAGAGTCACCCAAACGAATAAGGATAGAAGAGTTAGAAAAGGAGAATTCAGGGTAGGAAGGTGAGGTAACAAAGGAAGGTAATTGTAGCAGAAAGGTAAGGATAAAATTGAAATTGTTGTATAGAATCTAATGAGTGTTAAATAATTAAAAGTTAATTGAGAATTGATGTTATAAAGTTTGGTACAAATCATGTAAATTTAAATTGTTTAATGTAAGGTAAATGTAACAATGTTAATATGTAAGGTACAATGTTTTATGATGTTTTATTATGTTGGCAATAGAGTGTGTGGCTAGGAGGTCGTTACAGGGGTAATGACGATAATAAGTGTTAAGAGATAGCAGATTTTAAAGTTGAAAATATAAAGTTAAAAAATGAAGTTAAATAAAATATTCTCGTAAGCTGCCATTTACAAAATAGATAAATGATTATAAGTTGAGCAACAAAGTTTAAAGGAAAAGTGTCTGCCATGATAGTTGTAAGTTGAATTTATAGAAATAATTAGGTGAAGGTATTTTGGGGTATAATAAAGAATGATTGATATATTGTGTTATATGTAGTTGCCTATATATGTTGTTTATTTTCTTACAAGGAAGTAGTTGAATTTGGTGGTGGTAAGAAATCAATGTATTTTAAGTCTTGTTGTGGTTAAGTGACACTTTTGAATTAAAAAACAAACCAATGCCCGAACACAAACCAATGCGTCTAAAAGGGGACATATCAGTTGTAGATATGTAAGTGTATTATACCACTATTTTGAAATTTTTGTATTGGATGTTTCAGAGTTTTGTGGTGTTGTGACCGCAGTCCTGGGCTGGCTGGAGCGTCAGAACAGGAGTGTATAGTGCCTCATGGCCTTATGGTGTAGGGATCTCTCAGGAGAAGTCCAGTAAGGTCAGAGGGTGCGACCAGCATCATAGGACCAAGGGTAAGTGATGATAAAATTTTTTTGTGTAACGTTACAGGGGGTTGTGGTGACGTATCTAGACTGATCCTTTTAGGAGAGTGTGAATGAGTCAAGGAAATTTTTTTATGTTTCGACACAAAAAATTTTCCTTGAGGGGGTTTGTAACAGTACAGACTGACCCAGTACCAGAATTATGGGAATTATGGGTATTTTCATTGTTTTATTATGTATTTTTTAAACATACAGAATGGTTAGGTACATTGTCCCTCTGGAAAACGGAACAACGTAAATTCGGCCAGAGTAAAACACCAAGGTCTCCGGTGGACGTGAAAACAGCAAAATCTACCATGGCGGTGTTTATGACGAAGTACCACAATATGCATTATGATTGGGCTATAACACTAGTCCGTCATCGCTAAGAACAATGACGCACTGAGTACAATGTGTGCAACGAGGCGTTGTCCAGCAAGACAAAGCGGGATGACATAAGAACTACACACACACAAGCAAGAAATTACACTTGCCTCGCTCTCATTTCAACGCCATTCTTCAGAGGAGCCACAGCGATGTATCGTTGTGTGTATAACTTTTTAACAATACTTTAATTCAACTAACAAAAGGGTTACCAACAGTAGTGGAGCAATAAAGGCTCATCTTGTTTACAGTATAAATATATAAAGAATGTAAATTCAGTGCACACATCTATCTAATTAAACTCAGCGGAATTAAAGGCGAACACCGACCATCACCATGGGAGTCTCACACCAACAACGGATGGACACCACCACCTAACAAGCAGAGAAGTTCCTTTTGTCATTTTTATAGTTAATGAGCTCATTAATATCAAATCGATAATAAAAAAGAATGTACGGGTCTGAAGTTGAATGTGTGAGAATGAATGCGTGAATGTATGGCCATAACACATAAGCCGAAGGCATTGGTTTGTGCAGTAACTAATTAACTATTAATAAATGATTTTAAGCTGCAGCTATAAAGTGTACATTGATATTAATTCAACAGATAAAGAAATAGAGAGAATCAAAAGAGATAGGAAAAGTAGCCACCATTTTGTTTTGTGTCCTATCATATGACGTCACTATTTTGACCGCATGGTTGTATGTGTACTACCTTAGATTGAATTAAATTTTATGGTTAATTTCAAGAATATCTGGTTATCATTTGTGTCGTCAACTGTGTTTCAAAATCTTCCTGTACCCGAACCCTGGTACCCCTTAGGTAGAAAACAAGTTATAAAGGAAGAAAATGAGCCCGGCAAATAATGAAATTGGTGAGTATCATTAATACCGAATTATGGTATTTGTTATCTATATCTTACAAAATATATGTGCTAATATTATTGATAAGAGTGAGTGTATTCACAATTGCCGCCCTCACAGTGAATATAAGTTTGTTTATTCACATCATGGCCATAACCATAGATGCCGAGGGCATTGGTTTGTGTATTAACTAATTAATAAGTAATAAATGATTTAAGCTGCAGCAATAAAAATTACACTGATCTTAATTTAGCAAATAAAAGAAGTATAAAGAATAACGTGGGATGTTAAACTAACCGCCATTTTGTTTTTGGGTCATCTTATATGACGTCATCTTGACCGCATGGTCGTGTCTGTAAAATATTCTGGAGAATTAAATTTTGATGGTTATTTTCAACAATATAGTGTTATCATTTGTGTCATCATCTGTGTATCAAAATCTCGCTGTAAATGAACCCTGGCACCCCTTAGGTAAAAGCACATTTATAAAAGAAGAATATGAGCCCGGCAGTTAATGAAATTGGTAAGTACGTAGATGTACCAGATTATGGTATTTGTTATACATATTTTATCAGTGTATGTGTAGTAATAAATAATAGAGTAGGGAGAATATTACAAATGCTGCCCAGAACTAGGGACATAATTAATTATTAAGTAAATATTACAAATGGCGCCTGAACTGTGGACATTATATAAAAATTAATTTATATAAAACAGCCAGATTGAGAAACACAGAAGGTGATACAAGACGGAACATAACCTAATACACAAGAGGTTATGTTGATGAAACAAAGCAACCAGTAATTGTATAATTAAAAAATAAATAGTCATTTAAACAGTTAAATTATGGCAGAAAGAAATGATAGTATGTTATGTGTAAACAATACAGACACAGAATCTATTTTATTAGACAAAATAAGCGCGAACTCTACACCTAGAGCAGTTGAAAATAAAATATCGTTGGAAGATCTGTTTATATTAATTAAAACACAAAATAGTGTATTAAAAGAAATTGACGAAAAGTTTGATAGCCTTGAGAATGAATTAAAGAAACAAAACAATGTACGAAATGTAAAATTGAGTCGATTAGAGGAGAAATTAGACAAGAGAATTAATGAGATACAGTTAGAAAATAAGAGTAGAGAAATAGACAGATTAGATAGAAACAAAAACAAGGTAAGTGGGGTAGAAAATTATAATAATATAAATAAAAGTATGATGTTAGAGAATGATTGTGTAAACAGGAGTAGTAATAATGAGGTTTTATGGGGAATAGAATATAATAATGATGGAATGATAATGTGTGTTAAAGGGATAGAGAAAGTGTGTAGAGAGAGCATAATTGTAAAAGAATTGCAGGGGGTAGATTTTTCCCTTAATGGTGTATTTGGGGGTGATATACATGTTTTTAGGAAGGACGAGAGTGCCTTCGATGTAGGTTTTGGAGACAAAAGGTCTGCAAATAGTTGTCCCTGGATTTTTTGTGCACCTGATAGGTGGTGCGAGAATAAAGTTGTAGTGTCCCCTGCATATATTGAGAGAGAGAATGTAGCTTGGTGTGATAGAGAGAGATGTTTTAAAAGTAAGAGGTATGGTGAGAGAAACAGAGAAGTAGAGATGTTTAAGATATGTAGAAATTATGAAGAGTTGATAGAAAGGTTAGGTGGAGATAGAAGTGATAAATATAATAAAAACTTACCTTGTATTGAAACTAAAGTAGTAGGAGATTATGTGGATAACAATAATGACTTGATAAAATACATGATTATGACTGATTTTACTGAAGGTGACAGAAACATACCCGATCAGGAGTTATATGAATTTGTGGAAACGGATAAAAATTTGAATAGTTGGTGCATGTATAAGGATGTTAGTATAAAATATCTAATATCAAACCATGTATGTAGTTTTAAGATAAGACTATTATTTGACGATGGAGGGTAGACCTTTTATTGTGTTATGAACATTTAATTATGTGAACAGTGTTTTTCAGGATGGACTGTTTATGACTGATTTATGGTAAATGATTAATGATTATGTGGATTGTATATTTTGTGTATATTAATGTCAGTGTATTTGTGTATTCTTGTAGTTGTGTATTTTATGTATTTTTTTATGTAAACATGTATTGTAGGATTTTAAATAACTGAAGAAAATTTAAATGATATTAGGAGATTCAGATTCTAATGGTTAACAAATGAAGCAGGTAATATATTTGGATATGGAGAGGTATTGTTGTTAGTAGATAAGTGATGAATTTTCTAGTGATATATTAAGTTGAAATGTTGTAAAAGAGTTTGGGTAATAATGATAAAGTAGAGGCATTGGAGTTAGTTAAATAGAGTTAATGGGAGTTAGTGAAAATAAAGTGTTGAGATGCTGATAATGTATAAAGAGGTGTTAGATATTTTAGGGACACAGTGGTTAGTGATTATATATGTAGAGTTGAGTAATGTGCATGGTAATTATATTTGTTGTTGATGGTGATATTTTGTAATAAGGGTATTGGTGTAGGAGTCCGCAACGAGAGGTGTTGGGACAGGAAGGGACCATTGTGTGCCGGAAAGGGTCAGGAACCAATGATGGAATGAGCATAGATAGGGAACACACATACTAGTACAAAAATGAGCAGTGCCAGAGGTTTTAAATGGATTTGTGAAGGGGGTTATTATAGAGATATTGGTGTCATGATATATTAATGGTTAGAAGCGGTTAGTAGTTAAAAAGAGGTGAGTAAGGTTAGATTGACAATGCCAAAATAAGATAGACAAAATAGTGAATAATAGAGAGTCACCCAAACTAGAAAGGAAAAAAGGGTTAGAAAAATGAAAATTCATGGTAGAAAGGTAATTGTAACAGAAAGGTAAGGATAAAGTGGAAATTGTTGTATAGAATCTAATGAATGTTAAATGATTAAAAGTTAATAGAGAATTGTTGAAGTAGTAATGTGATAAAGTTTGATACAAGTCATGTAAATGTAAATTGTTTAATGTAAGATAAATGTAACAATGTTAATATGTAATGTACAATGTTTTATTATGTTGGGGGGTACAATAGAGTGTGTGGTTAGGAGGTCGTTACAGGGGTCATGACGATAACAAATGTTAAAAAATAGTAGATTTTACAAGTTGAAATTCTCAAGGTACAAATGAAGTTGTGCAAAAATATAGTAGGATGCCATTTACAAAATAGATAAATGATTATAAGTCGAGCAATAAAATTTGAATAATAAGAGTGTCTGCCATAATAGTCGTAGGTTGAATTTGTAGTAATAATTAGGTGAAGGTATTTTGGGGGAATATTAGAGAATTGTTTAGGTATTGTGTTATTAGTAGTTATATACAGTTTGTTTTCTTACAAGAAAAAAAAAATTTTGAGTTTGGTGGTGGTAAAAGAATATTCATTTTAGAGTCTTGGGTTGTTATGTTAAACTTTTGAATTAGAACAAGCCAATGCCCCAAACACAAACCAATGCGTCTAAAAGGGAACATATCAGTTGTAGATATGGAGGTATCTTAGACCACTATTTTAATTTTTGTGTACAATGTTTCAGAGTTTTGTGGTGTTGTGACCGCGGTCCTGGGCTGGCTGGAGCATCAGAACAGGAGCGTAGAGTGCCTCATGGCCTTATGGTGTAGGGATCTCTCAGGAGAAGTCCAGTAAGGTCAGAGGGTGCGACCAGCATCATTGGACCAAGGGTAAGTGATGACAAATTTTTTTTATATAGTAACATTACAGGGGGTTGTGGTGACATATCTAGACTGATCCGTTTAGGAAAGTATGAATGAGTCAATGAAAGTTTTTGTGTTTCGACACAAAAATTTTCATTGAGGGGGTTTGTAACAGTACATAATAACCCAGTACCATAATTATGGGTATAAAGGTATTTTTCAATGTTTTGTATTGTTTAATCATTAAAACACAGAATGGTTAGGTCCATTGTCCCTATATACGGTGGAACAGAGTAAATTCAGCAAGAGTACGACACCAAGGTCACCGTACGACGTGCTGGAATCGGAAAAGGCCATGGCGGTGTTTGTGACGAATGACTTTAATATGCATTGTGATTGGATCATAGCACTGTTCCGTCATAACCAAAAACAATGACGCACTGACTACAATACGTGCAACGAGGCGTTGTCCAGTAAGACAAAGCTGGATGACGTAAGAACCACACACACAAGCGCAAATTTACATTTGCCTCGTTCTCATTTCAACGCCGTTCTTCAAAGGATACACAGCGATGTATCGCTGTGTGAGCAATTTTATAACAAAAGTTTATTATAACTAGAATCAAAATTAACAGTACAATAGTGGAGCAATAAAGGCTCAAATCTAACAACAGTATGAATTATAATAAGTAGAGTCAGTGCATATATTTACTTCAATTAAACTCAGCAGAACTAGATGCGAACACCGGCCATCAACATGGGCGTCAATCACCAGCAGCGATGGAACAACACCAAACAACCATAAGAGAAGTCCAATTTTACCATTTTCTTATAGTTTAATGAGCTCATTAATCCAGTATCAGTAATTAAAGAATGTACTTGTTCAAGTGTGAATGTGTGTGAGAGCGAGGGAGTGAACTCATGGCCATAACCATAGATGCCGAGGGCATTGGTTTGTGTATTAACTAATTAATAAGTAATAAATGATTTAAGCTGCAGCAATAAAAATTACACTGATCTTAATTTAGCAAATAAAAGAAGTATAAAGAATAACGTGGGATGTTAAACTAACCGCCATTTTGTTTTTGGGTCATCTTATATGACGTCATCTTGACCGCATGGTCGTGTCTGTAAAATATTCTGGAGAATTAAATTTTGATGGTTATTTTCAACAATATAGTGTTATCATTTGTGTCATCATCTGTGTATCAAAATCTCGCTGTAAATGAACCCTGGCACCCCTTAGGTAAAAGCACATTTATAAAAGAAGAATATGAGCCCTGCAGTTAATGAAATTGGTAAGTACATAGATGTACCAGAGTATGGTATTTGTTATACATATTTTATCAGTGTATGTGTAGTAATAAATAATAGAGTAGGGAGAATATTACAAATGCCGCCCAGAACTAGGGACATAATTAATTATTAATAGTATTACAAGCATTTAAAAATATATATATCAAAATTAACAAAAATATGTTGTCTGATTATTGAAATACAACTTATTAACTTGGCTTAGAACATAACTAGTGTTTTAATTAAAATTAAAATTTTCACCATAAGATTTACTTTAAAATGGAATCCCTGACATTGAACACTCGGGTCTCGATGCGCAGTATACAAATACCTCATTACGAGGCTAACAAAATTTTCATTCACTTCGCACATTCGTAGAACAGTCTTGTACAGAGTTCCATAGCGTGAACATCGGCTGTAACAAGACTGGTGAGAACAATTGAAGCATATGTCTGACAGAGACAGAGGTAGTTGGTTTTTTATCTCTTCTGAAAATTTAGGTCCATATGTTCCGGTGACTAGTTATCAGGAATAATCTATCTTACATAATCAGAAGGTAACCATTAGATAGACAGATTCTGTACTTTGATTTCACAATGTTCAAATGGAAGATGTTGACAAAAAATAAACATACAATATGCTACTTGATCCCTCTAACATTCCATGTAGCTATCTTTAATTTTTCCACAAACAATTTATTCAAATGGATGATTTGAATAAATCCTACAAAATGGATTTGTAAATCCATTTACTTGAGGATGATTTACAAAGAATTGTTTCAATTACAAGAAGTAGCAAGAGAGTACTCGCTGACAATTTCAGTGAGAAATACTAAAACCATGGCCTTTAAAGGTAAATATCCAGTGAGGACTAAGATAGTTATAAACAACAGCACACTTTAGAACAAGTGAGCCATTTTTTATATCTTGGATGTGGTGTAAGCTATGAATCTGAATATGATATAAAAGAGAAGATAAATAAATTTAGGAATATTTGTGGTACAATTTATAGAAATCTTAGAAAGAATAGAAGACACAGCACAAGAATTAAATTTTATAAGACAATTGCAATACCTACATTGACATTATGTAAGTGAGGCATGGGTCATGACAAAAAAGGAACGCGGCAAGATTAAGAGTTCTGAAATGCAGTTTCTTTGAATACTTTAAACTATACATTGCAAAACAGAATAAGGCATGAGGATATCAGAGAAGAACTCAAAGTAGAGGACATAAATAAAATTATTTCAGCTTACAGAAGACAATGGTGGGATCATCTGCAAAGGATGACAGAGGACTGATTACTGAAAGCGGCACTGCACTATAAAGCCATTGGTAGAAGAGACGTAGGTTGTCCAAGGATGAGATGGGTGCTGGAACAGGTTTATATAACCTAATCCTTGAAGAGAAGAAGACAATATGCTACTTTAAAAATTTTCAGATAATGTAATTTCTCAGAGGCTAAATTTCTGGTTGGAAAGTGGAGGAAAATCTATTTATATTGGAGTGTTTTGAGCCTATCTCCTCTCTTGGATTCCGGATTGTTGTTTGTAATTTCAAAACCAAATGAAAACTGCCCTAGGATGTTATGGCAACAGGTGGTCACCATACTAGGTTCAACACAACTGTAATATTCACAATTGATATATATCCAAAAAAAAATCAAACTTTTTGAAACACGAACCAATGTATCAACACCTGCTATTTGGCTACTAGTGGCCAGTAGGAGCTTTCTTTACAAATAATATCTGTTTGTTGCAACACTAAATATTGGTTCAGTTTGAGTATGCATGTGTTCAAGTGAAATTGTGTTTAATGATTAACTAGTCTGTTTAGAAAATTCAATTGCTACATGATGTATACATCAAATTTTGCTTCTACCTGGTTGAAAAATTTACTAAAACTATTAAAATGATGTAACATATTGTAGCATTGTAGCGTGTCAATTTTTGGGTGTTTTTAATTTTTTACAGTATGGGGCATTTATATCTTTTATTTCTTTCATTTTGGGCGGGCTTGTCAAAAGTTATGAAAATTATTGTGCAACGTTATTTTCCGTGTAACAGAACGATGTTAAGAAACAGTGGTAACAAAGCGATACGCAGTTGTTATTGTGTAACACGGCGAGCAAAGAATTTACCTCCTTCAAAATTCTCAGAAATCCGTACTTGTGTGGCAGCGCACATACGCAACTGTACGAACACGAGCACAAGTGACGCTCTTGACTAAAAACTCAAGATGGCTAGAGCAAGAGTATTCATCGTCTTCTCAAAGACCATCCGGAAATACTGCTAAAGCCCCGCCTACTATTAATGACATCAGCAGAGCCGAAGCCAATATCGTCCTTTGGTATCCAGAATATAACTCTGCCATTCCATGCATAAAGTGTTTACCTCACAACAACTGAGGCTTGAGCGACGAAAACATAGTGGCCGTGAACAACCGTTCCCGCCGGTGGAAGCAAGAAGTACCTGTTACATTACCGTTCCAGTCTACAAGCAGCAGTACCCGGTACCGGGCTGGTCCCAAGTAGGCTCGCCATAAAAGTTTTTATTTATCAGAAAAAAGTTGTAGTTACCAAAAAATTGTTATGTGACTGCGGTCAATACAACTAGGGAGCCGTATTCAAGAGTTTTTTCTTTCTTTCGGAACATAAATACAGTGTAAACGGACAATGAGTGTGCGCGGCGACCGCGTGGCCGGCATTTGGGGTTTGGGGATTAAATTGTAAAATGTTAAGGGCGTTATAAATTCTGAGTGAATGTGAGAGCGGCAAAGCTGGGCTGTTTCTGTTTGTATCTGTGTTGGTAATTGTGTTTTGTGTGATTAGAAGATAAATAAGGTAAGCCGTAGTTGTAAGTTTTATCACGAGAAAAATGCAAAAAGCAGGATAGTCAGCCTTCAATGTAAATAGAATTTTGAAAAAAAAAAAAAAAAAAAAAAATTTTGGATGTGTATAATTTTAAATCTAAATAAATTTTCGAATTAAGTGACCAAACATAATTGTCAAGTTTTAGTATCAGTGAGCATGGGAACGTTGAAAAGATGTGTAATAAAATATAAACTTGGTATCAATACAAGCAGTGGGGATATTTTGGGGGGTAGATTGGTGTTCAATGAAGTGATAGAACAATGGAGTGTGGAACTGCAATGGTAGAAAAGTTTAGTTTTCAATTGTTAATTAATTAATTAGCTATTAAGTGGCTATTGCGGGGGTGGCCTGTGCTCTCGCAAATAGCGAAATGGGTTGGGGGTAACAGTGAGTGTTACCTCCATCGGAGGCGAAAATGGCGAAAATGTGCAGCACACCTTTTTTCGTGTAAATTAGAATTTACACACTGCCAAACGACCGTGTTGCACATAACTAGATTGATGTGTAACAGGCAGTCAAATTGAAGTTTAGATTTCCCCGACTTTTCGGGCGATTACTGCCTTACCAGCACTAATCGTGGATTTGGCTAGCGGCCAGCTATGGTCATATCAAGTCCCTTGACCATAGCTGACTTGAAATTGGTACATATTTGAAATTCAATGGGGGGAGACAATTAGGGGAAATCTCCGGAACTATGAAACAGCGGCTGCCACTCTGCCCGCTTGGGGGTAGCAGAGAAAGGTGGTAGATCCGCATTAAGGGTGTGTGATTTAATAACGAGAATATGTTGATATTCAATAAGTTCAAATATAATAGCGGAAGCAGAGACACGGAGAGGTAAAACCTGCTCCAAAATATACAGTCTTTGTCGAAGCGAAAGGGCGCCATAGTCCTCCATAATTTGAAATAGTGTGTGTGGCTAGGAGGTGACGCAAAGGAGTCACGAATGTAAATTTTATAACATAACATTTTTTTATTCAAAGTTTGATCAAACAAAACTGCTTGTGCTCTGTTCAGGTAACTAGCTGCTTAGATATTTAAAAATAAGGTGTTCATGCTATAATTTTAAGTGTATTATTTTATTGTTGTCTGTTAGATAAGCATTGATAAGAATATGTATTTTCATTATGTGTGTGTATTTTTTCTCTAAGCCAATAATTAAATCGTCTGGCAGGTTAACATAAATGACCAGAATCAGAAAAAGGGGAAACAATGAGGGTAGAAGTGAGTATTGATAAATATATATTTCATATAATTTGTTCAATTGTGAGATGTATTTTCATTGTGTTAGGAGGATCAGCTGATCAGCAATAATACGTCACTGGTATATTAGTTATAAATGTTTTAAGTAATTGATGTTCAATGTAATGTTTGATGTATTACAGATGTTTTGAAGTAATGATAAAAAATAATTTCATAAAATGAGAAATAAATAAAGAATTTGTGAAGGTTAACAAAAGATAGTTTTTGGGTGATGAATATTTTGTGGGACATGTATCTGTCCAGGTTAAAATCAAAGTTGAAGTTGAAATAGTAGAGATGAATATGATGTAATGTTGTTTTTGAGTTAATGTAATGTAACAGAATTTTGTGAAATATTGATGTTGACACAGTAGTTGTGGAGAATTTATGTGGAATTTTGAATGATATATTTATGTTTATAATTAATGAGGTTATTTTGTTGTATTTGTAGTAAGGTAATGAGATTGAGATTTTTGGGGATGGCAATTTTGTATTAGAGGGTAGTGTAATGTAGGAGTCCGCAACAAGGGTTGGGACGGGATTAGGACCGATTGGCGCCGGAAAGGGTTACCTAGGGAGGGTCCAGGAACCAACATAAGGGAATGAGCTTTGGGGAGGGAAACATATCCTATGTACAAAGGGTTAGAGAGTATTTTTTTTTATATATGTAGAGAAGGTGGCGAATGGAGTTCAATGATAAGTTGGGGTTAGAGTGTTTTGGGATAGATATTTTGATAGAGATGGGTGTCATGGGAGTTGAAGTTGATTAATATTAGAGTCAGAGAGTAAAGATTATATATGTATACAGATCTAATACGGTTAATGAGAATAAATAATTTACATCACCCAAAGATTATGAATACAGAGAGTGATTCATAATAAAGAATATAAAATTTTTCATTTTTTAAGCCAGTGACAAACTTTTGGTAGAATTGAAAATAATGTCAAGTTAAGAATTGTTTATTATAAATAATTTAAATGTCAATTTGATGATTATTTATATTAATATTGTGTTTGTTTTAAATATTTTATGTTACTATGTTTTGTATTTCAAGGTGGGATATTACAGATGTCAAATGTGTTTTAGATAGAAATTGTGCATAACATATGTAGGTCAAGGGTTCTGGGACCTGACCTACTTTCGATCAGCTGATGAGTTCATATACCTACTAAGCCTGTATAGTAGGAAGTCAATTTAATTTGTTTGTTTAATCAATTTAACCAAATTTTAAATAATGTCTAAATATAAAAGAAGCAGCTTTATAAATTTAAATATTTTTTATTTTTACAATTTTTGGAAATTTTAATTTTTTGAAAAAAAAAAAAATGATTTTTCGCCTGCCAGCGAATGCATATTTTAGGTAGTGATTGTTTTATTATGTGTGTATACACCATGTTTAGTTTACTGATTTCTTGCACTGCACTGTATCGTTAGACTAAGACATGTTAGGTTAAGGATTGGTTCAAGTAGAAGAAACGCTTAATTTAAGTCATTTTAAAAGAAAAAGAAATATAATGAAGAGAATTTTTTTGATAAAATAATATTTTGAATTTTGAATTTTTTAAATTTTTTATAAATTTTAAAAGAAATTTTTTATTGTACTATGGGTATGTTAACATGTAACGTGAGTGTGTGTGAGCCCAGTATTTGCTAAAGGCAGCCCAGCTTTCATACAAGGGGAACCATATCGGCTGAGGATCTGGAATAATCGGAGCCAGGGATTGAGGATTTTGGGGATAGCATGTTAGAAGGTGAGGTGCGCTGTGGTACGGAGTCTGTTCGATTTCTCGGTGTTGGGATCTCTTACGGGGAAGTCCAGCGATCTCGTTCAGATGAGTCCATAGTCGCTGAGCCAGGGGGGTCGTGTACCCATGAGATTAAGAACCAGGGGGTTGTTGGCACCAGTTCCTCACCGGTCCTCTTCGGGGTTTGTCGATGAGATTTCTTCTGTTGTGAACAGCAGAATTCTCATCGAGGGGGTATTGTAGCGTGTCAATTTTTGGGTGTTTTTAATTTTTTACAGTATGGGGCATTTATATCTTTTATTTCTTTCATTTTGGGCGGGCTTGTCAAAAGTTATGAAAATTATTGTGCAACGTTATTTTCCGTGTAACAGAACGATGTTAAGAAACAGTGGTAACAAAGCGATACGCAGTTGTTATTGTGTAACGCGGCGAGCAAAGAATTTACCTCCTTCAAAATTCTCAGAAATCCGTACTTGTGTGGCAGCGCACATACGCAACTGTACGAACACGAGCACAAGTGACGCTCTTGACTAAAAACTCAAGATGGCTAGAGCAAGAGTATTCATCGTCTTCTCAAAGACCATCCGGAAATACTGCTAAAGCCCCGCCTACTATTAATGACATCAGCAGAGCCGAAGCCAATATCGTCCTTTGGTATCCAGAATATAACTCTGCCATTCCATGCATAAAGTGTTTACCTCACAACAACTGAGGCTTGAGCGACGAAAACATAGTGGCCGTGAACAACCGTTCCCGCCGGTGGAAGCAAGAAGTACCTGTTACATTACCGTCCAGTCTACAAGCAGCAGTACCCGGTACCGGGCTGGTCCCAAGTAGGCTCGCCATAAAAGTTTTTATTTATCAGAAAAAAGTTGTAGTTACCAAAAAATTGTTATGTGACCGCGGTCAATACAACTAGGGAGCCGTATTCAAGAGTTTTTTCTTTCTTTCGGAACATAAATACAGTGTAAACGGACAATGAGTGTGCGCGGCGACCGCGTGGCCGGCATTTGGGGTTTGGGGATTAAATTGTAAAATGTTAAGGGCGTTATAAATTCTGAGTGAATGTGAGAGCGGCAAAGCTGGGCTGTTTCTGTTTGTATCTGTGTTGGTAATTGTGTTTTGTGTGATTAGAAGATAAATAAGGTAAGCCGTAGTTGTAAGTTTTATCACGAGAAAAATGCAAAAAGCAGGATAACATTTGTTTTTATATGTAAATTTAAATGACTTGATCAAAATTAAAATCTCAATTCTCTTCTTACAAATGTGTTGTGCAAATTATTCACACAACCTTAAGAAATTGCGCCTGTATCCTGAAGTACGTATGACGCAACCCTGAAGCCACGTGATGGTAAGTAGAAGTTTATTAACGCTTATTTTATATTATTATTATGTCATTTATTAATTGACATCGCAGCATGACAGATTATCCACATTGTTCTAATTTAAAAAATAATCATGTAGGCCTATAAAATAAAAATAAAATGACATCAAGGAAAACTACTATAAAAATTAATCAAGGACCACAGTGAAGTGAAATCATAGTTCGAAGAGATAAAATAAATTAAAACCAACCATGCAATATATAAGAAATTATAGAAAAATAATGATAGGCCAATACCCAGATAGTATAGGAGCAGGTCAGGAAATGCCCAGGATAAACAAACCTCTATAATAAAAAGAATGACTACCTTGGAAAAACAACCACATCTAATAAAATTAGAAACGCCCAAAAAAGATGAAAATAAATGAGAAAAGTACAATGCAATAAGATAAGAGTAAATGTAAAATATGTGTAAGTAAAGGTTCTAGATATAAATTTAAAAATGTACCAGTGCAATTTAATTATATAATGAAAAGCAAATCCTAATGATCTCATATACGTGATATTCTTTATCATACAATACCAGACAAAATGACAAAAAATAATATAAGAGTATGCAATAAATAGTGAAGTGAACAAGGGGAACTCCCTAAATTAAAACCAAAAACAGCAAAAGACTGCTTAAAAATTAATTTTAATGAATAATTTAAATGAAGAAAGAACAGATGTGTTTTGTTTATATTAACAGTTCATTGAACTCAAGGCTCGAATGTTTGAGATTGAGTATAATTTTTTTTTGTTATAGAATATTTATTATGTTTTAATGATATTAATTAATAATAAACCTTACTGTAATTAAATAAGGGTAATTTAGTTAAGATGTTATAGGAATTGTAGGTCAGAGAGGGTATTAGCAAGCTGGAATAATAATAAACATTGTAAATGAACTAACATAAAATCTAGGCCAAATGGTAAATCTCACCAACCTTGTAATTAGTAAATAGGTAAAGGAAATTAATTAAATTGATAAAAACTGTATATTGTAAATCAATCACGGTGTATAATAACTAACAACAATTTGTGAAGGTATTGAAGGAATGTATAAAATATTATTAGAAAAAATGCAAGTCTAATAACACCGGAATCTAAAGGAAAAACCTAAATTAAGGATAATATTCAAATTAGTTAACCAAATCATAAAATTATTGAGAATTAAAGAAATCGACCTATAATAAGACAATCAATGATCTTGTTCAATGTTAACTAGAATCTAACAGAAATTGTAAACCATTTAATGTGACAGGAAGTACAGTTAAAGCCTACATCCAAATATACAGTAAATATGACTTTTTGAGGTAGAAAATACTATAAAGTATATCATGTTTGATATTAAATAACACAGAATTAAATAAGGAAATTGGATATGTAATTAGTATTTAATAAAAATAAATAATAGTAAAAAAATAATTAATCATATAATGTAAAAGTCAATTATTTAGGCGGAAATGCCATCTGGTTAAAACGATGTCGATTTAATATTAATTCAGCCAGGACCTATTGTATGGAGAAGAAAGAGAGTTAGTTGATTGTTACACGTTGAGATGGACACTTCGAAACGAGCTCACGCAAATGAATTCATTAAAAAAGAGAGAAGATAATTTTTGGATATAACTAAACCTATAAAAAATAACCCAGAGAAATTGAAAAATATAATTAATCAACACTGAGTTAACCTGGAATCAACCAAATTAATCTATTTATGAAGATTTGAAGTCATCATCCAGATAATAGAACTATATAAACGTGAATTCAAAATTTTATCGACACAAAATTGGACATTGTAAAACCTCACAACCAAATGGAACAAGAACACATTTGAACACTGATTGCAGTGCCGAACAACTGACCACTAATCCCAAATAATTACACTGTGATGAAGAGGAATTAATCACTACTGCTTGGAAGAGGAACACACCAATAACCAACATTTATTTGAAGGAGTTCTGCAGTGAAGACGCCTCATACATAGACAGCACGTGGGCGGCCATTTTGGAATACTCCCAGAATCCTCTGCGGTGAAGTCAGAACATCATACTGAGTTTGGGTTCGAGAAATCTAATTCATTAACATTTATATCTTAAATAATATTTCTATTTTTTATAATTAAGAAGTGTTTTCTGTAAGTGTTGTACTTTTCAGCTTTGCCCTTTCTCTGACTATTATAATAACAGCTAAAAGAACCTGTAATTTAACTTTGATAATTTATATAATGAAATCAATTGCCCTGAGATATTAGTTTGCGAGCTGTCGATTAGCTAATCGATTCAAAACTGATTAGTCTCTATAATGTTAATAAATTCATTGAATATTAGAATTTTGAGTTTTATTTATTAGTAACCATATAGATAGAATAATTTAAGATAATATTTGATACCTGGACTCCAAGAACAGAAGAGAATAACCTCACTGAAGGAGTACACTCATTGAATAACAGAAGATCAATAATCGATTATTACTTTTTATAATCTAGTTAACGCAGAAAAACAATTCTGGTTATTCTAAAGTACTAAATTAATTAAATTAATAATTAAAGGAATTAAAAATAAATAAATAAATAATTAATAATTAACAAATTAATAAATAAAATAAAAATAAAATTTTTTTTATTTTGTCAACCAAAATTTTTTATTCTATTATAATTTTTTGTAACTCCGAAAAATCGAATATTTAGATTTTGTTACAAAATTGGCGTCCAACTTAAGGGGCTGAAATTAGTAATTGACAGGCCATAAGAGATAAGAATAATCTGCCCAATTCCTAATTTTGGCTGGCAGCTGTTATAAAGTCAGGAAAAGTAATAAAAATGCCGAAACGAGCAATATCAAAGAAAAGGGCGGCAGAAGAGGAAAAAGAGATCGATATGGACGACAAAGAGGCAACTCCGGTCGAAGATATAGAAGGAAGGTTACCTCCTGCAGAACCGAACCAACCCGCACAACAAGAGGAACAACCTGAGAAACCCACACAAACAGGGGATGTAAATCTCCAGGAGATACAGTTAGAAAAGTCCATACGAACAGAGAATGGGGACATGCAAGAGATGTTCAGGCTAATGATGGAGAAAATGGACGAGAACAGAAAGGAAATGAAAGATGACAACCAAATGTTGGGGAAGAATTCAAATTAACAAAGGAAGAATTGGGTAATAAAATTGAAAATACAAATAAGAAAATTGATGAAACTAGTAAGAAGATGGAAGGTGACAACCAACAGTTAAGGGAAGAGTTGAGGGAGAATAGCAAGAAGATGGTAGAAAAGATGGAGGAAAATAATAAGAAGATGGAAGAAAAGATGGGGGAGAAGTTGGAAGAATTGAAAGAGGATAACCAACTATTAAGAGAAGAATTGAGGGAGGTTAACCAGGAAAATATGGACAAGTTAGACGAAAGGATAGAGTTGTTGAAGGAAGAGTTGAGCAAGGAAATCAACGATAATAAGGAATCACCAAACAAGAAATTTGAAGAAGAAACAACAGGAATAAAACAACAAATTAGGGAAGTTGACGAAAGATGTAGCCAGACTGAGCGGGAAGTACAGGGTTTTAAGGAAGAAGTAAACACTAAAATCACTAATATCGAAGAACACAATAGGAATAAATTGGAAGAAAACCGAAGAGAAACACAGGAAGAATTAGGGAAGGTACGGAACCAAGTCACGGAAAGGTGTGACGGTATTGAAGTTGCCATGACAAATATAACCGGTCAAGTACGGCAGAGCCAAGAAGAGATCGAATTAATTCGAAATCGGCCCACTAACATTACTGGTATCCCTAGTAATGAAAGTCGAGAATGGCTGAATTTTCGCCAATATAAAAGAAAACCCATGGAGTTCTTGGCCAGGATCGAAGAATACTTTGCTAAACATCGGGGAAATAGATGGAGTACCAACCGGTAACTGTTAGATGAATCCTTCAGAGAAATGACAGACAGGTGGATGGCAAATAGGAGTGAAATCACAGACTACCAACAATTTAAGAACCTGTTCAAGGCAAAATATTGGTCGGAGACGACACAAAACCTGATACGTGATAACATCTGTCATGGAAGATACAATGCCCATGTAGGTAATACAATGACTGCATATTTCCTAGGGAAGGTGTGTTTAGCAAAACATTTGGAAGTAACCATACCAGAGGAATGCCTAGTAAATAAATTGTCGTACCACTATGATGAAGACATCATAAGAGCGAGAAGGGCTAGTCAAATAAAAACGGTGCAAGCGATGGCAGAATTACTAGAAAATTACGAACATGAAGACTACTATCGTCAAAGTAGAAGGAGGAATGATAGGCCGGACTTAAGAAATAATCAGTACCATAATAATAATCATAATAATAATAATAATAATAACAACTATAATAATAACCAGAATCATAACAGGAATAATAACAGCTACCCAAATAATAGAAATAATTATTATCATAATAATAATAATTATAATAGTCAGAGAAACCCCAACCAAGTGAATACCGAACATTATTATAATAATAATCAGAATTATCAATCGAATAACAACAATAATAATAATAGGGTTTCTAGACCAAGAGTAAATTTTATAAGGGCAGAAGGTAATGGTCAAAGGAGGTATACGCATCAGAGATGTAACAGTTTTCACGATTATGATAATCGGCAGAGGAATGGGGAACGTAATAATCCAATATACAATCAACCCAGACGAAGTACCAGTTTAGATGATCAAGACAGGCAACCAAACCACGAACCACCATTTGACCATCATACTGAGCGGCAGGAACCGACTCAGAGTTTCCAGACCGACATCCCGGTCTGCCCAATTAATAACAATGACAATGATAATTTAAACGGGAGGAGGCAGTGATAAATTGTCACAACCCTTCACTGCTCCTATCTCCTGGGTATGAACAAGAATTGCAAGGTGCAAATAACTCTAAGAATATTACCATCATTAGTAGTAGTTATTTGAAAAATATAAGAAATGAACTATTAGAAGAGAACAACACATGCCTCAATAATCAAAATAATGAAATCATATATATATAAACGCAGAAGTTGAAGGGATTTTCGCTCAAATAATGATTGATACGGGTGCTAATGTATCCATAATTAATAGCACTGAATTAGAGAGAATCCAAAAAGGATGTGGTCGAACATTGCCAATATTACCAGTAAATAATATTATATTAATAGGGGCCACTGGTCGTCAGAACAAAACTATAAGAAAACAAGTGTCCGTAAATGTTATTAGCTATGAATATGGTGTTTTTAATTGCAACAGGATTGCCATTTAATATATTGGTAGGGTGTGATATACTCAGGAGAAACTCAGCTATTACTGATTTGAGTAAGGAAAAGGTATCGTTGTTTTCAGAAGGTATAACGTGGACGGCAGATTTAGTAGGTAGCGAGACAATACTTCCCAGTAGTATCCACCAACCACTTCGTGAAATCAATTATATAGAAAACAAATCATTATGTAACCAAATATTATACGATAATACAGAAGATGATTTATAGGCACAGAAGGTACAGGAAATAAGGAACTTCTGATGCGGAAATACCAAGGAAAAATTACCAATACACCAAGCAAACAATGTAATACGAATATATGAGAAGTATCGAACAGTGTTTTCAGATGAACCTGGTAAGATAAAAAACTACCAATGCAAAATTCAATTTAGGGAACCAGTAGAGTTTAACAGAAAGTCCTATCCTATAGCGCATTCACTGAAGGAGGCAGTACGAACAGAAATTAATAAAATGATCAGTAGTGACATTATAGAGAGTAGTCAATCTCCATTCACCAGTCCAATCGTGGCTATTCCAAAGAAAAACGGCCAAGTCCGGCTTTGTTTGGATGCACGCGAGATAAATAAGATGATTATAAATGATAGAACGTCGCCCGGTGAAACAGAAGAAATTTTAAAGAGGTTCCACGGTACCCAGTTCATTAGTATATGGGACACTGTGTGCGGTTACTGGCAAGTGGAGTTGCACCCACAGAGTCGCCAGTATATGGCGTTCATATTCGAAGGACGCAATTATCAATTCAAGAGACTGTCCTTCGGACTCGTGAATTCAGTAGCCATCTTTCTGGCATGTATAGACCAGATACTTGGCCAAGAAGCACTCCAGTTTACCACTGTGTACATAGACGATCTACTTATTACCTTGGAAACCTGGGAGGAACACTGCTACCGAGTGGAACATGTACTAGAGAAATTAGCCATTAACAATATAACCCTTAAATTAGAAAAATCAAAGATCATTGCTAAAGAAGTCCAGTTCTTGGGATATAATTTGAATGACCAAGGAAAAGGTGGAAGCAATACAGAAGTTCCCTAAACCCAAGAATAGAAAACAATTACAGTCATTTTTAGGACTCTGTAATTATTATAGGAAATTCCAAAACCAATATTCAGAACTAACAGCCAAATGTCAATATTAATTATCCTCCAAAAAGAAATGGATCTGGGGTCAAGAGCAAGACGTTACCTTTCAACTAATTAAGGACAAGTTTTTAAAAATAGTAATACTTCACCATCTAAATTTTAAACACCCTTTCTTTTAAAGTGTGATGCCAGCAACATCAGTCTAGGAACAACACTGTATCAAGAAGATGAAAATGGTCATCATTTAGTGATTAGCTTCGCTAGTCGGACATTAAATCAATGTGAAAGAAACTACAATGTAACCAAAAAAGAGTTACTCAGTGTAGTGTTTGCTTGTAGTAAATTCCGTACATATATTTTGGGTTATCCAGTAAGAGTCCGGATGGACCATAAATCTATATCATTTTTAAGGAGATGTAAGTTGAGTCACGGCAGACTGACCAGGTGGATACTTGCCCTGCAAGAGTATGATCTACGATGGGAGTACATCTCAGGAAAAAGAATGTTGTAGCGGATGTGTTATCACGGATTAATTTGGAAGATCAAACTTTTGAGGGAAAGAAGAAGAGCATACTCAAGATTTACAACATTATTAGAACCAGATCAGATTTAGAGGCATTATTGATGAACATCAGCATCCACCAGCAATCTGACCCGAAGTTAAGAAATATCAAGGATCGATTAGCAGAACAAGATGACACTATATCCAAATTTTACTATGTTAACTACGGAATCATATTTATTAAACCTTCTCTAAATCAGGAAACCTGGAAGGTTATTATTCCGACAAATATCAAAAAGGACATAATAATAGACTACCATATATGATATGGCCATATGGGAGCCTTGAAAGTGATAAAAAGGCACTAGAAGAAAGCTGTCACATCAAAAACATTAATCGGAAAGTGAGAAATTACATCAAATCCTGTCATATTTGCCAACTGGTGAAGACTAATAACGAGAAGAAAGAAGGCATTATGATACCAATCACATCGAAAAGGAAGTTAGAAAAGGTGTTTTTTAGACATCTGCAGGCCATTTCCCCGTAGTGGCGGTCGACACCGATATAAATATCTGATAATCATAATGGATCATTTCACAAAATTTATAAAACTATACCCTGTTAATCGTGCAACTACTCTGAAAATTCTGAGAGTGATAACTGAACTATATATTCCAGAAATAGGAAAACCCTCCTCAATCATAAATGATCATGGTACACAATTTAAGGGGAGATGGAGGAATACCTTGTTATTACTTGGGGTTAAAACTTACAAAACATCGGTTTACCACCCAAGTAGTAATCCGCCAGAGAGGGTGTTAAGAGAGGTGGGAAGAATACTGAGGACGTACTGTCACCACCAACAGAAAAAATGGCAAGAATATCTGGCAGCCACGGAGGAATTCCTCAATTTAGCTCATCATCCAGCTATAATAGGGATTACCCCATACTCTGCCATGTACGAGAAACCACCCCCACGAGAGATCAAGGAAATCATAGCATTCCCTATTAATGATGGATATAAATTTAATAAAATAAAATTTTATAATAAGGTGGCCGAAGACCAGGAGAAGCGTCAAAACAAGTATCAGAAAGCAATGGGAAAAATAATAACATAAAATAGGAGAAAAAGTACTGCTGAAAAACCGCGAATTACCAAGCACCCTAGAAGGGTTCACTAAGTAGTTATTACTACTATATACCGGACCATTTATAGTCACAAAAACAAATAACAATAACACCTATGAACTAAAAGAGATTGTTTAAGGAAAAATCAAAGGTGTGTGTATAA
Organism: Magicicada septendecula; assembly: GCA_034769895.1. NCBI lineage: Eukaryota > Metazoa > Arthropoda > Insecta > Hemiptera > Cicadidae > Magicicada > Magicicada septendecula. The sequence goes on from CM068373.1 coordinate 30,401,524, forward strand.
CCAGGCCTCGATGAAAAAATATTACAAGGATTAGAAACATAAAAATTCAAAAGAGCGTAAGATCAACTTACAACAATAATTTACAGGATTTAATTTTGAATGAAAATATAATTACTAAATTCTAAAACTAAATAAGATGAACTTATATCAATAATTTACAGGAATTAATGTTGAAATAAAAAATATATCAACAAAATTCTAAAGGGAAGATAAGAGCAACTTATACCAATAATATGAATAAACTAGTTTCGGAAAGGAAATATTAGAAGATGTAACGGTCCAAAAATGTGGGTATTTTATTTGTTTCAGTTTTCGGGGTTTTATAAAAAATATTGTGCCAGTTTTAATCCCATTGTGACAGAACACGTGGTGACTATAACAGTTTGTAACAAAGCAGCAACGCAATATCACGTTGTGAAATCAGTTGAGGTATGCAGCCACCTCAAATTTCCAAGAACTTTGCTTGTGTATGACCATACACTCGTATGCACGAGACAGGTATACGCACGGACCCACGTGGTCAGGAAACGCCAAGATGGTGAAAAAATATATTTGCTGTTTCGTCTCCTTGACTGAGCTGAACGAAATGTAGCTAAGTCACCGCCCCTTTTGGTGACATCAAGCCAGAAGTGCCTAAATATCGTCGGCACACACTACAGAAAAGACCACTATGTATCATGCACATGGTCGCTCAACTGCAACAACTCAAGTATGAGCATCGACGAGATTCGTTGGCGGTGGACATCAACTTCCGCCCGCTTGAAAAAGACGCTTGGGCAGTTCGTCACTGATGGTGTCCAGCCAGACACCGCCCTAAGGGGGCTCTTCAGATTTTTCCACGTTTTCAGTCTTTAAAACTCTATTGCAGTGAAACCAATAGTTATCAATTAGTAACAACCGTGAAATCCGGAACTCATCACCAAGTTAAGAATGAGGAAAATGAACAGTGCGAACTAAAACCGCGTGCCGGCTGGGGAGGGGTATTTTTATAGTATTAGATTCAATGTGTTAAATTAATAAATCAGGGTAACGGGGTTTTTTTAAGAATGTGAGAGTGAGTGAAAGGCAGGCTGGGCTACCTACAATAGATGTAAGTAAGATAATTTAAGTGTACCATTATAAGAGGTATGATCCAGAGTAACAAAATTTTGAAAACCATGTCAGAAATTTATTGGAAAAATAGCTTTTAACGTTGCATAAATTGACAATTAAAAAACCATAATTTCTCTTCAAAAAATGGGTCAAGTTAGTTATTTCGATAACCTTTAAAACAGGTTTGCATCTGACGTACATGTGAACGAATTCTGGACCCGGATATAAGAAACTTTGCAGGTAGGTGAAAATAAACTGTATTTTTGTATTTTACATATTTTAAAAGTGTATTTGAACTTTACAAAGAGTTACGAAATGAAAAAGAAAAAAAGTAAAGACCACTTAAATAATATAATATTAATAAAATAATTTGGATGAAACCCAGAGTGAAATAACAATTTTTGAGAAAACAAAAAAAAATATATACATAATATAACTATCATCACTACCTGAATTTCAATTATAATAAGAACAATTGGAAGAAGGACTGTCGTAATATAAAACCATTAGAACAATTAATTAGAACAAAGATGGAAAAAAAATGTTATTAATATTGATAACCAGAAGAAGATTGTGCGAACAATAGAAGAATTAAAGAGAAATCAGATGAAAAAATGTACATCCAATAACTAGTGATAAATATATCAACAGAACTTCCAACCATGAGAAAAATAAATATATCGACAGAGCTTCCAACCATGATAAGAATAAATATATCAACAGAGCTTCCAACCATGATAAGAATAAATATATCAGCAGAGCTAAAAAGATAGAAGAATAAATAATAAAAAGAATAACTGAGATAGAAAATATTAGCAAATCTGAGCAACTACGAAGTGAGGTATCCAAGGATGTTTTTTATTAGTCAAAAAATAGACTATTCTTATATAATTTTTATTTAATGACTGTCTGTAGATAATTCCAGCAGTATTATATTTTGAGCAGAGATGATGTTCCTCTGGTCTCAATTAGAAGTGTAGTATGGCCAGCAGAGTATATGTAGCCACAAGTGCCTCTCTGGACTGCCCCAGCTCACGTGTTAGGGAATGAATATCCCATGGGTAAAGCACTAAGTTAAGGAAAAAAATAAATATAATAATAATAAACCTCAAAAAAAAAAAAAAAAAAAAAAACTAAGCCGAAGTATGAAGAAGCAGATAAGAAATGGGGAGGAAGACAAAGAAAGTAATAACTAATAAATATCATAAGCAATTATTTCATACATACTCAAAGTATGATCTGAACTAATCACTCCTGGAGGAGAGCAATCTGTAGCATGACAGATTATCCACATTGTTCTAATTTAAAAAATAATCATGTATATAAAATAAAAATAAAATGACATCAAGGAAAACTACTATAAAAATTAATCAAGGACCACAGTGAAGTGAAATCATAGTTCGAAGAGATAAAATAAATTAAAACCAACCATGCAATATATAAGAAATTATACAAAAATAATGATAGGCCAATGTATAAAGTAATTATACCCAGGTAGTATAGGAGCAGGTCAGGAAATGCCCAGGATAAACAAACCTCTATAATAAAAAGAATGACTACCTTGGAAAACAACCACATGTAATAAAATTAGAAACCCCCCAAAAAGATGAAAATAAATAAGAAAAGTACAATGCAATAAGATAAGAGTAAATGTAAAATATGTGTAAGTAAAGGTTCTAGATATAAATTTAAAAATGTACCAGTGCAATTTAATTTTATAATGAAAAGCAAATCCTGATGATCTCATATAAGTGATATTCGTTATCATACAATACCAGACAAAATGACAAAAAATAATATAAGAGTATGCAATAAATAGTGAAGTGAACAAGGGGAAATCCCTAAATTAAAACCAAAAACAGCAAAAGACTGCTTAAAAATTAATTTTAATGAATAATTTAAATGAAGAAAGAACAGATGTGTTTTGTTTATATTAACAGTTCATTGAACTCAAGGCTCGAATGTTTGAGATTGAGTATAATTTTTTTTTTTTGTTATAGAATATTTATTATGTTTTAATGATATTAATTAATAATAAACCTTACTGTAATTAAATAAGGGTAATTTAGTTAAGATGTTATAAGAATTGTAGGTCAGAGAGGGTATTAGCAAGCTGGAATAATAATAAACATTGTAAATGAACTAACATAAAATCTAAGCCAAATGGTAAATCTCACCAACCTTGTAATTAGTAAATAGGTAAAGGAAATTAATTAAATTGATGAAAATTGTATAATGTAAATCAATCACGGTGTATAATAACTGTAACAACAGTTTGTGAAGGTATTGAAGGAATGTATAAAATATTATTAGAAAAAATGCAAGTGTAATAACACTGGAATCTAAAGGAAAAGCCTAAATTAAGGATAATATTCAAATTAGTTAACCAAATCATAAAATTATTAAGAATTAAAGAAATCAACCTATAATAAGACAATCAATGATCTTGTTCAATGATAATTAGAATCTAACAGAAATTGTAAACCATTTAATGTGACAGGAAGTACAGTTAAAGCCTACATCCAAATATACAGTAAATATCACTTTTTGAGGTAGAAAATACTATAAAGTATATCATGTTTGATATTAAATAACGCAGAATTAAATAAGGAAATTGGATATGTAATTAGTATTTAATAAAAATAAATAATAGTAAAAATGTAATTAATCATATAATGTAAAAGTCAATTATTTAGGTGGAAATGTCATCTGGTTAAAACGATGTCGATTTAATATTAATTCAGCCAGGACCTATTGTATGGAGAAGAAAGAGAGTTAGTTGATTGTTACACGTTGAGATGGACACTTCGAAACGAGCTCACGCAAATGAATTCATTAAAAAAGAGAGAAGATAATTTTTGGATATAACTAAACCTATAAAAAATAACCCAGAGAAATTGAAAAATATAATTAATCAACACTGAGTTAACCTGGAATCAACCAAATTAATCTATTTATGAAGATTTGAAGTCATCATCCAGATAATAGAACTATATAAACGTGAATTCAAAATTTTATCGACACAAAATTGGACATTGTAAAACCTCACAACCAAATGGAACAAGAACACATTTGAACACTGATTGCAGTGCCGAACAACTGACCACTAATCCCAAATAATTACACTGTGATGAAGAGGAATTAATCACTACTGCTTGGAAGAGGAACACACCAATAACCAACATTTATTTGAAGGAGTTCTGCAGTGAAGACGCCTCATACATAGACAGCACGTGGGCGGCCATTTTGGAATACTCCCAGAATCCTCTGCGGTGAAGTCAGAACATCATACTGAGTTTGGGTTCGAGAAATCTAATTCATTAACATTTATATCTTAAATAATATTTCTATTTTTTATAATTAAGAAGTGTTTTCTGTAAGTGTTGTACTTTTCAGCTTTGCCCTTTCTCTGACTATTATAATAACAGCTAAAAGAACCTGTAATTTAACTTTGATAATTTATATAATGAAATCAATTGCCCTGAGATATTAGTTTGCGAGCTGTCGATTAGCTAATCGATTCAAAACCGATTAGTCTCTATAATGTTAATAAATCCATTGAATATTAGAATTTTGAGTTTTATTTATTAGTAACCATATAGATAGAATAATTTAAGATAATATTTGATACCTGGACTCCAAGAACAGAAGAGAATAACCTCACTGAAGGAGTACACTCATTGAATAACAGAAGATCAATAATCGATTATTACTTTTTATAATCTAGTTAACGCAGAAAAACAATTCTGGTTATTCTAAAGTACTAAATTAATTAAATTAATAATTAAAGGAATTAAAAATAAATAAATAAATAATTAATAATTAACAAATTAATAAATAAAATTTTTTTTATTTTGTCAACCAAAATTTTTTATTCTATTATAATTTTTTGTAACTCCGAAAAATCGAATATTTAGATTTTGTTACAAAATTGGCGTCCAACTTAAGGGGCTGAAATTAGTAATTGACAGGCCATAAGAGATAAGAATAATCTGCCCAATTCCTAATTTTGGCTGGCAGCTGTTATAAAGTCAGGAAAAGTAATAAAAATGCCGAAACGAGCAATATCAAAGAAAAGGGCGGCAGAAGAGGAAAAAGAGATTGATATGGACGACAAAGAGGCAACTCCGGTCGAAGATATAGAAGGAAGGTTACCTCCTGCAGAACCGAACCAACCCGCACAACAAGAGGAACAACCTGAGAAACCCACACAAACAGGGGATGTAAATCTCCAGGAGATACAGTTAGAAAAGTCCATACGAACAGAGAATGGGGACATGCAAGAGATGTTCAGGCTAATGATGGAGAAAATGGACGAGAACAGAAAGGAAATGAAAGATGACAACCAAATGTTGGGGAAGAATTCAAATTAACAAAGGAAGAATTGGGTAATAAAATTGAAAATACAAATAAGAAAATTGATGAAACTAGTAAGAAGATGGAAGGTGACAACCAACAGTTAAGGGAAGAGTTGAGGGAGAATAGCAAGAAGATGGTAGAAAAGATGGAGGAAAATAATAAGAAGATGGAAGAAAAGATGGGGGAGAAGTTGGAAGAATTGAAAGAGGATAACCAACTATTAAGAGAAGAATTGAGGGAGGTTAACCAGGAAAATATGGACAAGTTAGACGAAAGGATAGAGTTGTTGAAGGAAGAGTTGAGCAAGGAAATCAACGATAATAAGGAATCACCAAACAAGAAATTTGAAGAAGAAACAACAGGAATAAAACAACAAATTAGGGAAGTTGACGAAAGATGTAGCCAGACTGAGCGGGAAGTACAGGGTTTTAAGGAAGAAGTAAACACTAAAATCACTAATATCGAAGAACACAATAGGAATAAATTGGAAGAAAACCGAAGAGAAACACAGGAAGAATTAGGGAAGGTACGGAACCAAGTCACGGAAAGGTGTGACGGTATTGAAGTTGCCATGACAAATATAACCGGTCAAGTACGGCAGAGCCAAGAAGAGATCGAATTAATTCGAAATCGGCCCACTAACATTACTGGTATCCCTAGTAATGAAAGTCGAGAATGGCTGAATTTTCGCCAATATAAAAGAAAACCCATGGAGTTCTTGGCCAGGATCGAAGAATACTTTGCTAAACATCGGGGAAATAGATGGAGTACCAACTGGTAACTGTTAGATGAATCCTTCAGAGAAATGACAGACAGGTGGATGGCAAATAGGAGTGAAATCACAGACTACCAACAATTTAAGAACCTGTTCAAGGCAAAATATTGGTCGGAGACGACACAAAACCTGATACGTGATAACATCTGTCATGGAAGATACAATGCCCATGTAGGTAATACAATGACTGCATATTTCCTAGGGAAGGTGTGTTTAGCAAAATATTTGGAAGTAACCATACCAGAGGAATGCCTAGTAAATAAATTGTCGTACCACTATGATGAAGACATCATAAGAGCGAGAAGGGCTAGTCAAATAAAAACGGTGCAAGCGATGGCAGAATTACTAGAAAATTACGAACATGAAGACTACTATCGTCAAAGTAGAAGGAGGAATGATAGGCCGGACTTAAGAAATAATCAGTACCATAATAATAATCATAATAATAATAATAATAATAACAACTATAATAATAACCAGAATAACAGGAATAATAACAGCTACCCAAATAATAGAAATAATTATTATCATAATAATAATAATTATAATAGTCAGAGAAACCCCAACCAAGTGAATACCGAACATTATTATAATAATAATCAGAATTATCAATCGAATAACAACAATAATAATAATAGGGTTTCTAGACCAAGAGTAAATTTTATAAGGGCAGAAGGTAATGGTCAAAGGAGGTATACGCATCAGAGATGTAACAGTTTTCACGATTATGATAATCGGCAGAGGAATGGGGAACGTAATAATCCAATATACAATCAACCCAGACGAAGTACCAGTTTAGATGATCAAGACAGGCAACCAAACCACGAACCACCATTTGACCATCATACTGAGCGGCAGGAACCGACTCAGAGTTTCCAGACCGACATCCCGGTCTGCCCAATTAATAACAATGACAATGATAATTTAAACGGGAGGAGGCAGTGATAAATTGTCACAACCCTTCACTGCTCCTATCTCCTGGGTATGAACAAGAATTGCACGGTGCAAATAACTCTAAGAATATTACCATCATTAGTAGTAGTTATTTGAAAAATATAAGAAATGAACTATTAGAAGAGAACAACACATGCCTCAATAATCAAAATAATGAAATCATATATATATATAAACGCAGAAGTTGAAGGGATTTTCGCTCAAATAATGATTGATACGGGTGCTAATGTATCCATAATTAATAGCACTGAATTAGAGAGAATCCAAAAAGGATGTGGTCGAACATTGCCAATATTACCAGTAAATAATATTATATTAATAGGGGCCACTGGTCGTCAGAACAAAACTATAAGAAAACAAGTGTCCGTAAATGTTATTAGCTATGAATATGGTGTTTTTAATTGCAACAGGATTGCCATTTAATATATTGGTAGGGTGTGATATACTCAGGAGAAACTCAGCTATTACTGATTTGAGTAAGGAAAAGGTATCGTTGTTTTCAGAAGGTATAACGTGGACGGCAGATTTAGTAGGTAGCGAGACAATACTTCCCAGTAGTATCCACCAACCACTTTGTGAAATCAATTATATAGAAAACAAATCATTATGTAACCAAATAGTATACGATAATACAGAAGATGATTTATAGGCACAGAAGGTACAGGAAATAAGGAACTTCTGATGCGGAAATACCAAGGAAAAATTACCAATACACCAAGCAAACAATGTAATACGAATATATGAGAAGTATCGAACAGTGTTTTCAGATGAACCTGGTAAGATAAAAAACTACCAATGCAAAATTCAATTTAGGGAACCAGTAGAGTTTAACAGAAAGTCCTATCCTATAGCGCATTCACTGAAGGAGGCAGTACGAACAGAAATTAATAAAATGATCAGTAGTGACATTATAGAGAGTAGTCAATCTCCATTCACCAGTCCAATCGTGGCTATTCCAAAGAAAAACGGCCAAGTCCGGCTTTGTTTGGATGCACGCGAGATAAATAAGATGATTATAAATGATAGAACGTCGCCCGGTGAAACAGAAGAAATTTTAAAGAGGTTCCACGGTACCCAGTTCATTAGTATATGGGACACTGTGTGCGGTTACTGGCAAGTGGAGTTGCACCCACAGAGTCACCAGTATATGGCGTTCATATTCGAAGGACGCAATTATCAATTCAAGAGACTGTCCTTCGGACTCGTGAATTCAGTAGCCATCTTTCTGGCATGTATGGACCAGATACTTGGCCAAGAAGCACTCCAGTTTACCACTGTGTACATAGACGATCTACTTATTACCTTGGAAACCTGGGAGGAACACTGCTACCGAGTGGAACATGTACTAGAGAAATTAGCCATTAACAATATAACCCTTAAATTAGAAAAATCAAAGATCATTGCTAAAGAAGTCCAGTTCTTGGGATATAATTTGAATGACCAAGGAAAAGGTGGAAGCAATACAGAAGTTCCCTAAACCCAAGAATAGAAAACAATTACAGTCATTTTTAGGACTCTGTAATTATTATAGGAAATTCCAAAACCAATATTCAGAGCTAACAGCCAAATTTCAATATCAATTATCCTCCAAAAACAAATGGATCTGGGGTCAAGAGCAAGACGTTACCTTTCAACTAATTAAGGACAAGTTTTTAAAAATAGTAATACTTCACCATCTAAATTTTAAACACCCTTTCTTTTAAAGTGTGATGCCAGCAACATCAGTCTAGGAACAACACTGTATCAAGAAGATGAAAATGGTCATCATTTAGTGATTAGCTTCGCTAGTCGGACATTAAATCAATGTGAAAGAAACTATAATGTAACCAAAAAAGAGTTACTCAGTGTAGTGTTTGCTTGTAGTAAATTCCGTACATATATTTTGGGTTATCCAGTAAGAGTCCGGATGGACCATAAATCTATATCATTTTTAAGGAGATGTAAGTTGAGTCACGGCAGACTGACCAGGTGGATACTTGCCCTGCAAGAGTATGATCTACGATGGGAGTACATCTCAGGAAAAAGAATGTTGTAGCGGATGTGTTATCACGGATTAATTTGGAAGATCAAACTTTTGAGGGAAAGAAGAAGAGCATACTCAAGATTTACAACATTATTAGAACCAGATCAGATTTAGAGGCATTATTGATGAACATCAGCATCCACCAGCAATCTGACCCGAAGTTAAGAAATATCAAGGATCGATTAGCAGAACAAGATGACACTATATCCAAATTTTACTATGTTAACTACGGAATCTTATTTATTAAACCTTCTCTAAATCAGGAAACCTGGAAGGTTATTATTCCGACAAATATCGAAAAGGACATAATAATAGACTACCATATATGATATGGCCATATGGGAGCCTTGAAAGTGACAAAAAGGCACTAGAAGAAAGCTGTCACATCAAAAACATTAATCGGAAAGTGAGAAATTACATCAAATCCTGTCATATTTGCCAACTGGTGAAGACTAATAACGAGAAGAAAGAAGGCATTATGATACCAATCACATCGAAAAGGAAGTTAGAAAAGGTGTTTTTTAGACATCTGCAGGCCATTTCCCCGTAGTGGCGGTCGACACCGATATAAATATCTGATAATCATAATGGATCATTTCACAAAATTTATAAAACTATACCCTGTTAATCGTGCAACTACTCTGAAAATTCTGAGAGTGATAACTGAACTATATATTCCAGAAATAGGAAAACCCTCCTCAATCATAAATGATCATGGTACACAATTTAAGGGGAGATGGAGGAATACCTTGTTATCACTTGGGGTTAAAACTTACAAAACATCGGTTTACCACCCAAGTAGTAATCCACCAGAGAGGGTGTTAAGAGAGGTGGGAAGAATACTGAGGACGTACTGTCACCACCAACAGAAAAAATGGCAAGAATATCTGGCAGCCACGGAGGAATTCCTCAATTTAGCTCATCATCCAGCTATAATAGGGATTACCCCATACTCTGCCATGTACGAGAAACCACCCCCACGAGAGATCAAGGAAATCATAGCATTCCCTATTAATGATGGATATAAATTTAATAAGATAAAATTTTATAATAAGGTGGCCGAAGACCAGGAGAAGCGTCAAAACAAGTATCAGAAAGCAATGGGAAAAATAATAACATAAAATAGGAGAAAAAGTACTGCTGAAAAACCGCGAATTACCAAGCACCCTAGAAGGGTTCACTAAGTAGTTATTACTACTATATACCGGACCATTTATAGTCACAAAAACAAATAACAATAACACCTATGAACTAAAAGAGATTGTTTAAGGAAAAATCAAAGGTGTGTGTATAACCAGGCCTCGATGAAAAAATATTACAAGGATTAGAAACATAAAAATTCAAAAGAGCGTAAGATCAACTTACAACAATAATTTACAGGATTTAATTTTGAATGAAAATATAATTACTAAATTCTAAAACTAAATAAGATGAACTTATATCAATAATTTACAGGAATTAATGTTGAAATAAAAAATATATCAACAAAATTCTAAAGGGAAGATAAGAGCAACTTATACCAATAATATGAATAAACTAGTTTCGGAAAGGAAATATTAGAAGATGTAACGGTCCAAAAATGTGGGTATTTTATTTGTTTCAGTTTTCGGGGTTTTATAAAAAATATTGTGCCAGTTTTAATCCCATTGTGACAGAACACGTGGTGACTATAACAGTTTGTAACAAAGCAGCAACGCAATATCACGTTGTGAAATCAGTTGAGGTATGCAGCCACCTCAAATTTCCAAGAACTTTGCTTGTGTATGACCATACACTCGTATGCACGAGACGGGTATACGCACGGACCCACGCGGTCAGGAAACGCCAAGATGGTGAAAAAATATATTTGCTGTTTCGTCTCCTTGACTGAGCTGAACGAAATGTAGCTAAGTCACCGCCCCTTTTGGTGACATCAAGCCAGAAGTGCCTAAATATCGTCGGCACACACTACAGAAAAGACCACTATGTATCATGCACATGGTCGCTCAACTGCAACAACTCAAGTATGAGCATCGACGAGATTCGTTGGTGGTGGACATCAACTTCCGCCCGCTTGAAAGACGCTTGGGCAGTTCGTCACTGATGGTGTCCAGCCAGACACCGCCCTAAGGGGGCTCTTCAGATTTTTCCACGTTTTCAGTCTTTAAAACTCTATTGCAGTGAAACCAATAGTTATCAATTAGTAACAACCGTGAAATCCGGAACTCATCACCAAGTTAAGAATGAGGAAAATGAACAGTGCGAACTAAAACCGCGTGCCGGCTGGGGAGGGGTATTTTTATAGTATTAGATTCAATGTGTTAAATTAATAAATCAGGGTAACGGGGTTTTTTTAAGAATGTGAGAGTGAGTGAAAGGCAGGCTGGGCTACCTACAATAGACGTAAGTAAGATAATTTAAGTGTACCATTATAAGAGGTATGATCCAGAGTAACAAAATTTTGAAAACCATGTCAGAAATTTATTGAAAAAATAGCTTTTAACGTTGCATAAATTGACAATTAAAAAACCATAATTTCTCTTCAAAAAATGGGTCAAGTTAGTTATTTCGATAACCTTTAACACAGGTTTGCATCTGACGTACATGTGAACGAATTCTGGACCCGGATATAAGAAACTTTGCAGGTAGGTGAAAATAAACTGTATTTTTGTATTTTACATATTTTAAAAGTGTATTTGAACTTTACAAAGAGTTACGAAATGAAAAAGAAAAAAGTAAAGACCACTTAAATAATATAATATTAATAAAATAATTTGGATGAAACCCAGAGTGAAATAACAATTTTTGAGAAAACAAAAAAAAATATATACATAATATAACTATCATCACTACTTGAATTTCAATTATAATAAGAACAATTGGAAGAAGGACTGTCGTAATATAAAACCATTAGAACAATTAATTAGAACAAAGATGGAAAAAAAATGTTATTAATATTGATAACCAGAAGAAGATTGTGCGAACAATAGAAGAATTAAAGAGAAATCAGATGAAAAAATGTACATCCAATAACTAGTGATAAATATATCAACAGAACTTCCAACCATGAGAAAAATAAATATATCGACAGAGCTTCCAACCATGATAAGAATAAATATATCAACAGAGCTTCCAACCATGATAAGAATAAATATATCAGCAGAGCTAAAAAGATAGAAGAATAAATAATAAAAAGAATAACTGAGATAGAAAATATTAGCAAATCTGAGCAACTACGAAGTGAGGTATCCAAGGATGTTTTTTATTAGTCAAAAAATAGACTATTCTTATATAATTTTTATTTAATGACTGTCTGTAGATAATTCCAGCAGTATTATATTTTGAGCAGAGATGATGTTCCTCTGGTCTCAATTAGAAGTGTAGTATGGCCAGCAGAGTATATGTAGCCACAAGTGCCTCTCTGGACTGCCCCAGCTCACGTGTTAGGGAATGAATATCCCATGGGTAAAGCACTAAGTTAAGGAAAAAAATAAATATAATAATAATAAACCTCAAAAAAAAAAAAAAAAAAAAAAAACTAAGCCGAAGTATGAAGAAGCAGATAAGAAATGGGGAGGAAGACAAAGAAAGTAATAACTAATAAATATCATAAGCAATTATTTCATACATACTCAAAGTATGATCTGAACTAATCACTCCTGGAGGAGAGCAATCTGTAGCATGACAGATTATCCACATTGTTCTAATTTAAAAAATAATCATGTATATAAAATAAAAATAAAATGACATCAAGGAAAACTACTATAAAAATTAATCAAGGACCACAGTGAAGTGAAATCATAGTTCGAAGAGATAAAATAAATTAAAACCAACCATGCAATATATAAGAAATTATACAAAAATAATGATAGGCCAATGTATAAAGTAATTATACCCAGGTAGTATAGGAGCAGGTCAGGAAATGCCCAGGATAAACAAACCTCTATAATAAAAAGAATGACTACCTTGGAAAACAACCACATGTAATAAAATTAGAAACCCCCCAAAAAGATGAAAATAAATAAGAAAAGTACAATGCAATAAGATAAGAGTAAATGTAAAATATGTGTAAGTAAAGGTTCTAGATATAAATTTAAAAATGTACCAGTGCAATTTAATTTTATAATGAAAAGCAAATCCTGATGATCTCATATAAGTGATATTCGTTATCATACAATACCAGACAAAATGACAAAAAATAATATAAGAGTATGCAATAAATAGTGAAGTGAACAAGGGGAAATCCCTAAATTAAAACCAAAAACAGCAAAAGACTGCTTAAAAATTAATTTTAATGAATAATTTAAATGAAGAAAGAACAGATGTGTTTTGTTTATATTAACAGTTCATTGAACTCAAGGCTCGAATGTTTGAGATTGAGTATAATTTTTTTTTTTTGTTATAGAATATTTATTATGTTTTAATGATATTAATTAATAATAAACCTTACTGTAATTAAATAAGGGTAATTTAGTTAAGATGTTATAAGAATTGTAGGTCAGAGAGGGTATTAGCAAGCTGGAATAATAATAAACATTGTAAATGAACTAACATAAAATCTAAGCCAAATGGTAAATCTCACCAACCTTGTAATTAGTAAATAGGTAAAGGAAATTAATTAAATTGATGAAAATTGTATAATGTAAATCAATCACGGTGTATAATAACTGTAACAACAATTTGTGAAGGTATTGAAGGAATGTATAAAATATTATTAGAAAAAATGCAAGTGTAATAACACTGGAATCTAAAGGAAAAGCCTAAATTAAGGATAATATTCAAATTAGTTAACCAAATCATAAAATTATTAAGAATTAAAGAAATCAACCTATAATAAGACAATCAATGATCTTGTTCAATGATAATTAGAATCTAACAGAAATTGTAAACCATTTAATGTGACAGGAAGTACAGTTAAAGCCTACATCCAAATATACAGTAAATATCACTTTTTGAGGTAGAAAATACTATAAAGTATATCATGTTTGATATTAAATAACGCAGAATTAAATAAGGAAATTGGATATGTAATTAGTATTTAATAAAAATAAATAATAGTAAAAATGTAATTAATCATATAATGTAAAAGTCAATTATTTAGGTGGAAATGTCATCTGGTTAAAACGATGTCGATTTAATATTAATTCAGCCAGGACCTATTGTATGGAGAAGAAAGAGAGTTAGTTGACTGTTACGCGTTGAGATGGACACTTCGAAACGAGCTCACGCAAATGAATTCATTAAAAAAGAGAGAAGATAATTTTTGGATATAACTAAACCTATAAAAAATAACCCAGAGAAATTGAAAAATATAATTAATCAACACTGAGTTAACCTGGAATCAACCAAATTAATCTATTTATGAAGATTTGAAGTCATCATCCAGATAATAGAACTATATAAACGTGAATTCAAAATTTTATCGACACAAAATTGGACATTGTAAAACCTCACAACCAAATGGAACAAGAACACATTTGAACACTGATTGCAGTGCCGAACAACTGACCACTAATCCCAAATAATTACACTGTGATGAAGAGGAATTAATCACTACTGCTTGGAAGAGGAACACACCAATAACCAACATTTATTTGAAGGAGTTCTGCAGTGAAGACGCCTCATACATAGACAGCACGTGGGCGGCCATTTTGGAATACTCCCAGAATCCTCTGCGGTGAAGTCAGAACATCATACTGAGTTTGGGTTCGAGAAATCTAATTCATTAACATTTATATCTTAAATAATATTTCTATTTTTTATAATTAAGAAGTGTTTTCTGTAAGTGTTGTACTTTTCAGCTTTGCCCTTTCTCTGACTATTATAATAACAGCTAAAAGAACCTGTAATTTAACTTTGATAATTTATATAATGAAATCAATTGCCCTGAGATATTAGTTTGCGAGCTGTCGATTAGCTAATCGATTCAAAACCGATTAGTCTCTATAATGTTAATAAATCCATTGAATATTAGAATTTTGAGTTTTATTTATTAGTAACCATATAGATAGAATAATTTAAGATAATATTTGATACCTGGACTCCAAGAACAGAAGAGAATAACCTCACTGAAGGAGTACACTCATTGAATAACAGAAGATCAATAATCGATTATTACTTTTTATAATCTAGTTAACGCAGAAAAACAATTCTGGTTATTCTAAAGTACTAAATTAATTAAATTAATAATTAAAGGAATTAAAAATAAATAAATAAATAATTAATAATTAACAAATTAATAAATAAAATAAAAATAAAATTTTTTTTATTTTGTCAACCAAAATTTTTTATTCTATTATAATTTTTTGTAACTCCGAAAAATCGAATATTTAGATTTTGTTACAAAATTGGCGTCCAACTTAAGGGGCTGAAATTAGTAATTGACAGGCCATAAGAGATAAGAATAATCTGCCCAATTCCTAATTTTGGCTGGCAGCTGTTATAAAGTCAGGAAAAGTAATAAAAATGCCGAAACGAGCAATATCAAAGAAAAGGGCGGCAGAAGAGGAAAAAGAGATTGATATGGACGACAAAGAGGCAACTCCGGTCGAAGATATAGAAGGAAGGTTACCTCCTGCAGAACCGAACCAACCCGCACAACAAGAGGAACAACCTGAGAAACCCACACAAACAGGGGATGTAAATCTCCAGGAGATACAGTTAGAAAAGTCCATACGAACAGAGAATGGGGACATGCAAGAGATGTTCAGGCTAATGATGGAGAAAATGGACGAGAACAGAAAGGAAATGAAAGATGACAACCAAATGTTGGGGAAGAATTCAAATTAACAAAGGAAGAATTGGGTAATAAAATTGAAAATACAAATAAGAAAATTGATGAAACTAGTAAGAAGATGGAAGGTGACAACCAACAGTTAAGGGAAGAGTTGAGGGAGAATAGCAAGAAGATGGTAGAAAAGATGGAGGAAAATAATAAGAAGATGGAAGAAAAGATGGGGGAGAAGTTGGAAGAATTGAAAGAGGATAACCAACTATTAAGAGAAGAATTGAGGGAGGTTAACCAGGAAAATATGGACAAGTTAGACGAAAGGATAGAGTTGTTGAAGGAAGAGTTGAGCAAGGAAATCAACGATAATAAGGAATCACCAAACAAGAAATTTGAAGAAGAAACAACAGGAATAAAACAACAAATTAGGGAAGCTGACGAAAGATGTAGCCAGACTGAGCGGGAACTACAGGGTTTTAAGGAAGAAGTAAACACTAAAATCACTAATATCGAAGAACACAATAGGAATAAATTGGAAGAAAACCGAAGAGAAACACAGGAAGAATTAGGGAAGGTACGGAACCAAGTCACGGAAAGGTGTGACGGTATTGAAGTTGCCATGACAAATATAACCGGTCAAGTACGGCAGAGCCAAGAAGAGATCGAATTAATTCGAAATCGGCCCACTAACATTACTGGTATCCCTAGTAATGAAAGTCGAGAATGGCTGAATTTTCGCCAATATAAAAGAAAACCCATGGAGTTCTTGGCCAGGATCGAAGAATACTTTGCTAAACATCGGGGAAATAGATGGAGTACCAACCGGTAACTGTTAGATGAATCCTTCAGAGAAATGACAGACAGGTGGATGGCAAATAGGAGTGAAATCACAGACTACCAACAATTTAAGAACCTGTTCAAGGCAAAATATTGGTCGGAGACGACACAAAACCTGATACGTGATAACATCTGTCATGGAAGATACAATGCCCATGTAGGTAATACAATGACTGCATATTTCCTAGGGAAGGTGTGTTTAGCAAAACATTTGGAAGTAACCATACCAGAGGAATGCCTAGTAAATAAATTGTCGTACCACTATGATGAAGACATCATAAGAGCGAGAAGGGCTAGTCAAATAAAAACGGTGCAAGCGATGGCAGAATTACTAGAAAATTACGAACATGAAGACTACTATCGTCAAAGTAGAAGGAGGAATGATAGGCCGGACTTAAGAAATAATCAGTACCATAATAATAATCATAATAATAATAATAATAATAACAACTATAATAATAACCAGAATAACAGGAATAATAACAGCTACCCAAATAATAGAAATAATTATTATCATAATAATAATAATTATAATAGTCAGAGAAACCCCAACCAAGTGAATACCGAACATTATTATAATAATAATCAGAATTATCAATCGAATAACAACAATAATAATAATAGGGTTTCTAGACCAAGAGTAAATTTTATAAGGGCAGAAGGTAATGGTCAAAGGAGGTATACGCATCAGAGATGTAACAGTTTTCACGATTATGATAATCGGCAGAGGAATGGGGAACGTAATAATCCAATATACAATCAACCCAGACGAAGTACCAGTTTAGATGATCAAGACAGGCAACCAAACCACGAACCACCATTTGACCATCATACTGAGCGGCAGGAACCGACTCAGAGTTTCCAGACCGACATCCCGGTCTGCCCAATTAATAACAATGACAATGATAATTTAAACGGGAGGAGGCAGTGATAAATTGTCACAACCCTTCACTGCTCCTATCTCCTGGGTATGAACAAGAATTGCAAGGTGCAAATAACTCTAAGAATATTACCATCATTAGTAGTAGTTATTTGAAAAATATAAGAAATGAACTATTAGAAGAGAACAACACATGCCTCAATAATCAAAATAATGAAATCATATATATATAAACGCAGAAGTTGAAGGGATTTTCGCTCAAATAATGATTGATACGGGTGCTAATGTATCCATAATTAATAGCACTGAATTAGAGAGAATCCAAAAAGGATGTGGTCGAACATTGCCAATATTACCAGTAAATAATATTATATTAATAGGGGCCACTGGTCGTCAGAACAAAACTATAAGAAAACAAGTGTCCGTAAATGTTATTAGCTATGAATATGGTGTTTTTAATTGCAACAGAATTGCCATTTAATATATTGGTAGGGTGTGATATACTCAGGAGAAACTCAGCTATTACTGATTTGAGTAAGGAAAAGGTATCGTTGTTTTCAGAAGGTATAACGTGGACGGCAGATTTAGTAGGTAGCGAGACAATACTTCCCAGTAGTATCCACCAACCACTTCGTGAAATCAATTATATAGAAAACAAATCATTATGTAACCAAATAGTATACGATAATACAGAAGATGATTTATAGGCACAGAAGGTACAGGAAATAAGGAACTTCTGATGCGGAAATACCAAGAAAAATTACCAATACACCAAGCAAACAATGTAATACGAATATATGAGAAGTATCGAACAGTGTTTTCAGATGAACCTGGTAAGATAAAAAACTACCAATGCAAAATTCAATTTAGGGAACCAGTAGAGTTTAACAGAAAGTCCTATCCTATAGCGCATTCACTGAAGGAGGCAGTACGAACAGAAATTAATAAAATGATCAGTAGTGACATTATAGAGAGTAGTCAATCTCCATTCACCAGTCCAATCGTGGCTATTCCAAAGAAAAACGGCCAAGTCCGGCTTTGTTTGGATGCACGCGAGATAAATAAGATGATTATAAATGATAGAACGTCGCCCGGTGAAACAGAAGAAATTTTAAAGAGGTTCCACGGTACCCAGTTCATTAGTATATGGGACACTGTGTGCGGTTACTGGCAAGTGGAGTTGCACCCACAGAGTCGCCAGTATATGGCGTTCATATTCGAAGGACGCAATTATCAATTCAAGAGACTGTCCTTCGGACTCGTGAATTCAGTAGCCATCTTTCTGGCATGTATGGACCAGATACTTGGCCAACAAGCACTCCAGTTTACCACTGTGTACATAGACGATCTACTTATTACCTTGGAAACCTGGGAGGAACACTGCTACCGAGTGGAACATGTACTAGAGAAATTAGCCATTAACAATATAACCCTTAAATTAGAAAAATCAAAGATCATTGCTAAAGAAGTCCAGTTCTTGGGATATAATTTGAATGACCAAGGAAAAGGTGGAAGCAATACAGAAGTTCCCTAAACCCAAGAATAGAAAACAATTACAGTCATTTTTAGGACTCTGTAATTATTATAGGAAATTCCAAAACCAATATTCAGAGCTAACAGCCAAATTTCAATATCAATTATCCTCCAAAAACAAATGGATCTGGGGTCAAGAGCAAGACGTTACCTTTCAACTAATTAAGGACAAGTTTTTAAAAATAGTAATACTTCACCATCCAAATTTTAAACACCCTTTCTTTTAAAGTGTGATGCCAGCAACATCAGTCTAGGAACAACACTGTATCAAGAAGATGAAAATGGTCATCATTTAGTGATTAGCTTCGCTAGTCGGACATTAAATCAATGTGAAAGAAACTACAATGTAACCAAAAAAGAGTTACTCAGTGTAGTGTTTGCTTGTAGTAAATTCCGTACATATATTTTGGGTTATCCAGTAAGAGTCCGGATGGACCATAAATCTATATCATTTTTAAGGAGATGTAAGTTGAGTCACGGCAGACTGACCAGGTGGATACTTGCCCTGCAAGAGTATGATCTACGATGGGAGTACATCTCAGGAAAAAGAATGTTGTAGCGGATGTGTTATCACGGATTAATTTGGAAGATCAAACTTTTGAGGGAGAGAAGAAGAGCATACTCAAGATTTACAACATTATTAGAACCAGATCAGATTTAGAGGCATTATTGATGAACATCAGCATCCACCAGCAATCTGACCCGAAGTTAAGAAATATCAAGGATCGATTAGCAGAACAAGATGACACTATATCCAAATTTTACTATGTTAACTACGGAATCTTATTTATTAAACCTTCTCTAAATCAGGAAACCTGGAAGGTTATTATTCCGACAAATATCGAAAAGGACATAATAATAGACTACCATATACGATATGGCCATATGGGAGCCTTGAAAGTGATAAAAAGGCACTAGAAGAAAGCTGTCACATCAAAAACATTAATCGGAAAGTGAGAAATTACATCAAATCCTGTCATATTTGCCAACTGGTGAAGACTAATAATGAGAAGAAAGAAGGCATTATGATACCAATCACATCGAAAAGGAAGTGAGAAAAGGTGTTTTTTAGACATCTGCAGGCCATTTCCCCATAGTGGCGGTCGACACCGATATAAATATCTGATAATCATAATGGATCATTTCACAAAATTTATAAAACTATACCCTGTTAATCGTGCAACTACTCTGAAAATTCTGAGAGTGATAACTGAACTATATATTCCAGAGATAGGAAAACCCTCCTCAATCATAAATGATCATGGTACACAATTTAAGGGGAGATGGAGGAATACCTTGTTATCACTTGGGGTTAAAACTTACAAAACATCGGTTTACCACCCAAGTAGTAATCCGCCAGAGAGGGTGTTAAGAGAGGTGGGAAGAATACTGAGGACGTACTGTCACCACCAACAGAAAAAATGGCAAGAATATCTGGCAGCCACGGAGGAATTCCTCAATTTAGCTCATCATCCAGCTATAATAGGGATTACCCCATACTCTGCCATGTACGAGAAACCACCCCCACGAGAGATCAAGGAAATCATAGCATTCCCTATTAATGATGGATATAAATTTAATAAAATAAAATTTTATAATAAGGTGGCCGAAGACCAGGAGAAGCGTCAAAACAAGTATCAGAAAGCAATGGGAAAAATAATAACATAAAATAGGAGAAAAAGTACTGCTGAAAAACCGCGAATTACCAAGCACCCTAGAAGGGTTCACTAAGTAGTTATTACTACTATATACCGGACCATTTATAGTCACAAAAACAAATAACAATAACACCTATGAACTAAAAGAGATTGTTTAAGGAAAAATCAAAGGTGTGTGTATAACCAGGCCTCGATGAAAAAATATTACAAGGATTAGAAACATAAAAATTCAAAAGAGCGTAAGATCAACTTACAACAATAATTTACAGGATTTAATTTTGAATGAAAATATAATTACTAAATTCTAAAACTAAATAAGATGAACTTATATCAATAATTTACAGGAATTAATGTTGAAATAAAAAATATATCAACAAAATTCTAAAGGGAAGATAAGAGCAACTTATACCAATAATATGAATAAACTAGTTTCGGAAAGGAAATATTAGAAGATGTAACGGTCCAAAAATGTGGGTATTTTATTTGTTTCAGTTTTCGGGGTTTTATAAAAAATATTGTGCCAGTTTTAATCCCATTGTGACAGAACACGTGGTGACTATAACAGTTTGTAACAAAGCAGCAACGCAATATCACGTTGTGAAATCAGTTGAGGTATGCAGCCACCTCAAATTTCCAAGAACTTTGCTTGTGTATGACCATACACTCGTATGCACGAGACGGGTATACGCACGGACCCACGCGGTCAGGAAATGCCAAGATGGTGAAAAAATATATTTGCTGTTTCGTCTCCTTGACTGAGCTGAACGAAATGTAGCTAAGTCACCGCCCCTTTTGGTGACATCAAGCCAGAAGTGCCTAAATATCGTCGGCACACACTACAGAAAAGACCACTATGTATCATGCACATGGTCGCTCAACTGCAACAACTCAAGTATGAGCATCGACGAGATTCGTTGGCGGTGGACATCAACTTCCGCCCGCTTGAAAGACGCTTGGGCAGTTCGTCACTGATGGTGTCCAGCCAGACACCGCCCTAAGGGGGCTCTTCAGATTTTTCCACGTTTTCAGTCTTTAAAACTCTATTGCAGTGAAACCAATAGTTATCAATTAGTAACAACCGTGAAATCCGGAACTCATCACCAAGTTAAGAATGAGGAAAATGAACAGTGCGAACTAAAACCGCGTGCCGGCTGGGGAGGGGTATTTTTATAGTATTAGATTCAATGTGTTAAATTAATAAATCAGGGTAACGGGGTTTTTTTAAGAATGTGAGAGTGAGTGAAAGGCAGGCTGGGCTACCTACAATAGACGTAAGTAAGATAATTTAAGTGTACCATTATAAGAGGTATGATCCAGAGTAAGAAAATTTTGAAAACCATGTCAGAAATTTATTGGAAAAATAGCTTTTAACGTTGCATAAATTGACAATTAAAAAACCATAATTTCTCTTTAAAAAATGGGTCAAGTTAGTTATTTCGATAACCTTTAACACAGGTTTGCATCTGACGTACATGTGAACGAATTCTGGACCCGGATATAAGAAACTTTGCAGGTAGGTGAAAATAAACTGTATTTTTGTATTTTACATATTTTAAAAGTGTATTTGAACTTTACAAAGAGTTACGAAATGAAAAAGAAAAAAAGTAAAGACCACTTAAATAATATAATATTAATAAAATAATTTGGATGAAACCCAGAGTGAAATAACAATTTTTGAGAAAACAAAAAAAAATATATACATAATATAACTATCATCACTACTTGAATTTCAATTATAATAAGAACAATTGGAAGAAGGACTGTCGTAATATAAAACCATTAGAACAATTAATTAGAACAAAGATGGAAAAAAATGTTATTAATATTGATAACCAGAAGAAGATTGTGCGAACAATAGAAGAATTAAAGAGAAATCAGATGAAAAAATGTACATCCAATAACTAGTGATAAATATATCAACAGAACTTCCAACCATGAGAAAAATAAATATATCGACAGAGCTTCCAACCATGATAAGAATAAATATATCAACAGAGCTTCCAACCATGATAAGAATAAATATATCAGCAGAGCTAAAAAGATAGAAGAATAAATAATAAAAAGAATAACTGAGATAGAAAATATTAGCAAATCTGAGCAACTACGAAGTGAGGTATCCAAGGATGTTTTTTATTAGTCAAAAAATAGACTATTCTTATATAATTTTTATTTAATGACTGTCTGTAGATAATTCCAGCAGTATTATATTTTGAGCAGAGATGATGTTCCTCTGGTCTCAATTAGAAGTGTAGTATGGCCAGCAGAGTATATGTAGCCACAAGTGCCTCTCTGGACTGCCCCAGCTCACGTGTTAGGGAATGAATATCCCATGGGTAAAGCACTAAGTTAAGGAAAAAAATAAATATAATAATAATAAACCTCAAAAAAACTAAGCTGAAGTATGAAGAAGCAGATAAGAAATGGGGAGGAAGACAAAGAAAGTAATAACTAATAAATATCATAAGCAATTATTTCATACATACTCAAAGTATGATCTGAACTAATCACTTCTGGAGGAGAGCAATCTGTAGCATGACAGATTATCCACATTGTTCTAATTTAAAAAATAATCATGTATATAAAATAAAAATAAAATGACATCAAGGAAAACTACTATAAAAATTAATCAAGGACCACAGTGAAGTGAAATCATAGTTCGAAGAGATAAAATAAATTAAAACCAACCATGCAATATATAAGAAATTATACAAAAATAATGATAGGCCAATGTATAAAGTAATTATACCCAGGTAGTATAGGAGCAGGTCAGGAAATGCCCAGGATAAACAAACCTCTATAATAAAAAGAATGACTACCTTGGAAAACAACCACATGTAATAAAATTAGAAACCCCCCAAAAAGATGAAAATAAATAAGAAAAGTACAATGCAATAAGATAAGAGTAAATGTAAAATATGTGTAAGTAAAGGTTCTAGATATAAATTTAAAAATGTACCAGTGCAATTTAATTTTATAATGAAAAGCAAATCCTGATGATCTCATATAAGTGATATTCGTTATCATACAATACCAGACAAAATGACAAAAAATAATATAAGAGTATGCAATAAATAGTGAAGTGAACAAGGGGAAATCCCTAAATTAAAACCAAAAACAGCAAAAGACTGCTTAAAAATTAATTTTAATGAATAATTTAAATGAAGAAAGAACAGATGTGTTTTGTTTATATTAACAGTTCATTGAACTCAAGGCTCGAATGTTTGAGATTGAGTATAATTTTTTTTTTTGTTATAGAATATTTATTATGTTTTAATGATATTAATTAATAATAAACCTTACTGTAATTAAATAAGGGTAATTTAGTTAAGATGTTATAAGAATTGTAGGTCAGAGAGGGTATTAGCAAGCTGGAATAATAATAAACATTGTAAATGAACTAACATAAAATCTAAGCCAAATGGTAAATCTCACCAACCTTGTAATTAGTAAATAGGTAAAGAAAATTAATTAAATTGATGAAAATTGTATAATGTAAATCAATCACGGTGTATAATAACTGTAACAACAATTTGTGAAGGTATTGAAGGAATGTATAAAATATTATTAGAAAAAATGCAAGTGTAATAACACTGGAATCTAAAGGAAAAGCCTAAATTAAGGATAATATTCAAATTAGTTAACCAAATCATAAAATTATTGAGAATTAAAGAAATCAACCTATAATAAGACAATCAATGATCTTGTTCAATGA
The DNA here is from genome assembly GCA_034769895.1 of Magicicada septendecula. NCBI lineage: Eukaryota > Metazoa > Arthropoda > Insecta > Hemiptera > Cicadidae > Magicicada > Magicicada septendecula. The sequence goes on from CM068373.1 coordinate 30,426,053, forward strand.
TAATTAGAATCTAACAGAAATTGTAAACCATTTAATGTGACAGGAAGTACAGTTAAAGCCTACATCCAAATATACAGTAAATATCACTTTTTGAGGTAGAAAATACTATAAAGTATATCATGTTTGATATTAAATAACGCAGAATTAAATAAGGAAATTGGATATGTAATTAGTATTTAATAAAAATAAATAATAGTAAAAATGTAATTAATCATATAATGTAAAAGTCAATTATTTAGGTGGAAATGTCATCTGGTTAAAACGATGTCGATTTAATATTAATTCAGCCAGGACCTATTGTATGGAGAAGAAAGAGAGTTAGTTGATTGTTACACGTTGAGATGGACACTTCGAAACGAGCTCACGCAAATGAATTCATTAAAAAAGAGAGAAGATAATTTTTGGATATAACTAAACCTATAAAAAATAACCCAGAGAAATTGAAAAATATAATTAATCAACACTGAGTTAACCTGGAATCAACCAAATTAATCTATTTATGAAGATTTGAAGTCGTCATCCAGATAATAGAACTATATAAACGTGAATTCAAAATTTTATCGACACAAAATTGGACATTGTAAAACCTCACAACCAAATGGAACAAGAACACATTTGAACACTGATTGTCGTGCCGAACAACTGACCACTAATCCCAAATAATTACACTGTGATGAAGAGGAATTAATCACTACTGCTTGGAAGAGGAACACACCAATAACCAACATTTATTTGAAGGAGTTCTGCAGTGAAGACACCTCGTACATAGACAGCACGTGGGCGGCCATTTTGGAATACTCCCAGAATCCTCTGCGGTGAAGTCAGAACATATACTGAGTTTGGGTTCGAGAAATCTAATTCATTAACATTTATATCTTAAATAATATTTCTATTTTTTATAATTAAGAAGTTTTTTCTGTAAGTGTTGTACTTTTCAGCTTTGCCCTTCCTCTGACTATTATAATAACAGCTAAAAGAACCTGTAATTTAACTTTGATAATTTATATAATGAAATCAATCGCCCTGAGATATTAGTTTGCGAGGTGTCAATTAGCTAATCGATTCGAAACCGATTAGTCTCTATAATGTTAATAAATCCATTGAATATTAGTATTTTGAGTTTTATTTATTAGTAACCATATAGACAGAAGAATTTCAGATAATATTTGATACCTGGACTCCAAGAACAGAAGAGAATAACCTCATTGAAGGAGTACACTCATTGAATAACGGAAGATCAATAATCGATTATTACTTTTTATAATCTAGTTAACGCAGAAAAACAATTCTGGTTATACTAAAGTACTAAATTAATTAAATTAAGTTTAAAGGAATTAAAAATAAATAAATAAATTAATTAATAAAATAAAAATAAAATTTTTTTTTTATTTTTTTCAACCAAAATTTTTTATTGTATTATAATTTGTTGTAACTCCGAAAAATCCAATTTTTAGATTTTGTTACAATATGCACAAACAAAAACTTCCAGAATTATGCTACTTAAGCCAAGACATTTTTTTTAAGAAAAGACAGTTGTTTATTTGTTACCTTGTTTCCTAATTCCTGTGCAATAGCCAAAGCAACCGCTGTCTTCCCAGTTCCAGGTGGGCCAGCCAATAATATTGCACGACCAGCCATTTTCTTTGATTTGATCATGTCTACAACTACACCAGCTGCCTAGAAAACCAACAACTGTATAAGTTATATTTCATTATATATTTTTTATTACTTACCTTTCATTACTATCATATTACTAATATTTAAAATTCCTGTCAATTCAACTACAGTCAACTCCCGATTTTCTGGGATCGGGTCAACCAGGTTGCGGATCAACCGGGAAAATATGATTTTAAAAAATTGTAGTTTTAGCAAAAATGTTGATACATACTAAGCTTATAATGACTTTAATTTATTACAGTATTCTTAAGCTTATTGTTTTCAGTGTAGTACTGTAGCAAATAAACCACTAGTTGTATTATTACTGTCTGGGCACGATTTGATGATCGAGCATTGTGTAAGGTGGGAGAAGCATGGCTGGGTACTACGGTAGGCTAAGTGGGGGTAAACCAAACGGCTAGTACACATATTTCACCCTACCTCGCTTACAAGCGCCCGTGTGGTGGGGGAGAGCAGCTTCGATCATCCAGTCGTGGCCAGACAGTATAAGCAAATGACAGTCTGTTTAATAATGTATTATGATACAATTTGACGGCCTCTAAACACTGGGTGCGTGCGCGATTAGAAGACGCAATGCACTGCATCAAATCGCACAGCTCATCTTAGCGCAAACTACCTTTAGGCGCAGAGTGTGCAGAGTTTGACCTTGACAGTCCGGTCAGTCATTCTTTGCATTGTGACTCGATTGTTTTATCGATGCAGAAAAAACTGGAGATTATAGAAAAAGAGAAGGGCCAAACTGTTAAATCGTTAAAGGACGAATATGGTATTGGTGATCAAACGGTTCATGATTTGGTTAAGAAAAAGGTGGAATTTTTAAAATTTGCGTGTTCTTCTGACTCATCATCTGGCAGGAAGAAACGGAAAACTATGAAGAAGTCGACGTACGAAGACTTGGACCAAGCTACTCAATAATCAACGAGCACAAGGGACTCCTGTAAGTGGACGAATATGCGCCGAAAAAGCTAAGTTTTTTCTGAAGCTTTAGGCCTAGAAAGAAATTTTGACGCATCATCTGGCTGGCTGACACATTTCAAACAATGTCACGGAACACGAGAGTTGGAAATTCGCGGAGAAAAATTGAGTGGCGATCAAACGGCAGCAGAACAGTTTTGCAAAGACTTTAATCGGGATTATTTTGGAAGTGCTTACCGATGAAAACTTTAGCATCTGAAAATGAAAAAAGTGCGCCGGGACACAAAGGAACAAATAACGGTAATGTGTTGCTCTAACGCGAATGGGTCGCAAAATAAGGTCGTCTATTTTAAAGAAAACAGCATGTGCTAAGAAGCAAAAATTATTAACAGATTATTTTCAGCGTGTATAAACACTGACTCTGTACATTTTGTTCTCCTTGTAAATATAGGTCTACTATTTTAATTGACAAAGACGTGATTTGACTAATTTTTATTGTGTAATAAAAGGTATGTACCACTTTATTGTATGCACATATTTTATTTTTAACTAAGACCTTCATTTAAGCACTAGGTTACAATTTTTTCTTTAACCGGGATTTTGTCTTATCCGTGATCACCCTGCCGGTGATTATCCCGGATAATCGGGAGTTGACTGTATTAAGTTTCTACTGAGCACCTGAATACCTTTTTACTTAATTTCCTTATAAAAAGTAAAAACATTTACGACAGTTTTAAAAAATATATAAACACTTGATATGTTTCACAGTTTTTATTTAACTCTGACACCTGTTTCCACTTCTTAAGCCATTGTAAAGAGATGAGTGAACACTAAACAGAGGATGGGTGGTTTAACTTCTAGAAATTAAAAAGGCAATAACAAAAATGTAACAAATGAACAAACTGAATTCTGTGTATCCCCTTTATTAAAAGCTGTTATTTAGTTTAGTTAATTTTATATTTTGCATTCATATTATATTTAGTTTTTACAGACACTTGACCTTCCCTTAGCTCCTGCAACCCCCCCCCCTCTACATCTTCACACCTCACACATGTTCTGATACACGCCCTAAACAGATGTCCACCACCCTTACATCCTCTGTTTAGTGTTCACTCATCTCTTTAACAATGGCTTAAGAAGTCGAAACAGCTGTCAGAGTTAAATAAAAACTGTGAAACGTACCAAGAGTTTATATATTTTTAAAAACCTTTGTATTAATATGTTTCACCAAGTGCCCAATGAGTCATCAATTAATATCGTAAAAATATTTATGCTGGCATACTGTTGTTTACAGTAGATATTTTAAACATTTGACAGGTTTGAAATAGTTGAAATATTTTGTCTCTTTTTAGCTACTCTGACCAACTGTCAAGAGTCAAAACCCAGGACACTTTACAGAATCAACTGTTTTTCCAGAAAAATTGTTTTTATTGGAACTATTAAATTATACACATTATTTTCTTAGAACTACCACCACCATACTATTATAAGTATTGTTGTTTTTGTTTATCACACACACACACACGCTAATCTCATTCTGTAAAATTTGTAAATTTTATACAAAACATTTTTTTAAAATAAGGTTTTATATTACCAGCTGGCATTAGGACAAATTTTTTAAATTGCAAAAAGTTTTTTTTAATTCCCACAATGTAATTTGACAAAGACAATGATGTTTGAAGAAACAGATTAACTTGTACATTTTATAAATGAGTTATTTTGTTAACAAGATATTTGTTTTAGTTCTTGTAGTCAAATTTCATCATCCCATGCCATCTTTATTATAGGTTACTTCAACATTATAGTTGTGTGAAGTCTTGTATGTGTCCAAAGTTCTTCTCAAATCTAAGTGTTTTGGTTAACAGACAAGTACCCCACGATTATTTTTAATACAAGGTACCTCTATATTTACCAAAGCTTCATTACCATAAACCAACAAAATGCCCCAAAATTAAATTTTTGGATTTTGTTGTCCATGATGTAAGGTGTGTGTGTGTTATCAAAAACTGAAATATACTATTTACACTATTACAATGCGGAATATAAGTATTTTAGATAAACATTTTTGCCTTATTGTCTGAACCAGTTTTCGCTCATTCCAAGCTGCATTAGATAAAGAATTCTATCTAAAATACTTGTGTTCTGCATCGTAATAGTACATTTCTAGTTCTTGGCGCAAAAATTATGTTTTGAAGATACACAGCAACTATGTAATGCCATATTCACTCAAAAGCATTTTGATTTTACTGAGAAATTACTGTTAAAAGACACAGAATATGGGCATTAACAAAAACAAATAACATTTCTGTAAATTATACCTCATGGCATTAACTAATTATACTTTGACTCAGAATCACATTAAGATCTACGATTTTTGTAGTATTTACAGTCACCTGTCAATATATTTGGGCATGAATAAACAAAATCTCACTTCATAAAAATTCCATTTAATAACTGTTCGGCATGTATATTCAAGCGGCAAAAATCACACTAAAGGTTACGCATATACCGGGAGAGGGAATGCGATGCTCCTTATACCGTAATCTTTTGTTAAGTAAAGCAATAATCTGTAATATTAATATGATATTTTAAATATTAGGCAACCTAACCTCTACTTACTTCTCTCGCCTTCTCTTGACCAACCAAACCAGAAGCCATTTGAATTGCCATACCATTTTCATCTAGTCCCAAACCTTTAACATGACTATGGGTTGAAATTCTCTGTGTTCTTACAGTACTTTTCACTTCTTCTATCTTCATATTTATTCACAATCTGAACGACAACGTTTGACGCCAAATTAAAGTAAAATTAGCGGAAAACATGTGCGTTGTGCGTAGCTATGACAACAAGTGGTGTTATGATTTCTGAGCCTTTAAACTAGACAGCTACATTATAACGTGCATACGTACAATATAATTATGGAATAAATAAGTTATTTGACGAAACAAGTGATTTTTAAGAAAATACATGATACGCAGAAGACACTACGAAATTATAAGTGTAAGCCTTAATTTGAAGTTTTATTCTAATGAAGTTTAGACCTATTCAACAAGTAGGCCTACATTCTGTAACAACCTTGAGTTCATTGATAAGTTTACGTTTACTCGGTAATGTTGGCAGTAACATACGAAGTCATTACGTGTCTTCAATCAAAATTTTCAGTGAACGAAATAATTCAGTATAATAAAGTATCTTTTCAGAAGCTTTGCTTGTGCAAGATCGCAGAATAAAATTCAGAAATGGTAATTTGTTAAGTTTTTGTTTTAGTAAATTAGAGTTAATATTAAAAGTTTGGTAATATTTAAACCTCTAACATAACCTAAAAATGATGTTCGTAAATATACAGCGCATTGACTGTTGATTACCGTGGACATCATTGTGGAGAAATTTTTGTATTAAAAATAAAATGTTTTTGGAGCTACCGATTTTGATGCTATATATTTTTTGTAATAAACTGTTGTCACTGAGGGTTTTAGTCATGTATCAACATATGGTGTAAGTGCAGTTAGTGTAATTACATAATGTTTTTTATCAGCAGTGACATAGTAAGCGTTCTAGGATTTATTTGCTGCTTGTGTAAATTTAGTAAACCCGTAGGTCTTGTAGTTATGTCATTATAAGTTGATTATACGTACATTGCAGCCAGGTGGACATTTTTACTTGTTTATTTTGCTGCAGTTCACAAGAGATATATGATATCTCGACAAGAGTTTCAACTGGCATGTTTGCCTTTTCAGCTTTTTAATTTATTAGTTGTAAATCCTTGTTCCAGATTGGCTTCATGGAAATAGAAATAAATTTGTTAAATGTTGAATACATTGTTTAATGTATTTTATAGGGCACAGGAGAAGATGAAAATCTTATACAGCCATCGGCATCAAAGAAAACGAGAGACACAAGTGAAGTGAATAACAGTTTACTGTCTGAGCCATCACCATCAGAAAATAATGGTGAAGAAGTTACTATCGATATTGAAGCAAAGAGTGTTGAAAATGTAACATCAAATGGCAAGTAATTTACATTATTTATTATATTTACAATTTTTATTAATATGTGTGTTGGTATTTTTATGTGTAACGTGTTGGCCTATTGGTGTACAGTATATTGGTTTTAACCAGTTATTTTTATTTTTGAATATATTAATTTATTCCATTTGTAAAATGGATTACAATTGTACAACAAAACCAATCAACACATATTTATACGGACAAAGAAATAACATCTTATTAACTGGCTATAGTATTATGGCCATCTGCAATAGCTGTATTGCCATTGTGTAGATCTGTTGTACAACTACTAATTAAGTATGGCACAGTACATCAGAAGTATTGCTAATTATATAGTCTACTATTACTTTGAAGCCTTTAAGGGGAGAGTAGCACTTTTTCATTCCTATGTAATTTAAATGGCAGTTTTAGCCACACTTAGGTACCATTATTTTCAAAACTATTAGAGCTAGGTAATTGAAGTTTTTACAAAATCACACTAAAACAGTAATGAATAAGATGTAAGAACTTACTAGAACTTGATCTTTGTAAAACAAACATTTCTATTAAAAAGTTTTTATTTTTTTATTTTTAGTTTTCCGGATGAATGAAAACACAAATTTTATTTTCCATTTTTATTGGCAGTTTAAGATTCATAATGATCATTCTGGTACACTTTATAAACTTAATGGTATTACATATCCACAAAAAATTTCAAGTCAATATGTCCACTCAGTCTTGAGAAAAGTGTACCTAATTACAAAAAACTCACAATTTTCGGAAAAACACAATTGAAAGTAAAACTTACTTTTCCTGCACTAAAATCCTCCAGGGCAGTAGTAATCTTCATCTTCAGTGTCTTCTCGTTTTCTCTTACATACCTAATATCCTTCTGACCCTTTGCTTCTTAGTTTGTTCTTGTGCCTCTTTTTCAGCTTTATGAACCCTGACGGCAGTCTATATTTTTTAAACCCTCGATCATAAATTTACCAGGTTTAATTTTCATCCTTTCTAGGACATTTGATTTGGCACTGGAGCCTTCATTGAAGCATATAACTGCATCTGTAACACCCAGTTTTAGTGTTTGTAGCCCTACAAACACAGTTTTTCGTACCCTTTGCCATATGGAACTATTAAAACTTTCGTTCGGATTTTGTGTCTTTCCATGTAGACACTGCTTCAGTAATTCCTCTTTTGACAAATTTCTATATATAGGCTTTATGGTTTTCATGATTGCTTCTGGTAAAGAGTTCACATGTGTATAATGTGTGTTTGCAGATTGTGCTTTATTATATTTGCACCAGGTATCTTCACTTTTTCTGCAGCAGGTATAGGAAATGCTGCAGATTGTCATTCGTTGAACATTTGTGCAACTAAGAAGCCCATATAGCTTGCTTCATATCCTTTACATAAGCTAAATTTCTCCTTATGGCCAGGCCATAATATCTTTGTAACTGATCAATTTCAGTATCTGTTAACCTTCCTTAACCCCCAATGCCTTTCCCATCACTTAATTTTACTACTTTCTGTTCATTTTCTAGTTTTCGAAGACATGTACCAAGTCGCTTCTGGACGTGGCCTACAAATTCCATTTTTGTAATATCCACATCACTCCCATAATTTGAATAAATGTTTAAATTAGATGAACAGCTGACCATTGCCAACTTAAGAAATATAATAATCATATCATAGCACATACAATATGTGTCATAATACGATTCTGTTGGTGAGCCGTTTCACAAAATATGCTTCAAAAGTGCAACACTGGCTTATATTTTATTTATTTTTTAACCATTTTCAGACTGCAAAACTATAAAAGTATATATTTTCTTATTCAGAAAGAATTGGCGATTCTTTTAGGATAATAAAAAAAATTGAGTTTTGACCAAAGAAAGTGCTACTCTCCCCTTAATTTTTTTTATGTGGTAGTTTTCATTAATAGTTGGGTTTCATACTTAAATACGACTGTTAAAGGCCAGAAATATAGATGATAGCATCCCGTACCTCATTTTTCATGTCTGATGACAAGTATCTTATCAGGCGTGTTTTGTATATGTATAGTTGTTGGTCAGTTGTGTAGTTTTATGTGTTAAGGTGATTATTGTCAAAAGAAATACAGTAAATAGCAAAATGAAACGTAGCAGGTTTGAATCAACGTAGAACAAAACGGAACATAATATGTAATAAAATAATAAATACAATAGTAATAAATGTTGTTTTTTAAACATCTCTGTAAAATAACCACATTAGCGGGACACAATTTTTTAAAACTAATATGTCACTGGGAAAAAAATTGAAAGGACTGATGTATAAAAAAATAACGTGTCGTACTACAGCTAATACTGTATCCTTATAGCAGGATATCTTTACATTCACCGTTTTGACAATTCAGTATACATACTTGTGCATATGTGCAGAACATATTGTAAACTATACTGTCACATACTCTCCAGTTCTAAGTTATAAGATGACGTTAAGCTGTGTAAAAGTATAATTAAGAAAGTTGTGTTAGTGCCTATAATCACAAACAGAATTAACACTGTTGCACACCACTATAGAAAAATTTAATGAAGAAAGTTGTGTTAGTGGTTGAAATCACAAGCAGAATGATCACTGTTGCACACCACTATATAAAAAACTGGATAATTTTTTATATAGTGGTGTGCAACAGTGATCATTCTGCTTATAGAAAAATGATTCCGATTAGTGCTTTCAAGTTTCACAGCTCATCATCAGATCGGAAATAGCAATAATAAACATTATTACACGACTGCTAAAAAGGAGTGTTATGTTTTCAGTGGTAGGGTATGTATGTATGTATGTATGTTTGTTCCACTATAACTTTTTAACGGCTTTACCGATTTTGATGTTCGATGGCTAGATGGATTCCTTACTTCACCAGAAGTGTCATAGGCTATATATATCACCATGAGTTGACTTCCGGTTTTGACCGGAAGTGAATACAAGTGATCGGTTCTAAGGATTTTTTTTTGTTCGTTTATTGGTCCATCAGGTGGCGCTAGTGGAAGGTATTCTGTAAAGTTCACTCCAGATAGTGCTCGCGATTTAAGACCACGCTCACTAATACTATGTTTAGCGCGCTATTGTGTGAGAGTATAGATGTGCAATCCGTGAGAAACAGAGAACAGCTGATCTGAAAGTATATATATTGTAACGTCCTACTTAGGCATCCTCGTTTTCGTTTAAGCCCCACGTTGGAGTCGTCATTTTGTAACGTCCTGCTTTCTCGTGAGGTGTAGTAGTTTTATTATATACCTCAAGTAATATGCGTCACTTCTGAATTATACTAACTGATGTTTTAAAAGGTATAAATAAAGGATTTTGTTTATCTTGTTTTACTCAATCTAAAAGAAATCGAGAGTGTGTGATTGGGGTCAAGGAGGTAATTTGTTCAGCCTTATGCAGAAGAGAGAGTAAGTATCATTATTGCCCCTCAGTTGTGACGATTTCTTCTGTATGTTGTGCTGAAATTTTCATTAACTACCCACTACAATAAATTATAACACGTTATAATTCAATATTAATTTTCAATAATATTGCTTTATTGATTATTGACTTTTGTCTCCTGCCACCAAAATATAGGTATCACAATTAATCTTATTTAAAAAAAAAACATCATCTCGACTTTACCGAGTAAACATAGATCTGTCTAAGGAACAAAACATATATGTTGTTATTTACCCAATATTACGCTATAATAAAAACATCAGTTATTACATAATTCTTAGTAATTCCCCAGGGTTCAGGGTGAATTCTTTGTGTTATGAGAGTGTCAGAAATGGATAATTGCTACGCTTTACAAATATCAAAAAATTAATAAATAATTTTGTTTATTTTTCAAATATTACATAGTTTCCGGAATTGCCGTAAGAGAGCAGCATGTATTTGTTTACTTTGAAAGAAACATATGACAAAATGAATATTTTTTGTTCTATTTCACTGTTAAAAAACGAGTTTTCTTCTGGACTTATTACGAAAAAATGTTTATATTACCTCGCTCCGTGTTGTCCTTACTGGATTGAAGTTTTATTCGGTGATGAGGTACGTCTTGCGTTATTATTTCCTTTTCGTTTGGAGTATTTTCTAATTGTCTACTGGAAGTAGGCCGAACTATATTGGATCCTCAGAATGTTTTCATCCACTGGTTTTTAATGTATATCACCATTTAATTTGGATTCCTCAGGTATAATTAGTTAGTATTCACTTTGTTTATTACTCTTGCGTGAATTTCGCCTCCTCCAACGTCCAAAAAAGGTTATTTTTTATAATTTTTGTCGCATCGTTTCTTCAACTCTCCGGTTTAGTTCAAAATTTTATATCTTATTTACAATACTTGTTATTTTTCATCACTCTTAGTAACACATAGTATTTTTATTATGTAGGCAGTTTGTGATTATTATAAATTTATATTTTATTTATGGAAAAATAATTCCCTTCCATTCCGGTTTCTTTACTAATTTAATTTACATAATATGTTTTGGTTAATTTTTTTTTTTTTTGACATTGTATATAAATATTTTATCATTTTATTATCATTAAATAAATTTATATATTATTTATTTAGTCTCGAATAGTGTTCATACCCGGTACTACTGCCTGTTGCCATTTCCTTCATAGGATTATTTTAATTTTATATTATCTTTGGTAGTTAAATTTTTATGTCTTTTAAAATTAACCCTGGGTTTTCTTACAATCTAACACAATTATTTGAAACAATATAATATTAACTTGGGTATAACAAATTGTGGTTCATACAATATAAATTACAATAAATAAATAAAATTACAAAAATCAATTAATATTATTACATACTACTTCCATAGTTTTATCCTATCCAACACATACAGCACAGTTTGGTAATACATTAATTTCACTTTGGTTTTTCACCTCAATGGGTACACTAGAACTCACTTCGCACTATATACCACTCAAATTGTTTATTATGTTGAGTGATATAATTAAATTTTGAGCGAGCTTTAGTTTTACCCATTTCTGACTTTTATTCTCATGATTTACTTTATTGGGACCGGGTTATGTACCGTTACAATATATATATATTGGTTTGCTATATATATTTCTGTCTGCGAAATATGGTGAACCTGAAATACATGAAATGACGGATCAACAATATGCCGCAGCAGTAAACTTAATGAATTTTCAGCAGCGCCAATTGTTCAAAATAATTTCAGACAGATTGCTTCCAAGTGAAAATAATACTGAGCCATTACGTGTGTTCGTTACTGGAGGAGCAGGCACCGGCAAAACCTTTACTCTGAAAATTATTGTAGAACAGATTCGTCGTCTTTCTCATTTACATGCAAGCAGAGCTATTACGGTAGCAGCACCCACAGGTGTCACTGCAAGATTGATTGGAGGTAGCACTTTGCACTCTACTTTTGCCCTTCCTATCGAAAAAGGCAAGGTGACAGCTCTTCGCCCTCTTACTGATGAGCGTCTTCAAAGGGAACGGCTAAGGTGGAAGCATATTAATTGGCTAATCATTGACGAAATCTCAATGGTACCCTATACTACCCTAAGAAATATTCACTTAAGGTTGCAACAGCTTAAAATGGATGATGCTCTCTTCGGGAGTATCAATATTATTTTGTTTGGCGATCTAATGCAGTTGCCACCTGTATCAAAAGCAGTTGGTGGTACCTACTGCTTCAAGCAGCCTCATTACTTATCAGCTGAAATTAATTTGTGGACACTGTTTAGTTTCTGTGAATTATCTCAAAATATGCGGGAAGCTAACGACACTACTTTTATAGACATTCTAAATAATTTACGAGTCGGCAACTCACCATGCAGCAGCTAGAAATTTTAGATCGTCGAAGAGTTCCTTTGACAGATGAATTTGCTGATGGCGAGTGTCTGCGTATTTTCCCAACCACTAAACAGGTAGAAGAATATAATGCTATGATGACTGAAAAGTTGAAAACATCATCTAAAGTTACGATATTGCAGCGGTGGATGTGTCTGTCGAAGCTAAGAATTATGGACAAAAGTTAAAGAAAGACTTCATACCAATGGATCCAAACAAAACTGGAGGTATTCCAAACTCTTTAGTAATCTGTGTCGGATCTAGGGTAATGTTGCGAAAAAACATTAATGTTAATCATGGTCTGGTCAACGGAGCAATCTGCATCATTAGAAAAATTGAGTGGCCTGCACTACGTTGAGATCAGCTTCAACCTGGTGAGCTTCCACAAGCCGTATTTGTAGAATTTGATGACAGATCAATTAGGGGAAATACTGCTGGTATTGGAGTAAAGATAGAGCCCACCACTGTTGAATATGATGCTTTGCGAGGCCAGGGCAAAGTAGAACGACGTATGCTGCCATTAATATTGTGTTGGGCTGTAACAGTACATAAACTTCAAGGCACTACTTTAGACAAAGCAGTTGATTTGAGTAGTAATATTTTTGCCAAGGGTCAGGCCTACGTCGCACTAAGTCGTGTGAAAACATTAGAGGGATTAGCAATAAGTTGTCTGGATCCACGAAAATTGTTGCATGAACCGCACGATAAAAACTCACTTGAGGAATTAAATCGACTCAGAAATCTGTAGACCAAAGCTTTTTCTTTATCATTTCTAATAAATGAAATTATTTAGTTAATTATATAATTTATAAATCAATTTATCGAAATGTTTGTATTATACTAGTTATATAATAGTATATAAAATAAAGTTATACTATATTTATAAGTTTATAAGTTCATACGCTAATTATACTATGTACATAATAAATTTCTAAATAAAACTATGTAAAAATTGAAATTTTTTTGCACTTCACACATACGCACGCACACACTGCACATTTCCATTATACTCTTTTTAAACACAAAAAGGAATAAAATAAAAAAAATAATTTAAAAAATTAAAAAACACGACTGCCAAAAAAATAAATGAATAAATAAAAAATAAATTGATAAAAACACTAAATAAAAAAACTAAATAAAAATAATATTTAGTAAAAATCACAAAATCTAAATAAAGTCGATTTAAAAAGCCAAAAACAAGGTATTGAAATTCAGCTCTGATCAGATTTAACGAAAATGTTATGAATGATTAAACGCATAGTAATTTTATTAGATTTAAATTACTTTTCGATGTTGAATATATATCAATGCATCATATGAAGACTACAATTATAAAAAATATTGCTGATAAAATTATGCTCTTCAATTTTAATTTTCAATGCAGTCGGGGGCTGTTTCTAAATAGATTTGTTCTTTTCATTAAACAGCCCCCGACTGTATTGAAAATTAAAATTGAAGAGCAAAATTTTATCAGCAATATTTTTTATAATTGTAGTCTTCATATGATGCATTTATATATATTCAACATCGAAAAGTAATTTAAATCTAATAAAATTACTATGCGTTTAATCATTCATAACATTTTCGTTAAATCTGATCAGAGCTGAATTTCAATACCTTGTTTTCGGCTTTTTAAATCTACTTTATTTAGATTTTGTGATTTTTACTAAATATTATTTTTATTTAGTTTTTTTTTTATTTAGTGTTTTTATCAATTTATTTTTTATTTACTCATTTACTTTTTTGGCAGTCGTGTTTTTTAATTTTTTAAATTATTTTTATTATTATTATTATTGTTATTTCCGACCTGATGATGATTGTGAAGCTTGAAACACCTTGGATTAATGCTCCCCAAAATTGATGATTATGAAATTAGGAAGCAAGATATGGTACGTCTTATGGATAACTAACATATTCTCTACTGATTGTAATAAACATTATTATTATTGTTATTTCTGATCTGGTGATGAGCTGTGAAGCTTGAAAGCACTAATCGGAATAATTTTTCTGATTATAGTGGTGTGCAACAGTGTTAATTCTGTTTAAATGTAGAAGTATACTTGAAATGTAATTTGAGTTTGTGTATACTTGTAGTTTGAATTAAAACTTTTAGATTATTAGATGAACAACACCATTTAATGATTCAGAATTACTACGTTAAAAAAAATCATTCTGAAATGTGAAAACATAATAAAATGAAAAGTGATGCAAATAATAGAATAGTAGGCCTATGTTACCTACTATAAAAGCATTATAAAAAAAAAAAACATGTTTGCTGAACAACTGGAGGCTTTTTACATAAAGTTAAAATATTCAAAAAGAACAAATTAACAATAATAGCCATGAAAAGATGCTTTGATACACCATATAGAGTCTGAAATCACATGAATCCCCATACTTAACATAGATATTGTAACATGACATAATATAGCACCAAAAATCACTAATAATTAACGAAAGAAAAGCTGAAAGTAGAAAGAAAAAAAAAACTTATAACCTGAAGATTGATAGCCCAACACTACTAAATAAAAAATTGACTAAGACACTGACAAAGACTTAACCCAATAGATTGGATAAGGTGAGAGAACAAGAAACCATGATACAACCCAACACATGACTACAATCAATATAACCCAAAATATAACTAAAATAAAATGTAATATAAATGTACAAAATCAGATAGGGCATAATTGAGATGTAAACTCTATGAAAAATAAATGTAAAATAGATATATGATTTAAAAGAAAGATAAACGTATAAACCCAAGATAGGAAGATAGGAATAAAAATACCCTATTAAGTAATAAGTTAGCCAAAAGCAAGTAGAATAAAATCAAGCTTAGTAATTGTAATAATGAATACAAAGGTGACAAATGAAAAATAATAATAAAGAAACTGTTAATGACAGATAGCAACCCAGTGATAATTAGTTAAAAAACAAACACTATTTTATGAAAGGTGAAGTGTAGAACAGAATAAGTAGAAACTAATGACCACGAACTATGTAAATAACATAGCATACAAAGTGATAATTATATTAAATAAATAAGCAATATATGTGAAATGAAAAGTGAAGTGTGACTCTATGGTAAGATACTATTCACAACAAACCATACCTATTCAAATAATATATCAAACCATGTTAGAGCAGAATGTTAGTTAATAAGTAGTATATAAGACTTGTTGTATTATTAATGTAAGGAACATTAAGTAATAGTAAATAATAAATACTTAGAAATAAGATAAAAGTTATATAGTAGAGTGAAATTGGGAGAAAGAGACATTAGATCTTAGTAAAGGAGTGTGTGTGGGAGTAATAGTAATTAGAGTAATGTTAAAAAATTGTTATATGAGTTTTGTTGGTAAATGAACCAAATAGTATTAGTAAATTTAAATGACAAGTAATGTTAAAGTCAGAAAACAATAATAGTTAGAAAGCTTAGTTTCAGGAATGGACCTGTAAATGAAAATAAGTTAATTATATGAAATGTGTGATGTTTAAAAACACAAATGTTTTTTTATTAAGTTAGTTTGTTTCCTTAGTAAATGTTCAATAACCAAATAAATAGAATTAATAAATATAAAAGATTGTAAAGAATACTGAATAGAAATATTATGAAACCTAGGCATTAGGCCTAGTAGGTATGAAATGAATTTTGTAAATTTCAAGATAAGGCAATAGCAAAAAGTCAATTAAAGTATATAATATGTTTAGGTATTAAAGGAAAAATATAAGGTACAAAAATGGATACATAAGGTTTAGTTTAAAGATAATTAAATAAAGAAATATCAATTGGAAAAAGAAGAAATATGTTATAAATGAACCAAATGTAACTACAGGGTCCGGCAGAGAAACTTGACGGTTTTCAAAGTGAAATTATGACCAGAATAAATAGTTTATAAACAAAATTTTATTTTAGAATTAAAGAACATCTCAAAGCATTTTACTTACATTAATTACGTTTTGAAAATCACATTCTTTAGATGGTGTCCCTCATTTTCAACACATTCTTCGAGCCGTAAAGGTAAACCGTGCATTACGCGCCGCAGAACTTCCGGAGAGATTGCCGCCACTTCTGTCCGAATATTCCGCTTCAAATCCACGATTGTTCTTGGTCGGTTCTGGTACACCCTATTCTTGAGATACCCCCACAGAAAGTAATTGCAAGCATTGAGGTCGGGAAATCTTGGAGGCCACTGAACATCCCCTCGGTGTGAGATCACTCGGGCTCCAAACATCTCTCTCAATTTATTCAGGGAAGCCCTTGCAGTGTGAGCAGTTGCCCGATCCTGCTGGAACCATGTGGTTTACAATGCAATACCATGTTGGCGTAACTCAGGTGCGAGAAATGTTGTAAGCATGTGAACGTGACGTTGTGCATTTACAGTCACTGCATTCCCCTCTTCGTCTTCAAAGAAGTAGGGGCCAATTATCCCGGAAGACGTTAACCCACACCACACAACAACCTTCTCACTGTGTAACAGTCGTTCAAACAGTTCTTGAGGATTCTGCGATGCCCAGTACCGGCAGTTCTGCGTATTGACATAACCTCACAGATGGAAATTGGCCTCATCGGTCATGAGCAGATTGTTTAACACTTGGTCATTCACAATATTCACAAGTCCATGGCAACAATGCATGCGAATTCTCTTATCCTGGGCACTCAGTGTTTGCACTACAACAAGTTTGTAGGGATGAAAGTCGAGTTCCAGATTCAAAATCTGTGTACGGAGCGATCAGAAATCTGTAGGGCACTTGCATGTTTTAATGCCGATCGCCGAGGACTCCTACGAATAGCATGACGCACGCGTTCAACATTCTCCGGGGTTCGAACAGTACGCTGTTCCCTGGTGGTATCTTCTTTAAGGCAGAGGCCGTTTCCCGAAAATTCGCCACCCACAACAGTATGGTATTGCGGCTTGGAACACTGTCATTTCGATGAATGCTGAAATGGCGGCGAAAAGCGCGCTGCGTAACAATAACTGACTCATTGTTTTTAAAAAACGTTTCCACTACGAGCGCACGATGTTGTGCTGACCAACGCTCCATGGCGACTGAAATGCTTTGAGCTGTCGAACACATGAGCGCAAGCTCGATTGCAGCGCTCCATGCTACACTCCACAGAACTACTTCAAAAATCGTCAGGTTTCTCTGCCGGACCCTGTATAAGTGATATCAAAATAATCTTTAAGAAAAAAGGAAAACCATGGTGTTAGTGAAATTAATATTACAGTTAGCGTAAGAAAGTTATAATTTAAATGATATTTATAAATTTTGAACAGAAAAAAAACGTTAGAATATAACAATGTTATAAGTTTAATAATATATATATACTTTCACTTATGAACTTACTATTGTCACTTCCCAAACGTTTCAAGATGTTGTTTCTCTTCTTCAGTGGGTTGAGTACTAACTGTCGATTACAGAATAACCGTTACGGAATGGAGTGTGTGGTGGGGGTTGATGGTGGGAAGGGGTTGGCGCTGAGGTTCGAATTATGTGTGTGGATCAGTGTGTCAAATAGTGTATGTGATTTGTAATGTATCTGTTCATTTAATATGTTGTTTGGTTGTAGTGTGTGATATCTGTATATTTCAAATTGTTCAGCTGTGTTTAGTTTTCTACTTTTTGGTAAGTAGTGTAATATTTCCATGTTGTGTTCTATGTTTATGTAGCTGTGGTTTTCGTTATGTAAATGTGTGGCAAATGTGGAATGTATGTAGTTTGTGGTGAGGGCTTTTAAATGTTCAGAAAACCTGGAAGAAAAAGATCTTCCCGTCTGGCCGATGTAGAATTGTTGACAATCATTGCAATTTAATTTGTAAACCCCTGTTTTGCTGTATGTGTCAATGTCTTTGTTAGTATTGTTTTATGTGTTTTCTAATGGTGTTGTTGGTTCTGTAAGCTACTTTATAATTTTGTTTCCTAAATGTGTTTGCAATTTTATGTGTATTGGAATTGTAGTATGTAAGTGTTATGTATTTACTGGGTTGTGTGCTGTTGGTCAGATGTGTTTTACTTTTTGTGTTGAGGATTCGTTTATGTAGTTTATTTATTAATTCAGGGTTGTATCCGTTTTTGACTGCTATGTATTTAATTGTGTTTAATTCATCTTGGTGGTCATGTGTGTTTAGGGGTATTGACGTGAGCCTATGGAGCATGTAGTTGAAAGCTGCATGTTTGTGTTGAGTTGGGTGGTTGGATGTGTTGTGTATGACCATGTCTGATGTGGTGGGTTTTCTGTATATTTTGTATGTGTGTGTGTTGTTTGTTTTGGTGATTGTAAGGTCTAAAAAGTTTATGCTATTGTTTAATTCTATTTCAAGTGTGAATTTTAATTTATGGTGTAAAGTGTTAATGTATTTATGGAAATTTTCTATTTGTCTTTTGTTGCCATTGTAAAGGAGTAAAATGTCATCGACATACCTGTGCCAATATATTATTTTATTGGTGTATTTGTTGTTGTTCAGTATGTGTTTCTGTTCTATGGTGTGTATGAATATTTCTGCTAGTATACCTGATATAGGGGAGCCCATGGGTAGTCCATCTGTTTGTGTGTAATACATGCTATTGTGTGCGAAATAATTTTGATCTGTGATAATTTTAATTAGATGGATGATCTCGTTTATGTGTGTTTTGGGTGTGTTATTTATTTTTAGTAATTGTTCTAATGTAATTATGGTTTCTTTTATGGGAACATTGGTGTATAGGTTTGTTATGTCGAATGAAGCGAGTGTGGAATTGTGGGGAATGTGTACATGTTGAGTTTTATTCACTAGATCTATATTATTTTTGACAGTGGTGTTGTTTATTAAATTTATGCTATTTCTGATCAATTTATCTAAATGTCTAGCTATTTTGTGTGCAGGTGCTTGTGTGTTGTTTATAAGTGGTCTGATGGGAATGTTGGGTTTGTGTAATTTCGGTAGTGCATTTAGTGTAGGGGTTTTTGGTTTAATTTGTTTTAGATATTTGATGTTGTCAGGTGATACTATGTGTTTTGTGTTATTTAGGGTTTTGTTTATTTGTTTGTGATATTTAGGGGTGGGGTCTTTATTTAATTTAGTGATGTTGTTTTCCTTTAAAAATGTTTCAATTTTGTTATTTAAAGCCTGTTTTTCTATTATGACATTAATATTACCTTTATCTGCTTTAAGTATTGTTAGGTTATGTTCGTGTAATTTTTGTTTTATGTTTTTTAGTGTTTGGATTTCATTATTGTGTTGTTTATTTTCGTATTTTTGTGTGTGTTGTAATTTACGCTTTATTTCATAACGTATTGTATCATGGTCTTGGTTTAGTGTGTGTTGTATGGCTGTTTCAGCGTCTAGGACTATGTCACGTGTATGTTTACTATTACCGTTATTATTTGTATTGGTACATAAATTGTGTTTTAGACCTTTATCTAAGAGGTTTATTTCTGCGTTAGTGAAAATGGTAGTCGTTGTATTTACAGTGCGTGTGTGAAATCTATGTGTCGGTGTCGGGACAGTTACGTTCCTGCGTGTTAATATGTTATTGATTTTTCTGTTATGTACTTCCTGTATTTTTATTGGATTTTCTCTATGATATTTCGTGTATGTTGTATTACGTGTTCGAATTCAATGTAGTGTAATATTTGTGTGAGTTTTACGTGTAGGTTATATGCCGTTTTGTTTAGTGTATCTTTTTTATGGTATAAATCATTGATGATATTGTCTAGGTGTATTATTTCGGCTTTACGTTTTGTTTTTGTTGCTGCATATGTATTATTTTTTATTGTGATTTGTGCATGTGTGGGTATAATGTTGTGTTTACGGCAAGTTTTGTTGTAAGCGATGTTCAAGGAGGTTTTCGTTATCTGTAATCTAACATTTCTGTACTTGTGGATGTAATACGCTGTGTTGGCGGTATAAAAATTATCTTGTTGTTGCATCCTCTTCGTTCACTTATTAATTTAATAATATATATATACTTTCACTTATGAACTTACTACTGTCACTTCCCAAACGTTTCAAGATGTTGTTTCTCTTCTTCAGTGGGTTAGTACTCAACCCACTGAAGAAGAGAAACAACATCTTGAAACGTTTGGGAAGTGACAATAGTAAGTTCATAAGTGAAAGTATATATATATTATTAAATTAATAAGTGAACGAAGAGGATGCAACAACAAGATAATTTTTATACCGCCAACACAGCGTATTACATCCACAAGTACAGAAATGTTAGATTACAGATAACGAAAACCTCCTTGAACATCGCTTACAACAAAACTTGCCGTAAACACAACATTATACCCACACATGCACAAATCACAATAAAAAATAATACATATGCAGCAACAAAAACAAAACGTAAAGCCGAAATAATACACCTAGACAATATCATCAATGATTTATACCATAAAAAAGATACACTAAACAAAACGGCATATAACCTACACGTAAAACTCACACAAATATTACACTAATTGAATTCGAACACGTAATACAACATACACGAAATATCATAGAGAAAATCCAAATAAAAATACAGGAAGTACATAACAGAAAAATCAATAACATATTAACACGCAGGAACGTAACTGTCCCGACACCGACACATAGATTTCACACACGCACTGTAAATACAACGACTACCATTTTCACTAACGCAGAAATAAACCTCTTAGATAAAGGTCTAAAACACAATTTATGTACCAATACAAATAATAACGGTAATAGTAAACATACACGTGACATAGTCCTAGACGCTGAAACAGCCATACAACACACACTAAACCAAGACCATGATACAATACGTTATGAAATAAAGCGTAAATTACAACACACACAAAAATACGAAAATAAACAACACAATAATGAAATCCAAACACTAAAAAACATAAAACAAAAATTACACGAACATAACCTAACAATACTTAAAGCAGATAAAGGTAATATTAATGTCATAATAGAAAAACAGGCTTTAAATAACAAAATTGAAACATTTTTAAAGGAAAACAACATCACTAAATTAAATAAAGACCCCACCCCTAAATATCACAAACAAATAAACAAAACCCTAAATAACACAAAACACATAGTATCACCTGACAACATCAAATATCTAAAACAAATTAAACCAAAAACCCCTACACTAAATGCACTACCGAAATTACACAAACCCAACATTCCCATCAGACCACTTATAAACAACACACAAGCACCTGCACACAAAATAGCTAGACATTTAGATAAATTGATCAGAAATAGCATAAATTTAACAAACAACACCACTGTCAAAAATAATATAGATCTAGTGAATAAAACTCAACATGTACACATTCCCCACAATTCCACACTCGCTTCATTCGACATAACAAACCTATACACCAATGTTCCCATAAAAGAAACCATAATTACATTAGAACAATTACTAAAAATAAATAACACACCCAAAACACACATAAACGAGATCATCCATCTAACTAAAATTATCACAGATCAAAATTATTTCGCACACAATAGCATGTATTACACACAAACAGATGGACTACCCATGGGCTCCCCTATATCAGGTATACTAGCAGAAATATTCATACACACCATGGAACAGAAACACATACTGAACAACAACAAATACACCGATAAAATAATATATTGGCACAGGTATGTCGATGACATTTTACTCCTTTACAATGGCAACAAAAGACAAATAGAAAATTTCCATAAATACATTAACACTTTACACCATAAATTAAAATTCACACTTGAAATAGAATTAAACAATAGCATAAACTTTTTAGACCTTACAATCACCAAAACAAACAACACACACACATACAAAATATACAGAAAACCCACCACATCAGACATGGTCATACACAACACATCCAACCACCCAACTCAACACAAACATGCAGCTTTCAACTACATGCTCCATAGGCTCACGTCAGTACCCCTAAACACACATGACCACCAAGATGAATTAAACACAATTAAATACATAGCAGTCAAAAACGGATACAACCCTGAATTAATAAATAAACTACATAAACGAATCCTCAACACAAAAAGTAAAACACATCTGACCAACAGCACACAACCCAGTAAATACATAACACTTACATACTACAATTCCAATACACATAAAATTGCAAACACATTTAGGAAACAAAATTATAAAGTAGCTTATAGAACCAACAACACCATTAGAAAACACATAAACAATACTAACAAAGACATTGACACATACAGCAAAACAGGGGTTTACAAATTAAATTGCAATGATTGTCAACAATTCTACATCGGCCAGACGGGAAGATCTTTTTCTTCCAGGTTTTCTGAACATTTAAAAGCCCTCACCACAAACTACATACATTCCACATTTGCCACACATTTACATAACGAAAACCACAGCTACACAAACATAGAACACAACATGGAAATATTACACTACTTACCAAAAAGTAGAAAACTAAACACAGCTGAACAATTTGAAATATACAGATATCACACACTACAACCAAACAACATATTAAATGAACAGATACATTACAAATCACATACACTATTTGACACACTGATCCACACACATAATTCGAACCTCAGCGCCAACCCCTTCCCACCATCAACCCCCACCACACACTCCATTCCGTAACGGTTATTCTGTAATCGACAGTTAGTACTCAACCCACTGAAGAAGAGAAACAACATCTTGAAACGTTTGGGAAGTGACAATAGTAAGTTCATAAGTGAAAGTATATATATATATTATTAAATTAATAAGTGAACGAAGAGGATGCAACAACAAGATAATGTTATAAAGTATTAGCCAATGGGAATTAGAGTATCTTAGAGGTTGCCATGACAACAAAAGTTTGTTACATGTTTAACCGTTGAAAATTTATTATTCCATTATTGACTAGCGTAGAGGGTGGATGTATGTAGCCCATGAAGACAAATAAGTAATAAAATCAATAAATTTTACCAAATTGTGATTAAGAAGATAGAAGAAGCAATCCTAAATTAACTATGTTCAATAATAAATTAACACATTGATATAATCTATATATATAAAAGAGAAATACCACTGACTCATCACGAAATCTCCGAAACTATAACACCTAGAAACTTGAAATTTGGCATGTAGGTTCCTTATGTGATGTAGGTATCCGCTAAGAAGGGATTTTTGGAAATTCGACCTTTAAAGGGGGAAAAGGGGGGGGGAAGTTTGCCTGACTAACTGACATAGAATCAACGTAGAGCAAAAACTACTGAATGGATGTCAATGAAACTTTGAACATAGCTTCATCATAGGTATTAGGTGCTCACTAAGAAACGGTTTTAAAAACTCACTCCTAAGGGGCAACCCCCCCCCCCCTATTGTATGTATGTATCTATGTATGTATGTTCCACATCTCCTCCTAAACCACTGGACCGATTTCAACCAAACTTGGCACAAATATTTTACGCGACGGGAGAACCAACATAGGATAGGTGTTTTTTTCGATGGGGTCCTTTGGGGGGTTCTTCGGGGTCTTTCACATCTCCTCCTAAACCACTGGACCGATTTCAACCAAACTTGGCACAAATATTTTACGCGACGGGAGAACCAACATAGGTGAGGTGCTTTTTTCGATGGGGTCCTCTGGGGGGTTCTTTGGGGTCTTCCACATCTCCTCCTAAACCACTGGACCGATTTCAACCAAACTTGGCACAAATATTTTACGCAATGGGAGAACCAACATAGGATAGGTGTTTTTTCGATGGGGTCCTTTGGGGGTTCTTTGGGGTCTTCCACATCTCCTCCTAAACCACTGGACCGATTTCAACCAAACTTGGCACAAATATTTTACGCGACGGGAGAACCAACATAGGATAGGTGTTTTTTTCGATGGGGTCCTTTGGGGGCTTCTTTGGGGTCTTCCACATCTCCTCCTAAACCACTGGACCGATTTCAACCAAACTTGGCACAAATATTTTACGCAACGGGAGAACCAACATAGGATAGGTGTTTTCTTCGATGGGGTCCTTTGGGGTCCACATCTCCTCCTAAACCACTGGACCGATTTCAACCAAACTTTGCACAAATATTTTACTCAACGGGAGAACTAACATAGGGTAGGTGTTTCTTCGATACTATCCTTCGGGGGGTCCTTTGGGGTCTTCCACATCTCCTCCTAAACCACTGGACCGATTTCAACCAAACTTGGCACAAATATTTTACTCAACGGGAGAACCAACATAGGGTAGGTGTTTTTTCGATACGATCCTTCGGGTGGTCCTTTGGGGTCTTCCACATCTCCTCCTAAACCACTGGACCGATTTCAACCAAACTTGGCACAAATATTTTACGCAACGGGAGAACCAACATAGGACAAGTGTTTTTTCGATACGATCCTTTGGGGGGTCCTTTGGGTCTTAAAAACTATTAGATCTGGTTACTATGGCAACCCAATAGAATAGATTCTGGTTACCATAGCATCGGTAGAAGTCTCCCGCATAGGAAATAGCGCGGGAGTCGTCCGACGGGCCTTCCCCGGAGTTCATCCACGGAACCCGGGGAGTCTTAGGTCGGATCCCGCGAAAGACGGCGGGGCCAGAGTCCACGGTTCTTATAAATAAAGATATAGGTTATGATATCAAAGGTGGTGTATGCATCTTCAGAAACGTCTTAATAGTGTGTGAATTCAGAGTTGTTTCAGTTTGAATTTAAAAGTGGATAAGTTAAGATCGAAGTAAGTTATAAGCGAGTATAAAAAACAAAGTTTTGATAGCAAACGTATTCAGATCATAGTGTTCAGACGATATAAATGCACTTGCTTCAGTTTGAATTTAAAAATTGATAAGCTGAAATCTATAGAGGTATTGTATTGTTAGAATAAGTTTAGGAGACACTAATTTAACAAATGCCTTATTTCAACATTAACACAATGAATTATAAAAGACAGTAAATATGCAGCGCGTGCAAGTACTGTAGACATTTTATTGAAAACTAATTTAGCTGTTCGCCCTCTCCCAGAGTTAGAAATCGAGCAGGAGCATCATGCGCAACAGAATTCTTCTCCAGATATAAGAATACAGTTTATGACATGTTCTTAAACAGGTGCGCTACAGAGTAGGCCTATTCCTCCAGTGAGAATGCGAACGTAACAATATAAGGAAGATTATACAATATACAAGTAATATAACGTTAGAACAAGAATAGGTGCCTATGAGCCTATGAATAAATTATGAACCCGAGCAACGCTGGGTAAATCGGCTAGATATAGATATCTGTATAAGCCAAATACCACTGACTGACTCACTGATCACGATATCTCTGAAACTACTGAATGGATATCAATGAAACTTTGAATGTAGCTTCATCATAGGTCTTAGGTGCTCACTAAGAAACGGTTTTAAAAACTTTCACTCCTAAGGGGCAAAAAACCAAATAATGAAATTTATCGCGGGAATTGCATACTTTGTAAATGAAGTGGTTGACATCTCAGTTTATTGGAAACCCCGAATACATTTAGTTCTGAGTTTTTAATCATTGTTTTAAATTGAAAAACTTCGTTGTTTCCAGGTTCTTACAGTCGAGAAAATTTCGAAGTTCAATTAATTAATAAATGTATGTCCTTTTTTTCTCGGAAACGGCTCTAACGATTTTCTCGAAATAAATAATAAATAGCTGTTGCTATGAATGTAAATAAACAAACTAAGAGTTGAGAATTTGTACAATCTGTCTAATCCTATACTATTAAGCGAGCAATAATTGTACAATTACGTACAACGTGAAACTCCGTAGCGAAGCACGGGTATTTTGCTAGTAATATATATATACCTCCCACTCACCTTAATCTGGTCCAAGGGTACGTCGCACGAACTGCGAAATACAAGTATGATTTTAAGGTTACACTAATAATGTATGCTACACTCATTCATATAATGGAACTCATCTTTTATTTTATTTTATGCTCTTTTGAATGCCTCTTTTCTCTCACACCAAAATGTCACGGTTTTTTCAAATTACATTAAACAAAACATGGATTTCTACATGCTAAACTTATCCTAATATTTATTTTAATGAAAGCAACCCAGTTTGCTCACACATAACATTCATACCAAACCCCCTTATTTATTGATTTTAGGCCCTTTTAAATGCAATTACTGATATCGTTAAATTTGTTGTGTTTTACTTCACCATTGGCATTCCTCCTCTTCTCGTACCACACTGATTGTCTGTCCGAAAGTTTTAATTTGATTTGATTTTTTAGATTCCGATTTATGCACTGCACTTACTTCATTCTGATACACCTTTTCAGTACTTCTGTTATTTTCTATCAACAACTAAAAATTTACTTGTGGGCCACGAGTCGTGGTTTTCCTGGCCAGGCGGAAGGTTGTTAGCTGACTGGGAAGAACGTTAACAAAATGCCCCACTCCACTGTTACTCAAAAGGAAATTGCACAGCCTGCTTGTGGCAAATTGTTCATCAACTTACACAAAGTACGGTGTTGTCCATGAGTTTTCGGTGGTGACGATATTACCATGCCACTAGTCACGAGACTAAGGTGGGCGGAGTCATCACGGACTTCCGTCATCATTCCAAACACGTGGTGATAGAAATTTTGTATCTTAGCCATCTTGTTTGGCGTCGTTTCATTCTGCTTAGTGTCATTTGCACGCATGCTGGTGTTTGCACGTACTAGTGCATAACACAGCACTGAATTCTCGGAATTTTACTGCGTTCCATTACAACACCTCGTTTCAACAGCTATGCCACTGCGTTTGTTGTTGAGTAAAACCGTTTTGTGTATGGGACTTGCTGCGTTGGGCACATATACATTTAATCAAAAATAAAATAAAATAGAATACCCCTTTTCGCTCCATTACAACTACTGATGAGATATCCAATAACTCAACCAATTATATAATAAATATTATATAAAAAACTTGGAAGAAGCGAACCAAATTCATAAATAACCAACTACTGAAGGAAGAACAGAAGAAACCTAACTAAACCTGTAGATACATCTGAACCTGCAAGACTGATGGAAGCTGAACACCGAAATTAGATTATTTGAACCTGGATCTCACTAAACCTTACAAGAAGGGACCATTAGAAGTATTCCAGAAGAAGAGGATCGCCCAAGAGAAGCAGCATTAAAGGAGTGTTGAGTATAATTTAAATGCTTCACCAAAATTAAAACTTTAAATAATCAACAGTAACTGAACAATTTTATTTCACTTCACCAGCCACTTAACTAACTTTTAGGACTGAACTTTATTGAATAATCACCTCTGATAAAACAAAAATATCACTGAATTTTGATTTTATATTAATATGTTTTAAAAAACGTAAACTTGCTAAGTAAACATTAACCTAGCGAGCACTAATTCTCATTTGCGGTAACTTACTTTCCATACTTAAAGATATCACATATTACGTATTAGTTGTAAGGTATATTATAAAATTTTGTGCATTTATTAGTCTGTAAACCAATATTCTGTAGTCCAAAGAACTTTTCCCTGAGATATTAATATCATTAACAAATGAAGAACCATCCGCCATTGTAGAGTCTACACGTCGAACTGAGCAGACAGCCAACTACGTAAAAAGTAAACATGCCGACGCAATGATAAATGTTATGTTTTATTTCAAAAACTGTAATTGACCAAATTATATGAAATTGTTAATAAATCCTCGTACCTATCAACAACTGTATGTTTGATTTATTCAAGGATTAATATAAAAGTTCGGGATAAATAAAAAACTAAAAAAAATACATTAGTTGACGACTTCGACTTCGCCAACAGTGTTAACCAATCAGACGGCGAGGCGGAGAATTCAAATTGAACGGCGAGCATACGGTCGACGTCGTAAGTATTTCTAATAAACGAAGTATTACAAACAAATGACGTTAGTACAGTAGAAGCCCGATATAGCGCGGTTGTCGGGTGACATACTTTCCCCCGCGTTATAGGCGTAACCACGGTATATCGGAAGGTAACCTGTACAGTGACAAATGATGGGGAGGGAGGACCGGGAAAAAGGCTACAGCATAATGCACGACTATATACTGTACGTAAATTACGTCACCAAATGTAGAAATAAAAAATAAGAAAACTGTATTTTAATCCAATATTTTAATCTATTTTAATCCAATGGAATATAAAGTACACTATTGACGTGAAAACGTCTATTCGCTCGTTAAGCACAGTGATAGCCGGTCAAACTTTCTTGTGTTACAAAATACCGTCAGATTTCAATCGCTAATAATTACGAGACTAATAATGCGATAACAACGGTTGAGGTCACAATGGATAGAGAATGTCTGTACGTGTTTGTTGTGCAGTGTTTGTTTTGCCTGTGACGTCATCGGGCTAGTGTAGGCGCCTGCGCGTGATTGTTGTGAATTAGCGTTGTGTAAAATTATAAATTAGTGTAGCGTGAGAACGTGTTTAGCTAGGACATTGATTCGGGTGTCATTGTAAAGAGCTTGAGAAGCACTACTAGGACTCAAAGTGAAACAATAAAAATATTCGCAGAAATGTATGTAAAAATCGGTATTAAATTGAAAATTGCAAAAAAATTAAAGATGTCGTCTCATATGAGTCGTAAATATGCGCGGAATTATAGAAAATGCAAATCAGAGGAAAGCTCGCATCAAAAGGAATTTAAAAAACCTAAAAAGTCCAGTGCCGAGCAAATGCGAGAGCTACGGCAGCATCGAAAAGAAAATGAAAAAACAGCGCAAAGCAATAACGTAGATGTAGGCCCATTGGGCATACAGCGGCCACCGACAGTCCAAACATCCACAGATCATGTGCAGACGTCGTTGGAAGGCAATACAGAAAACAGTGATAATATAGAGATCAATGGCAACGTGACAGCGCCAGACGAGTATGTATTGCGATCACCAAATATCGTCGTGTTGTCAACGTCGAGCATCAATGCGCATGCGTCAATGGCGGGTGCTATGGTAGGCTGTGATGTTATTGAACAACCCACCAGAGATCCTCAATCCTCAATGTTGGATCGTGATCGCTATCTAGAGACATACGAGCAACGCGAGAAGGAAATCATGGAAAAGCGTCGGGAATACGAGGCCAACATTGACATCGACAAACTAATGAATGAGTTGCGAGAGCTGTGCACGTTCGAAAATGAAGAAGCCGAACTGCCGACGGAAGAACGAAACGACTTGGTTCAACTGATGGACGTTAACGACAACACCGATGATATCGACGTACTGGAGCCGCTACATGGACTGTCTGTAGTCGGGCGGAGAACGGGAGTACTCAGCAAACAGGAATACTGCGAGCGCATGCGATTGACGAACGATGCACAGCGCGAACTGTTGCTCGAAGTCATACATCAACTTCATGTAACCCAGGATAGACAACCAATACAGATCTTCTTCACTGGGCCCGCTGGCAGTGGCAAGACGTATGTGCTACGTTTGCTCATGGAAACATACAACCGCTTCACTCAACACCATAACTCCATGCGCAACGCGTACGTGGTATGTGCCAGCACTGGGAAGGCGGCTGTAAACCTCGGCGGTATCACCGTCCATTCAGCCTTTAAAATCGCAGCGATGAGCAACAATCAACCTGACAAACCCATGGCTCATGAGGTTGAACAAGTGTATCGAGGGATGTTTAACGGTGTGCGTAGTATCATTATCGATGAGGTTAGCATGATCAGCAGTAGCATCTTTCATAAAATAGACAACCGCCTGAAACAAATCAGGGGCGTACATGACATGAGTTTCGGTGGGCTCGATATAATACTGTGCGGTGATCTGCGTCAGCTACCGCCCGTGTGTGCAACACCTATCTTCAAGTCCAGCCGTAACACGATAGGCGGACCCTGTTTGTGGCAGTCGCTTGAGTTCTTCGGCCTTGATCAAGATATGCGGCAGGCAGACATAGTGTTTTCCGGAATACTCACAAAAATCGGCGATGGCGTGCGTCTAACTGCTGAAGAAAGGGCCGTTATTGAGGGTCGATTCCGAACTGCTGAGTGGTGCGATGCCAACTTAACGGGCGTCGTAAGGCTGTTCCACAGAAATTCATCTGTGGACGCGTTCAACAGTCAGGCTATACAGACGGATATCGTACGGCTGTGGATGTGTACAGCGGCTACCGCAATACCACGGAATTGTCCAACGCACGCCTCGCTATGCACAAGATGAACACGACGGCGAGCGGAGGTATGCCGTGTGTGCTGCGATTAGGGGTTGGTCATCCTTACATGATTACAATCAATCTAAATGTTGAAGATGGACTAGTAAACGGCGCCATCGGAATACTTCGGTACATAGAACAGGACTTAAGTGAGGGCACCAGCGTGCAGAGAGACGACAGTGCTGCACAGCAAGGAATAGGTCGGCTCTGGTTCGAATTCGATAACAAAAATATAGGACGACTGGCGCGTCTGAAAGCGAAACCGTACATGCAATGAAGGCTCGATGTGCTACAGCTCTGCTGGACTCCCATTGAAAAACGCACCGCAAACATATCTATTGGGCGCGGCAAACCGAAGTGTAAGCGAACGCAGTTTCCAGTTTCTCCAGCCTGTGCTCTCACTATTCATAAATCTCAAGGCGCGACATTTGATCAAGTAGTGGTAGAGTACGATTCAAAGCAAGAAACTCAACTAGTGTACGTAGTGCTGAGTCGTGTTACCTCAATAGAAGGGTTATACTTACTGAACAAGCGTGGTGATCATCGGTTCTATCATGGCTTAAAGGAGAACGGCAGTCAAATATCTCGCGAAATTCGACAAGAATATACTCGTTTAGATCGACATCATCTGCCAACAATAACTTTACAGCTGCGCAAATTTCTCGGTCCATCGCCGAGCAACAATTGTGAGGTGAGTGACGCACGTGTACGTATAATAGTGGCCGCTCACAACTGTCAGAGTTTAGTCGCTCATTCGACAGATATAGCTACGGACCAAATAATGCGCCATTCGGACTATCTCGCGCTCTCGGAGACCTGGATGGATGATAAATGCAACGCTGTGCCGATTTTAGGCTTCGAATTCCTGGTTGGCGACAGCACATCGGTCAATCAGCGCGGTGGTGGCGTTGCTATCTTGTCACCGGACAAAAGGCTTGCCGCATGACAAATGGCGCCAACCGTACACTCTAGTTATTTTGGTGGCCCTAAAAAGGACCGAGTGGCGAGAACTGTGATGTTGGTCGTGCCGCGCTGAGGTGTTCGGCGGCTGCGCCCGCTGATCGTGGCGTACTGCAGTCCTCCTCTTCTTCTTTCGGCACCGGTTGTAGAGTCGGCTGCCGGCCCAGCGAAATCCATCGCTGGCGCGGAACGGGAGTGCGAAGACGCAAGAACGGCGGCGGTTCTATTCTTCGGCTGTTCCTTCCGGCTGACTCCGCCCCGATGTCGTCCGAGAGAGGAGAGGAGATGAAGTGCGTTCGATGGCGTGGCGATGGAGAGTGCGCAAAATTTTCTGCCGGCCCGGGTTTTATTGACTAACCGGGATCGCTGATTGGCTCGCTCCGAGCACGTTGTTTGATTGGCTCGCTGTGTCCACCGCTGGTACTGGAGAGCAGATGTTCGCATACCGCTGCCGTCACAACTCCACCGGGTCTTGAATGCTCTCCGGTAGCCAGCCTACTGCTCTTCTCCAGATGTTGTGGAGGTGTCTGTTGGGCGCCATGTTGATTGGTGTGCCGGCTGGTAGCTCGCTGGCGTGGCTGGATCTTGCATCCACAAGATGATCGTCGCCCCACGTTGGGCGCCACTTGTCACCGGACAAAAGGCTTGCCGCATGACAAATGGCGCCAACCGTACACTCTAGTTATTTTGGTGGCCCTAAAAAGGACCGAGTGGCGAGAACTGTGATGTTGGTCGTGCCGCGCTGAGGTGTTCGGCGGCTGCGCCCGCTGATCGTGGCGTACTGCAGTCCTCCTCTTCTTCTTTCGGCACCGGTTGTAGAGTCGGCTGCCGGCCCAGCGAAATCCATCGCTGGCGCGGAACGGGAGTGCGAAGACGCAAGAACGGCGGCGGTTCTATTCTTCGGCTGTTCCTTCCGGCTGACTCCGCCCCGATGTCGTCCGAGAGAGGAGAGGAGATGAAGTGCGTTCGATGGCGTGGCGATGGAGAGTGCGCAAAATTTTCTGCCGGCCCGGGTTTTATTGACTAACCGGGATCGCTGATTGGCTCGCTCCGAGCACGTTGTTTGATTGGCTCGCTGTGTCCACCGCTGGTACTGGAGAGCAGATGTTCGCATACCGCTGCCGTCACAATCTATAGAAATGCCGAATCTGTGACCGACAGTCCAATCGTGCATAGATGTGCCAGGTCAGCACTCGCATTGGGCGTTCGACTGATAGAGCCACATGTCGGCGATATCTGCATGATCAACGTGACCCTGGGCGGAAAACTGAAATTCCTGCTTGCATCGATCTACGTTCACTCTGGCACGCGAATACAAGATATACAGATGCTAACCCTTTCGTCGCTGGCTCGATACTCGGTCAGTATTCATAATATTATACCGACATTGGAAGACTTGACGCATGTACCCCTCATTCTCACAGGAGACTTTAATATTAATGCCGACAGCGATAAGACAGTGCTGAATGACTTCATGCTCGCGCAATTTGGTATGATGCCCGTGACGATTCCTGCCCCTACAACACTCGGCAACACCAACATCGATATGACTTTCACTAGACACTTGAATTCGATACAATGTGAGGTGTACGTGTGTTACTTTAGCTACCACAGACCCTTGCTACATGCAGTAAACTTGTGAATTATCTATTCTGTAACCATACTACTCTGTATAACCATTGTATTAAAGAGATTGATAATTAAATTACATATTAATACGAAACACTTGTTATGATTTTATCCCAACATTTTCACGGAAAATCTACGGCGCGGACCTTGACTACGCCTTTCGGTTTTTTTTTATACATTGCTCACTCGACCTACTGTAGGCCTAATTGTTGGTAAAAAAAAGGCCGTAATTGTTGTTTGACGGGATAATGCACAGCGTTTCTTTTCCGCGTATTGTTTTATAAACGCGAGGTGCAGCAGATGAACATTATTAGATTCACTTTGCCTCTCCATCCACGAAATTACTTTGTTTATGTGTATTATCACTTCATCGATGATGAAGTGATAATTATGTGTAATAATTCGGACCGCATCGATGATATCTTTATCTCCTATACATTCTGTAACAGGCTCACCGTTGTCAACTTCTGCCCAGTCATTCAAGTCATCTAGAGTGAAGTTGCAATGCAGAGCACTACTCGCAGACTGTACATCACTATTAGTGAATCCGGCAACAGAGCAATTTCCATCGGCGATGTTTTGTTCAAAGGAACATTTCTTCCAGCAATTCTGAATCGTAGCCATACTAATACTTTCCCATGCAACTGTTTTCAGGTTTATTGACTTAAGGTAAATTTCCATTTCCTCATCAGAATTCACTATAGCACTCAGAAGTTCACGGCGGTAATGCGCTTTAAATGCTTTTATGATGCCTTGATCTAATGGCTGGATCAGTGCTGTAGTGTTTTTCGGCAAGAACATGACTCCGATTTTCCCATCTCTTGACTGTAGCATATCAGCAGGTGGATGTGCTGGACAGTGGTCAAGGGTCAGTACAGCTTTTTCTTCGAGGTTGAGTGACCGCAGGTGGCTTCTCACAGATGGAACAAATTCTTCATGGAACCATTTACCGAAAATATCACTTGTCATCCAAGCATTTTTTGTATTACGATATGTGATGGGTAATGACGTCATGTTAACATGTTGAAAGCATCTAGGATTTCGGCTTTTCCCTATACAGAGAGGTTTAACTTTGTGGCTGCCTGATTTATTTGTGGCAAACAGGAGGGTAACTCTATCCTTATTTATTTTTAATCCAGATTTATTTATTGAATTATTCACATCCGGAGTTCTGGTAGGAAGCATTCAAAAATACAGAGCAGTTTCATCACAGTTATACACTTGATGGTCATTTAAATATATATAATATTTATTACCAATTTTCCTTTACATATAATAAAAATTATACAATAAAGGACCTATAGGGGGCATAAATGCCCGTACATAGGTTGGTCCTTAGAATTAATATTTATATACTTAATACTAATTGTGAGTTTTACCTCGCCGATCATAGTAAATATTAAAAATAAATTATTTTTCAGTTTTAACAAAATTTTAGTTTGTACTATAACACAATTCAATAAATAAATGAAAAAAAAAAAGAGAAAAAAAGGTCCACATCATAATAGACTGTTTTTTTTATTATTCAATAACAATGTTCCTAACTTTTTCTTTGATTTTTTTTTTTAAGCACTTTTATATTTACACTTAGACTTTTCAGTTCATTAGGTAATTCATTAAAATATTTTATGGCATAATACACATAGCTTCTTTGCCCAATACTTAATAGGTGTCACGGCAATATAATATTTTTATACCGTGTGTTGATTCGATTTTGTAAAAACTCACTTTTTAGATCATTGTATTGATAAACTATAGAATTCACTACAAACACCTGTTTAATATTTAATGGTTTATTCGAATCTTGTTCATTGACTCCTATAATTTTAAGAATACACTTTTGCAGCCGATCCAATGCGTCTAGAGATGATTTATATAGACCCCCCCAGCCTATGATAGCATACCCTGCCACACTATGGAATAGTCTGTAGTATATTTGTATTAGTTGCTTTTTTGATAAAGTTTGTTTAAGTCTGTAAAAAACGTAGACTAAGTATTTGGTTTTTTTTACAATGTTAGCCACATGTACATCCCACTTCATGTTAAAGTCATATGTTATTCCTAGATATTTACTAGATTTAACTCTTTTCAATTTTTGACCATTTATCTTAATTTCAAAGTCATGCGGAACAGAGTCTCTATAATTTCCAAAGGTGATAAAAACAGACTTGCTTATGTTGAGTACTAGATTATTGTGATAGAGCCAAGAGTATATAATATCTAATTTAGTTGACATATCTGTAGCAAGTTCAGGCCATGTCTTTGCTTTCATTGGTACTGCTGTATCATCAGCATATGCTATTAATACATCTTGTAACACTAGTAAGTCATTGATATATAAAATAAACAATAAAGGTCCTAATATAGAGCCCTGGGGCACTCCAACATTTGTTTTAATAGGCTGACTTCTAGTCCCATTCACCTTTACAACTTGTGTCCTGTCATGTAAATAACTGGCTATCAGGGATAAGCTTACACCTCTTATTCCCATATTCTGTAATTTGGATATAAGTATGCCATGATCGACAGTGTCAAAAGCTTTGGAGTAGTCCAAAAAAGTTACAACAGTTGGTATGCTAATACTTAGATTTTCATAAATAAATTTGTAGGGCTATAGCATCATCTGTACCTTTCTTCTTGAGAAAGCCAAATTGTTTAGCACTTAACAGGTTATGGTTCTTTACAAATTTAAATAATCTGGTAAAAATAATTTTTTCAAAAATCTTAGCTAGATTTAATATCAGTGCGATCGGTCGATAATTGTTAACCAAACTTTTTACACCTTCCTTATATATAGAACAAATTACAGCTTTCTTAAATTGATATAGACATGTACCTTGTATCATAGCAGTATTAATAATGTGAGTCAAAGCAGGAGTTATGAACGGAGCAGCTAGCTTAAGGGTACTTTTACATCAGCGTTTGAGCCGCTGCGGTTCAACCGCGGCGGTTTAGCCGCTGGTTTGTGATTACTTTTACATCAGCGGTCCAACCACCGCGGTTGTTATTGCGCGGTTCTCAAACAAACTATTGACTAGCAACGAAAGTTGTGCTTCAGTTTGTACAGTGCTTACAATGCTTACAGACGTTGAGATTATCGCGGCTATATTGTTGTTAGAAAAAAAGGGGAAGAAGCGAAGGTATTGCTATGTTAATACTTATTAATTACATTTCTTTTTGTATTCAAATGCTTATTATAATATTTTGTCTTAAAAATGATTTACAATTTATCCTTGGTGAGTCATTCGCCTCGGATTTGTTAATTTCTTAGTTTACTTAATTGGGTGCATCCGTTACTTCATAAAAGGCCTTCGATCGGCGAGTTTCGTATAAGGTATAATAATTTGAGAAATTATCCAGAGAAATTTTTTAACTATTACAGAATGTCTATAAAAACATTTGATGAACTTATAAATTTGATTGAAAGTGACATTGTGCGGAAAGGAAACAGACGAGGAAACGATATTACACCACACGAAAGACTGACAATTACTATAAGGTAAGAATTTATTGAGAAATATTTATTTACACAACGTGTTTTAAACGTATTTATCTATAAAATAAAAGAAATTTTAATGTTTACAATTCAGTTAAGTCATAAATGAAAACAAGGGTACTGTTGTCAACCCAAACAAATACGTATATTTGTTATTGGAAAAATTTATAAACATATTACATACAAGTTACTACATTGTAATATAATGTAATTAATAATAACGTTATTACAGATATTACAAACCATTTGGTTTGCATATCTTATGTAAGCAACTGATGTTGCCAGAGTTCCGCGAAACTAGTTTCGAAATGTGTATATAATTGTTTGAAATAACAAATATAGTTATACGAAATTGACAATATCCATGTTCTCATTTATTGTGTAAACGTTCCACGACAACACAAATTGTTTTAACCAAGTCCTTTCGAATTTAATGGACACATTAAACTACTGATAACATTCTGAGTCGGGACTGTCTACTGAAGAAACACTTGAAGGTTGCATGTGGTGCGACTGCGTCTGGTGTGGTTGCAGATTCATTCCAAATGACTGCGGTATTGAAGTATATACATTATACATATTTCCTTGTTGGGATGTCGATGGGTAACCCTGGCTATAGTACGTGTACGGCTGTTGGAAAGTAGTTTGTAATTCACTATTACTGTTATATCTGTCAAGAACTTGCATTAGTTCAATTCTTGCCCTCATTCTTTTATCAGATGGAATTCTTTTCAAAGTTGGAATTAGTGATAGCAAGAACATGCGATCATCATCTTCGTCCGCTTTCATTTCAACGTTTTCTCTTTTGGATAGAATCTGGAGCAACTTCTCTTGAACTGTATTTTTTGTCTTCCTCTTCTTCACACTTGACACTGGTGTGCCTGTAGTGTCACTATCTAAAGTTTCATTTCTTAACGATTCAGTAGATCCTGGTAAGGTTGGTGACTCCACTTGTGAGTTAGATGACATGTCATCTTCTGTATTTTGTTCATCAACAACTGACACAGAAGGAGCTAAACTGCTATACAGATTTCGCTCTGCGAACACCGGTAGAAGAAACGACAAGTAATAGTAATACTTTTTTTTTGTAGCATAACTAGACCCTGATTCTTGTGTTTTCTCAATTTGAAATGTTTTTCGAAAATTGTCCTTAATGTTCTTCTATTTCACTTGGAGTTGTTTTACTGAAAAGAACAGGAAGTATCTTAGAAATTAACTTACAATGGATACAAAAAAAATACGTATACAATACGAAAAATGTATAGCCAATAGCCAATAGTAGGCTGCTTATAAGCTGAGCGGTTGTAATGTATAATTTGGAATTAGTGTTATAATACAGTGCATTTAGATTTGAGTGATATGTATCACTGTCGTATTTCGTTTTTTCCAGGTACTTGGCCACAGGTATATCGTTCAGTGCTTTACACCACAAA
The DNA here is from genome assembly GCA_034769895.1 of Magicicada septendecula. Taxonomy (NCBI): domain Eukaryota; kingdom Metazoa; phylum Arthropoda; class Insecta; order Hemiptera; family Cicadidae; genus Magicicada; species Magicicada septendecula. The sequence goes on from CM068373.1 coordinate 30,464,138, forward strand.
TTCTTAATCGGTACTGCAACAACTTCTATAATTGTCAAGGATGTTTGTAATGTCATTTGCAAGAGATTGTCTGGAAAGGAACTTCCAGAACCAACATGTGAACAGTGGCTGAAGATATCAAAAGAATTCTTTTATTTATCCAATTTCCCAAACTGTATAGGAGCAATCGACGGGAAGCATATACGGATTAAAACTCCCTATAACAGTGGTTCGTTATATTATATCTATAAGCATTATTCTTCAATAGTTTTACTAGCACTCGCTGATGCAAATTACTGTTTCACATCAATTGATGTCGGAGCTTACGGTCAAGACGGAGACTGCCATATTTTTAACAGATCTATTCTCGGGCAAAGGCTGCGAAACAATCAACTGAAATTGCCAGAAGATAAACCACTACCAAACACTAACAACCCAGTACCATTTGTTATTGTTGGTGATGAAGCTTTCGGCTTAGCTGAACATTTAATGAGACCATATCCTAGGAGAAATTTAACTGATTCTCGTAAGTTTTCAATTATAGACTCACACGTGCGAGAAGATTTGTGGAGTGTGCCTTTGGCATCTTATCAAATAAATGGGCCATACTGCATACAGCAATGTCGGTGCAACCGAAATTTGCTGAAGTAATAACGAAAACAGTTTGCATTCTACATAATTTTGTAAGAAGAAGAGATGGCTACAACTTTAGTGACACACTTAGTTGTGACCTTGAATCAGTTACAGTTTGCAATTTAGGCCACACTATGAAATCGCTGGAAATAAGAAAGCATTTTGAGGAATATTTTACGAGTCCTCAAGGTGCTATTGAGTGGCAATACCAAGTAATATAAATACTATTTTCAAAATGTGCATTCTTGTTTTTATACAATACATTATTTCATTTAGTTATGTTCGTTTGTAATCATATAGGCCTATTCGCATTCATATTTAGATTCATTTATTTTAATTAATAAATAAATTGTAATAAATTGTTTGGAAAAATATGTTTAATAAATTGCAAAGAATTTAAATATTTCGTTCTCAAATAAAGATACATAGAATAACTAGCCTTCTGCAGTTTTTTCTTCTGTAGATAATGTATCCCAGTTATCCGTCATTTCTTTACATACTTCATTCCAGTCCTTCATTTTTATGTCTCGATTGGAATATTCCTTGCAACCTATGTTCAAGGTTTTTCTTGTACAAGTACAATAAACTTTTCTGTATCAAACATTGTTACTACACTGCTTCTAGTACGATTTTTCGTTAAAACTAAAAATCACACGCACAACAGTATACCAAGCTTTGTGTATGGCTTACGAAAGCCTACTGAACAGAGAACCAGCGAGCGGTTCAGCCTCGTGATGTAAACGCACAGGTTCCAACACGTGTGTTGTGTCGAGGTGGCGGCAGAACCGCTAAGCGGCTGAGCCGCGACATGTTGCGGCTGAGGTGCGACTGAACCGCCAACCGCTTCTGATGTAAATACTGCCATATAAGACAGTGCGTTGTATCTACAGCGGTCCGACCGCCGCGGTTGAACCGCAGCGGCTCAAACGCTGATGTAAAAGTACCCTAACTGTATAGGCATGAATTTCATCACACCCACCAGGTTTATTTTTGAGTTCACGAATAGTTTGGTAAACTTCTGACTCATTTGTTGGTGTTAGAAACATAGTATGCTGATTAATTGATATATCTGGTATTTCATGCTGCAGAATAGGAGGAGTCGCACTTTCATTCAGCCTAGATACTATTGTGCTGAAAAATCGTTATCGATCATTACTTTGTTTAATGCCTGAGGAAAAAGTGCTGCAGCTTCACTGTCACATGATCGTGCTTCCCCTTCAATGCTTATCTGGCTTATACCATGACGAGATTTCCATCGCGAAAACCACCCATCAGATGCATTAAAGTCACTGTTGCCATGTAAATCACTATGGAATTTCACAGCTTGAGCTCTAATAACTGGTCCTGACAGTGGCACACATTCACTTCGTTTTATTAAAAACCACCTGTACAGACACTCATCTAGTTCACTATCCTTACCTACTTTAGTCTTTTTTCTTTGCAACCCCACTTCACTTTCAACTGTGTTCACAAAACTTTTAAGTTTATCTTCTTCCTTCATCCACCCTCTAATTGTTCCTTCTGGGATGCCACACTCACGTGATAAACTTGCCTTTGACTCTCCATTCTTCACACGATCAATTATTTTGAGTTTATCACTCACAGAATATGCTTTTCTTTTCTGCGACATCATAAAACTCTACACTATGCGAATTTATGACAAAGACTATACACTTTGATAAGATAATATCAAGAGTATGATCTTATAATATAAGAGTATGAGGGAGAGAAGGGATTTAGTTGGCTGCTTGCCTTGGCATGAATTCTTAGAAATGTAGAGACTGTAAATACGGGGCAATTGTTTATGTCTACAGGTACACTTGAACTGGCAATTCTGGCTGTTGTTTACAACCACGTTTCCAATAACAAGCCTTTGTTTACAATAAACGCAACGCATTCCAATGTGGCTACGGAAGTCACGATAAACAATTCATAATTTACTCACTCTCTACAAGTAAGAATTTTCGCTAATAACGGGCGACATACTCTTCACCGCGTTATATCCGAATCCGCGGTATATCGGACCGCGCTATAACGGGCTTCTACTGTATTTAACAAAGAACAAAGTAAGTACTAATAATTGTAAAGCATACAATTTGATGTTTTACAATATGCACAGGAGGACTGTTTACGAATTTACTTCTTCTTCTTCGTCTTGTTAGTGAGTTTCCAGCCCCAAAGCGCCGATCTCTCGATGTCTCTTGTAAACTCTATGCACCAGATCCCAGAGAAGTGGATTGATGGTTATTTTTGCCAGCGATAACTCCTCTTTTCCATGTTCCTCCTTTACCAATTCTTTCCCAGTACAATTTAATAGGGTATGCTCAATGGTGTCCTCCTCTTCATTACACACCTTACACATTGGTGAATTGCTAAGGTAAAATCTATGTAGGTAGCTTTCCGTCACCAAATGCCCAGTTCTTAATCTCACTGCAAATGTCTGACTTGATCTACTAATATTTCTGTATATACTAAGGTCGTTTGGTATTTTCTGTATTTTGAAGAGCTGGTGGCCAGTATTTTCCTGATTCCAGTTCCTTGTCCATTGGCTTTTAAAAGTTTTATTTCTTTTTGCGACACAACTTTGAAGCGACCGTACTGCTGGAAGTTTCGGTCCAAGTGTAGATGCCATTTTAGCTATTTCATCAGCCGTCTCATTTCCAAATATGTCACAATGACCAGGTATCCATTGAAAGGTGATAATTTTATTTTTCAGTAGTTGAAGTAGATGGAAAATTTCTTTAGCTCTAAAATAATAATCTGTAGGGTTATACTGTATAATTGTTTGTAGTGCTGATTTTGAGTCTGTAAGAATACAGATCTTCATATATTCCAAGGATAGACAATGCTGTAGAGCAGCTGATATTGTCAGCAATTCAGTGTCCAATGAGGATCCGGAGGATGAGGTGATGTAATATTTTTCTCCGGTCTTAGGAACATACGTAGTAGCCAGCACCTGACAGGCCCTCATTCAAGCACAGTGAACCATCTGTATAGATGTGTAGGTGGTCATTGTAATCTTCTTCTATTGTACGCAGGGTCACATGCTTAAAAAATTCTGGTGTCTCAGTCTTTCTAACATCTCCTGGCAGAGAAATGAAAACATTTGGTGTAGTCCATGGCCATGGCGGCATACAGTTCACAAAAGGTCTTTCTTCAGGAGTTAACTGAGCCTGTCCTTGTCATATTCTATATACTGTTTGGCTAAAGGATTGCTTATGTTTGTTTCCAGTAGAGACAATATGGTGAGATGGATGGCTGTTTGGAAAAGTTTGGTTCTTTAAAAATTTGATCCATATTCTTTTATCAATTTTAATATTGAGTGGTTCCACATTCAGTTCTATTTCTAGAGCATTTTTTGGAGTACTAAGGGGACATCCGAGACAGAGACACAAGGCAGAATTCTGAATCACATCCAGCTTTTTCTTGTGCGATGGTGCTGCGCCTCCCCAGACCTCGCAAGCATAAATAACTTTTGGCAGTATGTAAGATATATGTTGTAACGTTACATAACCCAGTCCCAAAAATGATAACTTAATCACCCCACCATAAAGGTCAGAAATGGGTATAATATACCTAGCTCTAAATTACTTTATATCACAAAACATTATAAACTATACTTAACTGATATAAAGTGTACAAAGTGAGTTATAGTGTACCCAGTAAGTAAATAAGTGACTTTAAAAGGGAGCATCTCACAGACTTATGCTGTAGATGTAGAAACAATTGATTATAATAGTAGACTATATTGCTACTAACCAATTATGTGTTTTGTTTAAATATTGTATGATTTGTGTTGTGTAGGCCACAAAGATTTTGTACCTAGGTCTAATTTTATATTTAATAGAATAATTATGTTTAAATATAAGATAACCCAGGGTTAAATATAAAAGAGTTAAATATAAAATAATAATAAAAAAAAATAATACTGTATGAGTAAAATGGCAGAAGAAAATAGTTCAGTGTAAGGATACTATAAGAAATTAATAAATAATATATAAATTCAATTAAAGGAAATAAAAATATTAAAGACCTATATCTAAGGTTATGAGAAAATAAACGGAAAAACCTTATATAAATCAAATTGGATAATAAACCAAAGTTAAAAAGAATTATTTTTCTATAAATAAGAAATAAATTTATAATAATTAAAAACAGCCTATATACTCAAAAGTATATAGATGCACCAATAAAAAATGATATAAAAATTATTGGTTACTAAGAGTAACCATATAACAAGATATGAATTAATTGTTAAAACGATTGGAAACCGTTCGTTTGAGAAAAAGTGTAACCATAAAAAATTTAATAAAACCTTACAAAAACTTTCGGAAACAGTGCCAAATTGAATAAAAATTAACTCGTAGTATCCACCTTATGTTCGAACTCCTTCAGATATCAACTTTAACGTGCTTTACTTGATGAAAAAATGAAATAACCAATTACCAGATCAGGCCTAGCTGAACCGCACTTCGAGATTTTGGCGAGATTGTATCTTATGGACATTCAACGAAATTACAAAACAGCTATAACTCCAACACTAGAAACAGCTCCATTCAAGTAAACACTTCGAGAAATGAGGTAAAATAAACTTTATTAATAATTGTTAACCAAGAAATCCTCATGTCGAATCGTTGTGCAGTTCCAATATTTCGTAAATGATTCCATGTGTATAATAAAGACATAATCTGTACTCTAGCAGACAAATCCGGAACTACATACTACGGAAAAAACCAAACATTCGAAATTTATTATTTTTCTCTTGTAAAGCGTAGTATATAATCATTCATTTCTGACCGTCTCATAACACAAAGAACGTACCCTTAACATTGGGGAAATTAATAAAATGAATTATTTATTGTTTAATGTCTAATCAAGGATAAAATTATAATTATCTTGTTGTTGCATCCTCTTCGTTCACTTATTAATTTAATAATATATATAATACTTTCACTTATGAACTTACTGTAGTCACTTCCCAAACGTTTCAAGATGTTGTTTCTCTTCTTCAGTGGGTTGAGTACTAACTGTCGATTACAGAATAACCGTTACGGAATGGAGTGTGTGGTGGGGGTTGATGGTGGGAAGGGATTGGCGCTGAGGTTCGAATTATGTGTGTGGATCAGTGTGTCAAATAGTGTATGTGATTTGTAATGTATCTGTTCATTTAATATGTTGTTTGGTTGTAGTGTGTGATATCTGTATATTTCAAATTGTTCAGCTGAACAATTTGAAATATACAGATATCACACACTACAACCAAACAACATATTAAATGAACAGATACATTACAAATCACATACACTATTTGACACATTGATCCACACACATAATTCGAACCTCAGCGCCAATCCCTTCCCACCATCAACCCCCACCACACACTCCATTCCGTAACGGTTATTCTGTAATCGACAGTTAGTACTCAACCCACTGAAGAAGAGAAACAACATCTTGAAACGTTTGGGAAGTGACAACAGTAAGTTCATAAGTGAAAGTATTATATATATTATAAAATAAAATTATAATACAAATATATTTTATTATACTTCAAATGTTTACCTAATTAAATCAATCCTATGTATTGTTGACAGAAAAAATCGATTATAATACTTGTGTACTGGAAGAAGAGGAAATCAGTGTATTACATAAATAAATACTCTGAATATTTTATTATAAATAATCAAACGTGTATTCTTTATTGTAGAGGGTAGTTGTTACAGTTTTTCAGGAAGCCAAGAAGAGAACGATCCGCCGGGGAGTATCACCGAACAGTGGTGTTTGTTTAACCTAACATTTTGAGGTCGATGTCAAAATCAGCTGGTCGTATGAACAGCGAATATTTAAAAATAAGAAATTGTATACTCCGGGTGTAACAACTTTGTTCTTACTCTCTCTTCTAACTAAGATTAAACAACTTCATTAATCCCTCCCAAATCACACACACTCGATTTCTGTTTTGTTTGGTAAACATCAAATTCAATTGCTTTGAACATTAGTAAATATAATTCATAAGTGACGATCGCAAAAAGGTACTCTGACCGCTCCGAGACTTTCAAAAGACGGACGTTCCACCTTGAAGATTACGTTACAGAATGACGTACTAACGTGGGGCTTAATTAGGAAAGCGTAACAAATAAACAGAGACTTTCGCTAGATACCCGTGAGACGTTACAAAATGGCGCTCAACGTAAAGGGGCTGTAATTAGAAAAGAATTTTGAGATATTCAACAAAATAATATACCAAAAAACCTAATTATAGTCAGCAGTTATGAGAAAACAAGAAATGCATAATACCAGAGGCAGATCGAAGAAGAGGGCAGAAGAAAAGGAGAAGGAAGAAGGTGGACAGGAACGAGAGATAGAAATAGTTACAGACAATGAAATGGAACAACCAATGGGTGATAAAGAAGAAACCGAAGTAATCACAGACACGGAAAAGGAAATAGTCGAAGAGGATGCTCAAGGGGATCAACTAGATAGATCCGCCCAAAAAGAAGACATGAGCATGCATGAGATGTTGAGAATAATATTGGAAAACTCAAGGAAACAAAATGAAACCTTGAGCGAGGAATTTAATAAAATAGATGACAATTTTAGAAAACAGGAGGAAAACTCAAAGCAAACCAAGGAGGAAAATAAAGAGAACTTTAGGAAACAGGAGGAACAAAACAGACAAACCAATGAGAAAATAGATAGTATTCAAGAAAGTTTAGTCAAACAACTAAACGAAAGAATTGAGACCATTCATGGAAATATTAAAGAAACCATGAATGAACAATATAATGAATTGAAAGAAACTATTAACGGACAAAGGGAATATATGAACGCAAAATTTGAAGAAAGTAATAAAAATATAAAACAAGTTCATGAGAAGATTGACATGATCAGTAACACACTTAGCCAAAAAGCAGATACATACAAGGGGGAGACAAATAAGCAAATGGACAATAGTTTCAAGGATTGGGATGAAACATTAAACAGCACTTCTGAAGGTCTTAAAGTAAATCCGAATACAGAAGAAAGCAGGAAGGAAATAGAAATTAGAGAATACCAAGATGTAATATTCTGTGAAAATAAAAATAACCAAAACAAAGAGGATATTCAAACTATGGAAGAGAATATCAAGAAAATAAGAAAAATAGGTAGAAAGAAAATATTGAATACGCAAGAAGAATTGGAGATGAGGAAGGGTGGATTAATTAGTGCATTAACATCCCCATTAAAGAGCGAAGGGAGTTAAGTAAAAGTATGAATCATAGAAAAAACTTTATAAAAATGGCCAAGGTAAACCACCATAAAATAATAAAGAAAAACTTAAATAAATTTAAATATCACTTAAATATATCCACGATCGAAGAGTATCTGACAATATCAGCTATATCTTTAATACGAAATATATCAGCAAAACGTTGGGTAAATAATACAGAGGTCAAAGAGAATGGAATGATATTGAAAATGAGTGAATATGTTATGTCAGAGGAGGTGCAATACCTGTTAGTAAAAAAGGAACTAACAATGACGGAAGACCGGTACTTAAATGAAGGTTTCATAGCAGAAAAGTGGGAGAGCCGGATGGTAAGAAGATTATCAAGGAGAGAATTAATTACGATCACCCCAGTAATCCGAGAACAGGGAGTACCTGAATTAATGGACCATGGTTAACCTAAATAATAACCAACCAGAAAAAGGGGAATGATTTTCTGAAAACCGACCAAGCAACCCATTGGAAAGAAAACCACAAAATTCCAAGAGCATGTAAGGACAACTTACTAAATATTTATTCAGGAACAATATGATTTAATAAAAGTATGTAAGTACCACTTACTTTAAATATTTCGAAACGATATAATTTGATTTAACAAACAACAAACCACCAAGAAAAAGAGAACAGATGATTAAACAATATTTATAAAGAACTGATTTAAAATGGAATGATAGAAAAATAATATTTTGATGGTAACGAACAGAAGAAAAAATATATAAATAAAAACAATTGATGGTAATGTGCTCAAATAAGAAGAATAACGAATAATTTAATGACTACAATGAAGCTGAAGGAGGATAATAATTAATACAACAATAATTTAGAATTTCTCAGAATTGAAGATGATATAAGAAGAAATGATACGGAGAAAATATGTCACAAGAAGGAAAGTCAAAAGGATTTTAAAATAATGCCTATCAATAATGTTATATGCTATTAGTTAATGGAAAAGAAGAAGGAATCAAGAAGAAGAAGAAATATATAATTAAATGCAAACAGCTACAGTATGAAGAATCCCAAAAGTGTTTAGTATTAGTCGCTAATCGACTACTTGTAATCTTTTTATTATAACGAATTGACCGTAGAAATGTTCCGGCAATAATTTTCCTGAGCAGGGATGATGTTCCCCTGGTCTCAGAAGGTGTAAGGATGGACAGCGGAGTTATGGACCCAAAAGTGGCCACCCGACTGGAACCACCGCACAGGATAGGGAAAAATGTTAGGGAAACTGAATATTTAAGGGATAATAATTATAAAATTGCTGAAAAGAGTGATATTAGATTTCAGAAGTATAGAGAAGAAAATAGAAGGAAGATAGCAGACCGAAGCTTAATTGAGGAAGCGAATTTATAGAAGTAAATAAGAAAATAAGTGTTAAAACAAGTTTATTATGATTAGTGTGACCAGTCCTTATCAAGTAAAATGTGGAAGTACCACTACCCAGAGAAATAAATCATTAACGAATATGCCTCCAAGAGAGAGAGAGTTGAGTAGGAAAACAGCAATTACCATTTAACCGAATAACAGGTATATAACCAGTCTAAAATGAAGGAAGATATTATGAAGATATAAAACAGGAATATTATGAAGATTGAAGAAGTCAACAATTTATTTTGAAACAAGTAAAACGAAAATAAATTTGTTCTAGTGGGGGGGGGGGGCTTTATGTAACGTTACATAACCCAGTCCCAAAAATGATAACTTAATCACCCCACCATAAAGGTCAGAAATGGGTATAATATACCTAGCTCTAAATTACTTTATATCACAAAACATTATAAACTATACTTAATTGATATAAAGTGTACAAAGTGAGTTATAGTGTACCCAGTGAGTAAATAAGTGACTTTAAAAGGGAGCATCCCACAGACTTGTGCTGTAGATGTAGAAACAATTGATTATAGTAGACTATATTGCTACTAACCAATTATGTGTTTTGTTTAAATATTGTATGATTTGTGTTGTGTAGGCCACAAAGATTTTGTACCTAGGTCTAATTTTATATTTAATAGAATAATTATGTTTAAATATAAGATAACCCAGGGTTAAATATAAAAGAGTTAAATATAAAATAATAATAAAAAATAAAATAATACTGTATGAGTAAAATGGCAGAAGAAAATAGTTCAGTGTAAGGATACTATAAGAAATTAATAAATAATATATAAATTCAATTAAAGGAAATAAAAATATTAAAGACCTATATCTAAGGTTATGAGAAAATAAACGGAAAACCCTTATATAAATCAAATTGGATAATAAACCAAAGTTAAAAAGAATTATTTTTCTATAAATAAGAAATAAATTTATAATAATTAAAAACAGCCTATATACTCAAAAGTATATAGATGCACCAATAAAAAATGATATAAAAATTATTGGTTACTAAGAGTAACCATATAACAAGATATGAATTAATTGTTAAAACGATTGGAAACCGTTCGTTTGAGAAAAAGTGTAATGCCATAAAAAATTTAATAAAACCATACAAAAACTTTCGGAAACGGTGCCAAATTGAATAAAAATTAACTCGTAGTATCCACCTTATGTTCGAACTCCTTCAGATATCAACTTTAACGTGCTTTACTCGATGAAAAAATGAAATAACCAATTACCAGATCAGGCCTAGCTGAACCGCACTTCGAGATTTTGGCGAGATTGTATCTTATGGACATTCAACGAAATTATAAAACAGCTATAACTCCAACACTAGAAACAGCTCCATTCAAGTAAACACTTCGAGAAAAGAGGTAAAATAAACTTTATTAATAATTGGTAACCAAGAAATCCTCATGTTGAATCGTTGTGCAGTTTCAATATTTCGTAAATGATTCCATGTGTATAATAAAGACATAATCTGTACTCTAGCAGACAAATCCAGAACTACATACTAAGGAAAAAACCAAAAATTCGAAATTTATTATTTTTCTCTTGTAAAATGTAGCATATAATTATTGTGATTTAAATGGAATAACTCCTATTGTAGTCCCAAGTCACGTGTTTGTTCATTCTCATGAATATAATTATTCATTTCTGACCGTCTCATAACACAAAGAACTTACCCTTAACCCTGGGGAAATTAATAAAATGAATTATTTATTGTTTAATGTCTAATCAAGGAGAACATTATAATAAAAATATATTTTATTATAATTCAAATGTTTACCTAATTAAATCGATCCAATGTATTGTTGACAGAAAAAATCGATTATAATACTTGTGTACTGGAAGAAGAGGAAATCAGTGTATTACATAAATAAATACTCTGAATATTTTATTATAAATAATCAAACGTGTATTCTTTATTGTAGAGGGTAGTTGTTACAGATTTTCAGGAAGCCAAGAAGAGGACGATCCGCCGGGGAGTATCACCGAACAGTGGTGTTTGTTTAACCTAACATTTTGAGGTCGATGTCAAAATCAGCTGGTCGTATAAACAGCGAATATTTAAAAATAAGTAATTGTATACTCCGGGTGTAACAACTTTGTTCTTACTCTCTCTTCTAACTAAGATTAAACAACTTCATTCTCCCAAATCATACACACTCGATTTCTGTTTTGTTTGATATACATCAAATTCAATTGCTTTGAACATTAGTAAATATAATTCATAAGTGACGATCGTAAAAAGGTACTCTGACCGCTCCGAGACTTTCAAAAGACGGACGTTCCACCTTGAAGATTACGTTACAGCATGACGTACTAACGTGGGGCTTAATTAGGAAAGCGTAACAAATAAACAGAGACTTTCGCTAGATACCCGCGAGATGTTACAATGTTTACGAATTTTATAACACTGAAAAATGAGTGATTACTGCAATGTGTCAACTATAAACGAATTGTGGAGATGAAAACAAAGTCTTGGAAAATACTTTAAAAATTTGTTACAAGTTGAGAAATACAAAATACAATAGGGCGAGGCTTATAGAATGCCATCATTTTTAAGTACTACAATTTACTTCAGTATAGAAAGAACAAAAAATTTAATTCCAATGATATTTAAAGCATTAACAAAAATTGCAACAAATAAAAACGTAACAGTAAGCAAATAAAATAAAATTTAATACAATTATCTGAAAATTATAAATATTTCACTACTGACTTGACTCAATAATTTTTTTATCAGTAAAAATGTTAAATTTTTACCTTATAGCCTGAACCAGTTTTCACTTATTACAAGCTTCATCAGAGGCTGCTGCTAGGGGCAGCACTGGCACGCATCTCATCCTCAGACGACCCACATCTCTTCTACCAATGGCTTTATAGTTCAGTGCCGCTTTTAGATACCAGAGGGCATGCGTTACAATTTGTAAGACTCTGTGAAAGAGAAAGTACGAAAAGATGCAGAATTGAAATTTTATAAAGTAATGGTGTCACCAGTATTGATGTACAGGAGTGAATCATGGAGATTCGCCCAAAATCAGAGAAAATGAATTCAAGCTGCTAAAATGAAATTCTCAAGGAGAGTCAAAGTATGCACCCTGAGAGATCACATGAGAAACGCAGACATAAAGGAAGAGCTGAATATATACTCGATAAATGATAAAATTAAACAAAATAAAGAAAACTGGATACAACACATAAGTAGAATGGGTGACTTGAGAATACCAAAAAAGATAATCCAGTATAAGCCTTTTAGAGAACGAGATAGAGACCAAGAAAACAGTGGCTGTGAAGACGGAACAGGCTGCAAGCCTAATCCTTGAAGTGAAGAAGAAGCTTTAAGATCACCTGTGGTCAAATACCTCATTTTGTGGCTATCTAACTTTTCATCATTTTGCACGTGCACAGATCAGTCTTGTATAGTATTTCATAGTGTGTTGGTGGGCTGCAACAAGGCTGGTGAGAACATTTCAGGCATGCAAGCATTGTTGTGATGTGACTGAGACAGCAAACTGTTACTCCGTTATTTTCTTCCATCACTATGAGCTGTACTAACTGATTGATATTTGCAAATGAGAACTGTTGTATTCTTTTACAATAGTGAACTATAAACACGTAAATTTGGCCTCTTTGTAACTGTGTTTGTATAATAATATCTGAGTATGTGTACACACAATGAGAAATCTAAAAATAATCATCAGAAACAACATAACATGTTTGCAGTCTTGCTATTTAAATTATCATTCAGTATCTCTGAAAGATGCAAATCAGTAATCTTATTTTATTCCTCATTATTCTTTTTTGTATTCAGAATATTGTAACTGTTTAAGTATAGAAAATATGTGCTGTTTTAAAATTAGCTTTTGTAATCTGTATATAACATGACAGCTATGGCATTGTAGATTGATTGGCAGCTAAGTTCAGATTAAATCTTATCAAATGATAAAGAACCAATTATAGCCAGATGAGTCATATTTTAGCAGTTTCTTTTTATACAGAGACTGTTCAGCTGACTGGGGCAAATGTTTTGTGACCTGCGGTATTAGAAAGCATTGACTAACTGTGGCTAATTGATTGTCAGCAACTCTGTCAATGCAGGATATAAAAAAGGGATAACTGTAATGGTACTGTTATTTTAAGACTAATATGATAAACGTTTTGGAAGATTTAAAAATTTGTCAATGTGTTATTAAGTATAAGAATATGATGAGACACATTTAAATTGTTTTTATGTAGGAAGGATAATGAAGACAGTGCTAATAAATAATTCACATAATTTCCACTGTTGTCAAAGAGCAGATTAGTTATGCCAACCCGATACAATGAATATATGTGACAACCTGTACACAAAAGTATATGTAACATTGGATTATAACACAACATACACATTATAATATATGGTACACATAATATACAGCATATGTGTACTGTAGTTGGCAGATAATACAATGTATATACCAGTGGACAATGAAAAAAATTATGAGTAGTTGCTAAATTAAGCAGCATGAAATTGACTGTGCTATTCACATTTACTGTAAAGTTAAAAAAGTATGTGTTACTGTTCTGACCTTTCTCGGATGCACATTCATAGAATATTATTATACTGTTACGACGGTCTCCCTGATTGTCATATGGTACAGTGGAAAACAAAGTACAAGACACCAATGAAGTCACTAATGACCAGCTTTAATTATAACAATTAACAGTTTATAATCAACTTGTACAATAATCCGAGCAAAATTTGTCCACACGCAATAGTAATGTCAACTAATAGAATCCTGCACAATTATAACACTTCACCGCAATACTTCGAGCCTCACTTGAATAAATCGCCACTTAAACTGACCTCCAAGCAGCAGCTGTCGTTTAAATAGATAGCACAAGTGTTCCAGAATAATCCATAATACGCGTCAGCAGTACTGAAAAACACTAGAGTGTAATTGATTGTGGTCTTGAACACAGTGCACTGACTGATATGGTCTGGAATAGTCTCGTTTGTTGACGCATGTTAAGTGTCATGTACACACACAAACTTTACAGCTGGGCTCTGCTGGGATAGCCGAGACACATGTATACTGTTTCCGTTCTTAGCTTAATCCTGATGTAAACAAACAGGCGTGGCACATCTGAAACGTTATTTGCTGCTTGAGTTAGAGGCATGTCACTCTGACAGAAGGAGTACAGACAAGGTACATTATAATATTGGTACTGTATAAACAGGGCCGGATTAAGGTATCTGGGCGCCCTAGGCTAATCATATTTTAGCGTCCCCCTCACCTCCCATAGGCTACTCTTACATTTATTTCCAAGGGGCTGAATGAAGCTTTAAACACTCTACAATATATTTCTTAGGAATATTTCAGATATCTTACTGTTTTTGGAAGTAGTCTCAAGAATTGAAAACTGAGGCTATTTTTCAGAGATTGTTTGGAGTTACATCTTCAACCATTTGTAGTTTGCAAGGCTTTTATAAGGAAAAAATTAACTAAGTAGTTGCAGAATTATAACAGTTTTATTAAGGGTACATTTAACATAATTTACACCAAGAAGATAATCAGTTAAATATCTTGTGGATTTGTTAAGACTCATGTAAAGTTCAAGCTACAATTTTTTTTCTCGCTTTAGATTGAGCAAACGTTTTAATCACTTCAGTGAAATCAAGTCCTTGCAGAAAGTCACTTTCAGTGAACAAGAGGGCTACACTGGTCAGTTTATCCTGGCACAAATTTGAGCATAAATAATTCTTCACCCTCTTCAAAGCTGAAAAAGATCTTTCGCCACTACAGTTAGTGACGGGCATAGTAAGGAAAATGCGCAAAAGCTATCTCAACATTAGGAAACATTGATTCCAAGTTAAGCGTTTTCAAAAAATTTAACAGTGCTTTGCTTCAGATCGCTTTTTCTTCTTTTCTTCTTCTTCTTATTCTGTGTTGAGAGGTCCATAGTCTTTTAAAAACTGAACTAAATGCACACACTCATCAGGAAATGACTGATCCAAGTCAACAGCATAATTTTCTATGAGCGCCGGCTGCCAGAGAAAACAGTTTGGAAAGCACTTCTATTATTTATGTACAGTTTTACCATAATTTGTCGCAAACGGGCGCCTGTGTTCAAAATGAACTCAAATTTTTATTCTTGTAATTTATTACCAATTTTACACAGCTGTAAAATTTTATTATTTTTTAGTTAAAATTTTGCAACCCCCAAAGTGCCGCGCCCTAGGCTACAGCCTAGTCAGCCTAATGGTTAATCCACCCCTGTGTATAAACACATGTAAATTGTAATACTTTTTACATTCCGGACCAAAGTAATATTTGTGTGGCTGTCAGAGCGACAATGATATATTTTGTAACACGCAGAGTTAATGGATTTTTTATATAATGTTTGAATATCACAAGAAAAAAAATAAAGTAGGCCTATATTTAAAGCGAAAATAGAAGCTGTGATAATTACTTACCAGTGTACTGTGCATTATCAGTTGTTGTCAGAGAGTAATTCAATGCCTTCCTTGTCTGCGTCGGAACTTGAATCAGCAGTGTTAATGATAAGATTGTCCACGACGGCCGGCGTCGGTAATTTGGTCAAATTCCCATAGCTTATCTTTTTCCTTGAATACATGCTTGGCACGACTCCACTTGTCCGTCATTATTTCATTTATCCCCTGCTCTATCAGTTATTTTACATCATGCAGCTTATATGTTGTGTTGTGACGGGCAACATATCCTTTCAACTGGCTCCATATTAATTCAATGAAATTGAGAATACAGTAATAAGGAGGAAGTCTTAAAACGGCGTGCAGTATTTTTCGGCAATATCATTTACTAAAAACTTTTTAAATTTATGTTCATTTTGCTAGCTGTGACAAGGTTCTACTATGTATTCATAAAGATGATTAAACGTAATCAAAAACCAGTAAAGACAACTCTTATATGACTGCACAGGTATTCTGCACATGCGCGTAACACATTACTGTGTGAGAAGTGTCAACGCCCTGTGACAGCAGTGGTATGCGAACATCTGCTCTCCGTTACCAGCGGTGGACACAGCGAGCCAATCAGGGCTCAGCAGCCGAGACGTGACCAACTACGTGCTCGGAGCGAGCCAATCAGCGATCCCGGTTAGTGCATAAAACCCGGGCCGGCAGAAAATTTTGGCACTCTTCATCGCCACGCCATCGGACGCACTTCATCTCCTCTCCTCTCTCGGACGACATCGACGCGGAGTCTGCTGGAAAGAACGGCCGACGAATAGAACCGGTGTTCTTGCGTCTACGCCCTCCAGTTCCGTGCCAGCGATGGATTTCGCTGGGCCGGCAGCCGACTCTACAACCGATGCCGAAAGAAGAGGAGGACTGCAGTGCGCCACGAACAGCAGGCGCAGCCGCCGAACATCTCAGCGCGGCACGACAGCATCAGCCTTCTCGCCACAGGTCCTTTTTAGGGCTACCAAAAACACTAGAGTGTACGATTGGTGCCATTTGTTATGCGGCAAGCCTTTTGTCCGGTGACAGCCCCTGACCAATAGCGTTTCAGGTGAGCCACGTGGGTTTGTTTACATCAGGATTAAGCTAAGAACGGAAGCAGTATAGAATGTTCTGTAATGGCGTAAGAATAATCGTATGATGCCAAATTACATGTGCTGGGCATGCAAAAAAACACATACACACACACATTTACACACAGCCCATTTGTTTTAGGGGTTTCAATAAAAAGTGGACGAGTTAAATATTATGGCCACTCGTCTCGTAACATCATTTCTATAGACATACAAATTCTATTAGTTGTAAGACTTACATTAAAAGGTCAATAAACTGGCACATTATTGCCATTTTTTTTAAGCTGAAAATATAAGCGTGGCTTAAACCCACCTAAAACACCCATCTGCCTATGCATACACACGCTTATGCAGAATTTAATGAATTAACAAAAAATTTTTTTGTGAAATGAATTTGTGTTTCTTTGCAGATCCATTACTTGTTGAAAATTTTGATTCACACCTGCCAGAAACTGTTACACTGTTACAAACTGAAGAAGGCGATAAAGTATATTTAATCGGTACAGCTCATTTTAGTGCCAGTAGTCAAGATGATGTCTCAAAAGTAAGTACAATCTTATACTGACGCATAGAGGTGGGATAAACTAGTATTTTAAAATAACAGGTATGAAAATACCGTTCAAAAAATAACAGGTACGAAAATACTGTTCAAAAATAACAGGTACAAATACCTGTTATTATATACTTATTATACATAATCTATATTATTTCTTTGTAGGCCTAAGTAACTCAGTGAGTTTCCTGCAGGTCTCCTATGTAATGTCTTCAAATAAATACACTGCAAGTAGGTTTATTTTCACCTAGATAAACCTATTACATTGTATTAATAAACCTACTTGCAGTGTATTTATTTGAAGATATTACACAATCTATATTACATAATTTGTTATAAGAAATAAATTGAAACTAAAAGTATTAACAGTGTTACTTTATACTGTGACTTTATTAAACTATTACTGTTTAAAAGAAAATAAGAAACAAGGTTAATAAGATAAGGTTAATAAAAATAAGAAAGAGAATTTATAGGTCTATCTCCCTTTGGGAATACTAATTTAAGTTTTTACTAAGATGAAACAAACTAACATTGACTAAATATAAGTATATCGCTGTCGACTTGGAACACAAAAGTTTTTTATCGTGCAATAGTTCACGGGAATTAGATATTTAAAATTGTTATTTATCAAATAAAATTGTCCCTGTTTCGGGCGTTGTTTGCAATAGTTCACGGGAATTATTAATTAAAATATTTAAATTCGTCCCTGTTTCGGGCGTCGTTTGCAGGAGTACTCTTCAATTAAATGATTAAAAGTATTTAAATTTGAGTTACTTTACCTTGTTCGGACATAGAAATTAACCAAGATGTCGTCTAGTGTACTCGGCAGAGAAAAATAGGTCAATGCAAATAAACAAGTACATAGTTATAAGTCATATAAAGCACTACTTTATTGTATTTTCATCTCTTCTCCTTCTCTGTTTGCTAACATTTCACTTATGCATAATTAAATATTGAGGTGACGACACCATCTGATTGAAATAACAAACTTATCTCTTATTTCTTATAATTAAATCATTTATTAAATTTATTAATAATTCTAAAACATACTCATTAAATTTTTAATTAAAAGCAACCCACAATTTCGCTCTCACACACACACACACACACTCATATCTTTTAAACCCGTTTATTTACATTTAGCGCTTTTATGAATTTAGATATATTGATTGGTTTAATTTTTTTCTGTTACCTGACTGGCGGCGTCTCTGCAGACAACGTGTCACTCTTATTACATTTTTGTTTACTGGTTGCGTCCAAAAGATGTTGCACTGATTAACTTTTGAAGATTTCACTGTTTACTGTTACTTTATATCATGCCAATTTTATAGTTTAAATCACATTTTCACTTTTAAACAAATTTTCGGCTCGCAAGCATGTATATTGAACCGGCCGGAGCCGCAGCTGTGGAACGACAATGTTTTTTCTCTGTGCAAAGCGAGAAGGAACGTATACGTACGTGACATTTTTATGGGAAAGCTGGCCGACCTGTGCACGCGTGTGCGTGAATGCGCACCCTTGCTGATAACTTTTGCATTCCTGTACCTCACCGCACCAGTCCCGGAGCTATAGTTCGTTCACAAAATATACTCGGGTTATGAAAAAAAAAACTTTAGATTACAATTCCCCAATTCTGTCCCGTTACAATCCCCCCCCCCAATGACAGGTTTTCTGCCGAAACAGAAAAACTCTCATTGCTAAACCCTAAGAGGACCAGCGAGGATATGGTGCCAACAACCCCCCTTAATAATTTCTTAATAAATCATGGGTAAACTACCCCTCTGGTTCAGCGGCTATGGCTGCACCTGAATGACATTACTGGACTTCTCTGTCCGAGATCCCAACACCGTAAAATCAGACAGATACTCACCACAGTATCACCCAACCTTGCAACATTTCAGATAAAAAAAATCAATAACTGGCCTTCTATCAAACCAGATCCTCAACCGATATATCTCCCCTTATATATATACTGGATTGCTTTTAGCAAAGTACTGGGTGCGTACATATATGCCTTACTATCTTAAATACAGTATCTTAACTCAACTAAACATTCTTTACTGTACCAAACCGTAACTTCAAAACAACTGTAACCATTTTTAAATTAACATAAACATTTTATCCTCAAATATAAACACAATTCCCTTATTTTACTCAACTGTTACTCGTTTGTCTGGCAAAGATCATCTCAAAACGAAAATAAACTATTTAAATTTCATTCATGTAGTGAAATAAATCTAAGTTCACTACCAAAGATCCACGTAAAAGTTGATTTACATCATCTCTTTTAATTACTTACTTTAATCTCATTATTTGAAGACGTTTACATTAATTAAATCCTCTCACATAAATGTTAATTACCTCATATCAAACACGGTAAATTAGTTCAAAACAATTTTAATTTATTTAATTTCATATTGTCTTTATTTATTTCATAATAAAATTCATTCATCATTTCTTCCATAACCTTTAAATCCAACTTTCAAATTTACTGCCCAAAATTTCTATCTTTCAAATGAATTTAATTTTTATTATAAACATTCATAATTATATACTGACAATTATTAAAACATAAAAACTTATTATTATCATAAAATCGATTGCAACTACAAATTGATTACAAAAATATGATATACACAGAACACTATGAATCAGCTGATATCTTATCAAAGTAGCATAACCTCATATAGAAAACACATGGAAGCATAATACAATTTTTTTTTTTTTTTAAGATTTACAGTTACAGTAGACTCTCAGCTATCCGACCTAATGTGGCGGTCGGCCGGGTCAGATAGCAAAAAAGTCGGATACACCGGAGCCGTGGCATACCAGCCTCTGTAAGGTCAATGACCGCCACCCTATTGCGTTGAATGTACTTGTTCTATTTGGATGCGTACGTCATATCAGTTTGTCCTTATAAATGACAGTAATAAATGAATTAGAAAGAAATGAAATAAGAATTCGCAACTACAGTATCTTTCACAAAACCTTTATTTGAAGGACGAAACAAAATGTGTAGTTAACAATAAGTTGAATGAGTTTTACTATGAGTTTTAATTTATACGAAAGCTTTCAACCAAATTAGTTGTTAATATAAATCAAATTATAATAACCTAAAACTACGTTCTGTATAATGAAAGAACAAGTGAAACTTACATTGTCTAAGGTTTGAAAAAGTCTGTAATTGACACCTGCTTCTTTCCTCGCTGCTATATCCTTCCACTTACATAAACGTATTGCTATGACAGCACAGAACAATGTACGCGTTTATCGAATATGCCAGAAGGATCTCGATGTAAGCGTGTGGTGTACGTGCTACTAGACGCATTTTGCGAGAATTTTCTCGACTGTGCCGGGCTTCGCTCGGGCGCTCGGACTCTGTCAAGGGCGTAGTAATTACGTAGTTCACGAGAGATAAGACGCAGTTTGGAGTGTGAGCGTGACTATAAATACATCGGGTAGCGGCCTTAGTTTTTCAGTTCAATGCGAGATATTTGATAGTGCGGTTCGAAAGTATTAGTGCGATATATTTCCAGAGCGGTTCGAGTTATTACTGTGTACGTTCAAGTAGTTATTATTGAAGTGTTGCGTTTTATAATCAGACGGTATAATTGTAATAAAATTGAGTTTTAATATTTGTGGACATTTTATTGCGTGTGTACAATTTTCATTTGATTTACTGTAGACTGTGTTGTTAATTACGAACTGTTTTACTGTAACAATTAAAGGTGTGATTAGTGACTTAATTGGTGTCTTGTACCTATTTTGTTTCCACTGTACCTACGACGATCGAGTAGACCGTCGTAACAATATGATGTCTGCTGGTGTTGCTTCTTCTTGCTGGCCAATGTATTCCACTGCCGTCTCGATCGCCTTCAGGCCTTCGGAGTGGGTTATACGATCGGAGGGTTCATCACCTTGTTCCTCTTCAATCGGCTGTTCATTTAATACCATCGCTACAATATCTTCGTCTGCAATTTCTTCGATTTAGTCCTTTGCCAACCATTCTGTGATGTCTTCCAATGAAGCTTCCTCACATCCGGGAACTTTTTCTAACAGCGATACAAGCGCAGTGTTATCAGTTGCATTTTCCACATCACATTGCTGTTCTACCTCTTCCCACTTATCACTGGCTCTGTCATCCAGCAAAATTTTCCACGATCGCGCAAGTGTTAAAGATGGAATTTCATCCCATGCCTCGGACACCCATCTGATGACGTCAAGCATGTCTACTGACTGTAGTGCCGTCGCAGCTTCTGTATTATCAATTGTCGCGATGATATAGCTTAGTAGCCTACGTCGATATTTCTTTTTCAAAGCTTGGAGCACTCCTTGATCCATTGGCTGACATATAGATGTAACATTTGCAGGCAAGAACAAAGCTTTTATGTGTCCATCTTTTAATTGGTCATTTGCTGGATGTGAAGGAGCGTTATCCAAAACTAAGATTGCTTTCCTTGTTAAATTGTTTTCAGCTAAATGTTTTTCAACTTGTGGCACAAATTCCTGTTCAAACCAATTTTTGAAAATTTCTCCATTCATCCACGCCTTTTTTTGATGGGTATAATGCAGGGGCAAAGAACTTAAATCTTTAAGATTTTTAAAGGCCTAGGCTTGCAAGATTTTCCAATCAAGGTCAGTCTCAACTTGTGGTTTCCGGTTGCGTTACTACAAGCTAAAACTGTAACGCGGTCCTTGCTCTTCTTGAACCCTGGTGTGGCCTTTTCCTGTTTAGACGCTAGTGTTTTAGACGGCAACATACGGTAATTCAAACCCGTCTCATCAAAGTTGTACACTTGTTCTCCGGAAATACCTTCCTTATCAAGCAGGTCAAAAAAGTGTTTTTTAAAGTCAGGGACAGCGTCCTTATTAGCAGACAATGCTTCACCACTAATCGTCATCTGACAAACACCAAAACGTTTCTTCCAGCGATCAAGCCACCCGTCACTGGCAGTAAACTCACCATCGTCTCCTTCGATCTGTTTTTTAAACTGAGTCGCTTTTTCTTGGAGCAAGGGGCCTGAAACCGTCAATCCTTTCCCCCTCACATTTTCATACCACAGATATAAAGCCTCTTCAACTTCCACATGTTTTCCTTTTTGCATAGTTTTTCTAACTTTCACGCCACTGCCACTTGCTTGCTTAGAACACCTTTTTCAATCTCTGCGCGATTTCTTCGCCAATAACACACAGTAGTTTTTCCAACTCCTAACTCCAGTGCAATTTTGTTTACCGACTCACCAGAATCCATTCTTTTTATTGCTTGCAGTTTTTCTTCTAAAGTTACTACCACTTTCTTTCGTTTGTCACCCATATTTCACTTAAAAATAAAAGCCACCAACAATACTGTATACACACTTTATAACAAATTAACAATCCACTAACGACTGAACCGCACGGACTGACTTCTGGATACAGACTGACTGATGCACCTGTTACACACTCAAGTAGGGACACGAAACTTTCCTGTCACAACATGAATCAATTGGCGTACTGTATTGGTAGCTGGTGAGTCACGCGTACATAAGCGCCTTCACCCGCGTGGCGGGATTTCTCACATGACGTTTGAAGGCGCTAGTAATTGGATTGGAAATACTGCATATGTACCGTACTCAAAATACTTTTTTTTTTTTTGAGTAGCAGGTCGGATAGGCCGGAGGTCGAATAGGCGGGAGTCGGATAGCCGAGAGTCTACTGTATCTCCATTTTTTTTTTTTTTTTTTTTTTTTTTTTTTTTTTTTTTTTTTAAGATTTACAGTTATTATCTCCATACTACTTCGGTTATTTTCAATACAACACAGAAAATCATTCAATACAATAGGTACATAAGTCATTCCAATACTCCTTTACTATTGGTACTATTCCAATAATCATCAATTTATCTTCTCTTTATTCAATCAGAGCTTATTTATTAACAATTTAAAAACCTTCTTCCCCACACACACTATGGCCCTCCCCTGGACTGTAGCACCCAGTTGCCTCCACAAGAACTGAAGTTAAGGAGGAATTTTGTCATCTCCTGTCCTTGCTTCGGCGTTACAAAACATTCGGTATTACTGATGTCCAAGGACACCAGTAATCCTACTAAACTTAGGTATATGCCCTTAAACGGTCTACCATCCCATTCGATGGATAGCCGCTGTTCCATAGTTCTGGTGATTCCCCTGATTTACCCCCGGTTAATTTCTAAATTCACCTCTTACAACGATAGCAAGCTATGGGCCAGACTTAGGCAGAACGAGACGCGATGTGCCCTGACCATAGCCAGTCAAAGCTGAGCCAATTCCACGGTCAGGGTTCAGTGAGGCCGTGACCACCCAAAAATGGGGAATCACAAAGATTATACTTTTATATATGTTATATATTTAAGATTCCTACACACTAACATAATAAACATCATACAATATAAACATTCATAAAGAACATGTAACTCTGTTATTTTATTTTATTAATTATATTAAAAAAGTTTCAAACTTCCACCTACCTTTATTTCTTTTACGTGATCTGGCCGGATCTCTCGTGGTGAACCCCGCTCGTACGACGAACTGATCAGTGCAGCAAATGAAATAAGGTGTTTGTAATGATTTATTTAACAAAGTATATCACTTAGCAGATAACATTTTATTTACGATTAATAAACATCTCTTCTTCCCACTCCCTTCATGTATGAAATATCAAAAATATTAATCTTTTTACATTATTTTTAACGTTTGAATTACATTGTTATAATTTTTTAACATGATAGATACCTTAATTAAGAACAAAATTTACTTACATTCTAGGAAGACGACCCAGTTTGCCCATTAATTCCATTCACACAAATTTTTACATACCCATATTTTTTAGAACGCTCGTTGAATTAGTAAAATTAATTAAATAGGGAAATAGCTCGCCGATTGCTTAACTCTCGGTGCCTCTGATAACCACGCACCGCACTACAGATTTGTTCGAAAGTTTTTCATATTTTTTACTTGCCGGTCTCCACGGTACACATTTCGAGTCGAGAGGTTGTTTTAAAGTATATTTTCACTCTTTATGTACATGTTAGAAAGTTTTCTTCATGCACGAACTATTTTATGAACCCGGCCGGGGGAGTGTGTCGTCAACTGTGTTTATGGTTTTCACATTTTTATAAAGTTTTGCCCGACCGGGAATACGCGCCAATACTCGCGTCCGCTACACTTAGTTCTTTTTCGCCGACTGACGAAACGACGTCTAACTAAATCCCCACCTTGTCTGACTGTTTCCGGTAACATACACGGCCCCTTAGATTACAAAGTTTTTCGTTACCATTTAGGTAGCATGGTTTGGCATTGTGCACTGGTGTTGACGATGCTGACTGGCGAAAATATTGAGGCTGTGGAAGGCGTGGCCTCTAAGAGTATCCGGCAGCAACGAACCGCCTGGAACAATTCGTTTCTCGCCATTTTCGTGGCGTCCCTTTGGAGTCTGATGTGCGTCGTCTATGCGCGCATGTTCCTGTTTGCGCGTCTTTGTACATGCCTCAATCCTTAATTACCGTGTGTTTAGACTCGACATCGCATTCCATTGCCACCTCGCCATTCACAATTTCCCTTCTTTGTTCCTTTGACGACAATTTTATTTCACATTGGGACTGACCGTGCAGATAGAAAATAATTTTATAACTTTAATAAAATGAAAACCCTTCCCTTTAGCCCCGTTACAAACATAACCCTCATTCCATTGCAATAAACATCTCATTTGCCTCTGAATAAAATTCACAAACATTTTAATTTTAATTGAACCTTCAATTATTTATCATTTGTTGCACCATTAAATTCTCAACAAAAACTCAAATTTACTGTCAACATTTATTCCACCTAACATTTACACACTTTCCCTAAGTTAACTTCTTTCAAATTCATTTAATTTCTTTACTGAAACATTTTACTTTACTTCAAAGTCATTATCAAATTTATACTTACATATGGTCAATTATTTAATCAAATAACACCTCATCACCTGTCATAGGCTCAAACTATAAACAATTGTCACCACAAACATAGAGTACATAACCATATGTACCTTCTGAAACATTATAACCACCATATGACAACAACTACATACATTTTACGTTTACTTATTTACTATTTATTATCAGGTTCAAATCTTATAAAATTATTTAAATTCATTATCAAAATTTATTTCTACAACATTAATTAATTAATTCATCTCAAATTATTTAATTCAATCTGTTTTTAAAACACATAGTTACTTTAATCACCTTACTCCAAAATAATTACAATTCATTTGCATTATAAGCTCTAGTTATTTATTTAGTTTGATAAAATATTATTATTATTATCATTATTATGTAACCAATTCACTTGACATATG